>JAHKGY010000012.1:0-1462500 GCA_020736865.1 Ganoderma leucocontextum | reverse complement strand
TTCGAGATCACGTTCCATCAGGCCGATTAGTTATTCTTCTGTCTAGCACACCATGTCCTCCTTGACCACAAGTAGTTTCAAATACATTTGCGAGACCGGGGCCACAGTACTCACTGGTGCGTTTATACAATGGCTTGTCAATGATAAAGCCATTAATAAAATGTGTTCATAATAATCTTTTTTTCGTGAGCAGGAGGACTTTTCTGCATAAAATTTAGAAGATCGTGAATATTAAAATAATGAAGAACCTCTTATGCGCCATTCAGAACCACATTCAAGACCGATTTCTGCATTCAAATGAACTTGGAATAGGTAAACAACTTACGCCATATGCTCAGCACTTTATGCTCTCTTTTCTGATAGCGGAACTTGCCGTTGAGGTGGTGAGCAAGTGCCCAGAGTGCCATTATTGTCATACAGACCTTAGAACAGTTGGTGAATCAGTGTCTACAACTCTGATTACTCTTACATGTCGCATCTTACAAAACTCACATTAGGAAAGCATATAAATAATCACCACAAATATATATCATAGAAGAACCTCAGGATCACAATTGACCGACAGGATTGGTACTACTAGTGAAAGACTCATCTAAAATGTGGTTAGTTGATCCAACACAATATTTTCCTCACACAATACGCCAACGCGTCTTTAGAGGATCCAACCTTTTGGTCCTCGTTGCAACAGGTTGGTTGAGGAAGGGTCTCCAGGACGCCGTCACTCAGAAAGGGTTATCCACCCAGAAAATCAGTGCTCCAACCAGTGGTCCAACTGATGCAGCTCCCGAGTCTCCACTGAGCACTGAGAGTGCGCCACTTCCTGAATACTACTGCTACCTAGGATGGGACACCTGAGTTCGGGATTCCCCATTGGATCTCCGGTCCCTACTAGGTTCGTTGAATCTGGCACATCTATTGCAGGCCATCAACATTAGGGCCCAGAAGTCCAGTCAAATCAGGTCTTTTGGCCCAAATTTTTAGGACCAAGGACCGTGACCTAATAGGACTGATCTAATTCTAAAGGACCGGACTGATTTTCTGGTCCTTGCAGGATTGGACTGATTTTCTGGTCTTGCAAGAACTGAACTGGACTTCAGTCTAGTCCTTGATCCTGACTGATCAAGACTAAATTTGCGGTCCTTACCAGTCAAGACCGATCAAGACTGATTAAGACTATTTAATAAGTGTTTATGCCAAAAATTAAACTGGAAATCTTACAGTTCCGAGCCCATTTTGACCGGCACTACTAACTATTAGACCAATAGCTCCTTATTAGCCTACACATATCATTATCTATATATTGTTATCTGAGTGAGATAAGATAACAATTGTTCAGATAAGGAAACTACTATACCGTCACGACCTTAGGCAATGTCCCATGTCCCCGGCACTTGGTTGGTGTTGTCTAATTGGCCCTTTGTCCCGCGTCCTAAGCGGTTTGTTGCTTTAGCGTCCCCTAATATTATGGGCACTTATTGCTGAATTCTCACATGCCAAACGAGTCATGACACCTGCAGAATTTTTGAGATGTCAAACTGAACAGCAAATTCATCAAAACACCACCAAAATGTTATACAATGGCTCAGAAACAATTCACTAGTGCTCTTCCACTTGATCCATGTTGCACATGTCCCTTGTCCCAAAGGGCATGTTGCCTGAGGCCCCCCATTCACACGATCACATGATCTGATGTTGTGTAGCCTAAGGTCGTGACGGTACAGTAGAGATAATGATATATAGATCTGCTTGTATCTACACTGATAATGGCTCGCTGGAGCAGTGGTTAGTAGTGCTAGAACTATGGACTAGGAAACAGGAGGTCTTCGGTTCAATTCTCGGCATGAGCACTACATTTTCAAACCTATAAATCTATTAGCGTAGGACTGGTCAAGGACCAGTGTCAGTTATAACTGGTCCTTGCGGTCTTTTTGGAGGCTGAATTTAAAAAGACTGAGACCGTGACTGTGATAGAACTAACACATTTTCAAACCTATAAATCTATTAGCGTAGGACTGGTCAAGGACCAGTGTCAGTTATAACTGGTCCTTGCGGTCTTTTTGGAGGCTGAATTTAAAAAGACTGAGACCGTGACTGTGATAGAACTAACAAAGACTGACCTTACAGTCCAGTCTTTTGAAGTCCAGTCCTGGTCAAGTTCTGATCTTTGAACAGTCTTTGGACCGGACTCCTGCGCCCTAATCAACATGGACACACATGCAAATGCTGAGGGGCTGGACCTTATAGAGCTTAGATTGCATTATATGCAGGACTTTCTCACTATATATCTAAAAGACGCTATGGCATAGACCAGTACTTGTGGGCCTCTTTTCAAGCAAAAGGTCACTCAACGGTAAGTGGTCACTCAGAGGGCTCTTGTGGGAAATATGAGTTCTGATACTGTTTGATAGCTCTCACAGGCGATACGAACCCTTCGAAAAGGAGTATACTTACAGCACATATGCTGATGTCACCGCCCGTGTATTGTTCCTTCTACTGCATGCAAAGAAACAGCCTGCTGTCCGTGCTCACTTGAAGATCCCTCCTGCAGTCTTGGACGCCACAGACTTGCTCTATAGCCACCTGATTAGCGAGCCGTCTCTCCAGTGCCTGGAAAAGTGACAAGCAGACCTCTATACCAAAGTGGGGTTCGTACTCCACACTATCTTCACTACGCCCATTGGTATGCTACCAGGCATGAGTCCCTTTGGAGCCACCTTCTTGCTTCTCTGCTTCTACTCTACTATGGTGCAGGACACTTAGTCACCGCCTATTTTGTACAATGGTAACTGACGCCGGAGTTTTTGACCGATTCCTTATCGGACTGACCAAAATGCTCCTTTCCATGAGAGGAACAATTTGGTCAGACCGTTTGTCCTAACTCTCAAAATTGACGGAGATGTTACCTTTTTGGGTCACAAATTTTGCCAGTGATGGGAAAGTACTACCATATATGGTAGGTGATGCCTATAAGGGGTATTATAGACACCGGCCAGCCCCCTGCAGGAGGATGGAAGGACTCGTATACTGACTAAAATATCACTCCGTTTATACCACTGGTGCTTGAAGATTACCACGCTGTATGAGATGATGGCCGGTTCGTGGTATTTGAAGTGGGAGGGCACTATCCCAACCGGGCGCTTCCTGAGGCGCTTAAGTTAAATTTCGTCCTGGCCAATTTTGCCACTGCGCAAAACAGGCAGTGACTAAGCGCCCTGCACCATAAGAAGGCAGTGGACCGACAGATCGCCAGGGGGTGTGGTATCCTCATATCCTAGATATGACTTCAGCGACAAGCAATTTTGCAAAATTCATTTGCATGTTGCACTCTGTCGCTATCAACACCATTAGGCTGGCAAGCAGTGGCTATATCACGGCCCCCCTTCCTCATATCAAAAGTGAACATTTTCAGTACAAGAAGTACAGGCTAAACAATGACGGGAGTGGTGGCCAAATGAATGACAACTTCACCACAATCATGAGCGAGGAGAAATACAAGTGGTGAGTGTATCTTGTCTAAATGTGCATGCAAATACATTTCAAATGGTTTTGAATTTTACCTAGTTCTTGCAATGCAACCTTTGCCTACCTCACTAGAGCAACAGACAACAATGTGACGACTAGAATCAACGACTCTGCATTTGCTACAGTACACACTCCTAGTGGTATGACCTGAGAGATGAAATCCACAAGCCAGGCTCTCTCGTGACTGTAGGATGGACCAACGGTCATCACACACTCTAGTATAAACCGCCTGTGCTTGAATGCACAATTGACTGGCATTTGGTCAAAAAATCACAGCCGACTCTGGAGCGGGAGGCAGTAGAAATCTTGAAGTCGCTGTTGCCAAGTGGTATGTCCAGTCAATTTGCTCAGTGTATCAGGATTTTGTCTGGAGCTTTCCCACACTTGATGCTACTGAATGCCTTGATGGCACTTGCCACAGCTTGGCTCCACTTATTTTCTGAAATCGACTGAATATAGCTGGGATCTGATCAGTGCTTCACGATCTGCCAACATCCACTGTCAGGCTTGTCAAGTCCATCAGTGTTCATCAATCATCACTCTGCTGCACGCACTTATCTCTTGGAATTATTGCTTTGAAGTTTCAGTTGCATCCTGCCCTAAATGGCATTGGCAATTCCCGGGCTCTGTTTGGATGTGCCAGCAGTCATTCCGAAGTGAAGCTTGCACTTGCACTCATCCACCCACCTTTCATCCCTGCTTCCTATCTGATTCTGATACCCACTCCTTCGTGACCTTCTCTCTGCACCCCTTCTCTGGTCTCACGCTCTATTTGACATCTTGTGGACAAGCACAATAATTGACAGAAGCTCTGTGGACCCGCAATGGTTGGACTCAAGCCATTCATCTTCTGCAGAGTCTAGTGCAGTGCCACCTTTCTCGAGGGAACCACTCTAGGTGCGTGCCAGTATTCATTGATCCTTACTTTTCATGGCGGGTCAGGGCCCGAGGTGGACATTTTGGACAACAGCGTCATGCGGAGAGTTGGGATGGTGAGAAATTGAGAATGGAGATAAAGGTAAGTAAGTCCTTCGGGCCACCACTGTCATGCACAAACCTGAGGCCTCTGAGTCACCACCCTGTTATTGCAAGGAGGATGAGCAGTGATGTGTTCATATAGTGAGTTACACAGTAGAATTTCTGCGTCCAAACCTAAGACAATATGTCACAGTGGCATCTTCTCATTCCCAGTAAAAAGTCCCCCATTTGGGACCATTTCAGATCAAATGAGACAGCCACTCTCACGATGCTTACCATTTGACAACAGCTGTGGCCATTTAGACCTCTCACCTCAGCGCTTCTACTTCATACTTGTCTGTAACAAGCTTGCAATACACTGCGAGGTGTGCCCTCGTCCCCTCACCTCATTGTTGGCTGCAGTGCACCTCAGAGCGGTCACAATGGCCTAAGTCGAGCTCTAAGAAGTCTTTCATTAACAGGAAGCTAAACTATTCTCACCTAAGTCGAGCTCTAAGAAGTCTAAGGACAACAGAGCTCGACGAAGGCGAGGTGACAGCGCACTGAGCACGTGCTAGGTAGCTCACATGACCCTATACTAACTGGCGCCGTTGTGGCGCCGAAAGGACGAGAAATGAGTAAGGTAGAGTCCACTCTAGAGAGGGATCAGATCTACACTAAACCGAGTCACTAAGTAAGAGTATGCTATACCTCTATGAGAACACAGAATCTAGCGATGTGGAAAATACCAGAGGATAGGGTACAGTACGCAGTATGTATGGTACGAAGCGGGACTTGGCGCGGTCAGAGGAGCGCGCGCTACAGCGCCGACTTCAACACTCCCCCCTGACTAGTCAAGTCCCCAGCCCAAGCATCTTCACCATCTCAAGCACCTTTGGCCTGGGCAGCGACTTCGTGAGGATGTCTGCTGGCATGTCTGAGGTGCGCAGATGGATGACCTCAATGCGGCCCTTGGCCACCTCGTCTCGCAGCCAGTAAAAGCGCAGATCGAGGTGCTTCATGCGCCCGTGGTGCTCAGGGTTCTTTGCCACAGAGAGCGCAGAGAGGTTGTCGATGCGGAGCTTGGACGCAGAGGAAACATCGAAGCCAAACTCAGCGAACAGGTTGCGCAACCAGAGCATCTCCTGGCCACACGAGACAGCAGCGATGAACTCTGCCTCTGTGGTGGACAGAGCGACGAGGGATTGCAGACGACTCGACCAGGAAATTGCACCTGTGCCCATCTTGATCACATAGCCAGAGGTCGAGCGACCAGTGTCAGGGCAGCCAGCGTGGTCTGCGTCGGTGTAGGAGGTGAAGAGCTCTGGCTCAGGCGAGGGAGAGTAGGTGAGCTTGTAGTCGAGTGTGCCCTTGATGTAGCGGAACAGGTGCTGGACTGCCTTCCAGTGTGTCATGCCAGGGTTCTGCGAGAAGCGTGCGAGGTTGCCAACAGTGCGAGCGATGTCTGGGCGCGTTGCGACAGCGAGGTAGAAGAGGGAACTAACCGCTTGGCCATAGGGAATGTCCTGCATCTCGCGGATGTCTGCCTTCGACGTTGGGGCCATGGCTGCACTGAGACGGAGGCCAGGGTCCATGGGGGTGCTGACTGGGTCGCAGTTGGAGAAGCCGTATCGCTCGAGGATGTCCAGGGCATACTGGCGCTGTGAGATCGACAGGGAACACTTGGAGCGGTCGCGCTCAATCTTGACACCCAGGAGCCACGACGTGGGCCCCAGGTCGCGCAGCTTGAAGTGCTTGCGCAGGTCGTCCTTGACGCGCTGGATCGCAGCCTTGTCCTTGCCAGCAATGGTGATGTCATCGACGAAAACAGGGATGATGAGACGCACCCCATCGCGCAGGTAGATCCAGACACTGTGCTCGCAGGTCAGTCGCTCGAAGCCCAGCTTGCCAAGCACCTCGTCGAGCTTCTCATGCCAGCAGCGGCCGGCCTGCTTGAGGCCATAGAGAGCCTTGCGAAGGCGCCACACCCACTCAGGAGTCTTCTCCTCGAAGCCCTCAGGCTGGCGCATGTAGACCTCCTCCTTGAGCTCGCCGTTGAGGTAGGCAGAGGAGATGTCCACCAACTCGAGCTCGAGGTCCTCGAGGGCAGCGAGGGCGAGGATGGCTCGAATCGACGCCCACTTGGGTGTAGGGGCGAAGGTCTCGTTGTACTCGAAGCCAGGACGATGGGAGAAGCCCTTGGCGACGAGGGGACCCTTGTAGCATTCGATCGAGCCGTCTGCATTGCGCTTGACGCGGAACACCCAGCGGGAGCCAATGGCCTTGCGACCGGGAGGGAGGAGGACGAGCTCGAAGGTGCCGTTCTCGACGAGGGACTGGATTTCGTCCTGGGCAGCCTTGAGCCACCTGGCACGCTCATCTGCGTCGAGTTCCATGACCTCAGCGATGGACCTGGGCTCACCCATGTGCTCCTGGTTCGCCTTCGACGCGTGCTCGACCACAGACTCAAATGCGACCTCGAGGGCCTCATCGTAGGACAGGTAGTCGTAGTGCTGGCCAGAGTAGACGTCCTCGATGCCAGCGAGCATCGCATGGAGTGCCTCTTCGTCGCTGCCATTGTTGCGGCCCAGGCAGTCGAGTTCGTCATCTGAGGACATGGGACTCGGTGGAGGAGACATGGAGCGAGGGGCAAAGAGATTAGCACGAGGAGGAGGAGCTGGCTTGTCGACTGGTGCGTCGATGAGAGGGTCTGGCGATGAGTCGCGTTCAGGAGCTGGAGGAGGAGCAGGCGATGCGGAGCGAATGCGAAGGCGCTGTGGGACGAGGTTCTGGCGTTCCAGCTCTCTGTGTTGAGCGAACCCTGGAAGCGAGTAGAGCGCGAAGGGAGCTGTTTGCGAGCGAGTGCAGGGTATGGTCTGAAGCCGCCTCCGCCTTGGGCCTGCTGGTGCACAGATGGCGCTCGAGGACGAACTGCTGGTGCAGGAGGCAGTGGTGGAGGCGCATGAGCGATCGCTGGAGCGTGTGAAGGAGCCTGGGGCAGCGCAGGGGCTTGCACACGAGGAGGCGCAGGCGCAGGAGGTGGAGGTGGAGATGGAGATGGAGAGCGCTGTGGGGATTGCTGACACGGTGGTGCAGCTGGTGGAGGTGCGATTTGCGGCGCAGGAGGTGCAGGAGGTGCAGGATCATCCCAGTCGTCGTCTCCCCCCTGATCGTGCAGCTCTGGCACATCTGGAGCATTGCCCTGAGATGGTGCATCCGCATCTGGACCAGGGACGTCGACATCGTCGAGGGGCAGGCCAAAGACATTGATGAAGGGCGAGTTGCCAGGGAAGCACTGTTCGTCAAAGACAGCATGCGACGAGATGATCACCTTCTTCGCAGCAGGGTCCCAGAATCGCCAGGCCTTCGTGCCATCAGGGTAGCCAATGAAGATGCACTTCCTCGTGTGGGGTTGCAGCGCCTTGCGGTCCTTCTTGCGGATAAGGACGTAGGCCAGGCACCCAAAGACGCGGAAGTAGGAGACATCAGGCTTGTGCCCGTCGCCCTTCCAAGCGGTGTAGGGGATGCCGCCATCAAGCGCAGAGGTGGGCATGCGGTTGCGTGTGTGGACGAAGGTGGAGACAGCGTGGCCCCAGAACGAAGGAGGGAGCTTTGCCTGGGCAAGGAGAGCAGTGGCACCCTCAGACGTCGTCCTGTTCGCTCGCTCTGCGACGCCATTCTGGTGGGGCTCATCTGGTTCCGTGTGCTGCCTGTGGATGCCATATTCTGCACAGAAGTCGATGAACTCCTGGCCCATGTATTCGCCACCCTTGTCGTCGCGTGTGGCCTTGATGCGCGGACCCAGGCAGTTCTCAGCATACGCTTTGAACACCTTGAACGCAGCAAAGGCGTCGCTCTTGAGCTTGAGGTATGCCATGGCCCAGAAACGCGTCGAGTCGTCGACAAACACCATCCAGTACTGGTAGCCCTCAGGTGTGCGGACAGGGAGCTTGCCCTTGAGGTCGGTGTGGACGAGGGCAAGGCAGACGAACCTCCTGGAGGCAAAGCGAGGGATGGGGTGGCGATTGAGCTTGCCAGCAAGGCAGGGCTCGCAGATCGCGTCCGGTGCACGCTGGGAGCGAATCCTGAGCCCCTGGATAAGCTCCTTGCGAATCGCAGAGTGTACGTCATCGAGGTTGATGTGCGACCAGCGCTGGTGCTACAGTGTGAGGTCCTCATTGCAGGTGGTAGATACAGAGAGCGCAGTCGTCGATTGGGGGAGAGTGCGACCAAGCAGGTAGCCCACGTTGTGCGCGTTGACCTGGGCCTCGAAGCGCAGCTCCCCCTGGTGGTGGAACAGCGCAGAGGATGCGCGCAACTCGACAGTGTAGCCCTTCTTGCGTGTGAGGTGGAAAATGGACAGTAGATTGCTAGCAAGCACAGGAACATGCAGGACGTCGTGCAGCACAACAGCAGGTGGTAAAACGCCGCCCCTCTCCTCAGGCTGGAACACCACAGACCCTAAACCCACCAAGTAGACGATGTGCGAGTTGGCGAGGCGAATGGGGATGGTGTGGGGCGAGTAGGAGCGAAACCAGTGGCGGTGGGGTGTCATGTGTGCAGAAGCACCTGTGTCGGTGTTCCAGTTAGCAGCAGCAGGAGTGGAGAGCCAGGACGAGCGATCTGAGGCAGAGAGGAGGGCAGAGGCGCAACCAGCACTCACAGCAGGCTGCTGGAGAGTGTCCTGCGACCCAAAGGCGGCAAAGGACGTGTGAGGGGCCTCAAAGGCATCCTGCTGGTGCTGGGAAGGGAGGGGTGGGTGCTGCATGCACTGGGAAGCCCTACGCTTGGCCTGTGCGCTGGCATCGCGCTTAGCGAAGCACTTGGCCTCTGAGTGGTTGGAGCGACCACAGAATGCGCAGGAGAGCATGGAGCTGACGTTGGATGGACCAGGAAGGTAGGTGTTGCGATTCGAAGGCTTGGAGAGCGTCGCAGCGGCCAGCGTCGTGGTGGAGGGGTAGTGACGTCGCACGGAGCGTGCAGGCGAAACAGCGAAGTGGTGGAACAAAAACTGACTGCAGGAGCGAGGACAGTTGGACAAAGTCCCAGAGCGAAGAGTGAGGGAAGCAGAGATGGAATGGGAGCCACGGGAGGCTGTAGAGCGATTGGACAGGCAGGGATGGACGTCTTGAGGCGGTCAGAGTGCAGGGCTCATAACCTGTTGGCTGCAGTGCGCCTCAGAGGGGTCACAATGGCCTAAGTGGAGCTCTAAGAAGTCTGTCATTAACAGGAAACTAAACTACTCACCTAAGTCGAGCTCTAAGAAGTCTAAGGACAACAGAGCTCGACGAAGGCGAGGTGACAGCGCACTGAGCACGTGCTAGGTAGCTCACATGACCCTACACTAACTGGCGCCATTCTGGCACCGAAAGGACGAGAAATGAGTAAGGTAGAGTCCACTCTAGGGAGGGGATCAGATCTACACTAAACCGAGTCACTAAGTAAGAGTATGCTGCATCTCGATGAGAACACAGAATCTAGCGATGTAAAAATTACCAGAGGGTAGGGTACAGTATGCACTATGTATGGTACGAAGCGGGACTTGGCGCGGTCAAAGGAGCGCGCGCTACAGCGCCGACTTCAACAATACCATCTGTTGTAAGTCCATTTTTCTCTACTACTATCTACTGCACCGTAGTACTACGTATAGACCATATTCGCAGTCGCATAGTACAGCATATAATGAGATGATTTGGCGTCAACCAAAACTTGCGTGAATGTTCTCAAATGACCTGAAATGAGGATGGACCTGCGGCGAGCCCCAGTCTGCCCATATATTCCCACGAGTCCCTGCAGAGCGGCTTGGGCCAGATGCTCTCAGTTGTTCTCAAAAGATTTATTCCCATTTCATCATTCGACATCATTCTGGATGATTTAAAAACGATAGACGCCAGGTCATATGAAATGGTCCCAGTTGATGGACTTTTAACTGGGTCTCATTCCCCATCCAACTTTCATCAACTGTCACTAGTGTTTGGTTGTCCTCGTAATACGATGCATGAAGACTGTCGTGCAGGTTGCAGCATCGTTGCGATATACGTGCTCCAACCTGTGGTCAGTCATTGGTTGCCCGCACCAACGCATGTGTCGCAAACTGCGACCACATTTCTGGTGGTAAGTGCTAGATTGGGCCACTGTGCTTGCGCCAGGTCTTTAGAGTGGTGCGCGAGCACTGGGATATCTGGTATGTATTACCTTCTATGCTCCATGTCAGCTTGTAACTAACGGTCACAATTATGGCAGATCATCCAAGTGTTTGGAGTGGCCTGGAAGGATTTGGACGGAGAGATTTGGTGTGGCGGTGTAGTATAAGTAGTATATTAGTATGTACTCGGGGGCTGCGTCAGGATGCACCTCTACTTTATTTCACTTAAATGCGCTTAATGGCTCTAGATTTCACTTGATTCTGCTCTGGGCCAGAGAGGGACCTTCTGATCTAGGAGCGTCCAAAGTGACTTGAACCAGCTTGGATCCTCTGGATTAGGACCACCAAGTGCGACAAAGTGCCATCAAGCTGTCAAGTGAATCGGACGATTTGCTGATGTGCCACATATGAGAGGGGCCTTATCATGATATAGAACGAACTTTCCATGATCTCATGGCTCTTCCACTAGAGAGTTTCTGGGTTCAAGATGACAGGGAGGAAAACAGACACTGCTCAACTCTGTCCAGACAGGGGGTCCTCTCACTTCCAAGTTCCAAGATGTGCTCTCCGCCTACTGTCACCCAGACAGTGCACATGGTCTCTAGAATAAGGACTCCGAGAAATCATCAGAAGTGATCAAGACATTTCTCAACGTTTATGACAACTTTCTGGAAAAGCTTGCCTGCACTATCATCGGGGCATCTGGAGTGCCTCCTCGAGCAGGAAGCATTTCCAAATACCTGTATGCTCCTCTCCCTCCCAACACTGCCTCCTTCTCAACATCCATCAGCCCTGATGCTGCATTAGCACATACCACACACATTCAGCTTACATACGAGGCCATTGTATGTGGAGGCCATTGTATGTGGATGGTCTAAAAGCAAAGCTGGTTGTCGATAATCCATCTCCAACCACCTCCACGTGCTATCTTCTACTATGGGGAAGATTCTCATTGTTTTCTTTGAATTCTCACGCCAGATTCTCATCCGGGCCTCAAGAGACCATGGCACATCTTCACATTCTGTACCTTCAGGAGATGTACTGGACTCCATGTGCACAAAAGTATTTTGTGGCAAGGGAGGTGCTTAGAACACCGACCGCATCACCAAGACGTGGTCAGCTTTCTCCCTCTCTAGACCCCACAAAGAAGGAACATCAGGCAACAGCACTGTGGACCTTCAAGGGGATCATACAGGAGCCATTTTCTGCCAGCACTACAGTCACTCCTCTCTGTTGGCCAGAGAATTGGCCTGTGTCAACTCTGAGGCTTTTGTCAAAGTTTCCTGACTTCATCATGTGGCATTGGGCATTGGTCCTATAGACCCATTGTGGACCAATGATGAATTGAGGACACCCCTCATTCAATTACGTGCATAATGGATAGCAGCAGAGCATTCAGCTCACAGCCTGGTTCTCGCTACACTCTCTTTTGATCAACAATGGTTGCAAATGAGTGAGAAGGAGCGATCACAAGTTGCTGGGAGGTATCTGCAAAAACTACCATTTCTATGTCCTGAAAGCCAGATAAGCTACTTAATGTCAACTGAGGAGCTGGTGCTCATATTAGAACTCAGACCTCTATTCAAGAGGTCTTTGATGATTCACACATCCCAATCATAATGCATGAGCTGTTGCCTGTGGGTACCGATCGTTGAGTCCAACCACTGGAGATTACAAAAGACATTGCTCACACCTTCATCCTTGTGGGTCATGCAACCGCTTTTACTCAGTTCAAACTCTGCCTGCCATTGTGAAGGTGGTAAAATCGTTACAGGAATGAACAACTCAGGGCCACTACGAAATTCTCACTGACAAGAAGGAGGTCCTCAGGCATTTCCGTTGACTGTTCGCAATGTCCTCGGTGGCTCTCGTCTGGCGCTCCAAGCAGGTTTGTATCTTGTGGAGTTTGTCTTGCTGCTCGGTAGCATATAAGCTCTCCAGGAGGGATGGGACAGTGTCTGATGCTGGGGCCGAGTGTAGAGTCGTGTGCGAAGGGCCAGGAGTGGCATCTCACTGAAGGCGTCTTGACTGGTGTTCCTGTGGAGGCGCTGTGGAAACAGATGATGCTGTTATAGAGGGTGCCCTTCTTTTCACAGTAGAACATTCTGATGGGGTGCGCACCATTTGCTTACTCCATTTGCATTTCATGCCCTTCCGACAAGGTGCTTTACTATAACCTTCAGTGTCGCAAGCTGGACACAGAACATCAGCGGTGTGGATTGGACTATATTCTGGTATTACTTACCAATTTGCCAGGTACATCCTGATCGATCATGATCTCAACAAGTCTCACATTTCCACGTATGAGTACTTTGCTCACAATAGTAGTTGAGCTCCTTACATCGGCCACATGGTTGCGAGCGGATGTATTGCACTTTTTCGTAGAACCCGACGCTGTAACGACTTGGGGCACCTTCTGGAATGTAGAGTTCTTTGAGAGAGTCTGGGATGACTTCTACTTCACAACCTGTGACTTTGTTGTGAGGTTTTCTTCAGTGATGTTGACTGGAGACAGTATTGGCATGATGGCATCCCTTCTGTTACGATCGCATCTCCACCTGAGCCCCAGGGTCATACTACCTCACCATGCCCCCATCACCACTGGGCGGAGGACACTTCACCAGTGTGTTCCTCCCAAAGTAGCGCTACTAATCCCGATTCCTCCACCTGCAGGCAGGCTATGTCGTCTCCTCTATCACAGCCCACAGTCCGCAGTCCGCAGCCTGCAGTCCGTAGTCCGCAGCCCGCAGCCCACAGTCTGCAGCTTCCCCTCGTGTATATAAGGGGCGACACCTCAGTAGTGACCCCCAGTTTTCAGTCTCTTGTGTATATCTATAAGATCGCCCCAGTGGCAATCTTCCTATACATTCAATGTCTCCTAGAGCTCCTCGCTCTAGTATCCAACCTCTAGTCGACAACTAGTTCTTGGTCTAAATGTCCTAACTTATTGAACTAAGGAGTTCAATAGTTGAGACGTAACATTAGACTGAAAACTTTTATGCTCCACCTCTTCAGGTGCAGAGAACCCACACCGCACACAAACCCTAGACTGTCACTATAGCCAGGTGCTAGTAGTGAAGTATACTGGAAAGTAACCTCCAGACTTCAATAAGTGAGGAAGTTACTGTGTAGTAAATAAAGAAACCTTGAACACGGTTGTTCAAGAAGGTTGACGAATCAAAGCACCAATCCGCGACAAAACAGAAGGATATTCAGGCGTATAAGCTATCACGGCGAACCAAGCAAGACCACCACCGAAAGTTACTTGGCTCAACAGGGAACTCAGATCCAACTGGGTACGACCTCCAACCAGCATCTTCGCAGATCACCTACGCCACATTAGCCAGCCAGAAGAGACTCGAAGAGTCGGTCCTGTTGAAGTCGGCGCTGTAGCGCGCGCTCCTCTGACCGCGCCAAGTCCCGCTTCGTACCATACATACTGCGTACTGTACCCTATCCTCTGGTATTTTCCACATCGCTAGATTCTGTGTTCTCATCGAGATATAGCATACTCTTACTTAGTGACTCGGTTTAGTGTAGATCTGATCCCCTCCCTAGAGTGGACTCTACCTTACTCATTTCTCGTCCTTTCGGCGCCAGACCAGCGCCAGTTAGTGTAGGGTCATGTGAGCTACCTAGCACGTGCTCAGTGCGCTGTCACCTCGCCTTCGTCGAGCTCTGTTGTCCTTAGACTTCTTAGAGCTCGACTTAGGTGAGTAGTTTAGTTTCCTGTTAATGATAGACTTCTTAGAGCTCGACTTAGGCCATTGTGACCGCTCTGAGGCGCACTGCAGCCAACAGGTTATGAGCCCTGGTACGCTCTGCTACCAAAGCCTTAAGTTGGATGAGTAATCAGATTCGGGGGGAGTGTTAGGATGCAGTAATCATGCTTACTCATCCTTCAGGAGTTGGTCCCTGAACTGCCATAAGACCCCTCAATGTACTGTGCATTGTATGAATGCCATAGTGACATGGGGCTACAGTTACACTAATCTACACTAATAAACTGGTGTCTCTACTGAACCCAAGACCGGATAGCTCAGTGGTAGAGCATCTGGGTGCAAACCAGAAGGTCCTGGGTTCAATCCCCGGTCTGGTCACTTTTCCACCGCTAACAGGTTATGAGCCCTGCGCTCTGACCGCCTCAAGACGTCCATCCCTGCCTGTCCAATCGCTCTACAGCCTCACCTGGCTCCCATTTCATCTCTGCATCCTCTGCTTGCCTCACTCTTCGCTCTGGGACTCTCTCTCCAACTTTCCTCGCTCCTGCACTCCGTTTTCGTCCCCTCGCTTCGTCGTTTCGCCTGCTCGTCGCGCGCCACGTCACTACCCCTCCACCATGGCGCCAGCCGCTGCAACCTTCCCCAAGCTCTCCAATCGCAACTACCAGCAATGGCGACTCGATATGGAGGCCAGGCTTCGTATCCTGGGTGCTCTGCGCATCATCAAGGGTACTGAGACCAGGCCCACCTTCGTCGCACCCCTGGACGCTGGAGAACGTCGCGATTTGCGCGATTTCGACAACAGGATGGATTTGGCAGCTGGGGAGCTCTGGAGTTGTGTGGAGAGGGAGCAGCAGACGCACCTGGAGGCCATCAGAGACGACCCTGTGGCCATGTGGGCGAAGCTGGAGTCTGTGCACATGCAGAAGCGACCAGGTACGAGGTTTAACACCTACAACGCGCTCCTGAGCCTCTGCAAGAGTGAGGACGAGTCCCTGTCCTCCCTGTCGATGCGAGCAGTCCAGCTCAAGTCAGACATGCGAGCCCTTCGTCCCCCTACCTTCTCCATCACCCAGCTCGACGATGAGCTCGTCCTCATGGCCCTCATCCGTGCCCTGCCTGCCGAGTACACCTCCCTTCGCCAGACCCTGCTCCTCGACGACTCCCTCACACTGGACAAGCTCCAGGAGATGTTCATTGCCCTCGAAAACCAGCCTGGTGCCTCGTCATCGACCCCAGCCCTCTCCAACGTCGCGTCGCAGGTCTCCTGCACGTTCTGCGGTCGCCCCAACCACTCCGAGGACCAGTGCTTCAGCAAACGCGATGCCAGCGCGAAGGCGAAGGACAGGACGTCGCAGCGCACGCAGTTTCGCTCCCAGCGCAACCAGCGCAAGCAGGAAGCGTCCGAGGCCTCCAGCGCGTCGAACACCACATCTGGGACGCAGTCCAAACCCCAGGAGTCCGCTGGGGCGGCTACTGTGAGTGCTGGTTGCGCCTCTGCCCTCCTCTCTGCCTCAGATCGCTCGTCCTGGCTCTCCACTCCTGCTGCTGCTAACTGGAACACCGACACAGGTGCTTCTGCACACATGACACCCCACCGCCACTGGTTTCGCTCCTACTCGCCCCACACCATCCCCATTCGACTCGCCAACTCGCACATCGTCTACTCGGCGGGTTTAGGGTCTGTGGTGTTCCAGCCTGAGGAGAGGGGCGGCGTTTTACCACCTGCTGTTGTACTACACGACGTCCTGCATGTTCCTGCGCTTGCTAGCAATCTACTGTCCGTTTTCCACCTCACACGCGAGAAGGGCTACACTGTCGAGTTGCGCGCATCCTCTGCACTGTTCTACCACCAGGGGGAGCTGCGCTTCGAGGCCCTGGTCAACGCGCACAATGTGGGCTACCTGCTCGGTCGCACTCTCCCCCAATCGACGTCTGCGCTCTCTGCGTCGACCACCTGCAACGAGGACCTCGCACTCTAGCACCAGCGCTGCTCCCACGTCAACCTCGACGACCTGCGCTCTGTGATTCGCAAGGAGCTCGTCCAGGGCCTCAGAATTCGTTCCCAGCGCACACCTGACACGATCTGCGAGCCCTGCCTTGCTGGCAAGCTCAATCGTCACCCCATCCCCTGCTTCGCCTCCAGGAGGTTCGTCCGCCTTGCCCTTGTCCACACTGACCTCAAGGGCAAGCTCCCAGTGCGCACACCTGAGGGCTACCAGTACTGGATGGTGTTTGTCGACGACTCGACGCGTTTCTGGGCCATGGCGTACCTCAAGCTCAAGAGCGACGCATTTGTTGCCTTCAAGGCGTTCAAGGCGTACGCTGAGAACTGCCTGGGCCTGCACATCAAGGCCACACGCGACGACAAGGGCGGCGAGTACATGGGTCAGGAGTTCATCGACTTTTGCGCAGAACACGGCATCCACAGGCAGCACACGGAGCCAGACGAGCCCCACCAGAACGGCGTCGCAGAGCGAGCGAACAGGACGACGTCTGAGGGTGCTACCGCTCTCCTTGCGCAGGCAAAGCTCCCTCCTTCGTTCTGGGGCCACGCTGTCTCCACCTTCGTCCACACGCGCAACCGCATGCCCACCTCTGCGCTCGATGGGGGCATCCCCTACACCGCTTGGAAGGGCGACGGGCGCAAGCCTGATGTGTCCTACTTCCGCGTCTTTGGGTGCCTGGCCTACGTCCTTATCCGCAAGAAGGACCGCAAGGCGCTGCAGCCGCACACGAGGAAGTGCATCTTCATCGGCTATCCTGACGGCACGAAGGCCTGGCGATTCTGGGACCCTGCTGCGAAGAAGGTGATCATCTCATCGCATGCTGTCTTCGACGAACAGTGCTTCCCTGGCAACTCGCCCTCTATCAACGTCTTTGGCCTGCCCCTCGACGATGTCGACGTCCCTGGTCCAGATGCGGACGCACCACCCCGGGACGATGCTCCAGATGTGCCAGAGCTGCACGATCAGGGGGGAGACGACGACTGGGATGATCCTGCACCTCCTGCACCTCCTGCGCCGCAAGTCGCGCCACCACCAGCTGCACCACCGCGTCAGCTGTCCCCACAGCGTTCTCCATCTCCTCCTGCGCCTCCTGCGCCTCAGCCTCCTCGTGTGCAAGCCCCTGCGCCTCAGCCAGGCCCAGCGCTGCCCCAGGCTCCTCCACGCGCTCCAGCGATCACTCATGCGCCTCCACCACCACCTCCTGCACCAGCAGTTCGTCCTCGAGCACCATCTGTGCACCACCAGGCCCAAGGCGAAGGCGGCTTCAGACCATACCCTGCACTTGCTCGCAAACAGCTCCCTTCGCGCTCTACTCGCTTCCAGGGTTCGCTCAACAACAGAGAGCTGGAACGCCAGAACCTCGTCCCACAGCGTCTTCGCATTCGCTCTGCATCGCCCGCTCCACCTGCTCCTCCTCCAGCTCCTGAACGCGACTCATCGCCAGACCCTCTCATCGACGCGCCAGTCGACGAGCCAGCTCCTCCTCCTCGTGCCAATCCCTTCGCCCCTCGCTCCATGTCGCCCCCACCGAGTCCCACGTCCTCAGACGACGAACTCGACTGCATAGGTCGCAGCAACGGCAGCGACGAAGAGGCACTCCATGCGATGCTCGCTGGCATCGAGGACGTCTACTCTGGCCAGCACTACGACTACCTGTCCTACGATGAGGCCCTCGAGGTCGCATTTGAGTCTGTGGTCGAGCACGCGTCGAAGGCGAACCAGGAGCACATGGGTGAGCCCAGGTCCATCGCTGAGGTCATGGAACTCGACGCAGATGAGCGTGCCAGGTGGCTCAAGGCTGCCCAGGACGAAATCCAGTCCCTCGTCGAGAACGGCACCTTCGAGCTCGTCCTCCTCCCTCCCGGTCGCAAGGCCATTGGCTCCCGCTGGGTGTTCCGCGTCAAGCGCAATGCAGACGGCTCGATCGAACGCTACAAGGGCCGTCTCGTCGCAAAGGGCTTCTCCCAACGTCCTGGCTTCGAGTACAACGAGACCTTCGCTCCTACACCCAAGTGGGCGTCGATTCGAGCCATCCTTGCCCTCGCTGGGCTGGAGGACCTCGAGCTCGAGTTGGTGGACATCTCCTCTGCCTACCTCAACGGCGAGCTCAAGGAGGAGGTCTACATGCGCCAGCCTGAGGGCTTCGAGGAGAAGACTCCTGAGTGGGTGTGGCGCCTTCGCAAGGCTCTCTATGGCCTCAAGCAGGCCGGCCGCTGCTGGCATGAGAAGCTCGACGAGGTGCTTGGCAAGCTGGGCTTCGAGCGACTGACCTGCGAGCACAGTGTCTGGATCTACCTGCGCGATGGGGTGCGTCTCATCATCCCTGTTTTCGTCGACGACATCACGATTGCCGGCAAGGACAAGGCTGCGATCCAGTGCGTCAAGGACGACCTGCGCAAGCACTTCAAGCTGCGCGACCTGGGGCCCACGTCCTGGCTCCTGGGTGTCAAGATTGAGCGCGACCGCTCCAAGCGTTCTCTGTCGATCTCGCAGCGCCAGTATGCCCTGGACATCCTCGAGCGATACGGCTTCTCCAACTGCGACCCAGTCAGCACTCCCATGGACCCTGGCCTCCGCCTCAGCGCAGACATGGCCCCAGCGTCGAAGGCAGACGTCCGCGAGATGCAGGACATTCCCTATGGCCAGGCAGTTGGTTCCCTCTTCTACCTCGCCGTTGCAACGCGCCCAGACATCGCTCGCACTGTTGGCAACCTCGCACGCTTCTCCCAGAACCCTGGCATGACGCACTGGAAGGCAGTCAAGCACCTGTTCCGCTACATCAAGGGCACCCTCGACTACAAGCTCACCTACTCCCCCTCGCCTGAGCCAGAGCTCTTCACCTCCTTCACCGACGCAGACCACGCTGGCTGCCCTGACACTGGTCGCTCGACCTCTGGGTATGTGATCAAGATGGGCACAGGTGCAATTTCCTGGTCGAGTCGTCTGCAATCCCTCGTCGCTCTGTCCACCACAGAGGCCGAGTTCATCGCTGCTGTCTCATGTGGCCAGGAGATGCTCTGGTTGCGAAATCTGTTCACTGAGTTTGGCTTCGATGTCTCCTCTGCCTCCAAGCTTCGCATCGACAACCTCTCTGCGCTGTCCGTGGCGAAGAACCCTGAGCACCATGGGCGCATGAAGCACCTCGATCTGCGCTTCTACTGGCTGCGAGACGAGGTGGCCAAGGGCCGCATTGAGGTTGTCCATTTGCGCACCTCAGACATGCCAGCAGACATCCTCACGAAGTCGCTGCCCAGGCCAAAGGTGCTTGAGATGGTGAAGATGCTTGGGCTGGGGACTTGACTAGTCAGGGGGGAGTGTTGAAGTCGGCGCTGTAGCGCGCGCTCCTCTGACCGCGCCAAGTCCCGCTTCGTACCATACATACTGCGTACTGTACCCTATCCTCTGGTATTTTCCACATCGCTAGATTCTGTGTTCTCATCGAGATATAGCATACTCTTACTTAGTGACTCGGTTTAGTGTAGATCTGATCCCCTCCCTAGAGTGGACTCTACCTTACTCATTTCTCGTCCTTTCGGCGCCAGACCAGCGCCAGTTAGTGTAGGGTCATGTGAGCTACCTAGCACGTGCTCAGTGCGCTGTCACCTCGCCTTCGTCGAGCTCTGTTGTCCTTAGACTTCTTAGAGCTCGACTTAGGTGAGTAGTTTAGTTTCCTGTTAATGATAGACTTCTTAGAGCTCGACTTAGGCCATTGTGACCGCTCTGAGGCGCACTGCAGCCAACAGGTCCGCACATCGCACATCGATTCAGAACAACGGGAGAAACAACAGTCAGGCTGCCGACGCTGCCACCGAAAGACGCTAGATCCGCAATACCACAGGTGGTTATACCGGGTACCCTGTCACCAGCAACATCAGTAACACCACCGCTCTGACCGAGGAGGCCACAACCGAGTAGTGGTTATCTATACGGGGAAAGATTTCCCTTGCTAGATTTCCCTTGCTAGAAACACCATTGTCCAGTTCAACTCGACCCAGAGTACTTCCACAACGTCCCCTTTGGCAAGAACTTAGATTATCGCAAGCCGAAGAAAACATCATCCGCAAGTCAGGAATAGTACTACCTGTTGAACGAATCGACTCAGGAAGTACCCACTCAACAGAACCCTCTATAAGAGCCGACAGTAACACCTCTACACAGGGACTATTTCGCTTCAAGCAGCAAACACCAGTACACATTTGGGACCTATTCACAATCACAATCACCAACCTCGAATTCATCCGAGATAACAACCCCGGATATGAGTCAACCCTAGTACAAGAGGCACTCAATCACCTCGAGACCACTCAACGAGTATTCCTTCGTTGGGGATTTAGAACACCAGAACCTATTAGCGGTGGAAAAGTGACCAGACCGGGGATTGAACCCAGGACCTTCTGGTTTGCACCCAGATGCTCTACCACTGAGCTATCCGGTCTTGGGTTCAGTAGAGACACCAGTTTATTAGTGTAGATTAGTGTAACTGTAGCCCCATGTCACTACGGCATTCATACAATGCACAGTACATTGAGGGGTCTTATGGCAGTTCAGGGACCAACTCCTGAAGGATGAGTAAGCATGATTACTGCATCCTAACAGAACCCTACGTCATCATTCCAGACCCGTTTGCACAGTTCCTTGAAAACCAGATCAGGTACCTCCGAAACTACATTTTCGATGCTACAAACTTGGTAGACCCAACTCTACCTAAAGACATCAAAGCTCTCAAAAAGTACCTCGACGCCAAGAGACTCCTCAATACCCATCTAAGATGTACCGGCCAGAGTACGTATGACTAGCGACGAACTATCATGTAAAAGAAGAATATACGCATACTACAAAACAGACAATGGCGATTGCCACAGGATCACCCGAGGACAGTGGACACCGTGCCACTACGAACTTTGCCCAGAAAGATATCAACACATCACAGGTGACCTCGAGTACACAGACACACATCGCAAACCAGGACTCAACCAGGAAAAAGATATCAAAACCCAGTACACATACAAGAGATTCCGGACTATTAAACCCGCTCCAAGAACCCCTACGGGAAGTCCAATCACACCAACAAGTCGAATCCCTTCTCTAAAACTATCGACCAGGACACTGCCAATCACTCCAGAAGTGACAGAACAGACAACCGTACCAACACCAAAATCTCCATTAGAAGTTTCATACCAAAGCAACAGCCCAGCCTTGAAACATTCACCAGAACTGGAACCGACACCGATGCTTCTAGGACCAGACTATGTCCGAACACGTATTGCTAGATACAAGTTCACATTCAAAGGAAAAGCATATACGGGATCCTGGGACCCCGACTGGAAACACCCCAGTCAAGTGGTCAAAGACATCTATGACAACTCTAGCGATGCAGACAGACAAACTATTGAACACCTCATCGGCAACACCTCTATCGTACACAATTGGAAACCAGATGAGATGGAAGTCACACCAGCTAGCAGTGCTAGCGTGGCATACGGATCAACACTTGCAAGACGCCCCCAGCCCATTGTCGAAACGACAGGGATACCAGAAAATCCACCTAGAGCCCAAGGCAAAGGAAAAGATCCGGAAGAAGGTCCAGAGGATAGGTCCGAGGATGGTGAACATCCTGAAGGATCAGGAGGGGGAGAACCAACCGGACCACCAGGAGGAGGTGGTCCCGGACCCGAAGGACCAGGACGAGGACCTCCCAGACCTAGAGGACCTGGATGGTCTGGAGGACCTGGAGGGCCTGGAGGACCAGGAGGACCAGGAGGACCGCAGTTCAATACAGTCCCCATTTCTCAAATGGCAGGAGGCAAAGTCAAAATTAAGGCCCCTGACGTCTTTTCTGGGGATCGATCTAAATCCCAGAAATTCCTTAATCAACTCTTCCTTCTCTTTTTAGGAGATCCCGGGAAATACAACACCGATCATGCCCAAATTGCGACGGCACTATCCTACATCGGAGGTGATACTGTCCAATATTAGGTCGAAAATAAGATTGATGAAGTACGAAGAAACCCAAGAACCCAGACCTGGCATGGATTCAAATCTGAGTTTAGACTGGTGTTCGCACCACTTCACGAGGCAGACAATGCCCTCCTATCGCTGGACAAACTCAGACTCTCCGATCACCCCACGATACATGAGTTCAATGGAAGATACAACGAACTCATTAGGAAGAGCCGAGTCACAGACGACCTGGCTCGACTGGCATACTACCGGAACGCACTACCCTTATGGTTACGACAAAAAATCTCCACCTCGTACCCAGCTCCAAAAACCATCATTGACTGGATCGGACGAGCAACAGACATCTATGAAGCAGACCTTATCAATCGACAAATTGATGCAAGCTCTAGAAATCGTCGAACCCAATGTCTGGCCCCACAAACGAAAGTACGACAAAATCAGTTAGAGCACCCCAAAAAGTCCAACACCAGCACTTCTGCTGACATAAACAAGATGACAGTGGAAGAGCGCTCAAGACATATGCAACAGAACTTATGTTTCGTGTGCCACAAACCCAGACACCAAGCCAGGATTTGTCCCGACAGACGAGTACCACGCAAGGTTAGGAAGATCCTCGATGAGGATCTCGAGTCGTCCTCGGAGGAGAGCGCTAAAGCATCAGACGCTGAAAGCGAGAAAGATGACGAGTTCCAAGTGGACGCTATTCAGGCAACCATAGACCCCTACGACACGGATTTTTAGATGGGCAGGCAGAACCAATGCCTGACTTGTCCATGAGTTCGGACTTCATTGTAAATCTAGTAACCAATACTGAAAGGCGCAGATATGCCCTCCTTATATCCGGTTACATTGAAGTCAGAACTCAAGTCGTTGGAGTCAAAGGTCTCATTGACACTGGTGCTGATGCGGTCATCATCAACACTCGACTAGTGGAGAAGTACAATATACCCACAGTACGACTACCTCAACCACTCACCTTCCGAAATGCGGACGACAGCATCAATAAGCATAGAACTATCACCCACCGAGTAGAAGGAAACTTCCGACTGAACAAACGACGCCTACCTATCCGATGGTACGTGGCAGACCTAGGTTGGGATGACATCATCCTAGGAATGCCATGGATTCACCGATATAATTCCACCATTAATTGGCAAACGGGACAGGTCAAGTTCAGTATGAAAGTCATCAAAGAACAACAACATATTCACAAGTATCAGGAGACACACGACACTCCTGTCGGAATGATATGGGGCCTTCCCTCACCAAGAACACTACAGGGAACAATACTCTCCTACATCGAGTCCACCGAAATTGACATCGAAAACGAACCGGTGACCCATAACCCATCACGGATTATTAAACACTTATGGAAAACCTCCGCAATTTGCAGGATGAACAAGTCCACAGAAATTGCAATAGCAGCAGCCCAGGGAAAGAAGGATATCTCCCTCAACGAACTCGTACCCGAATATGCACGCGAATTCACAGCCGTCTTTGAAAAGAAAGCAGCCGAACGATTCCCGCCAGCACGACTATGGGACCACAAAATTAAGATCAAAAAGGAATTTGACCTAAAAGATAGACAATGGGGAAGAATTTATCCTCTAACCCTCCATGAACAAGGCAAACTACAGGAATTCATTGACGAAAATCTGGCAAAAGGATTTATATGTCGATCGGAATCACAGTTTGCATCACCATTCTTCTTTGTGTCCAAAAAAGATGGCAGTCTACAACCAGCACAAGATTATCGAACATTGAACGAAGCTACGGTCAAGGACGCCTACCTCCTACCACTCATCGAGGAACTCTTCAATAAGCTGGGACAAGCATTGATCTTTATCAAATTTGACATCCAGGCCGGCTATAATAACATCCGGATCAAGAAGGAAGACCAACATAAAGCAGCCTTTATCACACCATTAGGCCTCTACGAACCAATGGTAATGTTCTTCAGATTATGTAATGCTCCAGCCACATTTCAACACATGATGGACGAAGTCTTCAAGGATTTAACACGTGAAGGATGGATCGTTATCTACATGGACGATATCCTCATCTTCTCGACCGATGCAGAAGAACACTGCATTCGGACACGACGGGTGCTGAAGCGTCTCCAGGAACACGACCTACACCTCAAACTAGAGAAATGCCTATTCGAAGTTCCAGAAGTCGAATTCCTCGGAGCGATTATCCGAAAAGGTGAAGTTGCTATGGACCCCGTGAAGCTAAAAGCCATCCGCGAATGGCCCACTCCCAAAATGGTGAAACAGGTCCAGGCCTTCTTAGGATTCAGGAATTTCTATCGAAGGTTCATCCGTGATTACTCAACAGTGGTACGACCCTTGACAGACCTCACAAAAAAGGACACACCATTCGAATGAAGGCCAGAATGTGAAGCGGTGTTCCAAGAACTCAAGATTCGCTTCACATCGGAACTAATACTGCGTATCCCAAACCCACGAGAACCATTCTAAGGGAAATGCGATGCCTCCGGAGTAGCAACGGGGGCAGTTCTATGACAACAAGGACCGGATGGCTTATGGCACCCTTGTGCCTACCTATCCAAGTCATTCTCACCCGTGGAATGGAATTACCAGATCTACGATCGGGAAATGCTCGCCATTGTTCGCACATTCGAAGCATGGAGACACTTCTTACAGGATTCCCCGCATCTAGTAGAAGTGCTCACCGATCACAAGAACCTTACCTACTTCAAAACATCGCAAAAACTTAATCACTGACAAGCCCGATGGCACATCTTCGTTGACAGTTTCAATTTTTTCATAAAGTACCACCTCGGAAAAAACCTAGTCCAGGCAGGCACTCTGTCCAGGAGGCCAGACCATGAGGGGGGGAAAATGATAACAAAAATGTTACTATGCTCAAAGAAGACATCTTCGTGAATGCCGTCAACATTGAACTTCAAGAACGAATCCGAGGCAATAAAGCACGAGACCTGCAACTTATTCCCCTTCTGTCTGATAAAGGCAAGACCATACAGTGACCCGGATATGGAAAATCTGATGACTGGACTGAAGACGATGGCATATTACTATACAAGGACAGGGTCTATGTACCACCCGATGACAATCTCTGTCGAGATATCATCAAAATGTACCACGAACCCCTGCATATGGGACATCCCGGAATCCAGAAGACCAAAGACCTCATCAAACGGGAGTATTACTGGGATGGCATGAGTCAATTCATCACCCAATACTGCCGAGGTTGCGCAGTTTGCCAGACCACCAAAGTCCGGACAAATCCGACAAAGCCTCCGCCAATGCCAATCCCACATGGCGGCGATACACGCCCATTCCAGGTCATCACCATGGACGACATCACCGATTTACCACCCACGGAAGATGGATACGATGCCGTACAAGTGGTCGTCGACCACCATGTCACCAAAGCAGTGGTACTAACTCCATGTACAAAGCAAGTCACTGCTATAGAAGCAGCCAAACATCTCTGGAAAGACGTCTTTAGCCATTACGGGCTACCTCAGAAGATCATCTCAGACCAAGGCCTGCAATTTGCTGCAAAAGCCTTCCGAGAACTACACAAAGCGCTGGGAATCACGACATCACTCAGCACAGCCTACCACCCAGAAACGGATGGACAAATGGAACGAGTCAATCAGGAAGTAGACCTGGATCTCCGCATCTACTGCGCAAACAACCCAAACAAGTGGTCCAACTTCCTACCGGCTTGGGCATTCGCACACAATCAACGGACTCATTCTTCAACAGGCAAGTCCCCATTTGAACTTCTATATGGGTACCAACCGGAGGCAATAGGAACCGTTCGAACCAAGCTAAAACATCCAACCACGGAAGAATGGCTCACAGAGCTTCAACAGAACCACGAGAACACCATTGCATTGCATGCGCAGGCGGCCCTCGCAATGGCCCGACACACCTCGGGAAAACCCGTGAACTTCGAGAAAGAAGACAAAGTACTTCTGGAATCAACAAATCTCAAGCTGCCATATCCATACCGAAAGCTTGCCCCTAAACGGAAAGGACCCTTTACCATTGCAGAGGTATTAGGTCTGGTTACCTTCAAACTAAATCTCCCAAAGAAATGGAAGATACACCCCATGTTCTATGCCGCACTCCTGACGCCATATGCACCACCAAGGAACACGGACTAGACCTCCCCCAACCGCCGCCAGACATGATCAAAGGAGAAGAAGAGCATGAGGTTGAAGCAATCATTAATCATAGGACCATGGGCCGTAAACAGAAAACCAGGCAATACTTAGTATCCTGGAAGGGATGGGAATCTTTTGAGAACTCCTGGGAATCGGAAACAAACCTCAAAAATGCTCCCGATATTCTCAAAGCTTATAAGAAGATGCATCGCCTCAAGTAAACCGCAGACTCAGAGGTGATGTTCTACATCCTCACCCTCTTCGTCATCGCGGTCCTCGGCTTGCAAGCTATCACCCTCGCCGCCATCACCGTCATCTTCAATGATGTCACCACCCGCGTCGTTAACCGCACCCTCCACAGCCACGATCACCCCGACTGCATCTTCGCGAAGACGCCAGGATGGGGCTGAGCAGTCGGCCGTTGCCGCGCTCATTGTAGGTAAGACCCTCGTCACACCACTTCTCATTAACGAACACCACCACTCATCGCCACCAGGCCTCTCCATCGCCTACCTCCTCAATCTGACGCTGGTCGTCATTTCTGTTTATAACTTAGTTACGATACTGTACCATACGATTGAGCACCATAACCCGACCAAGCCTCCCGCACCAGTACCACTGCTGAACCCGCTCATGGGCACAGGGCTCGAGCTCGACTCCCTATCCGATGGCTAGTGACTCCCGATGTCACCGGTCGAAGGCTCGCCTCAACAGGCGCTCCCCCACTTCCTTAGATAGGAAGTTGTATTTTTGTAAATATTATCGCTAGGAACACGACAAACACAGTGCCTCGCACAGCCCAGAGAATTGCTGAAAAAATGCTGTATAAGGAAAGATTACGAGAAGTTCAAGAACTCCAACACCGCCACACCGATACCACCCATACAAGGAAACTAGGAATCATGCAACCTACGCGCCCAATATTCCAACTCCATATAAACAACGGGAACCTATACCCGTAACCTACACGCAACATGCACTGTATCGCCATTCATCAACCTGAACTCATCACTGTCCGTGTTACATCAGGCGATGGAACAGAAAGGCAAGCCTCCACTCAAACAGAGAAATGAAGTACAACCGTAATAACAATCAAACAGTTACACACTTCCGTTCAACAACGATGAATACGCAAACAAAGTCATATTTGACGAACTAGCTGATCGCAACCTATACCCAGAATGGGCATGCGATGCAGTCCACGACTGCCTCGAACAAGAATATCCGCACGCATATGAACGGTTCGAACGAACAGGAACCTTTATCCCCTATAGATACATATTCATCCACTGCCCACCATTCCGATGTATCCACGATTAAATCAACTCTACCCAAGTCCTGATAGAATCCGACTCCATTAGGAAATGGCGCTCTCCAACGAGAAGTTCCCCTTCTGGAATAACTGAAATCCAACTATGCATAGCCTGTATCCACCGCAGTTTTGCAGCCGAAGTACATAGAAGTGCAGTCGAACAGCCTTGCACAGTTCGCACTAGACAGAAGCTGCCTACACAGCCAAAACACTAGTATATAAACAAAGGGGTCAAGGCCAATTGACCTTCAACCCCCCAACGTCTCACCTGCCTTACCAGCCTACTACACCTTCGCTCTCATCATGCCTCGCACTCGCAACACCAGAGATCGCCCTCAAGGTCCTATCTGACGAAGTGGGCGACACCTCGCCGGACGGAACACCAGCCGTCCCATCCTCCCAATGCCTCCCAAGTTCATCACTGATCGCCCCGTAATCAACTATGACCACCTCCCTCATGAACAGGTTTCACAAGAACAAGACGAGACTGCGACCATCACCGACCACATCGGCTGGGTCCTGACTCACCCTGACCTACACGACCAGGTTTGTGTTCGTACATCTGACATCCCCAACTCTGTCATCTTCATCGACCTGTATCGCACCTTTGCCAAGTTGGCGGTCTTTCACACCAATGTCTACAACTATACTTCTCAATCTGGAGCCCCAAAGCTCGAGAAAGAGAAGGCATTAGCTATAGCACGAGGAGCTCGAAGTGAATGCATTTGTGCCACTACTTTGCTCATGGAATCCCTGTCTACGACTCACATGATCCACGCACTCAGAGACCTTCTTCCTACTCTTCAGCAACATATTGACGAAGACGGTGTCCAGTACTTCTCCCAGCCACTGAGGATCAACGACGACCTCATCGAACCACACGACGGTCCCTCCGCAACCAGAAAGACCCTCAAGGCCCAGTTCTTCACCAAGCAAGATGGTACCAAGTGGGATATCGAGTTCGACTTCGCAAACCAGACCTCCGTACTCCATCCGCCGAACAATAACCCTTGGGTAATCCCTCATGATCAAATCAAGGACATCATGTCGCTAATACATGAACTACAGACACTCCCTACCGACTAGCCAACAGTGGATCCCAGAAATCTCACAGTCTCGCCAGTCGACTCCACGAACCCCCTGACTCACAAGGACAAGAAGCCAACCGAAGCCACAACCAACCGTGCTGACTCACCTATCGACGACTCGAACAAGGAAAACATACCACCTATCGGTCACCAGAGCATTGTCACCCGTCCATCGACTCCGTTCCCTGCTCGGAACCTGGAAACTCCATCTCCTCTGCTCACCATCTTTGAAGGCCGTACAGCTGAGTCTCTGACACCATCAATTTGTTCCTCATTGGTCAGTAACCCGTCATCATCGGTCTCAGATGTCAGCTACATCTCTGACAGCGATACGGGATCCCTTCAGGCTAGATGGAATAATTACATCACTCGCTGGGTCAATGACTCCTCCTCTCCCCACCAAATACCTCCGATCCCAGATTCACTGAGCGTCCTCTCCCTCGATGACCTTATACCCGACAAGCCACTGTACCTCTTCTTTCCTATGCCACAGCTAGAAGGCGTCCCACCTCCTCGCGGATACCCCGGCCATACCAATGGAACCGGACCCCGACTGTGGTGTTATGTCACCCAACTCTCCACTGCCACCATAGTCGTCCACGAAGACCAATTCCCCACTGAATGGTCCTATGCACGCATCAACAGCATGCTACTCTCCATGATGCCAACACTGACGAAAGCTCAACTCGCACAGTTTCGCGTCTACCTCGATGGAGGACTTGTACGACTCCTCGACATGAAGTGTTCGCTCATCGGCAAGAACGACTTGGCCCTCAACTTCTACAACAAATCATTCTTCCAGATGTATTCAACCTCTGCCGAAGAAGTTTGCAACTGGAGAACTCTCAGTCGGATGGAACCCATGGAAGTTACCATGCAAAGCCTCGCCCTCGACTGCCTGGCACCGAGCCGCAAGAAATGGCTCGTCTCTACCCAGGACACCATCTCTGTGTCAGTCCACGATGAACGCCTCCACCGTATGGCCGCTAATCTCGACAGCTGTACTCTCGAGCTCAAACCGACCGCACCCCTTCCATTGGGATTTGCAGCACAGCATCTCAATGGAGTATGGTACATTCGCAACTCCGACCGACAGTTCTTCACCCTCCACGTCGAAGGACTCGACATTGTCGATGTAACACACAGTTTCCATCCCCCGACCACTACCCATCGACTCAACAAACTCCACTACATCGCCGACCACTATCCCACTGATAAGGAGTTCGATATCCTTGTCCAGGAAGCCTTCGACGAAACAGAGTGGCGGGCAGACCTGGATTGAGTATTCGGTCGAGATGACCTCGGAGGGGAAGAGGGGGGTAATGTTACGATCGCATCTCCACCCGAGCCCCAGGTGTCATACTACCTCACCGCGCCCCCATCACCACTGGGCAGAGAACACTTCACCGGTGTGTTCCTCCCAAAGTAGCGCTACTAATCCCGATTCCTCCGCCTGTAGGCAGGCTATGTCGTCTCCTCTATCACAGCCCACAGTCCGCAGTCTGCAGCCCGCAGTCCGTAGTCTGCAGTCCGTAGTCTGCAGCCCGCAGCCCACAGTCTGTAGCTTCCCCTTGTGTATATAAGGGGCGACACCTCGGTAGTGACCCCCAGTTTTCAGTCTCTTGTGTATATCTATAAGATCGCCCCAGTGGCAATCTTCCTATACATTCAACGTCTCCTAGAGCTCCTCACTCTAGTATCCAACCTCTAGCGACAACTAGTTCTTGGTCTAAATGTCCTAACTTATTGAACTAAGGAGTTCAATAGTTGAGACGTAACACCTTCAGGGAATAGTCTCCCGACGGATCGTCTTTCTCTTCTACTGTACGTGATTACAATTAATCAAAGCTCGCTTTATTATATCCCTCGATGTTATGAGACATACCAGCATTTGGTTCTTCAGTCGATTGGCACGCTGGGTGCTTGTAATTATCGTTGAGATCAGTGTTCTATGGGAAAAATTGGTATGTCACTGTGAGTAGAAGTGTCTCTGCTTACTGCAGGCATTTCTTCGAAGGTGTCGCTATCATATGCATCAGCTTCTGGACTCTGATTCTGACAGAGGGGATCCTGAGATCTCGAGGCTTGGATGTGGGGAGATGTACAAGGGGGAACTGGAGGTGTTAGAGATATGAGGGAGTTCATGATGGTGCAGTAAAGCTGTTCATGTACACTGTAGAATGTATAACGATCTGCAGATAAGGTGGGAGAATGTGATGTGGTGCTGCTGCGGTAAAGTTGGTTTCACATCCACACAAAGTATGTTACTCACAGGGGTTTGTCCTGGTCACGTGTTCTGTCATAGTCTATTCAACGCCTACGTCACGCAGTTGCTGCAATATTGAAATGGGATAATATACCTGTGTTGATGTTCAATATTCATATAGGAGAAGATGCGGACTGGGACTATTATATCACTATTTCACATAAACGCACCAGTGATACCTTGACCGTGATATGTCCATATACATCCTATATGTATATGTCGCAATCAACCTCCACTGAATGCAACAGTAGCATATGTGCTTGAAAACTTCTTGCACACCACCTCTACAACCAAATTGCGAAGTCCTTGCCATCAGTATACCATATAGAGCATGTGCCTGTCATCAGTGTCAGCCCATTAAACATTGTCTACCCCAGCTCCACAAGCACCGCAAGAAAGTCAAATGGAAAATCGTCCAAGAAATATCCACCTGTACCCAATGGAAGACCTTGTCTGTTGTGGCGCATTTGCAAGGTCCACCGCATCTTCCCAACTGTCATGTTCAGGACCCCAACCCTTCCAGTATACGAGGTACTGCAGTTTCTTCCACCGCCCGTACCGCTGTGAGTCCAACACCACCTCCACTTTGTACTCCTCCTCTCCTTCGATCTCAATCGCAGCTGGTTTGGGTGGGTGTCTGCCCGGTAGTGAGCTCTCTCTGTGCGGGAGCAGAAGGGACACATGGAATACTGGGTGGATCACAATGTCCTTGGGAAGCCTGAGTTCGTATGCCAAGTTGCCCACTTTCTGTTTGACTTAGTACGGTCCAGCGTACCGGTCCACCAGCTTCCTTGAGACACCTGGAACGCAGAAGTTCCTGGTGTCAAGCCACACCTTTTGACCCTCCTTAAACTCTGGAGCTTCGCTGACATAGCGGTCATAGTGCTCCTTCATCCGTTCTGCCATCAGGGTTAAGGCGGCCGTTGCATCCTCTCATACCTGCCTCAACTCCTCCCTCCATTCGTCTGCTGTAGGCACCGCTGTGGACAGCATCAGAATATGGAACTGGGGTTCGAAGCCGTACATGAGGTAGAATGGCGAGTACCCTGTTGATGAGTTTTTGTGCGAGTTGAAGGCAAACTCTGCAATGGGCAGCCACTTGACCCAATCATCGCGTTGTTGGGAGCAGTACATACGCAAGTACGCTTCAATCTCCTGGTTCCAACATTCCGATTGTCCGTCTGTTTGTGGGTGATAGGCTGTGGACATTGCACTTTCAATGCCAAGACCTTTGAGGATGGCGCGGAAGAGCTTGCTCGAAAACTGAGGTCCACGGTTGGAGATGATCTTGCGGGGGAGTCCGTGAAGTCAGAAGTACTCTCGAATGAAGTTGTCCACAGCTCCGCTGGCATCTATCTCCTCAGTGCAAGGGATAAGGTGGATCATCTTCCCACGTCGATCGACAATGAGCTGCAGTGCATTGAACCCATCGACGTCTGGTAGCCCAGTGATGAAGTTGCAGGTTACTATCTGGCTGGGACCATCTGGAATCTCATTGGGTTGCAGGGGACCATGCGGTTTGGCGTGCGACGTCTTGCCGTGCTGATAGGTGTCACAGGTGTCTACATAGTTCTTGATGAACTTGCCCATCCTGGGCCACCAGTAGTTTTGAGTGACCAACTCCATTGTCTTGGCCTGTCCTGGGTGCCTAGCGGGTGGCAGGTCATGGTGGATGCGCACAATCTCAGCACGCAGCGTGTCGTCTTTGGGGACGTAGACTCGGCCACAATAGAGGAGTAGGCCTTGTTCCGTGTTCCAGTCCACCAAGTCGTTCTGCAGGCGCGCTGGTCCAAGGCTGTCGAGCTTGCTGAGTGCTTCCACCACCTCCTAGTTCACAATCTCCACATTCACGGATGCATCAAAGCAGGGCTTTCTCTGGTACTACCGACAGATGTCCTCTCTTGGCTGCTAACACCCGGAAGCGTTCAGGCTGCAGCAGTACACGACTTAGGTTGTCTTCGGTATCACCATGCTGATGGTCAGGCCTTCGCGACAGGGCATCGGCCCTACCATTGGACGTGCCGGGCTTGTGGGAGATAACAAAGTCGAACTACGACAGGTAGAGAGCCCATTGTGCTTGCCTTCGGGTCAGGTTCTGTGCCATGCGCCAGTATTCGAGGTTCTTGTGATCTGACTGGATCTCAAACGCGCTGGGGAGGCCTTCAAGGTAGTGACACCATGCCTGTAGAGCGCGAATGATGGCGAGCATCTCCTTGTCGTAGATCTCATAGTTGCATTCTGCATTGCTCATCGACTCGGAATGAAAAGCAATTGGGTGCCACTTATCATCCTCCCCCTTCTGAGATAGAACCACGCTGGTTGCGAAGCCTGAGGCATCGACTTCCATGCATGTGTCGCAGTCTGGGTCGTACATCCTCAAGACCGGACTCTCGATGAAACAACATTTGAGTTCGTCGAAAGCACCCTGCTCCTCCTCCCCCCATTGCCACTCCACTTTGCCTGTGAGGCGATCAAGGCGCTTGCAGATAGCGCTGAAGTCCTTGATAAAGCGTCAGTAGAAGTTCACAAATCCGCGGAACTTCCGTACATCTGAGGCATTCTGGAGAGTCAGCCACTCTGCGATACCCTTCACTTTAACTGGGTCCATCTCGACGCAGTTCTCTGAGATGAGGACACCGAGGTATTCCACCTTAGGCTGCTCGGACTCGCACTTCTCTGGCTTGCAGAACAGGTCATTCTCCTTAAGATGCTTCAGGACCTCGTGCACCAGTGTGCAGTGTTCTTCAATATTGTCGGTGAAGATGAGGATGTCATCGAGGTATATGGTGACTTTGCCTAGTACGATGAGGTCCTTGAAGATGTCGTTCATGAGCGCAGAGAATGTGCTGGGTGAATTGGCTAACCCAAAGAACATGACATTCGGTTCGAACAACCCTCGGTTGATCACAAAAGCAGCCTTCCACTCGTCGCCTGACTTGACCTGCACATTGTTGTACCCCCAGCGAATATTGAGCTTGGTGAAGTACTTGGCCTTCTTGAGTCGGTCCATCAGTTCTGACACCAGTGGTAGCAGGTATCGGTTCTTGACGGTGATCTCGTTGAGTCGTCGGTAGTCCTAGACTGGACGTAGACTGCCATCCTTTTTCTTGACAAAGAAGAATGGTGACAACATTGGCGACTTTGACTCTTGAATGTAACCTTTGGCCAAGTTCTCTGTGAGGAACTTGTCGAGCTCTGCTTGTTCACTGACGAATAGGGGGTACACCCTGGAATGGAACATCCTTGCTTTAGGTACTAGTTTGATTGCATGATCGTAGGGTCCGTGTTCAGGTAGATGTTTGGATGCTTCCTTCGAGAACACATTCAGGTACTTGTGGTAGTGCTTGGGTACAATCTCCTCGACTGGGCAGACTTCTTTCTTTAGTACCCCTGCTCAGCTAGCTGTTGCGAGTATGTGTACGATGCTGAAGCAAACAGTTGTGGAGCACCATAAAGTCGTCGTCCATCTTCCCATGCATCAAGGAGTAACCGTTCCATTCCATCCCACTGCAGTAGGAATCCAGGTGGCCAGGGCCTCTCCTTTGCTTCATCGTCCTCCTCAGCCATCACGGCCGCTCGTATCCTTCCAACCGTCTTGGCCTTCCTTACCCGTCGAGAACCTTGGCACGCCGTAAGCCGTACCTCTGTATCACGCACTTTGGTCTCAACAGGTTTGGATACCATCCAGTTAGTTGGACACATCTCTGGACATCTGGACAGGTGCAGCGAGCCATATTCCCAGTTGATTTCAGAGTTGTGCTCACGCAGCCAGTCCAGTCCGACGATCACATCCTCCTCTCCTATGTCTGTTACGACAAACACCACCTTTTCTCTGTGGTCTCCTACTGCCATGTCCAACACGGCCACCTCCATGATTGTTCCATCACAATTCTCTGTTCCATCGATGTTGTACAAAGGAATTGGTCTGGCCAACTTCCTCGTTGCGACATTGTTCTGTTCTACAAAACGTCTATGTAAAAACTTGGTCATAGCTCCACTATCAACCATAGCTGCAGTGTCCTTGTGTCGCTGCTTGTCAATTAACCATATAGGGATATGGAAGTGTTGTCCATCATGATTGACTTCATACACAAAGGACAATCCCAGTACTGAAAAACGACTATTGGGGCTCGAGCCGGCACACGCAGCGTCTAGTGCGGCTCGAATTAGAAACCCTCCTCCTTTGCCATGGTGAGGGCATCAATCCGCTTGCTTAGCACCTTGATTTGTGCTTTCAGCACCTCCTTCTCGAGTGCTTTGAGCCGAGTTTTCAGCTCGCTCAGCTCAGCGGTTTGTGTGGGTGAGGGGATCGTTATTGGTGGAGCAGTAGGGTGGAAAAAGGATCGGTGTGTCTCGTTTCCTATCCCAGAAATGGGGACGGCAGGTGCACAATCCAACACTGTCTGCTCAGCCTCCTCAGCCTGTTGCTGTGTCTTAACCTCAAGGGACACGGGCCCAGGGGCGTCTGCTTTGGCTTTGTTTCGCCGCCTTTCTCTAGCCTCCCACACCGTGAGGCGGACCACTTCTGTCAGTGCCGGAGTCTCAGGTTAGGAGCTTTCCGCACACTGTACCACTCGAGAGTGGCAAGCCTCGAGTTGAATCAAGACCATGTCTGATGGTATGACTAGAGCGCGTACTACACTAGGCCAACACAGAGGATCAAAGTGCATACCGTACGAGAAGGCAGGGGAAAGGGTGGTGGGTACGCTGGTGCTCGTGAAGCAGTTTTGACCTAATGTTATGACTGGCCGTCGAGTAAGGACCAGGGAGACTTACGAGATGAGCAAGGGCATCAATGAGCACTTATACAGCGAGAGCTGAGCAAGGCTCAATGGTCAGGGCTGGAGACAAGATGTATTGAGCGAAGTATCTAACAAGCGAAATACAGTGAGGCTCATCTGGAGACAAGAGGTCAAAACTGAGTCTCCAGATAGCGAGGTACAGGTCCTTATATATGTATGGAGGACAATGGGAAACTGGGACAATGGGTGACTATGGTGATGGGAAACAATAGGAATGTAACAATAGCGATGACAGGTAACCAGGAGCTATTGTGCTAAGGAACAAAGGGATGAGATACAATGTAATGGAGAACAATAAGTACAATGTAAAAGGTAGATTGTCCAGAAAAGAAAACTAAGACGCTGGGTATAGGCGCTAAAAGGGCCGTTCGTAATACTACAAGGCTCCCATTTCCTCCTCTCTCTCTCCCTACTATTGTGCTGTTCATATTCCTGTGAGTTTTCTATAGACTGCTACATTCTATACACTGTTGAAAAGCCACAGTCTGTGACTTTCCAGCGGTATATAGAACATAAAAATCTGTCCATAGGGTGCTGGGATATACTAATCCTCATCCGCAGGACCAGTCTAAGACTATTCTGGACTGATATGCGGTGCTCTTGAGTCCTGGTCCTAGTCCTCCTCAGTTCCTCCAGTTCTGTCCGATCCTCAGTCCTCAGTCCTCAGTCCTCCAAAAAATAGTCTAAGAACTGAGACCGGACCGGACCCTGCATCACTATTTTTAAATATTCACTGATAAGAAAATGCAAGGCTGTTTTATGTACCCCTTAATGAAGGCTACACACTGCAAAACATGTGCCCAGATTATCTCTTAGGAACTGTATGATATGTGAAAAACTATAAAGAGGGTCATTATAAGAAAGAACACAATAAATTAAAGGGTTGGATAATATTCATACACTCCTATGTAGAATATATGTGGTCATACTATAGTGGAATACATGTGCCAAGTTTGGGGACAATCAAACTATCTGTTGCTAATATATAGCAGGGTCATCAGCAAAACTGCAAAATCTGCAGGCAAAATTTGCCCAATTGGGTCTGGGACCTCAAATTGAGACACATCAGGTTGGCAATCAAGTAGCGGGATTGAAGCCATATGTGCAAAATTGATTGGATGAATTATGTCCTAATGGGTATGGAGTGCACACGGGCACCTTTGCTGGGTTCCTTTGTTGGACTCACTTATGAGGCAAACAATGCCACAGCCCTCTCAACGTCTATATCTACGTATTCAACACCTCCACCACTATGATGCCAGAGATGGCTGTGATAGCCTCAAACATAGTTCACCCCAATCGGAAAGGTTCTGATTTAGCCCTGAGGTCTTGCCGTCACTTGCTCTCTGCTACAAAATTAGTTGTTCATCCTCCAACTCTCATTGTCCCACCTTTTACCCCAACTCTCATCTCCTCCTCTGCACCTACTGTGACCTACTCGATACTAGAGACACATCTCTCCAGTCAGTATTGCCACTGACACTGCTTTGCTACAGTATAGTACATGATCTTACTTAGTTAGAAAATTCTGGCAGATGACGATTGATGAGAAATGGGACTAATGAGATTGCTTATATTAATAATTTTTATTGATAATAGATTAATAGTATATATTATGATCACATCCTAGAAGAGATCATATTATTACTTATCTAGCTTATCTAACTCATCCAGATACTATTTTCTTATCTTATTTCCTCACATAGTCCACACTTTGCAGTCCACAGTCTGCAGGCTGCAGTCTGTGTATATAAGAGGTAATACCTCCAGTTTTCAGTCTCTTATGTATACTAATCTATTGCTCCAGTGGCAATCATCTTATACATCTATCTTTCCTAGAGCTAGTAGCTCTAATATCCAACCTCTAGTTCAACAAGTCTTTGATCTAAATACCGCAACTCATAAACTAGTGTTCAATAGTTGAGATGTAATAGTATATAAATCTGTAAGTATTTACACTGTAATACCCTGCACTGTCAAATGTTATGCCAGATGCATGGCAGCATATGAGTATTACATCTATTAGATTCGACCGGTTGACCAAGCGAGCCCACTTCTTCGCGTGTGATGACCACTTCTCAGCCTTAGATGCGGCAGAACTCGTGTACGAACATATACTCAAACACCTGTCACAGCCGAACGACTGTGCCACAAAACAAACAAAGGGGGAGGCTCACTGATGGAGACACACAGAGGGTGGCAACAGAAGTAGAGGATAGATTGGCCTAGACTAGAAGGCAGAGGGTGGCAGGGGCTGTTAAGCTGCCTACAGATGATGGGAGAGCGAATAAGAGACAGAATCTAAGGTCTCTGAGCCCACATCACAGCCCTTATATACTATACATGACAGGTGCACAGACCATCTGCCTTCAGGGCAGGCTAGAGTACTGATGGCAGGTGAGCCAGTCCGAAAGGAGAACAAAGAGGTAGCTACTATTACATAATGATGATCAGTGTACAGTATGGAGTCCGGAATGGGTCAACCCTGGGTTAGGGTTGGTGGCTGTGACTAGGGTACCAAACGTGGCGTGAAAAACCGTGACACTACCCCCTCCTCAAGGCTGAGCTCCAGCGAAGCGATCATACCAAACTTGACGATTAAACTGAGCTTGCACTGGTCGCGGGTTGGTAAGAGATATGGGCTGAGCCGCGTCTGGGTGTGAGGCGTGGAATTCATCAAGCAGTTCCTTGCAGTGTTTGACATTCCGTACAGGTTCCCAGGTGGCCTCGCTGATGTCGTACCCGACCCACTTCACAAGGTATCGGACATATCCATAGTAGGTCTTAGAGTCGAGGATCTTTTCAACCTCAAACTCGTCATGTCCTTCCACTTCCATGGCTGATGGTTTGGAGGGGTTACGGTTACCGATCTCGTCCTCGTGGTAAGGGATGAGCTTGGAGCCATGGAAAACGGGGTGGACCTTGTTCTTGGCTGGGAGTTGTAGACGGAAGTCAACAGGCCCTACTTGCTCGACAATTTCGTAGGGCCCATAATTCTTTGCCGATAGCTTGGCCGATGACTGTTTGATCTTGAGATCTCTTCCTTTGAGCAGGACCTTGTCCCCAACCTTGAACGGTACTTCACTCTTGTGCTTGTCATAGTACCACTTCATTCGTTCTGCAGCGAGTGTTAGGGACGCTTGAGCCTGTTCTCGGGCTTCCGTTCGGTACTGGAAGATGTCCTCGAGGGTCGGGAAGCCTAGTTCTCCCTGTACGTCTGGGGCCATTTTGGGGTGGTATCCGTATTCCACAAAGAAGGGTGATAAGCCAGTGGACTCATGTGCAGCATTGTTGTAGGAAAACTCCGCAGTGGATAGGAGGGAGGCCCAATCGTCTGGGCGATGTTCGGTGAAGATCCGCAGGTACTGTTCCAATGACTGGTTAACTCGTTCCGTCTGGCCATCGGCCTGGGGGTGGTAGGCAGTCGACATTGAGGCTCGGATACCCAACTTTCCACAAAACTCCTTGAAGAGCGCACTAGCAAACTGTGTCCCTCGGTCCGAGATGATTTGTCGGGGTAGGCCATAGTGTTTGAGTATATGTTCATACACGAGTTCTGCCGCATCCGAGGCTGAGAAGTGGTCATCACACGCAAAGAAGTGGGCTCGCTTGGTCAACCGGTCTACTACTACTGCAATGGCTGTGTAAACATTGCCGTGTCTGTCGCAGGACTCAGGAAGTTGAGTGATGAGGTCAATGCTCCAGATCTCCCATGGTCCAGCTGGGACTTCGTTTGGCTGCAATAGTCCGAAGGGAGGGTTGCGTGAGGTCTTGTTCCGTTGGCATGTATCGCACCCTTTGACATACTTCTTGACATCGACTGACATTCCAGGCCACCAGTAGTTGCGGCTGACAAGCTCCTGGGTCTTCCATCGGCCAGGGTGGCCTGCAAGTGTGGTGTCGTGGTGGAGTTTGAGCAGCTCCAGTCGTAGTTCCTGGTCCTTTGGGACGTAAACCTTTCCTCTGTAGAGCAGTAGGCCGTTCTTGAAGTTCTATTCCTGCAGTGGTTTTCCAAACTCCCGTGGTCCGCTATCGAGCAGTGCCTTGTAGTCCTTGGTCATTGTGTCATCTTCGAGCGCCTTCTTGATCTTGTCCAGTAGTTGTCTATCATCGACCTCGGAGGCATGGGCAGTTTGCATGACCTTGATGGCGAAAAACTCCGGCTTCAGCAGCGTTCGACCATCATTATCGCTGCTTACCCCCTCCTCATGATCTGGCCTCCTGGACAGAGGGTCAGCGCAAAGCATTGTCTTGCCGGGCCGATGCCGCAGGTTGAAGTTGAAACGTGAAAGGAACAAACTCCAGCGAGCTTGGCGACGAGTGAGCTTCTGGGCTTGTCGGAAGTAGGTGAGGTTGAGGTGGTCTGACCAGATCTCAATTGGTTCAGGATGCCCTTCCAGGTAGTGGCGGTATTCCTCTAAGGCACGTATGATGGCCAACAGCTCCTTGTCGTAGATCTCATAGTTGCGTTCGTGCTCATTCAAGGACTTGGAGTAGAACACTACTGGGTGCCATAGTTTATCTTCGCCCAACTGCTCCAGTACTGCCCCTGTGGCGAAGTCAGACGAGTCTGTTTCCAGGCGGAAGGGTGCAGTGTCATTGGGGATTTGGAGGATCGGAGCAGTGGTGAAGGCAGTCTTGAGGCTCTGGAAGGCGTTCTCCTGATCTTCTCCCCACTGCCAAGGTGCGTCCTTGCAGGTGAGAACCGTGAGCGGGCGAGCTATCTTCGAGAAGTCCTTGATGAAACGCCGGTAGAAATTGGCAAGGCCGAGGAAAGCTTGTACATGCTTGACTTTGGTAGGTGTTGGCCAATTCTTCACGCCTTCGACCTTAGTCGGGTTCATGGTAATAGAATCCTTCGAGATGATCAACCCCAGGAATTCGACCGACTGTTGCTCAAACTTGCACTTCTCAGGCTTGATGAAGAGGTCATTTGCTCGTAACTTCTGAAGCACCCGTTCCGTGAGTTGCCGGTGAAGTGTGAGGTCGTCCGTGAAGATAAGAATGTCATCAATGTAAACTACCACATGTCTGGTTGCAATTTCCTCCTTAAAGATCTCGTTCATCATGGCTTGGAAGGTGCTCGGGGCATTGCAAAGGCCAAACGTCATCACCGTTGGCTCGTACAGACCACGGTGGGTAATAAACACTGCCTTCTCTTCATCTCCCTCACGTATACGGACATTGTTATACCCCCACCTCAGGTCCAATGAGGTGAAGATCGATGACTGGGATAAACGGTCGATAAGGTCCGGGATCCGTGGTATGGGAAACTTGTCCTTCTTGGTGACGGCGTTGAGGGCACGGTAGTCCTGTACTAGTCGCAGGCTGCCATCTTTTTTCTTGACAAAGAATACAGGGGCGGCAGCTGGGCTCTTTGACCGTCGGATATATCCCTTAGCTTCCTGCTCATCGATCCATCCATCCAGGGAGTTCCGTTCCTGGGGGTTGAGTGGGTAAAGCTTGGCTGGCTTTGGCAGTGTTGCTCCTTCCACAAACTCGATGGGGTGATCATAGGGCTTGCAGTAGGCATTCGCTCGAAGCTGTCTTGGAAAACACATCACCATACTGATGATAGTGGGCGGGTACATGGTTAGACCAGTAGTCCTTGTCCTGGCTTCCTGGCAGCGGTGTTCCTTCCTTCTTCTCCTCGATCCGTGTTTGCAGCGTGCGGGCATCAGGGTCATCAGAAAACTGCATCCAATGTACAAATTGTTCGGTACTATCCCAGGGCTCGCGGTCTAGCTGACCGTAGGTGTCTCGTGCAAACTCCTCTAGTCGGGGCTCTTCCACCGTCCGGATTTCTTCGTCCTGTACTGAGACTGGCTTGGGTAGGCAGGTGTGCGGACAGCATGTAAACTTTACTTGACCAGCCTTCCAATCGACTTCTGGGTTATGTTCCCGGAGGAAAGTCATGCCGACGATGATATCCCGGTTTCTTATATCTGTGACCAGGAAAGACTGCCAACTAGTGTGGTTGTCAATTGTGACGAGACACCGGGCGTAGTGCGTGATCAGACCCTTCTTGTTCTCCGTTGCATCGGCATTGAACACTCGTATCTCTCGTGAGAGGCGTCGTAATTCCAGGTCATGTTCCTGAACAAACCGGTAGTGTGCAAAACTCGAATAGGCTCCACAATCTAGGAGGCCTTCTGACTGGATTTCACGTATACCTTGCCTGAGGGTGAGCTTTAAATCGAGTGACTGTCGCTGTCTGCATGATGAAGCGAGATATACATAGTTCGATTTAGGCACAAACGACTCCTCTAGGTGGTTAACGCTACTAGTACATATAGATCGGATGTTACGGCCAGTCCCCGTCACATCCGCTGGAGAAAATCCTGCTCATCGGTCTCGATGATCCGTGCGGCAGTTTCCTGGTTCTCCTGCTTGTTCTTGAGTTCAAACTCCTTGAGCGCGTGGACAATAAACTCCATTCGGTCCTGGTCTTCGGTCTTGGGTTCTTCCTCAACGGCCCGTATCTTGGTCGGTGAGACACCCTTGCCTTTGAAGTCAGGGAGCTCGTAGTACCCCTTGTATACCGGGTTGCGACACTTAGTACCAGACTTGTATGGGTGTTTACCGCACCGGAAGCACATCTTCCTGGCTAACCAGTCTTCCTGTTCCTTGGAGAGCTTTTCCGGTTTGCGCATTGCATCAATGTCCATGGCATCGGGGTCCCTGGTGGGTCTTGACGAGGCGGCCTTATGGTACTTGTTTCCTCGGTAGTTCATCTCGATCTCGAGCACCCAGTCAAGGAAGTTCTCCCACTTTGTCGGGATAGTAAACGGTGACATAGAGCGGTGGGTGATCATGGTGGTACGGAGATCACCCTTGCACTGAGCATCAATGCGGTGAATGAGTTCTACATCGGAATAGCCGGACTTGATCGCAAAACGGCGGAAGTTCTCTGCAAACGAGGCAATGGATGAGTGGGACTTGGCGCAGAGTTCTTCCAAGGACTGTTGGGCGGACTTCTCAGGTGCCAGTTCTCGGTATCCGCTCTTGAGTCGGTCGACAAAACTGGTCCATGTGCCGAGAGGGGTGTTGTCCGCGGCCTTTTGGGCATAGTCGTCCATGTATGACTGTGCTCCTCCTTCTAAGAACAGCAGTGCGGTGGTGATCCTGTCCTCGTCTGCCGTGATGTTCTGGTACCGAACCAAATGCCGAGTTTTTGGAACCATTGCTCCACCGTAAGATCCTGGGTCTTGCCTTTAAACTTGGGAGGGTCCGCGATTCTGGGGCGATGAGTGCCACCAGATGACCCAGTTGTCGAGGGTGTGTGGGCATGTACCGTGGTTGGGCGAGCAGTGAGGGAAGCAACTTGGGTTCTCAGCTCCTTGACTACATTGACGAGCATCATGGTGTTGTTGTTGAGGACTTCCATCTCAGCCTTGAGCGTGTCGTTTGCTTTCTCCAAGTCATAGCAACAGGTTTCTAGGGTATCTGTGGTCTCGCGGAATGTTGTGTGGGTGACAAACTTTTCTTGCTGGGCTTGGATGTCATGGATGTCCGTTGCAGTTGAGTTCCGGTGTTCGTACATTTTGTTTCCTAACTGGTTGTAAACTCCTATGATGTCCTGCCTAATCATATCGTTCATTACTGCCAGGATCCAGTCGATGTACTCATTGTCGATTTCGTAGTGTGCACCAGATGCTCGGACTGTCTCTTCAAGTGTGTCGTATACTACACCCTTAAACACCCAGTTTGTTGGCCTCTGTATGGGTTCGAGAGTTGGCGTCGGTGACGGTGGGCGTGTGGGGTGCTGTGAGGTTGGCCGGGGGGTTCTTTCCGTCTCGGGCGGGCGTTCTCCGCCGGGTAGGGTGTGTGGTCCTTCAGGCCCAAAGGCATCTATTGGGAGGACTATGAAGCGAGATCCAGAAGCCATGATGTATTCCAAACTCCGGGGTGTTCTATGCCAAAAGGGAAACTACAAGACAATCCAATCTAAGTACCCAAACTTGTCGAGCTCGACGATTGCGTTTGCTACTCTAGGGAAGTGTTGTCCTAAACCTGAAAACTTTATCTTCCCAAACTCCTTACAGAACCAGTCAATGCTCTGTTGCTGGCTGCGAGTCCAGCTGTGTCCGTTATGGCCGATGTTGTCGCTGATCCACTCGAGCTGGTCGCCAATGCGTTGGATGGCTAGGCGATGGTCGTAGGGGAGCTCGTCGAGGAGCACCTTGCGGTCAAAGACGGCTTGGAGGCGCTTAAGGACGGCGTGGACCTTGGGCTCGACGATAGCGAGGTTGTCGTTGATGTTGGTGCGGATGAAAGCTGGGAGCGGTGCAGCAGAGATGCGACACGCAAGGGGAATAGGTGGTAGGACAGCGGTGGGTAGCGTGGGCGTGGGGGCCTGAACGCGGGGTTCGTTGGGCAGAGGTTGGGTGTATGGGATGAGTCGAGGCAGAGCCTTGCGACGAGGGACTAGAGGTGCGTGCTCCCGAAGGCGGTAGCGAAGGCGATCCTCAGCAGAGTCCGCAAGTGCGCAGGATATCTGATCCTGGACTGGACGATGACCGTGCCTCTTGAAGTGGCGACGGGTAAACTCCTGGAGGTCTTGCTCCTTGGAGGGAATGGGGGATAATGATAAACGTGTATAAAACTCCTGGGGGGAAGAGAGACGGCTGGCTAGTGTCTTGGGCACTGAGCCAGGGGCCTAGGTGTGAGATTCTGTCTAATATCACAGCCGAACGACTGTGCCACAAAACAAACAAAGGGGGAGGCTCACTGATGGAGACACACAGAGGGTGGCAACAGAAGTAGAGGATTACGATTGATGAGGAACGAAATCAATCGTTTATAATGAGGTGCACTTCCTGCCAAAATCATGTAACGCTTGTCAGTGCCCGTGGGAATAAATTTCAGACTCAGAAAGGCTTTGACTACAAAAATTTAGACGCTGGACTACAAATTTCCTTACTCCTCCAGCATAGCTTTAGGGTTAGGGTCAGGATTTGTTATTCTCCTTAGATCAAAAAGAAGGGTGGCAGTGTCTATTTTTATTATCTTGTCTTACCCAACTCTTCTACCTCTCTGCATGAGCACTCGACTGCCTTCAGCTCATCCAACATAGGCACACACTTCAAGTGCCCTATTTTTGTGGCACTGCATGTATCTAAGTTCAATAAATTTATAACTCTGCTACTACTTCAACACTCTATATTCAAACCAGCTTTTGAAGATTTCTTAAGGATGCTAAACATAGGTCCAAATTAAGCTGCAAATAGCTTGCCTTAAAACTAGAAATTTACTAGATCTTGTAGATTTAGATTATGTGCGTTGTATATCAGTTGCAAGAAATAGATTTATATCAAAAGATCATGGTCTATAGGTATCTACCATGATCTGCAAGCTAAAATAGCTACAAAGTTTGACTCATTGTTATAAGATTGTTGTATAATACAACATAACACTTTCTAATAGTGTATAAGCTCTGCTGGTCATATTTAATTGTGGATGGTGATATTGATATGATATAGTAGACATATGCTACACCTATAGATGGTAGGAACATCTAGGTAACTTCATAGATCTAGGCCACTGTAATGACAGGTACCTCAACCTTGACCTCTGGTCTAGGTCTTTAGCGGATTATATATATATGAAAGCAGATCAAGGCTTTAGACAATAAAATACTTATAAATATTATTGGTGCTATATTGGCTCAGATATAAGCTAAGAAAATATACAAACCTCAATTTAGATGCACTTATTTTAAAAGATCAATGCTAGATGGTCATTTGATTAGTATGTCATTCTAATGATAAATGCTATAAACTTATTGAGCTTTTTTTAAATACCACAATAATAGAGAGGTGACATAGGACTGGCAGACAAATAAGCAAGTCATACAACTATATAAATACTTTCTATCACTCACTATCACTGTTAATCAATATACACATCAAGCAGAAAGATAGAGGCCTTCCATTTTGAGCCAAGATTTTGATGCATATATCACTAACAGACTTTTTTCAACCACTTTTTTATTAGCGCTAGTTTTGTATCTATTCAACTGTGTTTAGTTGATTTAGTCTTTGCTTGCACAACAATGAAATGAATTGTATAAGCTACTTTGTATTGAGCAGTTGAGTATTTTTATTACTGTTGTATTATTCTCCTCTTGATCTACATTTACATAGTCCTAAGGCAAACAGTATAAAGATTGTTGATGTTGCATTAATAACTGCTCCCTATCATAGTGGACTACATAATGGGTTATGTGAAGTGTTCAAGTAATACATATCAGGGGTTGCATCAAACAAGAAGTCTTTCAAGTGCCTCACTTTGCAATCATATCAATAGATATGTAACAAACTAACTATTCTAATATGCATCTACATCAAACCAAGAAATGTTGGAGTCCATATAAGCACCAGCATAATAGCTATATTGCCCAAACTTTTTCCCCCCAAACCTTAGCCTTTTCTCCCTCCATATCAACACTCCAATTTCCTCCCTCTCTTTTCAAGTCATAGTACAAGTAGTTCCCAAGTTCTTCACAAAGTCTTCCAAATCCTGTGCACTTGATGGAAGCAAACCCTTGGCCTTGGCCTCCTCCAAATCATCAATATCTTCAAGCTGCTGCTGCAACACAGAATGTCCTCTGATGCTGAAGGGATGGACTGAGACTGCAATAGTGGAGAGAGAACCTTGACCAATATTTTTGACCCATGGCTGAAGGGTGTCTGTAGCAGACTTGGTATTGAAGGGTGGAAACACCACATATTGAAGGAAGTGAATATGAATAGTGGGGACAGTGCTGAAAGCACTGATATGGGCTGCCCACGTATCTCTCTTCCAGAAGGGTTTGTTGGGTCCATGGGTATACTAAAATATATATAATTAGCTAATAGTCAATAAAATAGTGAACATAGTAGTTACAGTCTCCCAGCCTGGTAGAGGATGGGCTTGGCACTATAAAAGAATCAGTCTTTCTTCATACAATATTTTGAAAAATGACATACCTCTTCTTCTCTATAAGGACGCAAATGAAGAACTAGTAGAGATGGAGGAAGATAAGGCCCTGTAGAGATATAAGGCTGGAGTAGAGTGGGTTGCCGTATATTGTAGGCAATAGTGAGAGCCTCAAGGTGGACAAAATTAGTCCACACTGAGGCAGTCTCTGCTAGATTGATATTTTGAAGCATAGGACTAGTGAGGGTGAGGTCCAAGGTTTTGACCCAGGCAGCTCTGATAAGAGGAAGGGGAGTGTTATTGATATTGAAGGAGGTGGAGGGGGGCTGAGGGGCCTGATCCTGAAATAAACATATGTCTATAAAAGCAGCATAGAAAGAAGTAGAAATGATGATTTATACCTGACTCTTCGACGTTCCATAAAAGTTATAAATGCTTGTGCAGAGAGGATGCATGTATATTTATACACCTCTGGACCAAGGACCTTTTCAGCAGAGGATCCATATGCGCCTATCATCTGCACTTTCTTGTGAATAGCGGCTCGAAGTTCCTCGTTGGGGAAGTGATGAGTGGCAATATCGAATGGAGTGTAGTGATATAGAGTTGGCGACAGAACAGTGAGAGGGTCTGCAGGAGCTTCATCATTGATGTCATCCTTAACCTGAAGAGAATGATTTGTATACATTTTATCAGGTGTGGTACTGACATGAATGAAGGAAAGCTCTATTACCATGGTCCAAATGATCCTCCATAACTCTGCAGGACAGATGATGGGGTGGAACACTTGAACTTTAGAAGGGAATGGCATGACTAGAGAGGCTAGGAGGACAGAAGGAAGGCACTGGGAATGGGAGAAGATGAGGGCAAGAGGCAAGATGTGATATGATGAGTGCTCATGTGCAAACTGATAACGATCTCCAACAAGGATTGATCTGACTGATATTTATGACCGCAATAGGGAGGTTGAGGCAACAATATGAGCATAGGGCTGTAACAATGACTAAATACAGGGCAGGGAGTTGGGAGCAAATGGGACCCAGGGGGAATCCATGCAGAATTGGTGGAGATGTGGGGTGTTCTTGTGGGGGTGGGGAGAGGGCTCACCAGGACGTCCAAGTCATCCACAACCACCTACAGCGACGGCCTGCTGGTGCCTCCATCAGCATCCCTGATCCAAGGGGCCCCTGGGGGAGGTGGAACGAAGGGAATCGATGCAGAATTGGTGGAGATGTGGGGTGCTCTTGTGGGGATGGGGGCAGGGCAGGGGGAGGGCTCACCAGGACGTCCAAGTCATCCACAACCACCTAAAGCGACGGCCTGCTGGTGCCTCCATCAGCATCCCTGATCCAAGGGGCCCCTGGGGAAGGTGGAACGAAGGGAATCCATGCAGAACTGGTGGAGATGTGGGGTGTTCTTGTGGGGGTGGGGGGAGGGCTCACCAGGACGTCCAAGTCATCCACAACCACCTAAAGCGACGGCCTGCTGGTGCCTCCATCAGCATCCCTGATCCAAGGGGCCCCTGTGGGAGGTGGAACGGAGGGAATCCATGCAGAATTGGTGGAGATGTGGGGTGTTCTTGTGGGAGTAGGGGGAGGGCTCACTAGAATGTCCAAGTCAAGGCTATTCAGAGCAATGGCTCACCTGCAGTCATGCCAAACAGCCTGCACATGTGCACCCAGAACCGTTCTCCAAAGCACACAATGACTGCCGAAGTGAATACAATTTGTGAAATGGAAGCAGTGGCAACGCACACAAGGGACTTCGAGCTGCTCATCAAGCTTGAGCATGCTTATATAAGCACTCTTCTATTTAAGCTGATGAGCTGGCCACTTCGCTCTTCTTCTTGCACCACCATGTTCCTATCCACTTGAGCCTGCAGTCTGATCAACTGCTGTCAGTCTTTCGTGCCCAGAAGGGCTCATGACTGTACATGGAGGGACGCCTCCTTGTATTTTGTCATATATGAGTCTGGGCCTGGCCTTATTGCAGGTCAGAAAAACCCCCTTTGTGCATGCCCCAGCGCGCCGGGTCTGTTCCATCTTCAGGGACTTGTGTGGTTGCCCGGTGGGTGTATTGGGAGCTTCATAGCATGCCTCAATGGCGTCGAGGTTTCTCTGTCCATCCACCACTCTCTGCTACTTCTCTCTCCTCCTACGGCTATCCTCTCTTTACTGGGCAGTATCAGATAAGTCTTATGTTTAACATTGTTTCTATTGCTAACTATTGTGTCTATTCTCCAGCCCACCATATGTTACTCCAGCTATTATATTTGGCAAGTACAGCTCTATGATCCCTCTGTCTTGCTAATGTCATGCTGTCTTCTAGGTTTCTGACTTGTCGTCACTTCAAGAGCGCTCAGTTCATCTTCTATGTTCTCTGATCAGTTCTGTCTGGTGTGTTATTTATCCTTGTGGCATTCCTATTTCTGATATACTTATCATTTCTAGGTCATACCCCCTCAACATACCAAGATCCCTCAACCTAGGCTCATGAGGCTTTGTTCTCTCCTTCAGTACGTCTTTCTTCTCTTTCCTTACTAGTCTTTGATCTGAAACTCATATATCTCATTATAGAGTTTAGGCTCTCTACGCTCCTCTTTCATCTCTATATATTACTGCTTTGTAGTTTCATAGCCTGTACGTTCCTGATGTAGGATGTAGTCATTGGCTGCTACCTTCTGCAGGGGTAGCATCTAATGAGTACATGCTGCAAGGGAGCAGTTAGTATAGAGGACTCAAAAGCACTTTGTATTTGTCTGCTGGACTTGGTGATTCAACTCCTTTGAGTGGTCATGTGACTTCAAACATTGAGTGGCCATAACCCTAACCCTAAACCCAAAATAAGCGCCCAAAAGACGAACCCATCAGCTCTGCTTTGCTGGCACTCATCCTTATCTTCCTACCATCACTGTCTCTGCTTTGCTGGCACTCATACCTGCCTTTGGCCTTCTCTACTGGCCTTAGACCTCTACAAGCTGCTATGACAAGGTCTTATAATACTAGATCTGCTGGAAAGAGGAAGAGAAGTCAATCCAACTCTTCTGCTGAAGATGTTGATCAATCTCCAGTAAGTACAGATACCAGCACTGCTACCTTCTCTCTCTTAAGTAGTGCTTTAATACTTGTTGTGCTTACTGTCCTCCTATAATCAATCCAAGCCTGAAGCTGTAAAAAAGAGCTCTAAGAAGAAGACCAAGAGCAACCAGAGAAAGTCCAAGCATTCAGTAAGAGTATTAATCAACTTCTGTTTAGTATAAGCTATTGACATATCTCCAACATCTAGAATCTTGAGTCTGAAGCAGACTTTAGTCTGGGCAGTGAAGCTGAGGCTGAAGCAGAGAAAAGAGGGAGAGCAAAGGGGGGAAAGAAGAAGTCCAAGGCACCTGTAAGTCAAACTTACACTGTTGTACATTTTCTAATACTAATGCAATGTTTAGAAGAATCCTCCAAAGACCAAGGCTTCTTCAGAGAGTGAGTCAGCAGAGACTGAAACTAAAAAGAACAAGCGTCCTGTAAGTGAGATCTAACATAAGTAGAACTATTTTTCTTACACAATCTATAGACCATTCCCAAGGAAGCAAATGTTCCTCCACCTGCTCCTTCTGCTGTAAAGCCAGATCATGCACACTCTCACCAGTCAAAAGAAATAGCTGCTGAGAAGGATGGTCAGAGAAAGGCTTTACTCTGGAGTAAATATGCTCCTGCCTTCAGGCTGGACATTTCTCTGAAAAGCTTTTTGCTTTATGCATCAACAATCAGAACGAGCTTGACAAGTATGCAGAATACTGCGATGGCCCTCTCCAGTCTACCCCTGTGCTCCCCTTCTCTGCCAAGTACTATGACTCTGAAGAGAAACTTGTTGTGGCACTCTTTGCTTCTAGGCTTGATGAGCCTGAAGTAAGCATATGACTTGAATATTTTAAATGCAAATAACTTACTCTTCTATATCTAGACTATTGCCGAGTACAATGCAACCCATCCTCGCCCTTTAAGTGCTCAATATGCAGGACACACTGAGGAGGATCTCATTGCTGCTCAAAAGCGAGGTGATAAGATTTATCATGATGGCATCTCGGTATATTGTTTTAGTCAATGTTCTTATATATATTGCTTTGGCTAACTACTTTAAATAGAGCACCTGTCTCAAAACCTACTGGAAGGATGTTCAGTGGCTCTCCAGTCAGCTGCGCCCTATGTTCCTACTAGAGACATCCGCCATGATGCTGACCGTGGCATCGTTGACACATATGTTATACGCAATGGTGACTCTATGGAGCGTATTGGTGTCCATCATCTTGTTCATGCTTGGCCACAACAAGGTCATGAAAATGGTGTAAGCTATTAACTTTAGCTATATATTGAAATTTCACTCATTAGTCAACAGCCTTTAAATGTCTCAGCAGATATGGTCCATGGTAGCATTGCAGCAGCAGCCGTCGCAAGTACTTTCAGGCCACACGCCCAGTTGCCATTTTTCTAGCCCAACTTTTCAAGCATGCTTTTCCAGAGCATTATGAAGAATACTGTGCAGCTTTTGATGCTGGAGTCTGGTACACTGAAGATCCTGGACCATGGATTGGACGTGCTATTGTCTACAAGTTAGATGTCCAGATCCATTTTGATATGAAAGATGGTGGTCCAACAGCAACCTTTCCTATGGGATGCTTTGAAGGAGGACATATGGAGATTCCTCCACTTCAAGCTCGCTTTAGGTTTATGTTGTACTTGTTTACTTCAAGTCCAAGACTAATATTTCTTTTTTCAGATATGCTCCAGGAGATGTGCTCATCAGCTTTTCAGGAGCCTTCCCACATCGTGTCTCAGAGTGGAGCATACCAAAAGGCCCTCAGACCTTAGATGAGGGTTTGACTCCAGGTCGCATTTCTACTGTAATGTTCTTTCCTCAAACATCTCTACGCCTTTGAAGGACAAACCACGTCATTGGGGAAAGGACACAGCTTTTGGTTCTTACTATGAGTCTTAATAGTTTTATTCATCTCTAATATATATGCTTTATAAATGTGGTTTATGTCATGCATATTCTTAGATATGCAGATGCTCTTCTATAAAATAGAGTGTGGTGAACGCTAAAATGAACACGAGACTAGATTAACTGCTTATATAATATAATATATGATGCAAAGTTTTTAGACTACAGATGCATTGCATGCATAAACAGATATCTTGTATATTATATAAAAGCTAGGTGAGGACCTTATGAGTATATGTACAACTTGTGAAATGCAAGGACAAAAAGCATCAGCTGTAATTCTAAAACAATAGCAGAAAGTCTACATATAATAAATTCCTCTCTCCCATCCTCTTGCTATAACAGAACTAAAAATATCTTCAGGTGCAAGTTATAGTTTATCAGCTTTATCATCACTAAAGACCCATACACTATTTAAAAATATAGAGGGTTGTGCAGGAAGATAAAGAGACACAACATATAAATATACGTTGCATATGCTGGAACACAAATTGTCTATTACCTATTAATCATTGCACCAGGCTCTTTGCACCAACTCTCATGCCTCTGGAGAACTATTCTATATCTGAGAGCTCTTGAAAATACCCCAATTCATCAAATTCCTTATACTACTTGTCCATTCTAAACAACCAGTCAATTCCACACTTCTCCAGTCTCTGGTGCAAATAGACCCCAACTTTTATCTGCCTTTCTGAGAACTGACACTCTCTTGTTCAATTTCTAAGTCCCTATTCTGCGCTGAACACATTTTCTGGTGGGGCATTTGCGAGCACTGTCATCTTCTGAGTTGCCCTCTTCAACTCTCCGATGCTTCTTGACCACCAGATCCCTTTCTGCTTTTGGTAGGATCTTCAGTCCTGGAAAATGAACATAGAAATGCACCAATTCAATATCTCTTCCCAGTAGTTCATCAACCTGCATGCTTATAGTGGATGCCCCTAGTCATCGCGATGCAACTTTGATAAGTACATTCATATATATTTTGATACAGATGCAGATTGGAGAGTCTTCTGCAAGGAACACCAGGATACAGTGGATATTAAGGAGGCAGCAGGATTCTGTTGATGGTCAATGGGCATCTCAAAAGGTACTACCCTTGGTAGGCGATTTACTGGGATATCTGTTGACCACCGACCTCGCGATACCGGTCAAGTCGCCTTCTAGATGCACAGATCATGGGTCAAATCCTTTCTGATCTGCAAGGGTTTGGTGCCTGTAGTGGCTTACATAAAGCCAGGCAACTGGTTGCAGGTACCCCTCCGAAGGATGATATCATCGCAGCATTTTGCTGGGTCTATGACTTTCTTGAAGGCATCTCACATAGGATGAGCAGGCATTGATTCGATTCGACCCAATCATGGTGGAGCATATGCTTTGCAAGTATCAGCGGTTGATGCGCAAGATGAAGGGCAAGTTGGGGGTTGGGGAGTTTTGATATCTCACACAGTGGACAGATATGGGATTGTATTACGATCTGATGCAATGTATACTGGTAGACGATGGCGAACTTGTCAACAGATGGCAGGCAGATGACTAAGACCTAAGGTCAATTAGTACCTCTCATTTCAACATCAGCCTTGTTGTTCTCCAACAAACAAAGACGCTTCATTGCCTTGCTGGGCGTCTTATCTCCACCATCTCCTCCTGAATCCGACGACGATGCTGATCCATAACCAATCTTGCGCTTGACCTTCTTCAAAGGAGACAGTCGTCCACTAGCGAGGACGCCGTATAGTAGATAGGTTATAGTCCTTGGACGTGGTAAGTGACTGATGTTAGTAATGTGAACGCATGTGATATGACTTACCGATTCCACCATGCGATTGAACAGACATATAGCGCGCAGTTTGGGGATAAAAGCGTACTCTTGACGTGCAACACGCACAATCATGAAGCTAACTTGAACTTCCACCAGACTGGTGAGGGCGAACATGAATGGCTTGACAGCGCCGTAATCAAAGCTAAGTCTCTGGTCATTAGCAGAGGTAGCATACACTAACATAACTGATAGCGACGTACCCTTCGCTATACTTGCGACGCTCCCAGTACTCCACCACATTGTCGACGGTGTGCACCTCACCACGAAGCAAGGGTCGGAGAACATTGAACGGGTCCACAAACTCAGCCAAATCAGCCAGAGGTTCTTCTCCAGCATCGCGACTCGATGTGAGGTAGCGGCTAGCGAAGGTAAGTGTCAGATCCTGTTGGTCTCGACCTGGAACCCATTCTCTCAGGCGTCCTCCAGATTTGCTAATGTGGTTAGCGAAGACTTGATAGATATTTTGGATGCCTCGAACGGCAGCATCAAAGCCTTGAACGCCTAACCCTGTAAGGGTGACAGATTGCTTGAGGTCGATGAGACGACTACTGTTTCGTGGAATGCTATAATATGTAAGTGTTTGGGCCATGATCACAGTCATATGAATAAGACACTCACTGGTACTTGCGTAAGGGTGGAAGGTTTAGGTCGATGATAAATCCTTGAATACGTAGAACGACTTCATCGAGGGCCTTTGGGTCAATGGGCTTGTGGGCTAGGAAGGCACATTTGCCTGCAGACTGCTCGGCGATGTATGTGGCTTCCTCGACAGTCATTGTCTATATAGACAACTCATGATGTGAGTTCGTGTAGTACTGTTCTTTAGAAGACAATGTACTGACCGTTTCCACCATCTGCAGCTCTTGAAAGCCATCCTCCTCCTTTGCCTTCTCCAGGAAAACTTTCCTCAATGCCGTTTCTTCTTGAATAAACAAATGGCTTGAGAAGATGAGTATAAGGTGGGTACTCACGATACTTGTCACGTCCATCACGAAGCTGAGATAGAACGGCCATTGAGACTGATATAAAATTGCAGCAAATTTGCGGTGAATTAACAAGGAGGAGTTACTATGAAGCAAATAGACAGGAAGCAACAACAGATGTGGATAAAGCAGCAACAGACTTGGAGCGGATGGGACGCAGGAACAGAAGTGGGGACTCGGAGAAGGGGGGTTAGGTAGGTGCTCCATCTAGGACCATTGGTATATGTGACAGTCTCTACTGACTGAGAGCGGATCTATGCTAGTGCTTCGGAGGGGGTCGGATCACTAAATCAAATGGTAGAACTGGTGAATGCCAACGGACAGGTGCACCATGCATGTAATATCAGTAGAAGGTATCCTGGTGAAACCGCTTAAGTCCTCCCATCATGGCATGTGCTTGACATTTGTGCCCTGTAGACACACGATTGTCTGTCCACTCCTTATAAAATCTGGTAGACTCAACCTCCATTAAACAGACTTGGTACAACTCACTCCTGTCAAAATATACAATGAAAGAATTCAACACTAATCTTGTAATAATGTAAACAATGGCCAGAGTTCCACGGATACCAACAGCTTATTTGCAGCGAGGCAATATCGGCTGTTTGTTCCTGAAACTAGGAGGTTCGCAATATGAGTGATCTTGAAGCCATTCTAGTTAGCCAACCAGCTGTCGCCATCAGGTTGTTTCCTCCGGATGAACACGGGTGCCTTGCATGTAATTTTAAAGACATAAATCATGAGGCAGCATGGCTGGAGCAAATGAGTGCGATTGGTCTAAAATAGTATCACTGGTGCCATCTAATTTGCCTGTGAGATCTATGAGATGTGCTAAAGATGGTCAAATGGACCAGTATGGGTAGGCAGTTTACATTTCCAACCGAAGACTCCAAAGTCATACAAACAAACAAAGTGGTTCTGCAACAATATATAAACCCTCACCTGCATATCCCTCTGCTCTAGTATCCACCGTCCCTCTGCAAATCTTTGCTCCCTGCCTCCATTTCTGCTCCTATCCAACCCGTAGTCTCCTCAATTGCCATGTCGTCCAACAAGCCTATCCGCCGCCGTGCTGCCATGTCCACTGGAGGCAAGGCGTAAGTCTTCGTGCTACCTGTCTGCAGGTCTCCTCACTGACTTGTGTTTGGTGAACAGTCCGAGGGGTATCATCCGTGCTGATGTGAGCGACAACGACAATGACAGCGACCCCGCCCCTACCCCCCCTGTCCGGGGCACTCGTGGCCGGGGACGTGGTCGTGGCCGAGGGTGAGTCCATCTTCTCTGCTTTATGTTTATACTCTTCTGATATTTGTTGTCTAGCCGTGGTGCCACCACAGGTTCCACCCGTAGCACCCGTGCTGCCAAAAAGTATGTGAGTTTATGTTTATTAACCTGACTTAGCTGACCATATATGCAGCGCGGCCACCAAGGTCAAGGAGGAGACCGAGTCTGAGGATGGAGAAGATCTCGCTCTTGTCGAGACTCTGTCCAAGCACGGGCAGTCTAAGACCATCAAGGCATTAGCTCAGGACGAAGAAGAGACAGAGTCCACGCCCACTCCCGTAAGCGCACCGGGCTGCGAATGTGGAGAAAAAGTACGTGGATTATTATAACACTCACATATTGTCTGAGGCTGATCACTTGAGTTTTTAGGGACACCGTCCATGGCGACGATGATCTGGAGGCCCCGTCAAGCGCAGGCCCGGCCGCCTCGCAAGGTCGTAAAAGGTGAGCTGTGTTTTGCCTCCTGCTTCTCCAGTATGCTCATCCCAGGCAGCCTGGAAGTTGTGCCTAGCGACGACGACGAGGAGCCTGTTGCTCCCAAGGCCAAACCGGGAGTGAAGACCAGCAAGAAGAGTGTCATCAAGATGGAGGAGTCCACCGATGAAGATGAGTCGTAAGTTCTGCTTATTTGGTGGCAGTCTTTAGATCGTTGGGCTAATCAGAGTATAGGGCGGCGGAGACTGTCCAAAAAACCCCCAAGAAGAAGGTCACCAAGGCAGTGGCGGAGAAGCGCACAGTTCAGTATGTCGGATCTGTTATCTAGCGCACACTTTCGCTTATATTTTCCTGTGCTAGGACCAGCACCAAGAGTGCGGTCCAGGCTCCAAAGTCTATTGACTCGTGAGTACTGTCTTTTCTCTCCTTGTCAGTTAGTTTTTGAGTATTGCTAACACTATGCAATCTTAGGGAGGCTGATGCTCATCGTCCCGACAGTCGCCCTACCTATATGCGGACCCCGAAGTAAGTAATCATCTACTATCTTTGATGACACATATAGTAACTGTTACCCTTATTCAGGGGGGTGCGCATCCTGAAGGATGACCAAGAGCTTGAATCTCCGGAAAGCCCCTCGCCACGGTATGTTTCCTTTCATTTGTATAAACCCACTAACTAACACATTTGTCTATAGTAAGCAGCCAACCGGTCGCACACCGATGAAGTCCACTGCCAATAAGCGGCGCACCATTAGGTGAGTTCTTTCAGTCTTCTTTCTAGATGTAAACTAACTATTCTACAGCGAGACCGGTAGCGAGAACTCGGACAGCGAGTGGGAGCAGGCGTCTCCCACCAAAAAGCAGCGTCAGCGGTAAGTCTCTTTTAGATCTGCATGTGACTGCAAAGTTTACCAGTTTTTTGTCAGCTCTCCAGAGGTGGAGCTCGTGCTGACTCCAGCTGGGAAGAAGAATGGCAAGACGGATTTGCGGTATGTTCAAATTCTTCTATATCATTGCTCTTTTATACTTAACCAGTTTATAGCGCTGTGGGCTTTGGGAAGGCAGAGGTCATCATTACGTCCAAGCCGAAGGAAAGGCTGTGTCGCAGCCTAAGGCTGTTGCGACAGGCGGTAAGAAGCCTGCTCGCACCAAGACCTCTGCGGTCAAGGCCCCTGAGTATGTTACTATGTTTCGATGATACGAGTTATGTGCTAACCAATGTTTTAGCTCTGCATCAGATTTTTTTAACAAATCTCCGGTCAAGTACGTCTGCTTTCCTTTACTTGTCAAACTACCAATTTTCATGTGATCTATTTATTAGGATGTCCAAAAAGGGACTGTTCTCCAAAAGGGAGGAGAGGTATGCTTACAATGAACACATTTATGTGTCATCGCTGCTAATAACACTCTTTTAGCCTGATGGATGCAGAGGCTGAAGAAAGCGACGGCACGCAGGAGAGGTAAGTTTCACCTCACACTTAACCTACTGTTTTGACAACTTACATCCTTGTATCTTAGCGATGACGATTCAACTACGCATATCGAGGACGATCCGGAGGATTGGATTGTCAAGTCGCGCGGCCCTCCTCTTGCAGAGACGCCAGACGAGGATCTTCCCGAGTACGTTCTGAGGAAGAAGGATGTGCTGCGTAAGCCTCGCTCGCCTACTCCTGGCATGGACTTGGACCAAGATGAGGCGGATCCGTCTGCCCAGTTGGGTAAGTTTTTTGCTTTCTACATCAGGCACTGGTTGGACTCACCACTCTCTGTGCTAGATGTCATGTCGCTCGTCACTCCTCAGAAGGGCAAGAGCCGTGTCTCCAGCAATGAAGACAAGGACATTGAGGACAAGCGAGGCAGGATCTTTTACTCGAAGGATGGTATTATCGATCTCTAAGCATCCGGAGATGGCCAAGATTCTTCCATTGTTGCAGTGAGTTTGTTTCAGTTTCTTTTCCGTCTCCCTTCCTTATTGATATGCAAAGGCCTTTTAGCCCGGTCCAGTATGATTTCAGTGGCTATACGTTCTTTACCGTCGATGTCCACAAGACTATACTTGACGTCCCGAACTATAAAATGCATCCCACGTATGTCTCTGTTTAAAATTGTGTGCTGGTCAACTCTAACCGCATTTTGCAGTGGCTTGCTCTTGACTCTCGGCTTGAGCCACGACAAGGCCCGCCAGTTCGCACTCAACCCTTCTCGTGCTGATCCCGAGCTCGCCACCACCATCCAAGGCGCCTCCCCCTCGGAACGTGTTCTCGCCATTCAGACCCGGACCGGTCCTCGTCGTGCAATCCTCTTCTCTCTTGGCATCGTTCTGCAGAGCAATGTTCGTTTCCCTACCCAAGCCTACGCTAGCAGCGACAGGCTCGTCAAGCAAATCATGTTCGCGCCCTTCCAGCAGGAGTGGCTACGCATGGGCGACTTCATCGGCACTGTCTTTGGGGTCAACAAGCTGAAGGCGCACATCTTTGGGCCCAAGATAGGTGATGCCAGAATGAACGGTCTTGTTGTCCAGACTATGCCTATGGATCGACCGAACATGGCTGCCGCTTGTAAGTCTGCATACCTCTCCAAAAAGCTCAAACATTTATGTTCAATTTGCTTTGTAGCCCCCAGCTTCATGCTCAATGGTGCTAGTAGCAGCCAGAGGAGGGTCAACAACGACCGTCCCGCACAGGGAGCTCATCCAGGCCAGAGCTTTCACGTCATGGCGTCGACGACGTCTTGGCCCACAGATACCACCAGTAAGTCGCACCAGTCTATGCTTTTTGCGACTACAAAGCTCACACATATTATTACAGTCCCCATCTGGGATGCCCGAAAGCAGTTCCGCAGGTCCAAGTTCGTTCTCGACGGTGTCTTCACCATCGAGAAGACTTACGAGCTCCTCTGCTGAACGGCGAAGTTGCGCCACGGGACATCGTTATCGGTCTATTATAGTGCGCCCACGCACAAGCTGAACAACAAGGCGAGGTGCGCCGACCTCAGTCTCTGAGGACGCAGGTCGGGCTTAGGTCTTCAGCTCTATGGTGCTGTTCTGTTGGGTCGTGCTGATGACCCCGAATATGCCTAGTTATACTGGGGCCGCATGCATATCCTCTTTCTTTCCATGGCGCTTCTTATTTGTTACTATGATCCATCTCTCCTATCCTGCTACCTCCATTCCCCTTTTCGCATATCATTGACCTGCTTGCCATCCTCTCGTATCTATCCTTGTTTAACACATTTTCAGTAATCCTCCTCCCGCTCTCCACTCAATCCTTACTCCCTTTTTAGCCCTTTATCTATTGTTGACGTGTTTTCCTACTTCTTCCTTCTTTCATCTTTTAATGTGTTTCTTGAAGAAACATTTTACTTTCCCCCCTTGGACGTTAGGTACCACAGTGCTGATACACAGTTTATTATGTTGCTATATCATACATGTTATAGGTTTCTTTGTATATGCTCTGGTAGTATTGAATAAGATTCCTGTGTTATGATATGAATACCCTTGCATTGTGTTGAACGAGAGGCTGCGTCCTTTGCAGCGAGTATTGTCAGTTATGTGTGCAATCAACTTTCAAGCTCATGAAACACATTACATAAGATCTGGCCTTCATAACTATACACTTGAATAATGTGCGTATGCCAACATTATCCATACCAAAATGAATGGAGCACTTGAATCCAGACATAGACATCTAAATCTATTGCGATCATCACAAATGGTCTAATGTCTGCCTTATAAACTAGTAAACAATGATTGAACGTACTGTACCATGCTCTCTCTGTATGAATTTTATCCACTAGATGTGCTTCCCAGCAAGATACCATTCTCTACGGGCAGATACCACAATGTCCCACCTACCAACAAGGATAAATCAGTTATAAGCTTCATCGAACCTACATACCAAGTCCACGCTTTGGCGACGCTCTCCCTAGTGCCTCCCAGAGGGATATCCATCTACTCTGACATCCCCGGAGGGACCAGCAAAGGGATGACGTGCTCAAGGAAATCGGGTCGAGTGTACGGCTAGCTAGCACTTGTGCCATCCGTTCCAACCAGTGTAATGTCGATCTTGTTATCCCAACTGTTTGACGTCACCAGCTTCCATCTGCCCTCAGCCGCAGGATCCCATGCGAGATCCGGTCAGAAAGACAACAGCATGGGCGGTAGAGGGACTCCGGATATGTTGAGCGGGACGACCCAGAAATAGCGGTCGTCAATGTGTCAGAGGGAGTCGATGGCAAAATAGGAGGGATACCTCGGGTTGCTTTGCGTGACGTGTCCGAAAGACCAATTGATGGGAGGAGCGTTTGCAAGCATTTTCTAGCCTCGAAGAGCGTACTTGTTGAAAGATTGTTCGGAATGGGACTGCAGATTGAACTTGAGAGATTCTCAATGCCCGAATGTGGCAAATAGATAGAGCGAGTAGACGGTGTTGTATGTGATCATGTTCATAATGCAAGCTGGCAATGGTGTTATCATTCAAATGTTATAGGATACTAATCAAAGGTAAATGCACTGGAGTGAAAGTCCAAGATACAGGTTAAGGGAGATATACGAGGCACAATGATCTGTACCTTGCGTGTATCGCCCCAAGCAATGTAACGCTCAAAAGCATATACAGCTCAGAGGCTCTTCATACAATAGAGCAGATCGATCTCATTGTTGTTGTCCATAACATACGGCATCTTGTCAAGAGTGGCAAGGACAAGCTCGGCATCTTTGGTGAAGTCCATATGTTGTCCGGGCCGAGGCGTGTACCTATATCCTTGCTGAAACAGGTACGCCCCAACGTCAAGGAGGTCGTTGTTTGGAAGAACATAAATGTCCAGGTCAGAATCAGGATAATACGTGCGATCGAGGAGTTGCAGGGCAAAGGATTCAGAGATAAGGGTATGAGTCTGAGCTATGAGAGATCGGAAGGAAAGAGGATCGTCGAAGAAATGTGAAACCCTTCGATTCACGTTGTAAGCGCGCATATTGAAGTCCATTGCTGCCCGATGAATGATGCGATTGAGGGAGGATGTTCGAGTGAGTTGGATGGGGCCGAGGCGAGAAAATATGTTGTCATAGATGTGACGCTTGCTAAAGGCCTGAGTAAGAGGATCGGAGATATTGGGAGCGAATGCAGCGGGAAAGGTGTTCATGGTGGGGCTTTAGATGTTTGAATGCAAGATAAATCAAGTCATTAGCAGTGTACTCCATTAGCACTATCAATTACTTACTATTTGGAAGAAGACAGTTTAATAGAATAAGAGGGTATGAGAGAACAAGATGAGCTGAAGTTTGAATGAATGGGCGCTTTCCCCTTTGGCGTCTGACATTCAAAATCACATGATGCGAAGTTGAACTTTGGGCGCTTGAGCATTTAGAGTCGCCTAGATCCTGCCGTCATCCTCTTTCTCACAACCAACTCGCAAATACACACTATGAAGCCTCTGGCCTATCTCTCTCTCTTCTATGGAATAATGGGCTGTCTCCTCTGGGAGGCTAATGCATTTTCATGGATAATAGCCTTGTTACAAACACCACACTTAACTAACGGAGCGAGTTCCGCCTGCGGTAAGTGTACAACCTAATACTTTGCTGCATATATTCTGAATATGTGTATATAGGCTTCGCCCATGAAGGAGTATATATACCTTCTTCTAATCTATCATCTCAATGGGATGGAGGTTCATCAAACCTTCTCCCGCTGAGCCCCAAACATTATGGGGAACCCGTCTTCGGTGAGTAAAGCCATACTTATGCCGTATTAATACCATCTCAACATTGTAATACAGGGCCCCTCTCCAATGAAGGAGAAATTACTTCTTGTTTTTTGACGTCCCAGTGGGGCGGGGGTTTATCGGGCACCCTCTTGACAAGCACCGAGCCCCTTGTGGGCGGGGTTTTGGGCACCTCCTTGGCAAGCACCAAAGCCCATAAAGGCAGAATTTTATCAGACATGCGCTTAGAAAGTGCTACACCTTTGATGAACACCATTTTATCACGCACCTTTTGGACAATTGTTCGTCGATTCTACAAATGCGATGATAGTATACCTCGTATAACTACCTGTTCTTCTACCAAGATGTTGATAAAGCGCATTGGTATCAAGCTCTATCAAAATGTGATGACTGTTTGGGACTATAAGGTCGCTGTTCTTCAACTCTATTATCCTTATCCAGTGTGTAGGTCTATCATTTCATCCTCTTACATTTTGAAAGGAGGGGCCCCTCTGCCTAAACAAACACAAATGCGATGTCCTAGCGCTCAACGCTGGTCTGCTAGTAGTATTCTTCCTTATATAATTGATGGTGAAGCTGATGATAATCACGACTATAGATATGCAGGCTGCGTATATCAAGATGCATCAGTGGTTGCATCTGATATGGTACTTGTGAATATGCCTTTGCAACAACTTATATGTAGACTTCCCAAGGCTAGCTTATTAGACATTGCACAGAAGCATAATGTCCTAGGAACTACTACCAAAAGCAACAAGGATAGTTTATTGTCTGCTTGCAAACACATATCTGTGTAGACTGTCCAAAATTGATATCTTTATTTCGCTCTATTGATAAACATGTATCTATTAAGACACGTGTGCAACAGGTGCGAAAGAGACAAAATAGCCCAAAAAAATATCAGATACCTCAGGTGCATTTCCCCCTGAACCACCCACTAAAGACTTGATTTCAAATATAATACAAGATTTTTCAACAGCCATAGATCCTCACACTCATAAAGAATCAGCTTGTGCAGTATGTGGATTGTTAACTGCAAAGTCTCAGTTGCATAAGATGGAGGATGTTGAATTTGACAAAGATATTCTTATTGCTGAACAACCAGTCACCCGCAAAGAACGTAAACATCTCACTGAGCCTGTTCACTGTATTCCAGGTCCAGTTATGCTGCCAGACTGTGATGATATCTGTTCAACTTGTTTATGTGATCTAGCTAACAACAAATTACCAGTAAACAGTTTGGCCAATGGCCTATGGATTGGTGAAGTACCTGATGCTCTCAAGGGTCTTAGTTGGACCGAAAAGTTATTGATTTCAAGGGTCAAACACAATATGTGTATAGTGAAAGTCCACATGTCTGGTATGTCAAAAATGAAGGCTAATGTTGTGAGCCACTCCTTCCGATGCCAAAGATTTATTCTGTGCTACCTCCGCCTAAAGAGGATCTCGATGATGTTCTTGCCTTTATATATATAGGACCCAATGTACCTACTGAGAAGGAGTATAAGCGCACCCTATGTTAGTAAGGCATAACAAAGTCGCCGCTGCATTGGAGTGGTTGAAGCTCAATCACGCCGACTATGCAGACTTGCAAATTTCATATGACAATCTTAATTCATATCCTGAAGATGAGCCGCCTGTAATTGTCAATTTTACCAAGACCACGGATCTAATCAAGACCCAGAATCTACTGCTGTGAATAATCTAGATGAAGATGAAGGCACGGAGGAGGGCGAATGTCCATTTATTGTACATGGCTTGACAGGAAAAACCTTGGAGCATCTAGGGAAAATTAGACCTTATGAAATTACAGCACGCGCAGTTGAGCATTTCAAGTCAGGGGGGAAGGTATTAGGCATAGGTCAATATAAACAACCTGAGAGCCTATATAACAACCCTGCACTTTATCCTCAAATGTTTCCTTGGTTATTCCCATACGGTCTTGGCGGAGTTAGAAGCATTCATTCGATTCACAAAGTATCTGAACAAAAGCGTAAAGAACAGTTGCTGATGTACCACGATAAACATTTTCAGTTAGAATCGTTGTTCCCCTTAGTTGCCTTGAACCATGAACAAATCAAAAGCTCAACGACTGCAGGTTATTTGCTTGCTGACAAGAATAAATTCCATGATGTGGCACAAAGGCTGATGACCATTAATGAACGGATATTGGCCAGTCTTATCGAACGCATGAAGAAGGGCAGTGTTAAGCCTGAAACTGAAGAAGAGAAAAAGTGTTTCCAACTATTATCTGACCTTGATCATGTCAACTATAAAGTGCAAGGCTCTGTGACTAGCAAAAAGTACATGCACAATAAAATTTGGTCACTGGTGTCTTATCTAGGTGCACCTTCTTGGTTCGTTACATTCGCGCCTGCTGATGTCAAGCATCTACTAGCATTGTATTTTGCAGACACTAGTCAGGAATTTATTCCAGAGTTTAGAGATAAAAAAGAGCGTATGAATCTCATTGCCAACAATCCTGTTGCTGGTGCTAGATTTTTCAAAGTGATGGTGGATATGTTTATCAAACATGTTCTTGGAGTTAGATTAGATAGGCCTGGATTATATGGTGAAACATCTGGATATTACAGTACTGTGGAGCAACAAGGGCGTCTGACATTGCATTTACACATGCTCTTGTGGATTAAAAATTCACTGAGTCCTCAGGAGATCCGCAATAGAATTATGGACCCCACATCTGACTTCCAAAAGGCCATGGTAGAGTATTTAGAGGGAGTACATCAGGGAGAGTTTGTCAATGGCACTATAAACACCGTTGCTACAGATATTCAGAAGCGAAAGGAAAATGACCCCACCCATGTATGTCCTACTGAAACCTTGCCCAAGCCTCCGCCTGTTAAATGTGCTACTGAGCATACAAATGAACAGGAAATTGATCAATGTCAGACATGCACTGAATATCATTTGTGGTGGAAAAAATATGTTGAGGAGGTGGATGAAATATTGTATCAGTCCAACAGACACATGTGTCGCCAACGGCCGTCCAAATATCGTAAAAAGGGCAAAGGAAAACAGGCAGAGAATATCCCCATAATCAATATAAAAGAAAAGGGGGAGTTTGATAATCGTGGCTGTACCGATCCTGAGACAGGAGTCTGTAAAGCCAGATTTCCTCGCGATACTTATCCACACACTGCGGTAGATCCAGAAACAGGGGCTTTAGTCATGAAAAAGGGCGAAGCTTGGCTTAACACATTTACGCCTTCAGTTTCTTATATGTTACGCTGTAATCATGATGTCACAAGTTTATTATCTGGCACGGCAATAAAATCCGTAATTGCATATGTCGCTGATTATATTACCAAGACGCCATTGAAGACGCATGTGATGTTCAAGTCCATACAGCAAGTATTTGAACGCAACACTGAACTGTTGGGGAGCAAGTCGTCTACCAAAGATAAAGCCAGGTCCATTATTACCAAGATTGTTAATGCCCTGACCGCGTCCTCTGAAATTGGTGGGCCTATGGCTGCAATGTATCTATTAAAGCATCCAGACCACTACACTGATCATAAGTTCAAGACCTGCTTCTGGAAAAGTTATGTATCAGAGGTGATGAAAGCCTGGGATGATTCAGCAGCTATCGGGAAGAACAGAAGACAAAGGTAATGCTGGGAATGAACGATCCGTGAGCAACAACAAGTGGTTGCCTTATCGCCTGTGATTGACTATATGTGGCGGCCTCACGGAATATGAGGATATATCTTTGTATGACTGGATAAGATTGCACGAGAAAACCAAAATGACCAAGAGAAGAAAGGGCAAAAGGCCTGATATAGCAGCCCCTGTAGATGACGTAGAATGTGATAGTGACTTTGAGAATGATTATGGCATTGATGATGATATCGACACTATACAACAAAATCAGCAGCTGGCTGAAGAGATCAATTATGAGTATGAAGATGATGAGAACGAGGAGCATGAACTGAAGGGAGGAGCACATCCACTTGCTGAGGAGGAAGAGGAGGAATCTGACGATGAGCTACTTTTGACGACCAAGTCAAATAAGGCACTCGCCGAGATATTGAGAAGTTTAAGGAGGTGCAGCAACCGAAGTCTGCATCCAAACATTTCAAGTTCCACCCCAACCATCCTCAGTATAATACACATCATGTGATGCTAGTGGATGAGAGCCAAGGGTTAGTTCCCAATTTTGTTGGTGGGGCCATCCCTCGGAGAGATGGTGGTGGGAGTCGTGAAGAATATTGCCTGACTATGTTGACCCTGTTCAAGCCTTGGCGCTCTGGCCACGACCTAAGGCCAGATAAGGATGCCCTATGGCACGATGCATTTACTGGTCATAGCTTCACCCCCCGGCAGGAGCAAATTATGGACAACTTCATGATCAAGTATGAATGCAACGATGCCAGAGATGACTTTTCAGCGCAGAGAAAAAAGATGAAGAAGGGCCATAAAATGCCTATGAATCTTGACCGTGAAGATATTGATGACCTGGATACTCAGCATTATGGGGGATATTACGATCAGAATAATGAAGAGTCTGAAGCCCTGATTACTGCCGCTGAGGCTCTGGCGGAGCCTTCCAGTCGTGAGATAACGAGGCGGTGCCAACAAAAAGCCCTTGCAACTACAATCAATGCTGTAGGTTGGCTGGATAAGATGGATATCAAACAACCACCAAAGCTGCCCAAAAAGATGAATTTCAGCCAAGACAAGGCCCCATCTGAATGGAAGCAGCTGCTGGCAGACAAGAGGCAGGCTATTTTGGATGCACGAGAAGCTCAGGCTGATGAAAATGAAAAGTCTAAAAATTATAAGCCTAGCAACAAGGAAGCTGGAGAGATAAAGGTGGTGGACCAGAAATATTTTCTCAGTAAAGACTTCAAAGCGAGCAATACAAAAGTGCAGAAGCTTATTGATGACACGGCTATTAAATTTAGCCTAAATGAAGCCCAGGAACGTGCATTCAGAATAGTGGCCAATCATGCAGTCGAGTCTAATGGTGAGCAACTCAAGATGTACTTGGGTGGTATGGCAGGCACTGGCAAGTCGCAGGTAATCAAGGCCCTTAGTCACTTCTTTGCTGAACGCAAGGAGAGTTATAGATTTATGTGTCTTGCACCTACTGGAGCCGCTGCAGCTTTGATTGGTGGATCTACCTATCATTCAGTGCTTGGTGTCAATAGATCAGCCAAAAAAGAAGTTTTGGCAACCCTAATCCAGGCTAGAGCCAAGCTGCAGAATGTAGACTATATCTTTATTGATGAGATCAGTATGGTTGATTGTCACGCCTTGTACACTATCTGTTCCAGAATGTGTGCAGCTCTAAGAAATGATGGCCAGCCCTTTGGAGGAATCAACATGATATTTGCAGGAGACTTTGCCCAACTTGCTCCCACAATGGGAGGATCAGCGTTGTACGACTACAAAGTTGGACATACCGTGCATACAACGAATAGTCACACCAAACAGGAGGGTTCTATTGGCAAGGCAGTTTGGCATCAGTTTACCACTGTTGTTATACTCAGGGAAAATATGCGACAAAGGTCTTTATCGCCGGATGACATCAAGCTGCGAAAATGTTTAGAAAATCTCAGATACCGAGCCTGTACACCAGAGGATATTACATTGCTAGAATCTAGAATTGCTGGCAGAGGGCCCAATAGACCAAAGTTGAATCAACCCAGGTTTCGCAACATCTCTATCATTACAAGATTCAATTCTCATCGTGATGAACTTAACCGGCTAGGATCTGAGCAGTTTGCTCGAGACACTAATCAAGAACTGGTCCATTTCTATTCAATAGACAAGTTTGGAGGAGAGGTTGACGACGATGCATCAAAGGCGGTCAAGAAAAAGGCAGTCAATCCTAGGAGAAAAACCAACTTGATTAATCCTGCATTGCAAGAGCAGCTCTGGGCCTTGGACCATTATTTGACAGACCACAGACCGGCAAGTTGTCTCTGTGTGTAGGTATGCCAGTGATGATCAAATACAATGAGGCCACAGAATGCTGCGTGACAAATGGTGCAGAGGCAGAGGTGGTAGGCTGGAAATCACGGCCTATTGATGAAACCAAAAATGCCCTGGAGACATTATTTGTGAGACTGACTTGCCCACCAACTCCAATTAAACTTGAGGGGCTTCCACAAAATGTAGTGCCCATTACTCCCAGCTCCCAAAAATAAATGCAGGATGCCTAATGGCAGCATACTATATGTCAACAGAATGCAAGTCAGCATTGTTCCCAACTTTGCTATGACAGACTTTGCTTCACAGGGTCGAACGAGACCTAACAATGTTGTTGACTTGCATAGTGCCAACAGTCATCAGTCAATTTACACTGCATTGTCAAGAGGGTCAACACTTGAAGGCACAGTTATTGTGCAAGGCTTTGATAATAAATACCTTACTGGAGGGATAACAGGGGACTTGAGACAGGAGTTTAGGAGCTGGAGATTATGGATGAGATAACCAGGCTAAGATATGAGGGGAAATCTTCACCAAAGGTCACAGGCATCACTAGAGGTGAACTTGTGCATTCTTTCAGACAGTGGAAAGGAGAAAACTACATCCCCAAGGCAATGCATAAAGATCTCAAGTGGTCAAAGAGCAATCCCTTCCCTGTCGAGGAGTTAGATGAGGCCCTGCCCTGGGAGATTATCCCTGATAAGAAGACTGGTATCCAGCCCATCAAAAAGGCTCCAACCGACGCTTTTTCCAGCCTCGTACTATGTTCCAGCCAAGGGGTCCCAGACTTTACCTACCACTAGCACGGACACTGGTTTGAAGAAAGATAAACGCAGTCTGGAAGAGGACCAAACTGAAGGTGGCTCAGAATTCAGGCAGACTAAGAAGGTCAAGTTTGCACAACTGATCAGCAACTCCCAAGCACCCAAGTTTAAAGGGTTTCCTTGGAACAACCATAGCTGTGCTTATGATGCCCTACTTACTATATTGTTGGCAGTATATACTGAATGTCAACAGGCCTGGAATATCAATGTTCCAGATAACAATGCAACACTGGGCTATATTGGTGATATATTCAGCAAGTGCACCGGGCTCGATCCACAGCATACATTGAGAAATGGAAAGGACATCATAAGAGGCCATATTGGCCAGCAAGACCCTGCACTTGGCTTTAATGGAAGTGAAGGCATTGATGTATATGCGTTGGGACAAAAGCTGTTGAATACCAGTGAAGATACAGTAAACAAACAATACCTATGCAGAAGTTGTCGTCACAGGGGCCCTAGTATTAGACTAAAGATGGTGATGTGGACATTTGACAAGTTTATCTGGAAGAATCAGCTCAACAAGATGGGGTCTTACAAGGACAGGCTAGTTAATCTGTGGCTGAAGGCATACTTTACTCAGAAGTCAGAGAAAAAATGCCCCAACTGTGCCCGACCTATGATCAAGCAGCTGACTTATATGGAGGCTCCTAATTTTGTAACATGTGTAGTTTATAAGCTAAAAATTGAAGTGGAGAACCAGATCACAATTCCAGAACATCCACAGTTATACAGATTATGTGGCATAGTATACTTTGCTCCAAACCACTTTGTAGCCAAAATTGTAGACAAGTCCGGTGAAGTGTGGTATAATGATGGATTTGAAATGGGAGAAGATACAGAGTATATTGGAAACATTATTAATATGACTTCCACAGATCTTTTGAAGCACAAGAGGTATGCTGCTAGCCTTCTCGTTTACACCAAGCTGCAATAGATATAATAGATAGCACTACTAGTGTATACATTAATATAGGCGATGGTTGTATAATTTGTTATTTGGCTTATCTCAGTTAATATCAGGTCGAATGATGCGGAATTACTTGTATTTAAAAGTGTTTAAAAGCGGCTTGATAGTGTTCATGGTATAGATTAAGCACCCAATATGAGGCATTTGTGCATTTTTTATTTGCCTAATATCTCTGCTAATAGTGACCCTAATTCTATGAAACTACCACTATTAAAAAGTGTTCAAAGGGCTCTTTCTAATAGCCTCTGCCACTTATAAAAAAAGCCTTCAAATAGCTTGAAAATAGACAAGTAGTGCTGAACAGGAGTTGAACCCTCAACCTCAAGAAATTCACAAAGGACACATTAACCACTAAGCTATGGAACCTTGATATACAATTACAATCTCAGATAAATATAGTTATAGGCTACTGCACAAGCAAATCTACTATAAAGGAAAAAATAACCATCTTAGGCTATGCATCTGGCATAACATTATTACAATGCAGTGCATTGCAGAGTTTTTGATTTATATACTATTAATCTAAGATCAATCAAAGTCATCAAGATGAGCAATCTCATGGGTCTTGTTCCTCATCAATCGTCACCTGCCAGAATTGGCCCACTTCAAACCAAGTAGATTGGCCTAGACTAGAAGGCAGAGGGTGGCAGGGGCTGTTAAGCTGCCTACAGATGATGGGAGAGCGAACAAGAGACAGAATCTAAGGTCTCTGAGCCCACATCACAGCCCTTATATACTATACATGACAGGTGCACAGACCATCTGCCTTCAGGGCAGGCTAGAGTACTGATGGCAGGTGAGCCAGTCCGAAAGGAGAACAAAGAGGTAGCTACTATTACATAATGATGATCAGTGTACAGTATGGAGTCCGGAATGGGTCAACCCTGGGTTAGGGTTGGTGGCTGTGACTAGGGTACCAAACGTGGCGCGAAAAACCGTGACAACACCATGGCCTACCCCGACAAATCATCTCAGACCGAGGGACACAGTTTGCTAGTGCGCTCTTCAAGGAGTTTTGTGGAAAGTTGGGTATCCGAGCCTCAATGTCGACTGCCTACCACCCCCAGACCGATGGCCGACAGAACGAGTTAACCAGTCATTGGAACAGTACCTGCCGATCTTCACTGAACATTGCCCAGACGATTGGGCCTCCCTCCTATCCACTACGGAGTTTTCCTACAACAATGCTACACATGAGTCCACTGGCTTATCACCCTTCTTTGTGGAATACGGATACCACCCCAAAATGGCCCCAGACGTACAGGGAGAACCAGGCTTCCCGACCCTCGAGGACATCTTTCAGTACCGAATGGAGGCCTGAGAACAGGCTCAAGCGTCCCTAACACTCGCTGCAGAACGAATGAAGTGGTACTATGACAAGCACAAGAGTGAAGTACCGTTCAAGGTTGGAGACAAGGTCCTGCTTAAAGGCAGAGACCTCAAGATCAAGCAGTCATCAGCCAAGCTGTCGGCAAAAAACTATGGTCCCTACGAAATCGTCGAGCAAGTAGGGCCCGTTGACTTCTGTCTACAACTCCCAGCCAAGAATAAGGTCCACCCCGTTTTCCATGCTTCCAAGCTCATCCCTTACCACGAGGACGAGATCGGTAACCATAACCCCTCCAAACCATCAGCCATGGAAGTAGAAGGACATGACAAGTTTGAGGTTGAAAAGATCCTCGACTCTAAGACCTACTATGGATATGTCCGATACCTTGTGAAGTGGGTTGGGTACGACATCAGCGAGGCCACCTGGGAACCTGTACGGAATGTCAAACACTGCAAGGAACTGCTTGATGAATTCCACGCCTCACACCCAGACGCGGCTCAGCCCATATCTCTTACCAACCCGCGACCAGTGCAAGCTCAGTTTAATCGTCAAGTTTGGTATGATCGCTTCGCTGGAGCTCAGCCTTGAGGAGGGGGTAGTGTCACAGTTTTTCGCGCCACATTTGGTATCCTAGTCACAGCCACCAACCCTAACCCAGGGTTGACCCATTTCCGGACTCCATACTGTACACTGATCATTGTTATGTAATAGTAGCTACCTCTTTGTTCTCCTTTCGGACTGGCTCACCTGCCATCAGTACTCTAGCCTGCCCTGAAGGCAGATGGTCTGTGCACCTGTCATGTATAGTATATAAGGGCTGTGATGTGGGCTCAGAGACCTTAGATTCTGTCTCTTGTTCGCTCTCCCATCATCTGTAGGCAGCTTAACAGCCCCTGCCATCCTCTGCCTTCTAGTCTAGGCCAATCTATCCTCTACTTCTGTTGCCACCCTCTGTGTGTCTCCATCAGTAAGCCTCCCCCTTTGTTTGTTTTGTGGCACAGTCGTTCGGCTGTGACACCACACAATAGTGTCAGTTTCCCGGAGGAGGTTTGCGCGCGCGGATGTGGGAGAGATGGTGGATTGCAATAATTTGTTGTAGTCATTTACAGGAATCTGTCGCAAGCGATCGGTTAGTAGATGATGAAACTGTGAATGGAAGAATACAGACCTTAAAGGTGAAATGAGTAGTTCGTCCTCCGGAATATAGCTAGGCGGCGTAGCCTAATGTGGCAGTAGGTAGTATGATGCGACCTTCAGCACGTAGTTGAGCACAGAAAGCATTGACTAGGAAAGTTTTCCCACGTCCTGCCAGCCCATCTATGAATGCGACGTGAGGTTGTCCATGATGAACGGCTTGAAGAACGATGTCGTAAATCTCATGTTGTTCATAGTTTAATTGCGCCGTCATCTCGCGCGCACGTGTGCGGAGAGAGGCTCAGTGTGGTTCCCATCGCTCAAGCTCGTGGGTCACTTCTGATGAATGGTAGGATGGCTGAGGTAAACCATACGTGTCGAGGTTGGTGCCGTATTCTTCGAAAAGGTGATTGAGGTGATTGAGTGCATCATTGATGCCAAGGTACACAGCGCTGTTGTGGCGGAGGATGAAGTCTTGTGCAAGAGACTCGTGGTATGAATCCCAGATAGCGCGAGGTGAACCAAGGCAGTCATTGATAAGAAGGTAAACGAAGAGAATGTGAAGTTGGAATGCAGTAGCGAGCGACGTAACAGCTTCATGGATGGCGAGTTCACCTTCGTTCATGGATGCGAACAGGCCTAGTGCATTCACAGCGTCTTGGTAGCATGTATAGGATTTGTCATCGACTACAAGAGCATCCGCAAAGGATGATATTGGATGGTGTTGCAATATTGTGCATAAGTAGAAGTGTTCACCTTCCGAAGGTCACGCAGGGTGGAGTCGCGCAAGATGAGTGTGGCTTGCTTGCCGTAAGATGACGCGCATTGGTGCGTGGGGAACGTCAACTTCATTCTATGACAGCGCCGTCCCAGAGGAGTGTGGTGGTGCAAGCCGGAAGAGCGTGAAATATTGTGCATATGTTAAAGAAGCGAACGTCTGCTGAGAGCCATCTGGGCAAGGGAAGGACACTTGCGGATGGTGAAAGTAGTGCTCGAGGAGGGAAAGAGTGTCTTAATTGTGGTTGGATGTATGGGAATATTGGCGGTGGTGGTATGCAGTAGAAGGAAGATGAACCGGAAGAGCAGTGATGGCAGGATCTTTTTTGGTGAGGTGAAATCCAAGGATACGCCAGGTGGCTTCAGGAGCGGAAAGGTAGCAGCCATCCCAGTAGTCTGCGATCTCGTCAATGTGTTGTAGTTGCTGATCGTGGACGAAAACATTAAATTTTGTGTGATCAGGTCCTGTGAAATTGTGAGAGAGATGATGGTGAGGATGGCAGTGCCTAATACCTTTGTGGATGTACTTGAAGAGATATTGGAACATATGGGACGTGTTAGCGACCTCGAAGTTGATATGACACCGAAATTTGCGAATGAGCAGTATGCAGTGTGGGATGATCCATGCATCTGTGTTATGGCGTCGCCGGTAGTGCACTTGACCATTACTGTCGATCGTCATCGTGGGCTGTAACGGTTTCAGGTAATGGAAGCGGCATGTGCCACAGTAGGTGCCACACTTGTGTATGAGACCACACGAATGAACGAGAGCAGCATCATCTGGATTGGATGGAAGCTCTGCGGAGATGATGGTGTTGATGTCTTCTGGTGTGGAACAATTGTGAGCGTATTTGATAAGAATATGTGCATGGGGTGCTCCTCGCTTTTGAAATTCGACAGAGTGGATGAGGTAAATAACTCGTCCAGCATTGAGAAACATGGTACGTAGAGTGCGTTCGAAGAGTGCCAGTTTGCGTTTGAAAACTCTGCAAACGACGACAGAAATGTCTTGGAAATGTTGACCGGGTCGCAATTGAGACGTGATTTTAGGCCAAGAAGTGTTGCACGTGAAGGTGATGAAGAATGTAGGAGGACCATACATGGCGGCGATTGCGAGAGAGTCTGCGATTTGCTCAGAAGCCCAGCGATTAGATCCAAGGAACGAAGCCGGAAGATAAATGTTGTCGTTGGGCTGGACAGATTCTACGCCCATTTGCATTGCATCTTCCTGTTGGATCTTGCGTTGGTTCGTGCGAATGTATGACATGCGTGCTTCAAGGTTTTGGCTGAACATATCGATGATGTATTCATTTGTGAGACGGCCAAAGATCGAAAATTGAGGCTCTCATAACAGACGAGCACGGTAATGCCAGATTTGTGTTGTCTCAGTGTCGTATGATACGAGAGATGGTGGGAGGTCAACTGCAGTGATGTCAGACTCAATGTGTGGTAGGCCCCAACCAAGTGTCCCTTCTAGAAACAATAGAGGATAAACCAATGGTTCCCAGAGACGTGAGACGACAGGGAGGGATGAGTTAACATTGTTGAGTCGGGAAATGATTAAGCGGCAAGGATGTACATCGCTAGTGCTTGTGTTTGAGAACCGGAGAATGGCAGCAATTTCTGGAGAATCGGGGGAGTCCACAAGTACGATGTGAGCTTCAGGACAGGATGCAGGATTGAGTTGTCCAAGGATACGCAGTTGGCGAATGAAAGGATTGCAGCGTGACAGCGCACTTCGCATGGCATCGAGCCAATTCGGAGGCAATGTACTAGCCTTGTCAGGCTGAGGTGGGTTGTCGCGAGCGAATCTGTCATATAGTAACCAATAAACGGCGGAGTCAGGATGGTCGGGGCGAAGACGGTGATATATTCGGCCACCGAGTGCGAAAAATCCGCGTGGACCGTCGAACTGCACGATTTTGCCAGTGCTTTCAAGAGAAGTGAAAGAAAAGATGAGATTGAAGATGTTAGAAGATGATGAGATGCGACGATTGTGTGTGAGAGCTTCGAGCTCATATGGTAAGGGAGGTAATGCCATAATGACATGCAAATGATTCCCTCCTGGGCCACAATAGAACCCTGCGTCTTCGCCCGTGAGAAGCAGGATACTGCAATGTTTGCAGCGATGTTGCTGTCTGCGATAGTTAGCGCCCCACTCTAGATGCGGCGCGGAAATCGCAGCTATGTGCCAGATATTGACAGCCAAAGCAGAAGGCATCTGCAAATCAGGATGAGATTAGCTATATAGTTTGCACGCAGTTGCGATATACGATGACAGTGCCGCACACACGGACGATGGCAATAACAGGCAGGCGAATGACATAGGAGGTTAGGTACAAATACATAAGAAACAGCTCCAATCATATAGCTATGTAAGCGTAAACCATTACAAAGCATGTCGCTTTCCCGACCACGTCGAATGCTGAGCATCATCTTCAGCCTGGACAGCGGCAGTTGGGAAAGCAGATTGACCACCGGTTGAAGGCTCCTGACTACCCTGCCTGTCAGAAGGCAGTGACGGCGAAACACCAACAGAAGGCGCGGAGGAGCTAGAGTCATGAACGAAGTCAGTGTGAAATAGTTTGATATGGTTGTAAACGATGTACGTGAAAAGGGCAGCAGCGTCAAATTTGCATTCCCGTTTTCGTGGAATGACAGGAGATGGAGCAGTACGTGGCAATGGTGCGTTGAGACTCAAGAGAATGTGATCTAATACGATACGCAGCACGCCATCTTGCCCGACATCATCACAGATCCCGTCGAACAGCACGAGCAAGTCAACTGATGGCAAAGGCACGTGTGCCCACCGTGGACTCTTTGCAGGCATGACACACCTAACGGACAGTTAAGACAGTAGAAAATGCTATGAAGGCAAGCATGAACTCACCTGATAGTTGAAGTCATGTTTTCATCACGGATAAGATGCGTAGTTTCCACCATAAAACTCTTCTCCGAATCAACGGTCACAGGCAGACAGTTGGTCTTCATGACACCGATACCATACGCCATACCGTACACCAAGTCAGGTGCATGCTTCTGGTAGTCATCGTCATTTGGGTTGCCAGGGAATGCTGCGACTCGTACACCTTCCAGTAAGATTGTATCCCGACCGGGAGGGAAATAAGCGCGACTATTGACGAACGCGACAGTGTGGTGCGTGAGGACTGGATCGGCAGGCGGGCTGAAGATCTGAAGCTCTGCCCCTAAGCCAGAGTCGTCAACGCACTGGAGCACGGTATGATAGTGGTTGTGATAGGTGAGTGCGGACGGGTTGGTGCGTCGAGGGGAGCTTTTCCGTTCGCCGTGAAGAAGCTCGAAGAAGCTGTAGAGAACGAGAGTAGATTGGACCATGATGAGGAAGAAAGGAATGACTTCCCTCGCAAGGAAGAGCTCGACGTTGAATAAGAGCACAGGTAGTGAGAGTGATGATGGGCAAATGACGAAAGGCATACATCATAGCCCTCGAGCTTGCGACAGGAGACGGCGAGGTTGGTGAGGAGTGGAGTCGGAAAACGTCGGAGTGCCAGAGTGGGCGGAGGAAAAGATGTAAGAGAGGACGGAGAAAAGTCGAACAAGAATATTGGACATTGATTAACGTGAGATGGACACGAAAGAATGGAGGAGTGGTCAAAATGCCAGGGAGGGAGCGTGAGACGCAAGCAACAGCACGACAGGTAACGGAGAGCATAAGGAGACCGCAAGCATCGGAAAAGTCGGGAAGGAGAAGGAACCAAACACACATACACAAAATGGGCAGATCTGCTTAATACGAGAACTATACTGTCTAGCTGGATCTTACCTTTTGGTGAGCTGGTATGCCTTTTGCTGGATGTGTCAGAGAACCACATCAGAAAAATCCACCTTTGCAAAATATCTCTATCTATACCTGAGTTGTACTACAATAGATGGAGTTTTGCCATTATACATAGTAGTACACAGTAGTACTATTTAGACAGGTTACCTGAAATCTTAGTCCAATTAGGGACAATTAGCAGCTCAATAGTACTATAGTATTCAGAAGTAGCACAGAATAGAATGAACAACTAGATAGATCAAGGCTCAATTGACCGTTATTCACACCCAAAAAGTGTAGGAGTATGCTTCAACAATGATCAAGCTAGCAGCTAGTTAGTAGCGGAATAAAATAAAATAATACACTGGCCTATGCCAGGATTGAACCCTCAACCTCCAGATCTGCCAGCACAGCCACCTTTCGAGCAGACACCTTTGACCACTGCACCAAGACTTTATATCTTGTAAGGCTACAAGGTCAATATCCCCTCTTTTGCTGGACTTGGAGAAAACTACTAACACCATATCTGCTGATAAATATGTTTAGGCTCAGACACTGGGAATACTTCAATACTGATGATGTATATATGGTGTTTGATAGTGTTTAAGCATATTAGCATTGAGAAGACTACAGATATTTGTCTAAGGCAGCAGCATCATAATAATATGGCAGATATATTGAACACAACCTTGTAAGAACCTTTGAGTGTCTTTGAGAGATAGATATAGATTATGCTGATGCTTAACAATGTACCTCTAGAGATTAGGCAGCTGGAGTAGTGTTAGGAGTACTAAAATAGTGTCACTATAGTGCTAAATAGTACTATTAGACATGTTCAACTATGAAGTAGTACAATTTTAGTAATATAGTTATACAATATAGCACTACTAAAAATGATATAAAGTCTATTAGAACTTGTTGTTATTAATTGCACTATCCAAAAGTAGAGTATAACAATAGTTCTATGCTAGTATTCAGTAGGACTATTGAATACAATCTCAAAAGTGTAATTTCATAGTAGTGATAAAATAAAAATAGTTGACACTTAATTAGCGTCAGTTTTGACAATAGCGCTCATTATTACTCATTTGCAAAGGCTGGTTTTCCTGATGCAGGACTTTTATCTTGAGAAGATTAGAGTGTTTAAAGCAGGCCTATATCTGAATATATTAGTATAATAAAATAGGATGTGCAGTTCTATTTTTGCCATGTTTGTTCATATAAAGTGATTTATATACTGTTATATCTCAACTATTGAACACTAGTTCAATAAGTTAAGGTGTTTAGACTAACGACTAGTTGTTGAACTAGAGGTTGGATACTAGAGCTACTAGCTCTAGGAGAGATAGATGCATAAGAGAATTGCTACTATAGTAATAGACTAGTATAATAAGAGACTGAAAACTGGAGATCACTACTAAGGTGTCACCTCTTATATATATAAACTATGAACTATGAATTGTGGACTGCAGACTATAGACTATAGCCTGTGTGAGCAAATGAGACAAGATAATGGTGTCTGGATGAGTTAAATAAGCTGGATAAGTAATGGAATAATATCTTATAGGGTGTGATCATAACATATACTATTGATCTATCATCAATAAAAGTCATCAATATAAGTAATCTCATTGGTCCCATTCCTCATCAATCATCATCTGCCAGAATTGGCCCACTTCTAACCAAGTGGATATTGGGGGGTTGGAGGCGTGTTGAGTGATACATTCACTGGCTAGCACAAGGGCTTGGCCAAGTAGAATGGATTCTAGAAACGGTAATCTACTAGGAGTGAAGATATGACTAAGAGTACGGCTAGGGCCCAGAAGTCTGGTCAAATCCGGTCTTTTGGCCCAAATTTTCAGGACTGAGGACCGTGACCTAACAGAACTGGTCCACTTTTGAAGAACCGGACTGATTTTTCGGTCTTTGTAGGACTGGACTGAACTTCAGTCCGGTCCTCAGTCCTGACTAGTCCTGACTATATTTGCAGTCCTTACCAGTCCTTACCAGTCAAGATCGGTCAAGACAAATTAAGACTAGTTAAATAAGTGTTCATGCCAGAAATTGAACTAGCAACCTCACAGTTCTGAGCCCATTTAACTGTTAGACCAATTGCTCCTTATGGGTCTATATACATTATATCTATGTACTGTTATCTGGTTAAGATAAGATAACCACCATCTAAATAAGGAAACTCGAGATAATGGTACATAGATATGCTTTTATCTAAGCTGATAAGGGTCCACTAGAGCAGTGGTTAGTAGTGCCAGAACTATGGACTCAGAAACAGATGGTCTCTAGTTCAATCCCCAGCATGGGCACTACACTTTTAAGTCAATAAAAACTATTAGTGTATGACCGGTCAAGGACCAGTCATAACCGGTCCTTGCAGTCTTTTCGGAGGCCAAATTTAAAAAGACCAAAATTGTGACCGTGACAGAACCGATAAAGACTGACCTTACAGTTCAGTCTTTTAAAGTCCAGTTCTGGTCAAGTTTCGGTCTTTAAACGGTCTTTGGACCAGACTCCTAGATCCGAAATATGGCTAGGAGGATGTGTGCCTAGTCGGCTGACTGCAGCGGTGATAGCTGCTTATAGATAATAGTTGATGAGGACTCTGGTTTGTGATTGTTTAATGAGCTGAGACTATTCTAGAGTAGTTGCAACAAAATTGGAGTACTGAGACCACCCTTCCTTATTCCAGTTAAAGGTGTTGGATCAATGAGGGCAAGATTGTCAATCACAGATATACCACTCTGAATGTGTTTCATCTCAGTGCTGGTCTTTGACTATAACAAAGTAGAAGACGTGTCCGTATCTGCTACAGCTCACTAGGATCTTAGATCTCACTTCCTATCTAAGGAACAAAGACAGTGGATGCACAATCCAACACTGTCTGCTCAGCATTCTCGGCCTGTTGCTGTGTCTCAGCCTCAAGGGATATGAGCCCAGGAGTATTCTGCCTTGGCTTTGTTTCACCACCTTTCTCTAGCCTTCTATACTGTGAGGCGGACCACTTTTGTCAGTGCTAGAGTCTCAGATTAGGAGCTTTCTGTGCTCTGTACCACTGAGAGTGGCAAGCCTCAGCATCAGGAAAACCAGCTTTTGTAAATGAGTAATAATAAGTGCTATTGTCAAAACTGATGCTAATTAAGTGTCATCTATTTTTATTTTATCACTACTATGAAATTACACTGTAGCATAGAACTATTATTATATTCTACTTTTAGATGGTGCAATCATATAACAATAATTTCTAACAGACTTTATATCATTTTCAGTAGTGCTATATTGTATAACTAGATCACTACAATTGTATTACTTCAGGGCTGAACATGTCTAATAGTACTATTTAGTGCTATAGTAACACTATTTTAGTACTACTAACACTACTCCAGCTGCCTAATCTCTAGAGGTATATTGTTAAGCATCAGCATAATCTATATCTATCTCTCAAAGACACTCAAAGGTTCTTACAAGATTGTGTGAAATATATAGTATCTGCCATGTCATTATGATGCTGCTGACTTAGAGAAATATCTGTGGTCCCCTCAATGCTAATATGCTTAAACACCATCAAACACCATATATACATCATCAGTATTGAAGTATTTCCAGTGTCTGAGCCTAAACATATTTAGCAGATATGGCATTAGCAGTTTTTTCCAAGTCCAGCAAAAGAGGGGATATTGACCTTGTAGCCTTACAAGATATAAAGTCTTGGTGCAGTGGTCAAAGGTGTCTGCTCGAAAGGTGGCTGTGCTGGCAGATCTGGAGGTTGAGGGTTCAATCCTAGCATAGGCCAGTGCATTATCCAGCTGTGAGCTCAATCATTATTGGAGCATCTGACCATGCTTTTTGAGTGTGAATAAGAGTCAATTGAGCCTTTACTCATCTAGTTGTCCATCCTATTCTATGCTACTGCTGAATATTATAGTACTATTGAGCTGCTAATTGTCCCTACTTGTACTAAGATTTCAGGTAACCTGTCTAAATAGTACTACTGTATATAATGGCAAAACTCCATCTATTTTAGTGCAACTCAGGTATAGATAGAGATATTTTGCAAAGGTGGGTTTTTCTGATAGAGTCATGTCTTATTTCATCTTGCAGAGTTGTGCATTCAAGCAGCATTTACAGGAGCAGTGTGCATGAGGGTGTGAGATCTAAAGGTTAACGGTTGCAGCATGGTGGGGTGATGGGTAGCAGGTAGGCAGGTGGATGCAATAACGGATAAGCAGGTAGGCAAAAATAGGAGCAGGGGCAGCAGAATCACGTCAGATGACCTGGGTTATTTTTAGGTTATTCTATGGAGCTCTGTATATCTACATGTATCTGAATAGATTCATTTCAATGCTCTTACTGCACAAGCACTTGTCGACACCCTTGCTTATCTTATATGTCTCCCTGGTCCTTATTTGATGGCCAGTCATAACTAGTGATATGCAGGGCTGGGCCGGACTCAAATACTTGGGCTCAGGCTTGGCTTTTGGGGGCTCGGGCCCACTCAAACCTCAAGCTGGGCCCTCGAGGGGGCTTGAGCTCAGCTCGGCCAGACTTGGGCCTAAGCCCAGGCTTCTGACCTATGATGGATATTTGAGATATTTTGAATATAAAAATGCCTGTATAATATATGTAAGCCCTATATATATGTTGTGCAGCTCATAGACTGCCAAGAATCGGAGCACAAATATGTTGAAGTCTGTGTTAAAATGCTAGCCATGTGTGGAGAGACGTGAGTGCTAGATTTTCTAGTGCCCACACTATTCACATTGCAGCGTCGCTAACACATCATCACTGTGAACCTCATCTTGTTTCCCCTCTTCCTATCTAGCTCCGGACCTCTTCCAATTGAGATATGGACGAGTTTTGAAGCCATTTTGCCCATATATATTCTCTACCAGAGCTCCAGGCTTGAGGGCCAGGCTTGGGCTTTAGAGGAAGATGAGCTGGGCCCTCAAGCCCTCCAAGCCTGTGATCAAGCCTACCAGGCTCAGGCTTTGAGGGCCAGGTACCCGGGGCTTCAGGGCTCAAAGCCCAGCCTGGCACATCACTAGTCATAATATTAGGTCAAAACTACTTCGTGAGCACCCACCATCTGTTATAATAATGATAGATCATGTTACAGCTATGATTCAGAGGTATTTTGCATCAGTTTATGGCTAGATTTCTAATGTATCAAGCTATTTCTGGCCTGTCCGACACAGCTGCCAGCCTGCTGCCATATTTAGAAGATCCTCCTCCAGAGGCACTGCTGGCAACCTCCTTAGCTTATCTAAGCCTGCTGGTGCATCTTTCTCATCAATTCCGACCTTCCGGGAGCATTTCTCATCAAAATATCAACCTCCTGGCTATTCTGGCCTAATTAGGCAAGTCTCTGCCCTTCCCCTGCTAGTAGCCCATTGTTTCTGCCATTGCTCACCCATTTCTAGGCCTATTGGCTTCGTTGTTGTAGTGTTTTAATCAGAGTATTAATGCACATTTTATGTGCATAGTTAGAATGTACAATGCAGGTACTGACCAGCCCCCATAGCCCCCTAGAGTTGCTCTAGGGGGACTATTTTGTTCATAGCACAATTGTTTCTGCACAGATTCTCTCACAAAAGAACACATTTTGTGCACATTAAGCATGCACACAAAATGAGCCCCCTCATACCCGAATCTGTCCAGCCATTCCTTCGATACATATACCTCCTTCTCCTGAGAGGGTAGGTATGTGTATCTTGGAAATGGCTGCATGGATTTCCTTCATTCTTTCACTGATCTGTAGCTGCTAATAACCATATCTAAGGTGTACCATTTATTTCCCAGGCCCCCCCAGCACCTCAGCATGGTAGGCCCATCAACCCTCAGCTACAGCACACTTTATGCCTCCAGATCTCTGCGACCACTAGGCTGATTGTCATGTAGAAGGGCTCTTCAAAAGCCATCAACTACAGCTTTTTAACAAGCTCTCAAACATTGTGGTATATCTGCTAGAAGGCTCGCTATACCGACCTTCTCCTTCTGACCCCTCCCCTCTCCTCAGTACCCCATATCTTGAGCAATTCCTCATGTATTTACTTTGTTCTTTTTATTCCTAGTTCTATAAATAGAGTACTACCATATTCCAAGCCGCCAAAGCTATTGCTCTGTGCAATCTAGTTGGAATTCCTTATCAGTTCTATTCAGAACACCCTCTGTCAAAGATTTTCTATAACTCTGATAAGGATATTGTATAGTGCATCAAATAGTAGTAAATTGTACAGATTGAATGCAAAAAAACATGAAGAGAAATGGCCCAGAATTGACGAGAAATTGATACGCTGTCTTGAGAGCTTTGCTCATGAGCGTCGGATGCCACTCCTGCTCATCAACGAGGCTATCTTGTCACTGTCCAATCACTCGTACACCCCAGACTCTATCGCAAGTGTCCCAGTTGAGCGTCTTCAGGAGCTCCTCCCTCATTTTGCAGAAGGCCAGCTCTATGCTCTTCGGCACTTCGCTGATACCTAGTACAGCCGAGTCGAGGCGAAGTGTGCTCGCCGTTCTCTGTAGGTTTTTCCAACTGCTCCATCACACCCTCCACTCCGTCACTCGTTTTCTTCATAGAGTATTAGCATTGTAATGTCATACTAGTCCTGTCATTTCCATGTACATGCCCTAGCTAGTCGTCAATGCCATTGATGTACCCGCAATCTATAAACCACCCCCTCGCCATCTCAGGTGTAACCGACAATGATGCATGCTGAACGAGCCATGGGATCTGCTCCGCACCTCCCTCATTGCGCTGCAACCATGTATTGATTGCGGAGAATGCCTCTTCAATAGGGTTCAGGTCAGGTGAGTATGGTGGAAGGTAGATCAGCTTTGCACCTGAAAGGTGAAATTAGTCCACATGAAATCACGTAGCAGAGAGGCTGGGACTTACCGCACTCGTCCTCGATTAGGTGGCAGATGTCTTCATCATGATAGATAGTACAGTTATCCAAGACAACGATGCTCCGTTTTCCAGGAAAGGGGTTGAGCTGGGGTGCCTATCAGACTCACTTGTCAATAAGCTCTTCATCTGATATGCCACTGCCAGTTGGGGCGAAACAAACACTTACAACATATTGCTGTAGAAACGACAAAAACTGCTCTTTCATCACTGAGCCCTCAAATATCTCCAACGCGAGGATTCCACCAAGGCTGAGTGTAGGGAGGATTGAAAATTGAGTGCCACGGAGGAATGTTCCATGCTTGACACATGGTACTCCTTCCGCAGACCACCCGTAAGTGCGCGCAATAGTGTGGTTGTCGATGGCACTCTCATCGAGGAAGACAAACATCTCGGGATCCTCGTACTGTGCTATATCCAACCTCCACAACAGCCATAGATCCTCATCTCGCTCTGCTGCTGCCTTTGAAATCCGCTTGTGTGTGATGGCGAGACGACGGAGAGTGTAGGAGATGGTGGCAATGGAGACATCGAGGTTGAGCACAGCCTGCAGACGTTGTTGGAGCTCATCGAGGTACATGTTGGGGTTTACTATGAGGAGTTCTTCGAGGTATTGTGCAGCATCGTTGTCGATATTGCAAGGACGTCCCGTGCGCTGCTTCATCAGATCGATGACTGTACCGTACGTCCGGTGGATGGCAATGACCTTTGAAACAAGGCCCGGTGAAACCTGAAGAGTCTCAGAGATTTGGCGCATAGTCCATCCTTCCGAGAGATATAAATGGACTATGTGCTCCTTCAAGTCAGCGGAGACAGCGCGAGTCATGAGAGAACAGTGGAGAGATGTGCTCGGCGGTCAGAAGCGCGACAGCAGCCCGTTTCAGTCGCAGTTGTGACCGTGATCCTGCCTAATTAGGAAGGTCGGATCTATAAGCGCCCACATGTTTTTTTTCAGTGTGTTCACGCAATTATGCAAAGTGCTGTAAGGGGTGGGGCGGGTTGGGTTGCGCTAGGATTGATGCCCACTGCAATTGAATCGGCACACACACGCAAAGAATGCTCTAATAAAATGGCTGGTATATTGCTTATAAGAGCCATACATGAAGCATGAAGGGCTGTTGGGCATGCATACGGTACTTGAGGGCCGAGGCAATGCTGTGCGATCAGGGATTGCCAGGGGATTGCATACAAATACGGGTTGCATACCGCGGCTAATGCTCCGCACTCCATGGGTGGTCTTGATAGCGAGTTGGAGGATGGGGGATTACTTGAGGAAAACACAGGTCTGCGAAGGCAGAATGGTAAGTAAGATACAGCGCTGGGAGCATCGCAAATCGCGATACAAGTGATATTACTTATATGACCTAAGTATATGTGTCGCATATATTCCCCAATATATCGCTAGAGCTGACACCCGAGCGTTGAGAATCAGGGGTGTGGCAATGCAGAGGAAGTCGAATAAAGATGTACCTAATACGCTGAGGAAATATTGAAAGACAAGACTAGACTATATGCGATGCAAAAGCAACAGTAGTAAAAGTCGTCGGAAGTGAGAGACGACGCCCGCGCACCTTACAATAGATACCCGATCGGCTGGACAAGCCCTCCACCAAAGCCTCTATGCATTCTCCTGCAACCCGGTCCCTCCTGAACGGGCTTGACGAAGGCGAAGATAGCCTACGGAGCTTCGCTTTGGCATTGGCAGCATTGAATGCGGGGTTGGGGGCATTGTCAAACATGGTATTAGTGAGGGAGGAATGAGACGTACCGCGCCTGGGGAACTCGGAGAGAGTGAGTGGAGGCATGAACAATGTGGTCCGGGGAAAAGAGGCAGCTGAGGATGCTTGTGCGACTCGGGACTTGTCGCGAGCCGACTTGGTTCGCGTACCTCACGTGGGCGTAATTGGACTCAAATTCAGGACTATCGCTATCTTATCCAGGTCAGGAATATATATCGGGAAAATGTCTGGCCCAATTTGAACTGTTCCACACTTTTTCTCGGGAACAATTGACCCCAACATGCAGTGAAAACAATCAAATCCACTTTTACCCTGATTGGCAGTGAAGAAGTTCTACTTCTGTCCATTCCACCAAGTGAGATTATATGTGGTGGAGGAACAGCCGAACAGGGCCCACCACAAAAGACATCGTTACGGAGGTTCCGGGATTATAAAAGAATGATTCTGCACAAAATGTCTATGTAACAGCTGTCGGGCGTCTCAGCAAGGAGCTCATCGCGAAAGTCAGGCAGACACTCACTGTACTTTGGACCTCCACCGCCCTCGGGGACAGTCCAAGTGATATCCTGCGTTGGCACTTTGACGTCACAGAACTTGCAATGAATGCAGTTCTGCGAGTTGATAACGAGCTTCTTCCCTTCCCATCCGGCAGCCTCGGGTTCCGCAGCAGTGGCCGCGTTCTCGTCCTCTACGTACTCGTACACCTGTGCTGGACACCCCCTACCAAGAAGCCCAGCGTACTCGCCCACGTTCATGCGCACATGTTCCCGCCTAACGCCTGCGTCCTCCGTCCATTTCTCGGTCTCAAGGTCCTTTGATGACCCGGTACCCTGAGCGCCGTCGTCTTCGCCTCGGGTGAGGTAGCTCCTGACGCGAAGGTGTACTGGCTGGTCCTCCGCATGGTTCGTGCCGGTTAGTGTGACACTCGTTAGGAGATCAGTTGATAGCGGGGGCTCAAACGGCGGGTACTCCACGGGCCCGCACTCTCTCGCGGACAGAGTATGTGCGGCATCGCTCCTGCCCGATGTGTTGCGGAACGTCCAAGGAGTGCGACCCTTGAGGAATAAGGTGTCGATACCTGAGTAGGCCACACCACCCCAGAGGCCGAGGGGCGTGTTGAATGAGGGGCGGAGATTGCGAACCTCGTAAAGATCGTCGTAGACCCACGACTTGCGCAGTGCCGCGTCGTACGCGCTCATGTCCGTCGGTTTGTCTTCCGAGGCGTCCTCAGACTCGAGCGCGTCATACGCGGCCTCAGCAGCAAGCATGCCACTCTTCATTGCGTTGTGGGTGCCCTTGATTTTGGCGACGTTCACGAAACCTGCGGAACAGCCGATGAGGGCGCCGCCAGGGAAGTTGAGCTGGGGGAGAGATTGAAGGCCGCCTTCATTCAACACACGAGCGCCGTAAGCAATGCGCGTGGAGTCTCCCGAGAGGAGGTCACGATAGTAGGGGTGGTGCTTCATGCGCTATTGGACCGAGGAGTGAGTACAGTCAGGCGGGGATGAATGTAGATTGGGCTGTGCACCTGAAGTTCCCTGTAGGGACTGAGATACGGGTTCTGATAGTCGAGTCCGACGACAAGCCCGAGGGAGACGAGACCATCGGCCATGTGATAGACCCAAGCACCGCCGTAGGTTTGATAGCCAAGGGGCCAACCGATGGAGTGGACGACCTTGCCTGGCTGGTGTTTACTGGGATCGACGCGCCAGACCTCCTTGAGACCAAGGCCGTACGTTTGAGGATCGCGGCCGTTCCGTAGATTGAAGCGTGTGATGGCCTCTTTCGAGAGGGAGCCGTGTGCGCCTTCAGCTAGGAGGGTGACGCGAGCACGGAACTCCATTCCGGGCTCGAAGGAGTCCTTCATGCGACCGAGACGATCAAGGCCGACCTCATTGGTACGGACGCCGAGGACGCCAGGGACATGAGGGGAGTAGACGAGACCTGCGCCGGCAAAGCCAGGGTAGACCTCGACACCCAATTCGTCAGCGATAGAGCCTAGCCAGGCAGTGACTTGGGAGAGGGAGGTGATGTAGGTGCCGAGCTTGCCCATTTGGGGGGGCTGGGGGATGGGGAAAGAGGTGTTCTTGGTGAAGAAACGCATGGTAACCGAGGTGGTGGGCTGTTTAAGAGGGTGATCGTCGCGGGATTGCCAGTGTGGAAGGAGTTCGTTGAGGGCGCGGGGCTCGATGACGGCGCCAGAAAGAATATGAGAGCCTTGAAGAGAGGAGTGAGTGGGTATGGAGGGATTGAAGGAAGGGAGTACCGACCTACTTCGGAACCCTTCTCTAGAACGACGACGCGGAGAGGACGGCCTTTCTCTTGCTCGAGTTGCTTAAGGCGAATGGCAGCACTGAGGCCTGCAGGGCCTGCTCCGACGATGCAGACGTCGACCTGGTCTGTAACGCGTTCGACATTGGCGGGATCGAAGAGTTCTCGTCGGGTGAAGGGGGTGGAGTGTAGTGAGCGGATGAGGGGAGCTGGCCTGATTCGACAGCGGGAGAGCATTGGGTAGCATTCGAGAGTCGAGACTGTGGCAGGCAAACGCAAGTGAGCAGTCCTTGAGTTGGAGGGTGTCCGGAGGTGTGGGAGGACCCGGAGGACTGCGGGCGGTGACTACTCGGGAGGCGGCTACTGCCAAGTACTACAACTTGCATAGACCCAGCATAGACCGCTGCTTCAAGACCTGGACTCCCTTCCCTGTCGCCTGCGCTCATGAACTAGCCCCCTCTGCGTCGCACTCTCCTTCTACTGCCCAACTTACCGCCACACCCGTTCATCCGCTCCACACATCCCACTATGACCGGCTTCTCCGCCATCCCACTCGCAGAGCAAGGTGGCCACCACCAAGATCCCCACCTCGCCGGCATCTCCAAAATCCTAGGTCCCAGATGGGCCCAGTTACCCGCCATCACCATCGGCTTGCTAGGCGTTCAGGTATTCTGGTCCATCGAGATGTCCTATGGTCCGTCCTCTCCAATCTACTCCACAATCCCATAACCAATCTCACAACCTCCTCAACCCCACAAAGGCACTCCATATCTATTGTCTCTCGGCCTCACGAAGGCCGCCGTCGCCATGGTCTTTCTTGCTGGTCCAATATCCGGTCTCGTAGTCCAGCCTCTCATAGGTTCGTCCTCCTCCCCCCTCCTCGATCCCTACTCAGTACTCCTCCCTAGGCATCCTTGCCGACAACTCAAAGTCCCGCTTCGGTCGCCGCAGACCGTATATGATTGTCGGTTCCATCGTCTGCACCTTCGCCATGCTTTTGCTCGGCTTCACTCGCCCCTTTACGTCCATGTTTTCCTCCTCAGGTTCGGCCCTAGTAAGTCTCCTACCCGCTCAAACGTCTCTCCCCCGCCACCCCAACAGTCCCGTTCACATCGCTCACAGAATGACATCCTCACCATTTCGCTCGCCATTTTCGCCCTCTTCACCATTGACTTTTCCATCAATGCCGGTATGTGCCCTAGCTGCCCCTCCCCATCCACCTCCGGATCCTGATGCCTGTTCCCTAGTGCAGGCCGTCGACCGTGCCCTCATCGTTGATACACTTCCCTCTGCTGAGCAAGCGGATGCTAATGCCTGGGCTGCTCGCATGCTCGGCTTCGGTAGTGTTGCAGGTTATTTCATGTACGTCGTCTCCCAAATTCATTTTGCAGTTGTATTCATTAATTTCGCAGAGGAAACATTGACATGACGGCAGTCTTTCCCTTTCTCGGCAACACCGAACTCGAGGTTCTTGCCGTCGTTGGGTCCCTCCTACTCCTCATCACCCATGCCATCACAGCGTTTTGTACGAAGGAGAATATCGTCGTCCCCACCAGGTGCGCTATGACGCACACCGATTCAGCCCCCCAGGCTGACTATGAACCAGAGATTCAGATAAATCCTTCGTCAGCGAACTCCGAGATATATGGGAGAAGGCATTCTCCCTGCCTCCCGTCATTCGCCAGATTGTATGTCTCCATTTGCGTTCATTCTCTCGTTGGTCTACCTTCACTCACAGCAGTCTGTAGTGTCTGATCCAGTTCTTGTAAGTTGTCATCAACAGCTGCTTTGGACGAGCGTTTTTGTTGACGGACGCGTAGCTCCTGGGTGGGATGGTTCCCTGTGCTATTTTACACGACCGCCTTCATCGGCGACCTCCACAAAACATCATCAAACCTCCCACCGTCCGATCCCGATCTCGACGCCGAGGCCACACGACTTGGTACACGTGCTCTGTTCTACTCTTCGATCCTTAGCTTCGCTGGCAACATCTTTCTCCCATTCATCGTCGCTGAGTCTGCCCGTTCACGCCGACTACTTGAGCGCAAGCTAGCCCAGGCCAGCAGGAGCGTTTGGTTGCGGCTCTACGATCGTTTGAAGGTCGGCCTTGCCACGCTTTGGGCTTTGAGTCATCTTCTCTTTGCCATAGCCATGTTCGCGACCTTGTAAGTAAACCACAATTACAACACGAGCGAGCAAGATCTTGACGCTACCACAGCTTCTACAAGAGCGTCGAAGGAGCGATGTTCTTTACTACTCTCACAGGCTTTTCTTGGTCCATCACCCAATGGGCTCCGTTCTCCCTGGTATGCAGAGTCCTCTGTCATACCATGCTAGTCTCTAAACTTATGGCACGTTCCAGCTAGCAGAAGCAATACTTACGGAGGGTTCACCGGACGAGGAGGGAACGGGAATAGTTCTGAACGATACCCGCTCCCGCAGACGCTCAGGTTCAGTTACATTGCAGGGCGATGACCATGAACGACAATTCCTCGTTGGTTCGGATGACGAAGACGACTCTCCCGACCAGTTGTATACCGCCCCGACTACCGCGCAGCCAGTTGACCATCACGAAACAGGCTCGCGCCACTCACTTGTATTGGAGCAAGATGTTCGTTCATTCTCTTCCAATGCGTCCATGGACTCTCATATCTCTGACGAAGACCGTCGGAAGTCTCACCGACGCACTCCAAGCAGCGAAGGCGACGACGAAGGAGCGTCACATGCATTCCTCCAGAATGCTGCGCGCACAAGTCACGTTGACATGCACTCGCTCGCTATGTCGGATTCCGACAGCATCCGTGACGATCATGACGCCTCCAAAGGTAAGGTGGGCTCGGGGTTGGCGGAAAAGGCAGGGGTCATTATCGGCATCCACAATATTTTTATTGTCATCCCTCAGTTCATCATGACTGGGCTGGCCTCCATCATCTTCGCACTGCTCGACCCAACCAACAGGCAGTCTAGCACAGCGACAGAACCCCTATCCTCGATAATTGGAACCCTCCCTTCTGTAGAAAGCTCGCACTCCGTTACGCGAAGCGAGGCCTTTGTCCAAGGTAGTGGACCCAACCCTTATGCCATCATATATCGGTGAGTGCTCCGGCTAGTGTATATGGGAGGATGTGCATGTTGATGTTGTTTGGTGTCGATTTCGTGCAGTGTTGGTGGACTTTCCGCAGCGATTGCTTTTGTGCTAACTCTGCGGCTTGCCCGAGACTTACGACATCATTAATCTAATGTATTGCGCGTTTTTCGGTAGTCTTTATGGGCATCGCGAACCCTGAGTTGTGTTTGCGATGTCAAGGTTATCTCCCCGAAACAGATGGCGAGCGTCGCGACGCTCGGCTCTGATCCCTCGAACAACGGGCAAACCATGAAGGCCACTCAGTCTGCGACGCTAATGTGCCAAGCTCCGGCATTGTTATCCGCCTCCGAGGTCGAGTTTGCGAGTACGTACTTCCGTCAGCGCTCAGCAAACGACCCTGAGATACGTAAACAGAAGCGGCCGCGACATTCTAGCCACCGACGCCATATCCACATTAGTATCCCGCCTGTCAGCGAAGCACACTACAAATTCGACGGCAGGGGGTAAGCTGTATAGGCTGGCATGGAACGCGGAATGTTGGCGATGGCCGGACCAGGGGAGTGGGAGTCGTCCAGCACGGCAAACTGGAAAAAGTCCTGACACCGGTTCCGAGGACCTATATATTTGAAGGCCGCAACGGAAACAGGCAGAAAACATCCCCGTTGACTTTCGTTTCGTTGGGCTACCGACCACACACAACCCCCTGCATACCTGATCACGATCTGTTCTGTTTGCCCTGTTCAGAACGTATGTACTCGTCGCAATCCTCCTACGATTGTAGTGTGAATGACGGGGACTCTTTCATTTAGCTATGGCGCGGGGAGGGAGAAGGAGGCTGGGCAGGCCCGACGATCCGAGCGGTGCTTTCGCAGGCGGAGAGACAAATGTGCTACGTTCGAGAGTCCGCGTTACGTTTACTAAACGGATCGGTGCGCGCTCTCGCTTTTTGCATTTGCTCCATGCTCACATCCTCTCCCTGACCGTTGGCTGACGCTGCAGTCCGCAAGACGGGGAACACTCGCGCAAAAATGCGATACACCGCCATGGGGTTCTTTCAATCCGTCTTCCACAAGTGGCGACTTGTCCTACCCGCTTGGCCCCGCCACATACCGTTCCGAAATTTAAGTTATCTTCGGAAGGCCGAGTTGCTCGAGCTTCTCGAGCTTCTAGAGGACGGTACTCTGGAGTTTGAGGACGTCGACGACGAGCTCTACTACGCTCATCATGGTCGGGACGTCAAGGGTGTCGCGCCAGGCAAGTTCCAGCACATGGGCAACCTCCACCCCGGGAGGTCGGACAACAAGAAATCCCGCTTCGATAAGCAGACCGGGGAGCCGATTTCAGCCACACGCAAGCTCCGTCTCACAGGTACCAAGACACCCAAATACTGCTTTGACTTCCCCGAGGTTTGGGTTGAGGTGCCCCCTCTTCGAAAGCGCTCAGCGCGGCGGTCCTAATGTTGTAATCGGCGGTTGAATTCATTGCACTACGTACCTATCTGGAATGTTTGGATTTTCTGCGTCTGTGTGTTACGACACATCTGCCACTATGGCTTATTAGATGCCAATTGAGTTATCGCTGAAGGCAACTCTCCATATGATGTATATAACGCTGGCTAGCGCTCGATTGAAAGGTTAACGTTCAAACGTTCATCACCGTCATTGCTACTTATGTACTTTCGTCACGGTCGACTTTCGTCACATTATGGAGAACCCACCAATTGATGTTTGTGAGTTCAATTAGTGCGATGTCTATTGAATTGCAACGCGTGGTACGCTGTGTGGGGTACAATCCCTTGGCAGCCGACTCCCTTCAAGTTGGCTTATTGAGCGTATACACGGGGGTTGGCTTGGTGGGGTCGTCTCAGGTGATCGTTGGATTGCAGCCGGCTCCATCGGTCCCCATCGTAAAGCTTGGAACACTTTTGCCATCGTGTCGATACGGACGCAGAGGTTCAAATTAGACAGGACCGGTCGAGGAAGTGTAGCTGACCGAAGAACGGCAACAAACCAATTGCACTGAGGACATTACAGTATTTAACCGGTCCTTGGGACACCATGGGTCCTCGGGACACTTCGTTTTTTGTCGCTTCCCCTTCCATCCGGCGGCCTCAAATTTGTTACAGCATTGTATGAAACTCTTATAACACTCCAGCTCTTGAATTTGGAGGGTGTACACGAAATATTGAGGTCTCCGGTGCATTGTCTTTGGGCGGATTGCAGAGAAACAGAATTTCTGTGACAATCTAGACCAGATATCTCCCCAGAACCATGATGGAATCATCCATAATTTTAGCAAGAGCTTCAATACATGCATATCTTGCAATTTGAGTGCTCCCTAGGGCGGGAATCACCTGTGTAGTCTTGATACTTGTCAGAAAAGACGAAGACGGTGTTCGTGCTCTCCTCGGGACAGCGCTAAATTGGAGATTTCCCATATCGAGGGACCGGCTAGCCTCGGCTAGATCGGCTGCCTCCTTCATTAGGTAATTAAGCGCTGGTCCCGAGGACCCATAGACTCGCGATAAGAGCTTTTCGCAAAGATGGTTCTCGATTCCAGTTCTAATACCGCCGTTTGCCACCAAAGCTCGTTTTAAGATAACTTAGTGGTACCCCAACATAACACTCTGTTTCGATTTCGCGAGTGAGCGGTAGGGATAGCTCACGCGAGCCAACAACATTTGGGTGTCCCAAGGACCGGTTAAATACTGTACCCCATGTTTTGGAGGAAAAACATTGGGAAAACATGGCGAAAAGAGATTGAATATTATTTCTATGTTTGAGCTCGGAACAGGGGAAAAATGTTGAGACTGTTTTTGGCATGTTATTTGAACATTATTTTCATATTTTGCCCTGGAACATCAGGAGAACATTGTGCATGTTCTCGCTGTGTATTTCCCCATGTTATGTGCAGGAAACAGGGGCAGAGCAAGGGATATGTCTTCACGATGTGCCGGCTCGGAACAGGCTGGGAAAAAATAGGAATGTTCCGGCCCGAAACATGCCGTGAACATTAACACTCATCGTCCCGTATTCAAGCCCAAAACACAGTGAAAACATAGGAAATGTTTCCCCCAAGTTTCATCCCGTGTTCTGGCATAGAAAACGGCCTAAACATTTCAAACATTTCCCCCATGTTCCGGGTCCCAACACGCAAAACCCATTGCCGGACACATTCTCAATATTCGTTCAATATCCCCCCAATGTACCCACCCCGTAACATGCATTTAACATTTCATCTCTTTTCTCCCTGTTTTCCCCATGTTTCCTGACCAAAACATGGGGTAATGTCCTCAGTGCAAAGAAGTCGCGGTTGATGGAGGTCCGGTTCATGCGGAGCGTCAGCACAGTGAGAACAGGCGCTAAGCAGTACCCCACGACGTCAACGTTAACCCTCAACCACCACCATCTCTACCTGCACCTCTCACATTTTCGACCACCTTATCCTCGACTATGGTTCGTTCCACACCGCCTGCGCCGTGTGTCACAGCTGACAGTGTCTGTAGTCTACCAACTGCCGCCGCCGTCTCATTCGCGACTTTAAGCGGCTCTCGACAGACCCTCCTGGCGGGATCTCGGGCAGCCCATGCCCCGACAATATCATGCTTTGGAATGCTGTCATCTTCGGGCCAGGTGAGAAGGCCTCTCTTCTCTTGCTGCCCGTCGCGTGCGGTTCCGGCCAGTAGATGTGGTTTAGGTGGCGCTAACGGAGGGGTGTTGGATGGCGCAGCGGATACACCGTTTGAAGATGGAACGTTCAAGCTACTGTTGACGTTCGACGAATCATACCCCAACAAGCCGCCGACGGTCAAGTTCTTGTCGCGGATGTTCCATCCGAACGTATACGCCAACGGAGAACTATGCCTGGACATCCTCCAGAACCGGTGGTCGCCGACATACGATGTGGCTGCGATTCTGACCTCGATCCAGTCGCTGCTGCACGACCCAAACCCGAACAGTCCTGCAAATGCGGAGGCTGCGCAGCTGTACAGGGAGAACATGAAGGAGTATGTGCGGAGGGTGCGGGCGACGGTGGAGGAGAGCTGGCTCGATCCAGAGGAGCAAGTGGCGATGGAGCAGGATCCGTCGGAGACGGCGCCGGCGGAGTGAGTGTTGGGTGGGGCTGCGGCGGGCGAGAGGGTGGAGGTGCATTGTGTAGGACGCGGAGAGTAATGGTGTTCGTTATCATGATATCATATTGTATATTGGCATAATCCGTACGGAAGAGGTTTACGCTCTCTCAGTGTTGAGGGACGCGAGGCGGCCGATTGGAGCGGGCGCGGGTCGTGTGGCCCCCGGATGCCCACGTGGCGGTGCGGCGGGGTCCTGTTTTCAGTCGTCGTCCTGGTCGTCGTCCTCATCCTCCTCATCGCCCATCTCCCTCTCCCCCCTCTCCCTCCTCGTCCTCCCCACTCCACTCACCGTCCCCTTTCATGCTCTAGAGACGACATCATGACTCTCCCCGCTAACGACGCCTTCACCCTTGGCCTCCCCCACGACCCCGCACGTATCGGCCTCCGCTCGTCCTCAAAAATCCCCTTTGTGTCGGGCTCCAAACCACGCTCGCCCTCGGCCGCCTCCCGCAGGAGCGTTCCACCCCGACAGATGAGCGTCGACCTTCCGGACCCCCCCTCTCACCGCGACTCCCGCTGCCCTCCTCCCCATCCCTCCTCCCTCCCTCACTCCCACAACGGCCCCCTCAATGGCGCTCCGCTTCGCCATAGGAAGAAGCCTCGTACTACTTCTGCTATCCCTGCTTCCCAACTCGTTGCAAACCGCTCGGACCAAAAGTCCTCCCGCCCCCCTATCGACTGGGAGATCCCCAGGAAGACCTTCCATTCATCCATTGGTATGTTATGTTCTCTCCCCTCGCGTGACGCCTACTGTGGCTTGTCCCTTATACAACCCCACAGGCTTTCTCACATTCTATCTCTACGCGTCCAATGGCAACCCCCGCACCGTCGTCTACGTCCTCGCCTTTGCTCTCGCCGTCATTGTCCCCGCAGACATCCTTAGACTCAACTCGGAACGCTTCGAGTGGTTGTACGAACGTGTCCTCGGCTTCCTAATGCGAGAATCAGAGAAAGTTCGTCGCTTTAATCCCCTTTTGTCTCATGTTTCCCGCTTGCTCATCCTATCCTCCCCTTCAGAAAGCGGTAAACGGCGTGGTCTGGTACATCATCGGCGTTATCTTCGTACTTTCCGTATACCCTCTTGATATTGCCACCGTCTCAATCCTCATGTATGTCATCTCTCTACGCGGCTCACGGAGCACGTCTTTAACTCTTCCCTTTACAGCCTTTCGTGGGCCGATACAGCCGCATCTACGATCGGTCGCCTTTGGGGTGCTTACACCCCCCCGCTTCCGCCCTCACTTCCCCTTATCCCCTATCTTCCTTTCTTCCGCCTCCCACTCGCCCCTCGCAAGTCCCTTGCCGGCTTCCTCGCAGGCTCAATCACTGGCGCCGCTATCGCTGTCGGCTTCTGGGGCTTCTGCTACCCTGTCCGTGACGCGCAGCTCTTGATCCAGTTCCCTTCGACCGACGCGCTTGCCGCCGTGTATGACTTGCTCCCTGAGGCTACAGCGGTAGTTGTGAAACACAGTGTGCATTGGATGCAGAATCTGGATGTTCCTGTTGGAAAGTGGGCAGGGTTGACAATGCTTGGCGTTGTGAGTGGGGTGATCTCGGGTACTGCTGAGGCACTTGGTGCGTTCCGTCACTGTCTCCATCCTGACACTCTCGTGACATCTGGCCTTAACAGATCTTGGCTCTCTTGACGACAACTTGACACTGCCCATCATCTCTGGCGGATGTATCTGGGCATTCTTCAAGGTTCTCGAGTACGTCGGTGGCTCGGCTTGAACTTAGTCTTCTTCATCCTTCCTTATCTATTCATCATACCATTTCAAGTCAGCACCTGCATCTCGCGAGTTATTTTCTTTCCTCTTCGTTCTATCCGCATATCGTTCAGGCTCAGGGGTTGTTGCACACTTTCAAGAAGCTTATCGTGTAGTTGTAATATTGACGTTGACGTATGTGCGAGGGGAAGAAGTCTGGTTTTGACATTCCGTAGAACTACATTACGCTACCCACTGCCTAGAGTGTGTGTGATAGACACATGCAAGCTTGGCATTGGTACGATACGGGTACTTACGACTTACATGCATATTAGAATCGCCCTGAGTCGCCAGATCTCGACGAGTTTTCAGTTGGTACATACTATACCACAATGATGTCCATGTATTGTCTCGCCATGGAGGCGTTGTATGGAATTTATACTCGTGTATCAAGGTTGCTTGTGCGGCGGCTCCTCAGCGCATGCGAACGATTGAGTTATAGTCCTTTCATCTTTGCCTGACCAGAAGTTCAGCTCGACCAGCGGGGTCCGAAGCCTGCGTTCCATTATGACGAAGTTACGACCACATATACGCAGGTGCCAATATCTCCGAAAGTGCGACCTGGTTCGATGATTATATAGCATCGCGCAACTCAGCGAAATTTCAGGAACCCAACGTCTCAACGGACCGGAAAATAACCGGAGTACCGTAGTTATAGCAAACAGTATCTGTCGGTACAGCTTGCAAGCTAAACAGGAATGGTTCTATCGTATCGATACAGGTCACAGAACTAATGTGCTAGCACACGCCAGAAATCGGGGATAATAGTTCAATCGACAATAGCAGCGCGTATCGTGAACGGGCTAACTTCTAGATATCGACTGTGTGTGCGAATTCTAAGTTACAACCCTGCCCTCAAGCTTCCTCGACGGATTTAGGGAGCTGAGAAGCAATCAGTGTGGTGGCAACAAGAGATTGCGTAGCAACACCGGGAGGATGAGCACTCCCACCGTCGACCGGACAATATGTGCGATAGACATTTGGGAGGAAGAAGGCGGAGAGCGTCGGCAAGGACAGGCCTGTCGGGCTGGCGGGGCAGGCACGGGGAGCAGTTCTGAGCAGCCAGGCGGTGGAGCTGAATGGTCCTGGGGATGTCCGAGAACTACAAGCTCCATTCGGCCTCATCCTTCGCTGGAGGCTCGCCAGTTGTGGTGTTCCAACCATGGCCAGCTGGAACGTCCCAAGCTCCATGACACGCCCACGCCCAATCGGTCTTGCGGATCGTTTCGCGTTGGGCCGACACAAATGTAGATACCGGGCACAATCCGTGAGGATCGTCTGGAGGGCAACCGCGCACGCTCCCCAGCGGTGTGACGCCGTCGTTGACGACGATGCGGATCTGTGACTCTGGTCTCGACTCACAAGACAGGACTAAGGAAGGCACACGTTATACAAAGCACGATAGTGGAAAACGAGAGAGGGGCATACGCTGGAACTGCACGTTGGACGCGAAAGGCGCAAGATGCGAAGTCTTGAAGGAACGGTTGGCTGGGATATGGTCTGAAGGGAGGGGCCCGTCCGCGGCGAAATTCGAAAGATTTAGAGCCGTCAAGACTAGAGTGGTTTGGTCAATTTCAGGCATCTGGGGGGAGGGAAATAGAAACGCCGTACCATTAAGAACGATAGTGTCATGCGTGGCATCGACGTAGATGCTTTGACCAAGAGGGAATGTGACGGGGTTGTTGTTGACCGTTGCGTTGGTTGAAGAGTTGTGGATGGAAATCGGAGTGTTGGTGAGCCTGGCAACGAGCTCCTGGATATAGCCGACTCCCAGGGCACGAGCGGTAGGGGAGCCGAAAGCCGCATTATACCAGAAGTTGAGATCGACGCTGAGAAGCTCGGTTAGGCCGAAGCAGAAGAGGGAGGAACGAAGACGTACGAGTAGTCGAAGCCTCTCCATTCCTGTTCGGTGAATAGCTCGCAGAACTTGGAGTAACCTAACGCAATCGTCTACGGCGAGTCGTGAATGAACTACAAGTATTAGACAAGGGTAGCGGCGTACCTCGTAGGCACAAAGCTGTTGCATGGTATAGACATCTTCGATGCACAAGTGAATACCTTCGAGTTGAGAGTTGAGACGAGCGCGTGCGTCCTGGAGATAAAGCTCTGCCCATTCGCGGACGTAAGGAAGAGCACGTTCGCCGCGAGCGTTACTTTGGGCGTTGGGGCAGGTCTTGGAAGGGACGAGGGTATTGTTGAATCCTTGAGCTTCGATGGTGATGAGCTGTTGATACTGGCCTTCGAGTTTGGGACCGAAGAAGCCGAGAGCAAAGTTGAGGGCGGAGGATAACATGCGGTCTTGAGACTCGGTACGGAAGACAGGGAGTGTGTTGGACGTGGTGAAGTTGCGGAGCAGGAAACCGTACTTGATCCTCATGGAAACGCCAAGATCGACTGTGAGGTGAGGTTTGAAGGGCGGTGAGAATAAGCGGAGTGGACCAAGGAGGCGGAGAACTCACAGAGCTGTTGACGGCCGAAGGGAGTGAGAATTTCCTCCCCGAGTTTGTATGTCCTATCGAGTGTTAAAAAGAGGGTGGAAATGAAGAGGAAGAGAGGGCGTACCAATCATTGAGGAAAGCCAAATGGCCATGTGCGGCCCAGGAGGGAGATGCAGTTCGTAGGCGGGCAGAGAATTTGGCGGGACCTCCGTAGGGAGCGGAACCGGTAGGATAGCGGGCACCATGGCGGTGAAGGAGGTGCAAGGCGGTGATACGGCAGCCTTTAGGAGGATCAACGGTAGAGTGTGAACCGAAGGCATGTGGGTGAACGGAGAACCAGGGAGAGAGATTTCCCCAGTGGGAGAAGATGTTGAAAGCGGGGTGGGTGTGGTTTGTGAGGACCTGTGGGGGAAGTAAATGGGAGGCACCTGTATGGATGGGATAGGAGGGTGCGGTGGCGACGAGGGCTGGTTCTGCGCCAGTGGGAGTAGGGCCAGGGTAGCCAACGTCAGATGGGAAGAGAGAGGGGAATGCGTTGGTGGGGGAAGGGGGAGGGTAGTGATGGATGTCTGTAGAACGCTGAGGACGTGGAAAGGCGGACGGTTGGGACCGGGCTGGAGGAATGGAGTGGAGTGAGGAGGTCAGAGGAGGGAGGAAGAGAGGAAAGAGGGTGGCGGAGAGGCAGCCCAGAGCGTAGGCAAGGAGGACATGTCGGGCGGAGAACGAACGGCCCGGACGGGGCTGGATGTCGTCGGGGCCAAGGAAGAGCTGAAGCTCGACATCGGCGGGGGTCTTGGATAGAGACATCGGGGCGACGACGATGGCGAGGTCCACGTCGAGGGAGGAGGCAGAGGACGGGGTCGTGGACAGAGCATGTTTTCGCGGAGGAGGGCGCTCATGCGCTCAATCACTGATCAGCTCCCATCGGACGCCAGACTCCAGAGTGGCCGCGGATGAGGGAGTTCATGCGGAGGAGGATGCCCAGGACTCCGGCATGCTCGTGGAGGTGAGGACAACAGAAGTTTCTCCAGAAATACTGGCACAAGGGTGCGTTTCACCAGGACGCGGACATTCTCAAGAGGCATGACTTGACGGAATCAACGGAGAGCACGGTGGATGTATCGATGTTACCGTCGGTGATGCAAGTGAAGAACTTTGGAAAGCGTGGGCGAACAAAGTACACACACTTGCTGGATCAAGACACCACTATGGGGACAGGCGGGTTTGGAGGTGCCGCACTAGTGAAGGCTGGTGAGACCTCCATGAACGATGGCGGGTGCTTTCTCTGCGGTGGGCCGCATCTCAAGAAAGGTATGGCCTTGCAAGCCTCGCTTGATTGTGGATATGAGGTCACCTTATTCACTGCATTGCATTGCTAGACTGTCCACGAAATGCGAATCTACCCCCAGGACGGGAACAGCGAATGGATGACGGGCCAGATAGGAAGCGCAGGAGGGTCGATGCTTCATCACGAAAACTCTCCCTGGACAATTAGCACTACATATGAGAGATAAATCTGGCTAATTGTGGTAATGTAGATCCGCGTGTAGCGTCAAAGACTCGCAATGCTACTTGACCAGTAATATGTTGAGTATCACACACTAATGCAGTACGGTAGATGCAAAAATTCCCAAAGATGTTGCAAAATTGAAAAGATACACTGAAGGGTATTGTTACAGACATAAAGACAAAAACCTACAACCCATGGAGCCTTCGAGGTGGGCATACAGAGGCTGCCGTACGACGAGCATCTCCCCTCAGCCGCCTTCAGCAGCTCCAGATCCGCCGCAGCCTCCGGGTCACTCCCATCCACGTCCACATCTGCTTTGTCTGCATTAACATTAGCTCCCGCGCCCCCATCCGCATTGACCTCTTCGCCATCTGCGTCGACATCCATGAGGTCCCACAGCTGGGATTTGCGGTCCGACCCGCGCGCCGACCTCCGCGCCGACGTCGAGTTGCGTATCAGCGGCAGACCGCGAGTTGAGCGTGAGCGAGTGGCTCGCAGACCGGCTGCTGCCATGCCCGTTCATGCCGTGCGGCGGCGTTGCAGCGCCATGCGTGTGGGCGGGGTCACGATTGCGCGAGCGGTGGTGCACATGGTCGTCGTAAGCACCATCATCTTCGTTCGCACTCGAACCTGGAAGAAGAGCGATCGCGGCTGGGGTGGGACTGCGCTGAGGTGAGGGTGAGGTTGCATATGAGTGGTGGTAAGAGGAGGCACCTTGGTCGTGGTCATGGTCGCGGTCCCGTTCGACACGCGTAGCGCCTCTGGCGACCTGAGAGGATATGTGTGCCACTGAGACAAAGCCGCGACTGACTCTGGGAGGATGGATGGGCCTGGATGGTGTCCGTGAAGTGCACATGGCAGTCAGACCTGTCGATACGCCCGTTCGTAAGGGAACCGGCTGCCGCTTGAGGTGCGCCGGAGGGGTGGATGGTGGTGGGTTAATGGTGCATCGCAGCCGCATTCTCTGTCAAGGGTCCCACGATGCTCGATGTGCGTCATTTCAATTCTTGCGGCATCTATCTATACGTTCAGTTAGAACACAAAAACTAGTGGTAGATTCAACGGACGCACCTATCACAAACAGTACCAGGTCCCTCCGGACCAGGATCCCACTTCTCTGTGCACTTTCCTTCGTTGTACCAATTGGGTAAAGCCGCATCATCAGAAAATGTACTGACCATCCTAGGTTCGGATCAAGCCGCCTTCTCCGAACGAAATTTCGTGCTCCGCACGAGCCTTCGGAGAAGGGGCTTGCTTCAAAGTCAAGGAATCGGGCAGGATATTGTCAGACGTCGTTTCATGGCATCCTCCCTCCTTTGCCCGTGGAAAGTGTTGATTATAATACTTTAGATGTTGCTTGATTCGACCATAAACTTATTTTTGGCCTCTTTCCTTCCGTTCTTTCTCGGTAGCCTGTGGAACTCTAGCTATGTCAGGGTGATCCTGAAGCCGCGGGGATAAATCGTGAGGATATTCTAGGGTTTCCCAATATTAGGAGATGTGTGCTACATTTGTTTGCGCGAATATGAACTATACTTTTGCCAACTTCTAGGCGAATCTGGGGTGTATTGAAGGAGCTACAGACTCCGCGGTGTGGGGGATGGACGGTGCACAACTGTGAAGCGCTCATGCACCTCTCGCGCGACGCTCCGCGGCCTGGGCGCTTATACCTTTGGCTTTGTTCTCCGTAACCTCGCTCCGGCTCAAGTGGCTCAAGTTGGGCCTGTAACTCTCCTAATTAGATAGTAACCATATTCGCCATGCTCGCGTCTCCTCTAGAAAGTCAATAGCGGCTCAACTATTACAGTACTGTACACACCAAAGTTTTTATTTCAGTTCAACTGGTGGCACGGCGCTTCAGTCGACTGCTTGGCTTGAAAAAAGGAATCAGACGTTCGCGATGTATCAAATGGGCCTTGAGCTAGTCTCAAGGGTGCTTACAGCCAGGTTTCAACTATGTCTTGTGCGCGAAGTGTTTCCTTACTCACCGGCGTCACAGGCTGTGATCATAGCGTCATGCACGTCACAACTGGAGGTCGCGATGTGCGGGATGGCTCGTAATATAGGACATATGGAATTTATGCAAATTTTGGTGTAGATGCATGTTTTCGACAGTGAAATACATCTCCTGTGGGATTTTGGGCAGGTTTAAGTGAGTTCCACATGAGTCCAAGAGATTATGAATTTGGGAGCCGTGACACAACTTATATACTCAAGATCAGCCCAACAACTAGTCCAGAAATTCAGAACAAAATTTGAATATATAGCCAAAAGTATATACTACAAGTGGTCCACCAACATCATGGTCCCTGGAGGAACGAAGGGAGAATGAGAAGGGGGACAAGAAGGTGCCCTAGGAGCGGAGTTTGAAGCAAGCCCCTTCTGCGAAGGTGCGCTGCGAAGCGAGCGCCGGAGCAAGGGCTTGCTCCGAACCTATGACCATCCCCGTTCGTGGGCTGGAAACCGCCTCCGCTGATCACCGATGGACCTGAGATGACGGGACCTGTAGAGCATCCGGACCAAAAGCAGGGCTGCTGTGTCCTGCATGCATGCTGTCTGCGTGGGGATGCACGCGACTTGAGGTCGAGCTCGGAGAAGATGATATAAGGGGACGGCGGGGAGTGGCTGGGCCCACGCGCGGAAGGGCAGCGCAAAAGATGAGAGCGGGCGGGAGGATTTGAGAGCAAGGGATGGCGCTTGGACGACACTGGAAACATAGACAGCTTGGGAAGAGAAGGGAATGAGACTGATTTACACGAGGAAGCTGGGGGCACGGAGAGAACGGTCGCAGCGCTGCTGGGAGGGAGCAAGTCCTTGCTAGTCTACTCGTTGGCAGACTGCCAGGGAGGACACGACTGCCCAGTTCTCTATCTTACTTCTACATTTTGTCGCGGACGTTTATCCCGCAACGCTCAGGTAAGCTAGCTGAACCAGAGAGCCCTCTGGATGGTACCATAGCCAGGTCCATTCAATATAATCTAGGTTGCGACTCGCCGCGTTTTATGACTGTTGTGTGAACGCGTTCCTCATGACTCCTCAAACAAACCGTTAAATTATGCGCTAGCATTTCAGCGGGCTATACTCATAATACAGACATTATCCTCAGCAGTGACAACCAGGGACCCAACTTGTGCACATTGGCAATTCCGTGGTCATGATCCCAATCCTACGCCGTTCCCTCGAACGGTTGCCATTCGCCGACATCGACCAGATTCCAAGCACTCGTTACAGAACTACCACCAAGCGAGCACTACCAGACCGTCCGCACTCGTTGTCAGATGGCCTAGATCGCTTGCCCGCAGTGACTTCCAGGAGCAAGCGGATGTTCGCTGTGGTCAGCGAGCGGGCCCTGTTCACCAAGCCAATCGACGTCGGTGAGCCACTTCTCGGGCTTCCTCCCAGCAGCAGACGCCCTGCTCGTATCAGTAATACCGGCGGTGTAACTGCCATCCCTGAGCGGAATACGACCTTCGACGGCAGCGGTGGACGAGCTCGATCCAGAGGGGTACGTGCTGCTGGCCGCAGAGGGTGGGGTACGGCTAGCAACAGTCGTCTGCTCGCCGTTGCCAGCGCCATCAAACAGAGTGTCCAGGCCGTCTTGAGAGGGTGGGGTGACTCGAATGTGGGCAAAGGTGGCGTCGGACTGGCCGCAGGAAACAGCAAGGCCAAGCGGAACGCGACTCGTGATGACGTCCAGTCCTCGGCTATGGCCCAGAGTGGTTGCGCCAGCGTCGTCAGAGAGTTGGAGGGGAGGTGAGCCGGCGAAGGGATGGACCAGAGGAGGGGACGCGGACGGTGCCGACGCCGAAGAAGGGCTGACGGTAAGTGAGCTGCTCCCGGAAGAACAGCTGATAGCACTGTCCCCGGCGACGGCGCTCTCTTGCGCGTGGCCTACGGGGGTACAAGTCGGGGAATCCTGAACAGACCGAACGTGTCCGTTGGAGCCGACGATCTGGGCGGGAGGAGTTCTTTGTGAGTTCCTGCGAATGACGTTCTCGTCTGTGCCAGTGGGCCGAGGTGGGCTTGCGTTGTTGCGAACAGCGAGGGTGGGGTGCGAGCGAGGAGATGCGATGGCGTCACCAAGGGTGGGGCTGGCGCGGTATGCAGGCGGGTTATCCCAACTGGGGCCATTGGGACAGGTTGGGCAGTAGCACGGAGGACGGTTGTTGAGGCCAGAGGTACAAGATTGGCAAGCATGTAATGGTCTAGCGTGAGGAGTGGGATGATGGGCATGAGGAGGAGCTGCGGGCAGGAAAGGCAGACGATTGCGAGTGTCCTCTGGAGGAGGAAGGCCCGGAGGGAAAAACTTGAGGCTGATGGTACTGCGACCATCGGACACGTCAGAGATGCTACTTTGGGGGATACGTGCACCTATCCGCGTCTCGAGGAGGTAGCGTTGCGTGGACCGCTTTCGCCAGCTGATAGCAAGGGCAAAAGCAGCGATGATGAGGATACCGAAGAGGACAGCGGCAATGGATACGGCAAAATTGACGAGATAGTGATGGTGGACAGGACCAGAAGATGAAGTGGGATGGGGACGGTGGCCGACGTAGGGCGTCGAGGAGTTCTCCGGGGCGGACATCGTGAAGCGGGAGAAAACCCTACGAAGAATATGCCCGGCCGCCAAGAGATTATACATTCCAAAATTGAGGCTGCCACGGCGGCTGGTTGTAGCCTATGGAAGACGATCGCGGTCAACCACCAAACACGACGCACCGCAGGCTGGATTCGAACGCTCCGAGCTATTCCGGTCCAAGAACGGATTATACTCATTAGCGTGTTTCACAGCGAATTGGTTCGTCCGGGCAGATAATAGTTGGAAAATCCGATTGCCATCGGGCGAACATTACATACAGGACCTGTGCCTTCAGTTCTGGAAGGAGATAACTATTACGCACCAGGTGCTAAGGTCCCATCCTGGCTAATGCACCACTGAAGACGAGCGCACGGGGGCCCCGAATTGGCCGGCTCATCGCCAGCATCCTTCAACAACAAAGCGACAACACCATGCGCCGGGACAGCTTGAGCGGTGAAATTCCGCACAGCCGTTCCATTTTCGGTGTGCGTCCAGAGGTCCTGGCGTCGTTCGGCAGCATGAGCTTGAAGATAATCTGAACAAGAGACCAGGAACATACGCGGACAGAGTACTGGCGGCCAGCCCGAATCCACGGAGACTCAGTTAGGTTGAAAAACATGTCAGCTGGCTCATCGAGCGTGTTCACCTTGGGGTACATGAGCAACTGTCTCCGGGAACGCGGCAGAGATGACGAACCAGCATGAAGACAGTACCGTTCTGAGACTCGCCACTCCAATACTGTGCCGGGTGAGTTGAGTTGCTGACCCAGTCGGGCTATCGTGCCTGTACATCAGATGGCCGCCACAAAGGTCCAACAAAACAGTATCGCACATTGATACCCCAACGGAATGGTGCGACACTAGTGCCGACAACGCTGTCCTGGTTGATTGCAAGGATTTCCTCGTTCTTCAGGATAGAAAGGTTCTCGTCGCTAATTGTCGCGAGCTTGAAACACGTGAGCCCTAGTGCTTGAGTAGATTCAAGTTAGGTTAAGAAACCAACGTCTGCGCTGATGAGGAGAGGCGACTTCGTGAGAGCCCATACAGTAAAGTGGGTCTTCGCTTCCTCGAATGTGAGATCGCCGTTTCCACTGTGATATACAGTAGTATGAGGTATCTGCCGTTTCGAACTTGCGCATGAAGCTCACACTTCGAGCTAGAAAGGGCCAACACATGAGGAAGAGAGTATCACGCTGAACTACAGTACTTACGATATCCATATCGTTGTGGCCGTAGAAGTCGGAAGCCCACGCGATGAAGGAGTTCCTAAAATTTGGTTATGAGCGTCGGACGAAAAACAGCACCCACAGGCTACACTTACTGATTGATGATATCGGCGACAGAACGCCAGTTTGGACCTATGTGAACTAGGGCATTGATACACAGCCGGGGAATGCAGGTAGGACGGTATGTACTGATGTCACCAGTTGTCTGAAATAGTTAGATGAAAAAACTCGGCAGAGGGGCTGGTACAAATTTAATAAGCACTCACCCGCCAGCTCTGGCCAAACCGCCGCGCCCACAGCCAAGGTTGCTCCTGATGGCGTTGAATGAACAATTAGACAGCACGAGAACAAGGGTGCAACTAAACCTCGCCCCATTCGCAAAGCGAGAGGATAAGTGGGGGGCTTCTGGTGTCCTCGGCGAGCTGTGCAATGGCGCCCGCAATGCGCTTGTACTCTGTGCCGATTAGCCAAGACATTGGGCAATGATTGGGTCGATTATAGCTTATGGCACTGACTTCCGACAATTCCCTGGCGGATAATGTCATCGTAAGGTACTAGAATCATTGTTAGCGTTGAGAACACAGGCACTTTGATGGGAAAGTCCTCGTACTTGCGCAGTTGTCAAACCTAATAACATTGCGGCTGTAGTTTTGACTCGATGATGGGAGTGGGACACGTACTTGAGATAATCGAAGCCCCAATCTTGGAACTGCTTAGCATCCCGGTATTCGTTCTGGTAGGAGCCAGGGTAAAGCTGACAGGTAAACCAGCCAGAATCGCTGTACTAGAGCATGGATCGAGTGAGGTTAGAGAGGAATGCATGTCTAAGTTGTGACTTACGATCCCGGCATGGCTTAGAAGAAAAACCTGTAGTGAGCGATAGAATAGAGAGACAATGAGGTGGATGGACACTTACAGACCAAGTGCATGGATCTGGTCAGTGAGGTTGTTCATTCCCGAGGGAAAGCGGTCGGCATCTGAGAGAAATAAGTGAATTGGAAACGGACGAGACGGAGGGGAGAGAGGACGGACTGGCCAGGATGTCTCCCGAAGCGCTGCGGTTCTTCTCTGCATAGCAGTCGTCGAGGTTGACACGGTTATAACCGACATCCTGACCGAGGTTAGAAGGGGGTGAAGAGGAAAGTGGGGGTGGGCAGTGACCTTGAGACCCAGTTCGACGAGGTGGTGGGCAGCTTCAAGGACGATGGTCTCGTTGATGTTACACTGGATGGACGGGGAATATGAGAGGGAGGATGGGATGAGGGAGGGGGACGGATGAACTGACGGCGTACGCGTTCCATGCTTTTCAAAGGGCGGAGACAGGGAGGCAAGGCTGGGAAGGTGGATGAAGAGGGGATGTGCTCACTATTGTATCCCAATGCTGGAGGGATGGCAAACTGAGTGACGGGGAATGTTTGAATGCGTAGAAGAAAGAAAGGCAGACCTGGAAGCCTTCCGACGCGATTGTGGAGAGCTTGTGTGTGAACGGGATGGGTGGAGAAGAGAGTGGCGCCTGCAAAGAAGGAAGCGAGGAGGAGAAGGAAAGAAGAGCCCATGAAGGCAACGGATGCAGGTAATGCTTGAGGAAAAGGAGGGATGAGGACGGTGGGAGGGGTTATATAAGTCAGATGAACGTACGAAAGCGGGGCGAGGTCAAGTGGTCGGGCGAGGAGAAAAATGGAGTGTTCTCGGGCGGGGGCTTGTGACCGGGTGGTAGAGGATGCATGGAGAGAGGATATGACAGAGAGAGGGAGTGAGAAGAGGACCATCGTGACCGGTCTGCCTCCCACTGCTAGCACTGCTGCATGCGACTCGGTGTTCAAGTTGATGTTGTCACGTGGTCAGGCTTGAAAGCGCTGTTCGACTTGCACCACGACTTGAACGTTGAACTTGCACTCGAACTCGGACTCGGACTCGGACTTGGGTAAGTAGTAGCAGCTGCTACAGCCTCCCTTCGTCCTCGCCCTCAGATCCAGCCTCGACGCCGTCCCCAGATGACATCTACAACGGGCTCCCCGACGCCGACCGCGCTCCTTGTCCTCTTCCTCTCTCTTCCTGCCGTCCTCGCCCTTCCTCTCCATAGCCCCACTCTCTCCCCTCCTTCCTTTCAGCCCCTCCCCTTCCTCTTCACCCTCCTCCCATTTCCCGTCCTTGCCACCCTCAAGTATCTTTACCTCCGCTTCCGCAGGGGTCAGTCCATCCACGCAGTTCCCCATTCCCTCCGCCCCCAATCCTCCACCTTCTATCTCGCTCTTAATCCTTACCTTGTCGGCATTTTCGGTTCCCCTCACTGGGAAACAACCATATCTTGCAGACTACACGCCTCTCTCGCTCATTCCGCCCACAATCCCCCTCCCATCCCTCTCTCTCTCCATCCCCACTCCTCCCACTCGGATAACTCCACAACAAACACCTCCACCCTCGTTTCCTCTTTCTCTCGCAAGTCCAGATCTACCCCTTGTCACCTCTCTCGTTCTTCTCTTCCTCACACATCCCTTCCCTACTTCCCGACCCCCCTTCACCCCCACCGCCCTCCTTCAGCTCCCCTCGTCCCCCCTTCCATCCATGTATCATCTTCTCTTTCCCCCACCCTCATGCAGATCATGGCTCCCGTCCTCAACTCGTCCTACCACCAATCCTCTCTCATCCCTCCCACCTTCATTCTCCCAACCGACCAATCCAGCCGCATCTCTACGTTGACCACTCATTCTTGTACGCCTCTTCGTCCTCTGTCTCTCTTCTCTCCATCCTCACTTTTCCTCTCACAGCTTTGTTTTTCCGTACCTCTCTAATCCCCTCCCCTCCCCCAATCGTTCCATCTATCCTTCTTCCCAAACAACAACCTGCGTCTCCTCCATCCTCCACCCACTCGTTCTCCCCGTCCCCCGCTTCCCTATCCCTCGCCGTCTTTCATTCTCCTCTCGCTTCTCGCATTCCAGTCCCCAAACCCGTATACACTCCTTCCCTCAGGCCCGAGAGTTGTGTCGTCTTGCCCCGTGACTGGCCGACGGGCCAAGAAATCACGCTTGCCGCCTCTGTCCTCCCAAGCCCCACCTACTCTAGCCCCCCTTCCCATTCGTCGACCGTGTTCAACTCCTTGTCTAATGCAGTTGATCCCATCCTACTACCTACCAGGCCGCTCGCCATCCTCAAGTCCCCTCGCAAGCTCCCTCGCTACCCATCTCCTCCCCTCGGCGGCTTCTCTGTCTCCCCCCCGTCTCTACCGCCTATCTCTCAGTCTCCTACTTGTAGGACTCCTAGCCCCGCCCTCTCTTTCTTCCGGAGCTCTCAGTGTCAAGAATGGGAACTTGCTGACCTACATGACCTGGACGGCAGACTAGATATCGACGCTATCTCTCGTGCTCTCGGTCTAGGACTTGGTCTCGGCCTCCCTGTCGCCGCATCCGTAAGTAACCACGACTCGGACGGTTCCGACCACGCCTCTTCCTCGTATTCTGGCTCCGCCGTGGAAAGCGAGGACGCAAGCGACTTCGACGTACCACTCGACGGACATCCTAACTCTGGCAGTTATATCAAATCCTCGGACTGCGGCCCTCGAGAGGGCGACTTGGCGACATTCTTAGGAATCAGCGTCCAAATGCATGTCCACGGGCAGCCGTTGTCGGTCATTCCGGAAGAAACCAGAAGCGAGATGGACTCGGGCGTCGACGAGGATGACGAGGATCTCTCTGCTGGACCTGACATCAGTGCGGTGGACTCATACGACGAGAAGACGGATGTTGAAGGCGCCATGTCTAACGCCCAAAGTGCGAACATCATCTGGGATGCGAGCTGGAGAGAGGGAGAATCCATAGCCAGGTGTGTCATCTTCGACTCGTTGGGGATGTGACTCTGACCATCATCGGCTTCATAGGCTCAGTATCGGCGTTGCGTGTTGAACACCGATCTCACTTTCTCGACGATTTCATCGTCGTGCGATACCCCGTATCTCCATGATCCGGACGCTTTTTGCAATGTCCTGTGAACAGCCTATGTCCCGGTATTTTCTTGCATTTGTTGAGCTTTGTATGTATCGATGGTCACGGATTCAATGTCTCGTCAATTGGTTACATGTAAAACTGTCATATAGAAATAGTGTGGCACATCTCAAGCAATTCAAGGAGTTGTCCGAATGGGTCACCGTAACGACATGCAATCCAATCAGAGCCGTTTGGGAACGGTGTTCTGGCTAATCTGTACCGCTGTGTGCATATCGACACGATGGCACAAGTGTTCCAGGCTTTACGATGTTGACTAGAGGAACCAGCAGCCATCCAGCGAAAGAACGACGACCGGAGGCGACCCAACCAAGCCGATCATGAACGCTCTGTAAATCAGGAGTGTCCGTCCCGACACAGAGTCGATCCCAAAATATTCCATATATGCTGGACAGAAACCGGCATTCTCCTAGTCGACGAGCCATAGCTTTCCACGAGCATCCAATATCATGTTGCGAGGCGCGAGGTCTTGATGAACGAGGATATGCTCTTTGGCCGGCTCGAGAACAAGGTCAGGACGCGATGTGCACGTCTTCGGGCGACAGTCCACGAGCCACCAGTTAAGATAGCCAATGAAGGTGGCAGGGGAGGCGTGGAGAATGGGTCCGGGTTGATCTTGCAGCCATGGGCAGCGGCGAGTCCGTCCGGAGTGAAGACCGCCAGTCGTCTGAGAGGTGAAGGAACGGAGCAGTCGGAGAAACGTTCGCAGCTGCCACACGGCGCAAAGCGTCCCCCACCAACCAACGTTCCGCCACACCTGCTCCAGCGTAGGGCCAACGACACGTTCCAATATGAGGTAGCAAATGTGTCCACCATCGACGGGGACCAGGCGGCGTACGGTCGGGACCCTTATGCCAATCGAACGTGCACGTGCAAGAGCGAAGAGTTCATCCAAGACGCACGCATCCCAACTATCCCACATTCGCTTGACGATGAGATTAGGGGATAGAACCAGAACTGCCTGCTGGGGTCGTCTGAGTAGCTGCCCAGCGACTCTTTTGCAAATGTTCCGGCGGCGAGCATGGAGTCAGCGGACTGTTGGTTTCGAAGGTTCTTTCAGTCGTCCTGACATGATCAAGGTGTAAAGCGGGGACATCGCACCTTTGAGTCAATGCTTCAATGACTGTATCCACACCGAAGGCATCGGATGAGCTGACGACAAAGGTGTGAGCTCAGAGCGACTCCGTAAATCATGAATTAAGTATTATACAACCCATCAATGATGGTCACAAACATCGAAATGTGGCACTCTCTGGCTTGTGCATGTGTGAAGGAAGCCTTGATGGTAGCAACTTGAAAGCAGCGTGTCCAAGACAGCCGTCCGAGAGACGTGGTGGCAAATTGAATCTGGGCTCTCGTGACCCTCGGTCCGAGTGCGGCCCGAGTCGCCATCGACTTGGGCGATGATTTCGCTTCCTGTCACCCTCTCTCACCTGCAGCGATTTGAGCACAAATACTCGACCTTAGCCCAGCTCAGATGCATGCACGGAATCCATACCGGGATCCACCGGATTTCCAGGTACTCGCAGAAGCATACCTGCCTCTCCAAAGACAGTGAGTCCATCGTGCATTGGTCGATGCATGCGATAGACAAAATTACCCCGCTGTAGCATCATTGCGACGGCGAAGGGAGCAACGATTGACTTCAAGAATGAGGGATCGCAGAGGTTGCTCAAATCTGTATTGTCCATACTCCGACAACGTTGACTCGTCGAGCACAGGAGGCTGACGGAAGCTATCCTCCACCGGGACTTTGGACTCAAGTTGGACTTGCCTCCCGACAGACTTTGTCCGCCGGTAGGAGATACCATGCGTACATGAGGCGACCGGTGCTGAGACCTTTGACCAGGTACCAAACAGGTTCGTGTGATTTGTTCGTTACTCGGCATCGCTCGCTTCATCCGCCGCCCGTGTAGATTGAACTACATCCTCTGGTTGGAGGACATCATGGATGCGTATTCGCTTGCCCAACCCAATAATCCCCTTCGAGTTGTTCGAGGCTTGGATATGTGAGTAATCTTTCGAAAATAGGTTCCTTCCGACTGCTCACGCCGGCTGCAGAGGGACAGGCGCGTCAGCGATATATCCGCTGCTTGGATGCAGCACGCACCCCAATTGGGTGTTTTCGGCAACGGGTTCGTCGGCCCTCATGTTTGAATGCCAAGTCGGGTGCTGAGAGCGGTTTGGTAGAGATAGATGATACATCGATGGAGTATGCCCGCACGAATGTGGCAGCGAACGAACTGGAAGACAGGATTTCCGTCGTCCCTGCAGATCCGAGCGGTATATTCTTCCCCCTGGCTCAAACGTGGGTATATTATATATTCCCGGTCTCGTTGAGTACTGACATGGATGCAGTGACTTGGAGTACGATTTCACGATGTGCAACCCACCGTTCTACAGCAGTCGTGAAGATGTCGCGCAATCGGCAGACGCAAAGGAGCTCGGTCCGAACGCAGTAAGCGACATCTCTTCTTCCCAAAAGGCTTTGATTATCAACAGATAACACGACGAGATATGTACAGGTGGAGATATGGAGATGATCACACCCGGAGGCGAGACGGCTTTCGTCGGACGGATGGTCGAGGAGAGTCTAGTTTTGAGACACAAGTGCCGGTGAGGTATAAGTCCTTAGTGCCGTCGTACAGCTGAATTAATATCCTACATAGATGGTATACGTCCATGCTAGGCAAAATGTCTAGCTTGGCCAATATCGTGCAGACGTTGCGGGAAAATAAGGTCTCGCCGCCCCTGACACGAGAGACAGAGACGCTCATGCTCATGCTTGTCGAATTAACAGGTGGACAATTACGCTATATCGGAACTCGTCCAAGGCCAAACGAAGCGGTGGGTGATCGCCTGGTCGTTCGGGGAGATTCGCCTCCCAGACGCAAGTGTTTTCCCTCTATACGCAGTCGGCGGCGCACTGACCATTCCAAAGCGGATAGCTAGGCTCCCTTACTCTGGGATCCAGAATCTCATGCCCCAGCGAAACACCCTAAAGCAGCGGCTCCCTCAAACTGCCAACGCTACGCAGCTCGTCCCGGTGCTCTCTGCCACCATCGGTTCTACGGACGGCGTGATTGTGCACAATCCAGCGCAAGACCCGAGCATCCTCGATATGATCGTCTCGGCGTATGAAAACACTTGGTCTCGGGCTGCTCGAAGAAAGAGAAAGGAGGTGGTGCAGATCGATCCGGCTGTATTGGGCGAGACTCGCATGACCTGTCGGATCCGATATGAAAGGGAGGAGGCAGGGGCGCATGAAACTATCGTCACTGATTATCTGGTTTTACACTGGGTGAAAGGGATAGATCGGGGCTTGTTTGAAAGCTTCGCAAGTCATGTCGAGCGGAAGGTAGTGGATGCGTTGAAAAATGATATTCATTAAAAGCGGTGTCCCAGCATGCATATAGAGTATGGGTCGCGTTGGGAAGGTGCAGTCGTCAGAGCTTTGAGCCAAGCCCGTGGCTGCGAAGTCTTTCCAGGGCGGATCGTGTCTCCGGCGCAATAGGAGAGCTCTTCCGCGAATGTCTGTCGACGAAAACGTGGGTGTACCCCCCCACGACGCTGGGAGTGTCGCTTTGTTCCTGAAAGACGGCGACCTCGTAGGTGACGGAACTAGATCCGAGTGTGGACACTCTGAGGCCCAAGTCGAGGAGTGCGGGGAAGGACAGGGGGGAGAAGAAGTGAGAGAAGGAGGAGACCACAAGACCGATGAGAGAGGAGGTGGTTGGCGAGAGATGGGCATGCTGGATGAGATAGGTGTTGACGATTGAATCAAAGAGGTGGTAGTAGACGGAGTTGTTGATATGCGAGTACTGGTCGTTGTCGATCCTGGACGAAGAAAAGTGTTATCGGGAGTGAATGGAATCTGGATGCGTAGTGTGGCATACGGACCAGCGTGTGCGGTATGAGAGGAAGAACGCGTAGTCGCTGCGCGTCCTCACCCTCAGTGCCTTGACGTCGCCCTCGACCATAATGATGCGATGTATCTATTTTTCCATCAGCTATGTTTGAGCTTTAAAGATTGTAGCCTGTACTTGCCTGTCCGTCGGTACAAGTAAGTTGCAAGACCGTTACTCGAGATGGTCGTGCACGGACTCTCGTTCGAGGCGCCAAACCGGATGCTTCGGTTTCACATGCGCGCGGCGCAGGAAGCTTACAAGCTCGAGCCGGGAGCGTGAATGCAACGTGAATGTGAGGGGTTAGTTTGCACCCAGAATGAGCCAACTGGAACTCTCGAATGGCAGCTTTGGCGAGAATTTGGGGCTAATCAGACGACTTTGGCTGTCTGCTACTGACTGCGACGGCTGTGCCGCTTATTTATTTCTCCATTCACATATACGGAACTCGAAGTCGACGAACAAGTGGGCTCCGCATAATCATCGGTATCGCCCTACGTATCTGCTGAACGCGACAATGTAACACAATAGTTTCCTCGTTAATACACTCAAAGCGTGTGGCATAATACTGAGTGCGTTTACAAGCCAAGCAGGGACTTGAACAGCTGTTCACCCAAGATATCGTGTACCTCCGATGTCAGAAGGAGATCGTCAACCCAGACGCCACCACCCTCAATCGTTGGGTCATCTTCGCTGAAGTCGTATTCTAAAGGATCTTTGAGCACCTCTGTCAAGACTTGGTGCGACGAGAAGATGACGACGGTCGCCTCGTTGCTGGACAATCCGAACTCGGCTGTCTGCGTTTGCAGTAGCTCGTTCCAAGTCTCCACACGATTCGCTGTCTCCTCTGTCGCGTCGGATTCGATGGCTATCATAATGAAGTCATTCGCACATGTAGAAAGGACATCCATGACAAGGGGCCTACCTTGTGGTGAGCGATCGACGGGTGGGACGTCGAAGAGGACAAAATTGCGTGGACCAGCTTTAACGTAAAGCTGGTGAAGCGCGTCGAAGACATTCTCGACGACAGACTCAAACTCCCCAGAATCGGTGGTTCCGCAATCGTTGATGCCTAGGAATACGACTGATGATCCCGGTCAGCGAGGGAACGTGGCTAAGGGATAATCACAAACAATAAGAGGTGCTGTCTTGATCCAGAGCGGGTGTTGGATTGTTACGTCCTTTCGCAGGAAATTTCTCGAAGAAGGCTGCCAGCTGAGCCAGATGATCCTCTTCAGCAGTAGCACCTGGAAAGGCAAAATTTTGTAGTTCCAAAGTATTACTTCGTGCTCGTATGCGTCGGTAAAGATGCTCCACCTGGAGTGGGTAGAGGTGAGGATTGGGTGAGGATGGGTAAATGTCTGTGCACTCACCCATGTTATGCCGTGATCGAACTTGCTGTAAGAGTCGCCACTGTTGGACGAAGGGTGATATTAATACGAAGACTTGGAAACCCAAAATTGCCACACAAAACTATGATGTTCTGGAGGGAATGTAGGCCATGCCAATGCGAACCTCCAAGCACTATCGGCAGGTAACCTGTGCTTGTTTGGTACTTTAGCCACGATCTAGAATTACTCATTAAAGCGGCTACAAACTAGAGGTAGACGGAGGCGAGTTCACTATTGTCGTAATAGGTGCCTTCTTGGGACGCTCAGGCCGTGAGCTCGAGGTGCTCCTGTTCAGGATGACCGGTGCCAGTGAGGACTGCCCCGTCGCCCGGAACAAGCGTCTTAGCCCCGGGAGGTGATCCCTTTCGCTTTTGCGACAAAAGGGACATGGAGTATGATGATTAGAGGAGAAGGTGGTCGTTTGGGTTCAAGTTACAAAGTTATATAATCATGGCAATGAAGCTGCAAGGCTACACGGGCGCTTGGCCGTCCCTCTCCCCTCCACCGACGACGACAGCGACGACACCATCAAGCACGATGAGCGCGAGAGCTCCATTTGTCCCTCGCCCCACATCCCGCATGGACGCCAACGGTGGAGACAAGGTCCATTCTCCTACGTCGTCGCCTGCGACTGTCTACGAACCATTTCGCGCGAACGGTCTTCTCAGCGCCGACGCTCAAGCACACGCCCCTGGCGAGTATCCATCGAAGCCCTTGGACACACCTCCTCACCCTCCGCCTGCCAAGTTTAAGCCTCTAAACCTCTCTGGACTCGGAAAACTCAAGAACAGCCCCCAACCCCGTCAGACTCACCTTCAGTCGTCTTTCGATAGCTCCGGTTCCCATCCTCGTTCTCCTAAGTCCCTCCCTCCTGGTCAGCAGAAACACTTGGCAGCAGCCCAACCTTCCTCTCCCTTCTTTCCCAATACTGGTCTTGTCTCTATGAATGCGTTCCGCGCCCCGCTTCCGCCCGCTTACTCTCACCACTCTCCCGAAAACGATAGTTTCAGTTCTAACAAGGCGCATATAGTCCCCCATACCAACTCTCTTGCCCTAGGGAATCTCAAGGACATGCAAGACAAGCCTTCATCGGTCCACGAGTCTGATTCCTTCCGGTTCTTGGACCCATCCCACTCTGTTCACCGTTCTCGCTCGGCTTCCCATCCCTCTCTGGCCAGCATACACGAAGTCGACGAAGAGAACGAGAACGCAGCTTCTCGCAACGTACAGTCCATGGGTCCTCCCCTTGCCCCTGCTCCAGATAACTTCAATGGCGAATACCATCCTGGAGATTTCTTTGGGCCATCTCAGCAAGACGAACAGCTTGGTCAGTCCCTCCACAGGCCCATGAAACGATCCGAGCCCCCCCTAGAAGACGGAGAAGAGTACGGGTACGGGAATGACCCCAAGAGATACAAGCTAGGACTTCGTGAGGTGGGTTATCTGTTTATGACTCGTCTCTTTTGACTGCATCCCTGTAGGACGAGTATCCGCCGGCCTACAGTGGTCGGTCAACTCCTAGGCATTTCCCTGGACCCGCTCTCGATCATATGCCCCTCGTTTCACCGCACGGCCCGCCCAAGGCAGTCGGAAATGGCGTCCCCAAGCAGGCACTGTATCAACTTCTTGGACAGGATCTCGACATCTGGGTAGAGGCGCATGCGGATGCTTATGAGCAGGCACGGAAGAAATGGTCTGAATGCTCATTGGATGAGTGGACCAACGGCGCAGATAGTTCGTGCCCATTTCCGCCTGTCATTCGTTCGCTAATGATCCTTCGTCCAGACCTCGCCGATAGGTTCTCCAAACTGCTTGACTTTGTGCGTGGTTCTCTCTAGCACTGCCATCCCTCCTCTAACGTTGTCGTAGGTCAAAGAGCATATGAGGTATGATGGGTGCGTGTCAAGCAACCTAACATTAGCTGATCGTCCTACTGGCAGCACGAAGCTCGCCTTATACGCCTCGCTTCAGAACACCATCTCGCAGCACAAAGGACTCCTTTCCTCCAGGGAGAAGGTATTGGATGAAGCGAGGGAATGTCTGGTGAGGGAGGGTGGCGCTGTTGTTGGAGAACGGCTTGGTGGCGCAAAGTTGGGTGGCGAGAATGAAAAGGAAGTTTGAGATTGGCCCTCGAGGCATTTCTTGTGTCACCCCTGTGATGTCTTTGCACCGTAACGCATGTTTCCGCAGAAGATGTTGATTTGCACGAGAAGGATTGTTACAGCAGACTGATACAACACAATGATACATGCGGTTGACGGCCTCACCGACTCGTCTAATGGTCCTTCCGATCGGATCGACCCTCGACTATGCGTCCTTACCCTGCAATTCCTTCACAATCGCAACTGCCCGCTTGAACTTGACTTTGTCCTCCTCTGTCGGTTTCACCGAACTCTCGCCATGGCCACAACCTTGGGGTCCGCCGTTCATCCACTCGAAACCCTCCATACCGAAGGCGATGCTCGTGTCTATGCCATAGATGTCCTCGGAGCCGGGCGGAATCTCGGTCGGAATAGACCCAAGGATCGCGCGCAGCTCGGTGACGAGCGCGACAGTGTGTTCGTTGGAGGCGGAGATGGACTTGGGGAGGGCGTCTTCGAGAGAAGGCGTGCCCTTAGGGCGGACTGCGCTAGTGATGTTGAGCAGGCTCTGGGTGGGGATGCTCGTGATGGTCACGATCTCGTTGGGTGTCGGGGGCGCGAAGCCACCAGTGATGCCTGCGATGGCATGGAGTCAGTCGGATCGTTATCCGATACGGAGGGAGGATGAGCACCTTCTTGGAGGCGAAGAGAGAACTCTGGGATGGACATGGTTCAGAACGGAGTGTAGGTGGGCAGGTGGAGAGCAGTGCGCCAAGGGGTAGAGAGTAAGGCACCGAGAGGCGAAGAGCAGGGGCAATGGGGAAGGGTTGAAGGAGACCGTCCGAGTTAAAGAGCGGCGAGCGCTGTGGCGGTCGCTGCGCGTGCAGCTGACGTCAGACCGGGGGCTGCGCGGAACTCGGCCCGGCCGTCAGCAGACGAGGCAGTCCTCCTTGAAGGAGAGGTTGTACATTGTCTTGTCCACCGTCTTCTCGATCTTCTTCCAGTCCGACCGCCGCTGGATGAACTCGTAGATGTCCTACGCAAGACGTCAGCCTCGGTTCTTTACAACCGGACATCCATGCTCTGTGCCTACCTCGGGTCGATATGCGCCCCCGTACCGAGTTACGTCCTTCACAATCTGCGCAAGATCCTTGGCGTCTTCGACCACATAGACGTGTCCTAGCATCTTCAGATAGGCGAACTCCGATGCTACGCTTGCCACCCGCAGCGACGTGATGAATCCATGGTACGCGTTCAGATCCGCTATCACCTGGAATCCGCCGTTCAGGGAGATGATCTGCCGTTTGATATGCTTCTGTAGAATCCTACGCCAGTTCAGTCTCTTGTACCGCAATAGAACCATTCAGTCAACTTACGCAATCAAACGTATCCCGACCTCTTGGTAGAATACCTCCAGCACCTCTTTGCTCGTGCTGCCCTTCAGAAGCTGACAGTGCATTTGCAAGCACTTGATCGCTTCCCGGCATCCCTCTGTAGGTCCCAAATCAAGTTGACCATCTTCGGCCGGATAGTACTCGCGGGGCTTCGTCAACTTCTGGATGATGTGTTCGACCTTTGTGGTGGATACATTGCGTGAGGTCAATTCACTTGCACGATCACACAATATGAGCCCACCTGATTCATGAGCGCATCTGTCGCCGCGTTCAAACCCGCGGCGACGCTATCGTCCAGTACATCTTCGAAATGCTTCTTCTCGCGAACAACGGCATTCAGAAAATCTGTTCTGTCGATGTGAGGGGCCTGCAACACGAATACACATCAAGAACGTAAGCGACAACCGAAAAGCGGCTTACAAGCTCCTTGTCGAAGTAGACTTGAATCATAGACTGCATTGTGTCGCCGATATGGACGAGCTCGAAGAACTGCAATAGTGGTGCAACGCTCTTCGTCTCGTCGTGCTCAGCCGGTTTGTATGACCTCATCTGCTCGTGGGCCCTGCGGGATGGATTAGCGAGGAACGATGCGAGCGATATCGAGAGCATTACGTCTCGAATCCCGGCTTGATGTGCCGCTCTCCTAATGCCTGTAACAGGAGAACGAATATCTCCTCTATCGTGTCCCGGACGCGATGCCCGTAGGACCCTGGGTATCCGGAAAACGTCTCGGCTCTCTTGAGAGACTCTCGGTCCGCCTGAATAAGTTCCAAGGCAGTGTCCAAGGAGAGCAGGAGATCGAGGTTATCCAACGTGGGGGGTGGCGCCTTCGAACTAGGTGTGGATACGCGAGTGGATTGTAGAGAGGAAGGTGTTGTACTACCTGACTCTGCTATCGTCGATGATGCCAAAGAGGCTTTACCAAGCCATCAGCGAGGATCCGCAGAGAGAAGCTTGTCACTTACAACGAGGGGTCTTTTCACCGCTACTCTTCTCGCTGACGGGGTCGGGTTCCTCGTCGTCCTCGTCTGCGCCGATGTCGAACAACATGCCATCCCCACCCTTATCGAAGTCACGCACATATCCATCTTTGCCGCTGGCATTCCAATACGGCATCCGGGCAAAGGGAGATGTGGCTTGCCCGTTCGAACCTTGCGCGCCCCAGCGCTGAGGATTTAACATCTGAATTCCTTGCACCGCGGCAGTGCTGCCCGTGGTGATCGCGGCGCCGACTGCTCTGGGAACGATCGTGACAGGAAGTAGAAGGACATCAGTGAAGGAAGCCAATAAAGTACGCTTGACTTGAGCAGGATTGTGCGATCCGAGGAAGCGGGCGGTTTCGGTATTGGCAGGCGTCCCTGCAGCTACTCTGTGTTCGGAAAGCTACCAGAAGTGAGCGCGAGAGCGGAGGGTGAGTGGGGATGAGCGTACTTGTCTCTCCCATGATCGACATGTCATCTCGAAACTGTGCTTGACATATTCGACTTCTTCGTCGAGGTACTCGTCCATGTTAGGCTCGAACATCCGATACCTGCGTTACTGGTGAGCACCGGCGGGAAGCATAGAGCGCTGAACTACCTACACTACATCTTCCGCCTTCGTCTTCGGAAGCTTCAAGTCTTCCCTCGCGGAAGCTATGTGCATGATTGTGTCGACCATGCGCCAAGCCTCCTTGAAGCTGGCAGCTGAGGCCTTGAGGAAAATCCCGTTGGAGATTTCGCGCGCCCGCGTGAGCAAGCTGGATATGTACTCCCCGACCTGGCACAACGGAGCTCTCGAAAATGACAACGCCGTACAACGTAGGGTGTGAAACCTCCACTTACAACTTCGTTTGCCAATCTATCAGCGAAAGATAGTAGTACGTTCGCCTCAGCGGGGAAGACTCGTATCGCACGAGAGCCATGTTCCTCTAATGCGGCTAGGATATCTCCAATGAACCCGTCCATGGGAGTGAACTCGAGCGCCGAGTCCTTCCTACAAGGAACGGTTCACAGCGTCACGAAGACAAGGGGAAGGATTACTCACGTAAAGTTGTCCAGTGGTTTCCACTTGCTCTGCTCGTAGAAGATCTCGCGCTTCTCCGCCCAGACTCTCCCCAACTCCCACTCCCCTCCAGAACCGTCCCAGACCTCCCAGCTCGCCTCCGCAGCCTCGTGCATGCCCTGTTCGTTCGCCTTCCCATCAGCAACATCGAATGCCGTGAGCAGGCCGTCCTCAAATCGGTCGACGGCGGCACGAAGCGCAGCCCTCAGCGTCTCCCAGTTCCGGAGCGGCTTGACGTTCGGGGAGAGGAAGAGGGTCAGGAGACGAAGGGTATGCGCCTGACGTCGAAGAGACGGAGCAGGTGAGGGGAAGAGGCTGGACAGGACGGCGTGCGGTGGAGCGGACAAGGCAGGCACGAGAGGTTTGAGGAGTGTATGGGCACGAATATAGAGCGACCGTGCTGTCTTGGTCGAGGACTGAACGAACGCGGAAGAAGGGGGAGTAGATAGACTGAACGCGCCGACGAAGTCGCCCATCTCCTCCGACTGGGGATTGGCGGATGTGGATGCGAAGTCGCCGAACTCATCGTCCATGCTTTCAGTCGCGAGTGTAGGAGGCGCACCGTTCTTCGCGAGGCCGTTCTGGACCTTGACTTTCTCCTCGAGAGCATCCAGGACGTCGTGGAGCGGTTGTCTGGTGACCGCGAAGGCTTTCCAGCGGGCCACCCAGACGCGTTCATCTTTCGCAAGGTTTCCGAGAGCACGAGAGCACCTGGCGTAGGCAGGAAGATCGGGCAGGGCGAGGAAGGTGAGAATGAGGATATGAAGGTCGACAGGAAGGCGGCCGATGAGCTGAAAGGGCGCGTAGCTTTTTGTTCTAGAGTGGGATTGCGATTGCTGGTGGGTAAGCTTGTGTAGAGAGAACCGCTTGGACGGCGTGGAAGGAGAGGGGGAGCTGTACAGGCGAACAGGTTCGAGGGTGACGAATTTGTCCATGACGAATGGTGAGTACAGTGCAAGGGAGCAGAGTGAGGAAGCGTAGATGAGGTCTGTGTGTAGGCTTTGCCCTCAACCAATCGTCTCGCTACTGAAAAGCCATGAGGTCTGAGATGAGGTGGGTGGATGGGTGCAACGCCGCAAGACGCGGAGCGGTGACGCCAGGCGATCGCCCCACCGGCCGTGACAGACCGAACAGACAAAGTATTGGCATTGGCAAGCCGTCGATGATGATTCTATCCACAATAATGTCCACCGTAACTACAGCTACAATCGTAAGGGTCCATATGATATCAATACAACTGTGTCCAAGTACGTTGTGCAACGTTCATAAGTCGGAGTGTGGGTCATTCATTATACATAACTTGCGGGTCTGACGACATATGTATATGAGCGCCCCGACACAGAATAAACACAGATCAACAGTTGGCGTACCGTGTCGTACATCCCAAGCTACATGCCGTCAACAGCAGCACAGTGGGATAGGGATGATGTAGCAAATGCTTCCGTCCTGAAAGAAGATGAATAGGAGACGGGGTTTGCGAGGCTAAGCACATACGGGACAAGGGATACAGCCTCCGCGAATACGGTCAGCAGGCCCTGATGCGTTGGGTTGGGCAGGATGGGAAGACATGGCAGCGACCGGTTCGGGTTGTTTGGATTGAGCGAGAGAGGGGGCTTGGACGGCCGCGGGGACGTGTGCAGGAGCAGGACGGTTAACGCTGTGCTCTTGGGACATTGCGAGGGTTAGACGGGGGAGGTGTGTGCCAGTAACAACGTCGTGGCTCTTTATATCGCGTCGGATGCAGGAGTTGCTCCTCCCGATCAATGACGTATGTGTCAGCCACATCCAACAGCACTCCATACAGGTTTTGGAAATCCCGAACCGTACGGCCCAATGGTCTAGAGGTAAGATACTTGCTTTGGGTGGTTCAGCCACGAATTGCAAGGGATCCCGGGTTCGAATCCCGGTTGGGCCCACTTTTTATTGAAGATAATCCCGAGTGAATAAATCAGCGGAAGAAAATCGTCTGAATCACTTTCCGATTTTACACTTCGTGCATCCAGTTTCGCACCTTGCAGGCCATGGGATTACGGGGAACAGGCCAGGCGTGACAGTTTGCTGCGTTCAGCTCTCCGTGCCAACCCCCTTCCCACCAGGTTCAACGTAGCAGTCCAATATTTCGTCCCAGTCCGGTTTGGTAGCAGACCAGACCAGAAGTGTATTCTAACAATGGATTTACGACCTTATTCCAGCCTACTACTGCTATCCTCGCACGCCGCACGAGCAACGACGTTCCTCCCCAACTCTCCCGTACATTTCATCGACGATAAGGGTGAGAGCGTCGGACACACCCGTCTTCGCTAACCCAGTAAGAGTTACCAGCCGAACCCCTGGCTCTCACATCTCCCTGAGCGATGTCCTCGTCCGCTCAAGGCCTTCTTCAGCCCCCTTCTCGCACCCCTAGCCGACGAGCAGGTCTTGAAAGTAATCCGGCCACATTCAAGCACCTCCTCACGGATGGGGTCCGTGTCGCGGAAGTACGTGCCCTCCAGGTCGCCGCGGTTGTGTATCGCTGGGCCTGAAATCAAACGACCGCCGTCTGAATGACGTCGCGAGGAAGTACTTGTCGGGGTGCTCCAGAATCCAGCAGTGTTCGGCAGAATCTACCTATCGATCGCGCTAGAGATGTTTTTCGACTTGAAGGTGCTAGTCAAAGGACAGACCAGAGACCGTGAGTGAACATGGCAGACGACTCGATGAGACGACAAACTTACCGAGGGAAGATGCACACAAAGCCCAAGCCTCCAGGATGTGGAAACAGCCTTAAAACGCCCCGCGTGCCATTGAACCCATACCTGAACTCTACGACCACTTCTCCCGTCAGGGCGAGATGGGTAGCTGCAACACAATAAATTCATCCACCCAGCCGCTACATGTCCAACCACCGTGCGCGCAGGCTGAAAGTGCTAGACTACACGCGCGAACTTGGGAAGGTTCACGACCTCCGGGTCACGCGTGGTATAGGTGCGAGCGCTGCGAGCTTGAACTTCCCTTCAGTTGCTCGTAAAATCTAGAAAAGCGAAAGTCAACGTAAGGGCACATACCAGTGGTCCAATACGGCCTGGAGGTCCTTTTGCTAGTTTCGCAGCGCGACGGATGGGGACATTGGGTCACCTCGCGTAATAGCGTTGGAAGTGGGTTTTCGCGAGTGATCAGACGGAGATGAAGGGCATGGGTCGCTCGACGTAGCCGAGGGGTGGATGTGGGATGGTATTAGACACGAAGCATTAGTGCAACGTAGTAAGTAGCGACAACGTTTTGAAGGGCATCGGGATGCATGGTGCCGTGTACGCTAGTGATGCGTCGGCTTTTTCCCTGACCTCAGGCAGATGAACGCGTATCGGTGTTTCGGCACAGCAAACCTACGCACCGTCTACGAACATATTCCGCGTGGCAGCAGGCAAAGTCGCGGTGATGCCATCCAAATCCCTCGTCAAACGCACTTGGCATCCCAGGCGGGAGGTGTCTGTGAGCCCAAATGCCATATCGAGCATATCGTTCTCGTCGTCCTGACACATGAAACGGGCTGGGTAAGAGAAGCGGAGAAGGGAGGATCAAATGACACACACCTCAGGCTCCGGGAGCTTGTCGTATGAAACTTGGTCGAGGATGACATGACATGTCGAGCACGCTACAGAACCTTCGCATGCACCTGGCCGACAATGAGCAGAGAGATGCGTGCGGAGAACGGGGAGCGCACCTTCGAGGTCAATGTCATACTCGTGAGCGATGGCGAGGATATCGTCGCCGTCGTTGGCCTCGACGGTCTTGATGAGATGGCCTTTGGAGTCCTTGAAATGGACTTTGATTCTGGGAATAGAATGATGAGTACTGGCAATGATTGGACATGAAATGAAGAAGATAAGCTAAAGAAGCTTAGTGGACGTACCCTGTGCCGGATTCTGGACGGACAATGCCTTCGTGCCGAGCGACTGAATGGTGTTAGGAACGTGCGGAGAGAAGATGGAGGAGAGATGTGACGTACTGGACGTGCTATGGAAGGAGCGAAGCTGAAAGCGGTTGTAGGTTTGGCTCGATTTTGGACGGGGGAAGGGCGAAGGGCGAGAAGGATGGGGAGTCCAAGGACTCGGGACCGGAGGGATGCGGGTATGGTACGAGGAAGACGGTCGTGCGAGTGGGGGCTGCCTTGGAAGTGCCCGGACTGAGGGAGTTTTGGGTAACCATGTGCGTGTAAGGGGCTGAAGGAGATTAGACATGAGCTGGATGGATGGGAGGGAAGTGGGGACTGGAGGACGGTTGCCTGACTGTCGGCCGAGGTGTTTGGACGAGTGAGGAGGGAAAACAGTGGATTCTGCAGCTGAGAAGGGGGGGAGTGGTGGGGTTATGGCCGGGTAGGACGAAGGCAAGTGTCTGCGATGGTCGCCGACTCTTCGGCTTCGGGTTTGTTGGCACAAGAAGTACAGCTTGGGTGTAAAGAGGCGCTCGGCCGGCCGAAAACGTCATCTCATGCGAGCAATCTAATCTGATAGTATGTAAAGCTCATTGTTATCTAATCTCCTGGTGCCAGCTACAGTTTTGAACGTTTTGAACTCTCGCGCGGAACTCTCACCGGAGAGCCCGCTGACTGTGCCGCTGCGACAGCCTGGGCGAGGTTGCTGTTCCGACTCGGGTGCTGTCGCTTCGAAGTCATGAATTCGAGCTCGATTTCCGTCTGCGGCAGACAGATGCGTCACCCTCGTCTCCTCTCGGCAACGTCCCTCCCAATCCGAGTCGTGCAGGGCGAGCTAGAGCGGGTGGTGAGATTTTCTTCCTTTCAACTCCTCTGACCAATCTATTATGTGTCCAGTTTCCAAGAGGGATGTATCGCCAGAGTCGAGCAAGGGGCTGGGAAGAATCTCCCTTGCGTCATTGCCACTCGGAGCGCAGCTACACCAGCCAATGAAGTGTCGACCGCCGGGCGGGCGGAGCACGAGCGGCTGCGGTCTCGACGCGAACAGACTTCTCCATCTCCTTCTCCTTCTCCTTCTGGGCCCCCACCCCACATTGCATGTTCTCACTTTCCGCTTGTAGTCCGCGGTGACCCGCGACTGTCGACGCCTATCTGAATCGCATGTGCAATGAAGCACCGGGCGGTGACTCCCCGATGGCGAGCTCCGCATGGCCGCTGTCTGCTCTAAACAGCAGATTGGTGGACCTGTTCGGGGAATCCAGCTACGTGGACGGGAGAGATGGATGATAGCGCAGAGGGGTCCATCGCTGCGAAGACGTCTCTTTGACACGGACAGCGTCTCGTCCCGGCGAAAATGAACAGTGCCCGCCCACAGGGCCCCACCCACCCCTCGTCCTCGTCCAGCGCAGAGTCGCAGGCGGAATGGCTCGTACCCCTCCAGCGAACATCCTCTCCGCTCAGCCTCCCCGGTCGCTGCCCTCGAAGCCTCGGCGCATCGGTGCCCGCGTGCAGTGAGCGGGCGTTGGGAGCGGGATCGCACCGGCCATCAAATCGGATTCCGGCCATTCGCGGGGGTTCCACGGACAGAGGGCGCTCGATTAAGCACTGGGCCGGGCGCAGATGACGACGGCCGAGCGCCATCTTGGACGCGGATCTCCGAAAGGGGAGTGGAGAAATGGCCGGGAATTGGTTGGGAATTGGTTGGGAAGTTGTTGAGAATCGCCGCTGAGTGCCCGGACGGCCATCCGCATTCGCATTCGCATTCGCCCGTCTCGATCCTGCCCTGCCCCGGGCGACCGACGATGGCATTGGCACACGTCCACGATCCGTCCTTGCTTCCCGCTTCCTACAACCGTCCTATTAATCCCTCCAAGCCCGCTCCCGACCCGCCGCCTGCCCTCGCATGACATCCCTCCTCCCTCTTTAATCCCCCTCCCCTCCCCCAATGTCCCTCTCCCCCGCCACTGCCAGCTCTCTCCACATCAGTACCACCATCTCCGACAGCAGCCGCAACGATCTCTTCGATATTCCCAAACCCCTCCTCCCGACAGTGGCCAGTATTCCTCCCGACGGCGGCCGTGCCGCCTGGCTTACCATTGCTGGAGCGTACGTCCTCTTCCTTGCCCTCTCCCACTCCATTCCATCTTCATCTCATTCTCCCTCCAGATGGATGATCCAATTCTGCACCTTTGGGTGAGTTGTCCCCCTCACACTCCTCGTCACCATCCACCCCAACAATTCACTTTCCATCCAGCTATCTCAACGCGTTTGGAGTCTACCAAGGCACGCCCCGCCACTCCTTTACCCCGCCCACCATCTGACCTTGTCGCCTAGACTTTTACACACGCGACTTTCTCTCCCACGAGTCCCCATCCAACATCAGGTCCGCAGTCATTTACCCTCAACCTTGCATTCATCTCATCCTTCTTTTCCCTCCTCTCAATCATGTCCCCGCTTCAGCTGGATCGGAAGCCTTCAACTCTTCCTCATGTATGCTCCCGGCGCTATCGTCGGCCATGCCTTCGACGCCGGCTACTTGTGAGTCACCCCAGATTCTCGCTCCTCCCTATCGTCGGGTACCAACATCAACCGCTCTATTCCCACCGGCAGTCACCACATTCAGATCGCGGGGTCCATACTGCACGTCCTTTCGATCTTCATGCTCTCGCTAACCAGCCGAGATCAGTATTATCAAGTACGTAACTCCGATAAATGCCCTCAATTGTGTCAGGATGTCAACATTCCACTTTAACATGTACCCTTTCACCCGTCCTTCCGCATTCCAATCTCCGCGTACCAGGTGTTTCTCGCGCAGGGCGTCGGGGTCGGCCTCGGGGTCGGCATGCTCTTCCTTCCATCCCTCAGCATAGTCGCGCACCACTTTCGTAACCGCCGCGCCCTCGCGACTGGGATCGCCGTCTCCGGCGCGTCGTGTGGTGGTGTCGTGTTTCCAATCATGCTCAACCACCTCTTCTCCAACCCCAAGATGGGCTTCGCCAGCGGCGTTCGTGTGAGCGGCGCAGTCGTCGCTGCACTGCTGGCCGTCGCAAACGCCATCATGCGTACTCGCTTGCCCCCAAAGCGCCGCAGTTTCTTCTCAGTCTTCAACGGGGACTATATGCGGCGAATATTGGGAGATCACGCGTATACAACGTCTGCGGTGGGGTGAGTGCTTCTCTATCCGTAGCGGGTGCTTTGTTTATGGATTGTTGTCCGACAGAGCGTTCTGCACCAATCTCGGGTTGTTTGTTCCTTGTAAGCATCTCCTCCGGCGAAATGCATTCGAGGGACTGATGTGATGACCGGCGGAAACAGTCTTCTATCTACAGCTGTTTGCAGAGGCCCATGGCGTGAACAAGACCGTTACAACCTACATCGTATGCTTCCATGATCTACAACCGCCCTGCTGTGTCTGACGCACGAGCTTCCATCCAGCTTGCAATCCTCAACGCCGGCAGCACCATTGGACGCACCCTTCCTGTCACATTCGCCGACAAGCTCGGAGTCTACAATCTTCTGATACCCAGCATCCTGGCCTCCGCCGTCCTAATCTTTGCCCTTTTCGGCGCGACCTCGACCGGAGGGGTGATCGTCGTGGCGGTGTTGTTTGGGTTTTCCTCTGGGGCATGTGCGCACTAATTTATCATCTCCTCCGATCGTTTCTCGCGCTAACATATCGCGCCCACACACCTCGGTCTCTAACACGGCATTCAACTCTTCAATCCGCCGGCCATCTAAACCCCGGCGACCCCAAACGCAAACCTCTTCCGCCTGTTTCGGCGATCAGATGTCTCTCTGATACCGCCTTTGCTCGGCATGCTCTGTACGGACCACGGCGAACTTGGGTGCGTTCTCACCCTCCGATGCACCGCCGTCTAATATTGAACTGTGACATTCCGCTTCCGTTTTCTCACCGCTCTACATACGCCCACGCGTGAAACACGAACAAACGAAAGGCTGCGAATGGGGTTGGCGTTCTCGGTCGTGGGGGTCTCGATGCTCGTAGGGACGCCCATCTTCGGCGCGCTTCTCAATCCTAACGCGTCCGGCGCCGTCCTCGTGTGGTGGAGAGCACTCGTATTTGCTGGGGTACGTCGCCTCTCCCCTGTTCTCCCGCTCATACGTCAGTTCAACTCGCCCCTTCCATGCCGCGCATACACCCTGCAAATGCAACCCACCTCCCCTCTGCAACTTCCTCGGGCAATCCTTTGCCTTATTTCGGTGGGGATATTGCTTCGCGGCTCATAGGTATGCATCATGGCCGGGTTCTTGTGCATGGGGGTTTCGCGAGTCTTCTACGCGCGGCGCTTGCGGCCAGAAAATGCAAGCTCGAGTTCTAGTTCTGGCTCTAGTACAAAGGCCTAGAGACCGAACACAGTGACGACTTCTGCTGTAAATATATATATACCTCTTACGCTTTCTGCCGCCGAAGGGCAATCATTGTACTCGTATTGTCCAATCCAGCCCATACGCTTGCAAGCTCTATTCATGTTCCAAGGGATTTGACCCGGGGCACCCGTACTTCCAAGGTTTGGTTATACACTTAGATGAGAACCGTCCATTCTCCAATCAATCTATGGCTAATAATACAGTAGGAAGGTATCGACGACCAGGGCGCTCCGTCGCCGCGTGTCGTCTCGTCTAAGTGCACTCTATGTCCGTCGACCAGCACCGTGCAGATCATAACGCGTAACGCAAATGTACATCGCCCCATCGCCGCATGCACGCACCACACCCGCCTGCCACCCCGCGAGACCGCAGAGTCCGAGACAAACGCAGATGTGACATCCCAAACCAAGATAACAACACGCAAGACCCCGATCGCCGACTACCTCCCCGCACCTCGAAGCACACATCGCAGCGGCACACCGCCTTCCCATGCCCCCCTCACCATCGCCATCTCGCCTCCCATCCCTCACCATCTCCGCCGACTTCCGTCCTCGCGTCTACCGCGCTTGCGTGACGTCCCTGACGCCACCCCTACCCTCCCGCACACACCGGTGCGCCTGAGAGTCCACCCTCAGGCCTGTGTATCCGCGTGCGTCGTATTCCCAGTCTGGGCCTGCATATCACCAATATCCGCCGACTGCACACCACCTTCGGCTTCCCCGCCTTCCCGCGCACCCGCGTCTGGGTCGCCCCGCTCGCGTTCGTCGAACTTGCTGACGACGAACGGGCCCTCAAGGGGGATCGAGTGCACATTGCCCGTCACATGGCGCCACGACCCGACGAGGTTGCCGCCCCTACCGCCGACGAGGTATCCCCTGAAGATGAACGTGTCGTGCGGCGGGAGCCCAGGGCCGTGCCAGATGGGCGTCCGGACGAGCACGACGAGCCCGTCCCATGCGCGCACGCGGCCGTATATCCGGAAGTCGCCCCACGCGAGCGCGTGCCGCTTGAGGGTCTGTTCGGGTGCCATGCGGCCAACAGTCAGACAGAGACAACAGGACCAACGTGGAGACGTGGAGAGAATGATGGACGCTCACCTCCCCCGTGAGGATGATGTCCAGGATGCCGGAGCAGGTCCGGGAGATGTCCGTCCCGCCGTCGCTCGCGATGTCGGCGTCGCAGCAGCTCGACCCGTCGTCAAACCCGTCATCTTGGCGCACGACCTGTTCGATGAGCTGCTCGACGTCGATCTGGGGTCCGAGTGCGTCCTGAACCTCGCGCCTGATCCTATCGACAAGGGCATCGTCATCCTCCGACTCCGGCTCGGGTGGGACAAAGTCGTGATCGTCGTTCTCTGCCACGACGCTCGCGAAGTTACCTGCACCTGCGCGGTCCTCGTCCTCCCATTGTGCGCTTCGCGGGCTCGCGTCCTCGTCGCTTGTGACCTCTTCCAACCTCGCTGCCCTCTCCGCCTCCTTCTCCTCAATGCATATCTCGCACGTCTCCTCGTCATGGCTGTTCTCCTTCCCCTCCATGTACGTCTCATAGACGTGCTCCTGCGTCGTCCCCCTCCTCCGCAGTCGCAAAACGCGGTCACGAGGGACGTCAGCGAGAGCGCTCGGAAGGCCAACATACGTGTCGGGGAACCCTCGCGGAAAGTACGCGTTCAGAACACCCTCGTCGAACGGATCGCTGTCGCGTACCTCCCAGTGTGGCAACGGGAGCGCGGGGCTGATGCAGTGGTGCTCGTGGAGCCTGAAGAAGAGCGGCGTGACACTAGCCCTCACCTGCGGGTGCTCTAGGGCCGGGAGGAACTCGGCCGAGTTCATCGCGACGTGGTAGTCTTCAATGTCCGGCACCTACGTCGAAGACTCAGCATCCTGCGTCTGCCCGTCTCGCACCGCAGCACGCACAGAGACCACAGTCAGCATGTGAGCGGACTCACCAGATATTGTCCGCCCCATGTACCGCTGAGACTACCGAGCGTGTAGACGGGGCCTTTGGCGCGAGTCGCGTCCCAGGGGTCGCAGCAGCCGCGCCAACGCTCCCAGTCGTTGTCGTACGCGGCGCTCTCGCCCTTGGTGTCGACCCTCCACACGCGGCTGTCCGCCTTCCGCCCCTCCTCCGGGCTCAGGGCGTCGCGCCAGTCCCAGTCGCCGCGTGCGGGGAACTGGACGGCCCACCGGCTGGCGAAGTCGTCAAAGTCGGTAATAGTGGGACCGGTGAGGTTGAGTGCATCGGCCTCCTCGCGGTCGGACGGGATGAGGTCCGGGATGGCGATGGGCCAGCGCTCGAAGTGGGCGATGTAGAGGAGCTTGGCGACAAGGCCTATGGGTGGCTCGGCGATGGCTATGTGCATGCCAAAGTGTTCGACGGTGTGCTTGACACTGGCGGGGTCGCGATAGAGGGGATAGTAGCCGTGGGGAGTGACGGCGGAATGATTTTGATAGTCGGAGGGATCACCGGCGAGGGGGAGATGAACGTGGTTGTCGGGAACGAGGAAGGGGGGATAGCGGAAATTATAGAGGGCGAAAGGGCGTATGAGAGACATGATGTGCTCACGTTCATCCTCGGACTGGGACGAGAGCTTGTCTGTGGGATGGAAGGAAGGGTGAGGATGGAAAGAAGGGGGTGAGGACAGGAAACGCACCGTGGTTGAGGGAGAAGAAGTAGAGCCAGAGGGCGAAAGCATTTTCCGGGGATTCGAGAGGCCAGCCGTGACTTTGATCACGGTCGAGCCAGAGCCTGGAGAGGACATAGCGGTGAAGGAAGTCAGCATGGCGGGCCCAGTGGAGATGGTGGATGTTGCGGCCATCGTTTTCGAGAGCGAGGGTGAACAAGCGGTAGAAGTCGTGGAGGATGGTGGTTGAATGAATGTCGCCGCGGCTGATGTTGAGCAATGCGCGGGAATAGTGTACGAGTTGGGAAGCGAGAGCGGAGGCATAGCTGGCTTCGTGGCACATGCGACGGGCGGGGGCGCGATAGTCGAACTTTGCGCGAAAGATGCGGGCGTAGAGATGGGCATTGTTTGCTATCGAGAGGTGGTAATTGAGGTGAGAGGATGTAGAAAGGAGAGGGAGGATGGGACAAGGGGGGCCAGATGGATCTGCGAGGGCGAGGGAAAAGGCGATGTGGTCGAGGATGTCTGGTGGGAGAGCGAGGAAGGGGGAGGCCGGGCGAAGGGCCATGGGGAAGAGATGGAGGAGAAGAGAACGGAGGCCATGGACGGGGTTTAAGATGGACGAGACTCGAGGCCTCCGCTGCGATGGCACCTCGGCCTTGTCCATCTTACGGCATCCCTGATCGGCGAATTACCTCCTGCCTTTCTCGCCCACGGCCCGCTGCTCCCCGGTTCCACTCCCTGAACACCTTCGCGGGATCGCCTCACCCCGGCCACCACTCTCTCTCCATACCCCTTACTACAGTACCCGCTGTCATCTTCTCTTACTTTACGCCCTCTTACTTCTTCCTCCAATATTCATCCCCATCTGAATTTGTACTTTACTTCCCCTTGTATCTCACCTTCGTATTCTTCTCCCTACACCATCTTACCGGGACCGAACACTTCCCCCATCTGTCATCTATTTGGTTGTCGCTTTTTGCTCCTTCAGTACTCTACCAGTCCCCTCGCCCCCTCTTCCTTGACATCTCCTCCGCCGTTTTCCTTCCATCGGCCTCTCCTCTTCCTGTCCTCACACGCCCCTTCGCTTAACATGCCAGTTCCACTTCACATCAGGGTCCTCCAGCGGCCTCTTCGCCCATCCTGGCAACCGCTCTCGCAAAACTCGGCGCCAGATAGCGTCTCTTCCAACTTCCATCCCTAACACCCTCCACTCCTCCCACCTCGGCCGGGCCGCCACCTAATCCCCGACAATCGCTCGCCAGTCCTCTCCCCTGCATACTTACATCCTCGTCAGTCCCTCTGTCCACCTTTTGCGCTCAACTCCAGCTTCAGCTTCTCTGATGTCCTTCCCAACAACCCGCTGATAAATTGCCAGAGTATGAACCACGAAAACGCCAAGAATCCCCAGCTGGTCACGATCATGATCGTACGACCGCCCTCGCGTGCATCTCAGTCCTTGGTCCTTTGACCATCGCTTCTCGTCCCTCTGCACGCTGCTTCTCCCGGCTCTTCCGGGCACCCCTCGTGGCCCTGACATAACCCCGTCTCCTTTTCCGCCTCCGTTTCCACCTCCGACTCTGACCTCAGGTCGCGGCCGCATCCTCGAGAAAAGCTCTAATCAGGCTCGAATAGACCAACCTGATCCTTTCCTCGTCAGCAGGGAGCCTTGAGGCGCACTTCGTTCCTTCCTGCCACTTTCAGCGCTCCGTTGCATCAAACGAGCGACTTGGATCCCATGCACAACCTGTCGCACCTACTTTGACCGTCATCCACGCCATTGCCCATCCCTTCGAATGTTGGCAACTTGATCTTCTTGGAACCGCCTCCAGTCTAGGCCTGTGATCTCGTCACCGTTACCCAACTCCGCTACCCGTCCCTCCCTTCCTGAAGGTTCTCATCACGTCCATTTCGGCAGCCAAGCTTCCGACGCCCAATACGACGCTCCCTCTTCCTGCTGCTACAGACACAATCGGACCGCGGTATGCCATGTATCGAACTCATGTCTGCTTCTCAGCGTTCCACGGAATCATAGCTACATGACCTGAAACCACACACCCGTCGGCTAGCACAGGCGAACACGAACGGCGAGTTCGGTATAACACTGTTAATAACAGCACTGTGCCACGGCGCCGCCACACATCGAGATCGCCGCATCCACCAACATCCTGGTGCGCTCCAAGTGCGGCGTGGCTGGACCGCACGTCTGATGACGAGGACCTCGCGCTACGAGTAGCTCAGTCGCGAACTCTAAGTATGTCTGACACGCCCGTCTACGTCTTCGTGGAGCCGATGCACCGCATATCTCGATCATCGCGCCCTGGGATTGTATGTGCATTTCTGGCTCCATTGAAACAAGCGCACCAGCAGGAACCAGCGTCGACGACGTCTAGAATGGCACACGAACACGAACATTCCGAACGGCCCCGGCCAGGAATTCCGTCATTATATCTGCCTCAGCCTTCGGCGCGGGTGCATTCTCGAACACAGCGCTAGGCTAGCGGGCGGACTGCTCCCGAACATGGCCACCCGTGTACAACTCGGAAACCATGTACTTCTTGCGACACTAGCCGCAGCATCCTCCGTCCCACGCACCGCTCTGAGGGGTGTCCGTGTTTCCGGCTGAAGCCCGATTCGCACCTTAGGCGACCGTGTCGACGGCGCGCGGCAACCCTGTCTGACCTCGTCTCCTCGCGCGCGTGGACGAAGCAGGACCGAGGACCCCCACGCCGTCTCCAGGCGTCAGCCGCTCCTCGCCGGCGTTGTGCGCTTCTGTGTGCCTCCCTGTATATTCCAGACCGGCGGGCGACTCCGACGGGCGAATCACGAACGCGACCAGGGACCGGGAGTACGGCGACGAAAGCAGGGCCATTGGGGGGCTCGCGCATCGCTCGCGGACGCACGATAACTCCCCCTATCTATCCTTGAGTTCCAAGGATGGAGGCACGTTCGTTACGCTTCTCACACGCTCGAGGAGAGGGCGTAGTAATATGTACGTACTCGCTCCATGCCGAAGACTCTGCTGGTGACGGCAGTGTTATTCTCGTAGCCTGTAAGTAAATTAGAGCTTAGAAGTCACTATTCAGTACTTATTTGGCACTCGTCTGCTAGCGTGGAAGCCCTTCTACTTAGCCTTGCTGACTTTCGCGGGGAGGTGTTTGGATTCAATGTCCGCTTGCAAGTTCGCGTCCCTTGTCATTCAGACCGTGGCACGATCATGTGACCGCGTGGTCCTCATCGCCCGCTCTTTATCGCTCTCATTCAGTACGCGTTACCCTGCAGAATACGGGCCAAAATATATGGAAGTCACTTTTATCCTCTTCAGAATATGGTTCTTGAGTCATTCGTTGCGGAAACGGGTGAATCCGCCGGACACTAGGGCGCAATACTAGTAAGCGCCACAGGTTTGTTCACTCGTCTCGTATATGACCAACCACTTAGCCCGGCCTAGCTGAATCTTCTCCTCATGCTTGTTCTTCGCCAATGTGCTGTTCAACCGACTTATGCAGCTGGAACAGTGTCCTGGCCGATGGGAAATCGGCGCCCACACCGACAAACAAAGCCAAACCCACGATCGCGTGCATAGCATCAGCTCTTATCCTCATGGTCTTCGGAGTGGCGCTGCCCCATCGTCCACCTATTACACTCCTCTCCCTCTTCTCTCTGAGTTTGACTATTGCGATGCGCTTCGATGCGCGAGAGGCTCTATTGTACTCGGACAAGTTCTGTGCTCTTCTCCTCGGACATGGGCATGGCACTGGCAGCGACGACGGCGGCAACTTCCCTAGGGCGGCACAAAACAACGACTTGCGACCCTTTGCGTTGTTCTTTATCTGATGGACCCAAGCCTCATTTCCTCAGCGGAGTCCCAACTCCGCCGCCCGAGAACGTATAAATCCCCTGCTTTCGCCAACATCTGCCTCCACACCACCACTGGTAGCGAGATCGAGTCCAGGTACGTCTCTCGTCTTCGCCACCAACCATGCCCTCGCCACCATCGCCCGCCCCACATTCTCTCCGCCTCCCTACCTATTTCTGACCACACTCTCTTGCGTGCAGTGCCAAGACCGTTTGGCACAATGCATTGTGTTCCCGTCCTTCTCTCATTCCCCCACGCTGCCCACCGCTCTTTAAAGGTGGGCATACGGATCTGCCGGTTTCGCAGCGTGTCGCAGTTATGCGACGTCGTCGTGCGATTCAAGACGTCCGGCGAAGACCAACAGGGCGACACGACGCCGGTGCCGAAGAGGAAAAGCCCCAACCGGGCACGACTCGCAAGCGCGCGCGGCAGAGGTTTTAGCTGGTCGAGTCGACAAAGGAGGTCCCGGGGCATTGTGGCGCGGACCTTCTCGTGGTCCCCGGGGTGAGTACTCGTCCTTCGCCCACATTTCCGCCGTGTCTACGGGTCTGGCGCGGGATGTGGCGGGGGGCGAGGAAACCAACGCGCGCCGTACGGTAAGTTCTGTACTTGGTCTGAATCGTTGTGCCCGGCGGGTACCAGTGTTTGGGCTTGAACGCGATGGCATTATGCTTGCAGATTGTTTAGTACTTGTCGAAGCCTTTTACGAAAGTTTAGCTTCCGAAGTACGCAATAGTAGGAGCCGATGTCCTCCAACCGTCATCAGGGTGTGCAGTGTGCACCGGCGGTCCGTCGACTTTGCCATTTACGGCCCCTACGGGCCGCTACCTGACCGGTCTACCCGATGAACGCCTTACTGTACCGCGACGAGATTCGATGATTGCTCTTGCGCGCAGCTATCCATGTAACGTAATCGTATAGATACACTCCCCCTCCTCCTCCTCACCTCTTGCCGCCCAGCTCTGCACGCCACCGGCAACTGCCGGGCACCCCGTCAAGCGCGTCACTGGCAAGTCCAAAGTCGTCTTCGACCTCTGCAGCTTCTCCCCATACCTTCTCACCCGACGCTATCCGACCATGTCTTTTGGCCGACCGCCGTCTCTATCGGGAGGCTTCTCAGTCTCGCCCCCTGTGCGTTCTTGCGTAATATCGTCATATGGCCAAAACTCAATCCGTCTCCCAGGATCGAGGGTCGTTCTCACTGGATCACTACGGTGCGTTTGTCCGAACATGCTTGCCGCTGCCGTAGAGCAAGGCTTAGTGGATGTATGCAGGGGAGTGCAAGCAGCATATGCAGATGTACCTAGGCTGTTTGCGGAAGAACACTAACAATTCCACTGCCTGTCGACACCTAAACAAGGACTATCTGGAATGCCGTATGTCTCGGTAAGTTCACTGCACAGTTCCGCGTGGCGATCATCTGCTCACTGTGGAGGTGTTCAGTGGGCTCATGGACCGTGACGAGTGGAAGAATCTGGGCCTCAACAACGTCGGGCAATCAGATAGCAACAATACAATCTCGAAAGACAACCCGAAGGACAAACGTGCTCACCCACAGGCACCTTCTGGGGGTCGGGTGCATCAGCAAAATCGCACCCCATCCTAGAGAACTTATGGGGCCATCTTAGAACTTATGACACTCTGTAAGTTCTAAGATCAAGTCAACTTACATAGTCTATGTACCTTTCCTACATAAGCCGCGGCATCTTATGGGCAACTTACAGACATGATCATCCTAGGGGCATCCTATGGCCAACTTACAGCCCAACCTAGATGGCTTATAGGGTCGACCCCTGCTCACGCTGCCACTCGGGATACAATAGATGATTGGATGGTATACTGATTTATTGTACGCTACGTAGGAGATACACATATTATCCCAGCGACGCGATAACTCCATTTGCCCCGCTCAGCCAACTCCCGCTGCTCCAACACATCTCCAACAGGCAATCTGCCGACGTCGAATACTGTGAAGCACTGAAATTTACGGGACCAAGACGGCCCGCTGACAATTAGCGGGATCGAATAGGCACATTATAGGACGAAGGCCCAGGGCCGTTCTACTAATATCCGAACAAGTACTCCTCGAAGATTCCGTCACACTATGACCCGTTTTAGAGCCATTTCCTTCCAGGAGCCTCGGCATGGGTGATTGTAGGGATCAGCTATGCTTTCATATATCCTTGAGTATTCTGTTCCACAGAGGCGGTCGATCTTCTGGTAATGATGCAACCGAACAGATCCTAGATCCTTGGTCACTTAGGCACTCGGACTCAGAGTAACTTCTTCAAGGCTTAGGGTCCCGATGTTCGTCGGTAGCTTGCATGCTGAGCCACCAAAGCTCATACAAATCCACAGAATTCAGGATATCGTGTAAAGATACAGACGACCTCAATCAGCTGAAGCCGAGTACGGCTGCCGTGCTCACCCTCGCCGTTTTGGCGGCTCGAGCTGTAGCACGTTCATTGTAACTTCCCCTCGCATCGCATCTCACATTCACGAACCTTTCCTGACCTCGTCGCCGAAGAGCTAAAAGCTCTAGACAGGATGAACGTTAAACGATTGTTTTACCCTTCATATATATATGTTGCTGTACCCGCATTGAGCGCCCCGAAGATACACACTTCGCACTGCGCCGGATTTGACTTTCTCCATCAAAGACCAACCCTGTTCCGGACTGTTCGGAGAGTCGTCTGAGCTTGACCTAACTGCTGCCTCGATCGACGATTCTGCTGCGTGACTATGTTCAGTATAGTGCAACACTTTCGGAAAGTACGCCCTCATAGGAAGTACCCACCTTCCTGGCGTCCTCGAACTCGATTTGGAGTTTTCCTCCTTCTGCCAACCGGTGGAAGCACGACCGCACGCGCTCCGCCACCCCATTCCTCCACTCTGCGTCCCTTCCGAACGCCGTCGGATCGTACATGACCACGAAGCAGACGCGCTGCACGGTCGGCAGTTTCACGCGCAAAGCGTAGTCCACGGGGCTCGTCTCCACGGTGTTCGGCGCAATGGTGGCGTCCGCGTCCGCCGCTGCCGCGTCGTAGCGCAGGACGAGCTCGCGGAAGTGCGGCGAGCGGATCTCCGCGACCATCTTGTAGAGTTGCTGCCAGGACGCCGGCGAGATGGACCCGAGTTCGAGGGAGCGCAGGGCGGTGTAACGGCTGATGAACGACATCTTCCAGGCTGTGAAAACGACCATAAGTGGGGTTAGCGGGAGGGCGCTAACGCGAGCATCAGGAGAGAAGGACGTCATCGTACATGCAATACTTTCGAGCTTCGCGATGGAGATATGTTGGACGGAGGCCCCAAAACAGTCGACGACGAATATCGTGTTGCGCGACTCCTCCGGGATCTCGATGGTCCGCAGATAATGCTGAGTTGGCGTGCAGGGAAGCCACTCGAGAACAGCAGTGGTGCCGTCCGCATTGTACCCCGGCGTCGCGCTCAAGTACGTGAGACGAGGTCCGTCCGGCTGTTCGGGGAGCCGTCGATGGCGCATGAAGTAGTTCCCCGCGCCCATGCTGGCCTCGCGGATCAGCAGACCGCCCAGGGTGAGGTGCGTCAGGTTGGTGAGGGAAGATATGAGGCCTCGGACTTCCTCGACGTTCGTGTGGATCGTACCGCGGAGGACGAGGTGTGTCACCGACGTGAACTCATGAAGCCTCCGCTGGACGGCAGTTGCAAATGCTGGGCGAGAAGGGGTTGTTCCGCGGAAGTAGATCGTGTTCAGCTTCGGTAGGCCGAGAGCGATGTCGATATACGTCCCCGGGTTGATTGCAAGCGCCTCTGAGTCGGAGGTGACTTGCAGTTCTGTGATACAGTCGCGGAATACTTCTGTTTCCATATCGCCCAGGAAGCTAAAGTCCACAATGGCGAGGAGATAGTACTGGCTGACCGGGAGGAGCGTCGAACACGTCAAGGAGCAGTTCTTGAGCGACCCGATGTCGGAGGATAGCCATACTAGAATCTCGGCGACAATCTCTGGTGGGATAGAAATGAGCGAAGGCATGGCAGCACGTTAAGCCGGGAAGAGAGGCTAGTTTCAAGTCGGTGGGGTATTGAATGGGCTTTTATAGCATCCAGAAGCGCTCGAGGAAATGCAACTGCTGCGCGAGCCAGTGCAAGCCAATCCGACGCCTCGTCAACAAGTCGACGTCGACGTGGCGCATTGCCTCAATTGCTCGACCGACGTCTTCTGGATGAATGAGTATACTGAAGGCGGTGATAACGCAGCCATGAACATTTGCGCAGGTTGTTGCACACGGGACTACAGACCAGGTGGTCGAAATTGAATCGACAGCACCTGTAGCCCAGTTGTGGCGTTGTGACATGCCTAGGGCAGGCCATTCGCGGCCTGCAAAGCGATGCCAGGAGAAATGCACCCACGAGCTCGGCCAAGCAAGGATATGAGGCACATGCAGATGATGTGAACGAAATGCAAATGAATACTTTACACCGGCGCAGACAGCGTCCTCTATAACACTCAGCACCCTGAAGCAGACATGAAAACATCACACAAACCACAACTCACGATCACGTATCCTCCCCGTTCACCGTCTCTAACGCCAACGGATGCTGCATCGCATGCCCAGGCGGTGTACCTCCACCCTCCCTTCCACTCCGGTCTCCCAGCCCCAATCCGCCCGACACCCTCCTCCCACTCCGGGTCGATCCCGGCACAGGGCTCGACTTCCTCGACCCAGCCGGACTCCCCGAGATCCTGCCCCTCCCAGGCACACCTCTAAGGCTCCCCACCGGGGTAGCCGTCCCGGACCCCAGCTTCTCGCCCTTCTCGAGCGCCCCAGTGGGGGTGCGCGCCCTGCGCATCCATGGCATCTTGAGATGCAGCCACCCCCGCCACGTCTCGCCGTACGCTGCCCACTCCCGTTCCTCCCTGCGCCGCTCGAACTGCGCGCGGTACCGGTCGTAGGGCTCGCGGAACCCGCGATCTACGCGCGACGAGAAGATGAGCTCCCCTCGCGGGTTCGACGCGGGCGGGATAGGCTGGATGGGCACGGACGAGCTGCGCCGGCTCGGTCCCGGGGAGGGCGAAGGGCTTCGCCGCCGCGGAGGATGCGGTGTGGTTGGGGAGGTCGGGGAAGCGGGTGGTGGGGACTGTGGTCGGGCGAACAGGAATGCGAAGGGGTTGAAGGGAAGCTTGGAGCGCAATGGTGGCTGGCGCATGTTGAGGTACATGTTGAAGTTCCTCAAGGCGTGATTGGCCTGTGGAACGTATCTGTGCCGCAGTCACCGGACAACGAACAATACGCACGTCAGTACCGAGTCAGGCAGCAGCGCATACATACTCGTCGACGGTGAGGTGGGACTACGCACTTGTTCGCATAACCAATCTTCTCCGAGTACATCCCGCTAGCGAAGAACAGGACGAGCGTCGTCACGCTGACGAACAGCAGGCCCGACGCGAAGTAAGGGTGGACTCTCACGTCCGCGTTGTCGGGATATATCTCCGGGAGGACTTGGTGGAGAACCCAGTTGTACGGGACCCCGAGCCAGTTGGTTTGGAGGAGGACCTCAGAGAGGAGGAAGCCGATGACGAGCAACAGTTGTAAGAGGAAGACTGCGCGATTCGCATTCAAGGGCAGCGAACGCATCGTCGACGGCGCGGGGACATGGGAAGTCCACGCTCAGCAACTGATAACACGATCGGTAGGAAGACAATGATGAGCTCTAACTCACGCACGTTGGTACCGTCGTTTCCGGCGATTCAGCGATGCGGCGTTGGTCTTGAGCCTCTCCTCGAAGAGGAGCAAGTCGCGGAATGTTGCGGCATCGCTGGGCGGGTAGAAGGAGCCTGTAGGGAGATGGAGGGGCGGGCGAGGAGGCATAGGTTGTGGGTCGGGGACAAGCGTGAATTCAATCGCGGTCATCTCGCCCCACTCCCCTTTTAACCCTAGCCCCTCCCATTTGGGCATCCGTGACTGACTGCCATGACGCCGGCCGTCTTCGATAACTGCACAAGGTGCGAATAATATTACGATGTGTATGTATACGACTACTGAACATCATCCACAAAACCATTGCTGTGGTATAACAAACAGGGAGTGTGAGAGTAATGGAGATGCAAAGGCCCGAGACGCAGTCCAAGGGTCCAGGCCGAACACGCAGACAACAGCTATGAAGGACGATGCAGGTAGGAAGAGTTACCAAGTCCAGACAGACCGCTACGCAACGGTAGTCGTATCAATGATGCAGAATGCGATGGTGAATGATGATTTAGTGCGAACGAGGTGAATGCATATGGGATGATGAAAGCCGGAAACCAGGATGTAAAGTTGTAAACCGTGAATGCCAGACGGCTAGGGTGTGAGAGGCTGCAACCGAAGCACAGCCGCAGGTCTATGCGGTGAGCGCACGTCTTCCGCCCTCCTGCCTAGGGCCGCCACCCATGAAGAACGTCATCCAACCAAACATGGACATCAAGAACCGAACCAACCACGCCGAATCCGCCCCCAAGCCAAGACCTGGTCGCAATTGCAAAGCGAAGGCGATATCTAGTGGTTGGCGGGGCAGCCTCTGGCGTGGCCGCTGAACCTCAACCATCTCCGGGGCATCATCTGCAAATAGAGCGCCTGGCAGTTGAGGTGTGGGGGATTCGGTACGACAGTATGCGGTGGGCGACGATGACTGATCGGCGAGACCAAGAGAGGGAGCGTCTGCGGCCCGAAGGGACCATAGCGGTTTGGACGTCAGAGTCGGCGAGGCCTGGAACTCGCGCATCTGAGCCACGCGGCGCGCAGGAGAGCATGTGGGACTGGGAAGTGATGCGTGCAAAGAACCCTGCAATGGGGTCGAGAACGGGGTAGAGTGATCAGGGGAAACCTCAGGCAAGGGGAGTAGATCCGGGTCGGCGTGCACTTCGACGACAATGCGAGGAACATCAGGGTGCGGTTGATACCGTGGCGGCAAGTCGGAGTCCAGGAAGAGAAGGGAGTGCTCCTGGGCATCGTGGAATTTCTCATCGACATCTTCGACACCTGAGAAAGGTTCGTCGACATCCACAAGCAACACCTCGCTTAGGTCGTCTCCGGACTTGTCCTGGATCACGCTCGCTGGAGGGAGCGGGGCATCCAGGATGAGCCTGCGCTTTTCAGGAGGCGGCGTGCTACCGCCTTCTGAATTGTCGTCACGAGACATGTCGAGGCCAGTGTGCCTCTCGAGGCGGGGGAGAACGTCCCAAGCGAGGCCGGACTTGATCATGATGTTATTGATGCGGTTGTATGTATACAATCCAGCACCGACGCAAAGGACGGCGAAGAGAGCGGCGATGGAGGAAACGGCGAGGATGATGAGAGGCGGGGACGAGTACATGTCTGCGAATGAGGCAGCTGGAAGCTCCTGGGAAGCATTGTCCGGGAAGGCGGGATCCTCTTGGGGCGCAGGGTGGGCGGTAAGACCGGAGGCTACGCTGTGGGGGAGAGGGAGGACGTTGCCATCAATGTCGTTAAGGGAGCCAGTGCTCTTGAGAGAAGCGAGGATATCGTAGAGTTGTTTCTCGTCGTCTGAGGGAGAGCCATCGACGCTGAGAGGAATGACGGCCTTTACGGCGTCAAAGTCCTGGAGGCTGGAAAGCAAAGCAGACTGTTCTTCGGTGGTCGTGAGGGATACATGAACGTCATCGTCGTCTTCGCAAGCTAGGCAGTCGGGAGATTGTCTGAAGGGAAGCGGGGGTCAGCAAGAGGAAGGGGAGGAGACTGCGTGGGACCACGAAGGGTGTGCGTGTTGATATCGTTGGGAACGAAGCTAGTGAAATGAGAGTGGGAAACCCACCCAGTGCGAGATTGGAAGATGGCTTGAACCGCATTCTGGACTTGGAGGGACGTTCTTGCGCTTCGATGGACGAGGATGTGAGCCGTATGAATGCGGGAGAGAGCAGAAGAGACATACGATTGTGGCGCGTCGGAGAGAGGGCGGGCAGTGACGACCAGCGCGAGGAGGGAGAAGGAGACAAGGATGTTGAGAGTCATCGCGGGCACGGCCGAAGCCAGCTGCGGTGGACTTTGAAGACGACTTGCCAGACACGAATGAACGTGTCGGGGACGAGGACAAGGTTGAGGTTGACCGTGGCCGCCTCAAGGAGAGCACACCTCAGTTGGTTTAAAGTGTGCGCTCGGCTCGGCTCCCCACACGACCCGGAATGGCGGTGGATGACGTGGAGCCTCGATAAGATAAGATAAGCGTATAGCAACTCAAGACGACTCTCTTGCACCCCCTCCCCTACAGTACTTACCACCATGCGAATCGCTCGTAGTTCAGCCACGCCACGTTCCGCTCACTTGCACCAACGTCGTCCTCACCACTCACGCTATTTCAGCGTGTCATGTTGCCGCTCTAGTCATTATCAATCACTCGGAATACCCAACAACGCCACAAAGAATCAGATCAAGGTATGCCACCCTTCCACCATGCATCATATCCTATTTGCTCATCCTGTTTAGGCAAGCTATTACAAGGTGCACCCATCCTCGCCTTTGCCTATCTACGATGTTCTCACACTGCAAGACTGTATAGCTCAGCAAGCAATATCATCCAGACGTCAACAAAGACCTGGCTGCAAAGGAAAGGTTTCAGGCCGTCAGCGAAGCATATGCAGTCTTGGGCGACGAACGGCAACGGTATGTCCATCAACCATCTCGTTGACTTCCCCTAATTTCCCCTTCCTCGTCTTAGGCGGGCCTATGATCGCTCCATCCTTCAATCCTCATCGCCTCATACCCATCCCCACCACGAACCAAGCCATACCCACTGGTCCTACGACGGTCGCCGACGCGGTGCAACCTACGCATGGGAATACGCCCGCAGACCAAACACTTCACGATCATACACCTACCCTCCACCACCAGCCTCCTCGCACTACTCCCACCAGCACTATGCAGCTGGCGGTCCCAACCCATTTTCCAACCCAAACGTTCAGCGTGCGACGGGTCGGAAAGGCCCCTTGCCGACCCACAGAGGACCCAGCCAATCCGATCATGTCGCGCGGGAGTCATTCTTTGTACGAACAGTACAGGTCACCGCACTTGTGATAGCCATAGGCATGTTAGGTCACGGAATGAGCGCTAACGCAACTTAGAGCCTGGTAAGCGTTCGTCGAATTTGCAGACATGTCATTGTCAGTGAATCTTACTACATAGTATATAGCGTTCATATCACCGAATTTCTTCCATTTTACAGGCTCCCCTGGACGATACAGCAATTCGTTTGGAGGCGCTGGTCAACGCGACACGCTGAATGCACGTCGATGTGTCTCGGCATACTCTGCTGCTACTAGTGGAGGCACCATGTAATATATTCGAACATGGCCCTGCACGCTCTCAGTGTCCTTCATATCCCCGATATACGACGACGTCCCGGACGCTTTGCCCGACCAGTCAAATCGGGTTGTGAATGTCATATTCTATCGCCGGACATTTCTCACGAATGACCCCTATGTGCTTCGAGAAGGGTGCTGCGGTAAACTCACTTGAACCTTGTCTTCACTACACCACCACGACCTCCCAGGTGAGTACTCGAGTTTTAGTAGCGCAATCAGCCCCAATCGACCTGATGGTTCATTTTTGATTAGAGGTTCAAATATGAATCCGCGATCCAACAGTCCCCGCTTTACTCTCTGTGCAACCTACAAGGCGGCCGCGCGAGCAGCGGAGGAGTTGTCCCGCCATGACACGCTCATCCTCGATTGCGAGGGACGCGAGCTCGGTTGGCCAGGTGGCGCATTGAGTATTATCGCTATCGGCGACTCCACAGCGTCCCGCATCTTCCTGTTCGACACCCTCTCTCTCTCAGATAAACGACACCCCCTCCTGTTGCCCTTATTTGCCCTCCTGCGTCGATTCGACGTCGTGAAGGTCGTCTGGGACGGCCGGTCGGATTTCCTCGAGATTGCTGGGACGTACGGGGTCTACATGGAGGGCGTCCTTGACCTGCAGCTCGTCGAGGTTGCGCAGCGTGCCCGCCGCGGGCACAACAAGAAGGGTGGCAGACGTGCAAAACACACGGTGGACTACTTCAAGAAACTCAAGGGTGAGCCTCTGGCAGCCTTCGACGGCATCCACCGCCTCTTCGGCCTGGAGCAGTGTGCGGGGTTCTACCAACTTCTCCGTGGTAACGGGGGCAAAGACCGTGAGCGATCCCACTCCTGATCTTCCTCATGTCCATGTCTCACTTCGTCTTCGTATTTGTGGCATGTGGCAGCCGCCGTGACCGCCATGCACCAGGAGAACCAGAGCGACATGTGGATGCAACGACCCCTCCCCCCTCCCCTCCTCCGCTATTCCGCGCACGACATCGAGATGATCGCGCTGGTGTACGACCGTTTCGGCCCTGGCAAGCAGGGCAACTACCTCAAGCCGTTCCAGGAGCTCATGGCCATGTCTGCGCGGTATATGCAGGCGTACCCCACCCGCGAGCTCCGCGCGCTGCACGTCCCACTGGATCTGTGCAGATTCCTCCCCCTCGACGTCCTGACAGCCCCGCCCGCAGGAGGTGCGCGATACCGATGCGCCCGGTGCGAGCGGATGCTCTCTTTGCCGTGTTTCTTGACGACGCACGTACAGGCAACGCCTGCAGACAGCAGGGGGAGGGGAGGAGCGTCCAACAGTCAGCCGTTGGTACGACTTTCTCTCTGTCGGCTATGTGATTTGCTCGCACGTCGCAACGCGGAGAGAATTGTGAGGGAGTGGATAGAGATATGAGACGAAGTATGTTTCTAAAAAGTTCGTACAAGGTGTCAATACATACCCGGCCCTTCACCGTCAGAGCTCGCAGCCATGCATCGCACGTGTACCCGCCCAACTGCAGTACTCCCACTGCCAGATTGTAGTGGGGTCTCCGGGTCACCACACTCCATGGGCAGGTCGTATAAGATCGCGACTTTGCTCAGAACTCTAGTTTGTCGACCAGAACTTGCATGCATTTGCCTTTGTTCGTCTGCAAGAATAATAAAGATAATGATTGCACATACACATACAAACAGCACAGACCGACAGAGAGCCGTCTATCCTCAGAATAAATTATCCAACCGCCAAACCTACAATCCATCGTCAGTTCCTTCGTGAGCTCGTACATCGTCCCCATAACTTGTAAGTAACCTTGTAACGCCGACCGACCCGTTCGCAGGCGCGCATCGCGTGATGCAAGGAATATGTGGTCCTCCAGCCAACAAACACGAACAAGGCGGATGCGAGGGCGTCCTCCTCAGCGCAACAACGTCATGCGAATGGATCCGTCGACTTCGTCCTCCTCACCATCAGCGGGAGCTGCATCCCCGGAGACGGCTCCATCTGTGCGGTCCGCACCGCGTTCGCGCCCCACTCGACCGCCGCATCCGTATCGACATATGACACCCCCAGCTTCTGCTTCGTCTTGTCCCTTGGCGCGGCGCCGGGGTCCGAGGCATGCTGAGACCTCCCGGAGCTGCCCCGACGATGTCTGTGCGTCGGCGTGCGCGGCGAAGGGGGCGATTCCCCGGAAGACTGGAACGGACCGAAATCGAGCTCGACGCTATCTCGTTCCTCTTGCTTTTGCACCGACCGCGGGGAGGCATGCAGGTCGTTCAAAGATGCCGAGGCTTCTCGAGCGTGGGCGCGGGTGTGGGTACGGTTGCTGGATGGGCTGGTGGTGGTGCCGTTTGGGCGTCGAGAGGTCTTCGCGGCACTTACGTCTTCCATCTCGTGTTCCCAGTTGAAGTCGTCGCTCACATTCGATGGTGTGCCGCTGGTCGACTCCAGAGAGAGGCGGGCGAGGGTAGTGGGAGCGCGGGGTATAGGGTGGCCGAATAACGAGGTGGTCGATGCGCGGATGTGTTCGGTCGTGGTATGTAGAGACGAGGAGAATACATCAAGGACGCCTTGCAGTGGGCCGTCGCCGGGACGCTTGAACGAGAGGGGCAGAGGAGAGCGATCCCGAGAACCTGTGCCGTTGGGAAGGGTGGAGGAGTTGCGAGTGGTTGATGAATGGTCGCTGTCTAATAGTGACAAAGATTGCGTGGACGGTGGGAAATATGACAACTGTGACGCTGGGACACGACGGAGCGTGAGCTTCCCGATGTCGAGCACCGCGTCCTCAACTGGGGGGATGTTGTCGTCCGGTCCGGACACGGTAGAGGCGTCGGCCTTGGTTAATGGTGGCTGCGGAGCGAGCCTACTGTCTATGAGAGCTTCTCTAAGCTGCCTCGCTTGTCGAGTCTTGTCCACAGGTATATGGAGGACCTTGCGGAGGTGGATGGAATCCGAAGTCCAAAGCTGGTTCGCTCTTCGAAGGTCCGCTAACGTGATGCCATACTTCAAGGCGACCCCAGCGAGGGAATCCTTGGGCTGGACCTAGATATACAAGCACTCAGCACGGACCCAGGATGGCTCAACCCATCTCATGTTCCCGCCATCCGTCAAGATACGATGCGTGAAGTCTCAGGGAACGTCAGGCGAGAAATAACCCGCTGGTGTGCTTAACGTCATGGAGCGGCCCTAGGTGAATGCACATGAAAGGCCATATATTCCCTAACGTCCCTGGCGGAAACACGGAGGGTGGGTATGATACAAGTCTGCGCTACTCACCTCATGGACGATAACCAGCATCTCCCTGTTCGGCACCAGTGAGCCCTCCCTGTCGTGCCGATTGCCATTGGAAGCAAGGTCCAGGGCGTCGTAGTCGCTAAGGATCCTCTTCATAGAGGGGCGGGTGTCGTGATCGAGAGTCCATGAACTGGACGATGCCAAACTCGAGGAAGACCGTAGGGGATGCTGGCTCGTGCTGCGACTTCTTGAAAACCAGTAACTCTCTCCGCCAACGCCAACCTCGTCGTCTACTGTCCGTGAACGGCTATGGGGACCAGAGGACGTCTCCGCAGACCATGGATCGTGATCCGTCCGGCTGCGTCTTGCCAATCCATCCGAACCGCGGCGCCGTTTCGAGGGTGTGGTGTCGTTGCGTCTCACGGCAGATGAGAAGGACGAATGTGAGCGTTCTGCTTGGGGATTGGTAGCCCAGATCTCTGCGAGGTCCCCCGTATTGGGGTCATGGTCGATGTCTCTGTGGTGTAGGCGAGTTGACATCGCCTAGCAGAGGGTCAGAAGGGACGAGGGAGCTAAAGAAAAGCAGCCAGATTGGAACAGCGCAGAGGGGAATGGGTTCAAGTTGTGAGGAAGGGTGGTAGCTACATACGCATGCCTCGCGCTGGGACCCACTTTGGCGCTTCCACCGTGCACACGGACATACCGTCACCGCGACTGCCATTGCCAACAGTTGCCAGCTCTGCCGTAGAGGACAACCTCGCCAACAACGGACTACCGTGATCAAACAGCCTACCACTCAATTCAGCAAGCGGAGACCCACCAAACAGCGCCTCCTACGCAACAGAACCTCGGGATCGGACATGACCCTGCAGACCTCCTGACAGAGCTCATATTCTCCTAACTTGAATCTCAACCACGACCATCTATCCTCACCCTGACGCTCCTTGTGAAGGTCTCATGGCGCTCGATCCGCAACAAGCAGGAGTCTATACATTTTATCATCCTAGCGTCAGCTTTCCCTACAGTGTTGTGGTACACAATACCAAGCCGAATCCCAACGTCGATTCTCTTTGGGCACAGGCCAAACAAGAAGACCACAACCTGGCGACTTACTTTCAAAGCACATCTTGCACCTTCTACGTCGTATGTTTATCCTTTTTGTATACACCAGTCAGTCTTTCATATCTGCTCTAGCCATCCGACTTGCCTTCATATCCGGCGGTCACACTCCTCTCGCGCAGCCGGGAATGGCTTGCGCAGCGCCGGGACGATGGGGAGGTCATCGTAAACGTCATCAACGTCGTTCGTAATATCTTCCCAAATGAGCCGACCGTTGGAATGATACACTTTCTTGTTGTTACGGAAGACGGTATGTCAATCTTTGGTAATATCCCCGTCCTTCGCCTCACGAGTGCGCTAGTTCTTGAGAGCATGAACACGGTCGCAAACGCTGTCGTAGAAAAGGCACTCAGACGTACGTCAGTTATTCGTGTTTCTACTGTTTCGGGATGGCTGGGGGTACTGCCGTGGCCAGTTTGACCTTAAGTACCCGTTACCCGTTACCCGTACCCGTACCGGTTACGTATCTGTGCGGGCACAGGTAAACCTGAGGGTCAGGTACACAATTATGCTACTACCTGCACCTTTCCTTGAGCCATATTCCCCGCGAGAAACCACGTAAAGCGGCATGGATTGACTAAGAGCGACTTCGTACTCGTATGTAGGGGATAGAGCGTCCCAGATGCACCTGGCGGGTCGTCCCTGGTTGCATCGGACCTTATCAACGCACAGCTATCACTCAGGCAAACATGGTTCTCGGCCCCTCGCTCGCATCCCTTCTACCAACGAGCCTTCGAGCCTATGCCAACGGGTCGGGCTAATCTCGACTCGTACGCATACCCGGGATACCTGACCTGTTTCCTTGCCTATTCATATTGCGGGGATCTTGTTGACGATTGTTCTTTAGAACGTGAACTGCGCGCCGAATCCTCCAGGACTGCGATTCCCTCACCATCTTTTGGCGTCTCGGGTTTCCAAGGCATCCAGCAGGTTGTGGTTAACCATGCCGACAAGTTTCATGCTGGGCGACCTGCGACAAACTATGGTCTCCCGGCCCCCCTCTTCAATCCGCATTTGGGCCTCCTCGACCATCACCTGCACCACCTCGACGATGAATTCCCTGAGATCGACCCTCCTCCAGACCTTTTTCGGCTGGTACATACCTTTATGACTATCGTTGCGGAGAGCTATCCCGCTGAGGATGACCGGAGGATAGCCATCCAGTGTCCCCTGAGTGATATCTTCGCTACGCCGTTGGGCTGGGATCCGTCCGTATCCCAATTTAAAATTATCACAGATGTTGTCAGCGACTGCAACACGCCTTGTCTCGTCGTGCAGATCAAGAACGAGGTTGGCTTGGGAGGGGATGCCTCCTTCAGCTAGGGCTGTCGTACGTGCACATTGTGACTGGACCAAGGTTCAAGGTTTGATCATTCCAGACTCTTTGATGTCGCGATTTGTTTTATTGATGTGGATTGTAGGACATCCGTGAACTTTCTAACTGTCCTTCCGTTCTCGTCGGGATCATGGGTGACCTGCTTGAAGTCGGAGTCGCGATTTATACGGATGGACCATACTACAACCGGCTGTTTTCTGAGCGGATGCACTTGGGCTACTATGTTGAAAAGAATCTCTTCCGTCTCACGCGAGCCTTAATGGCGACTCGAATTGCGATCTCTCGCCTCACGCAATACTACGCGGAGCTCAAAGCCTCCCCACCAGCTACACGCACTATCGCGCACTTGTTCCCCTCGCCTTTGCCGGTTCCCTCCTATGAAGGTTTTGTGCCGTCTCTGACCTTCACAAGTCGACTGTCACGATCGGGACAACCTTTCCTGTTGGCAGAAGACGAAGCACAAAGGCAGACCGGCATCTACCTCGCCACCATGCCCAGGCTTTCCAGCGCTGGCGACGGCACAGTCTCTCTGGATGCACCTGCCGATCGCGTCGAGGTCGTTGTCAAGTTCACGGCGCGGTACAATGAGGATGCGCACCGGCTGCTCGCAATACACCACCTCGCGCCCGAGCTGCACGCATGCATCCCGGTATGTGGGGACTTGTTCATGGTCGTGATGGACCGTGTGCACGGAGAGATGGCATGGGAAGTAGAGAGGCGAGGTGAACTCCTTCCCTCCAGCATTCACGAGGACGTCCGGGATGCCATTGCGTTGCTTCATTCGAACGACCTCGTCTTTGGTGATCTCCGGACTCCGAACATCATGGTCGTCCCGGGTGGATCCGGCGGGCGTGACCACCCTCGGGGTGTACTTCTTGACTTCGACTGGGTAGATAGGCATGGTCATGGGAGATACCCCGCATCTTTGAACGATGGCTTGGCAGACTGGGCGACATCGAACATTCGGCGACGTGGCGTAATGGCTAAAGCTGATGATCTCGCCATGTTGGAGGAGTTCAGGAGGCGGTGCCAGTCGGCGTAGTTACTATATACAATAGCCAATCCTTTCAGATCCTTCCCCGCCATCCTTCGCTCGGTGCCTCATTCTCGTTCTGTCTCTTGTGAATCGACATGTTTGGGTTGCACGCAGTAGCTGGCAGATGGGATGAGAGTAGTATACATGGGTTGCTAGCCGCAAGGGCGAAAAGCAAATGGTTGTTCGAGTCCGGCCACCAAATCTAATGGGAATTGCGTCTGAAAGTGGGGTCAAAGGTGCCGATGAAGAACTTTTTTGGATGCTCTTTGGTAATAGCCATCTCAGAATCTGTCAGTGAGCTGGTGCAGTGCATCTGTCCTCCATGTCGGTCGGGATCGCACTCGCGCAATTTCCTCGGTCCGCAAGCGTGGTGAACGTTGAACCCCCGGGAAGACTGTCGCGAGGTGCTTGCTGCCGGATATCGCTTCTTCGTGGGCCAGTTCGTCGTGACGTTCCACCGAATACTACCATCACCACGCACCTTTCAACGTAGAGTAGCATTGAAAAGGCATTGGATTGGTGCCGTCTGACAATAGGTGGATTAAAGAATGCGATATCCAACGTTGTTGTACATTTGCAGGTGCATACCCACGACCACTCGCCCACTGTCTTAGGAGTGGGTCCATGTCGGCTTCCTCTTCTCGGCGAACGCGGACATACCTGCGCACGCAGCAAACGTCAGCCCGTCTCCGCCATAGACGGGAAGAATGAACGGCACGTACCCTCTTTTTGATCCTTCGTCGCGAACAGCGAGTGGAACAACCTCCGCTCGTACCTCAAGCCCTCAGCCAACGTGTGCTCGTACGCCGCATTGACCGCCTCCTTGTCCGCCTGGACGGCGATCGCGCTCTTGCTCGCAATCACGCTCGCCATCGCCACCGCCTCCTTCACGACCTCGCCCTCGCCCTCCCCGACGACGCGCGAGACCACGCCCCAGTCCGAGGCCTCCTTGGCGGAGAAGTTCCGGCCGGTGAGCGTGAGCTCCATGGTGCGCGACTTGCCGATGGCCTGCGCGAGGCGCTGGGTGCCGCCGCCGCCGGGGATGACGCCGATGTTGATCTCGGGCTGGCCGAAGGTCGCGGTGGGGGAGGCGAGGATGATGTCGCACATGAGGGCGAGCTCGCAGCCGCCACCAAGCTATGGAGCAGTGGATTAGAATATGCTCCTCCAGACTGCCAGGACACCTCCGGGTGGACCGGAATGGGAGTAACACGACATGGGGAAGGCGTTCATGCTAGAGTTGTACGGAAAGAGGGAGGGGGAAGGCGTGGGGCAGGATACCGGACTTACCGCATAGCCGCTTACGGCAGCGATGATGGGCTTGCGGATGGTGGTGAGAAGGGACCAGCTCTCGAGGAACTTGCCCTTGAACACCTCAGAGACTACCAACGAGGATCAACATACGTCCAAATAGCACCTGAACAGCGGCACTCACATTCCTTGTCCTTCATCTCCTTAATGTCGGCACCAGCTACCCCGGGACCACCTTAGACCCAAATCTCCCGCTACGAACGAGTACGTGCTCACCGGCGAACGCACGCTCGCTGCCCGTAAGGACGAGCGCACGGATGCTGTCATCGTCGTCAAACTCCTTGACGGCCGCATTGAGCTCGGTGAAGAGAGGGGTCGAGAGGGCGTTGAGCGCCTTGGGGCGGTTGAGGGTGATGAGGCCGACGCCCTCCGCGGGGCGGGACGTCAAGATGAACTCGAACTGGCTGGTCGTCATGAATCGCACACGGATGGGCGTCGTTTGGCGGGAGGCGCGGATGCTCCGGAAGGCAGCTGTGGAGGAGGAGGCGATGGGGCGGCGGAGGGCAGCGTGCATGGCTTTTATGGGGCCGAGGATTAACTTCGGGACGTGAGAGGGGATGAGGCCAAGATGAGAAATGCAATGCAATCCGCAGAGACTGAGCGGTCAGGATGGGCAACGGGTGGCGGACTGTGGACAGGATGTGCGAGTGGGTATACTTATGTGCTTGTCCTCGCCCGACGCGGAATCGGCTCGGAGCATCTGTTCGCTTGTCCCTTCCCGCCTCCCAACATGTCTTACTCATCCATCTGAACCACCACCGACTGACTCCTGAGTCCACTCGTCTTCTATCATGTCTTCTTGCAGTACTCGAGACAACGAACTCAAAAGTTTGCCGGGCTCTCTGTTACAACATGCCGGATCCGAGTGACCTTTTGCAATTGGAACGTGCTCAGTAAGCTCTCGCAGCCAATACACATCTTCTTCCCTCGGCTGTGGGTTCCCAATCAAGTACGTCGTGTACGGTCCAATCGTAGTCTCGTACTGAGAGACAAGCGTGTCAACTTTCAAGATGGACCGTATGTATACGGCACCTGAGCGTCACCATATAACCCGCTTACTTAGCTACATCAACATATCTGTATCACCTAGCTAACTAGCTAGGGCTTTCCCTCCGGCCTCCACCCAGCGGTTCACCCAGCACCCAGCAGTTAACTCGGGCGGCCCCCAAGTACCCTCCCGAACACCTCCGATAGGCTTCCGGCCTCCTCCCTCCCCCGACAATTCCGGCGTTCCCGCCACGTACGATCGCGGCCCGCGCTCCCACGCGCCCATCATCTGCCGCCCTTGCTTCCCACCGCTTGCCGCCTCGTTGCCGCCATCGCCTGCCCACGTCTGCTCGTCGTCGCCCACGCCGAGCACGCATACCTCCCCCTCCTGTGCAGCTTTCAGTGTCGTTCTTTTTGTATCCCCACTAATATATGTATCCTTAATCTACTGGTAGCACTAATATGACGTGTTTCCTCACCGCTTACGTTCTGGACTAGGCAGATCAATGGTGGGATTACCAGGTCAAATATCAACCAATTTCTATGCAACTTGCCGCGTTCTGTTCGCGTTGTTAATGCCTTTCTAACGAGCCCTCAAGCACGAAAATCCGTCCAGCGGTTGTTGCGGGGTGCATACCCCCCTCTGGTAGGTAAGGGGTAGATGCAGCTAGACGGGGTTTTGGCCGTTTCCCTTCGTTCTTTTTGCCTCTTGTATAGTTGACTAACAGTAGTTAGGGAAATGTATTTACGCCCTACAGATATCCAATGTAGGGGTGTGGTTGAGTGATTGATGGTCAGCCACTGGCGCTTTGTACCCTTCATAGTGCATGTATTTATGGTCCTATCACCATGATCTATGGCTCATTTGAATGTACTCAACTGTAGCTTTCTAAAGGTATATTGATTGTAAATTTAGGACCGATGAAGCCTTCGCACCAGCCACCCTCTCCTCCTACCCCCCTGCCCAGGTAGATGCACCATATCTTCCTCAATTGGACGGCGCGTCGCGGCGGGTCTTTTGCATTCGGTGTATGCCTATTACTACAACATAATACCCAAGTTTTAAGGTTATCGGTGACCACCTGAACATCCTATCCCTTTATCAGCACACCCAATGCCTTACACCCTATGCATGAAACACTTCGTCCTCCCATGACACCTGAGTCTCCCTGATAATGTATAACTTGCATCCCTGGAACACAGCTTGATTATACCTTTCTAACAAGCCCAGAATCATGAAATTCCGAGGAGGTTGAGCCAAGTTATGGGGTGGACACCGTGAGGTACTGGGTCGGGGCACTGGTATTGCGCTAGTTTTCGATTGTATATTCGTGCAATTGCTGTGCTCATGGCAGTCATCCAACTGTTTGAACCATATCTCACCCAAAACTCATCCGTTTCCTATGATTTTTGATGCGCAGGAAAGCCATTGAATAGGAATACCTGCTCGTGCTACTCATTTTCTTATCGCAGACGTTATAGTAGGTACAGTCGAAAAGTCGACCAGACATACTGATAGTGATACTACATTATATCCTATAGTGCGATAATGATATCAATGGTATGATTATGAAGCATTGATTAATAGTAACCAAGCGCAAAAAACCCGCCGCGACGCGCCGTCCGATTGAGGAAGATATGGAGCGCCTACCTGGGCATGGGGGGTACCAGGACAGGGTAGTTGGTGCGAAGGTTCCAGCCGTCGGAAATTTATGATCTATACCTCGTTAGAAAGCTACAATCGAGTACTACCTAACGACGTATAGATCATAGTGATAGGATGATATATGCATATACTATGAGGGGGGCAATGTGCCAGTGGCTGGCCATCAATCCATCAACCATACTACTACACCAAATATCTGCAGAGCGTGAATATATGTCCCTTACTATGCTTAGTGAAACGTACCAGATGCAAAAACAATGAAGGGGAACAGCCAAAAACTCGCCAAGATGCGTCTACCCCTTACCCACCAGGAAGGGGTATGCACCCCGCAACAACCACTGGTCCGATTTTCGTCTTTGAGAGCTTGTTAGAACCGCATTAATAACATGAACAAAACGCAATAAGTCACATGTAATTTGGTAAAGATCTGAACTTGCAATCCCACCTTTGATCTACACAGTCCAGCACATAACCAGGGAGGAAAAACATCGTAATATTGTTACCAGTAGACTAGGGATACATACATTAGTAGCAATACAAAAAGAACGAGGGAAAAAGGTGCACGGAAGGGGGAGATATGCGTGCTCGCTGTGGGCAACGACGAGCAGACGTGGGTAGGCGACAGCGGGAACAGGGCGCCACGCGATGGGAAGCGAGGTAGAGTGATGATGGGCGCGTGGGAGCGCGGGCGCGCTATCGTACGAGACGGTGGCGGGAACGCCGGAATTGTCGGGGCAGGGAGGAGGCCGGAAGCCTATCGGAGGTGTTCGGGAGGGTACTTGGGGGCCGCCCGAGTTAACTAGTTAACTGCTGGGTGCTGGGTGAACCCCAGTCAAAACGCTCTCGAGAACGGCCAAGATCTGTGGAGAAAGGGAGCAGCCGGTGATTTTATCGACCGATCTCGTAGCTTTTGGTGAAAGTGAGACAAACTCACGCAATGCCTCCCGAACCCGCCAGATATTTTGACGCCGCGATGTGATCTCGACCAGACTCGAGGAAATCCACCAATCACGTTGAATCATGCAGCGTCGTCCCTCGCTCTGCTCACGTGCAGCCGAAAATGCTGGGAATCTGTCGGAATAATGGCATGGAACATGAAAATCTATTGGGACTAGATACAGCTGCCACGATACATGTATGCTACATCTATCCACTGTAGTACTATACGGGGCTCGAAAGAAGTGCACCGTGACCTGCGCACCACCGCGTCTTGGACCGAACGTACTCAGCTATCCGGCGCGCTCCTTTGCGACATCCTACTGAGTCTGTTTGAAGAAAAAGAGTTACCACCGCGAACTCGAGGCGATCAACCTAAAGACAGCTTACCTGATGCCTGGCAGTACCTCCGCCCGAACGCCTGGCAGAAAATCAGCGGAATACACTCTTGAAGAGGTTGGATGCACCTCGAGGCGGTGGCAGTCACGGTTGCGGCGGAGCCTCGGTGAGTAGAGGGCATATGGGATGGATCCAACGCTGCCAGCAGTTGTCGCTCTGCCGTCTACCGTGTGAGAGCCCGGAGCGGCGCGCACGAGTCAGTGCTTGCACCCCGGGAAGATGCGTATAATACTCACAGTGGTTTGGGAACAGGGATCTGAGGAAGGACGGCGGCCGCAATGCGAGTCGCCTCGGAGGTGGTAATACTAGGAGCAGTGCATGAGTTCAAGGCTTCGGATGTCACCGGTACTTTAGAGGTAACAGTTTCCATGTGGGGAGAGATGGAGCGGGAAATGAATGGAGAATAGAAGTGTACTTACTGGGAGGTCGTCCATAGTACACGCACACTTCGGTGAGGCTAGCGCCTCCCAACGGCGAGTCTCCAGTAGCGGCCAACAGGCTCGACTCCTTCAGCCAGGTTGGTGCTTGTACTGTGCACCACTAGCTCAGGAGTCGAGAAAGTAGGCTGAGGGGATGACGAGATGGTCGCGGGAGGAACTGATGGCAGGAATGGGAGGCGTGTTGAGATAAATAACGTACCGCTCTCTTCATGCTCTTCGACGGCGGAAGTCCTCGTGCGGAATCCAGGTGTTCTTGGACGCAAATGTTCACCTAAACCTAGACAGCCCTAATAGCCAGATTCCACAGGAATATTCGCTGGGTGGTTGTGGGAGTGGTGGAGCTGGTGAGAGTCGCCTCCGTGGCATGCTAGAGGAACGTGGAGGGTCCATTCTACATTTGTGGGTATCAAATATAGGCAAGGCTGCCATACTGTAGTCCGAGTGGAAAGCCAAGGGATTTTGTGAAAAGCTAGTGTATCGCGACAGGACAGAGATGCGGGTGAGAGGGCAACTTGATGTCAAGCTCGACGTCGACAAGTCCAGTCGCAGAACGCAAGCACACGCATGCAAATTGCAGTCCAGCACAGTGTCGACGTAATTATCTCGAGGGTTTTCTGGCATTCACGAGGACAGAGAGCGCACAGAGAACTCTGTCGATGGCGCATGATGGTAGTCGTGTGCAAGTGGCTACGATAAGCGCTTGCGTTGTGTTTATTCCGACGGTTCTCCACCGATTTCAGGCGTCTAATACATTATCTCCCCCATTCTCCACCGATCCCGAGGGCGTTTTGACTGGGGGTGAACCGCTGGGTGGAGGCCGGAGGGAAAGCCCTAGCTAGTTAGCTAGGTGATACAGATATGTTGATGTAGCTAAGTAAGCGGGTTATATGGTGACGCTCAGGTGGTATACGGCTGGCGGGGTGTACAGTACATGGATGAAATCAGGAAATGATGCCAACGCATTGACATCTTGGCGTCTATGTTCCGGCATGTTCGGACTGCGGCCGTCCTGAGCAGTTCGTTCACTTCTGGCCCCTCATCCTCCCGCCGCCCGATAGCTAGCAATCTACCATATTTCCTGCTCTGCTACACTGCTCCTAATTGTCCGGTCGGCTTGTCTACCTCGACGGGAAGTGGTGGACGCCTACGGCGATAAGCGCTCATGGGCGGTCGCTCGGATAGTTCCGACCAGCTGGCATACTATTACAACCATATTACGTTATGTATACCAACTTCCTCTCGCGCTGGTGCTCACGATCTACTACAGTACTACTTCACCAGCTTCAGTAGGAGCAACCAACTTGCCCATATCTCCCATCGCCTCGCCCACGCCCTCTCCTATGGGCCTCCCCTTTCCCAACTCATCCTCTCTGCCTAGGATGCTCGAGACGACACCAGTCCATACGTGCCAAGGCTTTTGACACCTCCGACACCTCGAGCCCATCTGCGTCGACGTGAACTGCCCCTCTGTGGCTCCTTCTTCCGCTATATCCAGCACGCCGTGATCACCTTTGGCCCCTGGGAGGGCCACGTCGTCGCCTTCCCACCTAGTACGTCCATCCAGTCTCTCATTCATTCTCCATCTTCCGTCTTCCGTCCCCCATCACCTTTTGCCTGCCGGCTTTTAACCTCGATCTCAGGGCTTGTGCTCGTGCCAACAACTGTTTGACACTATTTACAGGTGTGCGATATCAGTGTCCTGCTGCACATGGTCTGGGTGGTGATCCTCGTCACCGGCCGCACGTTTCGCGGTTCTCGCGAGGAGAGATCGAGCACGACGACGCCTTCGTGAGGCGAAGATGCTCGCCCCGCCGCCCAGTGCGCAATTGCCTGTCAACTCGAGCGGGTAGGACGGATCCTGCCCGTCACTGTGTTCTCTTCTCTTCTGTCCAGCCGGGATGTCGATTTCCCTCGCTACACTCTGTGGCCTTCGCCGGTCGGGCTTCAGTGGGATAGGGGCGGGAGGTGGATGGGAATCCGCGCGGTTTACCTCTGTTTGGGACCAGAGTGAGAGGATCGTTGGCAACCCAGGTAAGTGTCGTGCTGCTTAATTTGTGTTTGGTCGGCCCCTGTATCCCGCAAGACTCGCAACCCCGCCTCCCCTACTCGCGCCTCTCCGGCCGATCCACCGCACTCACGATGTATAAGAAGCCACGAAGGCTATTGCGACCTCCGACCACCCTCCTCGCTCCTCCCACTCCACAGGTCGCCTGTGTGAGCACTTCGGCGCCTCACTATCTCAAGATGCGCTCTGCTCTCACCCTCGGCGTTCTCGCCCTCTCCACATCCTCGGCGGTCTCACGCGACCCCAAGCCTGTGCCCGTGCAGCTCCAGGCGCGAAAGCCCCAAACGGTCACATATCTGGCATCTGCAGGCGCGCTCGACGCAATCAGCGTCCCTTTGATGACCTCTTCCTTGGGACGGACCTGCAGTGGTTTGGCAACATATCTGGTGCGATCGTCGTCATCGTCATGCACAGCTGCGAGAAGTTAATCCGCCGCGTCTACTGCAACGCAGTGGGCACCCCTTCCCGCTGGTCAGCGTCGTCTTCGACACCGGCTCGCAGACCCTCGAGTTCGCGGAGACCGGGTGCAAGTCCTGCACCCAGACAGGCAAGTTCAACCCGCCCAAGAGCTCCACCAAGAGCTCCACCTTCACGAGGGGCACTCGCAAGGACACTCTCCCTTCGCCACCGGCGCCGGCGTGACCCCGTCGTCGACAAAACTACGTCCTCACTCCAGAGCGCGACCCACTCGGTCACCGTCGGCGGCATCACCTTGGACAAGGTGTCGCTCTTCACGATCATCGACCAGACGGCTGCGTTCAATGTCGACCCTTTCCTCGGGATCCAGGGCATGGGTTCGCAAGCGGAGGGCTTCTTCGCAGCGCTGAATGACCAGGGTCTCAATGGTCAGTCCCGGTCTTGGTTCGCTGGATGCGATAGCAGCCGCATGTCTGATTCGACCGTGTCACAGCCCTCTTCAGCATGTTCCTGACCCGCACACGGTCAGCAACGCCGAGCTGATCATCGGCGGCGTTGGACGACAGCAAGTTCACGGCGGCCTCGTCTGGGCGGACCAGAACAGCCAGGGCGACTAGGTTGTGTCCTCGATGTCCATCATTGTCAACGGCCAGACGACAACCGTGCTCAACCAGTCGCGCGACATCATGTTCGACTCACCTCCAACGTCCTCTTCTCCACGCAGATCGCCGAGGCCATGTACGCGCTCATCTCCGCGGACATCCAGCCGCTCGACGCGGAGCCCGGCGCTGCACGCCTGCCCTGCGATAAGATCGGCGACCTGCCCGCGGTCATCGACATCGCGGCGCAAGACGGCGAGCCGTTCACGCTCACGATCCCCAGCACGGAGCTCAACGTCGGGCCGTTCAAGCGACCTGAGCATGTGCCAGACGCTCATCAACTTGTTCGACGGGCTCGACCTGCGCCGGGCGGTCCGTGCTCAAGCACTACTACTTGGTGTGGGACGCCGGAAACCAGTGCATGGGCTTCGCGCGAACGATTTCGGCGTCACTTACTATCGTCAACTCCGTTTTGGTGTGAGTGTATTGGTGCTGATGAGTCTGGCGGGTCGCGGTTTGTAGGTTTCTGAAGCCCACGGATGTCTAGTCATGTGCTTGTGCTTGTTGTATCGATAGCTCTTATCAAGGACACGAAGATGGTTCGCAGAGAACTCGCCGTTCGACATTACGCCGGGCCAGCTTCTCCCGAAATTGCTTCCCCTCATTGCCGCGAGGTCGGAGGCTTTGGGGCTCGTCGTTACCGCTAGCCTGGCGTAAAGAATGTGCTCCACCCCTTGAGCGGCCAGACATTTGACAGTCGGGCGCAGTTTGGGGTGATAATTCTGCGATGACGATCTCTTGGAACACCACAAAAACCAAATGGGCTCGCTCTTCTGCCTTGGGGCTCGCTCTGAGTTTCCCAAGGTTGCCCAATGCCATTAATTCAACGTGTTTGTTTATTTGCCAATGCTTAACGTGCTGCAGCCGAAGCAAAGGACCACAGTCCAGTCCACGGTTTCGACGTGAAGGACCACAGTCCAATAGTTTACATTGTTTGTTTTCGTACATTTCGTGACCAGCCACGCATAGATCAGCTCTGACGCGTTTCGAAAACAAGGAATCGCAGGGACATCGTCATTACACGTGGAACGCGCCAAGGACATTAAGTAGTAGTCTGGGAAACCCTATAACCTATGAGTAAGTCGAGACGCACGGATAACATGTATAGTTATCAGCTCTCGCCACGATGACGCCAAAACGAGAGAGGACTTGCTAAGCTTATCCCAGCTTCGGCTGGTCCAGCCTGGTTCCCCGGGATCCCAGTCCGGCAAAGTTCAAACTTCCACGGTTTCGCCGTTCGCCGTTCGCCGTTCGCCCCGGGCCCTCGCGGTTCGCAGTCTCTGTCACTGCCAAAGTCAAAACGCGAGGGAGCGGACGGCCTGCTCGGAGTCCCGTGGCGTATACTCGGTTTTGGATCGGTGACCCGAGTTGGCTGAGGCTTCCCGAACGGCCAGCCGGACGGGAGGAGCTTGGCGCGCCTCGTCCATGTCGCGCGAGGACGTCGGGGCTCGCGCGGCCGCCGCCGTCAAATAGAAACATCTACCTGCCCTCGCCTATACCCTGCCGCGCGCAGTATAAGCGGGTACCCTCATGCCTGGAGTTGCAGCCAGTGCATTCGTCGAGTACTTGCCACGCACACATAGACGTACAGACATCCATGTCCGACCTCTAACACCAAGGTCCCGCCGTACGACGCGCCCCGCCCCTCGTCTTCGTCGCCGAGAAGGAGCGCATGCAGCGCGACCAGGCACCGCCGCCGCCGCCGCCACCACCGGGATCCATGGGAGAAGACGAACACAATGTAGAGGTCATCGAGGTCCTGCCCAGGCCCAACAGCGCACCACGGATCCACGATCTATGGATATACGGCCTCGGGAGATATCAATCAATCCTGCACTCCTACACCGCGGGTGCGCGGGAGCCGCCGAGGATAATGCGAGTGCGCATACGTGCTGGTATGGTGCATGAAGGAAGGAGACCGTATCTATGTACAGGGGGTGAGAGTACAATGTCAGCAAAGGAAATTGAACATAAGATGGAGAACACACTACAGGTATCAGGGCAGGCAACGCAAACGTAATCGTAGTAAGAAGAGAAGAGGCAGTCACCGAGAGTATCACGAGCCAACAACGACAATGGGCTATCCACGACGCCAAACCACCAAAGGAAAAGACGACGGAAAGCAGGGAACGACAATATGTTGCAAATGAAGACAGGGGCATCGATACGGAAGGTAAACCGTTCAGGTAAGAAAGGTGGGAGAAAGGATGAGATCCAAACCAGTAAGATAAAGTCGACCTCCTCTCTCCCCTTTCCCCGCAGGGGACTAGGGAGACAACAACGCCGCTATTGAGTCTCATTCTCGAACATGCCAGGATTAGAGAAAACCTCCGCAACCGATGGTAACATATGAGAAACCTGCTTTGTACCAGTCGAGTTGAACGCCGCCAGCCTCGACCCAATAGATGCCTCCGTAGCCTCCATGTCGATTCGAGGGATTGAAGTAGGAAGTATACGCATTAATCGGACCAAAGGAACCGTGGGGATTTGCGGGATCCGCAGGGGTGTAAGTGAACGCGCTTGCAACCCAAGGCCCAGGATTGTTGCCAAAAGTTGGCATCACGGGCGTAGGAAGATCCAAGAACATCGACATCTGAATGGTCCTGTCTTCAGAACCGTCTGACGACGACGAAGTAGACGACATGGGCGAGTACGAGAGGGAAGGCGTAGAAAGCCAATGGCGACACCTCGCCTTGGGGCTCCACGTCCATCTGGAACGTGGCGTCGTAGCCCGGGCCAGGTGCCTCTCTCGCCTCGTAGCAGTATCGGGCGCCGTCGGAAGTAGGAACGAAGAAAGGATCCACGACAGTAGAACCACAGTTGGCCCCAATAGCAGGTACAGTCGTGCTGCGCGAAAGACCACCCGTCCAACACCAGAGGCGGAAGACTGACGAAGGAGCGGGCAGACGAGGTAGCAGTGGCCGCAGCCAGAGGGGCCGCCCACACCGCAGTAGACGGAGTGGTACAAGAACGAGTCGACGCGTAAACGACGTCGCCATCGCTCCTGCTCCGTGTGACTGTCCTACCACTGCTCATTCCAGATGTCGACGTCGATGATGCAGGAATCTTGCCAACCCAGAGTCGCCATTCCAATGCGTCACCGAGAGCACGCTCGCACCGGCCAATTTCCCGGGGGGAGATTAGCCCAAGCCCGGTCGGAGTAGGAGCGATCCTGCATAAACTTGGATGCCAAGATGAGGCACACGAGGAATGTCCTACGCGGGCAACAGAGGGGAGAGGGAGGGGCGGGAGAGAAGACTCATCCTTGCCACAGCTGGCTGCTGTAGCCAACCAGGAGACATTGACATCGATATCGCTTACCAAAACGGTGTCACCGATGCGTATCGTCTGGAGCGTTGAACCGGTGGTCTGGTCGGAAGTGTTCGTAGAGTCGGCTGGAGCGTCGAGGGCTTCGATCTCGAAGACCCCTTGAACAATTCAGGGCTCTGGCGCTTCCATACACTCGGACGTCGGCGTCTTCTCCGTTCGGAGTACCTCCGGAACCTTGCAATTGGACCGGACAGCTTCAAGATAGCAAAGGGCAGTTTGAAGCGCTCCGGTCTCCAGTCGAGGTCCGGGACCGGCGGAGGACTTCATGGACGAATCCCTTGATCGGTATCTTCGGGTCATTGACTACGAAGCCCTTGAGGGCTGTGGAGGTGCCGTCGAAGCGCTTTGTGGACATGGGTGGAGCATTGCGTGGCGTCGTATTGTCGGACAACTCGGAAGGGTGACAGTCGGAGGATGATAGATGATTGCCGGACGGGCTACGATCAGAGGACAAAGAGTCGGAGTACGAGGGACGGTGGTCGGAGGAGTGGTGGTCGGCATCGCGGTGGCAGTCAGACTGGGAGTCGCGGTGGCGGTCAGATGGCGCCTGGGAGGGTGAGGATAGCTGTCGGAACGAGGGTGGACCTGTCGAGAATGACGTGGCACAGGGTGGAGGAGGAGGCCTGAGAGGAAGGACGGACTAAGGAGGGGCAGGATGAGGAGATGAGCGATGTCGCCTCTCGATCTGGATCAGGCGCCTCCCGATCCGCCCGATGGGCATCGCATCCGGTTTTTGCGGGTGTGGGTCACAGTGTCGAGGGATGCTGCCCACAAACCTGAATGAAGGAGGTAAAATAAGAATAATGCGACATGGCCACATATGGGCACATATATGCGCCAAGACAGCAGACTTACGGAGCCTGATTGCCGTGCGAACCCTTGGGTCGCTCAGCATCTTCCTGTTGCCTGTCCTTAAGCTTGTTGTTCCTCTTGCTTGCTCTGCCCCTTGCCTACGGCTGGCGGGGTGTAAGTACTGTACTTACATGGATGAAATCAAGAAACGATGCCAGCGCCTGCCAGCGCATCCTGGCGTCTACATGTGGCGTTCCGGTATGTTCGGACATCTTCACTGCCCTCTCATCCTCCTACCGACGTGGTCGAGCGGAGAGTGCGCTTTTTGGGCGAGACTGAAAGCGGGTGTGCACTTCGTTGAAGGCTAGCAATGTACCACGTTTCCTCCTTTGCTATACTGCTCCTAATCATCAGATTGGCCTGACTTCACTGCCATCCCCTCTCGCCGGCTGAGCGTCTCTGCCGAGTGATCAGCTTCCAAACACAGGTGAGGGACACCCGCATTCTCAGGAAGACTTGGATTCTCAATATTGAGACACCTGCGCAATCGCTTACCGCGGTGAGCGCTCACGGGCCGGTTCCCTGATGCCGGCGCTCCGACATGCAACTCCGCCAGTCACTCGGCATCCACCGGTTCGCTAGCATGGGGACAATCGGCCATTATGTAAGGCAAATTTTGTTGTTCAAAAAAGGAAACCATATCGTACTGCACCCAAATGGCTGGTAAGGTCGCGCGATCTACCTGTTAGCGCAGAGCGTACACTCGTTTGTCCGTTGAGCCCATGGGATAACATTTAGCGGAGCTCGAACACTCTGGCTGGAGGCTGCTGACGGCGCGAGAGAGAACGCGCATTCTCTTTCCTTCCCCATCATCACGTCCCCTTCTGCACCATCCAGCCCTCACTCAGACTTTGTACCCTCTGCCATGACCATGAACATCAACATATTGAACTTCACCCTCAAAGACAGCGCGACCACTGTCTTTCTCTTGGTTGTCGGAGGAGGCGGTGCCTTCAAGTTAGGGATGGCAATGATCCGGCGGCGACAGGCGGTGGAGGCTGACCCCGAGGCCATCGAGTTGGACGATGCAAGTGGGGTGGAAGACGGCGTCACACTCAACAGTCCCGACGCCGCGGATGCCTCCAATGGAGATGCCTGAGCTCGGGTTATCCACAAGGGTGCGTTACTCAGTTCCTCGCGACAACGTCAAGTCTCTGACGGTTTCATTGTTAGCTTGTGCGCGTGTGCATGCCCGATCAGCAGATCCGATCAGCAGGTACGCTCCGTTCATCTCCAACTTCCAAGATACCAATCCTTACGCATTCCCACCAGTATCTCGCGCGCACTCTTTGCTACTCGTACGTTCGCTCCGTCCGCTAGTGTGACGTCGATGCTAACATTCGCGGCGCTCAGGCACGCTTGTAACCAGTGACCATTGATCGGTTTCATTCGAATGTGCCCTTTCGCTCTAGATCTGAGTTTGCAGTATTTCTCTGTTTGCTGTTCTGTTTGCATTCTATTTGTGTTTGTCGTTGCTTGACCTTTGGACTGTCGCTGCCATCAACGCTTATGCTGCTTTGACATCCTTTGGTTACAAACACACGTCTGTTCATTTAGTTGGGTAGCGCATCCACAGCGAGACATCAATGTCACAGCATTTACTATATTGCACTCTAACAATCAGCATTATTACACTCTGCTGTACCATACTTATACCGTTACGCCTTACTGCGCCGTACGTTACCCTCTACTTCCCACTGCCTTAGTAGAAGATCGTAAGATAGGAATCAATATACGCCAATAGAAGACACAATATATTTTCTTACCCCACACATGCTCACAATGACTATATTAATTGGTTGATAATCTCGCATAGCTAGTGAATATATCATGACCGTTGGCTTGCGATTGCTCAATCTAAAACGGTACGGTGAGCGCTTGTATATCAAGATGACGCTACTTCGAAGCCGAATGCGGATCTGCCGATGGCTGTACAGACGCCTATCCCACAGTCTATCTCCACACTCCTGCCTCTTCCGTCTCCTCAATATCTCCCCAAATCATCCACCCCCTCCCATTTGCGATCATGAATGCCTGAAAGGCCCTCCCCAATCGACACCACTCGCCAACACTCTTCGGGAGTCGCAGAGGGAAAACTGTGCCGCATAACTTGTTGGTAAGTAATCGCCTTCTCCGTATAGTTCAACGGCTTGAGCTCTTCGCGGGGCTGGTCGTGCCTTGCCACAATCGGATGCTGTGCCCCACCTCCTACATATATGCGTTTCCTCAGGCTCAAGGATGCGTGCGATTCAGATCAAGCGGTCAAAACGCTGTGGGAAACTTGGCATCCCGACGACATCCCGACGGTCTTCACCGCATGTGCGCGCGCTGCACCCAGCCCGAACCGCCTACTCCGCACGCCGAAGACGCTACCTCTCCTCCCTTGATCTCGACCGGGTTTTCGACGCTGTTCGCTAGCCGCAACACCTCTCAGCACTCCATCTCAGCGGGCCAGTCCGTGACCGACGCGTCCTCGCACCTGTCACCTCGCGATTCTCGGTCCCCCAAGGAGGACCATCCCTCCGTACCAAAACCAGATGACGCGTCCCATCAGCAGCCCGCGAAACCTCAAGTAACTTTCCTCACCAAGTTCTACACGTACGTCCATCTGACGTGTCCACCTCGCGCTTCGTCCAAACTAACAGCGCGTTTAGCCTCCTTGAACGTCCAGAGAATCACCACATGATCCGCTGGGATCTCGCAGGAGAGCACAATTGTAGAACGTCCAGAGCAACTCGTGCTCAATGTTCTGCCCAGCGTTTACCGCCAGTTGCGCTTTGCTTCTTTCTCTTGGTAATTAAAAGTAAGTATTCCCTTCTTTCCTTTCTACTCAGTTCTCTGGTGCTTGTCGTGGTTGCCCGCAACACTGACACTTTTTCTCGCATGCCTCAGGTTTATGGCTTGATGCGTAAGGTCAATCCCCAAACATGGACCGCGATAGGTGGCCCGACGCTGTGATTTCATGCCCGCCGTATTCCCGCTTTTGACACTCATCTAATTCACGCTTCCCTAGCGACCCGACTCTCAACCGCCACTCACCGCCCGAGGTCGTCGCGAACTTCAAGTGTCGTGTCCCTCCGCGCCTCCCCAAACTGCGCAAGAAAAAATTAGAGGTTCCCCAGATACCACCACCGTGCTCTGCAATCGATGAGCGAGAGGGTTGGCGGACGAGCATGGTGACCATCGGCGTTCCCATGGGCAAGAAGCCTACTTTGTCGTCGCCACCATATCTACACCACTGCGCGACGCTAGCGGTGCCTAGCATCCGTCATCTAGCAAAGTCTTGTGCGACGCATTCAAAAGCGGTCCCCTTCAGCCTGGGATGCGTATAAGCAGCGACGCGCACTTCTCGCCTCGAACGTTTCTCCTGACTCGCGCCCGGACGAAACCGAAGAGGAACTTGATCTCTCACCCACCTCTCCCACCTCAACAAAAATGGAGGATGCCCCGTTTCTCGAACCATTCGCGACGATTGCAGAGCGGCGCCATTCGACTCCCATAGGCTGTCCCTCTTTTGCGTCGAGTCTCCCAGATGCCACGGCGCGAAGCCAGCTTCAGCCCGTCATCGGTGACATCTGCTCTTCCGGCGTCAGAGCGGAGAGTGTGGTGGACCAGGCACAAGCTCGAGCTCACCGACTACCTCATCAAGCCTGGGCAGCAAGTATGCAAGTAGTCCCTCTTGGTCGACCAGTTCAAGGACAAGCGCCATGCTCAAAGCGTGTCAGAAGACGAGAAGGGTACCCTTGCTGAACCCAATATGACGGACCGCTCGAGATAACCTCGTGCTGGAGGCTATGCGCGAGATGATGAGTCGCGTGGAACCGCACGAGCAAGACGGAGGCGCACAACCTCCGCTCGGCCTTCATCCACTCGCAGCTCGTTTTTATGAACCCTCCGCTCCCCTCTCCCTCTTCGATAGCCTCTGTTGCCGCCTCTGTTGCCGCACAGCCCTCTGCGGTGTCGTCGAACCCGTCGTCAGTGTACACCTCGCCTTCCCATAGGCAATCAGGTCCGTGTCCACGTCCTCATGCTCGGCGGTGTACTCTGTGCCCACGCCCAGCCGCCTAGTACCGCGCCGCCCCGCTCCTGTCCCTGCTCCAGCGCCGGCCCGCGGTTAGTTTACTTGACGACAGACTCTGTGTCGCCGCTTGGACCGTGCTTGTTCGCGGGTGCCCTGGACGCCGTCTAGCATCCGTGCAGCAGGTGAAGTACCTGGGTGCATTCTTGTACAACGGCGGGTACTGCATTTTCGTGAAGATTCAGAAGGGCGGGCGGGTGTACGAGCCGAGGCACTGGTTCGCGCCAGCGAGGTCGAGGTGGTGGACATCGAGGAGGACAGTCGTGAGTCTCCGCTTCGCTCACTCGCCACGACACCGAGCTCCTCCTGCCTTCTGCCTTGCTTGCTCGCGATAGACTGATTTTTTCGCCTGTCACACAGAGATGGAGGCAAATGTTGGCAATGACGTTCCGCAGGTCTCTGAAGGCCATGGGTGCATGCCCTCAATGCCATATATTACATCAGCCCATCACACTTGAGCTCTCCTCCTTTTTCGCGCTGTCTCAACATTTCTGACCGTTTCTCTCATGTATCCCTTTGTATTGTCGCATCACCATAAGAGTGACACATAACCTATGATAGTCCTTGGCCTCAGTGCTGCTACAAATAAATGAATCTGTCTATCTATCGATACACCCTTCTAATACAGGCTGTTGATGACGCTTTGTCCAGGATGGGGCACTACGAGCTGGCGGCTCCCAAGTCTTGTCGAACATACGAGCGCGGATGCTTCCAGCTTTTGCGAAGTGGAGAGAGAGAGGTAACATTCACACAAAAACCCGGAATAGAAAAAGAGCAAGGTTGACATGCTACAGGTACCGGTACATGCGGTACTTGGGCGGTTGATCCTATGTGTCTCAAAAGGACTAGAATGTAGAACACCTGTGAGCAAAGAGCTATAAACAATGAGAAGGAGAACTTATGTTGGAACGATCGAGTCCTCCTTGAAGTCCTGAGTACGAGACTTGCCAGTACGCTTCGACCAGCCAAGGGCCGCACGTCGCGTGCTCGAAGTGACTCGAGGGCGCGCTGGAAGACTGATCACATTCTTGTCTTGTTTCGACGTCTTGAGCTCGACACTGAACGGCGTGAAGGGCTTGATCTCGCTAAGCACTGGTGGCGGCGTGGGGACATCGAGATTCATGCTCCGCTGCACCTCACGAAGGACCGTCTGGTCGTGGAGGGACATTGCGAACGACTTGCTCGGAGCGTCAGTGAAGACATGCATGGGCGACGAGCGAGTCTTCTCGGCAGACGCGGTAGACCGCATGTGTACGGCGACACTCTTGACGAAGTTTGCGATCGGACACGGTGGGAACGGAGCTCGGAAGGAAGCAGGCCGCAGCTGTTCTGCGAATGCTCGAGCATGGCCTGCATGGCAATGGGTTCGCGTGGAGGATAGAATGCTGTCAAGCAACTACGTCAATAAAACACTCTGTTCGAGCATGCAAAATGTGACTCACACTGCAGTGCGAAGACGGAGAACGGAGTGTCGTTCTACAAGCGCTTGCTCTCGTCGACAGTGACCCGAGCCTCACTGCGGAGAGTCGTGATGCCATGCTCGTCGTCGCACCGTCGCCTTCGACGACATAGGCTGAGTCGTTCACCATCGAATTGACCCCTGCTTCGCCAGACTCTGAGACATCAGGCGTTGTGGCGAGGCGATCGTCTCGTACACAGATGAACGGGACATGCGCGCCTGGTCGATCCGATGCCGATGTCCAGTGCCCTAGCGTGAGTACGGGCACAAGCCCTCGCGACACCGCTGCTGGGATGCGACGCTGGTGAGCAAGTTGCTAAGATGTCCGAGGTCAACGTTGGACTGAGAACCGCCAGAGATCGAAGATCCATCAGACGACGACAATGGGCGCGAAACGCTGCATCGACGACAACATATCCTCAGCGACACGCACACGGAAGGCAGGACAACACGAAACGTACAGGAAGGCGCATTGGACAGCGACGGCTCGGTCTCGTGATGTTCTGATGTGGACGACAGAGGGGGCGACTCTGGCTGAGACGGACTTGGCTCCCTTGTTGTGAGCTTGAAGCGGATCATGAGCGTCGCACTGTGCTGCTCGGTGCTGGGGCTGAGGCTTGGCAATGCGGAGCGCTGTGCATGACACGCAGATTGGAATGGGAAATGGACCGGGTCAGGACATGGATGAAGGGCGTGCACATACATGGGACGCGTGCGCACCGGTCATCTGGATACCACTCGTAACGCGCTTGCGAAACAAGTCGGTGTCGTGGTCTTCGTCAAAGCGGAAGCCGAACATCCGTGACTGGAGCGATGCCTAGGTAGGATCGCGTGCGCTCCGCTGGCGAGTGATTGGCGAAGGAGAGTATGAAGGCAGAGGACGTGTGGGAGAGGAGAGCGAGGAAGGGGGTGAATAGGAGGAAGGGCACGAGGATGAGGAAGATGTTATCGAGCACTCTCGGAAGGGCAAAGAAGGCCGTATTGGTTGACTCTGGCGGTGACGAGGAGAGTGGCAGTGAGGCCGAGGGAGGTGACGACGGTTGAGATTCTGGGACGGTCGATGGAAGCGAGGTTGACGACGGTGCAGGCTGGGAGTCCGGTTCTGTCGATGAAGACGGCGACATCGCGGTCACGAACTCTTCTGACGAGCACTCGGATGTAGAGCGGGTCGGCAAGCGTGGGATCGCCAGTTTCGAAGGGAAGATGGACGTTACAGATCGGGAGTGTGGGGTAGTCCGTGGCGCCTGGACGAGCGGTGCTGAGTGGTGGCGCAACCTGGAACACAAGGAGGATGCACAAGAGCGGTTCGGTTAGCACGACCGAATGGTGGGCGAAAATGCAACGTAGGAAGCGGCGGGCGAAAAATTAGACCAAGAAGTGTGTGCGCGGGTCCTCGAGACCGATGTCTCGAGGCCAGACAGCTCCGCCCGATGGCGGCACTTCCAGTGAAAGGGGAGAAGTGTGTCGGGTCCACGAAACCGATGTTTCGTGGCCAAACGACCCGCCGATGGCGGCACCGTGCATGAGAGCCGAAGCATGGGGACTGTACTCACCTAATTGGTGCATATACCCATCCAATGTAAGGGTTGGGTATACTCGAGACGGGGCCCGCAGACACAGACAGACGACAGATAGCGGAAAAGACACATGGGCAAAGAATACATGGGAGAAGAGAAGCATGGAGTGGTGGTAACGTGGCCAGAGCGCCGAGCGCGATGAAAGGTGGGGCACAGCCACCTGCCACGGTTGCTCATTTAAAGCGCCGCCTTCTCCTACTCGCCTTCTGTCGCCTTCTCCTACTCTCTTGTGTCGTGTGTTGGCCCTTAGCTACCTGGCTCCTCTGCGAGAGGATTATGGCTCGTACGAAGCAGTCTGCTAGCAAGTGCACTGGGGCGACTGCCCCCCGGCGCGCACTCGGTACGGCACCAGACACGACGACCAGTCTGGGTCCTCAAAATCCGCCGAAGCGTACAAACGGTAGAGAAATCTCCATTGATTTCTGCCTGTTGATAGCACACTGAATTAATGATAGCATCTAGCGAGGCCCCAGCTGCAAAACGGGCCAAGACTACACCTGCCGCGACTCCGCGTGCCTCCACACGTGCCCAGACTACGCGTGCCCAGACTAGACCCGCACAGACTACACCAACACCGCCCGCACCTTCAAAGACGACACTTGGCCGCAGGCTTGTCAAGACGACACTCGGTATGAAGGGGCCTATTGGAGACGGAGAGTCGACGAATGGTGTACGTGAACTGTGTTTACGCTGCACCCCACCACACATTTCACATCCCTTGCACAGTTCTGCTACGGATGTCAAAACGGAGGGGCCAGCATTGCTTGTGATGAATGCCCACGCATCTTGTGTTTCCGCCATGCACCCCAGATAGCGGCCGTCGATCAGGACACACGCGAAACCCTCAACTTCCGCTGCCCGTCCTGCCATACCAAGAAGACTCAGAGCCTGAATATGATTGTGCCGTACTATGTGAGTGAACGTTCCTGATTTTCTAGAGTGTCTCCGAACACTGAAATAGTTTCAGGGTCTCTACCATCCTCCCGGGGTCCCGAACAGCCCGAGCGCCCGTACTTTGCGGACTGGGTCAAGCTTCATTTGGTCGCGCGCGCCTCAACACGCCCAAGTTGACACACGCCCTATCCTCATCCTGTCGGTCCGCCTGGCCACCCTCCCGAGACCAATAACCCGGCGAGGCTCCTCTTCAACCACCTCGCCCGTGGTTTGAAGGGTCAGCAAGTGGCGGCTCACGATACATTGACCTCCCATTCGACATGTCAGAGCCCGCCATGCCACAAAATACCGCAACAAGTGGGATAAAGAGCTAGCCGCCCTGGGACTGTGCGCCTCTGCACCGCTCTGCCACATTCGCACTGACCTCATTCAGGCTCACAAACACCCGCATCATGCTATTCATCTATAATCACTCGCATGAAGAGACCGCGACCTGTTCTACGGCGAAGATACCTGTTCAGTGAGCCTGGCCCAGGTATATCATTTTTTCCATCCTTTGGTCGGCAACCGTTAACATTGCATGCAGTGGTGGGCAGACGCCATCTCACCGACTCAGGCAAATTGCCACGTCCCGTCAGAACCAGCTTACAATCGCCATGCTTGTTCGCGGTCGCTGCTCAGTAATGATGCGCCCGACGTGAGCTCGTTGCGGCCGTCGATGAGTACGTCTCTCATTCATATGCACTATCTCAGTGTTAATCCCCTGCTAAACAGGATGCGAGCGACGCATATGTTTGCCTTTGTGACTGAGCGTCTTCAGCCTGTTCTGACGACGCAGTTCTTCCAGGCGTTCGCCTTGCGTTACCTCTTGGAGGGTGCTACACTTTCGGCACAGCTCATGGCCGCCCTCCTCGAGCAGTCGAGCTCACTTGCCCGTCACTCCGCCGTTTGGCACATTTTGCGTCCCGCTGGTGAGACGGAACTCATGATGCGTGAGTACAGGTGGACGCACCCGACAATGCGACCCCATGGCGAAGACATTGGCTTTCAATGCCCCGCATGCGGCTCACTGTCATGTAGGCAAGGGAAGACGCACCACGACCGCTCGGTGACGGTGTCTTGCAAGAAGAAGAATTGTCACTGGAAGCAAAACTATCAAGCCCCGGAGGGAGCGCGGCCTCTTGACGCAGTGGAGGGAGTCTGGACCACTCGTACGATATCTCTCGCATAATGGATCGTGCACGCCCGTCCTTCATCTCGTCGTCCTATGCCCCTAGCCTTCATACCTATCTCTGGGCATTGTCACCCTGTTTCGCGTCCTGTTCAAGTTGTTTTCTGCCTATCGTAGTCTGTCCTTACTCCGTACTACCCTGTTTCCTAACTTTACACATGTCAATTTGTGCCCGCCCCGTGTTCGCCATCATCCTTCCAAGAATCCAAGGTCAATCAATGCTAGCAAATTTCAGGGAATCATTTATTCGAATGTATGGTGGCACGGTTTCGTGACAGAACAACAAGGTAGTTTCTGGGAATCCACCGCCAAGTCGATAGCATCGTCCGGAGTTGGCGCAAGGCCATTTCTCTTGAGCACGCGCTGAAACTCCACGAGAGAGCACCGTCCGCGCTGGTGATCACGCCGGCCAAATGCGGATCTGCGGATGGCTGTATGTACAGACACCCACAGTCTATCTCTATCTCCACACTCCTGCCTCTTCCGTCTCCTCAATATCTCCCCAAATCATCCGCCCCCTCCCATTTGCGATCATGAACACCTGAAAGGCCCTCTCCAATCGACGCCACTCGCCAACACTCTTCGGGAGTCGCAGAGGGAAAACTGTGCCGCGTAACTTGTTGGTAAGTGACTCATCGCTTTCTCCGTATAGTTCAACGGCTTGAGCTTTTCGCGGGGCTGGTCGTGCCCACCTCCTACATATGCGTTTCCTCAGGCTCAAGGATGCGTGCGATTCAGATCAAGTGGTCAAAATACTGTGGGAAACTTGGCATCCTGACACATCCCGACCCGCATGTGCGCGTGCTGCACCCAGCCCGAACCGCCTACTCCGCACGCCGAAGACGCTACTTGATCTCGACCGGGTTTTCGACGCTGTTCGCTAGCCGCAACACCTCTCAGCACTCCATCTCAGCGGGCCAGTCCACCGACGCGTCCTCGCACCTGTCCACACCCGCTGCCCTGTCTTGCTGCCTTCTCTCGATGACTTGCAACTTCTTTATTCTCGCTATGCTCTGTGTTGTCTCTGTACCTAACCCCCTGAAGGACCTTAGGATAGTTCGTTCGACATGCAGCACCTAGCTGACCGCGGTGCGGGACTCGTTCACGTCGCCATGAGCTTCGGCGCGCATAGGCCGCACATCTGGAAGACTGCCCCGCGCTAAGGCTGAACGTAGGTCAACCTATAGATAATCCAGATCTGAACCTACAAGTTTGCTCAAATTTTTACCTCTGATTGGGATCTGTTTAGGTTGACCTAAAATCTGACCTAAACCTACAGCTCTCCAACCTATAGACTGCAGGTCACCTAGAAATTGACCTAAACCTGCTGCAGGTCATAGGTTACCCAGATTTTATTACCTCTAGTTCACATATTTGAGGCAATATATCAGTGGTAATGGCAATATATCAGTAGTAATGACAGATTCAAAGGTGTTCTAAGGATATATCAATAAAAAGTATAGAAACACACTCAAAGTATAGTGATTTAGAGTGTAGAACATCATACAGAAGTTCAAAGAAGTGTCTTTTTGACTGCCCTACAAGATATGTCAAGTATTTACTATAGTTATGCCTTAAGTATATTCTATATGGCTCCTCAAATATGAACTATTTTAATGAAAAAGTTAGATCTAGGTTATATTAGGTGACCTGCAGCAGGTCAAACATTTCCAAACCCTTGATTCAGATCCACAGTTGATTCATATAGTAGGTACCTAAACCTACAGATCTTAAACCTATAGGCTTTTTTCCAGGTCAGGCCAGGTTGATCTACAGCATAACCTGAACCTATGTTCAGCCTTACCCCGCGCGCCATGTCCACCACCTCTGTCCCTCTGTCCCATGCGACCCTTAGGACCGTACCAGAGCTTTTCCCGGCTGTCGATTGTCCACGCCGCCGAGCGCCGGTCGACCGAGAGTATCGTACGCCGCAGCGAGAGATATTGATAGGTGCGCCATGCTCCTATGCGCGATCGGTGGACAACCCGACGTCCTGACCACACCTGTGAGAACAGATCTACACACACAGCACTATCAAGGCGACACTCCCACCTCTGGGCCACGAGGCTCGTACATTCACGGTAGTGCGACTGCGCACTACCGCGCACGCAACATTCTTCCTGCTGAGGCGACCGCCCGCCACGCCCTATTATATCCACGTATCCCCAGCTAAAGACGCCATCGACGTGAGCGAGTGTGAAGCCACGGGTGGCAGACGAGTCTGCGGTTCTCGCCGTCGAGGAAGGCCCTAACGTGAGTACATCATGTCTCAACACCCTTAGGTCCTTGTTCTTTAAGTTGTCCTTGTCTCTTTGGATGCACTGGGCTGACCTACCGCCCCCATTTCCCTTCCGACTGCCGTTAAAATAGCTTTTCTAACTTTATCCTCTGGCCTCTCTTCCACTACCACCGCGAGATGAACTGCGAAGACAAAACTGTCTCGCTTATCGACAGGCGTAACATGGCCTTCGGCGACGAACATGTCCCAGCTCAAGCCCGACTGCATGGTACGGGTGCAGGACTACCATCTCATGTTTCTCCCGCCTCCTCCGCACGCCATCGACTTCAAACCGCCGGAGACTTGGCTGCAACCGAGATCGATCGACTCTCTACGGATTTAACTGTGAGGAGATTGCCCTCCACCGTATTTGCAGAACGTGAAGATCGGATCTTCTCGCACACTCTCTGCAGGGCGTCCGCTCGAACGTGATCGCCCCAGGATCGAACGCGGGCACGGAGAGCAATGACCAGCTGAAGGCAAAGCGCCCGCGACGACAGCGTGCAGGACATCGCAAATGCGCCGTCTTCCTCTTCAGCCCTGCCGCGCGGTACACTATCGGCTCGACGATCGCCGTCAGTGAGCACCTCCCCCGTTTATCGGACCCCCCTTCACTGCTCTCATTAAGCGCGACGGATCGCCTTTCGACGGAGTTAGCGCCCACGGAGGCTGTACCGCGCGAGCACCCTGGTCAGCGCGTCTTTACTGGGACGATCTCATCCGTCGACGCGACTCCAGTCACAGGCGCAGACAATCTTTTGTCATGTCTGCCAAGGTTACAGCCCAGTCCCCGTCACTGAACGCGGTTCCCGCTAAACGCCAACATCCGTTGTGGCGTCGGCCAGCGCATGACAACGGTGTTATGTCTTTTTGTTTAGTTGCAAATGTTGCAACCTTTTATACCAGTTCAGTAGGCTAAGTAGGAAGGTGGAGTAAGACGTCATGTAGTAGCTTCTATTGAAATGCATTGATTTTATTACCATATTCAAGTATCTGATGTGACGTAGTGGGTGAGCACAGACCAGCGCACATTTACAGGGATCAAATAGAGGATATACAAAGTCACTAGTAGTCCATAGGCGCGAGTAGACAGTGGTAGGTACCAGTGGTACCCGAGGGCTAGCGTCCGGATCTTGACGAGGTCGCCTACATCCGATGCTCTGCACTCGTGCCCCACCTCAGTTTATTGGTTGATCCTCCGCGCCACGATACAGGGAAGCGGAGGAGGTGCGATGGTTTCACCTAACAACTTGGTCCATTTGTCCTCCCGACAACTATTGCTCTATGTAAAACATCCGGTTGCCGCTTCCACTGCCAATCCACCCCTGATCAGACCCCAGCGACGCCAGCCATTATTTCAGTAACCTCGCATTCTCTGCAACACCCCTCCGAGTCCTCTTCCGCTTGCGCCCGTTGCTGCAGCCTTCACCTGCGCCTCCTTCTCTAGCTCCTCCTGAACCATCCTCGCAAACACCTGCGCGCCCCCGTACTCCACACATCAAATACCCTCCCACTCCTCGTCGGGCGCCGCAAAGTCTAGATTCAAGTAAACCGTCCGTAGAGGCGGCTCCTCATCCTTCCCCGGGGAGCGACGTGGAGAAGGCATCGGCGTCCCGAGACAGTGCGCAGATATTGTCGGCTCGTCTGCGGGCGGGTCTAGGGGTACAGTCGTCGCAGCGTGGAGGGATTGCACGGCCTTGGAGAACTCTCGCACTATGCGCTTCATTCCCGGAATGCGGAGGCTAGTCCCCACAACCAGGAGCAGGTCCGCTCCAGCGCGCCCTTGCCTTTCGAGCTTCCCATTAGGTCCTTCAAGACGACGTTGCCCACTTCTTCTCCGCCCTGTGGTATTCGTTATAGAGCACGATGCTCGGGCGTAGCTTCCCAACCCCATGGGATCGCTCTCACGAAGTTGACGCTGCTTCCTCCAGAGCGGTGCACTGAGGACATGGAGGAGGCGCCGGAGACCAAAGAGTCGATGTAGTCACATAGAGGATATGACTGCGTACACGTCATGCAGTGCATCAGCTGGAGGGTGCCATGGAGAGGGATGCACTTGGGGGTCCCCACCAGCGGCGAGATAAGTCGGCTCGCTGAAGGCATCTCCGCTGGAGGCGTGTTAGGGGGAGCTTTCCCTTTGCTCGACCGAGTTTTATCCTGTTTGAAATTGAGCTCAGGGACCCCAAATGTCAGACCAGACTTCTCCTCGAGCGCGTCGACGTTTTGTGTGTAGACCCGGAGGAGACGGCGACGGTCATCGAGGACTCGGAGGAGGCCATGGAATGCTGTGGGTTCGGCTGCCTCTGACAGTTGCGACAGTTGCGCAATCATTTGACAGAAAAGCGATGTCGCATCTTCAGACTGTATGAGGTAGGGTGAGTGATCGCTATTCAGTCCGAACGAGGTACAGCGAGGAGTCCAAGATGAGTGTTATGGAGTTGTTGAGCATGGGGTAGCGAAAAGAGAATCAGAAATTTGGTCATTCTTGACCGAGTATACGGAGCCCGCCGCGGCCTAGGACATGACGCTTGTGGGAAACCACGTCTTTTTCCGCTAAAACTTAGATAGTCACGTCGCCCGCATGAGACGCTATATCATGCAGCATACCGCGCGGTGCGGTCATGACATGTACCCTGCAGGGACTCTGACGACAGTCTCTCACTCCGTCCCATGTTCTACAAAACCGGGCATGGTGATAAAGCATGACTCACACTGAAAACCGACACGTCAAACAAGTCCTTGCCAAAGGCCAGCGTCGGGTGGTTCCTCTTCAAGGACTGGAACAGACCCTCTGACGATCTGAAATCAGGTATCCCTGCCTGAACGGAGATGCCTGCACCTATATACACAAATTATTGGAAGCATTGCGCATGACTGTGAGAATGGGACAAGGGTAAGGGAAAACTACTGTCGCTCACCGCACACAACAACAATACGACGGGCCTTGAGGACAGCCTTAACGACTGCTTAACGTGACCCACTGGGTCAGGCGAGGGCATCAGAAACGCTGGTGACGGTGGAAAGGACTCAGCCGCATTCAGTGGTAGAAATGCCGTCATCGTGTGAACGATGGACGATGGCGAAGGGCACAGAGAGAGGAAGCACGAAGGAAGGCTAGAGCGATTGGGCCCAGCTCGCTTTACGAGGGGATTTGACAGCTGGTCAGGTCAGCAGCGCCTTCATGTCATTCATCGCCTACACTGCCCCTTCAATTACCTCGGACAATGGAAACCCTTGTTTGAATTCCTACATGTATACCGTCTTTATGCATGGCTTTCCCCTTCCGACACAGCCACTCAACCGACGACAGGGACATCAAATGCGATGATGGCCCGAGGAGGAGGACCCTAAACCGCAGAGCCAATTAGCAAACTTCAACACCTTCTCTCCTCCTCGATTTCGCACTACCAGCCCATGGGAGAAGGATGTTCAGTGTTATATACCATACGTGTGTGGCAGAATGGGCGTGTCGGTATATGGTCAGATTGGATCGACATGTAACATATATAAGGTCTGGGTGGGGTCACTACACACCTCGGTCCCAGCCTCAAACTCAGCCTGCCTGGAGCTTTGTGGTTGCGCTGACTTTTGCGTTAGCATCAGCCCGTGTCGACCCCAGAATGGAGACACGAGGAAGCAGTGAGATGAGGACCTCTGGTACGCGAGATGCCGCGCGCACGAAGCAGAGAAATGCTTAACGAGCCACCGCACGGGCGAATCTCTATGGTGCGCCGCGCTCCTCGTGGTCGGAAAACGCGTAGCAGTCGCGGTGTGCAGTCGTCCGTCAGCAGTTGCCAGCCGTACTCAACCACAAGCAATCGAGAGCGAAGAAATGTGTCCTGAGCAAGTCCAGGATCCCAGTTGCCGTCACACCAGGTCACAGCAGACAGTCCTCACCATAGTCACACCTGATGTCACGCGGGAGTCGGGAGCATGGTGGAACCAGGATACAATGTTTGGTACATATACCATCCAAGTGTTCTACAGACACTTTCTGACTGAGCAATGTGTGCAATTGCTCGCAGCAGTGCTGCTCGGATCGCACACCAGCTGAGTGGAGTGCCTTGGCCTTCGCCATGGCCGCACACGCCTTCCCACTGTAAGCGTGGTAAGGTCCATCTCTCTAATCCGATTCTCCAGCTCCCAAAATCCCATCCCGGATGCCATATCTGGGTGTAGGGCCCCCTTTGCTATCTACATGAATCATGCATACTGCCAGCCCTTGACGCATCCGTCGTGGGTTTGGCAGCTGCCGTTCCAGTCGAAAGACGGCGGACTCATCCCAATGGTGGGACACAGGATATGGTACTGCTCTCAGGCACGAGGGAGGAACACAAACCGCGTCAGAGGCTTCTTGACAAGCTCGCGAATGCGCGTCCCGATCCAATCCTCCATCTCGTATAAAGGCCCAATTCACAGTCGCAGGAAGACTGTAATTTTATCCTCCGTGTTGCGAGATCTCGACCGCCGAGATTTAAAATACGAGAGTATGAAGAGTGCATGTTCAAACGCGGGTGTTCAACGTTCAACGTTCAAGGCCAGCGCATACGAGTGACCGTGACGTCACTCTGAACCCATCAGCAGCACCCCGACACACAAACGCACTCTTCCACTACCATGAGTCGGCCTTTGCTTTACTTGCAGCTATCTGGCCGACATCCTGCTGATAGTCCCTGTCATATCGCGGTGCACACAGTGGCAGCTCCGGAATCCTGACCATGAGTTATCCTCATCTTCCTACACTCGAACCCGTTGCTCTCATGACGGCTGTCCTGATGGCTGTCCTGCACTATTCGACTTCAGCTCGACTTCAGAGGCTCGCCCATAGGCTCGACTTCAGAGGCTCGAGGCTCGCTCCCGATTCCGGTCGCACTGGTCCCAGGTGAGTATATGCCTCCATCTGCTACTCGTTCCTGTTCACCCGTTCCTGTTCATCTAAGTGATCTGTTAGTTCACCTCATCAATTCCTCCACGACCATAACCATCACGTCTGTGTCAAGCGTGAGCCGCAGTCTCCAGCTCCAGTCTAGCAGTTAGCGGCCAGCCCCGTTAGTGCCCTGCTGTCGGTACGTTCCTCTGTGCACTCTCACCCTCTCTACCATCTCCCCCCCTCCTCCCGCTTCTCAATATGCTCAACGGCGGATTAGATTGGCGCATCTGGATCGATGGCCAAAGTCATTTGCTATCGACTTCACACAATCCACAAACCCCCATCCTTCTCATCCCAGGTCGCAACGCCCATATCCACCCCAAGCCATCTCCTCACCCCAATCTCCACATGCCCATCTAGGGACTGCCTGCATCCTCACGACATAACGGACACAACCACACAACCCCGCCAAGAGCGCGCTCACCCCATCCTCCTCCAATGCATCCGAGGTGACCTCCGCATCCGCCCTATCCACGCTGAACAGCCAGGCGCGAGCTGCTTGCGAGGGCTGGCTTCATCGATCTATCTTCTAGGACGAGCTCATATACTCCACACACTCGCACTCGCATCTGTAGCAGTCTGCAGCCCCGTACTTGCTGGGACCCGCCCAAGTACGTGACACCCTTCCTTGCTCCTGAACATTGGTTCGGACGTTGGTTCGGACGGACAGACGGACGAGTGTTGGTGGAGTGTGGCTGGGGGAACGTGCTACCGTTTGACTGTCAACGCTGCAGGTGCCCGCACCTGACCTCGTCCCGTTGGCCGCAGTCATGTCGACCTTGGTTTGACTGGCCAACCGGCCAACTCTCCAGCCTCGGCCCAGTGCGGAGGGTGGCACCCACTCGCCAGCAACATGACGGACCTGTTTGACTGGCACGGACTGACACGATCAAGCTATCGAGGGAGCAGAGGTAGATGAAGGCTGCTGCGGAGAGATAGAGTCCACAGAATAAGAGTGCGTGTCCGCGTCGCGCCGTTCCTTGTCCCCTACCCACGCTGGCCCACATGCCTCATAGACCATGAAAGTTGCCAACTCCCAGTGCCGCCAGTCTGCCAGTCCAAGATCCGAGCCACCCTACCAGCCACCCAGGCTGGTAGGGTGGCTCGCGGCCATGACGCTGTCGACGCACACCACTACTGCAAGCACGCTCAAGCCGGCCCGGTCCCATCATAGAAAATCGGCTCCAATGACGGGTAGCATGACGACTTGGCGCGCATGACAGTTCACGGCCGTTCACGTCGAGCGAGCCGCTCGACGGTCAAGTGGCGGTGAACGACGTCGGGATAGCGCGCCTCCTCTGGACGAGCTCATCCGCCTCCATCTCGACCCGCACCAGCGGCAGCAACAGCCACCCTGGCCTTGGAGCGCGGAGCGCAGAACATGGGCTAGAACGAGGACGGGTCGCTTGGGGTTTAGGACGAGTCTCGAAGCGGTCTTGAGGCGCATGCTCGCGACGCCCTCAGGCTCATCTCTGAGCTGGAGCCTGTGCTTGCTAGTGCGCCCTGTGCAGGGTTGGGCATCGAAGGGTTGGGCATCGTGTCAAGACATTGCGGGGTTGGGTGTTGTTCCTCGCCATCTTCCTTGTTGCTCAGGCTTCTACTTGTACTTCTTTTGACATATAGTTCTTGTCCCGACTGAACGCCCGTATCCCTGCATCGTTGTCGACCGTTACCTGTTACAAAAACACAACTATTTTCTCACCAGTGGACAACGAGACGGGATGGAGGGGCTAGCGATGATGTCATGATATGGGAACTAGAACCGACTAGATGCCGTTGGTTGGCGGACTCTTCCAAGTCGAACGCCCCAAATTTCCGATCCTAGCAGTGGGTGGAAACTGACTGGAACCAAGGGACATTTGATGTCAGCGATAGCTGTCACTGGGAAAACACACTCGGACGGAAGCCAAAGGGCATTGTCCTAAGTTCTTTGGGTTGGCCACACTGCAGAGTTTGAATTACCACGGGTTCCAGTGCGCACCTTGTCGGAGAGAAGTTGGCACCATTTTCTTCCGCAGGGTTTAGCTCGTGGTTGCGCGATCCTCTCGGGATTCTGGAGCGTCGAGCGCACCCGTCTAAGGAGGCATTTCCCGGAGATGACTATGGTGTTGAAAACCGATATTTACAGGTCATATACTCATATAGACATTCATATACCGCGCAACTCATTTCACCGCTAGAACCTCCTTCACTTCCGCCCCCTCATACCTCCTGCTACCGAGTACTGTAATATTCGTTCTCCGTTTCTCGCTCATGGCATCTCAAGCGATCACGAACGAACTTTGACTCCATCCCAGATTCCTTTCCAACTCCCTTTTGAGGCTACACATCGGACAGACATGTTAAAGCCCGGCAATGTCGTACGAAGTCATCACTTACTCGTCTTGCTTGTATAGTTCTATCTTCTTATTATGGGGCTGAAGCGAACATTTAGAAGACATGTTCCCAACAGATACGCCGTCAACTCACAACATGAAACTTGAGAGTATGTCCGTCGATTTTGAGACAAACTGACATCGGCTGCCCGACGCCTTCCCTTGCCCTGGTGACTTCCGATCGTATGCATATCCCAAATGGCCCATAACCTTTCGGATCATCAGCATACCCCATGATTAGGGACTCGTTAAGGCATACCTTCACAAACTCTAACCAAGTTATTTCGTACCGCGCATTGTTCCCAATCTTGAATATGGACGACATGACCTGCACGCACGATCGTCACGGTGCTGTGCTCCGATCACCTGAGACCTGAGTGGGGGCTTACCAGGTAATCAGCCTTGGTCACTTGAACGACAGGCATGAGCGCAACGTCTAGACAGTTGTGCCTTCGTACGGTGGGAGAGGACTTCACGAACGAGCCGGGGGAAGCCTTGCGCCGTAAATCAGGTTGAGGACAAGCGTCTTAGGTCAGGGTCCATGGGAAGCATGTCCGCTGCAGGATTTCGCGACGGTCTCACTAAACACTCAGGACGTCCAATGGTTCCATTCAGAAATATTGCGTTCAGGCCACTTGAGGACTGGATAATGCCGCTGCACTCACCTCACCTCTTGGCGACGGGTGTGGTTCCGCGCCTGCAACGGTGGTCGAGCGTAGTGGTACTACTCCCGACCTGTCCGCGGCGGCAAAACTTACGCCGCTGCGTTCCGTTCTCATTGTTTCGATACTAGATAGTACGCCGCTCTGATCTGGTGCTATGAGTGGGATAAGCGTAAGTTCGATGATGGTCGATGATGGTACGAAAGTGTTGAAATAGCGACTTACTGCTTAGAACACACGTCGAGAGCATACTCGCCTCAGTCACAAACACATAGGTCGGTTGCTACGAGCTCTAAAGCGGTAATCGAGATGCATTGCCGGTCGCAATAAGCTTTATAATTTGATAGACGGCTCGCTCAAAACAGAGAGAGATACTACATGACAACAGGAGTAGAGCGGGAGAAAACATACGGGATGCTCAAAAGATACCCTGCATAAGTGATAGAATGCCCTACATCATGATTTGGATAGATTGGCAGTAAATCTGGAGAGGAGATGGGTAAGCAATTTGGCGCGAGCAGGACGTGAGATGGACATGGACGAACCTTGAGCTCATGTTCGAGGCCAAAGAACCTTCCGCTATATCCAGACGGAGGTACCGCTAGCGCGGTTGAAAGTGCAGCCAAGGGATAGAGGAGAGGACACCACAGCACAGCGATGCTAAATGGCGGGAGGTCACCGTTGTTCAAAAGTTGTGGCGAAGTGACGGATGCTGACTAAGCGTAAGGCAGTCGCACCTAGCCTTCTTCCGAAATTGTCACTCTTTCCTCGGTCAATCTTTCCTCGCTGCTTGTCATGGTCCTCTCATCCACCGCCACATCCAGCGCATCTAGGACTTCCAACACCGAGTCCTCATCAACCTGGCTTGTGGCGGGACCTCTCCGCCATAAAGGCTGTTCACTGACAGTAGGCCTGCCACTGCCAGGGTTGAAGGAACATGGGAAAATGAAATATTGGCCAGTGCGTGAGAATATGATGCGCCGCTCGCATTTATACCCATCTCTCCCATCGCCTTTCTGGCGGGTCTCGTGTAGCCTCCCTGGTTGCCCACCTGGGACGTTGTGCTCATGTTGCTGGGATGTCGCGCCGCCACCTCTGAGCAGCGGCACCGCCAGCAGCATGCTGCCAACTCTCCTGGTTGCGTGCTACTGGTCCTGGTCACCGCCGCCCCCGGGACCTCGTGCCAGCATGGCGTGGGGCTTACCAGTTTCAGGGCGGCGCCGCGCCGCTGTGCTACCCTCCTGGTCACTGTCGCCCCCGGAACCCTCGTGCCAGTATGGCGTGGGGCGACCAGTTCTAGGGCGCGCCGCGCGCTGTGCTACCCTCCTGGTCACTGTCGCCCCCGGGACCTCGTGCCAGCATGGCGTGGGCGACCAGTTCTAGGGCGGTGCCGCGCTCGTTGTGCTACCCCTCCTGGTTGCTGTTGTTGCCCGGGACCTTCGCGCGGCCGCGTGAGGCGACCGACCCGACGTTGTTATGAGGCTTGTCCGCGATCCAGCTCTGCCGTCTCGCAGTCGAGTTCGGTCGCAACGTGCTGCTCCCCTATACTCTTAGCTGTCGGGCTCCTTGTCCACGCAGCTCCTGTCATGGCGATGGTTTGTCTGGGACGATTGTCGCGACGCTGTATGTTTTGTTCAATAGGCACTTAGTGTGATTTAATAAACCCTCGCAATTCAATCGATATTGGTGGTAATTCGTGATATGTATATGTACTCATAAGTGGACTGCAGAATGTTACAAGCACTCCAGAGCAACGAAGTCTGGAGACGGAGGGATTCCGAGCATGTTCGATCCGATATCGCCACACCGAAGTTTCGGGTCCAGGCGCCATCAAGGGTCTAACGCCTAACCTCAATTCGCTGTTTCTGCCTTCCACCTACATTCACAACTGCAAGTTGCGCCCGCCTTTCTAGCTCTGCGATGGCTTGCCTTCTCTTCCGAAAGTTACTGCTCCTGGCTATATGATACTCGTATCCTCTGTCTTGAACTTTCCGCCCTCACCTCCCGCTATGCCCAAATTTCGCCAGCTTCGAGCCGCCCCGACCCTCTGATCTAGCGGCTGCTCGACTCTCACGACCGCGCACTCCCAGCAATGTCTCAAGATGAGTTTGTTCAGGTATACTGAACACCGCGGAGGGCGCTTGTGGAACCGTTTGACTGCGGGTGGTGTGCCTCTTTGTCGAGAGGATGTCGGTAAGTACGCCGGACCAGTGCCTGCTGGCCTGACATCTTATAGCATCCCATCGAGGGATTTTTCAAGATCCTACGACTCACACACTCTTTCTTTCTATTCGCCCCCTGATTCCGGCGCAAGCTCTCATTCTGTGCCTCGATTCTTTCGACGGCAATGACGTGGAGGCGCCCGCAGCCCTTCTCTGCGCATAGCAACTCACCCTTGCAGTTGTCTTGTTCGGGGGGATGTTGGTTATCTCAGTCGTCGTCTCGCCGGGAGGTTGTTGGCTTGCTACGACTAGCCCTTATCAAGTACTTGGACTACGCCCACATGCAACACAAGACCTGAAGTTGATCGATGATCCGCCGGCGACCAATGTTCGCCAACCCCGCGCAACGTGGAGACCGTGGCGGAGGGAGTGGGAGGGATGTGGGTTAATTTGGAAGCCTTGCGTGAGGCGGATAATTTGTATATTCGACTATTGTGCACAAGTCGTGCTGCTGGAAGTGTTGAGTTGCCCTAGAATGCATTGCTCCCGCCGCCGCCGCTCATCTCGCTTTTAGCGCCTAGACCTCTCTCGACCTCGCTGAACACTTGCTTGTTGTACCGAAGGCTGCTCTGTGGGACGTGAAAATATTCATACATCACCAAAACCATCTTGCGATCTCATGGAAGCATCTGCCTGCCTTGCCTGGTCATCTGTTGTTCGCTCAATCGACTGTCTGTGGCTGATCGGGCGCTTAGTTCGACGTCGGAACCTCACCATCTCGACGTCGCCCGTCCCCTCTTGGTCCTACCCCTCAACCTCCCGCCTCTCTGCTGAAGGTTCGTCTGATGCTGCAATGTGTCTCCAAGGCATGTCTACAGTTCGCAATCGTACCTAAAGAGCAGGCTCTGACATTGGTGTCCACAGCCCTCGCGCGAAACTACTCTGGTCGCAACGTCAACCTGGAACCTTCTCAATTGTGAGCGTAACCTATCGTGTTCCTAACACAGTGGGCTGACAAACTCGGACCCTAGATGTGGTTATTCTGATACTCGTAGGTGAAGCTTGAGATCTGCCTTTGTTCGAGGTTCAGCCGCCCCGCAGTACCACCGCCCCGCAGTAGCCTCCACATACCTTCTGACTCCCAGTAAACCAATGGCCCAATCCTCATCCAGCGCATGTTCAATACAGTGAGTCCCTTTTGCCACTATTGCACAATCTGCAACACGCTCATGGCGAAGAGGATATTTTCTCAAAGGGAGAGTCTATGTAGTGCCAGTGTTGTTTTGCAAATACACTAGCCGGCTTTTCTAGAGTTCAGGCCGTAGCAGTGGAATCCCAGGTTAACGGTACTTTGGTACCGGGATGTGATGTCGACTTGTTCAGTCATGTCAACTCGCTCAGTCAGGGTTTACGCTGCTCTGAAGCGCCAGCACGGCGTGAAGCGCGACGTCCGCCCTGTCATATAATATTTAAAGATGTCCTCCCAGGCCCTCGTATCCCAACGACATGCCCAGGACCACCTGCGTACGATTCGCTCGAACTGCAAGGATTGTCCCGGCCAGTAACTCCCAGTTATCCCATAACTCGACTATGCCATCTCTGTCCGTCCCTACTGCTTTGCAATCACACTCCACAGCGCCTTCGGACGTCTTTCTTCAGTCTCTGCTCGCACCAGTGAATGGCCTTGTGCCTTCAATAGATTTTGGAGCCGACGTCACGGTGGCTTTGACGCTATATGCCGAATTTGAAGTTGCTATGGTACGTCTTTGAAGGCGTGTTGGTTGGACCTATCAGTTCTGATTCGAATTCCAGAGCACTCGAGGAGGAGATGCTATGCGTCCAACCACTCATACATTGGTCGTGCGCGTTGAAGCCCCTCTCCCTAGTGGTGGATGCCACACGGCGCGCCTAGATTCCTGGACTGGGCGCGACATGACCGACTCTGGCACGCCGATGTGGCTGTTGTTCTTGTCTGCAACCCCCGCAACCCCTGTCCTATTCACGCAGACGCTCGGTTGGCTGTATGGCGTTGTCGCTGCCATCGAGGCACGACCTGGTCGACGCCAAGGCGACGTGTGGTGGAGGTTCTTGAGGTTCCTCAACAATGTTAAAGTAAGATCATATTCTCATTCATTCGAGTGGTACAAGCTCTGGATATCATTGCAGGAGGCATATCGTCGGGCTCCTCGACGCCGGGTAATTTACCAGTTCCTCGCCCTCGCCCTCGCCCTCGCCTCGCTCGATCCCAGAACACAGACATGACCGGCGTGGTTGACTCGATGGTGGCCCTTCAACTGGCGGACGAGAGGATGGTTCTGGAATTAACATGAGAGAGACCATGTAGGGCTTGGGGCCACGGTGGCGCAGGAATATGAACTGTATATAAACTACCACGCACCTCTGCACCATGCTACCAGGCGTTCTCAGGCGATGTCGCACGCTGAAGTTGGGGTCGGAACCACAGAGAAGCTTCGGTCCGGCGCGACCTGTGAGCCATTCACAATTATTCCCATAGTTCACCATATCGACCGCGACCTGCCAGGAAGATTAGGTGTATGAGTAGGAACGGTAGGAGGCCCGGTTCTCGCGGGGTACCAGGGCGCCGAATGTACACACATTAAGAAGTAGCACGACACTTACCTGAGTCGCCAACGATCCTCTCAATCTCGTCCCAACACTGAGCTAATGCTAGATTCCCATCCACCTCCCCGCTCCTATCCCCTTGAGTCATATCCGGCGAAGGCTACAGAGGGTAGCGGGAAAGTCTACGTCCATGTCTTCACGGGAATACGGTGGCGCAGCAGGACTAGTATCTCAGCTTCGTCGCCTGCCCATCCGAAACAGGACGTCGACACCGTAACCTGTCAATAGCGTCAAACAATTGTTAATACGAGCACAGGCACCGAGGTCGAAGGTAAATATCGGCAGGCAAAGGTGATGGTAGACAGAAGACGGAATTCGGAGAACCCGAATGGACGTACCGAGGACGAAGAAAAAAAAAGTGGTCTGATCGGTCCGATCAGGGCATCGTGATCACAATGGCGGAATGAGTTCCACCATGGGTCAACGATCTGGGCCGCCGCGGTGGTCCAACCGCCCTCGCCTTTGGTGACGGCAAGCTCGATAAAGGTATTGACAAAGAGAAGGATTAGGAGATAGTGGTCCTTCTTGTAGCCCTTTATCTTCAGCCCCTGCATGTTACCGACGTCAATGGAGGGGGGCGGGGGAGCGCGCTCACGTCCATGGGGATGGGTTCGAGGCCGATGCACTAGCGCATGTCCGGACGGAGGCGACGGAGAGCGATGCTGTGGACGTGGTACAGTTTGTTATCTGTGGCAAATGGACTGGGGTCCCGGGGTGTTGGTTGCTCCTGCCCACTTTATCCTTGAAATGTGGTCGGGCGAAGTTGCTGGAAATGTATGGGTGGTGAACGCGGGTACATTGATGGTCTATTTCTAGTCTACCGAGAAAACCTAGCTGTACTTCGACGAAGACTGAGTCTTGGGCACCGCTGGCTCATCGGTGCCGACGATGAGTATCACAAGTTGGACGAAGTAGCGTGTCATAAGCAGCATCTTATTGCCAAAGCCACTGCAGAAAGCTAAGGAAAAGAGTTTAGTCTGGCCGTTGCCTCGAGTACTAAGACACTTACCCACCGTGATCATGATTCGTCCGTTGAAGGGCCCCACTCCGACCACATGTCCTCGATTCTCGAAATGGACTACACGAGACTGATACCTACCGCCTCCTCCCCGAATGCGAGCATGTTTGATTTGGGCTTGAACGACCTTGAGGTTACGCCACCTCGCAGCTTGATGACATCGGGAAAGTTGAACTTGTCTCGCTACACATTAAGACCGATCTTCTGCTCTAGATATCGAGACATACGTATACGCATGTCATCAACGTGGAAGAAGCACTCACTGGACCCTCTGCGCCATCAATCCCCCACAGGCTCCAATAATAACCGCGACGCCCCTCCCACCAGATTCGCACCTCGAGGTCCTTGGTCGTGAGCACCGTCTCATTGTCCCTCATGCTCTTCCCGTTCCGCTTCCTGCACCCCATTGTGCCGAGCTATCGCAGCGTATATGCACGCACAGACGTCACGATCGTCTGCCGGACGCGCGGAGTCGCGTTGGCATCTGCGAGTGGGTCGAACGACAGCACACACGAAGAGGTGGCACGGCGAGGGTAAGAGATTGCGGCGGTGCACGGGATTAAGTCGAAGAAGACGAGGGGTGACGATCATCTTCTCCATAGGGATCTCCTCGAAGGACGTCAGGCCAGTTAAGTTATTGGAAAAAGCGAGGAGATACTCGAGGCTAGATGATGTAGAAGGCTGTGGCGGGCGGGAGGAAGACGTGCCAGCCGAGCTTGTTGAGCCGCTCCGGGACGGGGTCGCGCTAGGCCTGAAGTGCTTCCAGAGGGTGGCCGTTTTAAGCCAGACGCCCGCGGGTCAAGGAGGGACGTGGCAAGTTGAAGTCTGAGGCAAGAAAGGAAGGGAGACTGGAGTGAGGAATATAAACACAACACGAGAGCGAACAGAGGCGCACGGATGGTTGGCACCGCCATCAAGGCACCCCGCGTGGACGACCGTGCAGAATTGGTGTGGAGCCGCGACCTGCGCACTGGCAGTTGCAGACTCTTGCCCATCATGCATAGCTGTTCAGTAGGAAGACGACCTCGCGCTGCGCGCTGCCGTTCTGCGGGTTCGCGTCTACAGAGCCAATTTCATCTTGTTCGCGTCCCTCTACCAGTCTGGCCGATATCGTGGTCGATCATATGTGGTGGAAGCCCTTCTCGGCGGGTGCGCGATGAGAAGCGCCTCGTTGTGCTGGAAATTTCCGAAGAACGGCTTGGTCGATCTATGTCGTGGTGGCCGATTAACTCGTACACCTTTACGCGCTGCAACTTCTAGTTATCGCCTACTAGCGCATTTCCGCGCCGCCGCTCAGCCTAGATTTCGGGTTGGCCCACGGCCACGGATGGCGCTCCTTCGACCATGGATGGCGCGGTGTCGCGGGGAAGGGGTCGCTGGCAGCGTCCGCAGCGTTGGCGCTGCTCATTACCAGACAGAAACAAAGGTGCAAGGTCGGGAGAGAAATGGATATCGATGTCATTGATTGAGAGGGGGACGACATCTACGCTGCTTGGCGAAGACAGGGCGAAGGGGCCCAGGGGCCGGAAGACGCCGTGTTCCGCTGTCAACACGGGGTGCAAGGGCGAAGCGTCGGTCGCAAAACAGAATGCGTGATCCTCAAGAGAGGACGGGCAGTATTTGATAGGATGAAGGGTAAAGCTGGCCGAGAGACAGTTCACTGTGACTAGAACAGAGGCGTACTTGAGAGAACCAAACATGTTGGAAGCACGGATTGGAATAACATAAACTCACGCACCTGCACAAGTGTCTGCGTCCAGACGTCTCAAACTCCTCCATGTCTGCTCACGATCTATTTTCAACAGCTTAAGTTAACACTATCTACAGTTAGTCATATGATAATGCATTTTATAGCCCGCCGCTTCCGGATGCAACATAAAAAGTTCTGATTTGAAGGTGTAAACTCCCTTACTGCTGTATCGAAACCCGAGGATAACACGCACAGGAACTTGACTTGTCGGTCGGTCGGTCAGCGTGCTTTCTCGCGCCGCCCGCTACCCACGCCGCTCGCTTGCATGGCCGAAATGCAGGAGTCCCTGAGTGACACGCTGGGAGCATACCGCTGAGCCTTCCGGTACGCGTCACAGGTAGATTAGCTTTGAAGCTTCACATTCGATCTGCATATATGCGGTCGGGCAATGCAAGGTGGAGAAAAACAGGTGCCTACCTCCCGCTGATGCCTGCAGACTATGAGTTTCATCTTGGCTTCAGCAGCCTTGATCCACCGCAACTGCACCCTGCTCCACCTTTTCACCTCCCAGACTTGCGATTTTGTCTGCTTTCACAACACCAACGACCGCCGCTTAAAACTTGTGTACCTTCTTACATATTTCAGCGTGGCCAGGTCTGAGAATCGCTTGTTGCAGCCATAGCAGGCGTTGGAAGACAGTGGGGAAAGGAGTAGAACGCAGATTTACTAATAGCTTTGTCTAGGGGCGACGCATAAGCGGAGAATACTTACGCTGTGGGGGTCAATATATCAAGTTGGTGGCCCGGCCGCCCGCGACGCACACATGGCCGACGCCACCGCTCTCACGCCGCGGTAGGTCACCTTCTTTGGCATTGGCAAGCACGAGAGGCTACCACGAGGATGCTGACGTGGTCGCAGCAGGTCATCGCGCAAGTCCTGCGCCACGATGAGGCAGAGTGCATCGAATGCCCTTCGCCATCGATATCATCACTGGCATCACATATCCCAATTACACGCTACGAAACCCCTCCCGCATTCGCCCCTTCAACATCCAGGCCTCCAATCTAATTTTCCACACCCACGACCGCGATCAAGTTCGGTCGCCACCCACTTTCGCCGCTCTACGACATGCCCAACCTCATCGATCCAGCTCGACGCAATGGTCGGCGGCAAGTGGGAGAACTTCAAGTTCGAAGCGGCGCGGTGAATGATGAGCTTCATGCTCTTGGATGATGTGTTTGTAAGTCCCCATGATTATCCGTCAAGCCATCCGGGATCGTCCTGACCTTGCACATCAATGCAACTACCCACTCTACTCTAATTCCCAATATATCCACACCATTCATACCATTCGTCTCACATGCTTCGCACACAGCCATTTCCACGAGTCCTATCAGGGTCGTCGTGACCGAGGTGCTGTCGGTACGGACATCCCGCTACGCATGGGAGCAATCAACTCGCTGACATCTCCCATCCTCCCAGCATCTCCCTTTGTCCAACCCAACCTCCCGCCCAAGATGCCGAACGTGACCACCTGCATGACGCACACGGTACCAGACACCGCTTCTGCTACTCTATGTGTGCTAAAGCTTATGACGCTTCTAACGCTTTCTGCGGCTGGTTTGGCTTCGAGCCAACCACCATTATCTTTCGCAGTTCTCGAGGAGCAACGACCCGTGTTGGCGTGACTGTGCCTCCGACTCGGAGACAGTCGCTTCCGAGGCTTCGGAACCCATTGGTTCCAAGACCAAGATCGCACTCCTCAAGCTTGCGAAGGAGAACGGTCCGACTACAAGGAGACGCGCGACATCCATCTTCCAGATGACCCCCTTCTCGAACGAGCGCAAGGCCATGGGCGTCGTCGTCCGGCTCGACAACGCCGCTACCGTGGTTACCTTAAGAGTGCGAGCGAGATCCTGACGAAGCGTTGCAAGAGGCATATCGTCGTCGAGCACGGCTCGAAGCAGTCCGGCGACATCGAGACGGTCGAGATCGATGGGTTCGCGCTCAATGGCATCCAGCGGACGATCATCTTCTATGCTACTCAGATGCCCCGGACAATTGCTATCTACTACCGATTTCGAGCCTTGGCCACCGCAGGCGTGCACGCAGAATCTCTCGATGAGGTGAGTACGTTGCGAGCCGTCTCTTTGGAATGCTGCTTAAATGCTTTGCAGGTTCCTTATGAAGTGCTCTCCCAAGACTTCATGCTCCTCGCCATCACCGGTATCGAGGATTCTCTCTGTCTCGGTGTCGTTGAGGAACGACTCGAGGCAGACGCAGGCGGGAGCATTCAACCCGCCGTCTCCCATCCTCCCGTAGACACCCTCTTCGCAGCCTCTGTGTTCGCTCAACTCATCCTCCCAGCAATGCCGAGGGCGACAAGGCCATAGCACCGGACACGAGCTCTACCAGTCCATGTGTGCCCAGGCCCTTGGCGCCTCCAACGGCCTCCGCAACTGGTTTGTGTTGAAGTCCCCCACTCTTGCCCCACTCCCCCTTCATCTTGCGCTGGCCGTGCTTCGCGTTTTTCCCGTCCACACTGCACCTGATTGGGCCCACATTTTCGCAGATACCATCCCCGCCGACGTACAAGTTTACGGGCAGCCGTTCCCATGTCGCAGTACGTCGATTTCCGCCTGTTTCAGCGTCCACCGGCGGGCTTGCCCTCCTTCAACTTGCCCTCCTTCCTCAGATCATTTGGATTGCTACGAAACCTCAGGCCTCAAAGATCGCCTCTCGCACATCTCGACACGATGCGTACGGAGTCACGTCGACTCCGCATCAGCCATTCGAGAGTCACTGCGTCCGTAATCCTGCGCGCTCCGCAGTCAGCCCACGCACTTCCGCGCTCTTCTGCCGGTGTTTCTCCCAAGTTTCACTCGCGAAGTTGTTCCACTCGCCCTAAGGAACCACGCCCCTGTCGTGCGAAGTCCACCATCGCTTCTCGCTCAGCGACCGGTTCCGCTCGCGCGCAGTGCTGGCTTGGAGTAGAGGTGTTGCTGGGAGCTCAGTTGTGGCTGGTCCAGCTAATAATGCGGTACGCACGTTTCTCTGGTTGTTATCTTGCACTCACAGAGCCCGCAAGTGCTCCGTCCCCGCCATACACTCCTATCCTCCCGATCCCCGCGCGTTCCCCTGGCTCTGTTGCCCTTCCTTTGCGCTGCTCTGCCGCTGCTCGTTGCTGTCTCCGCCTCCACTAGTGTATAAGTGCTTTATTGCCCCGCTTTACCATTTCCGCAACACTTTCTATCAGTGTTTGTCCATTTTCCGATTCCTTGTCTCGCGCTTTCTCTCCGCTCGCACTCTCACCCACGCGCGCATTTCTGATTTGTTCCGCGCCAGATTCAGCATGTCCTCAACGCAGACGCCAAGACCGCGGCGCACTCAAATCGCGGCGACAATCCGCCCGCCGCTCCTGCGTTCCGACCCGCCGACCCCAGCCACGTGTCACTCCCCAACGAGGCCCGCTTTCGGTCGAGTTTTTCCCCGCCACTCCCTTGCTGGACTGTCCATGTGCACATATGTGCTGCCCGTCCCTCTCTCCGCCGCTGATGCCCCTAAGCAAGATGCGCCCGTCTTTCATGCGTGATCATCTCGTAAGTACTTTTCATACCGCCTTCTTCACATATAGAATGCTTAATACGCTCGTTGTAACGCCACGTCATGGTAGATCTCCCATACCCAGTACATCTACTCGCGTAACTTCATTCACTGCGGCATCATGCCTTCACATCCCCTCCCGCGAGAACAAGAACCTCACGGGACCTGCTCGTTACACGTCTATCAACATCCGGCTCGTCGCGACGACTTGGAGTCCCTCGCTTACATTCTCACGTACTTCCTCCGTGGCTTTCTCCCATGGTAAGGTCTCAAGGCCGCCACCAAGAAGCAGAAATACGACCGGATCATGGAGAAGATTACTACGCCGACTGACCTGTTGTGCCACAGTTTCCCCAACGAGTTCAGCATCTTCCTTAACTACACCCGCGCGCTCAGGCTCCAATTCGACGACAAGACTACTCCTACCTCCGCAACCTTTTCCGCGACCTCTTCGTCCGCGACCAGTACGACTACGTCTTCGACTGCAGCATGCAGCGCGCCGACGAGGGCGCCAGCTCCAACGCCATGGTAGGCGCAAGGTCCTCCAGGAGGAAGAAGAGCACTGCGTCAGCAACAGGATGTGAGTTCTGGCGTAACTAAAGGTTTGCCCACTTTCACTTACCTAATGGTCTAGGTTACATTCCCACACCCGCCAACAGCAGCAGGCTGCAGCCGGGTCCGACCGAGCATGGCGGGCGGAGGGAAGATGCATCAGCGCTCGGTATTGGTTCACCACCATTGGTATGGATCGTCTGGATGCCGGATATATCATTGAACGGTCATGTCGCAGGCGTGGACGGGACGGGTGGACGCTTCGCAGAAGTTGGGAGTACATCGAGCGCATGATGTGTGGGCGACGTTAGGACTGGCAGGACTTGCGCTTCAAGGGATGGTCTAGCAGCTCGCCCTCGTCGAGCTCTCGTACTCTCGCACACTACACGATCGGGGACTAAGCCTCAAGAGCTCCCATCGATTGGGCTGCCCCGGTTTCGCGATTCGTGACGGATGCTTCTTCTGTTCACGCCACCCCGTTCACCTCAGCCGAGGTCGCCCGCCTCATTCCTCTCGCATGACTCGCCCTCCTTGCACTGTACTTTGTGTTGACTGTCCTTACCTATGTACGTCGCATTACCTACATACAGTGTGCTGGTGTCCAATCTAGATAGTGAGGGAGGCTCAAAATGCGATGATGTATGACCGTGGATTATCGTGAGGTTCGCCTGCAGCAATTGCAAGTTCGACCTCCGCGAGATGCCACCGACGACATTGGCCAAAGGCAGGATGTGGGGTGTCGCAATGGCACAACGGGGACAATTCTGAGGGCAAGAATGGGAGTAGTGTTCGGCAGGAGATGAGGGTGAGATGCCAGGAAAAGGAGAAGTGTGCGATATGGGGATCTGATCGTGGCTCAGGCGCATGCCATACGAACCCCTGGTCGTGGTTGGATGCATGGGGTATAAAACCCTGAACAGACTCCTGCAAGTGCGATATGGTCACCCGTTACAATTACTGAACACACACCGAGACTACAACTGATCATTATGAGTACGCAGAACATTGACCATAGTCAAGAATATCGTCCAAGCGGTGGTAAGAGTGATGCGGGGGAAACCGAGATTGGCATACGCTGTGTCAGCCATAGCCTGAAACTCGGGAGTTACAAATTGGTATGCCTCCCGCCGCGCTGTCTCGCCTCCTATCTGATCCCGCAACTCTCGAATCATATCTAGACGGACGCGAACGCGACAATCTCTAGCCGTGGGACGGGCATGCGTGGGGCAGGTCCAAATGTGTATGGGGGATGTTCCAGATGGAAGGTCTTTCTCCTTCTGCCGACGAACAGTGTGGTTGTTCCAGTATTCACGATATTCATCCAAGCGCTCCTGAACCAGTGGTGGCCATAGCCAGTTGAACACGTCCCTAATAAATCCTGGGTCAAGGTGCAGGGGATAGCATAAACATTTAGTGCTCACACATGCAACGGATCATTGGAGTTGAATATAGCTGCACCGCTGAGGATGATATCCCGTATATTGTGACCTTCACCCGCGCGCAAATATAGCCAGAATCCCTCAATAGGTGTGTTATGCTTGCTTTGGACTTGCACCCAAGGCTTGAATTCGTCCTCTGGTAGCTCCGTGCTGCATCCTGCCTACGAAAGGTACCCACGCATGAGTATATGAGTTCATCCTAGGTAGTGATGGGTAAGAATCAAGACTAGAAAGCTAATACCTGAGCAGCGCCTGAAATTCCATCATTTTGCCGGTCTCGAACCTTTGTCACTTATGATGGTCATCGGAACAGCTGTTGTATGTAACGCTAACTATCAGGATCAATTTGTCAAAGGAAACAGAACTCACCACCGTGGGTTTCAGCGAAATCAAGATGAAGGTGCGCGCAGGTGGATGCGAGGCGGACATTTGGCAGTACCACAAGGTCGAGAACATAGCCGCCCCACAGGTCTTTATAGCCGATATTGGCAGGGTGACCGTGCCCAGACGAAGAGCCTGTGAAGAAAGCTTTTCATGGCCATCGACGTGCACTTGGTGCATAGGACCGATACAGTCCAAAGGAACACGAGGAATGAGGTCGCGGCTCCTTCCCGGAAAGCGGCGATCGAACTCGTGATCGAAATGATCATGCAGAATAGCCCTCAGCTCGTCCCTGCCGCATCTAAGGAAGCTGGGCAGTTACAAAGGATGATGCAGTACTTACCGGGTGATTGAAACACCCACGTTTGCTGCCGTTGCTGCACTTGCGCGACACCCCAACGAACCCTGAATGTCGCTCTGCTTGAGGTCCAGAATGAGTTGAAGACGCTTTGTCGGGTCCGCAAGCGGCTTTGACTTCGGACCGATGGGACACCCAGACGGGCTCGAAGCTTATACAATGACATGCGACTATTCGCAATAGACCAGAATTTAGCAAAGGCCGGTAGCTTTTAAAGAGTATGGACCTCATGGCACAACCCACTGCGCGGAGCCTCGCCAGCTGCTCATTGACTGATAACCCTGCTCCATCCTTCTCACGATTAAATTGCTGGAACAGCTTGATTAGAGCTACGTCGTCAAGAGCGAGTGCTAGTTATACCAGTGAGGCTCCGGATATTCATGCAAGTGAGACGGACCACATACTAAGTTTGCCCCCATACTGGTTGTTACCTTTTACGTTGACCATGAGATAGACATTCACGAAGGCTGCAGGCGCGATCCGAACGAAAGGGGTGAGATACAGCGAGATATGTGAGTATGTGACTTACGGAGGACGGTGGTTCGGAGGACGGTGGTGATGCATGTGATGACCCACGTCGTCCACGTGTGATTACATAAGCCCACACTGCTTCAGGCCAAACTTTCCGGCACTTTCGCAGTCCCCAGCCCCAGCCTCCCCGCCCCAATCCGACGCTGCCTCGAGTCTTGACTGAGATCAATTCGAATTTGGAGAGCTTCTGGGTAAGACATCTCAGCCTCAACAAATCCCATAATCCAATGACCACTCCCAGGACCATAGTGTGGCGGTTACAAGTCACAACGCTTTCCCTAACACATCGTCAAGGACAAGGTGACGACACTCAAGAGGCAGGAAGTTGGAAGATCTCCGCACTAGGCTCTGATATTTGGACGCGTCGATGATCAGGGACGAAGGCGGCTACATGGGAGAGGGTCGCAGATGTGGGCGAGAGGGGCTGAGCGAGTAGTCCGGGTTAGGGATCTGTGGGTGCCAGACCGCAGGGCAGGGCAGATTTCTGGCGGCGAAGGCTCTTGGGTGCGTTCACGCTTTAACTCTGACTTGTTGCCCCACCCTGAAATACACACGAGAAGAGTTCTGCGTACCGGACGCCGCACAGCACCAAACTCCGTTGTCTTCGCTGTCTAGCTATTCACTCCGAAAGTCCAAATGCGTCTCAAGGCTACGCGAAGACTCGCATTTCCTTGTCCCGTCTCGCAGTCCCTATGGATCTCCTGTGCTTCTGTGCTGGGCAACTCATGGAGGAGGGCACGCTCAGCCTCGACGGCACTTCGCGCATGGATCCCAGCGCAGTGGAGATGTCGGTAGTCCCCCGACGCGATCGTCAGGCTTGCCTCTGATCCCTCGCTCTTCCCCGTGGTCTGGCACCTGTACCCGTCGTGTGGCCACCTGCTGTGCGGCGAGCATGCGGAGCAGTCCCGGGTAGGCGTGCATGTCCGTCGATCTCAAGCACGGGACGGCGCGCGCGCTACCTGGGACATGGGGCGAGGTCAAGAGGATTGGCGATGAGCGCAGAAGACCCAACCTGTTCGTGACTGCGGGATCGGGCGGTTATGCGAGGCTGTTCGACGTGCGGCGGTCTCTGCCGGTGCTCACGTTCAACGCGCCTGCAGCGCGAGGCATGCAAAGACGTCGTGCTCGTACAGACAGCATCCCGAGTAAGTTTTGTTTCTTTAATGCGGCGCCACGCAGTAGGTCAAGATGTGGAACATCTGTGCTGATGAGCGTGTGTACGAACTTGCGACAGGGAATAACGCCGTCGCTGGCCTCGCAGGACGCCACACGCCTCGCTGTACGTCGCCACGGAGTGCCGGTACATCAACCGGATGGGCCTCCGTACCCGCTATCGTCATGCACGCATACCATGTTGGGCAGCGTGGGCTGTGGTTGAGAAGGACTACAAAATGTACAAGGGGGGGAAGCGAAGAAGGGCGTTGCGCAAGAGGAATATGGCGGGACGGACTACCCCAATGTGTATGATGTGTATGCACACCTGGACGACGAAATGGAGGGGGAGGAGAGTGACGACAATGACGAGGCAGATGAGGATACCTCTGATTTTCGGAGGTGAGGGGATCTTTGACCGTTGCATCATCGAGTTGCATAGATTCAGGAACAAGTATATATATACTCCAATCGCGTTCTAACTGTGCCTAAGTAGTTTGAAATCGATTGTCCGGACGAGGAGAAAGAAGAGTGCATGAGTGATGGATGATCAGTATATACGTTGTACGAGCAAGGACGTGTGAGGCTAACTAATGAACGACGAGATGATGGGATGCGAGGATGAACGTAGATGAGCTAGTACGAAGCAGATGAGAAGATATATAGGACTAATGAGGACAACGGGGCGAAGGACATAAAAGGTAACGACGAGCAAACAAGAGCACGACGAGAAAGACAAGGAAAAGGGGCGACAACGACGAGATCCACAACCCAATCTGCCGAGATGACATACGACCAGAAAAGAGACGGACTCACTGCACCTACTGCGTGGACGCATAGGCCGGGTAGTTCCCGTCGTCGCCGCCATGGCCGGAACCTTCAGGTTCGTTGTCTACAAAGCCTGCACCATACCCGTTACCCTCGTCCAGACCCTGCGCCTGCACATGGCCTTGAAACTGAGCTTGAGCTTCATGGTCGGCCGCCTCGCTCGCATTCTGGTTCTGGGTGGAGGGACCGCAAAGGGCAATGGATTGAGAGGGGAGGGGAGGGGAGGGGAGGGATGTTGATGGCATTGGTGTCGGATGGGAGTGAGTCATCATCGTTAGCCAAATTCATAACGTTATTGAAATTCCTCGCGTGCTCTGTATCGCTAATATGTCCCTTCTTGAGCAGTCGAGCGCTTTCCTGGAAGAGTAGAAAGACGTATTCAGTCTTCGCCGATGGACGCCTGTCGACAACGCCGCCCACCCAGATGCCAGACTCGCACCGACGCCGAGACGGACGGCCCCGGGTAGGATTGATCGATCGGAGGGTGTGCGCATTTGAAGGCTGCGGGAAGCGTGGAATGGCGCCACATTCCGCTGGGTGAATGAGGGTGGCGGTCCCTGAGTGGCTCGATTCGACGCTGGTTGAATATGAGGAGGAGGCGGTGGGCGCGGCCTTGGGTGGGAAGGGTGGATAATCCAGCCGACTGGTCGTGGAAAGGACGGACGGGCTTGCGTTGCTCGCCGTAGCATAGTAGGCTTGCCCACCGCCGCAGCACCGAACAGCAGTCCATCACCGTTCAACGTAGCTGGAGGAGGTGGTCGCATAACATTCTTCATCTTGCCATGCGAACGGTCGCGCTTCGTCTCCTCGCCGGGGACGACGCACTCGTCGGTCCAAACTACGGTTCCGCCCCGGCAGAATAGGCCCCAAAACGGGGGGAAGCAGGCGAGCTTGTTAACGACTTCATCCTTCCATGACATCTCGGGCGGGGCTGGAATTTGACCTACAAATGGCAGAATGAGTGCCGTCATCGTAATGAAACTTGAGCCGCTGCTACATACGAGCGTATTCTTGCAGACCAGTAACTTGTTGAGACAGCATCGAGGGGTCCTCCGTCGCCCTGGCTTCCAACTCGGAACCAGTCTATGAATGTCTGCTGAACGCTAAGGAATGATATGTCAGAGTCAACATCTGTAAAAAAACAATGAAACATACGGGGGTAAATCTTCTTGCCGAGAATGACGCAGCTAGATCTGGTTGGAGAGGGTTCCGATGGCTGGGCGATCTGATAGATGGAATTGCCAAGCTGGGCTAAGTCGTCGTCCGTGTTTCCATTGTGGATACGATCCATGATGGCGTGTACGAACGCGCGAACTCACAAAGCTGGTAAACCAGTTTCGGTCCTTGAGGTCGAGGCTGGCGGAGGACCCGAAGCCAGGGAAAAGAGAATGCCAGTGTTCAGAGTCGGGCGTAGGTGGGGTGGGTTTCGGGTGGATGCTCGTCGGACGGACGAGCGTCGTCGGCGGTAGGTGGAGGGAGCCCCGGGTCGGGTAGTCCGGATGTCTGCAGTCGTCGGAGAGTAAGTGGAGGGGCGGGGAGTACTGTAGTGTGCAGCGGGAGTACCTAGCTGTGAGGGTGCCACATGGGCGACGCCAGCATCGCCCGACGGCGGCTGGTTCGCAAAGGGGGGCTGATTAATATTGGGCGTCTGGTACTCCCACCCTCCGGCAGGCGGTCCGTACGATCCCGGGCCCGAGTTGTTGTACATCGATGGAGATGCCGAGGACTGGTTGGGGGCGACTGGTTGGGGGCGACTGGAGGCGATGGTTCTGAAGTGCAGAACAGCAGAGCAGGCTTTTATTTCGCTGCAGCATACGTGATACACAGTCCCAACTAGGAGCGAGTGTGAACGAGACACCTGTGTCTCCGAGTCCATCGGCGCTGCGTTACTCTTCTTCGATACGCGAACTTTTCGCCTCGCCATGGGTAGCCGATGTCGAGCTGGCTGAGCACCTGTCCAGCTTCGAACCGGAAACTGTGTGTTACAGTACGGCAGCGGCGGTACTATCTTTAGTCAAGAAATCGCAGGAGCCCGTTCTAATGCCTTCTATGACAGACACGCACACAGCGGTCTGCTCTTTCAATGAACTTCGAAGCTCGGAAATGGTCGGACGCGAGGAGGAGGTCTGGGCGTGCTCACACACTCGCCGATAGGAAGTGAAGGACGACTGGATTTTAGATATGCCCCTTTTCGCCGCCGAAGAGGTTCACAGAGACCCTTTCGCCTCCTTGAGCAACTCCAGAAACTTTGCTTGGGTATCTCTCGCTTCGGCACAAGCGATACGATATGGCGTTGGCAAAGTTTGAACGCGTGGTTCTGGTTCACAACATAGTTATGAATATGTAGATCGGAGGCAGAGGTTCTCTGGGCTCGGTTCGACGGGATGTCGGTCCCTCATGTCTGGACGGTGGGCTACTAGGCCGTCGCTGAGCAAGAGCAGTGGGAAGGAGAGTTCGGGCACATTGCAGCAGGATGCTCACAACGAATTCACGTAAACTTGTCGTCCAGAGATCGATTGATCTGGGCGCACCGAGGCCGACTCACATAGAACAACCCTGGCCACCAGGCCTGCAGGTTGCTGTGCGAGAGCATGCCGACATCGGAAGGGGCATGAGTCACATCCCCAATGACCCAGAACCCCGCACCCTAGGCGCATGCTATTCATCATCGATGAGGAGTTGTTCGCAACTTCGTCTCGGTGTCTTTTGAGATAGCAATACAACCCATAACCGCCTGCCCATTGAGCAAAAGAACTCACCGTCTGAACGTGCTGCACCGGCTCGAGTTACTGGATATCACCGAGATAGCAGCATCTGACTCGACCGCAAGATTCCCCTATATGACAGGCGAGTCGGTAGAATACGTACTGAAGCGTGCGAATGAAATCCAGGGTACATTCTGAATGACATTTTAGGGCTGCCCAATTCACTGTGCAAGTTCTCGCTCACCGGGTACGATGATCATGAACTAGTCGGTGACGAGAGTGATCTACGGGCACCTGCCTCTGACTTCTCTTCGGAGAACAGTGTCGGCGCGACAGTGGGAAGGAGAGCGGTAATTGTCAGGACCTTGGAGGCCAGGGGGCGTCTGAAAATACGTAGCCACCATGCGAATCGGTCGGCTATGAGGGGGCTCGAGCACCAGTTTTAGGCAAACTGAACTGACCCAGACAAATTGAGCCGCCCTGGCGGTCTGCAAGTATTGATGGTAGGGGCGGGCGTTCAACTCCCCAATCCGCGGAGGCACGGAACGGGTGGGAATGGTAGGATAGGACGTATGCGCGGCCAGTCGCCTCGATTCAACCCTCGAGCGGTGCTGGTGTTGCTCTCCCTGAGTAACGCGAGCCATTATTAGTAGTGTTAAGGAGAACAAGGGGTTAAATTCGAAGGCTTGGCCACACATTATTGGGATCTTGATCCCTGATCGCCGAGTTTTCCGACGATCGAGCCGCATCTTGTTACTTACTACCTGATTGCGGACCTGAATGGCGGAGTTGCAACATGACAGAGTGGAAGACGGAGCGGGAGACCGCGGAGAGGTACGGGACTCGGAGCCTGCACCGGACCAGAAACGGTGGGATGGATTTTGGAGAAACACAGCCCCGGGTGCCATCGCTCGGACCGCCGCCCATCGGCACCGGTGCGACTGGGCCGCAATGATGACATGTTGCAATATCTAGTTGGTGTGGACGCGCACAGGTAGAGATCCGTGCACCGGATAGACATGAGCCTCCGCCGACCAGCTTCAGAAAGGACGAGTAAATGAAGATATATCCATGTATAAGCGGCCCGGGAATGTGACCTCCGCTCGGGCGAGCCACACGGCGCAAAGCGCCTGGTGTCGGCACCGGATTTGGAAATTTTACGCCCCTCGCCCCAAATTTCGACGCTTTGTGCCCTCGCTCGCTCGCCACCCGCCCTCCACGCTGTCACTTCAAGGACCAAAACCATGTCAGCCACGCCTACTGTCTCGCCGCCCTCAACTTCTCTTGCTGCCTGTCGACACGCCGCCCATCATCTCAGCTCGCTGACCCAAACGCTGCTCGCTCGGCCGCCTAAAAGGCTTGAGCGCGAGGGCTACTACATCCAGAACCAGCAGCGATGTATACATTTCCAGCTTCGCATATGACAGATACCTCGCTGCAGGGAAGACTGCTGCTGTAGGCCATATCGCTGGTGTGACCCTCATCAACGAGGGCGTCGTGGCACTGTCGCTGATCAGCACACACGCAGGCGGAGGTACGTCGATACCGCCTTCATGGCGCCGCAGTAGCGGAGGACTGACGCCAATCTGCTTTTGCTTTTGCGTTGTGCACCCCGCCTGGTGATGTCCTCAGGCACGTTGGTATTGGACTCCCTGCTCAATCCCCGCCATCGGAAGCCATCCGTCATCGCCGACGCCACAGCCGCTGTCCGCTGTCTCGCCTCCGAAGGGTCCCCAGTCGTGGGGCCGAGGCGTGCTCTGGACATGCTGATTGGCACACCGCGTGAGGGCAGCGCACCGAACGCCCCGCCTGAGGTCCGCTTCTAATGTGTGCGCACTGCTCGGACACCTGGGCCGGAAGGGGGTCGCTTCGAGAGTAGGACCACTGATGTGCAGCGGATGACGGAGAGCACTCGGGGCTGATGGAGATGCTTGCGGCGAGGAGGGGCACCGAGTAACCCAAAGGTTGCGGCTGCTGCTGCCGGGCGCTGGAGGCGTGGGCATGAGGTGAAGAGTGGAGCGTTTGAATGTCCAAGCTGTCGATTCTGTTGTTTCGTACGCTGCATCGTCGTCGGGTACTATGTTGTATCTTCCTGCATTTGTACTTCTTGGTTGGTGCAGTGATTGTTTTCGACGTTATTATCGGTGTGTGGAGGGCCGCTACGTCGTGTTCCATACGCTTTCCGGTGCAGTTTCAGCGTTCAATATGCGGGTAGAATAGAGGCGGAGGTGCAGGTTATGAATGTGCAGTAAGTTCAGCCGGCGCTCGGGTCGGCGTCCTGAGTATAGCCGGAAGCAGTCGCATTGCCTTGTCGCGACCGCCGTGGGTCGATGCACCAACCATGTCGCCTCCGACAGTGGACACTGGTCCGACAGTGCACCGATGTCGGGGACGACGGCCTCCTTGTTGATCCACTCCCTCGCTTCTTGGGCTGCAGCGATATCTGGCATGTACCTTGGGTGGTGACCACCTCCTCCCAGTCCTCGTAGCCGTGTTCAGACTGACGTCCGGGATGGGGGCACTCTTCAGCTTCCTCTCTGCAGCGTACTATGTTCCCAAGCTTTATTTTGGCTCAACACCTGCAACCATCTCGGTTAGGACTGCGCGAACTCCAAGACTGCAGAAAAGATTCCTTGAACGATTTTCTGCAGCTGAGGGTACCATCATTGCGCCAAGCATTCAAACCAGCATGGTGGTTGAACAGGTATGTTCTATTTCCTAGTGCTCTGAGGTGGGACACCGTCGGTAATCGGGTTTCCAAATCCTCAGCGGCCATTTGCAGACGGCGCACTGCGCCCTCGGCGACTTTTCCAAAGTAGAATATAGGTAAGCAGCTACACCATGCCTCCGCACGTGATGTATTGCCAACCCTACACGCCCAACCACTGTGGCATAGAAAGCTTATTCGACTCTAGATGGTGGCACCATGTGAGTCAGATCCGACATTGGACATGCATACGCTCGAATTACTGAACACCGCGCCAGTGGCCTAGACTTCACCCCACCCGCCAAGAACGCATCTCAAAGACGACACGCCAATCGCCGCCGCCCTGCATGGTCTTACGGGAGGTGCGTACCGCCTGACTCTCGGCGCCGGATTCGATCTCAGTGCGCTGTCGCGGTTCACAGTGGGTCGCCAGGTTCACACGAGTCATATGTTCGATCCATCTTGGCCCCGGTCTGCACGCCTGTGGAGCAAGGCGGCCTGGGGTACCGGGTATCGCCGCCAACTTTCGCGGTGTGAGTGATCCTCATTCTCCCACCTCCATAAGCTTCTTCCCCATGTTCCAGCCATATCCCCGCCCATTGCTCTTCTGTTCTATCCACAGCGCAGCCCATTAATCGCGTCTGAATTGCCTCGCAGGTGCCGGAGTGCCAATGACAAGCTCGCAGCTGTACTCGGCCCTCCATACCGAAGACATCAGGGTGGCAGTCATGTACATCGCCAAGCAATATCCCCGCGCACCGCTCATAGGCGCCGGCTTCGCCGGGCCAATATCCTCACGCGCTATCTCGCCCAGGAAGGCTCTAACAGCCGGCTCGTCGCTGGCTGCGCCTAGGCCGCGTGAGTCCGCCGATCTGGTCTTCATTTTTCTCGATGCTCAGCTGCCTCGTGTTCGCGCGGCGGATGCAATCATCTAGCCGTGGGACCTCTTCGCGCCCAGTGACCGTGCGCTTGCTCGCCATAAGGCCCTGACTACCCCTGCACGCGTGCATCTGCAGGGGCAGCCTGGGAGCCTTGGAGCTCCAGTTGCCATACTGATGATAGAGTTTGCCATGTAGGCTGGAGAGTCGCCTCCTCCACCGGCTCGTATTCCCGCGGGATGGCTCAGAACCTGCAGAACCTCGTTGCGCGGCACAGGGACGCGCTGGCCAAGTTCCCGGACTCGATGCTCTGAAGATGGTCGAGGCGCGCCACCAAGAACGACATGTCGTTGATGGACTTCGACGATACCACCACGCGCGTGGCGGGTGGGTCTTCGCCGCCTTTCCCCTTTGCATCGGCTCGCCACTACTACGCTGCAGTTATCCACATTCAAGCGGCAGGCTCGCACGCGCTTTTTCAACGCAGAGCTCCTGCCGCTCATCGAACTCGCACACGAGTTCAGACAACTCAGCCGTTTCCGCCGCACCGTCAAGACGCTGCAGGCGCGCGGTCACCACTACCCCGTCACCAACGACATGTTTGTTGTGCTTCGCAAGCGCTTCTGCGGACACGCCGACGGTCGCTCTCTCGTGCTGCCTTCCACCACGGGGCATTGCACGACCTCCACACGACGAGGACGACGCGAGCACTGCGCGCCGCGCTCCTTTGTCTCCTCCCCTACTCCGACGGAGATATCTATTTGTTCGGTTCGCCTAGACGCCCCGCCGAGGCGGGGCGCCCCACATGCTGTTTGTCGGGCCCCGGTTCTTAAACCATCAATCGAATCGGGATAGCAGTCGCCTCACCAGGCACGCGCGGATACCTAGCTTTGTCCGTTGTTTCCTGACGAGATATTAATAATAATAATAATAACTACTACGCCGCGGGTCGAGCCACAACGTGCTGGATGACATCCGCAAAGGAAGCGCCGACATAGGCCGTGGCGTATCAGGCGAGGGACATAGATGTCATTATTTGGCAGACAAAGGTCCTCTAACTATTGAGATCGCTTTCAGCTCGCGCATCACATTGTGCAAACAGATCTTGGGTTTGCGCACCAAGTTCGTGGTGGACTTACCGCATTCTCTGACATGTCCACACCTACGCCTCGCTTCCTCAGTCCGGCGCAAAAAAATGGGGAGCACGGGCATGCAGTGGTCTGTTCCTGCTTAATCAAATGCCTCCTCGTGGAGACAAACGGCTCCATGGTGGCACTACCCGTACTGGGGGATGGGTGGTCGGAGGCGCGCCGAGAAGGTAGGACGTCTTCTTCGCTGATCTAGTGTCCATGCATCTAGCTCTAAGCCCAGTTTTAAGTAGCAAACGGAAAACAATTCATCTCCATGGCCATACAAGTTACACATAGTCAGTACCGGCGCATGGGGCAACTCTGTACGATACATCCGCCTCATGAGTTATTACATAATATAGGGAACACAACTTGATCAGCGGCAGACGGGCTCCTAATAGTAGTCCTGTGCCACCCGAACGGTCAATAAACTTCGAAGGAATTCACCGCCTGCCAGCTGGTCAACGCCTTGCGAATTCTTTCAGGCTTGATTGCAGTCTTGATGGACTGGGAGCCAGTTCGTCCGCATTTCCATCTTTTCCATGCCAACCATCTTTGCCCTGGGCCTGTTTGCTCTGCGCTTCGCTTATCGGGCTGGTGACGCCGCCATGTTTGCGCTGGAAGCCAGCATTCAGCCGGTTTGACTGCGGTTCCGACAGAGCGAAGTTGTTCCTACAATAGCGGGCTAGCGTGCACGGTGACAGCGCAATGAGTGACAGAAGACAGGGACCGCAAACGGACAAGGCTCACATTGCATTATTCTTCCCGCCGCCTCTCGAGACGAGCTTGGCTGTGCCACAATATTCCAAGGGGCCTATTGCAACACCATTCGCCTGGTTAATAAGGTGCTGGAAGGTGAGGTCAACACGACAGAAACTTCCTTCGGGGCGTAGGTCGTCGACCAAACGCTATTGATATAGAACGCGGATGTCAAATAGTATACGGGCATTCAGGACACTTACCGCGATCGAGTTGGAACGCAGCGCGGTGGAAACGGAGGAAAATCGACCATATCGGCTTTTGCGAGTCCTGTTTGCTTGTGTATAGACGGCTAGGGATATGGGCAGCGCAGAGGGTACGATCGAGAGAAAGAAAGAGTGCGCACAAGCGTAGCTGACCTCGCAGCACTGGGACGCCCGGTCGACTGATCCCTGCCCCTGCTCGACCCCCACTCCCGCCCAGCACCGCCACCATCACCGCCTAGTGAGAGTGTCTTCACAATGTCGGCGGATGAATCGATGAGGAGTCACGATCGCGATGTCAGCGGATGAGAAATCCTGGTATCCCTTTGTCTCGACCCTTTTGCGGCCAGATGAGTAGGCGGGCGACCCACGTCGCAGTCGGGTGGCGGTGACAGCGGAGAGCAGTGGCGGGGCGTTAGGTAGGAGGTGTCGTCGAAGTCCTTGAGGTCGTGCTGCTCAGCGGAGTCTGGCTTGATGGGGCGAGTGTGGAAGGTAATGAGTTGGCACAGCGCGCGGCCGATGGGCGTCGAGAGGGATGAGGGCACCCTAGGTGATGAATGCGGTGAGGGATTGCTTGACGGTCTCGAGGGTAGATAGGCAAATGGTAGCGCATCGCAGAGTATGCCTGCAACCGTATGACGCGGGAGAGTTCGACGAGTGTGTGACAGGCGGTCGACCTTGCGAGAAGGGAGGCCACATGAAGGTCAGGGTAGAACACCAGGTGAAACGGGGAGGCGAAAAAAACGTACCTGTTAGGAGATGCGTCGGAGCCCGGGATGCTTGGGGGAAGTGGGATAGATGGGAGTGACTGCACAAAGCGTAATCTGGAAGATGGAAGATACTACTTACGTCTAAGATGCGGTCGAGGAAAGTCGGCGCTTGTTGGAATCCACCAGCAGCGGGAGCCTACAGTCATGCGCGCGCCAGCCTGCCGACAGCGACCTACCACTTCCACCAAATGTGCTACCCCACTCCATACTACCTCCCCACTCGCTTTACGATGTGCACTGCCTGACCTATCTTATTTCTCTACCTCCTTCAAACTGAATTAATCGGCAACGCTGGCACCGACGTGACGCCGGACACGGCGGTTGGAAGAATGCGCCGCCGAGAGATCCTCCCGCCCGCTGCGGAGGGGCAGGAAGGAAAGGCGGCAGTAGCCATCGATATACACAGCCGGGTACGCTCGTGATTTAACTTTAAGCATTTCGAATCGGAGGCTCGCTCGCTCACATTAACACTTGCGCACGCTGTCCTACTACTCCGACCCTTCAAGTACAACGCCATTTCTTCTTCTCCTCTGGCCTGGCTTGGGAGTCTGAGGGCGTTCAGAGACCCGAAAGGTTAGACACCCACCTGCAACCTGCTGTCCATACGCAGACGCCGTTAAAAGCCTTCTCACCTTACCGCCGCCCCAGCGCCCTTGAAGCCCTCCTCATTGATCGTCGTGTGCACAAAACGGAGAACAAACAGCCCAAGCGTATCCGGGTAATCGGGCTTCAACGTCTGACCGCCGCTGCATGCGAACCCGACGGAGTGCATGCTCAACATTTCAACAAAGGTACGTGCGTATGCTGAATCCGCCTTGCCCCACGGGGTGTCTGAGGAGCATCGGGCTCTGGCTCTAGCTCGGGCGCTGGCTGGGAGGGGTCGGATGCAATGAGTGGTGTGCAGAAGAGTTTTATAGACAGGCGTCGGAGGACGGCAGGGGGATGCCATTCAAAAAAGGACTGAGAGCCGTTTATCATAGGTTCTCCGATCCACGAGGAAAGATCAAGGACTTCCAGAGCGCATTGACGCTTGGTTCGTGTGGGGTACAGGTGATCTACACTCTTCCTTCTTCGGCGTTGCGATGGCATGGAGCCTAGACGGGATGGAGCTCCTACGACGCTCTGTTGGCCGCCCGCCATTGCAAAAAGGGTTACCCTCCGAATGACATGAAGTTCAAGGTCAAGGTGCGTGCCCTGTGGAAGCAACGTAAAGTTCGTTTGGCTTACATGAGCATCCACAAGAACCCACATACGAGGGAAACTGACAACGAATGGACCTTCCTTTTGCCTACGTTAGTCCTCATTGTATTCTCTAGGCCACGCGAACACCGCTGCAAGTCCGAGTGTTGCATATCGCGTTCAAGCGTGTTTCGCTCCGACTGTGACATAGGTTATGGTGTGTATTACGGCATAGCTCAAGGTCGTAGTGAAGATCCAGACTGAATGTTGAACGACCGCGTATGCCGCCGGGTTCTTTCATGCAGGGGTGCATGATGTTCCGAGACGCTTAGGTATAATGTGTCATGTTCACGGAGGTCTCTTGGGTGCTTCGTAGTTGGAAACTAGTGCTTTTTCCTATCATCTCAATCTAGCAACAAACGTCCACTGCGGATGATCTAACTGCTTGACGATAACTACACGTAATGTGGATACGTCAGTGGAGCGACCAGAGAATGCTTAATGATGCGAAGGGGATCAGGGATATGTACGATACGTCCCAAACACGGTGAGCAACTTTCGCATCGCAGTGTGCAGAACTTGATGCTCGGTTTCATTGCTCGCCCTTCAAAGCTGTCCAACAGTCATTGCCCATCGTCCGGTGCCGCGCACCCGTTTCTCATTGTCGCCAATAATTTCGGTGCCCGTCGACCCTTCCAGGTTTTCGGTGCAGATCGGTTGTCGACGACCCTGCGATATCCAGATCCCAGAGTCGTTCTGTGCCGACGATCTTGCGATCTTTCAGGACCCTTTCGGTGTCATCACTCATCGGGCTGTACGAACTGTGGAAGCGCCGTCGCCCATTACCTCAGCCCCACTCATGTCGGGCGATTGAGACTCGTGATCGTTGCTCTTTCGGCATCCAAGTACACTCTGACAAGTTCGAACTGACTGCAGGGTATGGATATATTATGCCTTAAGAAGACACGATCCGCCGACCTTCCTCTCAGTTGCCGTGATTCCCCGTGGCCGTATTTCCCTATTCCTCCTCGGTGGCCCTCGATTGTCATATTCCTCCTTCGGCAGTGGCCGCACTCGCCTCTGCTGCCGTATTTCCCATTCACCGTGCAGGATACTTCGCCATATGGCTTCTGCATATCGTCGACCTCCAGTCCAATACCGAAGCAACCAACACAGTTCCCTGTGGCGGCGTTCAAAACATCCATAATGGATGCCAAATGGTGTTTCCTCGGATGGAGCCCGGTGGTCAACTTTGTTTCCTCTGTGTCAAGTTGGGGGATCCGGAGATCAGTAGCATTGATCGGGATGAGATAAGGGTGAGTTTTCCGCCACCGTCCTAAGCACTCTTAGCAACGCCCTGCTTCAGGCAAATTACACTCAGTGCGGCGAGTGTGGAATATGTGGCACAATGATAACGGACCCCTGTGGAACGTGCCGGCGAGCTGGTGTGTTTGTTCACGGTATGCCTTACGACCGCGATGTGCTGACTGACGTTTCACAGCCAACTATGAAGCAGGAATAAGCGATCAAGACCGTGACTGCGGGGCTCAGCGCCGGCATGCCAATCTTGTCGCCAAGATGAACAAACCTGCAACCAGTTCCGATGCGTCAGCTCCGGTTGGGACCACAACTTCGGTACACGAATTGCAAGCTATCCGTGTCACCCAGGGTATAGGGTCAGCTTCCCAGCGAGCGCAAGTGACCTATTGTACTGTCTACTACGAGTGTCGTCGCAGCGACTCTACAAAACACATCGATCAGATGTTGGGTACAGGTGTCATATCCTTTCCCGAGATTCAGACAATGCTCGGTACGCATCCTCTACCATACTGCTCGCCCCATCCATCTGACCTCCACGCTCCGGAATAGCGCTCCAGTCCCGCATTGTGAAGGAGGTAAATGGACGATGGACAGAACTTTACTCCGCTCCACTGCTAGAGTATGTTTCCGCTCTACCGTAATAGCCTGACCAGACCTCACTGAAGGATACCTTGAATCGTCAGGGAGGAGACTAGCCTGCGCGCTCCCAACAACTTCGTCTTTCCTACCGACAATCTAGTCATGACGGTTGCTCAGTAGTATCAGACCTACAGTACGCCCGAGTACCGCGACACCTATATTGTTCTTCCAAAGCATGCCCAACGCAAGAACAAGGCGAACTCGAAGCCATACGCGTTCAGCGTCGAGTTGTATATCAACGTTGGCCAGGCAAGTTCTCATTTCTTTTTAGGATCCTTCGCGCCGATCATTTACGCATTGTACAGTATTTGGATCGCACTGAAGACCCGGAGCTTATTGGGGTTGGAAAAGCTGGCTCAAAACGCAAAACATCGGCTAATCGTAGCACTTCCACTCCAAAATGTCTGCGAGGTTTGTTCCTTTGCTGGGATCCGCAAAGTACTGGCGAGACTGACGTTGCTTGTTAGAGGCGACATCCCAGCCATCGACGCAGACACTTCGTTCGTCCTTCATCACTGATGGGAATATTCTTGCACAGACTCCACCTACGCTCTCCGTAACGGAAATTTGCTTCAAGAAAACGACTCGTCTTGTATCCGATGATACGTTACCCCGACGCTCATGGAGGAAGTTTCGCTGCTGTCTGGTTTTTTGGAGACAAGGACCCTTGATCTCAGCGCTTGTGAACGTGGCAGCACAAAAGACGTGTTTGGTGTATGCTCCTATAGCTTGTCCATTCATTTTCCCTCTGTATAGACAAGCTAACCGTATGCCGTGCTTCAGCTCCAGATTGACGGTCGGCCTTACGTTGCAAAGAAGTTGGTCAACGAGGTGGTGGTAGATCAGAACACATCCCTGTCTCACAAGCAATCAACGCTCACCGCCGACTCATTCGACTGAAGCGTATGACCTATTTTGCCAAGAAGTTCAAGTCGCTTGCTCGAAGAGGGGATCAACATCGCAGGTTTGTCCCGCAGGTCTGCTTTGTTGGCTTCACTATTTACTTATCATTCTATATAATCTCCAGAGTTTGACGCTTCCGACGGGTTCTCATCAAGATCTACAAGCCAACGCCAACGGATGCTCAAGACATGGGCGAACAACTCAAGAAGGCGAGCGATGTCAAGACTCCAACCCGCCCCAGAGGTCACGGAGGTTCTATCTTGTCGAGCCTCGCCGGCTCACCTCAAATGTGGTCAAATTTAGTGGCACCTCGGTTCAACTACCCGTAGCGATTTGCGGTCGTTGACTATGGCAGCATTCGCTCATTTCATTGCTGAGCAGACAGCCTGTCAATACATTTTCGCTGATATTCAAGGTACGCTCTAATCTTAAACGGATCACGATCGATGTTGAGTTGTTGTTGTCATGTAGGGTCAAACAATGCCAGCACTGATGGCAAGTTGTCACTTACCCTGTTTGATCCTATGACGCACACGGTAGAGGGGTAAAGTATACTAGCTTACTCAGTCAATATCCTTACGCTGATCCATAACTGTAGAACATCCGAGATAGGGGATCATGGTTCGAAGGGTCTTCAAGATTTTACCTCTTCGCACGTATGCAACTACATCTGCTTCGGCCTTCACCTTGCGCCTTCCAAGGTACTACAAGACACTTTAGATGACCTTCTCCAGGATGTACAGGACAGGCTGCATGATGGGTCATTGTCAGTTGAACGGGGAGGGCCTTAGTTCCACACTACCGCAGATAGCACAGTTATTCTCACCCCCTCAGCCTGTACACTCGATGATACCCTAGCTACTCCAAAATTACTCTCCATCCACACTTCTAGACGCCACGTTCCTTAGTGATATACGCCTGTCGAAAGAGGGAGGCAACGGGATGTCATGTCAGTTGCTCATGAGCTCTCATCGAACCATTAACAGTATGAAGTGACCTTTCCACACTCGTCTGCACAAATACATACATGTGTAAGGATACGACCGTTCAGCACCGCCTACTATTCTCTCATCGACGCCTCAAGTCTCCAAACGCCGCCCCACTCCCGGCAGTGTTTCTTGTTCTAATGTCGATGGGGCAAGCTAAGTCCAAGGCAGTCGCATCGCGACTCTCTTCTCGCCACTCGCCATATATCGCCTCCAGCTCTCCTCGGGCCATGCATAGGGATCCCAACTATTTCAGGACTACTTAAGGCTTCCCGGTCAACCTCCACGCTCAGAGATCCTCGCGATCAACGGCTGTATGGTCGACACGCGCGGACGGGACGGGACCAAGCGTGAGTGGGTGGCTCATGCTCGGGGGCTCGTGCTCACTTGCTGCGGGATGATGTCGTCAACGCGTTCTTGTAGCCGCAAAATGGTGGTCGCGACGAAGGACGAGGTATCCGTGATACGCTCAGAGGCCACCCGAGTCCAAGCAGCCCAGGCGCCATACCTTCGCTTGGTACCGAGTCTGGGACTGGTTGCTGTCGACAACACGCCGCTGAAGTAAAGAAGCAAACCTCTGAGTCATTGTTATCCCAAACGCGCTTATATTCAATCCGTAACTCATTCTACGTAAGTGAACAGGAAGTGGTGCGTCCAGTCTGATGACTGCCATCAGCGTGTTGCACACTATTTCATTCACGCGTATCCGTACGATGAGCACTTGCAGTCGATAGGATCCGAAGACTCGACCTCGACAGTGATGATCTTCCCGGTCAACGTTTTTACGAAGACGTGTGAATGCCATCAAGGACGAGGTGGGGCATCGACTCCTGAATGTTGTAGTCCGTAAGGGTACGACCGTCCTCGAGCTGTTTGTTAGCGAAGATCAGATGCTCTTAGTCGGGCGGGATACCCTCCTTGTCCTGGATCTTCGCCTTGACATTATCGACGGTGTCAAGGCTTCACCTCCTCTTGCCAGTAAGCGTCTTCATAAAAGTCTGCAATCCACCACGGAGACGGAGCATTGTTCGATAGATAAGACACTGCATCTACATAACTGGTAAATGCTCACCGAGATGGAGGGTAGACTTCTCCTGGATGCTGTAGTCGGACAGATCCTGAAACTGCTTGTCAGTAAAAAATGAGGCGTTGCTGATCAGGAGGGATCAGCCTTCTTGTCTTGGATCTTCGCCTCGACTTTGTCGATAGTGTCCGAGGACTCGGCCTCGAGGATGATAGCCTTGCCCGTGAGGGTCGTGACGTAAGATCTGCATGCCGTCGCGGAGACGGAGGACGAGGTGGAGAGTGAACTCCTTCCGGACGCTGTAGTACGACCGTCCCTACGAGAATAAGGCACCACTGGTTAGGGGAAATGGTACATGGAGAGTGAGTCTGTCGCCCACAACCAGATACCGATCTGGTTAAGTTGTCACTCACCCCTCCTTGTCTTGGATCTTGGCCTTAACGTTGTCGATGACGTCGAAGAATTCGATCCCAAGCGTAATGTTCTTCCCTATGAGGGCATTCACGAAGGTCTGGATAGCGGAAAGAGGGTGTGGATAGCAGTGGAAGAGGAGGGGCATATTCGGAGGTGAGAATATAGGCGATGAGGAGACAGAGCCACGACCAGAGACGGGAGATAGGGAACGGACGGCGGCGAGGCACCAGGGGCTGCGGGGGTCAGGCAACGGTGCAAGCGGCAGTTGAGAAGTTAGAGAAGAAGTGCAGACAGCAGCAGGAGAGATAGCGACGTTCAACGTTCAGAGGCGAATACCAGGAGTCGTCGCGTGCCTAAAGAGCGCCTATGGGTTGGCGAGGAATCGAGTCGACCGGAAGACCAAATTTTTGTATCTTGGGCATCCTCCCACCGATTTCGTTCAAACTTCGCGGGGATTCACATAATAATGTATGTGAGCTAGTGGCAGGTTTTGTGAGTATTGGCGCGCATGCGAAGTTGAGGCGCCCGTGGAGAGGCCCTGAGGCGCTGACTAAATGAGCGAGCGATGGTGGAAAACAAGCGCCTAAGCGCCAACCTTCCCTACCCTACTGCCACCTTCGTTTCAGACCCAGAGTTGTCCACTTCTAGGCTACTTATACGTCTGTCCCACCTTCCCCTCCCTCTTATGAGCACCGCACTCAGTCTTTCTCAACCTCTGTATGCTGCAACACCTGGCCAAGATCCGCCAAGCCGAGCGCCCCAAATCAAGGGCACATCCTCATCTGCCTACTTGTTCAGGTCACGACCTTCCTCGTTCGGGAGGCGGAGACTCTCAAGATTGACTTCGCCACCGTCAAGCGACGCGCAGACAAGGTCGGGGCCCGCCCTCCTTGTCACTTTGTAGTCCCGAGCCCTGTTTCCGCCTGTCTCTGTTCCGCTCAACGTACGTCCTCTAGCCTTCGAATCCACGCAATCCATTCAACACCAGGATTGCGCAGATCGCACAACTCGTGACGTGATGAAGCCCTGGGCTGCCGTCAGATGCTTCAAGAATCTTGTAAGTTGGTAGCCCCAAACTTCGTGATTTCCAACACTCACAATTCGTTCTCTCGCTTTCATCACTGACTGCTAAAGCCCCTTAGTCCAGGGCAGCGCAGCCCTTGCTGAATACCTCTCTCTCTCTATATATATCTCTCTCTGCCAGGATTTTCGGCTATCGCTCCAGCGCCGCCTCAGCGCGCCATCCACCTCCCTCAAATTCCTCCCGTGACGATGAGCATGGCCGCGAAGGCAATAAGTACTGCCATTCGGTGTGTCGTCATGTCCTAGCTATCTGCGGACTCTAATTAACCACCGTGACTCCAGCCATGCACCTCCCTGCATCCTACTCACCATTCTCAACTCATACCGCACCTCACCCGCGCTGCCTCCGCTCTCCTCATCCCACCTGCCACCCGCACCAGCACACCTCCTCGCGAACTGGCCACGATGTTTCTCACTATGCCTACCACTGGTTGCGCCATCGGGTTGCATCATCGCGGGTCGCTCAATGCCCCGCCGCCGCCTTCACGCAGCCGGTTGCGCTGGCTGCCGGGCCGCCACAGGTGATAATAACGCCGTCACTCCCACCGCCGCCGTAGTTCGCGACGGGACATCTACCCCCATTGTTCCACCGCCTCTTCGCCTCTTCGCCTCTTCGCCTGGGCGTAAGTATCATCACCTCGGTGTTCGCCGCAGCACAGCCGCGTGTGCTCTTCTTTCACACTGGTCTACCGCGAGATTGTTGGCGCATCGCCAGATCGCGTCTACCAGGGCTGCTCTTCGCATTCGGCGAGTCACAGACCTTCCAAACATTGTGACTGGCTCAGGCCGTCAACAAATCTAGCGACGGGTTCGTTGGAGGGCAGCAGGAGTGTGCTGGCCTAGGCAAGCCCGAGGTATTCTTTTTCGCTTACTTTTGCAAGTGAGACCTAACCCTGTGCTTAGTGTCATTTCATGTCCATTGGCGATCCATGGAGGCGGCTTCCCGCCCATGAACGGTCAACGCATCTACCAGCAACATGGCCTGCCCAGTCGGTACAAGAAAGATATGCACGTGGAGAAATAGGGTCCTGGTACCAGTTCGCTACAGGTGCGCCGGCTAAATTCTACTGCCGGTTCTAGGGTTTTCATACAATGTACCAGTAAACAGGTGCCGCAAGAGAATAAAGGACGTCGAGCGTTGCGGGACCCTGGACAGTCAGAACGTGGTTGCAACGTACCATTAACCCGTCACGGTCCAACTGGCGCGCTCAAGCTGCACTAGGTTCCTCACGAATGGCCACATCAGTGAGCCTGACCGCCACGTCCACCGCATGGATTTCATCCGGTCCATCCTCCCAGAGTCAGTCGCAGCCGGTTCTGGCGGCACACATGTCCTCTCGGGTTCCTAAAGCAGCTATGTGCACTTTACGACCACGATCAACGTGCCTTCTACTCATACACTCTCGCCTATCTTAACGCAGTCCCGCCGCGCCCGAGATCGCTATTCTTCCACGTTCAAGTGCAAACGAGAACGAGAACGACGGCACAGACGATGACCGCACGCACCACCGTTCGCTCCACCGCGATCGTGCCCATGTACATGGAGCTTCTACATAGCACAGCGTGAATGGGCTAACACACAATGGTAGCAACCGGTCGGCGAACCACTCGCTCACACTCAATTCGCAGTCTCCCGCTGGTGCACCAAAAACCGCGCGAATCTGACGGCAAAGCCAAGTCGTCCGACCTTATTAACGTCGATGCGGATGGCGAAGAGGTCGATGCAGACGCGAAGGCGGACACTGATGCGGACGAGGCGGAGGCGGACGGTGACGCTGACCCAGAGGCTGACACGGACGCGGAGCCGCTCCATGTGGTCGACGCGAACGATGCGATGGACGAGGAGTGGCTGAAAAGGTTCCTGGTTGGATCGGACGGTGAACGCTGAAGAAGTACAAGTACATGAAGATGACGCTTATGCGACCGATGCATTTCTTACGATCCCCTATGAACGATTGTTATCGCCTCGCCACCGACCCCCACCCTAGTACTGGCCTGGCGTTGGTCGTGGGACCAATACATGTGAAGGGCGCCCGTTGTCCCTGGCTCCTCATTGCGCGCCTTCAAGCCCCTTCAACCGATAGGCCCGCGTGATTTGTCGCACTCGTGGTCTTCTTGTCGGTACTATCCAGTAGTGCGAGCCGCAGGTCGCCCGATTCCCGCCGCCGACACCCATTTCGGAGACGAGACCCAGGCGCCACGGCAGGCTACCGATCGCTCTGGCCCCTAGCTCGCTTCGCGACCACCCGTGGTCAGGATCGAGGAGGCGACGGCGCACAGACGCCGGTAGCGACGGACGACGAAGGACCGTGTGCTTGACCGAGACGCCTAACAGGCGCGCTCGCCCTCGCCTCTCTCTGAGCAGATTCTCGAAAGTCCCCGCCTCAGGCCATCTGTGATAGATAACAGCGACGGAGATGGTCAGTGAAAAGGTCCTATCATCTTCTTTGGCTGATATTTTCACTAGTCATGCTCACGCCTGAATGCGCCACGAATGACTTGGCCTCTCTGATCAACCGCCTGATCTTGAAACGACTTCGAAGCACGGATACTATCTCTGCTCAGTCTGTCGCCCTTGCGACAGGTTAGCCAGGAGAGTCCGCTCAAGGCGCGCAACGAGGCTCCAACGCCGCAAGTCCCCTCAAGATCGGGCCCGGAGAGTACGGCTTCTGCCTCGCCCGCCATATGCGAAGTGCACCTTCGCTACCTCGCCAAGCTTTTGGTGGAGCCCGCAAAAACTGAGTCCAAGGCGCCGGGCTCGCCGGGCAGCAGATTGCGCCTTGGAACGAGCTCGACTGGAAGGTATCGCCGCGAAACCCCTCATTAAGCCCAAGCTGGCGTCGCACTCACCCACAAGCGCACGGTCACGCCCCTTCCGGCTGAGACGTTGCCTATGTTTCAGCCACTTCGCCCTGCCAATATAAAGTCGAAGGCCTCGCTCTTGGTATCCGAGTCCAACTCGCACAGCGCGACGCCTGTCACCACAGAGATGTCCTCTGTCCTCCCGCACGTTCGGTTCGCGTCCATCCCAGGTCGGTCTCAAGTCGCCCAAGCCCATGTTCAGCCGTGCCGGCCGGCACCATCGTAAGAGCTCCTCGGTCGTCCTGATGAACAGCAAGGGCTGCCATGGCAGCCTGCGCAGGATGGGCATGCCGCTGACCGCGGAGACGTGCAAGGGCCTCGGGCTTTGTGGCACGCTGGGCAGCTCAACCGAGGAAGCCAACCTCGAGGATCCAGACTCTGACATCCCCGACGAGTTGCAGGTTATGCTCGGCAATCTGACGACGAGCCCCGCCCGTTGAGTCCCTTCAATGACACGCTGTCGCTCAAGCTTCCCCGCCGCCTGGCCCGCCCCGGCCGCGCCCGCCCGGAGGAGCGTACCCAGAGCCCGATTGAGCAAGTTTCTGAGGCCCCGTCTTCCAGGCCCAGCTTTTCGACATCGATGCTAACCAGGCTGAGCTTGATGATAGCGAACACAGCCCCACTTTCCGCTCGGAGGATGACTCAAAGAAGTCGTTTGACTTCATGGGTGAGGCTCCAGAGGCTCAACGAGTCCGGTGGACTCAGACTGTGGGAGCTTTGTCGAGCAGCTCGAAACCGCGTTCACGACTCCTGCACGCATGGACCTCGGGTTCGACTTCACCGACGACAGCGCACTCGCCCGCTCGCGCCGCCACTGCCGCAGAAGCTGCGCCTGCACCTGTGGAGGACGCCCCAAAGAGCTTTCGAACTTCAACGACGGCGCCCATGTATGGCGGATCGGACGAGACTGGGAACCGTGACTCCGCATATCCCAAGACCAAGACCACGACATCAGCTTCATGATTCACGAGCTCGAGGACCAATGCGCGCATTCGCGCAAACTCGAAGAGCTCCATGGTCGAGGAGGACAGCTCGGTCCTCAAGTCGATCATGGCCAAGGCCGCGACATCCTGCCTGCGGATGAGAGCCGCTCCGTGTCGATCGTGGAGCTTGAAGCGCCCCTTGTGTTCCGCCCATGTGGACCAAACTAGGGAACGCAGGGACACTCGTGCGAACCATCATCTCCAGCGAGCTTTACAGGCTTCAACTCCTTCGACGGGTCCGGCGTGGTTTCGAAGTTCGCCCCAACCGCCCTGGCGGTCTATCCGCCACCCCAGGTAGTCGTCCATCCTCAGCATGGTCACGATATGTCTCTGTTCAGTATCGCGTCCGTGTCTTCTTACAGTGCGGTTGTCAACAATGGTACCCAGGACCCCTTCGGATACACGCAGGAAGGACCCAGCCGGCCGCCTTCAATGGACGATATGTCCATCTCGATGTCCATGTCAGTCGACGACACGTTCTTGTTCTTCCGCCTGGACAAGCCACGCAGGCGCGTCGACAGCGGAAGTTGAGGGTTTCGCGTGTGTCCTGATCGACGGCCGCTATTTGGGGTGCGTGGCGGAAACACAAGATGCGTGGGCATTCATCGCAAGCAATGCTGGCCCCTCCGTTTTGACATCCGTAGCAGAACTGTGCGAGGGATGTGAAATGTGTGGTGGGGTGCAGTGTAAACACAGTTCACGTTACACCATTCGTCGACTCTCCGTCTTCCAATAGGCCCCTTCATACCGAGTGTCGTCTTGACAAGCCCGCGCCAAGCGTCGCCTTTGAAGGTGCGGGCGTGTTGGTGTAGTCTGTGCGGTCTAGTCTGGGCACGCCGTAGTCTGGGCATCGCAGGAGGCACGCCGGAGTCGCGCAGGTGTAGTCTTGGCCCGCTTTTGCAGCTGGGGCCTCGCTAGATGCTATCATTAATTCAGTGTGCTATCAACAGGCAGAAATCAATGGAGATTTCTCTACCGTTTGTACGCTTCGGCGGATTTTGAGGACCCAGACTGGTCGTCGTGTCTGGTGCCGTACCGAGTGTGCGCCGGGGGGCAGTCGCCCCAGTGCACTTGCTAGCAGACTGCTTCGTACGAGCCATAATCCTCTCGCAGAGGAGCCAGGTAGCTAAGGGCCAACACACGACACAAGAGAGTAGGAGAAGGCGACAGAAGACGAGTAGGAGAAGGCGAGAAGCGCTTTAAATGAGCAACCGTGGCAGGTGGCTGTGCCCCACCTTTCATCGCGCCGCGCCTGGCCACGCTACCACCACTCCATGCTTCTCTTCTCCCATGTATTCTTTGCCCATGTGTCTTTTCCGCTATCTGTCGCCTGTCTGTGTCTGCGGGCCTCGCCTCGAGTATACCCAACCCTTACATTGATGGGTATATGCACCAATTAGGTGAGTACAGTCCCCATGCTTCGCTCTCATGCACGGCGCCGCCATCGGGCGGGTCGCTTGGCCACGAAACATCGGTTTCGTGGACCCGCGACACACTTCTCCCTTTCACTGGAAGTGCCGCCATCGGGCGGAGCTGTCTGGCCTCGAGACATCGGTCTCGAGGACCCGCGCACACTTCTTGGTCTAATTTTCGCCCGCCGCTTCCTACGCTGCATTTTCGCCACCATTCGGTCGTGCTAACCGAACCGCTCTTGTGCATCCTCCTTGTGTTCCAGGTTGCGCCACCACTCAGCACCGCTCGCCCAGGCGCCACGGACTACCCCACACTCCCGATCTGTAACGCCCATCTTCCCTTCAAACTGGCGATCCCACGCTTGCCGACCCGCCTACATCCGAGTGCTCGCCAGAAGAGTTCGCGACCGCGATGTCGCCGCCTTCATCGACAGAACCGACTCCCAGCCTGCACCGCCGCCAACCTCGCTCCATCGACCGCCCCAGAATCTCAACCGCCGCCACCTCCTCGGCCTCGCTGCCACTCTCCTCGCCACCGCCAGAGTCAACCAATATGGCCTTCTTTGCCCTTCCGAGAGTGCTCGATAACATCTTCCTCATCCTCGTGCCCTTCCTCCTATTCACCCCTTCCTCGCCTCCTCTCCCACGTCCTCTGCCTTCATACTCTCCTTCGCCAATCACTCGCCAGCGGAGCGCACGCGATCCTACCTAGGCATCGCTCCAGTCACGGATGTTCGGCTTCCGCTTTGACGAAGACCACGACACCGACTTGTTTCGCAAGCGCGTTACGAGTGGTATCCAGATGACCGGTGCGCACGCGTCCCATGTATGTGCACGCCCTTCATCCATGTCCTGACCCGGTCCATTTCCCATTCCAATCTGCGTGTCATGCACAGCGCTCCGCATTGCCAAGCCTCAGCCCCAGCACCGAGCAGCACAGTGCGACGCCATGATCCGCTTCAAGCTCACAACGAGGGAGCCAAGTCCGTCTCAGCCAGAGTCGCCCTCTGTCGCCCACATCAGAACATCACGAGACCGAGCCGCCGCTGTCCGATGCGCCTTCCTGTACGCTTCGTGTTGTCCTGCCTTCCGTGCGTGTCGCTGAGGATATGTTGTCGCCGATGCAGCGCCGCGCCCATTGTCGCCGCCTGATGGATCTTCGATCTCTGGCGGTTCTCAGTCCAACGCTGACCTCGACATCTTAGCAACTTGCTCACCAACGCGCCGCATCCCAGGAGCGGTGTCTCGAGGGCTTGTGGCCGTACTCACTCTTAGGGGCACTGGAGATCGGCATCGGATCGACCAGGCGCCGCATGTCCCGTTCATCTGTGTACGAGACGATCGCCTCGCCACAACGCCTGATGTCTCAGAGTCTGGCGAAGCAGGGGTCAATTCGATGGTGAACGACTCAGCCTATGTCGTCGGCGACGGTGCGACGACGAGCATGGCATCACGACTCTCCGCAGTGAGGCTCGGGTCACTGTCGACGAGCAAGCGCTGTAGAACGACACTCGCTTCTCCGCCTTCGCACTGCAGTGTGAGTCACATTTTGCATGCTCGAACAGAGTGTTTTATTGACGTAGTTGCTTGACAGCATTCTATCCTCCACGCTGAACCCATTGCCATGCAGGCCATGCTCGAGCATTCGCAGAACAGCTGCGCCTGCTTCCTTCCGAGCCCGCTCCCACCGTGTCCGATCGCGAACTTCGCCAAGAGTGTCGCCGCACACATGCGGTCTACCGCGTCTGCCGAGAAGACTCGCCGTCGCCCATGCATGTTCACTGACGCCCGAGCAAGTCGTTCGCAATGTCCCTCCACGACCAGACGGTCCTTCGTGAGGTGCAGCGGAGCATGAATCTCGATGTCCCCACGCCGCCACCAGTGCTTAGCGAGATCAAGCCCTTCACGCCGTTCAGTGTCGAGCTCAAGACGTCGAAACAAGACAAGAATGTGATCAGTCTTCCAGCGCGCCCTCGAGTCACTTCGAGCACGCGACGTGCGGCCCTTGGCTGGTCGAAGCGTACTGGCAAGTCTCGTACTAAGGACTTCAAGGAGGACTCGATCGCTCCAACATAAGTTCTCCTTCTCATTGTTTATAGCTCTTGCTCACAGGTGTTCTACATTCTAGTCCTTTGAGACACATAGGATCAACCGCCCAAGTACCGCATGTACCGGTACCTGTAGCATGTCAACCTTGCTCTTTTCTATTCCGGTTTTTGTGTGAATGTTACTCTCTCTCTCCACTTCGCAAAGCTGGAAGCATCCGCGCAGATGTTCGACAAGACTTGGGAGCCGCCAGCTCAGAGTGCCCCATCCTGACAAAGCGCCATCAACAGCCTGTATTAGAAGGGTGTATCGATAGATAGACAGATTCATTTATTTGTAGCAGCACTGAGGCCAAGGACTATCATAGGTTATGTGTCACTCTTATGGTGATGCGACAATACAAAGGGATACATGAGAGAAACGGTCAGAAATGTTGAGACAGCGCGAAAAGGAGGAGAGCTCAAGTGTGATGGGCTGATGTAATATATGGCATTGAGGGCATGCACCCATGGCCTTCAGAGACCTGCGGAACGCCATTGCCAACATTTGCCTCCATCTCTGTGTGACAGGCGAAAAATCAGTCTATCGCGAGCAAGCAAGGCAGAAGGCAGGAGGAGCCCGTGTCGTGGACGAGTGAACGGAAACGGAGACTCACGACCGTCCTCCTCGATGTCCACCACTCGACTCGCTGAGCGCGAACCAGTGCCTCGCTCGCACACCCGCCCGCCCTTCTGAATCTTCACGAAAATGCAGTACCCGCCGTTGTACAAGAATGCACCCAGGTACTTCACCTGCTGCACCGGATGCTAGACGACGTCCAGGGCACCCGCGACCAAGCACGGTCCAAGCGACGACACAGAGTCTGTCGTCAGTAAACTAGCCGCGGCCCGGCGCTGGAGCAGGGACAGGAACGGGGGCCGGCGCGGTACTAGGCGGCTGGACGTGGGCACAGAGTACACCGCCGAGCATGAGGACGTGGACACCGGACCTGATTGCCTATGGGAAGACGAGGTGTACACTGACGATGGGTTCGACGACGCCACAGAGGGCTGTGCGGCAACAGAGGCGGCAACAGAGGCTATCGAAGAGGGAGAGGGGAGCGGAGGGTTCATAAAAACGAGCCGCGAGTGGATGAAGGCCGAGCGGAGGTTGTGCGCCTCCGTCTCGCTCGCGCGGTTCACGTGACTCATCATCTCGCGCATAGCCTCCAGCACGAGGTTATCTCCCGAGCGGTCCGTCATATTGGGTTCAGCAAGGGTACCCTTCTCGTCTTCCGACACGCTTTGAGCATGGCGCTTGTCCTTGAACTGGTCGACCAAGAGGGACTACTTGCATACTTGCTGCCCGGCTTGATGAGGTAGTCGGTGAGCTCGAAGCTTGTGCCTGGTCCACCACACTCTCCGCTCTGACGCCGGAAGAGCAGATGTCACCGATGACGGGCTGAAGCTGGCTTCGCGCCGTGGCGTCTGGGAGACTCGACGCAAAAGAGGGACAGCCTATGGGAGTCGAATGGCGCCGCTCTGCAATCGTCGCGAACGGTTCGAGAAACGGGCATCCTTCATTTTCGCTGAGGTGGGAGAGGTGGGTGAGAGATCAAGTTCCTCTTCGGTTTCGCCCGGGCGCGAGTCAGAGAAACGCTCGAGGCGAAGTGCGCTGCCGCTGCTTATACGCATCCCAGGCTGAAGGGGACCGCTTTTGAATGCGCCGCACAAGACTTTGCTAGATGACGGATGCTAGGCACCGCTAGCGCGTGCAGTGGTGTAGATATGGTGGCGATGACAAAGTAGGCTTCTTGCCCATGGGAACGCCGATGGTCACCGTGCTCGCCCGCCAACCTCTCGCTCCACCTGTGGTTTCCACTATTGTAATACAACAACCCAGGTACCTGGTGCACGCTATGTGTATTTGGTGATCACTATTGTGATTGTTAATACCTGGCCAGGTTGTTTACAATAACAATGCTAGGCTGTTGTTAACGCGGTGTGTCTGGTATTGTGAATCCAGATTATTGTAGATCGAGTGGAGAGCTATTGTTAAACTGGCTGAAATTGTGTATTGCATCATGTATTGTATATCCAGGGCTTTGTATATCCACTGTAGGATCTATTGTAAAACTAGCTTACATTGTGAATCAGGCAGCTTGTATATCGAGCTTATATTGTAAATAGAGAAAGATTGTAAAACTGGTCTATATTGTGTATCCAGATTGTATTGATTGATCCAATCAGCTGTGCACTTGATCAGTCCGATCTACTGGGTGCTTTTGGGCGCTTTTTGATAATCTGGCTTCCTTAAATGGTAGGCGGATGCTGGGGGCAGGTGGGGCACTAGGAGGGTACCTGCTGGGGCCATTATGGGCTCAATACTATAGCTATTCACTCCGTTCTTTTGCAGTATGTTTGTATTGATAGGGAGCATTGAATGGCACTAAAAGCGCTAGTATCCGTCTGCAACAACTGTTGATATAGCCTGTATAGTACTGGGGAGAAGGGGGTACTGCAGCTTGGCCATTTTCTGGGCTTTCCTTCGCTCTTTTTCATATAGTAGGTATTAGTAAGGGTATATGGGGTTCACCATTTGTTTGGGGCAGCATGGCCTGGTACTATTTGGGGTAGCCTGCACTGTTTAGCCACTGGGCACTTTGTAGGCCCATATGCTGGGAACCAGTTGGGCTATTACCAGGCCCCTAGTACCATTGGAAAGGGGTAAATCAGGGCTTTCTAACGCCATATCATACACCCTAATCCGACCACTTCACCATACCCCTCCTCCTTCCTCCCCTCATATTGTTACCTAATTCCTGCTCCAACCACTGCACCCATCCATATGATATTTTGTACACATATAGTAGTTATATATGCTAGACTGTGTTCGACATTACACTGCTCATAGACCATTCTGTATAATAGAATCAACACTTCTGTCTGTGCATACACCTTCAATATTGTTTCCTCCATATCGCTCCACAACATCCTTCGCTTGCCATGATCTCTTTTGTTCTATACTACTTGATAATGGGCCTATTCAGATCGAGCCTTACATCCCTTATCAGAGGACCTGATCTTTGGTGGTACTCTTATCAGTGCTCTGTCATCAATAGTATTATTGTGTAAGATCAATGTCATACCCCATAGATCAGATAGTACCATCATGTAGAGGGAATATACACCGTTCCAACACATTTTAGATCATGAGATTTGAAGAAGATTCAAGGGAGATATGAGGTAAATGATGGTTGGAGGCTGTTTCTGACTAGGTGGAACAGAGCTGTGCACCAATTTCCGGAGGCAACAGACCATGCTGTGCTGCACAAACAGTACATCCCCACTCTTCCCTCATATCTCCTCAGTTCTCATCTGTTTATCATGATTGAAACTGCGTTGGAAAGCTGTATTTGACCACTTTCCAATGGTGTATTATACATTGCAATCTGCCAATCTGATCTAATACAATGCACACATCATATTCTATTACTGATAAGGATATTATACCTTTACATCTTCATTGATAAGAAAATGCAAGACTGTTCCATGTACCCTTCAATAAAGGGCACACACTGCAAAAACGCGCCCAGATTATCCATCAGGAACTATATCATATGTGGAAAACTATACAGAGGGTGATTGTAAGAAAGAACACAATGAATCGAAGGGTGGGATAACATTCATAAGCTGCCATGTGGGGCATATGTGGTCGTACTATAGTGCAATATGTGTACCAGATTTGAGGACAATCCGACCATCCGTTGCCGATGTATAGCAGGATCATTGGCAGGGAGAGGAAGGAGGAGGGGGTATGGTGAAGTGGTCGGATTAGGGTGTATGATATGGCGTTAGAAAGCCCTGATTTACCCCTTTCCAATGGTACTAGGGGCCTGGTAATAGCCCAACTGGTTCCCAGCATATGGGCCTACAAAGTGCCCAGTGGCTAAACAGTGCAGGCTACCCCCAAATAGTACCAGGCCATGCTGCCCCAAACAAATGGTGAACCCCATATACCCTTACTAATACCTACTATATGAAAAAGAACGAAGGGGAAAGCCCAGAAAATGGCCAAGCTGCAGTACCCCTTCTCCCCAGTACTATACAGGCTATATCAACAGTTGTTGCAGACGGATACTAGCGCTTTTAGTGCCATTCAATGCTCCCTATCAATACAAACATACTGCAAAAAGAACGGAGTGAATAGCTATAGTATTGAGCCCATAATGGCCCCAGCAGGTACCCCTCCTAGTGCCCCACCTGCCCCCAGCATCCGCCTACCATTTAAGGAAGCCAGATTATCAAAAAAGCGCCCAAAAGCACCCAGTAGATCGGACTGATCAAGTGCACAGCTGATTGGATCAATCAATACAATCTGGATACACAATATAGACCAGTTTTACAATCTTTCTCTATTTACAATATAAGCTCGATATACAAGCTGCCTGATTCACAATGTAAGCTAGTTTTACAATAGATCCTACAGTGGATATACAAAGCCCTGGATATACAATACATGATGCAATACACAATTTCAGCCAGTTTAACAATAGCTCTCCACTCGATCTACAATAATCTGGATTCACAATACCAGACACACCCAACGTTAACAACAGCCTAGCATTGTTATTGTAAACAACCTGGCCAGGTATTAACAATCACAATAGTGATCACCAAATACACATAGCGTGCACCAGGTACCTGGGTTATTGTATTACAATAGTGGAAACCACAGGTGACACAAACACAACGCAAACAGAACAGCAAAGAGAGAAATACTGCAAACTAAGATCCAGAGCGAAAGGGCGCATTCCGAATGAAACCGATCAATGGTCACTGGTTTCAACGTGCCTGAGCGGCCGCGAAGGTTAGCATTGATGTCACGCTAGCGGATGGAGCGAACGTACAAGTAGCGAAAAGAGTGCGCGCGACATACTAGTGGGACTGCGTAAGGATTGGTATCCTGAGATGAACGGAGCGCACTGCTGATCGGCATGGACCCGCCGCACAAGCTAACAATGAAGCCGCCAGAGATTTGACGTTGTCGCGAGGAACTGAGTAACGCACCCTTGTGGATACCAGTCAGGCATCTCCATTTGAGGCATCCGCAGCGCCGACTGTTGAGCGCGACGCCGCCTTCCGCCCCACTTGCATCGCCCAACTCGACGGCCTCGGGTCAGCCTCCACTGCCTGTCGCCGCGGATCATTGCCATCCCCAACTTGATGGCACCGCCTCCTCCGACAACCAAGAGAAAGACAGTGGTCGCGCTGTCTTTGAGGGTGAAGTTCAATATGTTGATATTCGTGGTCATGGCAGAGGGTACAGAGTCTGAGCGAGGGCTGGATGGTGCAGAAGGGGATGTGATGATGGGGAAGGAAAGAGAGTGCGCGTTTCTCTCGCGCCGCCAGCAGACTCCAGCCGGATTATTCGAGCTCCGCTAAATGCTATCCCATGGGCTCAACGGACAAACGAGTGTACGCTCTGCGCCGACAAGTAGATCGCGCGACCTTACCAGCCATTTGGGTGCAGTACGATATGGTTTCTTTTGAACAACAAAATTTGCCTTACATAATGACCGATCGCCGCCATGCTAGCGAACCGTAAATGCCGAGTGACTGGCGGAGTTGCATGTCGGAGAACCGCATCAGAGAACTGCCCGTGAGCGCCACCGCTGTAAGCGATTGCGCAGGTGTCCCAGCAGTGAGAATCCAACCTGAAGTCAGGCCAATCTGATGATTAGGAGCAGTATAGCAAAGGACGAAACGTGGTACACTGCTAGCTAACGGTCGATACAAGGATGAGAGGGCGGTGAAGGAGCTGCTGAGTAAGGCTAGTGTCCGAACATACCGAACGCCACATGTAGACGCCAGGATGCGCCGCATCATTTCTTGATTTCATCCATGTACAGTACACCCCGCCAGCCGTAGGCAAGGGGCGGAGAAGAACCAAGCAAGAACAACAACAAGCTCATAAGGACAGGCAACAGGAAGATGCTGAGCGACCCAAGCGTTCGCACGGCAATCAGGCTCCGTAAGTCTGCTGTCTCGCGCATTGCGCCGGTTAGGCGAGGATGACATCCACGATGAACAGTCACGAGTTGTAAGCGCCATCTTATTCGGCAGGCAATGATAGTAGGCCTGCATCTCCGGTACACATCCAAGTACACGGTTCAAGTTGGTCCAAGTTCCTCAAGTATGTCTAGTATATTTACTTGGGCCAAGTAGGTGTACTTGGGCCCAAGTAAGCATCTAAGTAAATGACATTATGCTGAGGCTGGAGAGGACACAACACGGAATGCTCAGCAGCAAATCCACTCGCAGTGGAGCATGGGGAGAAGACCCGACCGCTGATACAGTCAGTCGATGAATAAAACGGGCTCCTTCTTCGCCCTCATGCGCGATCTGTTCTACCACACTTCGCATGACATGATGCGCATGACTTCATGGCGGACGGCGCATGATGGCTGCAGTGAATGGGGCGGAACCGACATCGCGCAGGCACACTCAAGGGAAGGAAGCAGGTTATTGCTCGCCCTCGCGCGGACTTTCCGTGTGCGGAACAATTCCGACAATGTGTCGTGGAACTTGAAGGGGCAGATTTGATGGAGCACCGCTGGGTGGCGACTCGCTCGGCCCAAATCTGGCAACCTAAGCGCGCGCCCATCGCCCACTGCCATCCGGTCTGACCGCTCTCTCACCTCCCAACCCCATTGCGGACCGCCAAGTTGGGCATATACCTCTTGTGAATCCGAAGGCAACCGCCAATGCTTGATTTGCGAGCAGTCGCTCAGCGTGATCGCATGGCAGCATTTCGTGACCTTCGTGCTCCAACCCCGCTGTCTTCATTTCTCTGTCGTCGCTTGCTCGCCCAACACCGCGCCTCCCTTTCCCGCGAGCTTCATATCCTTCGTTCTGCTACTCCTGCGCTCCTCAGCTCGACTTATCAACATAAGGGATGCGTTGATGACGACTCAGACGGTGCCCCGGCAGCACCACTGCAAGATGACGGGATGGCTGGGGAGGAGCCGAGGCGAAATGATAGCAGAGACGAGGAGGAAGACATGGAGATGTGGGCCGAGGCGGATTACGCGGTCAGAGAGGCCAAATCAATGTGAGTACAGTATTTTTGGTTGCTCCTCTCTTCCTCCACAAATTTCCTCATATTCGACGCCTCCTGCCCCCAAGAAGATGAGGAGCACCCAGTCGCCAACGGCCTGCCGGATTTGAAGGGAAACGGTACGCCAGGCACATTACGATGATGGCAGGTCGCTTCTCACCCTTCAGTCAGTTGCCCCTCGCCAGTTGAGTTTGCGAGCGTGGATATCGCCGACGGGCATGGTCTTGAGGAGCACATGGCAGACCCTTGTGCCGCGATTGGTGGCAAGACATGCATGTCACCTGCGGATGTGCGTGCATACTACAGGTCGCTCCCGTGAACAAAACCACTAAGGCGAGTGTGAACAGTCCTTCCTTCACATCCCTAGTCTTCTCGAAGACCATTCCCCCGCTGTCCCCTCCTGGCCCCTGCCGCCCATGGTGCGCTCCAACACATCTGGCTCTCCTGCCTTTCGCGCCACACGTCCGACGCGCTCCCACCTCCTCCCGCTCTCCCTGCCACCTTGGACGATCCAACGTGTTCTTCCCATCGGTGGATGCTCCTACCGCATTCGTAATGGCGCGCCGCCATGCTCCCGCCCCCTGCCACTCTCTCCGCTGCTCGCGACACGCCCAACGCGTGTTCCCAAAGCCGACGGTACTGACGCGCCCCAACCGCACGCCGCCTTGCTGCAGCCCTCCTCCCGCCTCGAGTTGGCATAGGCGCCGGGAGCGGCACAATGGCACGCCCACCGCCGGTTCGGAAGACGAGGACGATGAAGAGCCTTCTGGCATGCCGGGGTTGTCCGAGGCCAGGACATGTATCGAGGAGGCCTCAAAGGAGTTCTTCTCCATCCGCGATCTGTAAGAAGCTGAGCATACTTGATAAGACTCCCGTCCGAGCACCAGCATCTGCTTGTCGACAAGCTCGCCACCAAGATGTCCCGGACCTGTTCATCCTATCTTCCGAATTTCTGCTGACCCGCGCCATTCTAGGAGAGCTTCGTGCTGCCGGGCGGAGATCATCGACGACCTCGTGATCGATGCACCGAAGGCACTGGACCTCTTCGTGGTTATGATCAAGGGCGCACACCTACACGAGGATGAGAAGCGGCGGACACAGCTTGCAAGCAATTCAATGGAAAGCGACAAGCTGGTTGCTCTCCTGCCATTGGCCGTCGTTACTTATGTAGACATTGGTATCATATGTTATTCACATCTTACCTCCCCTGCCTGGATCTGATTTCGTTCACATCCTGCATCGTCGCGACCCTCCCAATCACACATTCTCGTATCTGTGCTCTCTGCTTTCTTTCCCATCTGCAGCGCGCATCGTCGTGATCCAGCCCTTCTCCCGCTGTCTCCGCCGTGGCTCGCGACGTGTCCGACGTGTCCAACCCATAGCCAGACGCCCCGCCTGTTCAAGGCAGCGCGCGCCGCGCTCCCATCTCGCTGGCCACTCTGCCGCCGCGACGCCGACGCATCCAACACCTCTTCACATCGGGCGAATGCTCCTGTCTCGCACACGCCGCACGCGCCACGAGTGTGCCCTCATCGCCACCGCGCGCCAACTAGTTTGCGCAGGGAAGTACCCGCTCGACCTGGTTGTTGCGGGCCTCTTTCGACGCCCCGCCGGACTAACACGCATTATCGATCATAGCCACCTGTAAGTTAACCATGTTTATGCATTGGGTCTGCGGATGCATCTGTTCTCCCGCGGATGCATCCGCTGCACTGACACTGCTCCCTTCCTCCTCCACCCTGTGCCAAGGCATCCTCGACAGGTCCACCCTCGCCCGACAGCTATCCTCACCCTCCCACTGGGCGCCATCTGACCGCCACCGCGACTCCCAGTCTGACTGCCACCGCGATGCCGACCACCACTCCTCCGCCACCGCCCTCGTGACTCTGACCGCTCGCCCTCTGACCGCCGCCCGCCCCGCAATCATCGATCACCTCCGACTGTGACCCTTCCGAGTTGTCCGACAATACGACGCCACGCAATGCTCCACCCATGTCCACAAAGTGCTTCGACGGCACCTCCACAGCCCTCAAGGGCTTCGTAGTCAATGACCCAAGATACCGACCAAGGGATTCGCCCATGAAGTCCTCCGCCGTCCCGACCTCGACTGGAGACTGGAATGCTTCAAACTGCCCTTTGCTATCTTGAAGCCGCCCGTCCAAGGTTCCGGAGGTACTCGAACGGAGAAGACGACGCCCGAGTGTATGGAAGCGCCAGAGCCCCGAATTGTTCAAGGGGTCTTCGAGATCGAAGCCCTCGACGATCCAGCCGACTCTACGAACGCTTCCGACCAGGTTCAACGCTCTAGACGATACGCATCGGCGACACCGCTTTGGTAGGCGATATCGATGTCAACGCCTCGCGTTGGCTACAGCAGCCTGCTGTGGCAATGATGAGTCTTCCTCCCGCCTCCCTGCGCTTCCTTCTCCTCTGTTGCCCGCATGGGACATTCCTCGCGTGCCTCATCCTGGCATCCAAGTTCATGCAGGATCGCTCCTACTCCAACCGGCTTGGGCCAAATTGGCTGGTCTCCTCCCGGAAATTGGCGGTGCGAGCGCGCCTCGTGACGCATTGGAATGGCGACTCTGGGTTGGCAAGATTCCTGCATCGCCGACGCCGACATCTGGAATGAGCAGTGGTAGGACGGTCACACGGAGCCGAGCGATGGCGACGCCGCTTACATCGCCGACTCGCTCTTGTACCACTCCGCCTACCGCGGTGTGGACGGCCCTCCGGCCGCGCCACTGCTACCTCGCCTGCCCGCTCCTTCCTCAGTCTTCCACCTCCCCAAGAAGTTGGACGGGTGCATCAGAACTTTGGGAAATTACTTAATTGCCTTAAACAGCGCTTAAACGCTCTTATCAGCGCTATTTGATGAGCTAAGTGAGTAAGACACCAGAAATAAGAGGGAGCACAGCCACAACTGTGGCGAACATGGGTCGAGTTGCACTGTTAATAACTCACCTCTTGCTCATCCGTTTAGCTTCAAATTTTGAAGGTAGCTTGCCCTAGTTTACGCGGACTATGTGGCCAGGTTTCGTTATGATCAGAGCTAAAACGGCGGCACAGTAGCTCGCACTTTGAGCCCAAGAAAGAGAGCAGGTGAAAAGGCAGCAAGTTACCTCCTGCATATCTTCTCTCCCAGAGCTTTCTAAACTTGAGACTTGGTATATCGTTTTATCTAGTACCCAATAGGCTTCGTGCAAAGTTTCAAAAGATTCTGGCATCATATGGCTGCACAGTGGCCTCCGAGTTTTCGATAAGATAGCTAGATTATCTCATCTGAGGCAACTTGTGCCATTAATATCTTGAGCTACGCTGGTCTGTTTACATTGAAACTTTGTATATGAATTCACCTAGTGCCAAACAATGTATGTACCAAATTCCATCGTGGTCCATGAAGAAACGAGTGTACAGTGGCTTGTACTTGAACCCCCAAAATGCGGTGCAGGATATTAAGAGCGCTAAGCAAATAAGTGATTTCCCGAAGTTCTGATGTGGTCTTTCGTGCAGCGACTGTACCTGCTGTTGGGGCCGACTGTGGTTCTACTGTCGTGGATCCTTTCCTCGCTCGCTCTGACGGCGCCCGATACTGCTACGAGGCGAGAGAGGCACCTGGCCCGGCTACGACGCCACGCTCCAGATGGACGTGGAGCCCCAAGGCGAGGTGTCGCCATTGGCTTCCTACGCTTCCTCTCGCACCGCCATGTCGCCTACTTCGCTGTCGCCAGACGGTTCTGAAGACAGGACCATTCACATGTCGATGTTCTTGGATCTTCCTACGCCCGCGATGCCAACTTTTGGCAACAATCCTGGGCCTTGGGTTGCAAGCGCTCACTTACACCCCGCGGATCCCGCAAATCCCCACGGTTCCTTTGGTCCGATTAACGCATATACTTCCTACTTCAATCCCTCGAATCCTACGATGCGGCCGACATGGAGGCTACGGAGGCATCTATTGGGTCGACGCCGGCGGCGCTCAACCCGACTGGTACAAAGCAGGTTTCTCATACGCTACCATCGGTTGCGGAGGTTTTCTAATCCTGGCATGTTCGAGAATGGGACTCAATAGCGGCGTTGTTGTCTCCCTAGTTCCCGCGGGAAAGGGGAGAGAGGAGGTCGACTTTATCTTACTGGTTTGGATCTCATCCTTTCTCTCACCTTTCTTACCCGAACTGTTTACCTTCTGTATCGATGTCCCTGTCTTCATTTGCAACATATTGTTGTTCCCTGCTTTCCGTCGTCTTTTCCTTTGGTGGTTTGGCGTCGTGGATAGCCCATTGTCGTTGTTGGCTCGTGATACTCTCGGTGACCGCCTCTTCTCTTCTTACTACGATTACATTCGCGTTGCCCCATAGATATGGTCTCCTTCCTCTATGCACCATACCAGCACGTATGCGCACTCGCATTATCCCTAGGAGTTTGGGCCCTCACGATGGGCTCCGACGGCGGCTCCCCAAACACCAAGCAGCACAAGGAGTGCAATATGACTACTGAATCTTGAGGGGTCCTTGCTGACCAGCAACTGGTCATGCGGTGCGCCGGTGGACCGTCATCCCCAAACTGCGCCTGACTGTCCCATGTCTGGCCGCTCAAGGGCTGGAGCACATTCTTTATGCCAGGCTAGCGGTAACGACGGGCCCCAAAGCCTCTGACCTCGCGGCAATGAGGGGAAGCAATTTCGGGAGAAGCTGGCCCGGCGTAATGTCGAACAGCAAGTTCTCCGCGAACCATCTTGGTAAGAGCTATCGATACAACAAGCACAAGTACATGACGAGACATCCATGGGCTTCAGGAACGTACGAACCACGACCCGCCAGACTCATCAGCACCAATACACACACACCGAAAACGGAGTTGACGATAGTAAGTGACGCAAATCGTTCGGCGCGAAGCCCATGCACTGGCTTCCGACGTCCCACACCAAGTAGTAGTGCTTGAGCACGGACCCGCCGACGCGGTCGAGCCCGTCGAACATGTTGATGAGCGTCTGGCATATGCTCAGGTCGCTCTTGAACGGCCCGACGTTGAGCTCCGTGCTGGGGATCGTGAGCGTGACCGGCTCGCCGTCTTGCGCCACGATGTCGATGACCGCGGGCAGGTCGCCGATCTTGTTGCAGGGCAGGCCGTACGCGCCGGGCTCCGCGTCGAACGGCTGGATGTCTGCGGAGATGAGCGCGTACATGGCCTCGGCGATCTGCGTGGAGAAGAGGACGTTGGGGGTGAATCGAAGATGATGTCGCGCGGCTGGTTGAGCACGGTTGTCGTCTGGCCGTTGACAGTGATGGACGTCGAGGAGACAACCCAGTCGCCCTGGCCGCTCTGGTCCGCCCAGACGAGGTCGCCAGTGAACTTGCTGTCGTCGACGCCGCCGATGATCAGCTCGGCGTTGCCGATTGTATGCGGGGTTAGGAACATGCTGAAGAGGGCTGTGACGCGGTCGGATCAGACATGCGGCTGCTATCGCATCTAGCGAACCAAGATGGGGACTGACCATCGAGACCCTGGTCATTCAGCGCTGCGAAGCCCTCCGCTTGCGAACCCATACCCTAGATCCCGAGGAAAGGGTCGACATTGAACGCAGCCGTCTGGTCGATGATCGTGAAGAGCGACACCTTGTCCAAGGTGATGCCGCCGACAGTGGCCGAGTCGGTCGCGCTCTGGATGGTGAGGACGTAGTTGTTGTCGACGACGGGGTCCCCGCCGACGCCGGTGGCGCCGGGGAGAGTGTGCTTGCGAGTGCCCTCTTGAAGGTGGAGCTCTTGGACGGGTTGAACTTGCCTGTCTGGGTGCAGGACTTGCACCAGGTCTCCGCGAACTCGAGGGTCTGCGAGCCGGTGTCGAAGACGACGATGACCCGCGGGAAGGGGTGCCGACTGCGTTGCAGTAGACGACGGATTAACTTCTCGCAGCTGTGCATGACGATGACGACGATTGCACCAGATATGTTGCCAAACCACTGCAGGTCCGTCCCAAGGAAGAGGTCATCCAAGGGGACGCCGATTGCATCGAGGGCGCGCCTGCGGATGCCAGATATGTGGAGCTGCACGGGCACAGGCTTGGGGGTTGCGTAGACCGCCGAGAATGTGGAGAGGGCGAGAACGCCGAGGGTGACGAAGCTGAAGCTGGATGAAGTGAGCAGAGGAAGTTGGTATAACGTAATATGATTGTAATAGTACTTACTCGTATGCCGAGTGGCAGCTCGTGGCAGCCGGTCGGAACTGTCCGAACGACCCGCCTATGAACATGGAGGCCTCACCAGGACTCGCATAGGCGCGGTCACCGAACTTCCGTGACCGCCCGGTGACCCCGCGCGGGAGGTCACAGCCGCTCGGTGACTGCGGTCGAGGTCCAAACTCGCAGGGATGGAGGCGCCCGAGGTGTGGGGGCTAGTCGGCGCGGGCCGCCATCACAAACCGAACGGCGACGGGGCAGGTTGGACTGGGACTCCTTACTCTGTATCTTAACTCTCGTCCCTCTCGTCATACTACTGCACTGCCTCGACTTAATCTGTTATTTTACTGGCTTTTTATTCATTTCTCCTCTGTCAACGGCACCACTTTGGCCATCAAACCTAGCTTCGAGGCCGCAAAATGATGTCGACCCCGCACGCCACACCCACCGATATTACAACCTTCGCGACGCGTCTCTCCTCTCGGGAAGATATTCCCATCGACCCCGCGCTGCTGAGCGACACTGTGGTTGTGGCCCACACCGTGTCTCACCCTGGAGACCGCGTGTCGGAGTCATTATGCGAGGGACCGAACTCTGGGCGACCACCCGACGTTCACGGTGACCCCCCGGCCATCTGCATCCAAAGCGAGGCACCGCGCGAGCCGCCTCACCTCTATCGGAGTAGGCGCTGCTCAAGGCGGCATGGGAGATGCAGGGATCATGCCGCTGGTGAGGGCTTCCGGCGAGAGGGTGCAGCGGCATGATTTCGAGCGGTTTCTGTAAGTCCCCATCCTCTCTGCTCCGCGACGGGTATACGAGCATGCACGCAGTGCTCATGAGCCCTGCAGGGCGGAAAATTTCAAGCGCAAGCGAACGCTTGCTACAAGCATGCGCGTTCTACAACCTGCGCGCCAAGTCCGCCACACTGAGCACCCTCCGTCGAAGATTGTAGACCACTGGTGCGTCATTTCACAACCGCCACCTTCTCTGCTGTACTTTTACCTGCAAGCTCACATTTGCCGCTTGTTTTCTCAGGTATCCAAAGGCGCCGCAGACAGCGCCGGGCCGCGCCGCCTCCACAGCCGCCCCGTCATCCCCACAGTCTGATTTCCGACGGCGCAACTCCCGCCCTGTGCGGATATGAGCCTCGGTGTCTTCGGTCACTCAGAGCAAGACGACGAGGACGAGGACGCACTTGTGGCACGCCACGACGTTGAGGGTGCGGCCGCAGCGAGCTGCTAGAGTACGACCACGACGGGCTCGATGTCAAGATGAGGAACTCGATGACGACACGGTTGACTCGGATGGTGAGTGGATACAAAGCCTGCAAACATGACAACTGAACCCTTGCGCCACAACACCTCGACAGAGGCCTTCAAACGCTTTCAAGTGAAGACCCGGTGGATGCGGTCAAGCGCTGAGGAGAACCGCCGCGGGTGGTCGGAAGACACAGCAGGCCAACGAAAGTCGTGGAATGTGAGTTCATGGGCAGATACGCCGCGCAGTACACACGCCTTGCCTACCTGCAGCCTAGGTGACTAATGAGCTTCCCTTTAGCTGTTCATCTGCGCCGCCCTGGAAAAAGGGCATGTACAGAATAATATTGTTGACGAGCACGCCCTTCTGCTCTACATCAACCACACTGCCGGCCGGCCGCAGCGGAACCGCCGTGGCGAAGATATACCAGGCACACGTGTTGGTGCGGTAGGTCCAGCTTGAAAGTGTCTTTGCCGCTCCCAATCCACTTACATTTGGTGTTGGCGTCAGTCGCAGATCAAGAAGGAGTTCTTCGGGGCCCTTCGTATCCGTAAGAAGCAGGAAGCGCAAGACCCTACACTGGCAACAAGTCGGCCGGCGACGACGGTGGCCGTGGTACGACCTCCTCAAGACGTGCATGAACGGCCCTCCAGCGCCGCACGCCTGTAAGTAGTGCGCCGTGTGATCGCGATGGCATGCAATGCTGACAGAATCAACGTGTTTCTCAACAGCGCCTGATTCCCGCCCAAGACGCCCCAGACATCGCCGCAAACACATTCCTTGGTCACATCACAGACGAGCAGCGTGCTCGCGATACGCCGCCGGATTCTTGCAGCACCGGGAGTGTACGCGTTCGAGAGCTCATTGTCAGCCTAGATACACAATTAATGGATACTACAGTACATAGCACGCTCAAAGGGTTCCTGGCTTGACACTCTGCAGCGCTAGCGGAAAACGAGGCGACGACATCCGTGCCCTCAAGTTGTGTGAGATCCAGCCGTACACCCTCATCCACCCGAACAATCTCACGAAGATTCCGGCCATCCTCGGTCTACAAGCCGAGGACAAGGCTGGACAGCGGGCATGCAGACGGTACGTCACAGGCATTGAAGTCGGCGAGACTCTCTGAATTGACAAGTGCCATCAGACAGTCAACCCTCAGTACATATGCTGGATTGCCCACAGGAATCCTCTCCAGTGCCCTTTCGGGGCTCTCGCCTTCCTCCTTCATTTTCTCTATGACCAGTACGGGTTGGGTGAGAAGCTCGACATCAAGTGGGACATCAACAAGAGCTGGCGGCAGGTGAGTGACACTCCGCAGCTTCAGCTCTTCTCATTTTCGTCATGCGGCTCAGTGGCTAACTGGTGGACATGCAGATCCGCCTGATATTCGCTCGTCGAACTGCCCATACAATGAGCACAACCTGTACAATCTATACTGCCAGGCCTTTAAGAAGGCCGACTTCGAAGTCTGGAATCAAGGCCCATCTTCCACGGCATGAGCTGGGATATCTACAGGAGCAGCTTGGGTTGGTGCACTGGATTCCTTTTCCACGTGCTTATACTAAGTTGTCTTCGCAATATTAGAGTGGACGGCAGCGAGACTGCTCGACTGGGATGGTCGCGGGACACGACACGGACGCCTCACGCACCCTCTTTGCCCAAGAAGGTGAGACGGCCCAGTTCTTGCTTGACTTGCCTAGGTCTCGCCCCTCACGCTGGTGTTGCAGGCCATTCTCGCATGTCACGGCTACATGGAGCACGAGGAGTACTCTCCCACGCGCTGCAAGGTTCCTGTCCCACCCACGTTTCTTGCCCGAGTGTGTCCCATGGCGGAAGAGGTCGTCGTATCCATTGATGGTGAGTCACTATCCCTGTCCGTGCTGCTGCCCACTCGACCGTTCCTATCTGACGCACTCCATCGGTTCTTGGGCAGGCAAAGCAGGCCTTGTCGGAGCAACGAATCACTGGCGGATGGTCGTATCCCTACGTCCTCACCTGTTTCTGGTGAGGATCTCGAACGCAACTGGTGGTTTCTGCGGCTTTCCTTCCACCCTTCTAACTGTTCACGTCCCAGTGTGCTGCTGCAATATATCAGGTAGCACCAGACTCCTCGATCTTTCGGCTGCCTGCGCTAGCACACGATGATGTGAAGCAATGGATGCAAAGCGAGTATCCCAGCCAGCTTGCCGCACTCGAGGCGAAGGAAGGTGATCCAATCAGCCTTGAGCGTTTGCAAAATACAATGGTCCGCCAGTCTCTTCAGCATCTGACCCTCACTGTTCAGCGGCAGGCAGATGAGATGGCACGCTTACAAACTATCGCGGAACCGTCAGACGGCTGCGCTTTCACCTCCGAGGGGTTTGTGGGGCCGGAGTGGCCCCAAACGGTGGTCTCGTGGTCTCAGTGCTAGTTATGCCGGGCGGATAATGCTTGACTTTGGTTTGTGTATTACTACTGGCGGTTGTTTGCCTACCACTACTGACAGTCATACACCATGCCGCAGGTCAAGGTAGTAGTGATGGCACCCCACTGTAGGACCCCGATGGTCGGAGAAGTGTCATCCTCGATGCGCATTTCAACTCCAGTCACGAGATCATCACAAGCACCAGATTGACACTGGCGAGGCACCCTTGTTTGTCGATGCTGAGACTCGTGCACAGGAGGATACTGGTGTCTATGAGGCGAACGACAACTCTCTTCGTGCTTTCATAGCATCCTCTCCAACATCGGTGATCCTCGCCCGGCCACGGACTGAGGTCGACCTGGTGCTCCCTCCGGCGGCTGCTTTCACACCGAGAGGTATCTCTGACGGCGACTCGTCGTATGTACTATGCATGCTAACACTGATCTACAGGACAACGCTTGCAGCTTCCTGACTTCGGCACAGGCTCCGCTACATGGCAGAAGGTCTTTCAGAAGGTCGCCGACCCAGCCTATCTTTGGGACGTCTGGAAGCCGGAGAAGACACTCGAGCAATCTAGTATCGAAGATCTGTGGGAGTCCTACAATATAGGTACCACGGTCAAGGATGCTGAAGGCAACCCGATCGGATCGAAGCCACCACTCCGCCTTGTCGAGCAGCACTTCCGGTCCTCCTGGCGAAAGACAGCCAAGGTAAGCTAACCACATCTTACACTGCATTTGGAATTGTTGTCTGATGATCTTCGGTACACGCTCCTTCCTTTCGCAGGCCCGCAAGACATGGCAGCGCTACCGTGAAATCCCTGAGTGGATAGACGGTGTCATTCGGGCCGAGCGCATTACTCCAATCGACGCAATTGCACGGCTTCAAGAGAAGCGACAGGTTCCGGGGAGTTCTGTCCTCAGAGGTCTCTCTTCACTCACTCAGGACCTCGCGGGAGAGCAGAAGGCTACATCAGTTACACCAGTGTTGAATGGCTCTTCCAGCCTTGGTGAGTGCTCTGCCAGTGTCTGAGTCTCGGAGCTGCCCAGTCACGCTTCAATACACTTCAATGCCTGCAGTTTCATCCTCCCGAGCCACCTCTCCTGTCTCCGCCTCTCCCCATCCAGTGCCGGAGCCCTCATCACTTCAGCTGGGATCATTATCGACCGGAGAGAAGCGCAAGCGCGCTCCTGCAGTTGGAGCACGAACGCAAAAGCGGAAGAGAACACGGACTGCGACAACCAGAACGCAGTGACTGCGATCACACAGCGCTATCACACCCACTGCCTACCACCGCTCTTTAATCCGATGTTTCGTGTCGCTTCTAAGGACATATACATAGTGTTGTAGCATTGTATATCAGGTCAGATGCATTCTGTATTGTAGACACTTTCCGACTCCGAGTCGGAGCATCATGTACACGGCTATATGAGCGGCCATATGACTCAGTCTCCGAAACTTTTGGCCTTTGTTCCATTAGTACCTGCATTGTAATTCTTATTCCCTCCTATTTCAATTGGCACTTGTATAGAGCTCAAGTACAGAACAGCAGATGTTTCGAAGGCCCCATCTACCCGGTGCTGCCACGTCAGGATTCAAGAGTCGCGGCTCGCGTGCCAGTGCGGCGGCCAAGCGCCCGGCCGTGAGACTCCAATATGGTGCCTACCACAAATCAATCCTCTGCCTCACTTATGTCCATAGCCCTTCAAAACATTTTATCAACATTTCATACCTTCACCACTCTCCACTTGCACCTTCCATTTAATGACAGAATTGCCGCAGCACCCGACAATTCGACCTTTCATACTTCTGCATGCCGCGCATTTAGCGCCCGACCGCCACGGTCAGACGGTTCAGCTGTCCGAGCTCAGTGCTCTAGCGCCACTCATCACGGTCCAATCGAGTTTGATCTAGAGCGCAAGTGGTAGTGTGGATTCAGACCACATCAGGAACTTGGATAAGTTTCACAATCGGGCCCACTGGCAGCCTTGGAGGCTGAGGACTTGTATACAGCTGCAGTATTGGCACTCGCTCAGCCTCGGAGAGATCCCAAACAGTCTCCGCTGGTTTTAAAGTCACCCACCGACTCCACTCTGGAGTGTTGCCGCCAGCTCCTGACTCCTGTGTGCTCAAGTAGATAAATTCCGGGTCGTAGTTTTGCAATCGCACTCCGCACACCCGCTTTCACCCAGTAAAGCAGTCGCCGATCCAAATCAACATCAACATTGACAGGATGCCACCCGCCAACACCGCTGGATCTCAACACACCGTGACTATTATATTATGGGTCGAGGTACATGACTGTGATCTTAGCATACCGCTGCGCTCACGCTTGCTCACCACCACCGATGGGATTGGGAACACAGGATGATTCACTACCGCACGAGTTTGTGGTGCGGTCAAGGCAGCCACTCACCCAAATATCGCCACACATTCATCGTTACGCCCCACTCTATCGAGTATGCACACACAACGGCAACCTCTCACCTGCCGCCATCCTAGTCGAAGTGTGGGATCGCGGAGCAGGGGACTGGATGCTTTACCGACTGAATGAATCATTGCCCATCGCGGCTGGCACGACACAGATTGTGATGCGAATTGCAGGCACATCTGGGTGCATGGGACTTGGGCGGAGATACAGATCCTCGAGGACCTGAGTCGCCGTGGAATGCCTGGGACCGCAACTCTTGTACTCTTGTATGAATGATTGTATATTTTTGCATGCACATACATGCAGTCAGAGGTGCAGTGGCACAACGTAACGTACCAACTACTAGTCCGACCTCGCGCAGTGCGCTCCTCTCGCCCTCCTCTGCTCCGCCTCCCGATGCCCACCATGTCCTTCTTCACCAAGCTCACTTCAACCGGTGCCCGGACGGCGTTCGTTGGGGATGCGCGCGGAGTTGCATTGCAAGACCGAGCGGAGGAGAGGGATGGGCAGAGGAGAGGGATGGGCTGGAGGGAGTCGAACAGCCTGAGAGCTAGGAGCCAGGGGGTAGAGAAGCCGGGAGGAAGAAAAAGGAAGGCAGGGGAGCAGGATAAAACAACAAAGCAGAGCAGAGGGCAATGGGAAGAGAGCAGCGGGCGCGGCCTTCGCTCGAGGGACAGCTCTCCGTCCCAGACGGCACAGCGACGAGCAGCGTCACAACACCGCGTCGCCGCGACGCCGCGACGCGGTGTCGTGACCGTGGGGCAGCGAGCGTCCGCCGTCCGCCGTCATAGGGAGCCGCGCCTGGGGAAGGAGAGGGAGAGAGCTGGAGGGGCCAGTGCAGAGCAGGCGGAGAGAAGCGACGGCGACGGTCGTGACCACGCCCGCGAGGGAAGCGGTGACCGCGAGCGTGAGGGGGCGTGACGGCCCGCGAGGCCCAACCCCAGGCTAGGGTCAGCGCGGGTCACCGAGCGCGGGTCACCGCGCGGGCGCTTCGCCCTCGTCACCGCAATCCGCCTGAGAACATACGCGTCCAGTAGAGAACCCTACTTCCCGTCGAGGTAGAAAAGCCGACCGGACAATTAGGAGCAGTGTAGCAGAGCAGGAAATATGGTAGATTGCTAGCTATCGAGCGGCGGGAGGATGAGGGTTCAGGGGCGAACGAACTGCTCAGGACGGCCGCAGTCCGAACATGCCGGAACATAGACGCCAAGATGTCAATGCGCTGGCATCATTTCCTGATTTCATCCATGTACACCTCGCCAGCCGTAGTATGTATGTCCAATTTACATTTCCGGTGTGACGACGTTGACGGGATGGTTGCCATCTCCACGTAGCTTTGAACATAGCATCCTGAAGGCCGACAGACATCGAGGGGGCTTACGGTGAGCAGGAGGGTTAGGTTTATTTCCCTGCAACGACTGAGCCGACTGAGCTGCCGACCGACAAAGCCAAAACGGATACCTCGCCTCGTCGACAGTGGAGCACCTAGAACTGGATGCGAATCCGTGCAGATGCTTAGAAGCGCAAAGGTGCAGTACTAGTGATATTACTGTGATAACACGGTTGCCGACAGGATATCGCCGCCGCACTTGGCCCATGTCCTCTCAGGGAGAGGGCTTAGTACCATATGCACACGCAGTCAACCCGGTAAAGGGGTCCAAACAAAGACAGTTTAGTTAGGCCTCGTCGTTCGAACAGTACGAGGGGTTAAGCGACGCGAACTTGAACAGTTTGCGTGCTGTCTAGACTGTGGTCGTCCTTGATGTGCAGTCCTGCGTGAGGGTGTGAGCATACGTAGATGGTGTTCTAGATCTACCAGGGATCCAGCTAATATTCGTAGTGCATCGACATCTATGAAGCTTACGATGGGCGCCGTAGTGGGGTGGTAGCTGGTGGACAGTTAAGCCTTCAGGCGTCAGGGACAGTCCCGGTGATGTCTGACTCTCTGAACATTTGTATACTATATGTACTGACATTCGATCGTCGTCGTCGATGCATTGGCAATGGAACAATTGAATGACGAGTGCATCGTTACCTGATGTGCCAGATACGGCGTTCGGGCCGATCTCCGGGGAAGTCCAAGACGCGACGTTAGGCGAAGGATATCACGGTGACGCTGGACATGGAGAGACGAGGCAAACGTGCACGAGGAGGATGGTGCCACTGTGATGTGTGGTGCGGGGAAGATGCGGGGGAGTCTGACATGGGATTTGCCCTATGTCGGGGAAAACATAGCCGGCTCTCTTCAGTGCGGTCCGGGTCATCGGTCCGTCCCCCGGAGCCTTATCACATGGGGGGGGGCTGCGAGCGATTCAAGCGGACTTAAAAGGTCTTGGACGTGCCTGGGACGTGCCCCAGCGCTGGGCCCACTACTTCTACCACTTACTGGCACTTATCCTCCTCCTCACCACAAACAATGGCTCAGGTTATCGTCGTCGGTGGTGGTCTTGCTGGCCTCTCCGCCGCACACACTCTTCTCGAGCGCGGCGCAAACGTGCTCCTCCTTGACAAGCAACCGTGAGTACCCTTCCGATCATCCAACTGGTATGCGCCCATTCTCATGCCCAGGCGCACCCCATAGCTTCATGGGTGGAAACTCTACCAAGGCTACCTCAGGTATCAACGGTGCCGGCACACAGACACAGCAGGAGCTCGGCATCCCAGACAGCGCGAAGCAATTCTTTGAGGATACCAAGCGTTCCGTACGTCCCCCGTTCCGCTCCTTCCCAGAATAACTTGCAAACGGTGCCCCTTTATCCCACCTCAGGCTCGCGAACTCGCCCGCGATGACCTTATTCGCGTTCTCACTGGTCAGTCCGGCGATGCTGTCAACTGGCTCCAGGACAAGTTTGGCCTCGACCTCTCCAAGGTCGCTCGGCTCGGCGGCCAATCCCAACCCCGCACCCACCGTGGCAACGCTCAGTTCCCCGGCATGGTCATCACCTACGCCCAGATGGAGCGCCTTGAGGACCTCGCGGAGAGCACTCCTTCGCGCGTCCAGATCAAGAAGAAGGCGCGCGTCACCAAGCTCGTCAAGGACGAAACAGGTGCTGTCGTCGGTGTCGAGTACGAGCACCAAGGCAAGACCCACACCGCATACGGCCCCGTCATCCTTGCCACCGGTGGCTACGCCGCCGACTTCACCTCCGACTCCTCCTTAAGAAGCACCGCCCAGAGTACTGGGATCTCCCCACCACAAACGGCGAGCACTGTACCGGTGATGGTCAGAAGATGGCTCTCGCAATTGGCGCGAGCGCCATCGACCTCGAGAAGGTCCAGGTGCACCCCACCGGTCTCGTCGACCCCAACGAGCCCGAGGCCAAGCTCAAGTTCTTGGCCGCCGAGGCGCTTCGTGGTGTCGGCGGTCTCCTCTTGATAACACTGGTAGCCGTTTCGTCGATGAGCTTCAGCACCGTGACTATGTCACGGGCAAGATGTGGGAGAACGGCAAGGTAATGTTTGCCTCCGCCGCCGTCAAAGTTACGTAGCGCTGACGTTATCTCCTCACTCAGTACCCCATCCGCCTTGTCCTTAACGGCGCTGCGTCCAAGGAAATCGAATGGCACTGCAAGCACTACGTCGGCCGTGGCCTCATGAAGCGCTACGACAGCGGGGCCGCACTCGCCAAGGACATGGGCATCTCGCCCGCGGACCTCAAGAAGACCTTCGACGACTACAACACCGTCGTGCGCACCAAGAAGGACCCTTCGGCAAGAAGTTCTTCTCCGGCTCGGAGTGGACGCTCGACGACTTCTTCAACGTCGCCGTCATGACCCCTGTCCTGCACTACACCATGGGCGGGCTCGAGATCGACCCCGAGTCACGCGTGGTCGACAAGGCCGGCAAGCCCATCCCCGGCCTGTTCGCTTCGGGCGAGGTCGCGGGCGGTGTCCACGGCGCGAACCGTCTGGGAGGCTCGTCCCTGCTCGGTTGCGTCGTCTTCGGCCGCGTGTCCGGCGCGTCGGCTGCGTCGTACCTCCTCCAGAAGATCGGGCCCTCGCTGAAAAGGCCGCCGGCCGTCTCGGCGCCGTTGCTGGGCACCTGGGCGCGCCCGCATCAGAAGAGAAGCAAGTCGCGAAGCCCTCCTCATCGTCATCATCACCAGCCCCTGCACCCTCGCCCTCGTCCTCGTCGAGCGGCGGCGCGTGGACTGCGGCGGAGGTCGCGAAGCACAACAAGAAGGACGACTGCTGGGTGATCATCGACGGAAGGTGCTCGACGTGACCGCGTTCATGCCGGACCACCCAGGCGGGGAAAAGGCGATCCTGCTGTACGCGGGGCGCGACGCGACGGAGGAGTTCAACATGCTGCACGACGCGAAGGTCATCCCGCGGTACGCGCCCGAGGCGGTCATCGGCGCGCTGAAGAAGTGAGCGGCAACCGCGCACTCCATCCTGCCTCTTCGTAGTCGACATTCATTTGCTATACCACCACCCCGCACTCCCACATACAGGTCGTCTCACAGGCTCTCGCAATGCTGTAGTTGTAATCTAGACATAGTAATCTATCGTTATATTTACCTCCATTTCCCTGGCTTCATGTGCGCGGCTCAAAAGTTTCCGAGTCCAGGTGTGTATATATGTAGGCAACGGCTTTGAAAGCAGCTTTCGCGCACTCTCATGGGCACTCTGGGCGCCCCACCAGGTACTTGAGCAAATTGGTTCCGGTAACGAGCTCATGCATCCGACCGTCGCACACGAGTTGTGCGCCAAACACGCTAGCAATGCACGAGTGTGGATCCAAGAGCCCTGTGTTGTTAGCACCGAGTGTATATGACCGCCTTCGAATTCGGGAGCGAGCAGCATGACAAGTCCACGAGTTCCGCCCCAGAATTACAAGATACATATGAGTAGGCATACGGGACAGATTGCAACTAGAGCAATGCCGTTACCACAGCGTGTGTGGGGATATCTCCCCACATATGGGATGGGATAAGGTGCGAAACCGGGATCTGAGGACGGTGCGGTCTGGTCATAGCTTCGGCTGCATCTTGCCCAGAAGCGCGGAAGCTATCATTCGGCCGGACGCTTTGTCGGTAACCTGACCAGGGGAAGCCGTCAAGGTTATGTGCGACTCAGGAACAGCCGAAGCATGGGGGCGGTGACGTACCTCGCACCTGGAGGTCATAATGCGGCCGCCCAGTGTGACCGACGTGCTCGTTATCCGCATGCATGTTTGCCTGAGGGACGTCGATCGGCCAAGACGGGAAGCGCGAGGGGGTGGAGCGAACTCACAACGATGCGGGCGCGTGGAAGAAGATGTTCAACGCCTGAGTAACCCCGACACCATTCGTATTCTGCATAACACCGAGGGCGACGAGCGGGAATGCTGCGCAACTGGGACCATGCGCAAAAAGCAAAGCTTGAGGCTAGCATCACCTTGACACAGGAAACGACCACTCACTTGTCAATAAGATAGCACAGGCATCCGCCATGCATGAGCCCAGCCCCGTTCAGCATCTCTTGTCGTAGCGCGACCTCCAGTATCAGCATTCCACCCTAACGCGTCAATGACCGCCTACATGCACGCACCCTTGGTGACCTGCACCTCCGACACGACCACGACCTCCATCTTGTCGCCCTTGCTCTCCGTGTTCATCTCGGCGATGCGGATCTGGCGGCCGACCGCATACGCGAAGCAGTCCGCGTCGCCCACGCCGTACGCGCCGAGGGTGTTAAGCGTGAGCTGCTTCGTGTCGTCCGGGGCGTTCCCTGCTACTTCGGAAGCGTCGCCGTACTTGGGGAGCGTGAGGGGGTCGACCCACCCGCGTTCGGTCGCGAGGCTGGATTGGAACGGCGACATCGGGAGCCTGAAGTGCTGGTGGAGGACAGGTTGTGGTAGTAACGAGTAGAGGAGAGGGGAGGGATCTCCAGTCCGAAAGTCGGGAGGCTGCTGCTACCGATGGGTCGGGGTCGAGACCGCGCAGTGTGGGCCGGTGCGCGGGGGTTGGAAAGCAGTGAGCAGCGGGAGAAATGATGTCGCCAACACTACAGGCGAACGTCGGCGGGACTTATGGGTGGTGCTAGAGGATATACTTATGAGGGTGAGAGGGACAAGGAAGGTTTTAAGTGCGTGAGAGGAGAGATGAGAAAGAGACATACTCCGGACTGCGCTGGGCGTTGTAAATCCGGGGGATGCCCGAATTTGCAGGAGAGTTGCCCGATCTGCATTGGAGGTGTGGCGCTCGGGGTGGATGTTCTCATGGTCCGGTCTGTGGGTGCGTGATGATATACTAGAGCAACGTCAAGTGCGATGGGCCACTCCGCCGAGACTGGGCGGGGTCGTCGTGGTCGTGGTCGTGGTCGTGGTCGGTGGTCGATCACCACCTGCCAGTTACACGATCATGTGATCGTGTAGCCCTGCCCAGCAACGTCCAGGCATGCCAACGTCGTACCGCTGGGACGTGCGCGTGAGGATACCTGCATCTAGGGCACGCGCGGGAACTCCGAGCGCGTGGAGCCGGTTCTAGACACAGTCCTCTCCGCGTTCAAAGACAACACTACTGTCGTCACAGTCGCTCCCCGCATTGGGAGAATTCAGGTGGATTGGTTCTGGATGGTGGGAAGTTCATAGAGGTCAGGGAGCCAGCTTAACTGCTGCTGAACGAGGAGAGCGTTTTCCACGGCTCCGCAACGACTTTGCAACGTAGCACAGTATTATATAGCATGTGAATAGCTTACAAAGGACGGTGATCGACACAAAAAGCATGTACAGCAAAGCATGTGAATGTTGATGATATGGTACGTCCAGGGACCCTACAGGATAAAGCTCATGTCGCTAAACCTACCGCGGCGAATATAGAATCCCTTTCCTCCTCCGGAGCTGATTCAACCAGGGCACGGAAGCGACTCGTCTTGTCGCCTAGCAGATCGCTCAACTTGCCGAACTCAACCTATCAGCACGACGTACGTCAGTGAACGGCCACATTCTCCTGTAAATTTCCCGCACCTTAGACCCAGCATCGAGCACAAGCTGCCGGCGGACAACAGATCAACAGGGGTAGGAACGTAGAACCAGATAAGGACGCACCACTTTGTCATAATCCTTGATCGTCGACAGTCGGTGAGCCACGGTGAGAACCGTGACGCTCGTGTCCAATTGCTTCCGTAGTGCCGTCTGAATCATGGCATCGCTCGCATGATCTAGGAAAACGAAGTGTTAGTAAAGAAACGGTATCACGCAGAGGAATGCACGCACCGATGGAGGATGTGGCTGTATTATGTGAACATATTCTGTCAGATCAATGTCGGAACGGATAATGGATAACCTTTACGCGCCTTCGTCCATGATGAGTAACTTGCTTTTCCTGACCATCGCACGAGCGAGAGCGACGATTTGCCGCTGCCCTGCCGACAAGTTCTTACCCCCTGAGGATACTTGTGTGTCCAGCTCAAGTCTATCGTTATCCGAAGGCTGCGGTGCATTGTCAAGTCCTTGTGCACCAAGCAACGCGCTCCTCAGTTCCGTTTCGCCGTAGCGTCCGAAGGGGTCTAAGTTCTGGCGAATGGTCCCTTGGAATAGTTCCGGCTAGACGTTGCGCTTAGGTTAGCAAATATGAATGGATATGTCGTATACGGGAGACGTACGGTCTGAGGGATGATCGTAATGTTCTTTCGCAACGTCGTAAGGCTGACCTTCCCAATGGAACGACCGGAGTAGACAGCGTCGCCTGGCGCGGCCGGTGAAAGGTTTGTCGTCGGAATGTTCGTTGGGATACAACGGAGCAGCGCCAACGTCAAAGTGCTCTACAGGAGAAGAGTTAATAATGCTCAAGCCAAGGAAGGACGAGGCGTTACCTTGCCGCTTCCCGTGCGACCCACTAAGTACGGATTTGGCATATCAGATTGCGAAACGCGGTATCGCAGGTTATCCACTCACCAACACCAACACGGTCCCCAGACTTCACGCTGAAGGATATCCTCTTCAGGATTTCTGGGCCATCGACGGAATACCATGCCGACAGGTCGTCAACAACCAATTCCCCGTTCGATGGCCAAGCACCTTCGGGTTCGGGGATTGCGGCAGACTCTGACCTGTCCTCCTGCTCGATGACCAGGTATTGTTGGATGCGCTCAAGACTGTCTGCTGGTCAGGACCGTAATCTATTTTAATTACATATTGTGACAAACCTGTTGCCTGTAAGATTGTCAGCTCGTTGTATTGCAACATGGAACATCGCTTGGGTCATGAACACTCACCGGTAACCTCGAAAGTGTTCAGCGTCCGCACAAATTCGAACACCTTAGAGCTGAACGCGACTGGTGCATCCTCATAAGTGGGATACACTAGGGAAGTGCGAGTAATTACTCACTGGCCATGTTCAAGGAAAATCCGATGTTCGACGCATTGAGCTTGGTGAAATACGTCAAGTACGTCGCAAGGGACACAGTGAAGATCGTTCCGATGAGGTCCGCACGAACGATGACCCAACTATAGGCTCGGTCAGAAGAACTGAAGGGCGTACAATGTCGTCAACTTCTACGTACCGGTTCAGGTTGTAGAACGTGTTGGACGCCCGGGTCCAGCGATCAATTCGACCATGCATGTCGTTCTTGAACGATTCCTCTACACCGTACGCACGGATTGAGACTGACAGCATGGATGAGTATACCACCACAAAAGGATAGAAGTAAGGTCGGCACGAACTGAGACTGGCCACTGTGGAGTTCAGATGGCCGATGAGAGGGGCACGTGTCTTGCTCTGTTCCCGCTTGACTGGAAGCTGAGCCTTCATGTATGCCCTCGCGTACAGACCACTGATGATGCCGAATACTGCAACCACACCGGTGAAGATCGGAGCTACGATCATGACAAGGACAAGTCGCACGAGCATCGACGTCGACAACTCGAGCAGCTTGAGGAGGAAGCTCGAAATCTGTCCATCGACTGAAAGGCAGTGAGATACATGAGGCTCTTAGCAAAGGGCCATACGTACTGGCACCAATATCCTCCGTGCATCTAGCGACGATACGAGACGTGGGTGTCGAATCAAGCCATCTACGGTGAGGTGAGCGCCATGCGTCATGATAGTGATAGACTCCTCACATACCGTAGAGTGGTTCCCAAGATAGAGTTCGCGAGTTTCTCGTGGATTTTAGCAGATGCCTCCAATGTTCCAGCCAAGTGCACCATCCGAGAAACCGCATCGGTGAGCATCGATCCGATGAGCAGGGCGACGTAGATTCCAAGATAGCTTTTACCGTCAATTAGCATTATATCGAACGATAAGAAGATTCAGAAATACTCACAAGGCCACGGAAACCCTCGCCGCTGGTTCCTCGGAATACTGGCTCGCCCAATAGCCAAGCAGCCAGATCTGAGCGTTGAGCACGATGCTCGCGAGGAACAGAGAACCGAGGAGGATGATCCAGAACAGGATGGGATACTTCGACATGTTGCCGAATAGCAGACTCACTGGAAAGGGAAACGATATGAGCGAGGCCAACTCCAACATTGGCATCGAAGGGTAACTTACTCGGCTTCCAGCCGACGTGTCCTTCTTCTGTCTCTTCGGCCTTGATGAGTTGGTGCGCTGCAGGCTTGTCGCCGATGGCCTTCTTGTCGAAGACTAAGGCGTGGCTCAAATCACCATTCGGAGGAGTGTTCGACGACGACGATGGTGCTATCAGATCCTCGGGAGGAGGTCCGACGTTGACGACGGTTCCGTTGGATCCGAGCTCAATACATAAGTCGGCGACGGGCATCACTGCCTTGACGTTGTTGGTCTAAGCACGGTGATCAGCTAGTGGAAGAATGCATACGAAATTGTGTACTCACCACCAAGATGACCGTCCTGCCGGTCAGTAGTTCGCCCTGGAAACAATGCCTCACGATATGATGAATCGTCCTGTTGTCAAGCGCCGAGAGGATGTCATCCAGCAACAAGATCTTCGCCCTCGAGTAGACGGCTCGAGCTAGAGTGACTCTTGCCTTCAAAGGTCGCTCAGCACATGTTCTACGTGGGTCAAGTAAGAAATACTACCTTTTGTCCGCCGCTGTAAATGGCAAGCTTGTGAGTCCATGTAAACATTCGGAACCGAACGCACTCACCTCAAAGTGATGCCGCGTTCCCCAACCATGGTCTCGTCATGAGCCTCGAAACTCTCGATGTCCTCCTCCAATGCACAGGCTGCCAAGACATCGTGGTAGCGATCCTCGTCGTACCGCTCACCGAAGAGAATATTGTCCTACAGACGCAAATGAGCGAACCGTCTTCAAAGGACGCAATGCAACCGCCACTCACTCGAATACTAGCGGCCATAACCCAGGACTCCTGAGCGGCGAACGCCACACCGCCAGTCCTCGGAAAGTTCACGGGTGAGTGCTCGCCACTGTGAGAGACGCAGTGCATCTCGCCTGCAAAGCAGCATGTCAGACAAGTTCTTCATACCCCTCCTACAAAGGGACGTTACCGAGTAGCGCCATCAGCATCGACGTCTTCCCACACGCAGTCGGACCATGGATGACGTTCAACTTGTTCTCCTCGAAGGTCAGCTTTCGCTCGATCTTGAGCGTAAAGTGGTGGTGGTCCTGCGTCGAGTCGTTCGCCCACGCGAAGCGCGCCGGCTGGAACCCTATCTCGGTCCCCACGAACCGCGGAGAGAGAACGTGGCCGTTTTCCGTAGGGTGGTCATTGTCAACGTTCTTCTTGGCCGTATACTTGTCCAGAAGCTCCGTCTCCCGGAGGAAACGGTTGATCCGCTCCAATGAGACTTTGCCTGTGGTCGGCGTTTTAGTGTTCAAGCTAATACTCAACGAGTCTTTAAAAACTTGCCGTTGGTCAAAATCGGAATACGGAAAAAGATCAAGCCCAGTTGTGAGCGGAGAATCTCAAAGACTAGCGCAGAAGTTAGCGCCGCGAAGGAGCAGAAACCGAGAGGTTGTTCTTACGCGCAATGGACGAGAACACAATGGAGGCTGTGAGATATTAGCACTTCGGCTACATGACGGACCGTTCATATCACATACCAGACAGCTCTCGCTTCATCGCAACGGTCTAAATGGAGTGTCAGGACTGCGTTCTCGAAAGAGGTGATCCGACACTTACGAAAGTGGCATAGCTGGCCAGCATGATCAATAGCGGGATGCACACACTAGATGATCACACCCGTTAACAGCAAGTTTCGTGCACGCAGGCTGTAATGAAACCTACTTAATAGCACCAATCCAGATCTGCATCATGGTAACTTTGCGGACGGCACGGAGCTCGTCCATTCGCGCAGCACCAAGCTTGTCCGCCTGCTCCGACTCCCATCCGAGGAACTTGACCGTGCGTATCATGTCCAGCACTGCGCAACGTCAACGGACATAGAGTTCAGCAAAACGTTAAAGTCAACGAGGCATCTGGGTCTTACTTTGGATGGCCAATGTCACGCGACGGTCCGTCTGGGCAAAGGGTAAGCACTTGCCTTAACCATTAACAGAGACGCGCATTACTCACAGCCTTAGCCTTCGCACCCTGGAGGCCTTTAGTGCGTTTGCTGAGCTCCGTAGGAACTGGGAACATGGCGATCATAACCGCGACTCCCACAAACGTACTTAAACATGCCAGATCAGCGACTGCATCGTATCCTCCGTGTTGAACGTTACACTTACCTCCAGCCAAGAATGGAATACAAGAAAACCACAGAAAGGACGACTTGGATGGGAGTCTCAAGCACTGCCATCGTCCCAGTCAGTTGCCAATCGACACAAGTGTCAATCAAAGCCAAAGCACTCACAGACAAGCAGCACGAACGTGCTCGCGTTGGTCACGTTGGTCAGATCCGTCGTGACCAGGTTCGAGATGGCAGGCATGTCGCCTTTCCCGCCTTGGCGCTTCCCTGGAGCCGCCTTCTTGTCCGTATTGGAAGTGCTGGCCTTCGACCGCATCTTGAGCGCGTGGTCGAACATCAGCTGCGTCAATATGGCCTGCGTCCGCGCGACAACCTGGGTCTATTGGTCCAGCATGAAGTATCAGCGTTCCTGCTCCACGTTTTCCCAGCCACCACCCGGCGGAAGTGCAGTGAATAGATACGCACCGAGATGTAATGGTAGAACTGCATGGACATAGACACTGCCATTGAGCCGAAAAGGAGTGCGAGGATCCAGACCCAGGGCTTGAAGATCTCATTATCGGGCCCATTCTCAACGTATCTGCCACCAGAAACGGCATGAGCGGCGTTCGCACCTGGCATTCCTAGGCAGGAACTTACGACAAGATGTGCTTCAGGCCGAGAGGTACCAAGAATGACGAGGCGCTCTGTTGAATGGCAACACATGTCAGCGAACCACACAAACTCGCCACGCTATAGGGAACCACATACCGCGAGTATGACCATCGTTCCCATGACCGCCAAATCAGGATCTTATAGATAGAAAAATGGAACGTCAGGGCGGTGTCCTCGTCGCTGCAGCTGACCTTGGCAGTGCATAGGAAGCTTGAGCGGCGGCGGAGAGTACTCACAGAAGCACTTCACTAGACCCCATGCTACATCCCTGCCATTCGTCTGCATTGGGTCCACGTTCTGCGTTCCACGTCAGCGCTTACACGAAACCTTGATAACGCGTAACAAGCGCTCACCGCGTAGCTGTCTTGAACCAGCTGTTGAATACTATTGTACTCCGCCAGCGGCGGGAGGTCGTCGAAAGGCAGATGCCGCAAGTGGTGCGCCCTCCATATGAGCGAGTCCAGCCAGCCATAGGTCACCAAAGAGAAAATCGAGGCCCTCTGCTCTGGACGTGCGTGCGGGTCGCCGGTTTGACGTGGCGAGATGAGGGGAAGGACAATGGCGGCCAGTGTGAGAAGGCCGATCTTGACCCAAAGGAGGCTCCCTTCTGGACCATCGATGGGTGTCAGATCATATGTGGCGAGGGGCCAGATGTCGCGATACGCATACACTGCCCAGGCAGCCAGCAGGGCGAGATTCCGAGGAATCTTCAACCGGTTCCTCCAACGAGAAGGTAGGCACGTCAAGGCGAGAACGAGGGCCTGAAGAACAATGCTCAGTGCTTTGGTAGGTGGTTGGAAGGGAATACCACTCACAAGAACTGAGATGCGTGCTCCGTAGAAGAGCCATGCGTAAATGCGATCCCTACGATTTGGAGACTGTGGCGGATAGATCGGCGTTGTAAGAGCAGACAGTGCAAGCAGCACAGATACAGTAGCAGACAGTGCGAGGTCATATATGTTGAACATTTCTTCCCGTTTGCTGGGCGGTTGGTGGAGCTCCTGGTCGAAAGGTTGAACTGAACGCTGTTGTGGACGTACAACACTGGTATCTCCTGAATCGACCATGAGCGTAAGAGAGACACAGGCACGGAGACAAGAAGGTGTAGGATCTGGCGAAGTGGCGCAGACAGGAAGAATGAGGATGAGGAGGTAAATCCGGGGTGCGGTGGTACCCACCTCACCGTGGTATATAAGGGAATGGGGTATGCGGGGACTACGGAACGGAGGAGTCGGCGCAGGTGCCGCCTGAGCGATGATAGCCCAGGCGCTGTTTCCAGAACAAAAAATGCTTATATTAGCGTCACGATCCCAAGCGAGGAAGGAGACAACAACGAGACCTATTTTTTTTAGTCTTTTTGGGCGACACGGATGAGAGAAAGCAAGTCGGAACGAGTCGCTTTGACGGAGGTGCAGTGCCTGTGGAGGAGGTCCAGCAATAGCAGGAGGCGATGAGGCAGTGTGGGGTCAGCTATTTAGGCGATCGTACTGGCAGTCCACGTCGGATCCCGGATGTCCGGATGAGCAGTAGCGGCGGCACAATGCAAAGACCAAGAATGACGAAGATGCAAGGCCACCCCGTTGTCGTACGGCCGTATACCCACCTCGTGTCGTGTCTTGAGGGTGTAGGGAGGGTGTGGGCAAGACCAACATGGGCTGCAGCTGGCAGTGGGCCGCCGTCAACAACGTGCCATCCGAACCTTCCGTGTCTGAGGCTGTGCACAGCGCCAGCGCCGACGCCTATCCACCCACACTGGGCGCCAAAGTCACGGTGTTGTCTTGACTTCAACGTTCAACGTCAACGTTTCAACATTCAACAACAAGTCCTATACTGCGGTCCCACAACGGTGACCGGTATCCCACAGTACAGTCTCCCCGACGGTCTAGGACTTCCCCAATTCACGATGAGGATAACGATATCACCGAGGTGTCTCTCAATGTTGTCTCCTGAGACCCACAACTTTTTCCCACCCGCAGATGAAGCAAGCCCACGACACCATAATTGTGGGTCCTCTCATCGATCGAGTTCGGCTAATTGAATGGCACCGTACGACCCCGTGATTGCGTTTCCTTCCATTTGTGCCGGTACGCACTGGTACCCAACCGCTCGTACGCATGTCTCGTGCACAGCAACTCCGAACCTCAACAACTTACCATGCTCCTATAGGCCTAAAAATCGCCATAACATCCGTCCGGGATATCTGAGGGATATCCTCATATGAAAGTGATACGAGTCACAACGTTTCCAGGGCCTGGGGAGGCTAGGAAAATCCGGACATCGGACATATCCGATCGGTAGGAACAGCATCGTGTTAATGGTCTATCTGGATACATATGGCACGACCCACCTCAAGCGTTTGCTTAGTGGCACACGCAACCTCTCGGAAGCTCCATATTCCTGTGGACGGTGCGTACCTGAACTCTTTCACCCACATGTCAGATCTTAATTCTTCAGCGGACATAGTTAATCGTTATTATATAGCCTGATCGCACTGCCTGCATGCGTTTGCTAGTACTTACACCAAGCGGCAACCCCTGCGATCCTCATACGGTGTGCCGTCAACGGTCAGATGTCAAATCCTCTAATTTGTTCCGGAATAGGTTCGGAGCGACCGACGGACCGCTAATGGTAACACAACTTGGCATCGCCCGTCGGGAGGCGATACTAAGGTAGTCGACGGAGGCTCAATCCTCTAAGCGGGTCGGACGGAAGTAATACAGCCCATGTGTTACCGTGCATGGCTATTCGCAGAGTGGCACTGATGAATTACACTGCAGACCACCTTTTGGAACGAAGTCCCAAAGTATGGCATCGGTCTGTCTCCACCGACTTCAGACCTGTCTTGCGAGACAATGACCTCGCAAGTTCAAGTTAGCGGACGGTGGTGGACGACGACTCCTCATTCTCATAAAATCAAACAGGTCAGCTCTATCGCCTGATTGGATACCCGAGTCTTCGCTGCCGAGATCAGCCTCTAGCGGGCTGTAAGGTAAGTGCCCGACTCGGAGAACCATAACCGCCTTGAATGCCAGACAGTAGTCCACTCATACAGAATGAAGTTATGGTTCTGGTTACGATGTTCGGAGGGTAGAAGGACGGTTTCAGACTTAACCCAATACTTACCCCAGTTTCTGCGCGGGGGGAAACAGATCATGGCCGTAGTACTTACTCGGATCGGAGAGGATCTATGTAAGTAATAAGTAGAAGAGTCGATCGGCGTCCGATGTCGACGTTGAAACGTCAATTGACCATTGGCCAATACTTCAAGACCGTGACCGGGGTCCCTGCTCTCAATCTCGATCAACATTTGCCGAATCGTGCCGACGACCGGGACACGCTGTGCCGGATATCGATGTCTACTCGCTATTCACCTTTCTTCCGGATCCACATAACGAGCATCCCACTCTATCCCACTTCACTTCCAGTGGTCTGAACTTTGCAGGCTGAGCCAACGGTAGTGCATTGACCGATGGATCGGTGAATAGGTCACCGTAGGCTGAGACCCATCACCGTATTGACAGAGTTGTGTCGCGATCACCAACGTAAACCTTAATCGGTATGTCTGCTGTGAATGATCCTGCCGATTTAATCAACATCCTCACTGTCTGGTAGATGAGTGACTATGCACGTGGATCTTGCTGGAACTCTGCTTGTGACTGCCCTTGCTGTCTAGTTGTTGTACTTCGCTCCGTTGAGCGCCTCCAACACTGGTTTCTCCCTGGCGATGGCAGGTACGTCACATTGACAATCTTCATAATTGTCATTGGAACCATAGCTCACTTCCTATTCAGCGGCATTTAGCAACAATATATTGTCCTGGGTCCACGTTTTCAATGATCTCGAGACCTCCGGTGTGTCCCAGGCTGGAATGTACATGTCCCCTGCATCTTTCTGACCTATTCCTATAGGTAACAGCTCGGAGAGAATCCAACAGTACCTTCTCATTGAACATGAGCCCAAGTCCACTCCTGCTGGGATCCCCCCTGCCTATTGGCCCGCTAGTGGTAACCTTGAGGTCAAGAATCTCTCGGCCCGTTACTCCCCGGTAAGATTATATCGGCGAAATTCTCATGTTCTACGCATTCATTCCCTCTCGGACAGGACAGCCCCAAAGTGCTGCACGATATATCCTTCAATGTTGCCTCTGCAGAACGTGTTGGCATTGGTGAGGAACTCCTCTTTCCGACCTTTGCGAATATGCTCACCAGAATACTGCACAGTTAGTCACACCGGCAGCGGCAAGAGCTCCCTCACCCTCGCTCTTCTCCGCTGCATCTTGACAGAAGGCAATGTTGTTTGATATGATGGGCTGCCGACGGGAAAGATCAACCTCGACGCCCTCCGTTCAAGCGTCACCATCATCCCGCAAGTGGTCAGTCGTTTCCTGTCCTCTGCAGTTGCATCACCTCTGCTGACGCCGTCGAGTGTTGACAGCCCAAGTTGCTGAGTGGGATGCTCCACCAGAACCTCGACCCGTTCTCAGAGCACGACGACTCGGTCCTGAACGATGTGCTCCGCTCCACCGGCCTCTTCAACCTCCAGAATGAAAAGGATGAATTGCGGATCATGCTCGACAGCGATATTGCGGGCGGCGGGGCAAACCTCGCGCAGCGCCAAGTCCTCGCACTTGCCCGGGCCATCGTGCGCCGGAGCAAGCTCCTGATCCTCGATGAGGCCACATCTGCCATTGGTGAGCGTGCTTCACCCCGACTCTACATGATGTTGTTGCTGACTACCGGGTACCAGACTACGAGATGGACTTGATCATTCAGAAGTTGCTCCGTACCGAGCTTGGAAAGGACATCACGCTTTTGACAGTCGCTGTAAGTTGTCGCTGTTTGCCAGCAATTACCAGATGCGCTGACTGGTTTCATATACTTAGATGGTGCTCGATGTCGGACGCATTGTGAGTTCAGTGAAGTCTTTCCCGTCATCTGATTACTGAGTTCAATCACAGGTCGAGTTCGGCAGTCCCAGCGAGTTGCTGAAGGACAAGAAGGGCTTCCTTCGTGCCCTCGTCGACGACAGCGGAGACAAGGACAATCTGTATGCGATGGCAGCTGCCGCGGCCTCAGGCCGGTGGTCCTCATAGATGACTCGCATCACATCCTAGGCCTATGGCCTTGTATCATATTCCTTTCTTGCTCTGCGTAAATCAAGCGGACCTACTGGTAACACCTCCAGTTGACCCACCTCCATGTAGAGTATACAATGGGACGGGCAATTATATTCACGTTCGAGCGCTGTGGGCCGCATGCCAGATGCAAGAGTTCACCGTGACATTGAACCTCAGGCAACCTAAAATTGGTGCCGTCGGTGATCGAAGCCAAACGCGCTACCATTGCGACAGGTACTTTGAACGCGCACATGTCTTGAACGCTTGAACTTGAAGCTTTAGGAATCGCATCTAAGCATGGCTACCTGGCGCAATGGTAGCGCGTTTGGCTTCGATCGCCGACGGCACCAAAAGGTTGCAGGTTCGAGTCCTGCGGTGGTCATACTTTTGTTGGTCTCCTCAAGACTTCCAACGCCCTGTGTTTAAGTTTTTTTGGATGCAGATCGGTGGCGGCATGCACAACGGCTGCATTAATAAGTATCTGGCACCAGGCAACTCTGGCGGAATCTGTTCATTACACGCCCGTGCACTGTCCGGCCCGGAATGAACCGCCAGCTATGACAACGCACGGCTGTCTGTCTTTCCGAACTTAACACCAACAACCATCAATCGCGTGCACCCAGGCATAAGAATTGTGCCTAAGCGCGGCGGTAATGTATGTGCCTTCTCGACGAGCCCTACAAAAGCATCGGTTTCTAACATCGCTTGTAGACGCCTGCCAGCGTGGCCACAAAGCCGTAAAAAGACACTCGACTACTCGCCTCAGTATTAGTACTCAAGTGAGTCGCTTCATCAGCTGTTATGTACCCAACCACTTACGGACGTTATGCTAGCCAACGGTCTTTACTCGGTCCATATTCTTCCCGTCAATCCACTCGACATGGATTCGTCCCTCAAGCTGATTAGTAAAGAGTTCGGTTTCAAGATTTCTGAAAAGCGGAATCGCACAGGAATGCGCTTCTCCGTCTCCAAGACATGGAAAGCAGCAACATATCTGGCCAGCCGACCAAACCGGCCGCCCCCCGAGTCTCCTCCGAGCCAACAGGTTGTGGTGCTCCCGTCCGAGCTCCTCGACCACATCCTCGACTATCTCCATGACGACGGCCAGGCCCTCCGCAACTGCTCCCTTGCCTGCCATGCGCTTGTCCCATGCGCTCGTTTTCATCTCTTCCAAAAAGTCAAGGTTAACCGCGGCAACTTCGTGCGCGCCACCACCATCTTCGCGGGCAGCACGTCCCATCTCGCCGAGTATGTCCGCGACCTCTCGCTCGAACTGGGCACCCGTGTCGGCGGCTCTTCGTTCGACCACCTGCGAACTCTCCTCGATAAGGCCGAGATCCCGGTCCTCCTGCGGGTCTTCATGCTCGTTCTTTCTCCTCGAATGAGGAACGTCACCCGCCTAATACTCAAGGACGTCCCCTTCGATCGGGGCATCGTCGCCATGCTCGCACCCAACTTCCCACAACTACACACGCTCTCGCTATTCGACTGCTGGTTCCACTGTAATGCGGACTTTGACACCCTATTGAGGGATCATCCCCTCGTTCGACATCTTCGCTGCGGGCGGCTTTCGTCTCTGTTCGGCTTTGCCCCCATGAACGGGTCGCAAGACGCTGATGGGCCTCCCTTACCTCTGCATTCACTCAAGATAACAGAGGCGTACTCCCCATCGCCCCTCACGCTCATGCCCTGGCTGGTAACACATAGCGATCCGGAACAGTACACCTATACGCTCTACCGGCTGGACCAAGTCATAAAACTCCAGCACTGCCTGCTCGAGTTCCCTTCCTTGAAGCACTTGCACATCATCTTCTATCATTGGCGCACAGAAGGTTTGTCTTCCGACTTTCACTCCTCGACAAATCAGCCCCGTACTCACCCTCCACCTCCAGACGTCCAAGAAGTGCTGAACGTACCCGCCGTCCTCTCCCTCATCCCGCGCAACCCCCCGACAGTCACCACCCTCACCCTCGACGCCAGGATGCACTCTGCACTCCAGGCCGTCACCCTCCTCGGCTGGCTCGACCCGCACTCCTTTGTGCGCCTCCACACCGTGAATGTCTTGATGCACCTCCGTGAAGAGGACGTCACGGAAGTGCCCCCTGAAATGTGGGGGGGCATGGACCAGACGCTGAGCGTGCTGCTCTCGCTTGGCGCCGTGAATGTCTTCAACGTGTGTCAGGAGGAGTTCCACATCGAAGACGGGAAGAAGGCAGTGCTGGAGAGGCTCCCTGTCCTCGGCGCGCGGGGGGTGCTGAAGTTCGACCAGGTCAGCCGCTGAGGGTCTAGCTTGTGTGGATTGTAAGTAACATGCCGTCGTTTTTGTCTCCATCGTGCTGATCGAAGTGGCAAGATTTACTATCAATGATATTCTTAAAGTAATTTGCCGATGCCTTGGACCAGACGTAATACGGTTGGCTTCGCTACGATTCACGCTGGCCCGCTAATCCCGAGCGTCAGGCATATTTTTGCTGCGAGGTATGTGCAGGAAGGTCAACGTTGTTATTGGGTCTATGCAATCATGATCATATTCCTTGAGCTTGGCCAGTAGGCAGCGCCACTTGCTGAACACGCACAAACATAGAAAGACCGCCACATATCCGAGTCTTTCTGTTATCCCGTATCGGTCGGTCAGTAACGGTCCGGCGATTGCAATTTCTGACCTGCCTTCGCCGTGGTCATTGGACTAGCTTCGTGAGCGCCTGAAAATGACTCGACTCTCCAGGCGATGAATCACCCTACAGTATGACGGTATTCCAGACAATCTCGAAGCCAGCGGAGACCCATTCTGGTCGTTTCTTCCTCGTTGTCGCTTCCTGGGCTCCCGTAGGGCCTCCATACATCGACACGCCGGCGCCAGCGGAAGGTATATAGATCACGTACGTTCCTACCTTGACCCCGGTCTCTATTGGCAAAGCGAAGCGCGATATGGCGGAATTGTCCCACTTCGTTGATCTCACCCACCACCTCTCCCCAGAAACCCTCATCCGCAAGGCGAACCCACTGAAAGATCTCATCCGCGTCGCCCTAGAAAACCCCCACCTCGTCTCCCTCGCAAATGGTTAACCATTCTTCTTTGACATCACGATCAATGCTGATCACTCACTCTCACCGTATGTACAGGCAATCCCCACTCCAGCCTGTGCCCTTTCCGGCGGGTCGACTTCGAAGTCGCGTCCACCACAGCTGGCGACGATCCTGTCTTCTCCTGGCGTGCTCAAGGCCCCTCAGCGCCGACCCAAACACTCACTGCCGGCGGCCCTGAAGACGCAGATTCGGCCCAGCTCCTCCGAGCGTCCATGGCGTACGGCCATGGGGCAGGCCTCGACCAGATCCTACGCGTGGTCGAGGACCTCAACAAGTTCTACCACACCGCCCCGGCGCACGTCGCGACGATGACTCTCGGCAACGCAGACGCGATCACGAAGGTGTTCCGCCTCCTTGGTGCACAGGGAGACTACTTCCTCGCGGACGAGTTTACGTTCGGGCCGATGCCTCTCGCGGCGGAGGCGCATGGGATCAAGTGGGTCCCTGTACGGATCGACTCGGGAGGCGTCATCCCCGAGGAGCTTGAACGTGTACTTTCGGAATGGGACCCCGAGCGTGGCAGAAGACCCCACGTATTGTACACTACGCCGTAGGTGAGCACCAGTTGCATCGGTGCGAGGTACTGACAATCACGCATTGGTACTTGCATCTAGATGCGGCCAGAACCCAACAGGGTCTACGCTCAGCTTGGAGCGTAGGAAGAGCTTATACGGACTCGCACAGAAGTTCGACTTCATCATTATAGAAGATGGTAAGTTCCCCCATGCACGAGCTCACGGTTTTCTAGATCTGAGCGCTGCACTGCAGACCCTTACTACTTTCTGCAATACGACCCGCCCAACGCTCCGCCCTCCGATCCCGCTAAACCGTTCCCGACCTCCTTCCTTTCCCTCGATGTCGACGGCCGCGTCATCCGCATCGACAGGTACGTCAACACCTTCACCCGGTTCTACACACGCTCACCCTCTCGCTCAGTTTCTCCAAGGTCCTCGCCCCCGGCCTGCGCCTGGGATACATAACAACCGCACCCCTCTTTCGACCGCACCTCATCAACCTCATCGACTTCTCCACCCAGAATCCCTCCGGGCTCCCGCAAGTCCTCCTCACGCAGCTCCTCGGACCGACCGGCTGGCAGCTGGCCGGCTTCGACCGGTGGGTGCGCAGTCTGCGGCACGACTACCAGCGGCGGCGAGACCATTTCCTCGCGCTCTTCGAGCGGCACGTCGCGAGCACGGGATGGGCGCGCGCGGACGTGCCCGAGGCGGGGATGTTCTTCTGGGTGCGCGTGTCCGTCGAGCGGCACCCGCGCTTCCACACGCGAGCGACAGATACCGACGTCGAGCCCGCTCTGAGTGGCGGCGGCGGGCGAGCGCGGGCGGTGGCGCGGACGAACGCGAAGGCGCTGATGGAGGAGCTCTTTGAGGCGTGCGTCGTGGCGGGGCTGCTCGTCTGCCCTGCGACGATCTTCGTGCTCCCGACCGACGGCACGTTCGAGCGGGAGTCCATCCACGACGTGAGTGACCTGTCGTCCTTCCCGGTAGCGAAGAGTGCCTCGGCTTGCTGGCTGACGCTGCGTTTTGTCTGACGTGTGCCAGCGGTCCAACTTCCTGCGCCTGACGTTCGCAGGCTCCGAGGAGGCCATGGCCACGGGCATCCCCATCCTAGGCAAGGTGCTCCAGGAGTTCTTTGCCAACCCCGGCAAGCCCGACCAGTAATCATGCGGTCGTGTCGGAATTTCGTTCACTGCACTGGAAGCAGACAACAACAATCTCTGTAGATGCCATATCTGTCAGCATCTCCCGCGGTGAACGTACATAGAAAGTAGCTAATACTTTAGCTATATTACAACCTCACTATCAAGAAACAACACTGAATCGCGCGTCTGGTATAGTACATGGCCACAGAACACAAGTACCCATTGACGGCCGATCCCATGCACCACCAAGCCTCTCTGCCCCGACGCTCAGCACCAAGGGCCGGGGCAAGTACAAGGGCCGACCCAAAACAAACAAAGACCACAACAGTATGGAACCCCTTATTGCGCCTCAAAGCCGATAAGTTAAATGAGCGTGTCCAAGAAACGATTGTGATAGTCCCAATTTGAACCGCCGCGGATGCATGCGTGGATCTGTGGGGAGGAAGATGAGCTGTCAGAGTGGCTCGTCGCGCGTCCCTGAAGCGTGACATCGAAACGTACCCGAAACCCATTTGCAGAGCGCGAAGCAGTCCGCGCCTGTGCGAGCGCACCCTATCGATGCGCGACGCTCCGCATGACCTGCTTCCACATGTTCGCGATGGTCGACCTCCTCCTCTTCAAGTTCTTCTCGTCCGCCCTCTCATGCGCTTGAGCCGCATGCGTCTCCGCCGGCGCAGTCGCAGCCCGGGCATGCCGAGGGCTAAACGACAAATCCTCCACTTCGGCAGGTGACTCGTTCCCGCTGACAGCAGACCGCCCGCTGTATGCGCTCCACGACGTCTGCGACACCATCGAGCTAATCGAGCCCGCCGACGCGACCGACCTCACGTCGACTGCGACCGCCCTGCCCTTCCCCTTCCCCTTGAGATCGTAGGCAGCGCTGCAGTGCGCCTCGGGCGGCACGGGCATATCGTTGAGCTGGATCCGCACCCCGCTCGCGGGCGACGGCGGCACGATCCCAGACTCGTCCGCTCTTGTACCAACCACAGCCACAGGCGGATCCGCGAACGAGACCGAGACCGACGACGCGGACGTCGTCGAGCTCATCGTGAGCGGGGGCGTGTCGCAGCCCGAGCCCGATCGATCGCCGAAATACTCAGAACCGTGGCTCCGAGTCGACGACGCGGACGCGACCGAGGACGTGCGCGAGCGCAAGTGCGACGACGGCGCTGGCATGAGTGCCAACGAAGGCGCGGTCGCGGGCCGGCGCGGGACGCGTCCATGAGACACATTCGAAGCTACCCGCGCGGGCGCCGGGCGCGTCGGCACTTCGAGGGACTTCGTGCGCGGCGATGCCGTGGACGTCGTGGACATCCGCCGCGCGTCGCGCGCAGAGATTGGCATCACCACGCCCTGCGCCTTCAGTCCCGTGCGGGAAAACTTCGGGGGCGCAGCCTGCGTGAGCCAGTTCTCCTCTGGGTTGCGCGACGTCGAGGGCGGGAGGCGGCTGGAGATGGATAAGCGTGTGCTTGCACGCGGGTCCATTTGTCCATGTCCTTGACCCTGGATGATGCTCCTGCGCGCATGAGTCGGGCGCGGGGACCCGACGGGCAAGTTTTCCCGCGAAGACAGCGGGCTCGGAGGCACAGAGCCCGAGACAGGGAGGGGAAAGACGTGCGAGCGCGTCGAGGAGGGAGATGGAGATGGGGACAGGTTTTGAGATTGACGATTCGGCATCGTGTTGTGCGCCCATGCGGGCATGGGAGGGACGGGCGGCGCTTCGTCCGCACCCAACGACCTCAGGCGTCGTCGAGGCTTTCCGGCAGGGTGCTCAGGAACGGAGCTTGCGCTTGAGCCTGAGCTTGCGCTCGAGCCTGAGCTTGCGCTTGAGGTAGGGGTCGGGGTAGAAGTAGAGGAAGGGAAGCTCATCTTAGAGAAGACGGCGCTGAGGCTGCGCCGCCGACGATGCTTCTGCGTGGTGAAGTCGTCACTGTCTCTAGGGTCCGCAACGGCAGAGACCTCCGCCAGAGGCGGCAAGTGCCTTGTGCCTCCGCGTGGCGTCGGGGGCGCGCTCAATGCGCCAAGGTTGAGGGTACCATCTTGCGCGACAGCGATGGAAGGGCCTGCGAGGGGAGACGAGCGAAGGGGACGCGATGTGCGGAGGGGCGAAAGGGTGCTGTGCCTTCGTGAAATGAGTGCGGGTCGGTCAGGGATGGTAAGATTATATTCCGCAGACGGCAGACGGGTTGGATGAGCGGAGGAGGAAGGGGCGACGAGCATTGAGCCGAGGCCGGGTGAGGACTGTGCAAGGAAAATGAGAGCAAAAGGAAGGGAAGTAGTAGTCAGTACTAGTACAACATGCAGCTGAGAGTAGAGAACATGGCGGGGGAGGGGAGAAGGAGAGGATAGACATGATAAGATGAGCGGGCGACAGGAAACATGGCGAGCCACAATCTCGTCGTTCGGTCCAAGTCCTGTACATCGCGAGTCTAGATCGGGATGACAGTGATGCAAGATGCTGTTGTATATGATCGGACAGAACGGTCGAGGGGAAGACCCGCTGTGTGCCGTCCATGGGGTGGCTGTAGCAGCTCGATTGTCATTTGTGTAAGCCAGCCGACCTGCGGCACGACGCAAGCACGCTCGAATGCATTGCAAAGCAAACTTCCAGTCCTCCTCCGCACGGCCTCGCGACTCCTCGCGAGTACGTCAAGCAGCATTGAGACCGCATTGAGGGATGTCCGGACTCTATGGAAGTTGAACGTTGAATGATGAAGATGGCACCATGATGGTGGGAAGTGGCTGAAGTTACAGGCACAGCGTCAATTGAACGGTAGTGCCTCCTGAAAAGGCATGCCATAAAACACTCGAGGTCGGGCTCGAGTGAACACTCAGTACTCAGTGCTCGATGAAACAAACGACAGTTTTGGCGTACCGGGCAGACAGTCAACCCTCCGATTCTGCGAGCGTCCACCGGGGGCGAGTTGGACCCGGGCAAGATTCACGCATACATGGGGGCCATTCCTTGGAGCCACCGAAGAAAAATGAGTACTCACATTATTACGAGGTGATCCTGAGGGTGAATATGGTTCCATGGCGTTCTAGTGAATGGCGTGCAGTCTACCTGCTGTCCTTGGGTGTCTGCGTCTAGGCGGGAGAGAGAAATACGGAAAGGAAAGAAAAGGAGATGGGGAAGGGGTACGCGTTGGAAGGAAGAGAGCGAAAACTGGGAGCTGGGATTGAAGATGAGGAGGAGTGGGGAGTGGGGGGAGCCAAATCGCGGCCGCCCAAGCCGAGCCATGTCTTCTGTGCCGTTCTTATAGGGAGGGATGCTGGATGACAGCGATAAGTACGGGCAGGCACAGCACGCCGCGTTCCAAGGCTCCAAGCGACGTTGAAGGCTGTCGAGGCTCGCGAAGCGCACGCCAAATGCCCGCGCTCGAAGTTCGCCTCGGCATCAAACGTAAACCACCGCTCTCGCCTGTCACACACGTCGACGCTACCACTCCTCCCAATTCTCTCCAACAGTCAGGGAATCCTCAAGTACTGATCCGATAGCACTGAGCAGCAGCATCATCCTTCAAGTTACTCTGCACCCGCCCAGCACACATGGAGACACTCGATTTTTGGCCTCGACTGCACACAGAACAAAAATGTAATCGAGATACGTCGTCCGCTTTCCTTCCGCCTTCCCCGTTTCACTTTTTTCAAGCTCGATGCATTCATGCACCTTACCAACTCGCCTCTCCTCGCAATCGTGTGGCGTTTGATAACTAGGCGCAGCCTCCACAGGAGGCAATTTCCCCTCGTACCACTGGCCAAGGCTATAGATACATGCACCCTTGCTATCGCGTGCAACACAACGTGCCCTTCGCATGCCGGTGCAGCGGCTGCAGCTGTCCCGGCCTGCAGCGTCTTCACCGGTTCTTCAATCGATCTGGCTTCGCGCCAGCGCGCATCGAAGCACGATGACGAATGGTAGAACTACTATATCTAGCACACTTCAAACACCCAAGATTCGGTGATCTCCCTTCCGCCACACAAGCCTTTAACTTGCCTACCAGGACCCCGCCGGCCTCGTTTGCAACCGAAACACGTCTCACATAAAGGCAGGAGGATGGTCGATCCCGCTGCCAGCTGGTGGCCGCGAAGTAACCCTCGGAGATATCCAAACCAGCGCGCGCGGATACAGTCTGGAACTACCTACCAGCTGTGCGCCTTGGATACGTAACTTGCGCATGATTATGGACGTAGCCTCTCCGAACCAAGCGGGGGGTAGCAACCGCTTCTAGCAACGTTTCCGCCTTACGGCCCTTACCTATGTAGTACCTTCCTATCGATGCCGACCGCGAAGCACACAGTGCGCACATTCAGCGGGCGGTCCGATATCGTCGTTTTCAGTGGCTTCGATTCATTTGTCTGCAGGGTCTGACAGTGGTCTGACGTCGATGTCAACCTAGTATGTAGTACTTCCTTGCTCCGCGACACTGACTCTGGCACTGTGCTTACCGGTGTCAAATTTGTCTAAGCCGCGAGCGCCTTGAATTTGAATCGGACCAGTGTGCTTAACGAGCGGGCTGAGCCCAGGTACTGAGTGTATATTCAACATGGTTTATGTAGAAGCGAGGGAGGCACACTGGCAGACTCAGACTGTCTGGCAGGGTGTGGCGGTGTTTCGCCACTCTGTCCCAGTTTGGAACACCCTCAGAATCGTTACGTTCGGCACTCAAGCGCTCAAGGTCAGCCACAGCGCACGCGGGGCCGAGACGCACTACGCCTGCACCCGTTTATGTTGTCTCTGCCCGAGAGACGTGCTGCGCGGGGGGCGCAGAAATCGTCTAGCCCGTTGACATATGTTGCGTCGTTAGGCTGCGCGCGTTTCCGATAGAAAATCCAACACGACACGATGCACTGGCAGCCAAACTTTGTGACATAGCGCAGTGCTATTCTTCAACAGGCGACGGTACGCCCTCCTTCATAGCGCAAGCTTCCGACCGTCATATCAAAATGCACGCCCGACGATTATCCCAGAATGACATCATTAATATTGCTCTGAGCATGCATGATATGGTGGGACGCACGAGTCGCCCGCAAGAGTCGCCCGTGCCCGACAAAGTCGAACCGCGGGCGAGCGAGCCTATCAACTTGCCAACCCACCCTAGCCATGGTCGGCCTGTCCGAGCCTGAAACCTGAGGCTTAGAAACCCGGCGCAGCCCGGTGTTAGTCCAGGTTGGAGAGACTTGCGCGCCGATGCGCCTGCGACTCGTCTCTTCGTGCTTGACCGTTCGGGACCGGCCCTTGCCAGATTCGCCTGGCTCAGGATGTCTCCTTCGCCGCCCTTTGTACTGCGACGTGGCCTGAAGGAGCGGGATGCAGTTTGAGTGGGAGAACCCTAGATGGCGTGATAAGGGCTCACCTACGGCGAATTCATATTACGTGTCGTCCCGATGCTGCTGTACCAAAGCCGAGGACGGTACGCAGCTGCGGGGGCGCCGGGGACCATGACGTTTGGCAATTGCACAGGCCAGGCAAACGGAAGAGCGGACTCCTGGGCGGCCAGCGCTGGCGATCCGGAGCCACAGGCGTTGTGCTGGGCGGGTGAAGAGGCAACGTGTTGAAGACGCTTCCTGCATTTCTTCACCTTGAGGCAGATAACCATCGCCGCGTGGCATTCTTGTTTTAGACGTCCACAAGGTGGGTTCACCATCGATCTATCTCCAGTTACAGTACCGCCGGAACAACTTCATCAGACCTGTAAGACTTGTGGTGAACCTACAGATAAGGATGTGTTATGAAACCGGAGCTGCGCAACATAGTGCGGTCAGTATTGTCAATGCCCGAACTGTATGTAACGAACGACTCACCCGCTTTGTCACGTAACAGATGGTATCTGACGTACACCGCGGAGATAAATCGAGGCTCCAATTGCAGCGACTCGCGAGACTGTCAAGGCGCCCCGATCGGTCGCACTCATCCTCGTATTGTTCGTGCGTGACGTCATTCCAGTGCACGACCAGAAGTGTCGATTACGGTATGAAGCGTTAGAACCCATTGCCATCAGGTGATCCTGTTCAATATCATCCAAACATAGAGCACGACAGAAACAAGAAACAGTCATTAAACCAGTCCAGGGTATGCATATCTCTCACCGCATCACCGCTTCAACCACCGGAACAGCCCCCTCCTCTGCTTTGTCGCACCCGTCCGCAACAGCGGCGTGTCCTCCCCAACCGCCTCCTCCCCGGCCACCCGCTGCGAAATCCGCGCTGCATCTTCGACCGCGGGGGTGACGTCATCCCGGAACGATTGAGAAGCAGGGTAGGATGGCGGCGGGGCCAACGGGCGTCCGAAGTCGTCGAGGCCAAGCGCGTGCTGGCGGCCGCGGAAGACTATGCACATGACAAGGAGGATGCCCTGCATGATGCCCGCGACGGCGTACGATATCCACGCTGTGAAACACGAAGTCAATGTTAGTGTCGAGCAAATACTATCAATGTGCGAGACTATAAGGGTTGACGTGGGGAGGCGACTCACTAGTCCAATTTGTGCCTGGGCGGAGCCCGATGCTGAGCACCATGAGGACCGCGCCGGGAGTCTGGATGCACATCATGGGGATGCTGAGCGCGCCGACGAGCTTGAGACCCCATGTGTGCGCGATCTGGGGTATGTACTGGAACGCAGCAAGCACGGCGGAGGTAACGCCGAGGAACAACGTCCAAAGCTGGAGTTGGCGGGTGCGGTGGGCCTCGTCTGGGGTATTGGTCGACAAGAGCATATACGTGACGAACGAAATGACCGCGCTAGGTTAGGGAAGGAGAATCAATCCTTGGGGGAGGATTAGATGGGAAGATAACTCACATGTGAATGCAGACAGCCCATGTGAGGGTAATGGAGAGCTTCCAGGCTTCGCGCTTAACTGGGGTCTTGATGTGTTGTGGTGGGAGGTTGTTGGGGAGGTCTACATCTAACTCGACGTATTTGAGGTGTGGTGGGTAGTACACCATGTATAACACCAATCTGCATGGCATCAGCCTTGTTGTCTCCAGACCGCATTATAGCATAGAACTCACATCAACACGAAAAGCACCCAGACAAGAACGAGTTGAAGGACACCGGCAATGGACTCAATGCAGCTCCCAAACGGCTATGAAAACGGACAGGCGAAACTTAGTGAGTTGAAGCTTAGGGAGACACATGTTCACTCACAAGGACCTGACAGCAGCTGATGAGACCCCATTGCATGACAATGCTGTCGCGCCACTCGTCCGTCAAGTAGCCTCCAAGGACTGTACGAAGATGCTCACATATTCAGCATGGCCGAAGCCGAGGATGTGCTACCCAAGAGAAGAAACCATGGGCTGAAACCCTCCGACGACTTGGCGGAGATGATACGCCAATGCTGGGGAGACCACAATTCAGTGCTCCTTTCATTCCTCGCACGCAGTGGCTGGCGCACCTGCGGTAGGTAGGATATCGTAATCCCAATGCACATGAAAGCCGTCAGCGCGTTCGCCGAGGCATCGTGATGCTACGCGTCTGGTCGTAAGCTGTCCATGATACCAGACAATCAAGAACGCACTGGCTCGCAGGTGCCGGACATGGGAGGAAGAGGGAGGGCGAAACGCGAGTGCCACACCTCGCGCGCAGCGGCCGCCGCAGTCTGTTTAGGCACAGACGCCGAGCATGTCCATAGGCGCCCATGGTATTCCACTGGCAGCACGGTGCACCTGCGTCTCAGAATCATTCCATCACCGCACTCCGTCGTACTCACTCTCCGTCTTGGGCTCCTTCTTTCTGCGTTGCTCTCAGAACCTGTGTACTAGCCTGACACACGACAGCTTTCGACCTCCGAAAACCAGCTGGTTGGATTCTGTATCTCCCAGACCTTCCTGCCCGCGACCTTGGTGGTTCCTGGGCTGACTATGGCAAGCTTAATCGCCATCCTCGACCTCAAGGGCAAACCGCTCATTCAAAGGTCATATCGAGATGACGTCCCAACCTCCTACATTGAGCGCTTCTTGCCAATAGTCCTGGATCTCGAGGAAGAAGGCCAGCAAGTGACTCCGTGTTTCACGAGGGAAGGTGTGAACTATATGCACATCCGGCATTCCAACCTCTATCGTGAGTAGTCGCAGCCTTTGTGCCTTCAACCAACCTAGACACATCCTCGAACAGTCCTCGCCCTATCGAAGCGGAACACGAACGCCGCAGAGATCATCCTCTTCCTCCACCGCCTCGTCTCCGTGCTGGTCGAGTACTTCAAGGAGCTCGAGGAGGAGTCCATCCGCGACAACTTCGTAATAATCTACGAGCTCATGGACGAGATGATGGACTTTGGGTACCCCCAGACAACGGAGAGTAAGATCCTCCAGGAGTACGTCTCCCCTCCTCCACTCTGTCTCCGTATTGGTTTGACTGTGGCTGCACAGGTATATCACGCAAGAGTCCTACAAGCTTGAAGTTCAAGTACGGCCACCAATCGCTGTCACGAACGCAGTGTCATGGCGGTCCGAGGGTATCCGTTACCGGAAGAATGAGGTCTTCTTGGATGTCATCGAGAGCGTCAACTTACTGGTCAGTATTTACTTTCGTCTGTCGTTGTGCAAGTCCCGCCTGCTGCCGCAGCATTCATGCTCGGGTCTTCATCGCCGTCCCTCCCCCAGCGCCAACTGTGCTGTACTCACTTCACCTCCTCCCCAGGTCAACGCAAACGGAAATGTTGTCCGCTCAGAAATTCTTGGTGCCGTCAAGATGAAGTGCTACCTCTCCGGCATGCCTGAACTCCGCCTCGGCCTGAACGACAAGGTCATGTTCGAGAGCACGGGGCGCAACGCGCGGGGAAAGGCGATCGAGATGGAAGACGTCAAGTTCCACCAATGTGTCCGACTCTCCCGGTTCGAGAACGATCGCACGATCTCGTTCATCCCACCCGACGGCGAGTTCGAGCTGATGTCGTACCGTCTCTCGACGCCGGTCAAGCCGCTCGTGTGGGTCGAGGCTGCGGTGGAGCACCACAAGGGCAGCAGAATCGAGTACATGGTCAAGGTCAAGGCTCAGTTCAAGCGGAGAAGTACCGCGAACAACGTCGAGATCTACGTACCGGTCCCCGACGATGCAGATACCCCCAAGTTCAGGGTATGTTCCTCGGGTTGCTTGTAGTTTTCCGGATATAACTCATGCGCGACTCTTTTCATAGGCATCGACAGGTAGCGTGCAGTATGTGCCGGACAAGTCCGCGTTTGTGTGGAAGATCAAGCAACTGGGGGGCGGCCGCGAGTTCCTCATGCGCGCACACTTCGGTCTCCCCAGTGTCCGCGGTGGTACGTCTCCTTCCGGCTGCACAGTGTGCACAGTTATACAATTGACCTTGCCTCTACTTAGAACATGAGTCTTTGGACAAGCGCGCCCCTATCACCGTCAAGTTCGAGATTCCATATTTCACCGTTTCTGGTATCCAGGTCCGATACCTCAAGATCGTTGAGAAGAGCGGCTACCAGGCACTACCCTGGGTCCGCTACATCACTCAGAATGGTGACGACTACAGGTACGTATTGTCTGGGGTCCTGTGTAGTCATTCTTCTGACCATCGCCGTGCCCTCTGCTCTATAGCTTGCGTACGGCACTGGAGAAAGGGAATGCGCCGATTGTCTCTGGAATGTGAGAGACCCAGTGAATACTATATGTGTATGCTTGTAAGTACATACGCCGTGTATTCTGAAGATATCCTTCTCGTGATAATGCTGGATTATGAGCGCGCGAATGTCGCCGCACTTCGAGCGCCCGAACACGCGAAAGTTTCCGTACAGCCGAGACAGTTGATATGCGGGTTATAAGGTTGCGATATCCTTGACCTCTCACCCCCACCTCCTAGGGAGCTTAGGTTGTATGATGCTCTACGACGACGACATCGTAAACTGCCCTACTACTCCCTCCTGTGAGCGAGGCTCGCTAACGTGATCTATGCCCAGGTGATGGACGACGAGGAGGCAGGTAGGACGGGTCCCGCTGCCTTGCCAGAGAGCGATCTGGCACTGTTGAGGGGGCTCGCGCCCCATGAAGTCCAGGCAGTTGCCTCCCAACGGATTCTTGAATACCGCTCGACGGTCGAGGATATCACCGACTTCATTCATCGACTTTCCACCGTTCACAACGCTGCCGCACCCATCCACGTCAAACTTCCTCCCGAGCTCCTCATGCATATCTTTGCTGGGGTGTCCCCCACACGTCGGAACCACATCAAACTCACACATGTTTGCCGTGCTTGGCGGGACCTGATCCTCAAGACGCCAGAGTTCTGGGCTGACATGATTCTTGCCAGCGGACATCCGAAGCATCCCACGGACTTCAGCAAGATGATTAAGTTCATCCATCATTCCGCGCCGCTCATGTACGCATTAGACGTGGGCTCCAACGTGATATTTCTGCAGGAGCTTGAATGTGGTGGCCATCTCAGTCGTCTCTCTGAGCTGTCCGTCCGCTTGGAGAACAAGTTCGCCCTTCTCGAGCTCACAATGCCGAACTTGGAAACCCTCCGCTGTTCGGCACTTGGACACCGCTTCCTCGAGCTACCTGCTTCCGATCTTGGTCACCCTATCCCGTCCGCTGCTCACAAGTTTCCTCGATTGCGGAAGCTCGAGTGCGCCCACGGTTGCCTTTTCGCGCCATCGTTAGCGTTCCCATCCCTCAAAGTCTTGATCCACCATGGCCGTCCCCTCGAATTCTTCTTATTTCTGAAGGGACTGGAGCTATGTGAAGAGCTAGAAGAGCTAGTTCTCCTCAACTGGATGCCGCCCATACACCCACCGGTGCCTAATCCAACCCTCCGTCTCCCCTGTGCTCTACCCCACTTGCGCCGATGCCGTATCGAGACATGCGATGACCGTGTCACGTCATGCGTGCTCGAGTTCCTCTCCAATGTTGCCTTACCGCCCACCGCCCACCTCTCAGTAGAATCTGAATGTGTTTCACGACCAACTTCCATAATACCCACCTCCCCACCTCCTGCAGTCGTCCACGCAGTAGACGCCCTCCGCGTAAAATTAACGTCGGACGCCAGCCAAGGAGTCTGGCACCACGAGGTCCATGGATGCGTCGGGGACTCGGAGCGCATCACGCTGACGATGTGTCAAGCGGCTTGGAGAGCCTCCTTCACGACGAGCGACTGCTCGGATCCTCTCCGCGCCATCGCCGACCTGTTCTCGCCCGCGAGGCTTACTTGCTTGGCCCTCCGATGCGGGAGCGGCAACTCGGTGACCGTGGATGCGTGGCTGCACGTCCTCGCCGCCCTCCCCCTCCTCGTTGAGTTCACAGTGGGGATCAGTTCCTGCCGCCACCTGCTCCGCGCACTGCGGCGCCCGATAGCGGAAGGCCGGGACTTGCTCTGTCCGGAGCTCGAGCGGCTCTCGATCGCGTGCGCGAATGGTGGCGGGGTGCACGAGTTGCTGGTTATGGCGATCGAGTGGCGGGCAGCGCTGGGCCTGCGGCTCGAGAAGCTTGAGTATCGGAACCCGTCGTCGATTCCGTTGTCGGAGAGTCGGTTGGAGAGGTTGAAGGCGGTCGTTTCGGAAGTCGTTGTTTCGATAGACCAACGAGATTGAATCGGTACGCCGCATATTCGGTGAGCAAACACGGCGCCTTGGCATTCTGCAGGTGAATACTACTGAGACCTTAGGGCCGTGTTCTCAGCGGGCTGCATGCATAGAGCAATTCACCGTTTCTGGTAAGTTTCACGTCATGAAACCTGTGCATAGCCTCTAATGCATGCTCACTGTTTGCCTCAACTCCTTTCGGACATCCGAAGGAGTCAGGAAGTTTGTATATGTAGAAGGAAGGGCCGTTTTCAGTAAACGGAGATAGAGTCTTGAGGTTCCCCGTCTGAATCTCAATACTGCGTCTCTCAATTCATTCGCCAAGTTCTCGATGGGTACTCTACCGTCCCCGCGCGATAGAAGATACATCACTTGCCGTTTTCTTTCCTCAATTTCGGCCTGCTATTGCACTCACAAGCCACTGATCACGATACAGATGTTGCAAGGAGGCGGTGAAGAGAGCGCCCGCATGCCATCTCGCGCATGCTTCTCGACCCGCATCGACACCACGCCCGTCTCCGACTCATACCATGGCCTCGCAATGGCCTCGTGCTCGCGGAGGATCAGCTTCTTTCGCCGCCATCACCGATGTGCGGCATCAATTGGAAGTTTGGTGACACCCTCTCCGGCCACTAGATGCGGGCATTCAGATATAAAACAACGGTTCCAGACGCGACGTCTTCCCAGGGTACCCATCTTACACTCCCCTCAGGGTCGGTCCTAAGATGCTGCTCACTCGTTTCTTGGTCCTCGGTCTCGCGTCTTTCGCCCTCGCCTCGCGCGAGCCGATACCCGTGAAGCGCGTGGCACACGAATCTCGTCGGTCTCTACCCTCTGGATGGAATCCCGTTCGACGCGCCGAACCCGACGCGATTCTCCCTCTCAGCGTCGGTCTCGTCCAATCTAACCTGGAGAACCTCGAGGGGTATCTCATGGACGTCGCGCACCCGGACTCGCCCAACTATAGCAAGCACTGGACCCCCAAGGAAGTGGCGAACGCGTTCCGCCCCTCCGCCGAATCCTACGATGCGGTCCGAGAGTGGCTTGTGGAGGACGGGTCGATCGACGCGGGCCGGATCGTCCTCAGCAAGAGCAGTAGCTGGGTCATGGCCAACGTGACCGTGGCCGAGGCCGAGCGGCTCCTCGGGACGCAGTATTTCGTCTACGAGCACGCTGAGGACGGCCGCGAGCACATCGCCTGCCACGGCGCGTACCACCTTCCCGAGAACGTCTCCAAGCATGTGGACCTCATCACGCCGACTTTGCACTTCGACGTCAAGATCCGTCGGCATGGAAGCATGGACAAGATGTCTGCCGCGAAGAATGTTGGCACCGTGGGTTTCGGCGCTGCGCCGAAGATAGGCGGTGTCATCGAGGTAAGTTCCGCACAAACTCCGTTTGCGCGCATCCGACGCTCAACGACTTGTTGCACAGGATATCTTCACGGATCTCGAGCACTGCGACGAGACAATCACTCTCGCATGTTTACGCGTGCTTTACGACTTCGTATACGAACCTCTGGCTGCCGACAAGAACTCGATAGGCGTTGGTGAGTAAGAAGTCGTCGCTATCGAGCGCATCTCATCGCATGGATACCATGGTCGCACAGTCGAATACACCCCTCAAGCCCACAACCCTTCGGACTTCGACGTCTTCTTCGGTAACTACTCCAAGGACCAAGTCGGCGAGCGCCCCACTCTCATCAGCATCGATGGCGGCTCTCTTGTACCCGGTGGCGACCTCGGCGAGTCCAGCCTCGATTTGCAGTATGTCCTTGGTCTTGTCGGAAAGAAGCAAAAGGTGCTTCTCTATCAAACGGGCGATGCAATCGAAAGCGGTTCGTTCAACAACTTCCTCGACGGCATCGACGGCTCGTACTGCTCGTTCGAGGGCGGTGACGATCCTAGCCAGGATGGCATATACCCTGATCCCAACCCTGGCGGATACAAAGGCCCAGAGGACTGTGGAGGCAAGCCTACTGCACACGTCATCTCGACGTCCTATGGCTACCAGGAGGCGGACCTCACCTCCGCGTACATGCAGCGCCAGTGCGCAGAGTACGGGAAGCTGAGCTTGACCGGCATCACATTCGTTTACTCATCCGGCGACTCCGGCGTGGCCGGTTTCGACGGTTCGTGTCTCACCGACGACGGCCAGCAGGTGTTAGGCGCATCCCGTTTCAATCCGACTTTCCCTGGCGGGTGCCCGTACGTGACCTCCGTCGGCGCCACTCAGGTCGTTCCCGGGCACAAGGTCACAGATCGAGAGAGCGCGGTGTTCCAGCGCTTCCCGTCGGGCGGCGGTTTCTCGAATATCTTCGCGCGCCCAGACTTCCAGAAGTCTACGGTCGCTGGGTACCTTGAGAAATTCCCGCCTCCGTACACACCTGGAATTTTCAACGCTACTGGCAGGGCGTTCCCCGACGTTGCTGCGAACGGCCTCAACTACTCCGTCGCGATAGATGGCGAGTTCAGGTTGATCTCTGGGACGTCTGCGTCTGCACCGACGTTTGCATCCATACTCTCTGCGATCAACGACGCTCGACTCGCTGTCGGGAAGAAGCCCGTCGGCTGGGTTAACCCTGCTGTATGTTCAATTTCCGACTGCTCGTCTGTCCGACTGCTGACGCACGCTTGACAGCTTTACACGCCCGCGTTTGCCGTGACATTCAACGACATCATTAACGGCTCAAACCCAGGGTGCGGGACTAACGGGTTCGCAGCGAAGCCTGGGTGGGATCCCGTCAGCGGTCTTGGGACCCCCAACTTCTTGAGGCTCCTGCTGCCGTTCCTCCTCCTCCCGTGATGGACACTGTCGTGCGATGGTCCATTATCCCGCTCCTCGCAATGACGCTGTTATCAGGCAGATCCATTCTTTTATCATCGACTCTGACTTGTGGTGGTGGTGTAAGGGTTTCATATCGCTGTCTGTATGTCCTGCGACCAGACTTGAGGCCGAATGTAATTCGCATTTGTTTTAAGTGGCTTCCAAGATAACTAGCAATTGCAACTACAAAGGGATGATCCTAGATATAGGTGCAAAGTTCGCATCGCGGTCCAAATGTCCCCCCACACCTTCCATATCGACAGCGAGGCGACGTGGTGTGTTCGCAAATGACCTTCATGGCGCATCTGGGAGCAGGAAATCAGCGCACGGCGTCATTCAAATCAAGCTGAAGCATACCACGCTTCGTTCCCGTGTAGACATCCCTGACGTGGGCTTTCAGGCGCTCCAGCCTGGCTGTCGAGAAGGGAGGGAAAGCGTCGACTTTCTTCCGTCTAGCAACCGGCTGGGTATAGAACCGCAACTCGTCGAGGCGCGACATTGCGGCGCGGGACTCGATCGCCAAGACCAGGGACTCGTGCACTCCGCTCCCGTTCTCGCAGGTAACAGACAGGGTCAGCAGTTGTGAGAGAAGCTGATGCCTCCGCAGGACGCGGAGCAGACCCCTGCAGGATGCGATGTGAACGGCGAAATGTCGAATTTGAGGACATGGGCCTAGCACAACCTGCCAGTCTTCGTACGATACTGAGAGACCAGGCTCGAGGTTGAACGTGACCTGGGTGAGGTCGCGGGCGTGCAAGGACGAAAAGAGACTGGGAACGTCCAAGAAGCGTCTCATGTGGTCATGAACGGAAGGGGAGATCTCCCATAGTCCGTACCGGAGAACATGGAAAGCCGACTGGGAGACAAGTCGGACGAACCCTTGACTTCACAAAGCGAAAAGTCTTCATTGTGGTCCGGAGTGAGAGTGAATACGAGGGATTGGATAGTGGAAGTAGCAGGAGTAGGAGTAGGTGGAGAGAAATGGCAGAGATAGTCGGATAGAAGCGTCGTCTCGCCAATGATCTTGACCTGCGTGGTGGGAGGGTATTTGAGATGAGAAAGGAACAGGCTAGCGAAGCGTCCCCCGGGTATGAAGTTCAACGTAAGCCGCCTGAGCCTTTCCATCGGAATTGGGGGTCCAAGATCCATAAGAGTCTGAGCTCCGCAGTCATGACGCACATCTTCTACCGTGAGCTTCTCCAGGCCAGGACAGGCGCGTAAGGCGTTCAGGATGAAATCAGGCGAAACGATAGCGGCGCCGAATATGCACAAATCGCGCAGCGATGGAACGACGAATGATGCATCGGCCATGGATGTTCAGGATGCGGAGGTGGAGGAGCCTATCCGAGGTGCGAGCGTTCCTGATCCGCGCGAAGGGAAGTGCAACCAATCCGTTGGTACTGCCCAATCGTACTTCAGGTGTCGGAGGCACGGGAGTTCCATGACAATGAGGTCAAGAAGGTCAGCCCCGTAGTCGTGACTAAATATGATCGATAGGAAAGTGAGCCGATGGTAGTCCGGAAGTTGTCGTATCAGGGTAAGATTGCTGGATCTGAGAGAAAGCCCAAAGCCAAGCGGGGGGGTCCGCTCGACAAATGTCTTAACAAACTCGCGTCCGTGGGGACGGTCGATGACTGCGACGGCACTGAGGATATCCACCCAGAACTCTGGAGCCTGGTGGATAGCCGAACGCCACAGGCGACAGATATGACTGAGTCGGATGTGCTGGCGGGCATTGGGCTCGATATGACGGAAAATATGGATAAGAATTTCGGACGGTAGCTTTTTGTGGAAGGGGGTGACGGCGTTGTGGATCGATTTGAGTTCGAGGATACGTTCGTTGATCTGCGCGATCTGTTGCTGATATTCGTCGATCCTTTTCGAGATGGCGAGCTGGGTCTCAGGCCCGGACAGGCCTGAAAACTCAGCCAGGTCCTCGAGCAGCGGGAGAGCCGTGAGTCCACTCTTGACGTTGTTCGTCATGAAGTCGTCTGCCACCGCCTCAGGCTGATCCTATCATTCCGCAAAAAGTTTGTTTGTTCAAGTCTGCACACCAACTTGATACTTAAAAACGCGCTACAACTCTCACCTTGAAGAGCACCCCTTGCCAAGCCGAGTGGCTCTAGAAAAGTTGCCGCCGCCTGCAACCTCGCGGCTATTATATGGGCGTCTATTCCAAGAAAAGACGCCATCGGACGCCGGTAGTCGAACTGCGCCTGCCTCGTACAACAATCCATTAACCGCAACAGAGGTCGCCCAGAGGGAGTAATACTAATGGAAGGCATTTGGGAGGCCATTTATACCATTAAATAGTCCGAGATACTATACTCAGAGAGAAGATCAGAAACAAACCCATTGAACTCCAACCAAATTACGGAGTCTTTGTCTGCTGAGTCCGGACGAACACATGCCGCCTCAACCCGTCCTGCCCGACCTCCTCGCGCCTCTCGAGACGATATCCGCCAACCTTCGGCAGGACGTGGCCCCAGATGATCCAGTACAGGAACCCGAGCCCGAACACCGCCCAGCCCGCGACGGCGTGCGTCCAGTACGGGAGGTGGACATACGGCTCGGCGCCGGGCGGCGGTCGGATGAAGGGGACGACGAAGAGGAAGACGTTCGCTGCGCCGAAGAAGGCAGCAGCGCCGACCGCGAACGACGAGGGGCGCGTCCAGTCTGGGAAGGGGCGGAAGTGGAGGTATACGATCCCAAAGGAGATGACGGCGTTGATGACAGAGAGCGGATATGAGATCTGAAAAAATGGATTAGGTTTAAGGGGAGCACAGTAAGTCTTCAGGAAGGAGAGATAGTAACGCACGGAGTTGAGGACGAAGTTGTATGTGTCGCCGGGAGGGAGCGCCCAGATGACGATTGTGCAGACGAACCAGTCTACAGTCGCAGCCCATCAAAAATTGACAGGCCTGTCAGATTCATGTCGTGCAAAAGAGACTTACGGAGACCCAATCCTGCTAGAGGGGCATTAAAGGGGCGGTTGCTGCCCCAGACCTTACTGAAGGGGAGGATTCCCTCACGGCCAAGTTCCTGGTTGACACGGCCTTGGGAAAAGATCTGTCGAACCAGTTGTGAGCGCAACACCTACTCGTGGGCACTCCATCAACACTTACCACAGCGAGAATGTTGCCCAGCGCGGAGAGAGCGACGAAGACATCGAGAGCACGTTCCGCAGAGGTGCCGTAAACGTTGCGGAACAGCAACGCGGCGACCAAGGTACCGGAGCTCGTGATTTCCTCTTTCGTGGCGGCAGCTGGTAATGCCGTGGTGAGCATGGCTTGCCCCACAGGGACTGTTACATGGTCTTACCAAAATACGCGATGTTAGAGAGGATATAAAGGATCGTAATGATGCCGATAGCAAGCGTCCCAGCGATGCGAACCGTGCGCTGGGGATTCTTGACCTCCGAAAGTGCGTAGTTGACGTTACTGAAGCCAATGTACGACCAAATGACCTAGATAACGTAGGCTCAAAATCGCTGTCCGCCAGGCACGCCGCGACAACTCACATTGTACAAACTGAGACAGAACGAAGGCGCGCTCGCAGTCGTGCCGTCAAACGCATGCGAGAAATTGTGGGGCTTGGGCACCTTCAAGTGGCCGCCGAGCGCGACGAATCCGGTGATGATGACAATGACGACGATGATCACCTTGATGACCCCCAGGATGTTCAAGAGGCGCAGCCCCCATTGCATTTTCGTGCCGTGGAGGAGGAACGCGAAGGTCAGGCCCGCCCAGCCGATCAACCGTGGTTTCCAGTCGTACCTTCCGGGATCCGCGACGTTACCAGCCGTGAGTAGGTAGTCGCCGAAGACGACCGAGTTGCCGGACGCCCACCCGAGCAGGACGCCGTTCGCAGCGTAGAGTGCCGTGATGAGGTATTTGGGGCGGCGGACGAGGTATTCCAGGTAGTTCTTTTCTCCGCCGTTGCGAGGGAGGGCCTGAGATGATCCGTTAGTCGGCCGGACTCCATGCACTTGGGAGAGAACACCATTTACCGATCCCCATACAACGTATACCCACATCCCCGCTGCAGCGATGACGGAACCAATGACCCACATGAAGCTGACGACGACTTAGGACCAGCAGCATATACGACATTTAGGGCACTACTCACAGGGCAAGACCAACGCTTCCGCTGAGAGCCAGGATCGTACTCGGTGTCGAGAAGATGCTATGTACCAATACGCGTGAGTGCATGGTCTCATGACGGCCAAGTGTGCTTAACGTACCCAGTACCAATAATGCGGTTGAAGATGATGAAGATGGCGGAAAACAATCCGATCTGTTTTCTCCCTGGGACATTGGCAGCGTCGGCCTCATCGGAGCGGATCTGCGCCCCAATGGCACGCTCCGCATCGTCCTTGGTCTCCCTGCGAGTGTGGGTTTTTTTTTCTGGTCAGCTCCATTCGGAACCTGCAGAGCAAAAAGCTGGATACGTACGTGGTAAACTCCTCGGATGAGGCGTACGCCGATTGCTTCGCGGGATCCGTCATGACCCTGGCCAAACTTCCACGGGGGAAGAGCAGCAGATGGGGCGAGGAAGGGTGTGGGATCTGCGAACGGGGTCATGGAACAACCACGCCAGGGATTATATCAAGGCTGGCCACCGTGAGCGCGGGTTGTCCATTGAGCAAGCCGCAAGCAAAATCGCGTTCTGGAAGCGGTGTATTGCATAACGTTACGCACGGCTCGATGAGATCCGAGTCGCATCGGGGCCGTCGCCCATGTGCGCGCAGGAGCGAGAACGAGAATGACGAACATAGAGCTCACAATGGCGCAAGACCTGGTTGTGTGCGAAACCTTTTTCGGGTCCTCCTTTTCATTACCGAGCCATATGTGGGTTAAAATTTGCCGACAGGTGTCGATTTGTCTATGGCCCGGTGGCCGATTGAGGACCGGTACCCAAGAGGAAGAAGGGAATGGCTGTTCCTATGTGGTTGTTCCTGGGGTGGCAAAAGTTTGTTTTGAACCGGTCCCTGGTCTGCCGGCAATGGGAGATGATGATGGGCAGTCGGACGGAGCACACGAGTCCTTCGCCAGGCTCTCAGTTCGTCGGATCATCCCGGCTCCGGTAACCGCTCTGTAGAACCGTTATCTAGATCTCTGACGCCACGATGCTGCAAAACAGCAGGTGAAGCGAAAACGATACTCAGCTGTACGATGGCATGAACGCCTACACTGGGTGCATCTAGTTGCACAGATGTGTCTAGGTAATGCAACAGGTATACAATATGTGTGAGGGACATAAAGTCTGACCGGTGTCCAGACTGTACACAGCAATACAACAAAACGGGAATATGGACGGAGGATAGATGGGCGGGATGTCGATGATGAGGGGATACGTGCACCAAAGCATTTGGGACCAACATGAAAAGGCAAATGGCGATGACAGCGATTATGCCGCGCCCCCTTCCGGCTCTGTCGCACGCTGTGCTCGTCTCGCTTTCTTTGCCGCGTTCGCAGCGGCCGCCTTCGCCTTCTTCGCCTCGGCGCGTGCAACCTGCAGGCCAGCCTCAGTGTTTCCCCTACACGACGGCTTGGGCCCCACCAAATACTCACCTGCTCTTCCTCTTCCTTCTTTTTGGCCTCCTCCTCCGCTTTCCGCTTCTCCTCCTCGGCATTCTGCTTCGAATTCCCACCACCTGCACCATTTACGCCCCCCTTGCCCTTCTTCTTCGCCTCGCGCGCTTCCTTCTCCTCTTGCCTGATACGCTTGATACGCGGGTCGACCGCGAGCGCGGTGTCCACGATCGCGCGCAGTCGCGCCGTGTCCTCCTTCTTGCGGCGCGCATGTTCCGACTTGTTTTTCTTCTCCGTGTACCGCTTGTCGTCGCGGCTGTACCACAAGCGCGTCAGAATCCGATCTCACACCAATCAAAACCGATCGAGTACGCACTTGTCGCTGCCCTCGTTTACCTCCTTGTCGAGGTACTCAAAGCTCCGCCAGCTATCAAAGTTGTACCAGAAGTCATAGAAGGCCGAGACAGTCCCCTTCGACTCATCGTACGAGCCCAGCATCGGCACGGGCTGCTTCCTGCTAAACCGTGCCTCGCGCTCGAACACGGGGGTGAACGCTTGGAAGAAGTACTTCTCCGGGTTCTTGTGCTTCGTGACCTGGGACTGCGTCGGCACGTCGTCCTGGAGGAGGTCGTAGTACGGGTCGACGGAGTCGAACTGGCGGCGGCGCTCGGGGTTCGTGAGGACCTCGAACGCTTTTTGGATGCACTTGAAGAACGCGTCGTCGTTGGAGTCGCCGACCTGGCCCGCCTTCTTGTCCGGATGGTGCTTGAGCACCTTCTTTCGGTCTGGAGGAGACACATGTGAGCAACAGGGTACGATTAGGAAAGGAAAGGAAGTGCGCAAATGGGGGAACGGAGAACAGGATTCTATGGTATACAATATAGGGAAAACAGAACGTACGTGCAATCTTAATCTGGTCCCCGGTCGCTAGGTACCGCAAATGCGAGAGGCCGAGGACGGCATAATGATCTTGTTTCTGTCGCAGGAATCTCGTCAATATCTAGTGCACGAGACGAGAGGTGAGTGCGTACCTTCCACTCCTTCGGATCCAACAGCAACAAGTCCTCCGTCTCCTCCTCATCGCCAACTCCAAGATCGTCCTCCACAACCGCACCGCTTCCGTTCAAGGCCACTAGCCGCTTCCGCTCCTCCTCCGCGTGCTTGTCGTGCTCTTCGAAAGTAAGGTTGTGTACGGCTCTTCGAACGTGCGCAAGGTACGCCTCGCCGACCGGGAGCAGCTTGCGCTCGACCAAAGCTTCTCGTGCGGTATGTCTCAGTACATCTGCGGTCCGCGGAGATCTGCCGATACTCACGCGCACTCGATTTTCCCGAACCTTGGGACGGGGTCCAGCCGGCGGGCAGTGGTGGAGGTACGACGGGAAGTTCTACGACGTTCGCCATGGCGATTTTGTGGGTTGGAGGAGGGGGAGAGAGCAAGTGGAAGAGTTTCTGTGATGCTTTCAGATGCGCTTGCCTCGCACCCGCTGCCCAAAAATTTCCCAGTCGTCGCGCAGCAGTCTGGGAGCTCCCGATTTGGCCACTACCACCTGAACGGGCGTCTGCGCATTGCGGTCCCGTGACCCACGTGACAATGTTCGAGTCGCGTCGCGGGCAGCGGCGACGCGTCCAACGGCCCCGACGACCACGACGACAACTCTTATCCATTCCCTCTCGTAGGTGACCACGTCAGGTGTATCCCGTGTCCAAGATGTACTGAGGTTACACTATCCAGCCTCCTCGAGCAAGTCCGTCGATGGATAGGACCAAATCGGACTTTCAGACAAAGAAACCCGAATCACTTTGTCCTGCGCCACGCAATCATCCGAACGAAGAGGATGGACGTTTCAGCCCCACCTTCTACCTCCAACACCAAGCCACTTCGGCGGTCCAAAATCCTGGCTGCACTCGACGCCGAGCTCCCTAACTGGCTCTCCGGTCCCCTCGTTCCCGACGCAGTGAATCTCGTCGCTGACTTCTGGTGGGTGTCTCGTCATGCGTCCGAGCTGCGTGGCTCACACTTACATGGCGCAGCACACATCCGTCCACTACAATGGGGCAGTTGTTATCTCAGCCTAACGCAGAAGTGTCTGAGCCCACAGTGGAAGCCGGCCCCAGCAAGCCGTCCTCGAAGGGACTCAAGGCCAGAGCCACCGCCGTCGAACTGCATATGCATCGCGCCGCCAGCGATATCGAGAACAACCCTAATATCTCCGAAGACAACGTCGAAGATCTGAACCCTATCACAACGAACTTGAAGCCGACATCGAAGGCGAATGCACCACCTACTAAGAGCAAATCTAACCTTCCGCTGTACTCGTATAAGCAGTATCGCCCCACGCCGGCTGTCGTATACACCCAACACGAGGAAGAAGCAAATGACCTCGTCCAGAGTATGAAGGGCCCGCTCGGTTTCGACCTCGAGTGGGTTGTCACTTTCCGTCGAGGGAGGGCACCCATGGAGAGACGAACAGCTCTGGTGCAGTTGTGTGATGCACGGATGGTCCTGCTGGTACAGGTTAGCGCAATGAAGAGTACGTCCCACTCCATCATCTCCTACGATATTTGCTGACCAACCAATACAGAGTTTCCACAGAAAGTCAAGGTATCCGTGTCGTCTCACAGTGTGTGAGATGCAAGAGGCTCATAGTCTGTCCCCTCCAGGAAGTCATCGAGAACAAAGACATCATGAAGCTCGGCGCCAACATTCGCAGTACGTCCTTTCCACACCATCTCTTACCACCCACACCGACTCCATGTTCCAGATGACGGCCAGAAGCTCTTCCGCGACTTCGGGATCCTCCCCACCGGCCTCGTCGAACTCGGCGCCCTTGCCCGACTCGCCGACCCCAAATTCTCCCAAACCTACAACCGCAATATCGTCGCACTCGCCAAGGTCGTCGAGTACTACACTCATAAGACCCTCGACAAGGGCAAGGTCCGAACGAGCGATTGGGAGGCGAAGCTCTCGCACGCGCAGATCACGTACTCCGCCAATGATGCCCATTGCGCGTTGACGGTGCACAATGTCCTGATGGCCATCGCTGCCGAGAACGAGAACGATGTGGACTGGAAGGCGTGTGCGGCGGACTTGAAGAAGGAATATCGCGAGAAGACTGTTGCCAATCATAACGCTGCCGCTTCGCCGGTCGCGTCGTCGCAAGCCACAGAGGCTAGCGTGGAAGACAAGGAACCAGGACAGGGCTCTTCCACGCCCACGCCCACACCCGCACAGACCCAGATACAACTACAGCTCTCGAGGACGACCTCCGGCGGCTGGAATCCGTTCGCCCACCCGCCTTCCTCCTCCGGCGCGAGCATGAGCAGAACCTCCAGCCAGACCACTGCCGGCATGCAGCCCACTCAACCGCAGCGAGAGCCGCCACGCCCGCAGCATATGCGCGCGTACAACCTGTGGCATAACCGCGACATGCCCCTCGCCGACATCTGTGCCGCACTCAGGAGCAAGGACAACCCCCTTGCCGAGAGCACCGTCATGTAAGTCTCTTCGTGCGCTACCTGAAGCTGGAGTGGAGTATGACACTAATGCGCGTGGACTCGCAGATCGTACGTCGTCCGGGCGCTGCAGGCCGACCCAAGCCTGCCGTTCTCGATGGAGCGCTTGAACGCGTTCGTCCAGCTCGAGGCAGGGTCGTGGCGGCGCCATCGGGACTGGATCCTCGAGGTAGACGGGTACAAGAAGGCGTAGGCGTGTATGCTTGGGTTGAACCGGCGAGTTGTATGTCCCCGCGGAGGAGCGGCCCGGGGTATCTATCCAATATCTATAGGAGGTTGAATGAGTTGAGTTGTACTCACTTTACATGTGCTGCTTATTGGACTCGGAGCCCTTGAGGGCACAGACTAGACCCATACGGCATGTTTGAAATTGAAGGATTCATGAAGGCTTACATCTCTTGCCGCAGACTCGGACCCAGGATCGCGTGAGTATACCTCCCACTCTCCCACTTCTTCAACTGCTCGGCAGAACGCATGGTGGGCGCTCTGTCAGGCTGGCCGAAGTGCTCCCTATTCGGAACCAGCTACCGCCCCCGTCGACTTGCCGCACCGTCCACCTCTCGGCTGATCAAGGAGTCTTGTTGCAAGTCGCCCACGATCGTACTTACGACCGGCTCGTACACCGGGCTGGAGACGATGCTTCAATGCCAGCCGATGCCCACGATGGGCTCACGCGCTGCGAGTCAGCCACCGGACAACCTTGTTTTGGGACCCGGGACAATCCCCCGGGTGTCGAAACTTCAATCAAGCCAGCCTCCAGTCACCCTCGAACCCATAGATCTCCCTGCGAGGCTGACGATCTATATAAGGATGCACAGTAACAGAGGGTATCGGATTGAGAGTCGCCATGGCGAGCACGGTACTACCTCTACTCTGTCTTTCCGGCATCTTATTCGGCGGTCAAATCTTCGCGCAACGCACAGCCCCACCTAACTCTTACCCTCACGCCTGGCAAGGACAACCTCAGACGCCCCTCGGACCGGACTGGCAACACTGTGAGTCACTCCCCATGTTCGGGTTCGTTTATACGTCTGTCCTGCCAGAGGTTGATTCGCATGCAGATTTCGAGGTCAAGTATCCCCTCCCCAACCTTGCGCACATCGCGTTGCCTCGCAGCTTCGCTGGCAACATCCCCGTAGACCGCACGGGCCACCCTAACAACACGCTTTTCTTCTGGGCGTTCGAGCGGAATGGAACCGAGGGCACCCTCACCGCGCCTGCCGGCAATGAGAACAAAGAGCCTTGGATCATTTGGCTCCAGGGCGGGTGAGTTTCGGACAATGGCTTCAGAACCCCGGGTTTCTGACATATCGCCTCACAGCCCAGGGTCTTCAAGCCTGCTGGGATTGTTCAGAGAGGTGCGAGGCTCCGGGAAGTGGTGAGAGCGACGAATGCTTACATACCCCCTCAGAACGGGCCTATCCACATTACGAGCACCAACGTGTTTGAAGCTAACCCTTTCAGTTGGAACACTCTGGCGGATGTGATATGGATTGATCAGCCCGTAGGCAAGTCCCACGCCGCATCGCATTGACTTCACCTCTCATCCATTTGAGTTAGGCACTGGCTACTCGACTGTAGACGCACAGGGATACGGTGAGTAGCTCGTCCGTCTTGGAGTACCCGCCACGTACCGTCCCCTCTTCAATACAGTTCCCAACGAAGACCAGATGGCCGAAGACTTCGTGCGTCGACTGATTTACGTACCCCAAATTTCATGTCGCCCATTCTGACACACCCGCCGCCAGCTGGCCTTCTTGACGAACCTTGTCCGCGTCTTCCCGAGCCTCTCCACACGGCCGCTTTACCTCATGGGCGAGAGCTACGCAGGCCACTTCATCGTGAGTGTCCAAAGGTTTCAGTCCGGTCGCTGGGTATGGAACCTAACGACTGTCGCAGCCTTACATCACCAAGCATCTCTTCTCCGTACCGAACCCGCCAGTGAACCTGCGGAAGGTAGCAATCGGAGACGGCTTTGTGGGCTCGTTTGCCACCGTTCGGAACCTACCGGTCGTACGTAGGCTAATCTCTCTCCTTGAAACCCAACACTAACGATCCCCATTGAAGGTCAATATTCTCGAGACTTATCCCGGAATTATCGGCTACGACCAAGATGTCTTCCATTACTTCAAGGAACAGTGAGCCACACCTCCGTTGCCTACGCAAACCTCGAACATCTCTGACGGGAACATATAACAGGCACCACCTCTGCGGGTTTGATCTGAACTTGACGTATCCACAAACCAGTGGGACATTCCCAACCCTAGCCATGCCTATGGGCCAGCGGGCGACACCCCCTGAGGCGCAGGAATCGAGGCGCATCATCCGCTCGTGGGAGGAGTCGCAGCTGAGAGAGCTCGTCGCGCGTGAGCTCCATGGCGAGTCGGCTCAGACGCGCGAGCAGGACAAACACCAAGAGGCAAAGAGAGCCCGATGGAAGCGAGACCTCTCCAGACGCGCCAACGGCACCCTCGATCCATGGTACGGCTGTGACTTGTTCAATGAGATGTGGGACTACGCTCTCAACTTCACATTCCCCTGGAGTACGCGTCGGATTCTTCATCGCTCTATCCGCACACGCTCATGCTTACACTCTCCGCGCTAGCGAACGGGCACGCCAACGTCTACGAGATCCCCGATGCGACGAACCCCCGGCCGCCCAAGGACATCGCGCCCTTCCTCAACTCCGCCGACGTCCGCGCCGCGCTGCACGCCCCGCTCTCCAAGAACTGGTCCATCCACATCACGTACCCCTTCAACTCGGTGTACGACCTCTCAATCGGGAACATCCACGGGGACCCGTCCGTCGAACCCGTCGCGTTCCTCACGCCGCTCTTCGCGAACGCGTCCGCGCGCGGCGTCCCGTTCGTATTCTACTCGGGCAACGACGACTCGGACATCCAGCACCGCGGCACGGAGGTCGTCATCCAGAACTTCACGTTCGGGGGCGCGCAGGGCTTCACGCGGCGGCCGTCGACGCCGTGGTACGACGACGCGCGGGCGCCCGCGGGGATCGTGCACCAGGAGCGGAACGTGACGTACGTGCTGTTCAACCAGGGCGGCCACACGCTGCCCGAGTACATGCCGCGACCAGCGCTGGTGTTCCTGCGCGAGTTCGTGCTCGGCCACAATCCGAACGGGACGGTGCTGCAGGACGGGACGGTGGTGGGCGGGGAGGACGCGGCGCTCGCGAAGGAACATATGGGGGGCGGGGGCAGGGTCTTCTATGGGTCCGCGAAGACGGAAGGGACGTGGACGTGGCCGAGCGCGACTGTGGCTGCCTGGGAGAAGTTCATCGCGACCGCCGCCGCTGTGGATGCTGTGCCGGCCGCTTCCACTGCGAGACACGACACTGTAGAACTTTGAGGCTTCATATTAGGACACTCAGATCGGACGATGATCATCACTGTACCAAACGATTATATTGCACTTTGAAGTTTGGGTCGGTGTTCTTCCACGCGTTCTCGGGGTTGGGGGTAAGTACGTAGGCTCGACGCGACGCCCTGCCCATGGAAAGTTAACGCTGCGAACTTCAACGAGGTTGCCGGACGTGAAGAATCAGAACAAGTAAGACTTACAGTAAGACACCGTTGGCAAAGTAGTGTACATGTCTTGATGCCTGGATCCTGCTAGCTGCTAGTCATGTCGCCATGTGATTGTGGATGGTCGCCGTTGAGAGTCGAGACAGGTGTCAGTGATACCGATAGAACATCATCACTACATCATCTCACTGCCAAGAGGGGTTACTAGCCTTTTAAAGCCGGAGCCGCTCCTTCATGGGCTTCATATTCATGGCCCAGCCCGTTACGCGCTATTCGTCATGCTGCTGTGCTGTATGCGGGCTGTCGCCCATGTCTGGTATATGGTCAGCAACGGAGATGATAGACGTCGCGCACCACGACTAGTGGTACCGCGCATGACCCCACTACAGCATCTCCAGTTCGCGGGACTCCTCCTGTTGGTGCGAAGGAGTTAAGAAAAAGTAGACATAAGTAACAGTGTAAGCTTCACAGTTCCTTTAGCTTTACGATCTCGGCGCCAAGATGAGACACAAGTACTTACGGAGATGCGGACCATGAGGATGCTTGCAGTTGGTGCGGTGGCTAAGGCACTGTGGACCTGGAGCCAGGTGCTTGGACGCCTCTATCATCCATGCAATGACATCTGTCTGCAAGGATACGTATGATTGGAAGACACCACATGAAGGAGCGTTGCCAACTCATGGGTGACTAAGCAAGTTCGGGGGTGGTCAGGCGGAGTGAACCAAGAGCTGCATTCATTTCCGGATGACCTCGAGGCTGGATTCCTTGTTTTCTGCTCCTTTTAGCGTCACCTGCCACTCAAACATTCCCGGTTTGTGGCCCAGCATGTCAGATTTCCGGATTCTCAGTACTAGTGTCCAGCCATGCCACGCTTGCTCAGCGCTCTTGGGGATCGTGGTTTTTGTGTCGGCACGGTAGGTTGATCAGTGGGAAACGGATGGAGAAGCATGTCCCCGGGAAGTCGGATATCAAATGCTAAGTATGCCGTGAAGATCTCAGGACGGAGCTCATCTCGGCCTTGCGCGGAGTATATAGGAAATTCCGCCTCGTGCGTTACACGCGGTGCTGGGCCTCATCTTGCCAGTCCGCCCTGTCCTTCTCCCCTGCGGACGTCTCGCCGCTCTTCTTACTCGCACATGGCTGAGGTTCGCTCCCCGGAATCCTCCAAGGGCCACTCGTCCGTCGGTTCTGCGCAGGGACCTCAGGCTCTCTCCTGGTTAGTCCGAGACGGCCCCGAGTACGAAGAGCGGAAGAAGCGCCCCCAATTTGTGCCGCCTTCGGTTTCGATCAAAGAGGTGCATGCTGCCGTCCCTCGTCATCTTTTCGAGAGGAGTACCGCAAAGGGTCTCTTCTATGTCGCGCGAACCGTGGCTCTCTCCGTGCTCTTCTATACCTTCGCCACTCGAATCGACCAGCTCTCGTGGGCGACCGCTACTGCATTCGATCTCGGTCCGACCGGCCGTTCTCTTGTCTCCTGGAGCTTCTGGATACTGTATTGGTTCTGGCAAAGCGTCGCGTTTACCGGGTTCTGGACACTTGGTACGGTTTCAATCGAGCCTTTTCAGGCTTTCTTTCCACTGACTTCATTTCGCTTGGATAGGGCACGAGGTATGGCAAACTCCAGCAACGTCAATCAATGTGATGGCTCATGCACCTCCTCCCCACCCAGTGCGGTCACGAATCTGTGTCTCCGTACGGCTGGTTGAACCACGTCGTCGGAATATCCCTACACACGTTTTTCCTCACTCCCTATTTCGCATGGAGGTTGACTCACCGTTCTCACCACGTCCGTTCTTCTCTTTCCTACCTAACAATGATAGTCGTCATTGACCCCGCCCTCAGAAAGGAACCAACAATCTCACTCGCGATGAGACATATCATCCCCTTACGAGGACAGATTACAAGCTCCCGGATGCGGCGCACGCGACTAAAATGGACTACAAAGAGCTCGTCGAGGAGACGCCCCTTTATAGCCTGAGCAGATTGGTCTTCAGGCAGTTCGTGTAAGTGGTCATCTGGTGCAGTTCAACACGCGTTAACGTTGGGAGCTCATCACAGTGGGTTCCAAATATATCTCGCGTACGTCTCTGTGCCCCAAACAGCTTTGTCTGTCTAACAGTAGATTTCAAGCCAAAACCGCAAGGGTAACCCGAAGTACCCTCCTGGGACTAGCGTACGTGATGCGTGTTTGACGTATCGTTTGCCTTCGAATATCTTTGCTAACAAGCATCCAGCACTACAAACCGTCTTCCAAGCTCTTCAAGCCACAAGATAGTAAGTAGACGTCCTTTCCTATATCCAAGCAGAAATCTTACCTATAGCAGAGAACTATATCATCATTTCGGACATTGCGATCGGCTGCATGCTCCTCAATCTAGCTGTGTGGATATACCAAGTCGGTTTCCACGCCGTTTGGAGTCTCTACTTCGTCCCCTGGCTCGTACGTTCTGATCCTGTTCCCCTGTTCCCTGCACAATTTTCCACTGACGGATATTCCGCCAATATGGCGATGCAGTGGGCGCATAACTGGCTCGTCATGTTCACATACCTGCAGCATAGCGACCCGACCGTCCCGTACTACCACGAGGTAGGAGTTGCCGTCGCGCCCCTTTCCACGAGCTGCTCGCTGACGAAAGGTCAGAAATCATGGACGTTTGCCCGCGGCGCACTGGCCACGGTCGACAGACCAATCTTCGGCTGGATCGGAGTGTTCTTCTGGAACAACGTGGGTGCTTCCACGGCGTTCTTTTCGCTACGCAGACTCTCAATAGCGTTCGGCGATGGCCATCATCAGATCGGGCACCACCACGTCGCCCACCACTTCTTCGTCACCATTCCGTTCTGTAAGTGTTCGCTCCCATGCATCCCCATGCTCACAAGACTCAGACGGCCGGCATATCCCACAGACAACCTCACAAAGGTGACCGAGGCGATCAGGCCCGTGCTGGGCGAGTACTACTGCTACGATTCCACGGTCAGTCGTTACGCGCTTGCCCATTCCCACTCGCCCCACAAGATCCGCTGACGCTTGGTTCGAAATTGGAATTGTTCTAGCCCACGTTCTACGCGGTCTGGCGCTCGTTCACGCAGTGCAAGTTCATAGAGGACGAGGGCGACGTCCTCTTCTTCAAGAACCAGCAAGGCGAAGCGCTTCGCCTCGACTGTGATGGTGCAGAGGCCTCTTCCATCCCCAGTAAGAAGCGGGATGCGGGGAAAGAGCGCGAAGACGACGCGTACAAGCTAGCAGGATTGTAGATCTTCTGAGCGTTGGCCACACACTGGCTGCCGTCGGCCCCTCGGTGTACCACCTATGTACTGGATTGTTCTAACAGCCATGAACACACTGTGATGATTGTCATAGTATCTCTTCTTGGATAACTCCTGTAATTCCATATGTAGAGCCGCCTAGATTACTAGAGATGGCTTCGAACGGCCATCTATTCTATGTCACGAAACTTCAATGACCGGATATTACTACAATGACCGACACGGGTACATATGGGATACAAAAGATCGATAACGGCACGAGGCATCTACGCGGACGGCTGTCCTCAGGCTGCCGCCGCCGCCATCGCATACAGGTTGTCCTTGTCTCCGCTCTCGTTGACGAGGCCCCGAAGGAAGCCCTTCTTGTTCTTCAGCAGCTCGCTGGGACTGCCGAACTCGACCTGTGATGGAGTTCAGTAACCAAACGGCGGGAAAGACTCCGCTGAACTCACGATGCGTCCGGCATCGAGCACCATCTACACGGAAGCGCATCAGCATATCTGGTGCCTGCGAAGCCACCGCGACTTACGATCTTGTCGGAGTCCATGATCGTCTGCAGGCGGTGGGCGACCGTCAAGAGCGTGACGTCCTTTCCAAGCTCGGTACGGAGCGACCGCTGAATGATGGTGTCCGTCTCGTAGTCTGGCACCTGGGTCAGCAACCGTATCTAAAGTTGGAGGGAATCGCGCTCACCGATGGCAGACGTGGCCTCATCTAGAATGAGGAGCTTGCTCCGACGCACAATGGCCCGGGCGAGGGCGAGGACTTGACGCTGACCAACTGACAGGTTCGCCCCACCCCCCGCGATCTCGCTGTCGAGCGTGATCCGCGATTCATCGGTTTCGTCTTGGAGGTTGAAGAGGCCGGCGGAGCGAAGCGCGTCGTTCAGGACCGAGTCGTCGTGCTCTGAGAACGGGTCGATGTTCTGGCGGAGCGTCCCGCTCAGTAACTCGGGCTGTCAACATTTGACGGCGTGAGCAGATGTGATGTGACTGCAGAGATCGGGAAACGACTGACCACTTGCGGGATGATGGTGACGCTTGAACGGAGGGCGTCGAGGTTGATCTTTCCCGTCGGCAGCCCGTCGTATCGAACGTCGCCCTCTGTCAAGATACAGCGGAGAAGAGCCAGCGTGAGGGAGCTCTTGCCGCTGCCGGTGCGACCAACTGTGCAGTGTTCTGGTGAGCATATTCGCAAAGGTCGGAAAGAGGAGTTCCTCACCAATGCCGACGCGTTCTCCAGAGGTAACGTTGAAGGAAATATCGTGCAGCACTTTGGGCCCGTCCTGTATTGGAGGGAATGATTACGTAGAATACGAGGAGTCCGCCGGTACAAACTCACAGGGGAGTAACGGGCGGAGAGGTTCTTGACTTCAAGGTTACCACTAGCAGGCCAGTAGGCAGGGGGGATCCCAACAGGAGTGGGCTCAGGCTCATGTTCAACGAGAAGGTACTGTTGAATTCTCTCCAAGCTGTTACCTACAGGAGGTGGTCAGAAATACACAGGGAACATATACATTCCAGAGAGCAGAACACACCCGACGTTTCGATACCATTGAAGATGCGGACCCAAGACAAGATATTGTTGCTAAACGCCACTGAAAAGACAGTGAGATATGGTTCCGATGACGAATATGAAGATTATCAACGTGACATACCCGCCATCGCCAGGGAAAAACCGGTGTTGGAGGCACTCAACGGAGCGAAGTACAACAACCAAATAGCAAGGGCGGTCACAAGCAGAGTTCCAGCAAGATCCACGCGCACAGTCACCCATCTACCAGATAGTGAGGATGCTGAATAAAGCGGCAGAATTCATTGACAGCAGACGTACCGGTTGAGGTTCATGTTAGTGATCGCGACGCGGGTATACTTGTCGATACGGGTGGACGCTTCGCGCTTGAACGACTCTTGGGCACCATAGGCACGGATGGAAGCTATGTGATGGTTAACGCATCGCGGCAATACCGCAATATTGCGATAACTCACTAATCCCGCTGACGGCAGCGCCGAAGTGGCCAAGAACGGGTGCCTTTGCGACGCTCAGCTCCCGCTTCACAGACAGCTGCGCCTTCATGTAGATGTTTCCAAGGGTTCCACCAATCAGAGCAACCAGGACGGAGGGTATAACGAAGATAGGAGATAATACGACGACAGAGAGGATCTTCGTCAACAGGAAGACAGTGATCTCCATGAGCACTTCCGTACCCCTCGCAAACTGAGTGTCCACTAAGAATACCCAACAAAGGGTGAGTATGAGACAACTTTGCAAGTCTGGAGAAAGGACGTACCTGTCTGGATGTCTTCTGTACACCGGGCAATTATGCGTGCCGTTGGCGTCTTATCAAGCCATCTATGTCCGGTCATATGAGCATGGCACGTTGACTTTCCCATACGAATACTCACCGGAGAGTCGTTCCCAAAACAGAAGCGACCAATTTCTCGTGAACTATCCTGGCCGCCCTCATGCTTCCGCCGACGTAGAACCAGACGCAGAATGCAGAGCAGCTCATGACTGCTATCACAGCGTAACAATACACAGACAGGTAACTGTGCCATGGCAACTTTAGACGGTGCAATCGAAAATGTACAGGTGATCACTTACTATTGGACGTGCACTTCTTCGGGAGCTGTGGTTTCGTATTGTGCGGCCCAAACACCAAGCCACCAAGACTGAATACATGACATGAGTTGTTTGAAAGCCAAATTATGGCGTCGGCGAACGTACCTGAAGATTTGTGATAGAGTGGCGCAAGGTATACCCACTAGCATAGATGAGCCAGAAAAGAAGAGGTCGTGTCGACATGTTGCCAAGGTACAGCAACACTGGGCGCACCTCCATCAGTGTGCGACACGAAAGGAAAACTAGGTCGCTCACTTGCTCTCCAGCCGACATGGCCTTCTTCTATCTCCTCAGCTATGACTAGCTTCCCAGCAGAGGATGACACAGTGACCTCTTCAGCCTTCTCTCCATCAATCTCTTGGTCAGCCTTCTGGAGTTCCTCAACCTCGTGCTCCACGTCCTTCAGCAGCTCGGAGTCATGTGCGAGTGCGTTCTCGAGCGTCCCTTGGCTCAGGATATGCCCATCGGAACCGACGTCGACTACAAAGTCTGCGATCGGGCTGACCATCGCAACATTGTGAGTCTGCAAATATCGCATCAGGTTTCCATATGTAACTCAACAGCTTTAGTCTTACCACTAGGACCACGGTGCGTCCACGCAGGAGATCGCCGTTGAGACACTTCTCGACGATCCAGCGGGAGGTGTGAACATCGAGAGCAGCGAGGATCTGGCCATTGATATATTAGTATGGTCCGAATGCCAACGGTTTGTTCCACTCACGTCGTCGAGCAGGAGTATTTCCGCATTTGAGTACACCGCGCGAGCCAAGGTGATACGAGCCTGTGTAAACTGTGAGACCCGAAAGCAGCACATCCAGAGAAAATGATAGGACCTTCTGACCGCCACTAAGACGCATTGGCCGTCAGCGCTAGAGTGGTCACAAAAACAATAACACTTGCCTGAGCGTGATACCCTTCTCCCCGACCTCAGTTTGGTCACCAGCATCGAACAGGCTAAGATCGCGCTCCAGGGCGCACTGCTTAAGCACTAAACGAATAGCGTAAACAAAAGCCTCGAGCGGAATAATGGTGTTCTCTACCTTTCTTGTACCTGACCTCATCAAACGGCGCGCCGAAGACGATATTGTTCTGACATAAGGTTGTCAGCAGAGCGATCCCCCACGAACCTCCAAATAGGACTTGCCTTGATCGTATCGTTCTGGACCCAGGATTCCTGCGCCGCATACGCCACACCGCCCTCCCTCGGGAGGTTGACGAACGAGTCGGGGCCAGTGGCAGGAATGTAGTGCATCTCTCCAAGGAGCGCCATGAGGAGAGACGTCTTTCCAGAACCTGTGGGACCGACGATCAAGTTAACCCTGCCGCGCTTGAAGAAGAGCTCGTCGTCGACATGAAGCATGAACATCCGCCTTCGAGTACCTCCAGGGGTGACTGCCAGCTTTGCAGAGTCATTCGCCCAGGTGAACGATGCATGACGAATACCGATAGCGGTCTGATATTGTTCGGGAACGGGAGCGGATAGGATCTCGGCCGCTTCAGACTCGGTCTCGGTGAACTCGTCGATGAGCTCGGTCTGGGTGGGGCAAAGTAAGCTATACGATCCATAGAGCCTGGAGTCCAAGGGAACATACGTTGAACAAGAAGTCTTGAATACGTTCGAGAGAGACCTTGGCTGATGAAGTATTCGCGATTTAGAACACTTGGTTTATGGAGGGTAGATGTACCTTGGACGAGTTGGGGAATCATCATAAAGGTCCACTGAATGTCCATCCGGAGCATATCGAACACTGCAATATGTTAAGTCGCCATCCAATCCGTCCGGAGAGAAAGCTTACCGGACATCGCGGAGAACACCTTCGAAGCTAGGAGCGCATCATCAAGGAAAGGGAGGGAATGGTAGCCAAATAACAATACCGTTCAATGTCTCCTTCATGATGAGAGTCTATTTCCAACTCGAGTAAGCCTACAATCGCCAGTTGACCCAAGTAAGTTGCTCACGTAGGTGGAGAAGGTAGTCAACATGATCAGGATTGGAATAGCGAAGCTATAAAGCGTGTCATGGATCTGCCAGGTGCACGATCATGAGACAACGACTCACTTGCATAGATTGTTCAGCATTCCTAGCATTCGGTTCTTGCGAATGGCAACAAGCTCCTCATCGCGCTTCTGGTTCAACTGTTTGGCGATGCGCGGCTCCCATCCGAACAATTTGATCATGCGAATGACGTTCATGGCTAGTACATGACATGCGTGAGCTTCGCGCGGAACACGAAAGGAGAAATGGCGCAGCTCACTCTCAGTGACCGACTGGACGCGGGCATCGGTCTATACGTGCACAGGTGAGAATAGCTTCACGAGACCAACGACACTAGTACACGTACTCGCTGCATCTTCTCCCGCTGAGATCCTTGGATATGCTTGGTGATCCATCCAGGGATAGGAAGAGTGATCAACATGGTCGCCAGACCAACCAAAGCACTGTCAGAGGGATTGTCAATCCTCAATGCTAACTCGCAGCCTCGCACCGACACCCGAAATATGTGCGTACCTCCACCCAAGAAGCTGGTACAGGAAAACCATGCAAAGTGTGATCTGCAAAGGAGATTCAAACACTGTACCAACCCATCAGCCTCACGTAGGCACTGTGATGCGGAAGAGACGTACACGCGACGGTGACGAGCATCCCGATCGGTTCCAAACTGTTCAAGTCACTAGTGACCAGGTTGTTGATCCTTCCGACCAAGTTCTTTCCTTTCTTGTCGTCAGCCGACTTCGCCTGCTCGGCCGCTTTCTTCGGAGCATCTTCGGGCGAAGCCTTGCCTTTGCCTTTGGCCGTGGCAGACGCAGGCGCCTTCGAGGTCGCAGAGTCGGCCGGAGCACCTGCCCCAGCCTGACTCCCCTCCAAACTCTCGCCTTCGCCGCCTTCCGCGACTTGAGATGCGGTGTCCGGAGTGGTGACCACCGTGTTCTCGCCGCTCATGCCTGCATCAACGAGATCGCTCGTTTCGGCCTTCATCCGGATCCGCAAAGCGTGCTCGAAGACGAGCTCTGTAATGACAGCTTGGACGCGCACGGAAACACGGGTCTGTAATTCGGTTAGCTCACCATTACAAACAGGAGGACCAACGGTACGAGTAGGGAAGGACGCAGGTCGGATGCACCAGTCCCAGGAATATGCCCGTGCCGGCTACAGGTACGGTCGAGGTTATTTCGACCCTTCTACAACCCGTACCGGAAGACTCATTGGCAAAAGGAAGGCGAGTACCAGGGACAGCACGTCGAGACAGTCGTGGCGGGGCCGCAAACAATGCTAGCACGAAATAAATAGCTACGCCGTAGCTATCACTACCAAGCTCAGCGTGGTATGGTCTCGCTCACGACGCGACCAAGGACGACCCGCGAGGTGCTTTCACCATGGGCGGTCCTCACCCCGCATGTGTTTCGTTATGAATATCCTGCGACCTGTGGCAAATCTACGCGCGTTTGACTCTAGCAATCAGGTAACGGTAGCTTTGGTCCGACGGAGAGTGCAGGGCGTGATAGTGCCTCTCCTCGGACTACCAGTCCTTATACCAGTACTCACACGGCTACGTACGGGTACCAGGAAGACATGATGGCCACGGGAATACGTCGTCCGTCCACAAAGGCTGGGCGTGACTCACCTCTTGGAACATGAACCACTGATCGGCGAGGCTCCTGGAAACGCGTCCAAAGAAGAGCAACGCGATCCAAAACCAGGGCTGCACTTGCGCAACCCTTCCTCCTGATTCGAGGTAGCTGCGCAGGAGGCGGGTACGTTATCACCGTAACGCCTGTGACATGTAAGTTAATTATGGAACGCACCTCAAGAGACCTTGGATGGCGACTGGTGCAGCGAATGCGGACACCACCTGGAGCGCGTCAGCATCCTGCTTCCAGGCGATCCGACACTCCGAGACCTTACCGCAGCGATGGACATTAGAGATAAGTGAACGAATTCCGCCCCTTCGTAATCAACTGAGCACAAGAGTGATACTTCTATACGCGCCACAACACTCACAGAAGACCCGGAGGAGCTTGAAAGCAATGTGCGTTCGTGACTTGTTTTGAGTAGGATCAAGACGCTGAACGGGACCATGTGAGCGGGCGGGTCGCAACGGATGGCATGGGAAACAATCACGGGGAAGCTTCGCCCGACGAGATTCTGCAGGTGGTCGTAGTCTGGTAGGGGAGGAAGCAAGTCGTATTTGAAGTGAGGCATCTTCCAAGCGGTCCAGATAATGGGGCCAATGAAGGTGAACGAGACCAGCGACGCTATGGAGGACGTCTGCTCTGGGCTCGGCTCAAGAACCTCCTGTAACAAACATCAGAAGCATGCAAGCGCATACGGAGACATGAACTCACCTTAGGGTTCACTGGGACGTACTTCCGAGGAACAAAAACGGGAACAATCACAGCTGCAATCGTGAGCAGCGCGAGTTTGGCATAGAGGACTGATCCCTCGGAGGTGTCGACGGGTGTTGGGTCAAGTGTTGCAAGGGGGTACACGTCGCGGTACATATATGCGCTCCAGATGAGTACGAGGATCCACGACACATGGGCGTAAGAACGACCGTTCAGCGAGGGCTTGCCGAAGAGTGCCAACAACCCAAGGACCACGAGATAAGCCTGCAATGACCTTTAGCACCGGTAGCTCGATACGAAAAATGACGACTTACATAGAGTGCGCATTGGGCAAACTGGATGACTTGGGTGGTAGCCAGAAGGTTGTGTGACGCAGCGTCGGAGGCGGCGTTCTGCAGCGCCAACTGGGCTGAGGAAATTCCAAGCAGACCGAGAATTGCCAGTAACTGAACGAGCTTGTACGCGAAGATAGTGCCTCCGCCCAAGTTTTCAAGGATCTGCCGAAAACGCGGGCGTCCTAGGGTTTGTGATTCCGCAGAAACGGAAGCTCCCTGGGAGAGACCATTCTTGCTAAAGGCGTCGATAATGGTTTGCAGGAATAAAGTCAGGACGGAGATGGCCGCGACATAGACAGGTAACAGCAAAGAGTCTAGCCAAAGACTGTTCGCGTGAGCCTTCACAACCCACGACATGAAAGCTAGCGTAGACATAGTGACGCAGACATACCTATTAGCGACGGAAGCGACGGTGACTCCAGATGCTGTCAAAGGCACTTGGGACAGTTCCGCGAACCAAGCCATGGAGGAATACTCCATGGTGTCTAAAGCAGGGAAGAGATGGAGGTCGTGGTTGAAGTTGAACGTGAACGATGCAGGCGCTAGTGATGGAATGTCGGCGACTCGACACTGGATATCAATCAAATGGGTGCAATATCCGTAAGTAGGCGCATATATATATATATACTTACTAATGGCCTCAGCTCAACTCAACTAACTCATCGAATCTTGGCATGTGGACCCCACAGCGTGAACAAGAGACCCGACGTACTGACAGTTGTACTTGGGTGGTACATGTTACTCACTATTGGATTCGCCCGCGCGAAGGAGATCCATGGGTGGAGAACACCGGAAGAGCATCGAAAGCGAACCGTGTGGTACTTACTGATGGTGTGGGAGTGGTGGTGGGAACGGCACGATCCGCCGGCATACGTTGATCAAGATTGAGAACTTACGCGGCCGGCGCCTCCTGCCCCCCACTGTACTAGGTACATAATTATGGCCAAATGAACCACGTCGCTGTCCCTCCCACTACAGCGTTACTTCAATCTCCGGGGACCACTCGTAAACCCCCAGTGCAATATGACGCCTCCGAATGGCAACAAGAACAACATTCTCCAGCGGGATCGTGCCAGGCCCGGGCACAAGAGGAACTCGGAGCCGTTCCAGCTGGCGGACTTCCTCTGAGATCCTCTTTGCGCGGCTCTCCTTCTATACCCCCATGAAATTGCACCCATTCATCAAGGTCAGTACATTCGGGACTCGACTCAAAGCAGTCATAAGCTTACGCACCTCGTTAATCCACCACGTCAAGAAGTGCTCGACAACGAGTTGAAACAGCTTCCCGAACGTGAAGCATTCGCTCCCCTGCTTCTGCACCGGATACCCTGGCTGCTCCACAAACGACCCTCGCCACTGCAATTCGATTCACAACGTCAAAAATACAGTACAAGTAAAGGACATGGATGGACATCACGCACCTCTGCTCCAATCCCCGCAATGCGAACCGTCGGCCCTCGCACCAAATGGCAGACACACCAGTCGGGGTAGTCGACCACGCCGCGAACCGCCCCGAGTCCCACCAGGCCCTCGCGGTACACGACCCCATGCTCGTTGGGCTCCTGCTCCACCCACGCCACGTTAATCTCACTGAGTGGGATCCCGCGTCGTCCCCTCGACCGGACGTGAAGAATGCAACCCGGATCGAGGTCTGTGATGGGGATGAGTGGGTTGACGGGTGGCTTGTGCTTCCCATTGCTACCGCCGGAGGGTTGGGTAGAAATGGAACTCAGAGGAACGGCGACTGGGATCCATCGCACGGCTTGGGGCCGAGTGGCCTTCACGACAGGTTGAAGATGAGGAGCAAGATACCCAGTTGCCGGAAAGACAGTCATGAGCGGAAGCAGGGGGTTTCCTTTGGCGTCTCTGGGCTGCACTGGAGATGTCGGTTGTGATGTGTGTCGTTCGCGATGGGAGGAATCACGGTCGAGACGGGTGTGGAGGTTGACTTCCATCGGAGACCAGACTACAGTCAGTTGTACGTTGTAATGGGTGGAGTGATCGTCTGTGAGTTTTGCGGTGGCCATAGTGGCAACTTATACAACTCCAGGACCCTGCCAAAGCGACCGCGCTTCGTCCCAGATTGTGCTTCAAGTTTGACTGCATTATCGGGTGGAGTGCTTTTCACCGGTCTATGCGTCTCAATTCTACTCGTTTCATTGGGTTACGTCAATCACATGCACAGGCTTTTCGCCCACATCACCTTGTATTGCGGACGTTTGAAGGGCTACCGGACGGGACAATGCAGTGGCTCGCTCGAGCCCGACGTAGTACTAGCGGCCGGGCAGTGGCTGTACGGCCGGATTGAGCCACAATCTGCACCCACAAATCTGCGCCAGTCGCGTCGGCTATTGCTCTTTTGTGCTTTGACAAGGAGGTCTGTACGTCCTGTCGACCTAGTACGTCCACAATAAAATCGAAATAAGTCGTGTATTCGGATACTCCAGACAGACGTGACCAATAGACGCCGCAGAATTGAGGTTTGGAGAGTGATCGACGAGAGAGACTCGACGAGTCGACTCCTCGTGCAAGACGCGTCAGGGTCCGCAAGTACAGCATTCCATACGCCACCATTCAAAACATCCAGAACCACATCCGGCGCAAATGGTAAATGAACAAAAGTTTACACCTCGCGACCGGAAGATGGTATAAGACCGACAAGGAATGAAACTGGGTGTTACGAGACAGTACCAACCTGGAGGGTCCCTGGTGGAGTACAGTCATAGAACACGTAACTTCGCTCAGCGTCAAGACTCCTTGAATTCGCTTGTAGGCGCCACCGTGTCATCGTCATCTAGAATAATGGATGAGGCTACGTGAAATCACAGTCAGCGTCGACGATAAGTGACACGGACAATCAGCACTCACTGTCCTCTTCGACGACCCGTTTGCTGTATACCTCATAGAAGTAATCGAATAGCGGCCAAACAGCCCTCTGCGATATTCGTCAATACTGCTTACTTCGAGGAGCAGAAGGAAGATACCCACGTCAGATGCCCAAAGGTAATTGGTTTTTGGCACTTTTGCCATGGCGCTTGCGTCGGCATGCACACACTCATCGTCATCCACGACGCTCGAGAACTTAACCTGGATCGTGAGTCAGCGCACAGAGCAGACCTCCAATCCGTCAGGCAAACACCCACGGAATAAATAGCTTCCTCGATAGCATCGGCCAAGATCCCCGCAAACTCCTCCATGTCCCACCACGCCTTCTCCACACACTTCGAGCATCTCATCGCGCTCTCCAGCGCTGGCCGCACCAACCTCGCCTCTCTCGCGACCCCAGGTTCCAGCCTCTCCACGAGCGCCGCCCCAACGCCGACCATATACTGCACCCAATACTCCGGAACCTGCAGGCTACCACACGCCATCCTCTCCCACTTGAGGCGCCTGCCCGGCAGGAGCTTCGCGCACTCCCAGCACTGCCCGAGGAAGCAGAGACGCCTCCACTGCATTTGGATCCACCACGGTACGTGATCGTCCGCGATGCGCGCCACGCTCACCGCAGCGGCCACGCACTTGCGCCGGTACTCGAGCAGACGCACGAGTGCCGAGCCCTCCGCCATCTCGGTCAGCTTCAGCGTGGACGGGATGGGGTGCGCGAGCGTGCAGCGGGCTGCTACGGCAGCGATGTCGTTCATGCCCGCGAAGGTCGCAAGTGCATAGATGACGTACGGGTCTGCTTCGAGGTGATCCGGGCGGAGGAGATACGGGCGCATGCGCGAGGCGACACTCGGGGCGCCATACTTGGTGGCCAGCTCGAGGAGGGGGTATACTTCGTTGAGCGTGATCTGGGGTTCGGGGATGGGGTAGATGAAGCGTAGGAAGAGGTCGAGGACGTCGCTCGTGTCCGCGAGTGATAAGACCGACCGCTGTTTCCGGTGACGACGAGCAGGAGACGAAGGTGGTGGTGGCGGCTGCGCCAATGGGATGAGCTCGGAAAGGACCCGAGAGCCGAGACGGATGAGCTTCTTGTGGACCTTGAACTCCATCCCATCGCTAGAAAGCAAGATAAGGTCTGCGTCGCGACAGTTGAAGGGGTCGCCGGCGCGTGTAGTTGATGTGACGCTCTGCGAGTACGCGAGCATAGTAACAGAAAGAGGGGGATGAGCAGTATATGCGCAGGATACGAAGACGCCACACTGTCGCCCAAATATGTACCCAGGGGCGGGCCAAGGAACGGCCTGAAAGGCCACAACTACTCCCGCACCCATGACTGTGCTTCTTTGCTTCCTCGAGCGCGGGACGGAGACCTGAATGCCAATTACCTCACCAGAAAGCTAGTACGCCTAAGGATTGACTCAGCTTTACTAGCACGTGTGTACGGGCAATACCTACTTCTGAAGCTTCTTCCCGCCGCTGGGCACGCCAACCCAGATCCACGAGCAGGCGCCATGCTGTCTTCAGACATCGGCGCTGGAAGTGCGCTGGACAAGAGTAACCTGGCGGAGGAAGTTCAGCACAATTTCAACCACAATCCAGACAGAACTCAAAGGCAGCCTTCCGGGCACGAGCCTGTAGCAGCATCGCCAGCACCGTGCTATCTCGTGATGGTACCATTTGCCGAAGGATGGTCTCCAAGATTGGAGCAAAGGCCGCCACATAGCCAAACTGCTCGAAAAGCAAAGAACGCACACGTCATAGTAGGATTCACAGCCAAATGGCACCCACAAAGGATAGCCATGCGGCCTGGAAGCCTGATAACGGCCCCTCATGACACGCCTGCAGCACACGAAAGGCACGCGGTAAGCAGTCTCGTGGGTTCGGCAGTGTAGACAGGGGCTGCAGCACCAAGCAGAGCATGGTAGATCGTGGATGATCAGCGCTGCAGCGCGTCGGCGCGACGGCGGGTGTAGCGTCCGTACGTAAAGGCGGCACCCGCAGAAGATATCAAGGCGACGTTCATGGCAGCAACGTCACCGTCACCAGGGAAAGGAATTCGAAAGCGGGCTGGACGGAACTCAATGCGCAGATCAGCGCCACTGCAACGCGCCGTCGCGGGTCGATTCTCGAAGCTGGGACACTTGTGCGCCCAGTACCATTTGCGAAATCCTTCGGAGACATTGTGGAGATCGAAGTTGCGATAAAGAGTTGAGACTTCTCTACGAGATCTGCAAGATCTGCGGTCAGTACTGTACGACGCGAAAGAAGAGAAGGAACGCGGATGCACTCACCGGTTTGCCCCCCAAGAGGCTAGGCTGCGGAGAGCCATATCTCTATCCTTGTCTATCCCGACCCCGGTCGTTAGATTAGGAGGGTCACATGGATTGCGGATACTTGCTCAAGTTTCCTGGAAGAAAGTTTTGGGATCCAAATCTCCACGTATGCACTGTATGACGGATTAGAGACCAAGGCTACGGCAGGGACTAGAAGGCCTGCGAGACAAATTCTCCACGGCCGTAGAGAGATAGAAGACTTTTGATGCTCAGCTAATGGCCGGCATGCTGCGTCACGGCATATGTCGTGATTACACCTATCGTGAAAGACAAGAATGTACACTATATGCGTACCATATTATAGGGGTACGAGCATACAGATATCACGAGCAGTCAAGCATACAAGAGGTCGTTAATTGCAATAGCTTGGGAGCGACGACGTCGACAGCGCAGAAGGGGGCCACTCACCAATCAATGAATCACCAGAAACCGCGTCAACACACGATGGGCTCTACCACATGTATGTTGAAACTCGAGGAGTAAGTATTCCACGACGTAGAAGGCAGCAGCACAGGGTGTTGCACTGTTGTGTTGGCCTATAAGGTTGCTGGGCGCCCTAGAACCTGGCCGTATTTTGAACTGGGTGTAGCATATGAGCATCACAGGTGGGATATACGAAGTTGTTAATGGTCCATGGCATTGATGGTGAGGCCCAGGGTGGTCGAGCACAGGTCGAGCAGGTCGACGCCGAGGAGGACGACGAGCGGAGATTGGACGCCTACAACGGCAGTTCCCGAGTGGCACTGACGCGTCCCGACGCGTGTCCCGCTGACCTCCCCAGCGCGCTCTACAGTGCTCCCCTCCACCTCTCAATCCTCTTCCTCATCCACCTCTTGCTTCTTATCGCCCGCCATGGATATTTCCTTTGCGTTGACTGGGAAGGGCTATGTGATTGTTGCCGCGGACACCACTGCCGCGCGGTCTATCGTCAAGATGAAGGTCGATGAGGACAAGATCAAGGTCCTCAGCCCTCATCTCCTCATGGCCTACTCCGGCGAGCCAGGTATGCCGTCTCTGGTCTCGTTCACTGCTGAATATGAGGCTTACACGCCATAGGCGACACCGTCCAATTCGCCGAGTACATCGAGCGTAACATCCGCCTCTACCAAATCCGCAACACCTACGCCCTCCGCCCTCCCTCCGCCGCGTCATGGATTCGTCGTGCGCTCGCAGACTCCTTGCGCTCGCGTAAACCATACGCTGTCAACCTCCTCGTCGGCGGTTACGATACCAGCACCCACAACCCCCACCTCTACTGGATAGATTACCTTGGAACCATGAGCGAGGTGCCTTTCGCCGCACACGGCTATGGCGCATACTTCGCGCTCAGTTTGCTTGATCGGTGAGTTTTTGCTTGCAGCTTATCCAATTCAAGCCTCTTATGCGGTCACAACTCAGCTACCATGATCCTGAAGCCTCGGTGGAGGAGGGCCTCGCCATTCTGAAGAGATGTGTTGACGAAGTTGCGAAGAGGTTGGTCGTGACCCCGGAGAAGTACAAGGTCAAGATTGTGGATAAGGATGGGGTACGAGAAGTTGAGATATAAGAGTACACCGACGTTGGGCGTTTGTTCTTTGTCGTAAGTGCTCTGGCCGTCCTACGTCTTTGTTCCCGCCTAATGGTTCGTTCAGTGTCTTGTATTGTAGCAATATTACGGAGCACTGTCAACACTCGCAGATCTGACTCCAGTGTAGAGGGAGATGCCACAATTATGTGATGTGATTCTCAGACTCGTTCAGTTTCACTTCCGTCTCAAAGCGGCCGGTTAGATGTTCACTATCGTGGTCTGGTTGTGTTATGTAGTATCTCTCGCGAAACATAGCTGAGGTACCGTGACCTTATCCCTCTGCATCTCCCTTCAGTTCAACGGTGTTCAGCAGGCCAACCTTCCCAGCGTTCGGAAGGACGCGCTCCCCAACCCGGGATACAGTGGCAAGTGTGCTGCGGCAGCTCAGGCGGCCTCATCTATATCTCTTCCTCGTATCTTGCCTTCCGTTGTCCTCCAACGACACCCCATCTTCATCAGCAATGCCTAGCTCACCGACTACCACCGCCGCCTCAACCAACGACCCCCCCTTTCTATCTCGATCCCGCCGTCGGTGATCTCGTTATCCGCTCCTCCGACGGCATTGACTTCCACGTCCACAAAGACACCCTGACCCGCGCGTCCCCATTCTTTTCCACTACACTCTCCCTGCCCCACCCCGCCTCCACCCGTTCCGTCGAAGTTGTCTGTGGCAAGCCGCTCATCGAAGCTCAGGAAGACAGCGCTGTCTGGACACACGTCATTCCAGTCTGCTATGTCCCCCGCCCTCCCGAGCCCGCGCTGGACGCCTCGCAACTCGACCTCATCCGCGCCATCCTCCACGCCGCGCGCAAGTACAACATCGCGTCCGTGACAGAGTGTATGCGTGGCGTCCTGAAATCCCCAGCTATCGTCACCGTGAAGCCAGTCGGCGTCTACGCTGTGGCGTGTGTGTACGGGCTTGAGGATGTCGCGCGCGTCGCGGCGCGACGCAGCCTGAGCGAGCCCGTGTGCGTTGATTACGTCGAGGAGCTGGACCTCATATCCATCCGTACTTTCCACAAGCTTTCGGCATACCGTACGCGATGCATCGCTGCTGCACTCCGGGTGATGGAGCCAAGGGGCATATGGGAAACCCAATATGGCTCTTCTCTTCGAACCCCCAGCGGTTGTAATTGCCGCGGGACCGGGCACGTTGTAAGAGGTCATTACTCTATTCGGAGGTCCTGGGGCACGTACATGGAGGGGCTGGAACGATTGCTGGAGAAGACACCCGATGCACTCAAGGCGCGTGATCCGTCGTTGGTGGAGCCAGTCATCAGCTCGGTGCACTGCATGAACTGCGAGTGTGCGCATACTCACGGGTGTGAGTCACTTGGCTAACTTGGGCCCCCTAGTAATAGGCCTCACACCCGTGAGTCGCGTGAGGCGACACGGGCGATAGTTCAACATACTTCGCAACCTGTAAATCCATCCCCAAGCACGCTTCTGGACTACATCGCCGTGCACTCATCGTCCTCCCGCCTTGGTCCTCCGACGTGCCCGTGACTGAACACGTCGTCTTCATCACCACTATTCGCAAGGTAGCGTATACTGAACTGAGATGTAAGTCCTCATTTCAGCCATTTAGGCCATGCTGTCTTCAACTTCCGTGCCCCAACCCAGGCTTATTATGGTCGCCTCGGTATCAGTGTGAATTCGGGACACTGGGACAGTGGCACCACCTGGGTCAGTCCATGCAGAACGGATACAACAGTGGAAGAAGGCTCCGGCCTTCTACACTCGAACAGGAAACAGAACAGGACAAAGCTCTGATATCGTGTGAGAAAGACTGTAAATACATGAGTGCGTGCGGGCGTACCTGATATCGTGTGAGAAAGACTGGGGAACACGATATCAGGCGCTCGGAGGGTAATATACCGTGTGCGTATGTAAGCAAAGGAAGAGCCGAGTAAGGGCGTGGGCCTTACACTCTCCCGTCCTCTAAAGAACAAACACATCAGTCCGAAGGAGGGAAGGCAGTACGTAACTCGGGGTTTGCATCTATGTAAGTGTCCAAAGCAGTGAGATCACGACACATGGAACCTGGGAGCCAAGAATCATGAGACGATGGGAAACCTTTCCAATGAACTAAGAACCGGAAACCGCGACCGCGACGTTGGTGGTCAATGATCGCCTCGACTTCCTGCTCCTCGACGCCGTCCTCGGTGACGATAGGTGGCGGAGGTCGGAAAGCGCGGGAAGGGAAGAGGGAGTCATCGTTGCGGTGGTAAGGTTTCAACAGGGAAGCGTGGAATGAGGGGAAAATTTTCATGGACGAAGGAAGCTCGAGCGTGTAAACAGATGAGTCCGGGAACGCGCGGAGTATTTTATATGGGCCGTCGTAGCGTACCATGAACTTGGCGACACGATTGTCGCCGCGTTGCATGTAGGCTCGACGGCGGTGGAAGGTAGACAGCAGGACTAGGTCGCCAACTTCATAGCCGGGGTCACTCACACGGCCACGGTTAGCGGCGGACATCTGCGCGAGTTTCGCAGCTGCGAGGTTGTCTTGTGCCTCCATAACGTCGGTCTCGATGCGCCGGATGATATCCGCTGCGAGCTGGCCCTCGTCAGGGGAATCGGCGGAGGCAGAGTCGACATCGGCATTGAAGAGTGGGGGTAGGACGCGTGGTTGTCGGCCCAGATGGAGCTGGAAGCGAGAGAATTCGGTGGAGGAGTTGACCGCGGACATAATAGCGAAGCGGACTCGGGGCAGTGCACGGACCCATCCTCTCTGGTTCCGGGCGACGTGGTAGCGTAGAGCCTGGATGACTGTTTTGTTCGTACGTTCTGAGCTTCCGTCGGTCTGTGGGTGGTATGCCGATGACATCTTGATCTTTATGCCGGAGAGCTTGTGTAATGTTCGCCAAAACGCGGAGACGAAAAGCTTGTCGCGGTCGGATACGATCTCGGTTGGGAGGCCATTCTCGCAGTACCAGTGGTCGAAGAATTGCACCGCAAATTCTTCGCCGGTAACGTCCGTGCGCGTGGGTATGAGGCGTAGGTCAGCACCGAGGCGATCTGTGACCGTAGCGATGCAATCGAAGCCGTCGTCCTCAGGAAGTTTGCCGACGAAGTCGATTGCGATCGAGTCGCCGCGTGCCTCCGGGACAGGTAGGGGATGTAAAGGGCCTGCAGGTTTTGTTGTCAGGGTCTTGTTGCGTTGGCAGTCATCGCACGAGGGGATGTACATGAGTGCGAGCTCCTTGCGCATGTGTGGCCAGTAGTAGGCGTCGCGGAGGAAAGCGTAGGACTTGTCGAAACTGAAGTGACCGAGGGCGTCGTGTGCACAGCGGAAGAGGCCTTCACGGACGTTGGCCACCCGGGGAATAGCGAGGCGATCACTCACGAAGAGGAGTCCATTTCGTTCCGATATGCTGAGCGAACCGATGTTTGCTTGGAGCTTCAAACACCACTTGTCAGAACGGTATCCCTCACGGATTGCGTTGAGCCAGGCGGGGTCGGTCGCGAGCTTCAGTGTGCCAGCGGAGACGGCATTGATGCGAGGCGGTGAGGGGTCAGGTCTCTCACGGAGGGCGCGTGAAGCGGCACGGATCGCAGCCACGGATTGGGAAGTACTGGGGTCGACGATGTCGACGCGGGAGAGAGCGTCCGCGACGACATTATCCTCGCCTTTTACGTACTTGATGGTGAAGTCGTATTGCCCGAGGAATTCTTGCCACCTGGACTGTCGTCGTGAGAGGTTCTTTTGACGGTTGAAGTTTTCGAGTGTCCGGTGGTCGGTGTAGACGGTGAAGGGGACACCAAGGAGGTCCACGCGCCATTTCTCGAGGGCTCGGACAATCGCGAGCAACTCTTTCTCATGCACGGGGTAGTTCAGTTGTGCACCCGTGAGAGGGGCGGAGTCGAACGCGACTGGCCGGGCAAGCTCGAGTGACGGACCGAAGGAGAGCATCGCTCCCGTCCGGTAGTCGCTGGCGTCGCACGACACGAAGATGAGGTTCGTGTCAAGTGCGTCGTGGTCGATGACAGTCAGGCATTCACGGCTGCACACAAGCGTCTTGACACGGTCGAAGGCGGTCTGATGGTCGAGGGTCCAGCCCGGCCAACAGGTTTCCGCTTCCTTCGTCGTGAGCGGATTGAGAATGCGGGTGTACTCGGCAAGGTTGGGGAGGAAAGCAGCCACGTAGCGAACGAGACCCAAGAAGGCGCGAACATCACTTGCGGAGTGAGGGATCGGCCAGCTGAGGATCTTGTCAACCTTCTTTCCATCCGGTTCGATCCCGCGTTCGGAGATGTGGTGCCCAAGAAAGTCGACTTCGAGGAGGAAGAGGGCGGTCTTTTTGTCGGAGCAGTAGAGTTGCCCGTCTCGCAGCGCTTGCAGAATTAGTTCGACGTTGTGACGGTGTTCCTCCAGTGTCTGCGACCAGATAATGATGTCGTCGAGGTAGACATGGCAAATTTTCCCGATGAAAGGACGGAGCGCGGCGTTCATGCGACGTTGGTGTGTGGAGGGTGCGTTCCGGCAGCCTTGCGGCATGACGGTCCACTCGAACAGGCCAAAAGGAGTCGTGACAGCAGTATACTTGATGTCGTCGGGGTGTACACGTGTTTGGAAGAACGAGTTAGTCATGTCGAGTTTGCCCCAGATCTTGCCTTTTGCGCAGTCAGCAAGGATGTCGCTAATACGGGGTAGGGGGTGCATGTCAGGGACGGTGTTCGAGTTGAGGACGCGGTAGTCGTTGACCCAGCGTGGCTTCGCGGTTGGGTCGCTCTTCGGAATCAAGAAGGCAGGCGACGCATACGGGCTGTCCGAAGGCCGAAGGCGACCAGCCGCGATGTGTTCTTCCAGGAGTGACTTCCATACTTCTCGGTATTTCTTCGGGCAGTCGTACTGTCGGCGGGAGATTACCATGTTCGCATCCTTGAGGACGAAACGATGGAAGACGTCTGCAGGTAAATGGTTAAGGTGGGGAATATCTGCAGGGAAGCAATCAGCAAACGTCGCCTTCATGGCTGCATTCTCGCGCTCGAGGATTTCCACCGTGGCTAGATGCTCAACGCGAGCGCGGACCGCGTTCGTTGCTAATGCAGAGGCGTCCACCATGCATGCATCAGCGTTGATACGACGGGCAGCAGTGCGTTCTTTGAGCTCACGCAGGAAGGAGCGCTGCCGGATGCGATCTGCATCAGCTTCGGCGACACGCAACTCCTCAGCTGCGGCACGGCGAGTATGGGGAGAGAGCGTTGGGGAAGGGGGCTTGGGGGGGGGAGCAGGGGCTAGGAGGTCGCGACCGGAATTCTTGTCGAACAGTGTGTGCGCGGCATGATCTTCGACGATAGAATTCGATTCGAGCCATGTTTTGCCTAAGATTACAGGAGCGCAAAGCTCGTCGACGACGAGGGCGCGAACGACACGAGACGTCCAAGACAGATCTGGTAGTGTTACAGCCAGCTTGACCCATTCTTCACTCTTAACGGCGCTGGAACCTTTGCTTCCCCAAGCGTCGCCTAGTCTATGGGTTGTGGGCAGTCGGCGAAATCGAACGTTCATCGCAACAGCGACGTCACGTCTAATCAGAACAGGGCCCGCACCACCGTCGATCAGCATGTCGTAGAGTGGGGAGTCGGGGTAGGGAGTGGTGCGCGCGCGGAGGAAGGTCTGGTCCGCAAAGAAGGGGGGAACGTACAAAGACTTGGAGTCTGCTTCCTTCAGCAGTACTCCAGTCGTGACTGCCGTCGGAGACGGCGGACTGACAGCCGCAATGTTGACGATGGTCTCCCTTTCGCCAGCGACGCTGTTGACCGCGGCGGCGGTGCTGTTGCGGGGACGGATGTTCTCCTTGGTCTTGTCCTTTGCAGGGACGAGCTCGGGGTATTGAGTGGTGAGGGGGACGTACGTCGCGGGGTTGGGCGCCCCAACAGGGCAGATGTTGCTGTAGTGCGTCTTCGGGTGGTAGAGCTTTATCTGTCGGCACTTGAAGCAGCCGTTGTTATGCTCGAGGATGTAGCGCTCGTCGGGCGTAATCCTGGGGAGTAGACCGGTCGATGTACCTGCGGCAGGGGACTTGGAGTTCAGACGACGTGTCGTGGTGGAGTTGGCGGCCAGGAGGTTCTGCATCGCGACAGCGGGCGTGATCTTGCCCTCGCCGAGAGTCGGTGCGGCCTTGATGACGGGGGTCATGAGAGCGTCTCCGGTGTTCATGGTGGAAGGGTTGTATGCGCGTGAAGGCTTGGGTGAAGACGAGGTGGTGCAGGTTGCAGTGACAAACGAAAGGTCGCTATATGCGTCGGGGGGCTCGATGTATGCGCAGGGTTCGATGCCGTCTGATTGCGGTGCGGGTGCGGGTGCGGGTGCGGGTGCGGGTGCGAAAAGCTTGACGAGCTCGTCGTTCTCCCAGGGAGACAGGTTGACCGTGTGGCGGGTGGACGGGTGGACTGTGGTCGTCGCGGGTAGCGACGGTCAGAGATCGTCGGTGTTCAAAAAAAAGTGGAAGAAGGCTCCGGCCTTCTACACTCGAACAGGAAACAGAACAGGACAAAGCTCTGATATCGTGTGAGAAAGACTGTAAATACATGAGTGCGTGCGGGCGTACCTGATATCGTGTGAGAAAGACTGGGGAACACGATATCAGGCGCTCGGAGGGTAATATACCGTGTGCGTATGTAAGCAAAGGAAGAGCCGAGTAAGGGCGTGGGCCTTACAAACAGCAGCCCTTCAGCCGGGAGGCTCGTGTATGACTATCTGGGCTCATCGCTCGCACGCAGACATGAATCATAGATTCGGACCGTGGCGAGAGCATTGTACTTGTCGCCCCGGGTCGACACCAGCAGAGCTGTGTGTTTGCCCTGCTGCAGCGCGGTTATCGGACGACGTTCATCTACCCCACACACCCCTCTGTCTCCTTATATCAGCTCGCACCTCGCACCTGGTTTTGGGGCATTCAACAATTGCGAGGCCGCCACTGTAGTGCTGGCTTGAGGCTGAAACCCGGACTGTTCACTGTTCACCGTCCGGCCAGCGGCGCATGTCCGGCTACCAGTGGGTACAGTAGATTTGCACTCATCCTCGAGTGCCGGTCACCCCGACACTCTGAGTGGGGGATAAGTGTTGGGCAACTAGGTAGGCAGCGTCATAGTTACTACTAGTTCCGAATTCGTCGTAACGAATGAGTGCAAGTGAGCACAAGTGAGCACAAGTTGCTCACTTGTACTCACTGATGCTCACTTGTACTGACGGGTGCTCACGGGTGCTCACTGGCGCTCACGGGTACTAACTGGTGCTCACGGGTCACACTCACTTATGGTGGTGAGATCACTGGAGCGCACTGGTACCAGCTTGTACTGCCGTGAACAAAGTTGCAATCGAAGTCCGTCCATGTCCTCTCAAATTGAGCCCTCCCGCGACGCCGCCTGTACAGTCGCGAAGCCGAGTGTCCGAATGGTGCATGAACCAGAGTCTGTAGTTGAGAAGTGACGTACTGAATCTAAGCAGCGGAGGGCACTGTCGGCCGCACTCCGTGCAGAATCCGATCGAGGAGACGTTGGTGTCGGACGTGCGTGAGGAGATGGGTCGAGTCTCGGCGGACGAGCGATGAGGGCAAGGAGTTGAATGACAGCGCATACAGGCTAGGTAAGGGAGGCGAGCGCGGGGGCCTAGATGGAAGGCGGTCAAAGATGACAAGAAGTTGGGTTCTCATTGAATGCGCACCATGAGGACGGCGAAACCGGGCAAAATTTCGCGTCGCGGCCACTTATTGAAGAGACACTTCACGGTACCGTTGGTAAAAGATGGCACAGGGATGTGGCCACTAGGGCATACCGACGTCTTGGTCCATTCCAGCACATAAATGTTGTGCTGCCCTTGGAGGACGCGAACGTATGCGAGAACCCGCGAGAGACGCGTTTTCGCGTGAGCTCCCTGGTGCTCACTGGAGCGCCCGTGCGCTCACTGGTTCGCACGGGTGTTCACTTTCCCGTGAGTACCCGTGAACTCCCGTGAACTGTATTCCATCTCTAATGTTCTACCTTTACAGCATCGCTGTAGGAGGGTACGTTACACCGCTTATTATGAACCCTTAGAAGATGCCAAGATACAAGGAAGTATGCCCGAGCAGCTGCAGGAACTAGGGATATGGGCGCAAGTGAGTTCATGCGAGCACCCGTGAACTTGAGCGCGTGGGTGACAAACTAACTTGTCCCGCCAAAAAAGCTAGCACCCGTGAAAATCTAGCCGTTTGGCTGGTGCAAGTTAGTCGCACCCGTGAGAATGTGAACACTCGAAGAAGGCCATTGATCAAGTGCGTTCATTCACTACTAGTCGCGAGTCGTCGTTTGGTCATGACGGATATGCATTCATCATGCCAGCCTTGCCAGGTTGTGCTTGAGTTCTAGCTGGTTTTCCGTCCAAGGACGTTCGGTGCAGAGTGATAAAGTAGGATTTTTAGACTCTCTTGAAATGTTTTATACTGACAGACGGCAGGTCGTGGACACTTGCTTCAAACAAAGACAACCGTTAAGAAGTCGCTCAACATGTACGCTATCTGATCTCTATCGTGTATTGAATCACGAAACCCGACGTATCGAACTCGTTTCCGTGAGTGCGAGAGCAGGTCCCCTCTTCGTTTCATATAGGAGCTGTCAGCAACAAGAGTAGTTTCCGGTGTCCGGACTGCCAACCACCTTCCTCCTGGTCGCTCACAACGACCCAAGCCCAAGATTCTGCACCGACATGCACCTGTCAGCCATACCTAGATCCCTCTACTGACGACCTCATTATCCGCACCCCAGAGCCCAGGGGCTTCCACGTCCACCAAGCCAACGTATCTCCTGCCTTCGGAGGCATGTTCTCTCCCCCCAAGCCGGCACAGCAAGTTCCAACGAACACTCACGATAGCTCTGACGGCAACAGCCTGAGTGCGCGCGGTGTTAGTAAAATCGTCCGAGAGCAGCAAGTCAATCGACACATGCTTAGGCAACCGGCCTCAGATGTGGGGAGGGGCAGGTAGTTTGCGGTCTGGAAACTTGTCTGTAGCGATGCCAAAGGCTAGTGCTCGAGAGTGGAGGCAGCGAAGGACGTACTTCAGAGAGCAAAGCTACGAACGGGGAGCTTAGTGGGAAATTTCCTTCTCGTCCCTGATGCAGAACATGTTTTCCATGTGGAGAACTGCGCTGTTGTGGAATCGAGAATGCAATGAGAGAGGGTAGAGTGGATATCGATGTTGGTCCCGAGCAGCTCCGCATGGCGTAGACTGCCTGATTATCGACTTCGGGACTGTTTCCGCTTGGCGGTATGTATTTTGTGGTTGAAATGAGCCGCCTTGACTTTGACGGTTGCGGCCGGGGGGCTTGGGATCTTTGAAAGACTAGCCTCATGTTTATGAGCCAGGAATGACGGCCTATCAAGATGCGTGAATCTCTCCGTCTTGCCCCGCTTTGTCACTGTGTGTGCGGGAGGATTGTCTTCCTTTGGCTACGCGGACTAGGACTAAGCATGTATATATGATCCAGGGATGATTTGGCTACGAAGCTCGTAAAATGCGGAGGACCGTGCGCGCCGACGATCGACTAGTACGTCGCCAGTGGCCGAGTTGCAGAGACTCAGGTCATCCAGGACAGGAATCGGACACAAAGCGCATCCACCGCACGCAACCTTGCCGTGTCATAAGGCGACCTCAACACGTCAATACTCGTGTCCTGGACGAAAACGATAATATGTCAATTCGCATAAGAAAGACTCGAATACAGTGCAATATTGGAAAAGGGACGTCCGACTTGAGTACCGCATTGTACTGTGCCCTAATTGAATCGGAACTCGAGCTCGGGGACGTAATGCGACTTTCCAAAGCGGTCCGGGAGGGTCTTTCGGATAGAGAGCACCCAGATCGGGTCTGGCATCGGCATCTTGCTCCATTCGACCCACACCGGGTGAGGGTTGTCCCATAGGTGGATGTACTCGTCAGTACTCTGGCCGTCGTAAGGTTAGTCTACGAATGAAATAACAAGCGTAATGTGGAAAGCAAATACCAAGAACTTGATCCAGTCACTCTGTTTGAGGATAATGTTCGCGACAAGGTCTATGAACGATAATTTGCTGCGTGTCTTGAGGTTGGGCATAGGAAGCTGAGGTCGAATGTGGCTCCTCTCCTCTCCAGGGAACTGTGGAAGCCATGGACATCAGTACTGCTCACGCTTGCACGTTCCGGACCTGCAGCGCAGCCGCTATACCGCGCTCGTATGGCCCACAACACGAATGCCCTCGTGTAGGCCCGATACAGGAGATGTAGCGGCATAGCGAGGAAGGGAACCGGTACGTGCGAACTCACCATCGCTCTATCAACATAAGTCAAACGAGGGAAGACCATCTCCGAACCCCCCTCAATCTCCCTATTCAGGAACTCCACTCGCTTTGCGCGAGTGTTCCCCGCTCTGACGAGTTGAAATCCGATCTCGCCGGTCAGCTTGTTCTTCAAGTCGATCCGAACCCGTGGGTCCAGGTCCCTGGGTAGCGGAACCTTGATACGATCGACGGCGTGAGGTTTCTCCATATGCGCTTGGTTTTTCACCGAATATCGCTTCTGTATGGACGTGTACACCTGGGCTGGACACTTTACCATCAGTGGGATGGCGAAAACTGAAAATGCTCAGGACTTACAAGCCGGGACTTTCATATCGTAAGGGTCATCATTGTCATCTACGAGGAGGGGTAAGTTCATTCCTAGCGCATAGAAACATGCTATAAAAACTCACATTCAGTGCCCTTGTAGTAACTCGCCGCACTGAGTGTGCCTTCATCAGGTCCCGGCATGTTGTTCGTAGTACGCAAAAGGCCGTGAAGCAGCGGGTGCCGTTAGATAGCGCGCTGGCTCCCGGGCTTCTTATATGACACTGGGAGATTGGCGATTCGATACACGTTTGCGTGCCGATGGCCTCTTGTTCTCAATCTGGCTTTTGTTGTTGAGATAGCGCACAATATTCTGCAACTTGAGTGCAAACTTTAAGGTTCGGCGTTTCATCAGGTACTGTAGTACTCACGAGGTCACGTCTCGTACCCTAGTTATTCATCGAGAACTAGGCGATTTGCCAGAATTCGAAGGTCGAGTGGATCGTGGCCGATGGTGGAGTGATTGCGCGTGAACACACTAGTACTTACTCAGGTCCAGCTGGCGGTTGCGCTTGACTCGGAGCACGACACGGCAGTCTAAGGCAAGTCGTCTTCGCCGAGAAGAAAAACATTTGATGAGAGTGGGATTCGAACCCACGCCCTTTCGGACCAGATTGTCTCTTGACCTCCTTAGTCTGGCGCCTTAGACCGCTCGGCCATCTCACCTTCAACGTTGTAGAGATAGATACTTATAAGGATAATGGTATGTATTATGTAACAAGGGTATTATGTAACAAGTGCGATCACGTTGCCCAAGCGAACATGAACGTTGAACCCTTGGCCGCGGCGCGGCGCGCGGGGGTCGCGCGTGTTTTGAGGACCACCACCACTTGAAGTTGCTCTTTGCTGGCCTCCTCCTCCTCCCTCTTGCTCACCGCCCATCTCTCATCTGCACCAACTCCATGGCTTATCCACCAAAAACTCCCACTCGTCATCGTTCCCGCTCGGAGACGAAAACCCCTCTTTCTTCCTCGATCTTCGGCACCAACAAGCTCGCGGACGCGTCAAATCCGTTCATCGTCGCCAGTCGTCCCGCATCGCCCGTGAAGCGTTCCACCGGGGGATCTATCCAGGTATCGCAGACCCTGCAGCGCCAGGCCAGCGCAGGCATCATCCGCAAAGGCGGTATCGAGAGCAGGTTGGACGTCGTCACCCGCGACTACGTCCCACCACCACCAAAGTCGGAGAAGCGGTCACGGTCGCAACCATCGGTGAGGTGAACTCCTTTAGTTTTGCCCTTCGTTATTCTCGATGCCACCGGTCAGATGAAGAGCGCGAGCCTGGGGATATATCCGCTCAGCGTGCGTTTCTTCATCGAACAGATGGCATGTACGACATCGTAAAGTTTCCTCCAACCTGCACATTGATAAGTGGTCAAAGTACGGCCAAGACGGCATGCAGATCACCACATGCCATATTGCATTACCGTGGAGCTCTCCGATTCGGTGTCCGATAAAGCTGGTTATGTACCATCTGATCACAAGACCGGAACTCCATCTCAGGCTGCCGTACACACACATGCCTTTTTTGCCATGCATGTGGGCCTTGTCAGGGATACTGGAGGTTCGCTGTGTCGGCTGGGTTCTCCTTCCCCATGCGTATCTCCGTCATCGGTCGGGTGACCGATAATGGCGCGTCGCGCCCCATCGCCGACTCCAACAGACCTCTTAGCTGTTCCCATTCGTCGTTCAGTACCGTTTGCGGAGCCCTCTGCCACAGATGCAGAATAGCGCTTCTTGAGCTTAACGACCAATGTCACCTTGCCATCAGTGAAAGGTAGTTGGAGACAGACTTGCGCGGTTGGAGGCTCAGTGCCACCACGATAGTGACAGTTCCGATGCTCGGCTTCTCAGTCGTGTCTGTCTACGGTAACCATCTCCCAGTGTTACCACCAAAGGTGGTAAATTCGTTGAGTGTCAGGGAAAGTCGAAAAAAAATGGGTGGCGCACGGGCAACGACCGCGAAGCACGTTGGGGACCCTAACGTGCCGCCTCGTTTTCGTCAGCACTCGTCAAAAAGCGTGTACCTTCGCCGTGCGCGCTAACCATATTCGTCCACCGCGCTGGAACAATGCATGCGCTTGTATTTCGCATGCCACTCGGTGGCTCGCCGCTTGTTGGGCTGTAGCGCTCTGCGTTGAATCGTAGAAATGCCCCACGTTTCGCATCAACTCTTTCCCCCCGTCTTTCCTCTCCGTCCACGCATCCAACATGGACTCACCTACTTCTCAGCGTGACAACCGCGATCGGTTTATCACGACGCGCGATCCCGCCGACGAGGTCGCCGCGACGCTCGACCTCATGTCCCTCAACCCCGAGTCTGCCTCCCCTGGTCACACCGCGCGCCTCGCAGCCGCAGCCGGTGTGCCACTCAACCGTCGCATCCTCGCCTACCACGAGCCACCTCCTGTAGCGTCCTCCGATCCCCTTATGGCCCAGGCCCGTGAGCTCGTTCGCCCACTCTACGCCCGCGCAGGCTCGGCGCCGTCTGGGAGTTCTGGTACGACGGGCGGGAAGGATCGCCGGATCTCGACGTATCCGTACAAGATCCTCGATGCGCCAGGCATGCAGGACGACTTCTACCTCAACCTGATCTCGTGGAGCTCAACCAACGTCGTCGGGATCGCGCTTGGCGGCAGCGCTTACATCTGGAAGGCGGAAACGGGCGATGTCGTGCTCATGAGCGAGGGCCCCGAGGGGTCGTACATCGCGTCGCTCGACTTCTCGAACGATGGCCAGTTCCTCGGTGTGGGGTACCCGAACGGGGCGGTCGAGCTCTGGGACGTCGAGACGCAGAGCAAGCTGCGGACGATGTCAGGCCACGCGGCGCAGGTCGGCGTGCTGGCGTGGAACAACCACATCCTGAGCTCGGGTTCCCAGGATGGGAGCATCTGGCATCACGACGTGCGCGTCGCGCGGCACAAGGTGATGGAGCTGCTCGGGCACCAGGGCGAGGTATGCGGGCTCCGATGGCGCGCGGATGGGGAGCTGCTCGCGAGTGGAGGCAATGACAACGTACTCAACATCTGGGACGAACGCCTCGGGGACGTCGGGACCCCCGGCTCGAGCTCGCGCTCGGCGGCGCGCTGGACAAAGCGGAACCACACGGCGGCGGTGAAGGCGGTGGCGTGGTGTCCGTGGCAGCCGGCGCTGCTCGCGTCGGGCGGCGGCACATCGGACGCGACGGTCCACATCTGGAACACGACGACTGGAGCACGACTGCATTCGCTCGTGACCCCTGCCCAGATCTCGTCCATCCAGTGGTCGCCGCACCGGAAGGAGTTCCTGACGACACATGGGTACCCGACGAACGCGATCATGGTGCACAGCTACCCGTCGATGGATAAAGTCGCGGAGATCAAGGACGCGCACGACTCGCGCGTGCTGTTCTCCGCGCTGTCGCCCAACGGGGAGCTTGTGTGCACTGCTGCAGGCGACGAGAACCTCAAGTTCTGGAAGATCTGGGAGGCACCAAAGGTTAAGAAAAAGGAGGTCAAGGAGTCGAGGGGCTTGGGGAGCACGAACAGCGGTATCTTGAGCATTCGGTGAGCGCGAGCTCGCATGTTGCCCAGATGCGCTATCGCTGTCTTATTTGGCACGGACCAGAGCTAGGTCGTCGTGTTATGATTTGTCTGTGGATCTCAGTTGTCTTGGTTTGCATCTTTGTATCACTCGCTTTGTCAATGTCATCCATACGCTCTTGATCAGGTTATATCCCTGCACCGTTTCACCCGCCTGCTCTAGTAGTTGGGTTGTGATATCGGCTACGCACGGGAATCTCGGTGGAGACCAACTTGTTCGGTTCCAGGTTCGATCGTTCTGCTGGGCTGACAGTGAGTTTGACTAGTTCAATTAGTCCTCGTCAGCCATGTTCAACTTGTGAGCTCGCCCATCCCGCCCAACACATACTACTCTCCATTCGTTTTCATTACACAATCACTACCCTCCAATCCATCTGTACACGCAGACTATCGAAACGCCAGAATGCGTTTCCCAAAGCTCATGACGACTCTCTTCCACCGCCGTACGAAGTCGGACCCAGAGATGGCCCGGCTCACCTCCCCTCCCATTGCCAACCCTCAGACTCGCCCTGTATCCGAGACCAGCATCGCAGAAATCCCGATCCAACCCCTGCCGCAATCGCAGTCTGTAGCCGATCTCCTCGTCCCCATCGCGCCGTTGAGTCCGCTCGAACTCCCCGTCCCCTTTCCCAGCCCCTGCCACCCTAACAATTCGACCAAGACCGTGTCGTTCCAAGTAGCTCATCGCCATGCCGATCCGCCTGCTCAAGGTCTGCCTACTGAGGCCCTCGCCGCCGTCCCCGTACCTCCTCCCAAGTCCAGTCCCAGACAAAAGCGCGAGAAGCAAGGTCACGACGCGGATGTGCGCATAACCACTCTCACCACTGCCCTCAAGGCGGAGCGCATCGCGCGTGAGGTAGCGGAGGAGGCCTGTGCTGAGTATGCCCTGAAGGTCACCGCGCTCCAGGACGAGGTCATCCAGCTCCGGCGCACCCTCTTCTCGTCCGTCACCAGTCCCTCCGACCAGCAGACGCAGAGTCCCTCGTTTGCGACGACGCTCGATTCGATCATGGACGCAAGTGCTGCGGGGCAAGACTCGCTCGCGGTCGCCGAAAACATCGCCCTCGTCGTCGAGCGCGACCGACTCCGCCGGTTCATCGAACTCATGGTCTCGGTGGGCGGACACAAGCCCGTGCTACAATCCGCGTACCAGCGGGTTACCGGCCAAGGAGAGGGCTCTGGGGGAGGAGAGGACGCGGAGACCGCGCTCGTCGCCGCCATCAAGGACGCCGTCAGGCAGCCGGGGAGCGTCTGGCGGGGGCTCCTCGAGCCCGTGACGGGCGCGCGCACGCAGGACGAGTACCTCGCGCAGGTGCGGTGCACGCTCGATGCACGGAAGCAGACGATGGATTGGCGGAAGCGCACGAAGTTCTGGAAGGGCAAGGCGAAGGAGGAGGGGAGGAACGGGGACACCGTCACGCCGTCGACGTCGGCACTCTCGGCGGTTGCGGACGCGATTCCTGCGGAGAGGAGGAAGGAGGTCCGTGAGGTCTTGAGAAGGAGGGGATCGACGGCGCCTCATGCCATAGACGTGGCCATCCCTAAAGGAGATCTCGACGATGCCCTCAGTCCAACGGCGTCCCGCTTTGCTCTCGACATGGTGGCGCATTGGAACGCGGATAGTATCGGGGCAGCACTCGAGCTAACGCTCCCAGCGACCTCTTCCTCCATGGTTCTCCCCGCTATTGGCACACGTCCGACGTCCAAGTCCGTCGAGAAGCCTCCATCTGCGAGCTCATCGCGGCCAGGATCCCAGTGCACCATCTCTGGGTCGTCGAGCCAGACTTCGCACAAGTTCCGCCGTTGGGATGTTGGCGTCAGGTCCAGCACGGAGTCCGCACGGTCTTCAGGGTCCGGTTCTTCCACCCAAGAGGCCGTCCAAGCGTCCACGCTGTCCGACGGATCGACCGCGGTCGCCTCGCCCCTCGCTGACTTCAGTCCGCTCCCGATCTTGAAGGAATCCGCCGGTTTCCACGAGGGGTTGGACCATGACCTCGTGCTCGTCCTCCACAACAAACTTTCCGACGCTCCGCACCGCGCGCAGGCGCCGACTGCGGATGCGGAGAGCGAGCGAGGGTCCGACAGCGGGACGAGCAGCGGCGCGTCGAGCCCGAAGAAGTCTCGTTTGCCGGTGCGCATGCGGGGCCTGAGAGTCATCAAACGCCTTTCGACGACGTTCTCAATCTCGCGCGGTGGTATGGCAGAAATGGTGCAGGCGGACGCGAAGGCTGATCGGGGGGAGTCGCCTGTGAAGGACGGTGGGCATATGGAATCGCGCAGAGCGCCGGCCCTAACGAGACGGGGGTGAGGGCCGCCTGGGTACCGCGTCAGACAAAGATTTCAATGTGAAGACGTCGCAGAGGTTTAGGAGTTTATGTGGTGCGCGAACTGTGAATATTAATATTAGTCAGTTGCGATCTATAAGAATTGTTGGCATGGATTGCAAACATTTTCATTTGCATGAACCCAGTAACAGTGAACACTCCGTGGTAGCACTGAAAAAAGGCGGTGAACTGGAAATACAAGGTTAGTACAAGGTTAGTACGCGGCAAACGTAGCGTTGCGCAATCGCTCTCCGAGCTGACCAGAATTACTTATGGTGCCCTGAGAGTCTGGGGTGTCCGAAGGAGAACATTGTCCGGTGATGGGAAAACAGGCAATCCCGACATATGTAGGGTTTGATCTGAAAGGTCATAGCGCGGGAAATAAAGTGCCCCAATCCAAAGAGTTCTCTTGCGAGGCTCATCTGCCGGGGTGACCAGTCCCTCGCGGTCGAACCGCTAGGCAGTGAAAGGGAATCAACATAAGCAGGCAACTGTGTCTTACACAGGCCCACCGACAGAGGATTTAGTTCTCTCGAGCCAGTACGGGGCAGCTCTCCCGCGCGTACTGCTACGGCCCGCCTTGACCAAGGTCTGCAACTGGTGCCTCGGAGTCCGGTTTCCCGTTCCCATGCAGCTGGTTCGTTAAAGCTTGCGCACGGATCCCCAGTGCTGCATGAGTCTCTGTCTTGCACAACACGACCCTCTTCGCGGAGTTCTCCGGGGAGTAAATGTTGCACTAACGACCATCCGAGGGAGCAAGCTTGCCTCAGAGGTATGGGGTGCCCTTATCGGGTTGTTATTAAAAGGTGTTTCCCCAGTTTACCATCGCCTATCCTTTCGGGCCCTTGCGGGCATCAGCCTGTCCTTCTGTATCCTTCTTTTGCACCTCCTTTACCAAGGGAGGGGACAGACCTACTTGGCGTGAGCTCTTTGTTTGCGCAGTAGCTCTTAGCACCACCTTTGGCCAGCGCCGCTTTCACACCTCCGGGGGGTGGTACAACTGCGAAGATGGACACAACGCCGCCATCTTTGACTGACACCTTCCGTACTCATCTTTCGCACCTCCTTTACCAAGGGAGGGGTGTCAGCCCGGCCCCTGTGCGCTTCCGCTCGCACAGCACATGTTCAGCTGCTTCTTCGACACGCAAACCCCGATTGCCAGGGCTACGCAAGCCCTCGGACCACGACAAGGTCAAGCAGCAGGAGTCGCCTCCCACCGAGGGAAAATACCTGCCTCAGCAGACGTTGTGAGGATGAGGACGACATCACTTTGCCACAATGCCTTGTGGTGCGATGTCGATAGTCTAGAATGTGGATACTGATCACAGCAATGAGCGCAGTCTCCGTTCACGATCTTATAGCAGATGAACATCACATTAAAGGGGGTGCACACTATGTCCGAGGATGCAAGGCGAACACGAGGGAGCCGTTGACATAACCCTCTCCTTTCTGGCATATCCACCGACCCGACCGCATCTCCTGCCCGATCCCAGCGATGAGCAGCACTGAGGACGTTCCCGTCTTCGCATGTTTCTCGGTTGGCTGCGACTCTTCGTCTGGAGACGTCCAAGCCGCGGAGGCGAAAAAGGTCTTCGAAGGCGAGACGAACTGCAGCGAGTTGACGACACCCAGGGCAGGTAACGACCCGACGAGCGAGAACGACTTGAGTTTCGCGTCGAGCTTCCATAACCGGATCTCGCCATCCCACGAGCCTGGGAGATACGTCAGATCCGTTGTGCGAGAACGTACGAGGACAGCTAACCTGACGCAAACAGGTCCGAATAGCGCAGACTACCAATCGCGGTGATCCATCGAGGTTTCCGGACCGTCTTGATATTCTCCGCCTCGACTTGCGATAAGTCCATCCCGTGCGCAAGCGCCTGTGTGAATACAGGCTTTTTTCGTTGGGTTAGCCACAAACTAATGGACCTAAAATCGCGATGCGGTTATAAGCTCCGCCCATCTCCCATACACAGAAGACCTACGCACCCGCTATCGCCCCCGCTGACGAAGGTCGTCTCGTCGATCATTGCGACGCACTCGATGCTCCCCTCGACAAACTTCTCGGATGTCTCGGCGGCGGCCTTGCCGGCCTTCTTCTTGACCCCGTCCTCGCCTACATCCTCATCCATCCCATCCAGGTCGTCGTGCCATGTGCTCCCGCCACCGCCTCGGAAAACAAGCTGCGCCTCTTCGGGCACTTTCCAATACCGGACCGTCTTGTCCCGCCCGCCCGCGCTGACTGCTGTCTCACCGCGGAGAGCGTCGATGGAGAGAATGGGAGCTTGGTGGCCGAAAAGCGTCTCGACATAACCCATGGTGGCCAGGTCGAACAGCTTGAGTGTCCGGTCGTACGACCCGGAGTAGAGCTGAGTCGGAGTTTGTAATGACGCTTGCGCTTTACGGAACGCGAGGGCCTATACATAATACGCCCATAGCAAGTGAGTATTTGCCCGTCACGGCGGGGAGCAGGAGCGGCTTACCGAAATGCAGTCTCTGTGCCCACCGAAACCCTTCACCCACTCGTTCTTCTCCACGTCCCAAACGCCTACGCGTCTGTCCTTCCCACCACTCGCCAAGTACTTCCCATCCGGACTCAGTGCAAGCGTCCACACCTCGTCTGTATGTCCCGTAGCCTCGCCCGTGTCGCGGGACTTGCCCTTCCCTTTGTCTACGCGAGCTTTGTGGAATGTGTGGACCTGCTTGCCTGTGTGGAGGTCCCACTTGATGATGGAGCCCTCCTTTCCGGAGGTGAAGAACCATCTACCGTCTTGCGACGCGACGGCGGCGGTCACCGAGAACCGATGGGCGCGTTTTGTACGGAGAACTGGGGCTTGTGTCAAGTCGAACTGACAGTATAATAAGCACCACACTCGGAAACGTAGACGGGGCACTCACACTATCCGCAACATACAAGTGCACCTTCCCCGAGTGTTCCAACACATCTTGCTTGAGTCGCGCGGAGATGAGTTCGCGGTCGATCTCCGCCGCGTCAAACTCGCCCTCAGCTTCGCTGCAGCGTTAGCACATATGCTCGCGAATGACCTTCCAGTACGGACGCACCTAACGACAGGCCCTGCTTCACGCCGTCCAGGTAAAGTTTCGCGAGCCTCAGCCTCTTCTGCGCAGGGGTCTCGTCCTCGTCCTCCTCCCCACTCTCGTACGCATCCGGGTCTACGTCCGGGGCTCGAAGATCCATGTCATCGATGCCCTCCTGGTCGTCGCCATCTCGCGTCTCGTCCGAGAGCTCTTCGTCTGCGGCCGCCCGTTTCTTGGTCGTGGTCCTGGGGTCCTGTCTCCGGCCCTTCCCCTTCACTCCCCCGGCAACCTTCTTAGAAGACGACGGACCAGCATCCCGGGTGGTCGACCGCTTGCGCTTGCGGTTTTTTGAGGCGGCAAAGAAGGAGTCTGGCATGCTGGGTCGAGGGAGAGAGCGTCGGCGGCGTTGGATGTGCAGAACTTTTTGGCGCCCGCATTTCCTACTACAACACGTGACCTGAAATCAGACGCTCACGGGAGCTCGGTCCGGGTTAGCAGTTGGCACCTTGAGGCTCGAGCTTGCTTGCCGCCACCAGTTTCTCCCGCCTTCATGACGACGCTCGTCCCACCAATGGTCTGTGTTTCTGGTAGAAATTCTCAGTTTACCATGCTATCGTTTCAATCTGAGACGTGTCAACACGAGTGTCCGAGTCGGCAACTTGCAACGCGTTAGCCCTTCGACAATGCACACAATGCGGGGGACATCCAGGGGAATGAGGTGAGTCGTTTCTTCGCTGGTGGTGAGAGGTACTGTGAACGTTTTTTCGAACTAGAGTCCAAAAGCAGAGCTGTTCCGCCCCCAGTTGCAGCGCTGGCTCATTGTGATTTGTTCCGGATAGCTTCTGTCGCTTCCCCGACTATTGCCTCCTGGGGACGGAAGCTCCCTTTAGGTTCACCGATTACGTCCGTGCCAGAACTACGGCCCGTGATCATGACCGCCACGACATCCCGAAGCTGGGTTCCGACCCGCATAGAATTCCGCTGTCCTACGGCAATTCTACTTCGGTGCTCTTCTCGCCCTCACCGCGGTTCGCAGATTCGCAGTGACTCCCACCGCCATGCTCATATTGCCAGCCAGGCTGCGGATATGGACTGAAGCTGTGGTTCTTCCGCTAGTTCCGAGCCATCAACCTCGATGAGGCTCGTTCAACGCGCCGAATGTCGTCACCGTGCCTCATGGTATCCTCGTACGTGCCGGTTGTTCCTTCGTCCAGCAAATAGGCGTTGGCTTGCGCTGATTTCGCCTTTCCGGAAAGGCCACCATGGCCACACTTGCTTTAACCACACGGTCATGCGCCAACCTAACTGGCATTGCCTCACGACGGTGCCTCCCACATTCATCCGATCGATTCTCTACCTCGGCGGTCTTTCCGTGGTGTCCAAGCTGCCCATCGCGTTGTGCCTCCAGGACCGGGCTAAACGCGTGCTTCCAGAGCTTCTTCCACCATCGGCGGTACTTAATCGGGCTTTCTTCTTCGTCACGATCCGATATCTGTCCCGGCTCGAGTACCTCCGCATTGCCAACCTGGCACTGTGGCCACAAGTAGCAGCGTACTGCCCATGTCGTCATAGTCACCAGGCAAGCGGAGCGTGTCGCGTAGGTACACGACTGGCAGCGACATCCGGATGTACAAGTCTTCGGTCACCGGAGCATGGCATTTGTCAATCCCGCGCTCCGTGTCTGTGTAAGTAGTAGGGGGCCAGTTTGCGGGAGTGCTCGAAGATTGCCTGTCTGGGAACGAGCAGCACGACCAGCGGTGCACTCCCATGTGTGGAAACCCCGGACCTTGTCGACCCACGTTTTGTTATAAGCGACACTGCCTCGTGGGGTACCCCCCGCACGGTGCACTACGGTGCACCCGTCAGAACGATCGTTTAGATGTTCCTCGAACCAGCGTGATGCTTCTCCGATACGCCCGGATGCGACGAGGCCCCACAGCCTCGAGTGTATTATAGGATCAAATTCAGAGCCTCCGGAGGTACTTTGTCTCCGCAGAACACATTCCATGCTCTCGAAGGATCAGGCGGAAAGTCAGGCCTCAGGGTCGAGCAGGAGATAGAGTCCTCGTAGTCACCGGAATGTCGAGTCCGGGGTACTTGCAGTGTGTTGTTCGAGCGAATGGCTGGGGAGATGATACCAGATATTGACAGCGAGGGGTGATCTCAGGTATGATTGTGATATTTCTGGGTTGCTCTGAGGGTGATGCAGATGGCTGATAGTGCGCAGAGCGTGAATATCGCCACTCGCGAACCTACTTCCACGCCACGTAGCTGTGACGCTGTGTGACGCTGTGACGCGGACCGGTGCCTGTGTTTGTGGGTGTTTGGGGGATGTGGCGAGAGGGGCTGCGATATAAGCAGTGGTTGGTCTCCTTCGCACTTTCTACTTTCCTTCTAATACCTCTCCTTTACTACTTGCTCATGCTCGTTCTCCACTCGCAACAGCTTTCATACGCCCCGCTCCCCATCTCCCAATAACGCACGCGTAGCGTCGCGGGCGTGGAAGACGTCCGGGGCGTTTCTTTTCCAAACACTCTCTTCAACACAAAATCCGCCCTTCGTCACTGCATAAGCCACCATGGTGGGTTCTGGCACTTGCCTCGTATGAGGCCTGTGTCATTGAGCACGTCTCTGCTTTTCCCAGGTTTTTGTTGGTGACCAGAAGTACGCCTGGTATGGCAGCTTCTTTCCGGATGACGCTATTCCTTCTTGCGCTAATCACCAATTACTGTGCATCCGCAGCGAGACCTGCATCAAAGGCCACCGCTCATCCTCCTGCAAACACACCGACCGTCCGCTGTTCGAGATCAAGAAAAAGGGTCGTCCCGTAACCCAATGCGAACATTGCCGTGAGCTTCGGAAAACCCGTCAAATCCACGTGAAATGCGTCTGCGAGAGCAAGGAGATCACCGAAGAGGGGCCCGCGGCGTTCGGCAGCAAAGGTGTGTTAAGCCATTGACCGCACCATACCCGCTCTTGTCTGACTTTCAAGGCCGCTCTGGTCCGTTGCGCACCAGTAGGAACAAAGTTGCCGGCCCGCGCCGCGTTTCCCGGTGGTTTGCCTGAAGAGCTGCTGGAAGCGTCGGTCGCGTCCCAACCCTTCTCAGAGGGTTCCGATTCGGAGCAAAGCAGTGAGTATGCTACATGAGTCAGGCTCCCATTCGGTGCTAAGCACAACATCAGGCCGTGGCTGTTGTTGCAAGGATACTGCGTCGTGCACGTGTTGGACCCCACGTACTCGTACTAAACGCCCCGCAAAGGCGAACGAGCGCCGCGGTTCTGAAGCTCGCCCTATCGCACCTGCTCCGAACGATGGTTTATCTGAACCCGCTGCGCTTGTCGCCCAAGCTCATGCGGCGGGCAACCGTCCGGTTCTGCCCAAACCCCCCACTGACCGTCCGGACTCCCCTTCCCGCACGTCTCACAACCCCTCTGTCACTCAAAGCGCCCGTTTGCCTAGCCACGGCCAGTCGTTCTACAGTCCCTATGGCCGCGCCTACGATTACTCCCATGGTTCGGGCTACACGTCCTTCGGCGATGGCAGCGCCTCTAGCTTGCAGCACCTGCTCAACGCTGCCCCAAGTCCTTCCGCCCCTTTCGACGCCTGGCCTCTCGGTGCCGAGAACGCAAGTTTTCCGATCTCGCCCGCGTCCGCTTCCCCTCCCGTTTGCGGTTGCGGCACTTCTTGCGCGTGTCCTGGCTGCATGGAGCACAATGGCCCTAGCGTGGACCCTAACGGCGCATGCGCGGACCCAAGCAACTGTGTCGCCTGTCTCGAGTGCAACATCAACACCCTCGCTGCGCTCGCGACGGCCAACCCCCGGGCGGTGTTCGACACGTCCGGGCTGCAAAACGTCGACGATTGGCTCTCCTCGGTGCCCGATCCCGTCCTCCAGCAGCCCCCTATCTTCTCTCAGAGCCAAAGCCAGAGCCAGCCAGACCTCCGCTACGACCCGTCTATGATGCAAGCGTACGGGCTGTGGAACGGCGCCCTTATGCAGCATGCGCAGCTCACCGCGACTAGCGAGGAGTGCTGTGGCGGACAGTGCGGGTGCCCGCCAGGCATGTGCCAGTGCGCTGCGGACCGCTATGACAGCGCGTCCGGGCGCACACTCACGTTCGCCGTGTCCGGCGAGAGGGCTCCATGCTGCGGCGGTGGAGTCTCTGCCCGACCGCCTCTTGGCAATTCCGTCGCCGGTCCCAGCTCAAGGACGGCCCCGGCCCCGGGTGCGTCGCGTATGCCCGACGGACAGGCGCAGTGGCTCGCGCCGACGCTCACAGTGCCCCGCACGTCGCTCAGCCGCGCGTCTTCGTCTTCCTCAAAGTCGTCTGGCCCCCTGTCGCCTTCCTCGTCGTCCCCTGCGTCGTTCGGGGACATCGTCGCTGGGGACGTCACGCAGGCCCAGCGCGCCGCCGCCGCCGCCGCGGAGGTCGGCTCGTCCATGAGGAACTTGAGCATGAACCCGAACGCGAATCTTCCGGCGTTGCCTTCAGGGCCAATGGCACGCCGTGGCGGCTCTGACCACAACGAATATCGGACTCAGACTCAGGGCCGTCGCTACTAGTACCGCCACAACTACATATGTCGAACGGGCGCAGTCACTCTCGCTGGGGCGAGTCGTTTTCCAGCACGAGACGTTCCGCGACCCCACGCGTATACACACGTGAGCGTACTTACTTGTAGCAGACCTTGTTCTGCACTTCTCCAGTTGCATCTTCCCTGCGTTCCATTGCTTCTTTCTCCTTCTTGATCAACCCTACTTACTGTATGGCGTGCAGCGGCGTGCCAGGTGTTCATGCTTCCTTCCCTTGCACGATCCAGTTGGCGTTGTTCTGCGTTCTCTCCGATCGAAGTTCGATTACGGTCTGTGGTTTCGTGGTTTCGGCCTCGGGAGTGGTAGAGGCAGACGCGTTTTTGATAGAAGCGATTCCGAATTCGATTGATGTTGCTTTTTTTCCTTTCTATTCAACAAGACCCTGCGCGCGAACCCTGCCCTGAATGATGTCTAGCTAGACAATAGGAGGCTAGGCCGCGCTGAGCGCGGTGGGAAGTGTTAGTTGAGTATAACCTTGCTAAATAAAAAAAACACCACATAGGGAGAGCACGCGACTAGCAAATGTGCAACTTCGCAAGGGAGAACGTACATAAATCAGCTTGGGGAACACCCGAGAAGGAGAAGGAACGGGGACCTTGACCCACGGAAGCTGAAACGCCGAAGCACGGTAGTAGCAGCTTCATATTAGTGTACCTGAGCTATTTTCTATAGCGTAGTCGGTTCTATGCAATCTGTTCTCTGTTCATAACATACATCCAATCGGAATACGAACGGAGCAAAGGCATTACTCCTGCCTCTCCAAGAACCCGATGCCCGAGTGGCGTACCTTGCCCATGAAGCTCTCATACCACTTCGCGACCATGCCCATCGGTATCATCATGTCCGGCGACATCCCGCTCGGGTTCCCCCCTACGAAGCTCGACAGGTAGTTGAATAGATGCTTGACGATGCGCTCCGCCATGAGCGTCGCGTCGGCCGCGGGGTTGGTGGCGGAGGGCCTCGCGAGGGCGGACGGGAGCGCGGAGACCTCCTGCATGATCTGGGGGAGGGGCTCGATGGAGAGCCCGAGGATCGCGGTCAGGTTCGACGGGGAGGCGTCCGATGCGGCGCCGGTGAAGACAGCATGTGTGTCGGTGAACTGTGCGGTGAATGTGCCGCGAAGGCGGAAGATCGCCGACGGCTTCTCGTTGGAGAGCCTGTACGTGGGAGGAGATCGGCATCTGCGTTAGTACTGGGGATGGGGGACGCGCGACGAGGGGGCGACAAAGAATACGCACATGCCTAGCAGTTGGAAGCCTTTGCCTGGCCAGAAGAAGTGGACTGTCGCGCCATACCCGTCGGGGAACGGCACTGTGGTTAGGGATCGCGAGCGCGAGATTTAGCGAGAAGACGTGAGATCAAAGCGCGACCGCGTACCTGTACCCAACAGGAAGACGGAGACGTGGTTTATCGAACCAGCGGATGGTAGCTCGAAAATCGCGTGCGTCTCGTCGATCTGCTGTAGGTTGGTTTGGAGAGGGCGACCCGCGACTACACATCCAAACATGATTCCAGCTGTCGAAGATTTTGCGATGTGCAACAGCTAGCGCGAAATAGAGGGGTGTCGGAGATCTTGCGGGCGATGTCCTTGTTTATATGGAGGCAGATACGAGGGCGTCGAGGAGGCGGGGAGAGGACGGGACTGGCGTGTTCGAGGACGTTCGCGAGACATGATCATGGACGCGTGGAGCGCGACATGCTCCTTCAGGCGCGCGCACTCTCGCGCGGGCGTCTAAGCCTCGCGGACGCGGTCATGTATCCGGCTGAAGCTTTGTAAAAGCAATATTGCCAGTGCACGTCGCGACGGAGAGTCATTTGCGGAAACTGTTGGGATATTTCCTCCTTAGAACCCTGATTTTTATCTTGCCGAATTTTCGGACACTTTGATATCATATCTCGCCCTCTTGGCTCCCCGTCGATGACGCCATCGAACTCTCGCTTCCCGGGCCCCTAAGTAATTCTTGCCTTCCCCCACGCTCCTCCCTTTCCCGAGCTCGGTCGCACACACATCACTGGCAGTCTAGGAAAGACTAAGTATGTTGCATGCTCGTTTGGCAATTATTGTGCTTATGGAGGTACGCATATATGCAGCACGTCCGCGACTTTGACGTCCACGCACGGGACAAGTGATAGTTACGACTCGATCAAGACCTTCCACGACGACCCGCATACGTTCCCGTGAGAGGAGGGGTTTGTGCCGAACCTAGCGCAGTTGAACGACCGGCCAGGCATGTCTGGGAGGGGAATAGTATCATTTTGAGCTCTTCGCCTCCAGTGGTGAGTCTCTGACTCGCAAATTTCTTTGACCGTCGTAGTTCTGGATTGTCCTTCCTCATCCCCATGTGATCTCCGAACGTAAGGCTGCATCCGCATGCCCTCCCGACTCCCAATAGTAGCTCCTTCTCGTCCCTTCATTCTACCGACGAGGCCGCGCTGCCTACTTACGTAGCCAGAGCAGCGCCGGTGCCTCGGACCGTCGCCTCAAATGATAGCGCCCTGTTAAGGGTGACTAGCGTTCATCGTCGCGGACGTCGCGGACGACTGCCAGCTCACCACTTCCTTCTCACAAGCCGTCCATCGTGCACCCGGCTCATCCTGCGGGCACGGGAGATACCCACCGATAATCATCTCATCCATCATCTGAATCGGCGCTCCGTCGTCAGGCCTTGAACTTCAAGCTTAAGGCTCAGTCTAGCCTCTGAATCCATGCATACGATCAGCCTTGCGTCTCGCCGTGTACATAACCAGCTTCGGGCTCACCTGACTCGCGCAGCATCTCTCTCTCAATCCTCTTTCTTCTCCCACTCCTCTCGCACAATGCGTCCCCTTACCGCCTCTGACCTCAACCCTGCGATCGCCGGCGTCCAGTATGCTGTGCGCGGCGAGCTCGCGATCAAGGCAGAGGAACATCGCGAGAAACTCGCCGCAGGCAGCACCGATCTCCCGTTTACCAAGGTCATTTCCTCCAACATCGGGAACCCCCAGCAGAAGGGACTCGACCAACCTCCTCTCACGTTCTCTAGACAGGTGCGTTCTCCTTCTTACACATACACATACGCAAGTGAGGCGAACCTCAGGCTCACACAGGTTGCCGCGCTCATGGAATATCCACCCCTTGCGGAGCTTGTTCGGGGAAAGTGGCCTCAGGACGTACTCGACCGCGCGAAGGAACTGCAGGAGGAAATCGGGTCGATTGGCGCGTATTCACACAGCAAAGGAGTCCCGCTCATCCGTAAGAGCATTGCAAAGTTCATAGAAGGTGCGTCCCTGCCCATGGCATTCCGGCATTCCGGCGCGCCCCGCCCTGACAACCTCCTGCTCTCGCCCGTCCCAGAGCGCGATGGCTTTCCTAGCAACCCAGAACACATCTTCCTTACCGGTGGCGCGTCCGCGGGGGTGTCACTCATCCTCAACGTTCTCATCACGCCGAATGTCACCGGGGTGCTGATCCCCATCCCGCAATACCCCCTCTATACCGCGACCCTCGCGCAGTTCTCCGGGGTACCGCTCCCGTACCACCTTTCCGAGATTGACGGCTGGTCGACGTCGCTGGACGAGATCAAAGCTGCGCTGCTGAAGGCGGAGAAGGACGGCGGGAAGCCCCGCGCGCTCGTCGTGATCAACCCAGGCAATCCGACCGGCGCGATTCTCGACCGGTCGACGATGGAGGCCGTCGTGCGCCTGTGCGAGGAGCACTCGCTCGTTCTCCTTGCCGACGAGGTCTACCAGGTGAACCTTCACCGCCCAGACACGCACCCCTTCCACTCGTTCAAGCAGGTCGTGCGTGCCCTCGGCTCTCCGATCCCGCTCTTCTCTTTCCACTCCATCTCCAAGGGCGTTACCGGCGAGTGCGGCCGACGCGGAGGTTACTTCGAGTGCACAAACATTTCGGACGAGGTCCTTGCACTCCTCTACAAGATGGCGTCCGTCACGCTCTGTCCGCCACTGTCGGGCCAGATCGGTGTCGACTGCCTCGTGCGCCCGCCGAAGGCCGGCCAGCCGTCGTACGACCTTTGGAAGCAGGAGACGGACACGATCCACGCCGCGCTGCGCCACCGCACGCAGCTGTCCGCCGCGCGCCTGAACGCGCTGCCGGGGGTGTCGTGCGTGGACTCGCCTGGTGCGTTGTACCTGTACCCGAAGATCGAACTGCCGGACCGCGCCGTCGAGGAGGCGCGGCGGCAGGGCAAGTCTCCCGACGCCCTGTACGCGCTCGAGCTGCTCGACGCGACGGGCATCTGCGTCGTGCCCGGATCCGGATTCGGCCAGAAGGATGGCGAGCACCACTACAGGCTGACATGCCTGTGCCCGGGTGTGGAGGAGTATGTTGGCGCGCTAGAGGGCTTCCACCGGAAGTTCCTCGAGAAGTACGGTGGTCAGTAAACTAGTGAATGTTCGTGCTGTTGACAGACATGGAGCGATATGGCTGGGCCCGTGGGGCCTTGCTGCTTTGACGTTAGACGTTTTGGCTTTGCTGTATCATTACTTGGAATCATCGATCAGCGACCACCTCGATACTCACGCATGCGTTTGTTGGCATAGAAATCAAAGCGACTCCATTTGCACATTTTCCACTTGGCCATAAGTACATGATACTGTGTACAGCTCACGTCCCTCCCGCGATACGCCAACCCGACCCCAACCGCATTGTACTATCGGGTAAAAACTGCTGTTCCGCGCGATCGCCGAGTTGGAGCGATCGTAGCGATAAGCCAAGTATTCGTCCAACCGGCGAATTTATCCCAACATGGTGGTTCGAACCACCACGCACATCGCTGCCTGCTTGCACACATGCTCATCCATGCAGCATGCTCCCCCAGAACCGTCGGCGTCGCCGTACGTGCGTGGTTCGAGGTCAGGACCAATGCTAACTTATGTCAGAGCTGGTGAGTACATACTATCCTTGCGGTACAGTGACCACTCGCCGTATAATTTGACATATACGTGATTTCGCAGGTTGCTAATGCCAGGGGTCGTCGAGGGCCAAAGAACTGATGCTGGATCACGCATAGCCGAACAACCTCGTCCGCGGTCCTGCTCAGTGGGAACGCTTTATCAGGCTGAAGCCCTAAAGGTCACAACAACCTCATGATCCAAAATATGAGTCATCCATTCCGTTACATCAATCCGTAGCTGGGGTATAATCCTCTCCTGACAGACCAATGTGACCCAAGCCGCTCAGAGCTGGACGGGAACGCAGCCAACGGAGACGGCGCCGCCCTTCGAACCAAACAGTAAGCCACTGCCCGTGTCGGTCATGCCATGAGAAAGCATTACTTACGACGTTGTTGTTCTGGCAGCAAACGGGCTGCTGGGAGCACTGGGAGGTGATCTGCCCGCCGATGACGGTCACCGGGTTGCACTGGAGACCGATCTGGCCGGTGACGTCCTGGAGGTTGATGCCGAGGGCACCAAGGAGGGTGGAGCCCGCAACAGAATCAGCCTGGGTCCCAAATACTGTCAGCACTTTTCCAAACGCTTAGCTAGAGAGACGGGGAGACTCACGTTCTCGAAGCTGTTGCAGCATTGGATGTCCCCGGTATTGCAGTCAGCACCACCAGCGAGCGCGAGGAGCGGGAAGGCGAAGAAGGCAGTAACGGCGGCGATCATTGCGAATGCGGTCGGTGAAGACGGTGGGTAGCTGGAGTGTTGTGCTGGAGTGCGAGAAGAGGAGTGGCTGCGAGCTGATTTTCCTCTGCCCACCTCCATAGGTTTTTATACCCACAGACAATGGTCTGTGCGTCGGTCTTCCAACAGCCAGCTCATCCTTCGTGCCACAAATGCGCCACGATTAATTGCGACACGGAGCCCTCTATGCGATGTCAACATGCCCTTCACCCTCGCCAGACAAGGGCGGCGCCAGGTTTGGGTTGTAGCCTTCAACATACATACGCGCCACCCTGAATGAACACTCAGCTGACTCGGATGCGCTTTATGTAGCTTGCAGCATTTCATTGAAACGTTGGGGATGTTCCCAAATTCCAATTCTTCTAGATACCGACGGTGGACACATTCGGAGCTCGTGTAATGGAGGTGGCAATTGGGCAGCCTTCGCGCACGACATCAATAGCCGACGAGACCAACAGCCGACGAGCCGATCTTCAGTCTTCGAAAACTCACGCTGGCGTCGCTCTCCCTGCGGAAGGTGGGATAACATCGGTGTCCACTGATTAATGACCAAGTTGGCAGCTTGGCCGCGTCAACAACATACTTGCGACTCGAATTTTATGTGGGGAAGAAGCCAAGAGTGCGGCAGACCAATACTTACTCGGAACACGAGCATGAGGACGTTCTTCAGTCTGCCCGGCTAACTCATCGGCGATTCCCAACAGTTGTCTCCAAGTCTAATATAGTACGTGCAACGTCCGATCGACGCCAGACGAATTCCGAATATGACCGCCTGTAAATTGGCATGCCATCAAGCTTTCAACAAGATTGTCCCGGTCCAACCAAGATCCATGCTGACCGTGGTTCACATTCCTATTGTAAAGATTGTGTCAGGATCACCGAAGCACTGTACAAAGCACAGTATCGACTCCTTCGTTGTTGTTGGTGGGTATGTCTACTAATCCACTACTTAATAATCAAAGTAAAGGACTTACAGTGAATTAGGACGCCCGACTGAGAACACAAGGTCGAAGACGACTCACAGCGAAAGCCAAACGATTCAGCAGCGCTTGGCGACACCGCTTAAGGTAAAGAACATACCAGCGTTCGACAAACACGTACTTTCCCGCTGAACGGAGCCAGAATGGAGGACGGAACATGACATGGACTTTCAAATTCATGTACTTAAGTAGACCTCCATGAGGTGCCGCGGTCACGGTTACATACATAGCCGATGTCGCTCTGAAAGCTAGGCTGGACAGCAAAGTCCTGAACCTGGAAAGGTCCGGAGGTGCCAAGGAACTTGGGAAGAAGTATGTAGTAAGTATTATAACATCGGCACGACACGAACGCTGTAGCGATTCGAAACCTTGGGAACGAATCGCCGGCGTTGGCACAGACTCGGACCTCCCAGTGCTACGCCCTGCCAGTTGTCGTACATGGAGTAGTATCCCACTTAATCGGATTGGGCAAGGCCAGCGTGAATCAGCCAGACGTGTTGGGCAGAGCGCGGCTTGATGCTGCAGGGGAACGGAAGAGGGTATCTGAAGAGCGCCGTCACACAAAGAGCCATAGGTAACCGATCTAGAACGCAACACAAATGCGAAAACTACTCACGAGAGAACGCCGTGTGTCATTTTCGCCTCTGGAATGAGGGGGCTTCCGCGCTCATCTACCACATTGTCGATGGTGAGCGTATGGAGGACGGAGGCGATGATGATGAATAGTGAAGCTTCCGCGAAGTGACGACCTGGGCAGATCCTGTTGTCGGCGTGTCAGACACAAAGTGGTGGTGCTACAGGCGGGAGGACGTCATTGCACATACCTGCGCCCATAGCCAAAGACAAACGTGCTGGGGTCCTGCACGTCGGAGTTGATCCTCCCGTCCTTGAGGAAGCGCTCCGGGCTGAAGGTCTCGGGGTCGGGATACATACGCTCGTCGCGGGAGAACGCATACAGGTTCGCGATCACGGCAGAGCCCTTGGGGATGAAGTACCCCTTGAACTCGTCGTCCTCGAGCGAGCGGTGCGGGATGCCGAGAGGAGCAACGGATTGCCAACGCATCGACTCTTTGGCAATGGCGGCGATGTAGGGCAGCGAGCCACGATCCTCGAAGGTGGGAAGGTGGTTGGTACCCACCACGGCGTCGAGTTCAGCCCGCGCTTTGGCTTGAACTTCGGGGTAGCACGCCATGGCCATGAAGAACGTTTGTACGGTAGAGATGGTCTGCGAGTGCAACTTTGGATCTCATGGTCTGTGGCTCGCATGCTTCGAGACGTACCGTGTCTGCACCAGCTGTAGACGGGGGTGGTAAACGTAAGCATAGCTAAACGAGCTAAAGCCGATGAACGTACCAACATATGCGAGAGCGGATACGTCTCGTGCGATGATTGTTTCGTCCGGGGTATCCAAGTCATCTCTACGTTGGGCAGTCTCCATGATTTTCGTCGCAATAGACTGCTCCACCGTACCCCTTGCCTGTCATGCATGGGTGAATGTCTCATGACTCCACGCTCAGTGTCAAATAGACATACCCAAGCCTCCATCGTCTTCTGAAAAGGCGCATCGCGCAAGGTGTGCGCAATCTTCTTCCAAGCTGCTGCTTTACGCTTGAAGCCAGCACCGGGGAACCAGTCCGGAACGTGTTTAAGAATCGGAAATGCCTCTACGAGGAATGCCCCCGGAACGAACGCCTCGTTGAACGTTGCAACCCCGGCCTCCACAGCTGTCACATATAGGTCGTTCTCATCGTCAACTTTTATGCCATAGGAAATGAGCATGATCGTGGATGCGAAGGAGCTATAAACGGCAGAATTTAAGCATCAGTTAAGGCGTGCACCCCTGAAGTGGAATTGGATACGAAACGAGGAATGAAGGCACGCACTGGCGAATCAGATGAAGGAATGTGTCGGGCTTCTCTAGGAGTTTGCTTAAGAACTTTACTGCTTCGCGCTGTTGCAACGATTGATACTGAGTGACTGTGTTAGGATGGAAGAACTGGTGCAACTCCTTTCTCCTGCGCCGCCAAGGCAAACCGTAAGGCATGAGCACGAACGTCCACTCCCAGCCGGCCCTGTGAAGGACAAGCATCGGTCAGCAAAGCTCTACGTACTTAGGCGGCAAAAGGAGTGAGTGAAAGTGAAGTGGATGCTACTCACAGTTCCCTCATCACGGACGGTTGCCGATCGGAGTAGTTTGCAGAACGCTTATCCAAGAGCTCTGACGCCGCCTCGTGCGAGCCGAGGATGATCATGGGCTGGCCAAGGGCGTCGAGATATACCACGTCTCCTGATGGATGGCGCACAAACCGTTAAATTGAGGGATCCTAACATATAGTGAGGATGCTTACCGTACGTGTCGGTCATCTCCTTGAATCGCTGAGCCATCATCGTGGTAGGCACGTCCACGGCATTGCCAATGAGAGGGAAGGGCTTCGGTCCTGGAGGAAAGGGGAGGCCGTTGCGCGCATGGCGATTCTTGAGGTATCGGGTGGCAGAATGGAATAAAACAAAAAGGAAAGAAACCACAAGGAGAACGCTGGCCGGCTGGCTCGTGGTAGGAGCCTTCGACACGGATTGAGAGACGTGCGCAGCCATGGTGAATTCAATGTTGGGGCACGGAATTGGACGCAATCGGAGTCGGAGGCAGAGAATCGCGAGCTGGAGACTCGCGTCTTCAGAGTTGGGGAGAGACTTCTGCAGGCTCGAGTATGGAAGCTATATAAGCGGTAGGGAAGCCGTTGCCGGGCGTGCCTACTGAAGCTCTATAGTTCGGCGACCCAAGAACGACCGAGGGACGGGCGTTGTAGATCGCTATACCGGCTATAAACCGCATGGATGTATTAGAACCGGGACACCGATGGAACGAGTTACCGCTGAAAAGCTTGATTTAAGGATATCTATGAATAAGCAGCTGATTCCGCCTGCCCTTGCACCAGAACATGGATATGTAGGGCTAGGCACCAGGACGCTTAAGCTTGAGCCTGCGGTTTGGTTTTGGTAGTCGTGAGGCGCGGCACTGTAACCAGTTGTAGATGAAGCGAGATGTCAGCTTCATGTCGAATATGTTGACTGAGCAATCTCTTTCACTCACCAGATGACCTCTACGCTCAGAGCCCAAGAAATTCACCACGGTAGCGCGTCCTCGAGAGGACGAGGCTCTGTCGGTGGAATACGATCCTCACACAACCAAACGGCTACTAATAGTCCCGAATCGCGGTCTCATTCCATTGGTCAATTTGAATAGCTCGTGCCTCATGTGGGCTTGGCACTCAGGGCAAGCGTCTGTACCGCACCCCCTCGGAAGTCTCTATAGTAAAACACCAAGTTCTAATTCGCCTGCGGAAGGATGATCCTCAGGCGTCCAGTACACCTTGTTCACAGGCTTGTGCGACGCACCTTCCGTGTAACAACCCCATTTAATGCACCAGGTAAACTCCGAGATGAGACGAGGTTCAACCACAGTCATAGAGGTCTCCAGATAGACACATAGCCAGGTCTGGGAAATGGAAGATGCGGGAGCCAGGACAACGTTCTAGATCCACGCAAGCAGATGCAATGGCGATAGGCAGGCGGAATGAGCGTAGTGTCAAGCAGTAAAATCGGAGACGCTTACCCGTTGCTGAAAGACCGCACAGTGGAGCGCAGAAGTCCTAATGCCACTGTAGTAGCTTAAACCTGGCCGCCGTGAGGGTTGTGGCCATCGTGCTGAGTAGAGTAGTTCATCTGTATTACCTGTATTACACATACACATGGTACACAGTAGAACATAAACCGCCGACAAGAAGCCCCCCCATCGCAATCAGGCGACCGTCGAGAACTTGTACTCGGCACGCCAGTGGTACGGACGGTGCTTGCTGTAGATCTGGTTCCGGTGCCATTGCGGGTTGTTGATGCCGTCGATGTAGTCCTCCATCTCGATGACGACGCATGAGTGGTTGTCGTAGATCCTCCCCGCGTTCGTTGTGCCGTCGCCGCCCTGCGAGCGCTTGCGCGGAAGACTGAGCGAGCCGTTGATGCCGTTGCAGGTGTAGAGCTGGATCGCGTCCTGGTCGGTGGTCACGGACACCTTGATGCCGGACGTGGGTGAGGTCACCTCGAGGACGGGCTCGTTGCGCTCGTGTTCGGACATGACGAAGCAGGAGTCCCAGCCCTGGCACGACCCGCCGCAGACACCGACGGTCTCGTTGAAGCGCTCGCTGAAGGGGCGCGGCGTCTGGAAGTCGTAGACGGTGCCCTTGGCGGAGGGGATCTCGCCGGTGGGGATGAGGTACTGGTCGGTCTTGATGTACTTGTCCACGCGGGGCATGTGCACGATGTGGTCGAGAACGGTCTGAGAGCCGTTGTACGCAGCGAGGTTCCAGTAGATGTGGGACGAGAGCATGATCGGCGTCCTCTTGTGGTCGGTCACATGCGCGTCCATCTCGAGGCGCCAGGTAGCGTTGTTCTCGAGGACGTACGTCGCGCTTGCGACGACTGAACCGGGGAAGCCCTGGTTACCATCCGCGTCGTGGAGAGTGAAGGTGACGGCCGAGCTGTTCAGGCTCGTGATCTGGTAGCTCGAGCGGTCATAGCCGATGAAGCCGCCGTGGAGCGTATCACGGCCGTTCTCATTGAGGGGCGTGTGGTAGGTCTTGCCGTCGATGGTGAATGTGCCGTTCTTGATACGGTTCGCGTAGCGTCCGACCTGAGGCCCAAAGTAGGGGTGAACCAAGTCTGTACCGTAGTTGGTCTTGTTGTCAAAGCCTAACACGCGAGACACGACGACGTCAGTGCTCCCCACAATATGTACTCAAAAATATTCTCGCTCACCCAAGACGATGTCACGGAACACACCATTCCGATCTTTCACCCAAAGCTCGGAGACAGCAGCACCGTGAGGAAGGAACGTAGCCCGGATGGAGCCGTCGGGCGCGCGGAGGTCAATGGAATTGTATGGGTAGACGGGTTGGAGTGCGTCAGGGCAATCGGCTAAGGTGGTGCCGGTAAGGGCAGCGGTCCCGTCACAAACGGCGCAGGGGTAAGAGCCGACGGTCCCGTTGTTGACGAAACCTGGTGTCTGTCCGGGACTGGCTGCGGTAGAAGTCGACGAAGTCGAAGTAGAGGTCCTGGTCGCAGTCGTGGGGGTCGAGGTGATCAAGGTCGAGGTTGCCGCGGTCGAGGTCTCCGAAACGGCGGCGGTCGTCGACGCCGTGGTGGTGGTTTTGGCTGCCGCGTTCCACGCCAAAAGGGCAAACGACACGAAGGGGAGCAAGCAGGGCATTGTGGTACAGTAGAGGCAACTCCAAGAGACCGTAAGACGAGGGCGTACGCGGTTCGATGACCCCGTCAGGATCGGGAGCTTACGAAGAGAAATCGCGAATTGTCCACCATGTGTCTACGGTCCGAAGCGACTTGCGCGAGGGTCCGCTGACCGAATTGCTGTGCTGTTTGTGCGCGGCTTCGTGGCGGCCGTTCGGTAAGTGGCGGTCAAGTGGTGCTGCATCAGGCTCGTGATGTGATAGGATGGGATGGGTCTACGAAAAGTCCTCGCAACATGATGGTTGCTGTCTTGTTGCGGTTGTTCGTCGGTATTTCCTTGACACTTTCGGATGACTGTCTTACATTTTTTCTTGCACCTGCTGGCAAGCCTGCTAGGGCACGTAAAGAATAGGTGACGTCAGTTGCGCTCGGATTGCTGACGGAATATATTGTACTCAACTTGTTTTTATTTATATCTCTACACAGTAAGTGCTTGCACCCCGGACGATCACGTAGTAAGTCTACTGTGGGGTATCAGAAATTAGAATGGTGAGGAACCACCGGCCGCGAGTCGTCGTCATCACAAGGACCTGCTTCGCCGTTTCTGAGACATAAATGATGACCGGCGAAAACCAGAACACAGAATTTCTCCACAGAAGATCCAACCCACACTTTGAATAAGTACACGAAGTGACGAACGGGATATCGGGAACTGGGCCAGACCCACACCGAGAAAGCATGACTGGCCTTCACCTGTCGACTCGTAACAATATGCGATTAAGCCGTATTGCACACAGCTCAAGGACCGAGAGTGGTACCATATGCAATATGAATCCGATATGTCTGCGATCCTTGAGCTTGAAGTCATGATGCTCCAATACGAAATTCTATAAATTCACGATAACTTAGTGCTCGAGGTTACGGCCCACTTCACAGGCATCCTCCCAACTGTGTTACAGGGCTGTCGCCAAAGCGTAACATAGTGGTTGTTTCTTTCTCCCATGCCCCTCGGAAACAAGCAATAGCACTTTGCCGCGTCTGGAAGCCAAACGGATGAACGACATACCATATCGCCACTGCTGTCCGGGTTGATAGCTCGGGGTAGCTCCCGTAGTGACTACGAGTATCCAATGCAGATGGAAGCCCTCTTCCAACGATACATTACTTGGTCCAACGGAAGTAGCTACCGATCAGAAACCCTCGTACACCATGTCAGCAGGTCAAAAATGGAGGGTAGAACTGGGGGTTGCTCACCTACACCGACCGCTCCCATAATCCTCTTCCCTATGACTGACCCCGGGGCACGCGCACGAGACATGGTGAGCGCATATATGCCCACCCCGGCTAACGCTCCAGTCCCGATGACACGACACGCCAGACAATCCTGATATTCTGCTTGTGCCGACACCGGCTGGGTTCGAGGGGTTTCGCTGTTCAGCTGGCCAATACCCCCATCGGACTGAAGAGCTGACTGAGGAGAAGACATTCGGATGGCAAGACCAGAAGGTGGTGGTGATGGCGGACAGACGTGGATGCCGCAGAAGCGCCATCAACGTTGCAGACGTCCTCGGCGCTCAGCCGGACGGCATGCTCCTTCCCATGACCTCGTCTCAGAAATATCTGTCGGAGGCTCGGAGCTCCTTTTCGACAACCCACTTCATGAACTTACCCTGAAGCTTAATCTGAGACTTGAAGACATCTTAGACGACCATGCTTACCAAACACGCTGCTCGCTCTCTGCTTCGGTCTCACCCCGCTTTTGCTGCACGCGCGTATGCGGCACAAGCCCGTGAACGCGTCCGGATTGTCGAAGTAGGGCCTCGAGATGGTCTGCAAAACGAATCCGCGATTATCCCACCCCATGTGAAGGCAGAGCTAGTCAATCGCCTCACGCACGCCGGTATGGACATCATCGAGGCGGGCAGTTTCGTCAGCCCGAAGTGGGTACCCCAGGTGAGTCGAACTTCGGTCTTATGGCACCCCTCAGATGCTTCACCTACCACCCTATCAGAGAGGGCCGTTTGCTGGGAGGGCGTATGAATGTAGGTCAAAGCTCCAGCCTTGCTGGTACATCTATTTGTATGGATGGGGTTCACAAGCGTTGAGAGACATAAACCGCCTCCCAGACACTATTCCGTATAAATACGCTACTGTCTTAACCTTACTCGCCAGTTGGACCGGTGTATGTGGACTAACGTTGCGTTAGATGGCAGGAACCGCCGACGTCCTTAAGCAGATGCATCGCCTGAAAGGCTTGCACTATCCCGTCCTCGTTCCAAACATCAAGGGTCTGGAGAACCTGCTGGATCTTCTTGCTCAACAGCCCAAAGGCGAGGTCCCATACACGGACGAGATCGCCATCTTCACCGCCGCGTCGGACGCTTTCTGCAAGGCGAACACAAATTGCACGATCGAGGAATCCCTCGCGCGCCTGAAGACCGTGACCCATCGCGCGGCCAAGGAGGGTCTCCGTGTTCGTGGGTGAGTGCCATGAGTCCTTTTTAACCATATGTCTCTCTCGCTGAGATATGACGCAGATACGTGAGTGTCGTGATCGACTGCCCATACTCCGGCAAGGTCGACCCGGTCAAAGTACGAGATGTCACCAAAGCCCTCCTCGAGATGGGCTGTTACGAGGTCAGCCTCGGCGACACCGTCGGTACCGGGAACCCGACCATGGTCGGAAAGCTGCTCGAGACAGTACTAGGCGGCGGCAGCGATATCTCCCCCTCCTTGCTCGCGGTACGTTATATCCCTCCTGCATCCCCTCGGTCTGTGGAGTGCTAACGCACCTCATGCACGTATAGGGCCACTACCACGACACGTTCGGCATGGGCGTGTCCAACATCCTCACGTCGCTCGACTACGGTCTCCGCACCTTCGACTCCTCCGTGGGCGGCCTAGGCGGCTGTCCCTACTCCCCCGGGGCCACTGGAAACGTCGCCACTGAGGATGTTCTCTACGCTCTTCAGGGAAGCAGGTTCCATGCCCCCGGGGACTTGACCCAGATTGCCGAGGTCGGCTCGTGGATCTCGAAGCAGCTGAACAGGACGAACGCGAGCCGAGTCGGGAAGGCGCTCGAGGCGCGCCGGGCGAGGGAGAAGCTAGAGAAGGAGCGGGAGCGGGATGGTGGGTCAGCGGAGAAGATCTCTGCGAAGTTGTGAGGCACAGGATTGGAGGGGGGCAGACGTCTTATTGTGGCGTCTTGTATCGTAAGGTGCGAGTGCCTCAGATGTCGTAGCCACGATCTTCGTGCTGATGTGTTGATAGTTTCGTTCAGTGCTACTTAGGTATACAATAAACTCCCTATGCATGTCCGTTTTATTTTTGTCGTGCGAGGTGGTCGTCATTGGAGTCCACTAGCCCGCCGAGCGTCGAGTGTTCCCAGCCTGGACTACTTCCGGCCACCTACAGAAGTATCCCGTTGTCCCACGATCACCCAGGCCCCAGAGATAATGTCTGAACGGGGAGGAGGTAGTCGTCTTCGAGGCTGGGAGGGGGCACCCGCATCCTAGGACACCTCGAGTCATTTGCGCATGTTTATTTGCGTTTAAACTAAAGTCCCAAGCGGCACCAAAGCAGCTCCCCCAGGTTCCTCATATACTCAACTATTAGTCGCCGCCCCTTCTCCTCCTTCCACCACCTATCTCGTCCCTTTTCTCTCTCTGTCCGTAGTCCGCCACCAGATCGTTCGTTGTGTCCTCCAATTGTCAGCCTCTTCCCCAGCAGCCCACCTCCGCGTCAGCCACCACCTTCCAAGAAGATCCAAGTGAATGTCTACAGGTACGTCAGCCACACTGCTATTACCCAACGATCCTCAGCCGTCATCCACCGTCTGTACCCTGTAGCCTTCCTCGTGCTCAAACCACCCTCCTCCGCCACCACTACGGTTGTACTTTCTCTCTCGCCGCCACCCGTATTCCACCGTCAGCCCGGGCCACGCGCCGATGAAGCGTCCATGCCGAACCCGCTCCCAAACACCACCACCGTGGCCTGCTCCATCACGTCTACGAGGACGCCACATGGCCAACGGTGTCCTCGGACCCATCTCCGAGGGTGCTCGCCGGGTGTATCCCGACGTCAATGGCACCAACCACACACATGCTGGCGACTGGTGCGATTCAACAGCATGCGAGGTACACCCGCTTTGAAGAGAATTGAACCGGACCTCAGGACTGCGAAGGGATGGAATTGCAAGCGGAGCAGGGGAGACGGAACCATGCGAAGACCGTTGCAATTCAAAGCGTCGTCCCAACCTCCTCAATTAAACTGCACTCAAGAAATAAATGCACCAAACAAAATGTCAGAAACGCGATGTACATACCGGTGAATCACGCCGAGAGGAAAGTTTACGGGTGGCATATGACTTATAGTGACTTCTAGCTGTTCGAGCCACCTTGCTTCCCATTCGAAGGGTACGATATATATAGTAATACCAGAGAATTTGAGCGAGACGTCGGAATATTGCGTCGTCGATGCCTAGGTCATGGCACAAGCTATAGCCCCGCGGTGGGCGAGTGGCGGCGCGAGCCTCAGGCTGAGACGCGTCGTGTTCTTCCTGGAGGCACGTGATCGCGATAACGGAGGCGTCTAATTGCTTACTAATCTTGAACTCTTGGCCAATGGGAGATTTCCTGTTACCGATATCTTACGTAATTTCTGGCTGACACGAGAAAGGATCGGGGCTGGATCGGGGTGTGTCGGTGAGTTCCCCGTCGCCGACGATGGCGACGCCCTCCTCTCGACCACCATGACCTCTACACTCACTCGACTACACCGTGCATATGTGCCAGCAGCCCTCTTCATTCCCTCCCCTTCCTCAACGCGTGCACTAGTTTACCTCCCTAGCCATCGACATGCCATGATGTCTGCGCTCTCCCATGACCGGCCCGCTCCTCCCACTCCCAGTTCTTCGAAATCCAAACCGACTTCATCATCGACGTCCCCACTGCTTGGAGAGACACCTCCGGTCGTCGTTCCCGCGAGCACGCCCTCCAAGCCGCCAACGGCGAAGAACCTCTCGCCAAATGCGGCCTCCCCCCAGGTGGCAGCCCGCCCACCACCAGCACCCAAGGCTGAGCGGCCTCGCCCGACTATCCGCGCAACCAAGGCCGCTATTAGCTTGGTACGTTAGGTTCTACAAGCGCACCGTCGAGCACCTCGAGAAGTGCTTATCGCTGTACTTTCTCCCTCCATGATTAGACACCTGCCGCCATCGAGCGGTTGCAGAACCTCCTCAGGAGCCCGACGCCCCAGTTGATCCGTATCGGTGTACGGAACAAGGGCTGCGCAGGCCTCTCGTACCACCTAGAGTACGTCGAGAAGCCGGCCAAGTTCGACGAGGTCGTGGAGCAGGACGGGGTCAAGGTGGTTATTGATAGTAAAGCGCTGTTCTCGATCATCGGCAGCGAGATGGACTGGCAGGAGGACGGCCTGAGGTGTGTTTCAAATTTCTGTAAGCATACCTTCCTTTTCCCTGACGCATGGTTCCTCTTCGTAGCGCGAAGTTTGCGTTCAAGAACCCCAACATCAAGGACGCTTGCGGGTGCGGCGAGTCCTTCACTGTTGGGTCGTGATGTGCACCGTGCTGGTGTCGCCCCATACATGACCATTTCGCACACGTATGACAGCCATATTTCTGCTCCACGTCCGGTGTTGGCGTCCAACGTCGCTAATATTATCGTACATTGGCCTCTTGTATCCATAGTCCCCTCAATAGAGGTGCTCAATTCACTCCTCTGAACACCGCATTGACCCAGGGAACGAAAGTGGATAGAAGAAACGTATCCTAGTGTCTTATCGGTTGAGGCACCCGCGAGGCCCTACTCCCTTGTCTAACGCGCAGATCTATTGCGCAGGTCAAGTAATGTGAAATCCTGCCCATGCCCTTCGATGCTTTGCATGCGGGTTGCTTAAGGTCAGCGGATCGCAGGCAGGTGGTGCGATAAGATGTTTTGTAGCACTGTATCGCGAGGCATACAACACTATGTAGTATCGGGATTCGTAAGACGGTTAAGTATAAGTACTTACTTAATGTCGTAGGCAGCGCTTCGGAAGACGCTCAAAGAGCGCTCGACATATATGGGCGCCTACTCAATCCCCCCCGACGACGCCGACGTGACGACGACCGTGGTCCTCCCTCTCCCTTGTACTTATTACCTCCGGCTGTCCATACCACACGTCTTGTCTTGCTTCCTCGACTGACAGGCTAACTGGAACGACATGTCAATCAACAAGATCACCGTGGAGCGGAATCAGCGAGCTCTCATGGAGCTTGTCGGGCAGCCAGGAAACGGTCAGTTCTGTCTCTCTCAGCGACGCTGTCCCAAGGACGCTCACACGATACTCCCATAGACGTCTGTGCGGACTGCAAGAACCACAACCCACGCTGGGCGTCGCACAGCCTCGGCATCTTCATCTGGTGAGTTCGGATCACCTTGGATGGCCCCCACAGGGAGGGTTTCTCACCGTGCGCTCGACGTCTGGCATGCAGCATGAACTGCGCGAGCATCCACCGCAAGATGGGCACGCACATCTCGAAGGTGTAGGTAGGGTTGCGCTCTGTGTGTGGTCCTGCAGCGTAATATCTTGTCTCGTAGGAAAAGCTTGACCATGGATACCTGGTCCAAGGAGCAAGTCGAGGTGCGCAACCCGGTTCATTGTACGTTGATCTTACATTTACATGCACCGTGTGATAGTTCATGAAGTCGATGGGGAATACCAAGTCCAACGCGCACTACAACCCCAACGAAACAAGGAATCCTCCGCCTACGAATATGATCGACCAGGAGCGCGATAGCGAGCTGGAGAAGTACATCCGATGTGAGTGCATCGCCGGCAACTTCGTTCCCTCCCGGTGGCTCATACCCTCGAAGCCAAGTACCAATACAAATCCTTCGTCACCCGTTCCGCGCAAGTCGCTGCCCTGTTAGGCCCCTCGAGATCCGCATCCAGTAAACTTTCATCCGCAGCACAGCAGCGTTCAGCAACCATGCCTCCGTCAGCATCCTCATCCTCATCTTTATCTTCCATCTCGAAACCGTCGGTCGCGCCCCCGCTCACTGCGTCTTCAAGTACGGCGAGCGCAAGCTCTGTCGCATCGGCAGCTGCACCTGCGCAGTCGCAACTCCGGTCTAACCCAATATCGAACCTGGCTGTCTCCCAGTACCCTGGACCACAACTGAGCAACATCCCGACCAACACGCACACGCAGCTACCACAACAGTCAATATACATGCAACCACAGCAGCAGCCTCAACCGCCCCAACAGTCAAGCAACCCCCTCTGGAATGACCTCGCACAGCTCCAGGCCCCAAGCACGAATTCCTCCCTTCCCCTCCAGTTCACTTCCCTTCCAACAATACAGCCCATGAACGTACCCGCCCCCAATGGCGGCAACCTAACCTTACCAAACCCGTTCTCCGGCCTCTCAACGAGCCCGAACAACCCCTTTCCCTCCTCCCTCGCGTCGCAGCCCACAGGGATGGGCATGTTCTCCGGGGGCCCGCCCCGCAGCATGAGCCTCAACTCCGGCATGTCCACCATGTCCCTCGGCGCCATGCCTTCCCCCTCGTTCCAGCATCAACCGGGGCTCTCTACGCCCACCACGCTCCTCCCGCAGACTCCCCTTACGGCGCCGTCCCCGAGCCCGTTCGTCCCCTCCTCCTTCCAGTCCACCGGGTTCCAGGCCTCGTTCGCACAGCCCCTGCCCGCCGCCTCGTCCTCGTTCACCCAGCCGCTCTTCAACCCCCAACCACAGCCGTCCCCGATGTTCCAGCCACAGCCGCAGCCGCAGCCGTCTCCGATGTACCCAAACCACCCGTTCGGCGTCGGGCAGCCCGGGACGCCGCAGCCACAGATGGGGAACCCGTTCGCGCTCAGCGCGACGCACCAGCCGTTCAGCTCGCCTCAGACACAGGCGTTCGCGGGCTCGCCCTCCCCCGCGCCGTTCATGCAGCACCAGCACCAGCACCAGCACCAACAGCAGCACCAACAGCAACAGCCTCAGCAGATGTTCGGTCAGCAGGGTATGGGCATGGGCATGGGAGGGATGCAGGGAATGCAAGGGATGCCCATGAGTGGGATGCCAACCGCTGGGCCGACGGGTGCGTTTGGCGGAACGGGCTGGGGTCAGCAGCTGGGGTTCCCTGGGCAGCAGCAGCAGCAGCCGTGGGGTGGGATGTGAATAATTGAGTGCGATGATGGAATGGGATTGGAGCAAGGGGGCGGGGATGGAGATAGGATGACGTGAAGTTGAGGACTCTGAATCTGGTGTGTTTATTCGCTTGGGATATTGCGATGCCCTACATTCTCCTGTTCTACCAACGTCGCGACATGCAGTGTTCCATCAAGACCTTCAGTACGTTTCAAGACCTTCAGTACGTTGATTTTGCAGATACCCTTGAAGCGTGATGCTTATGACGATGTGTACAAGGAACCCGTGGGCATACTAGCACAGTCCCCGGCTTGGGAAACAGCGCATGTGCATGCGACGCAGCGAACCGGGTCCGATGCTCGCAGAGGGCCCTCCCGGGAACAATATCAGTAAATCTAGTTGGGTCGGAGGTTCGGAAACTCACTGCACCCATCCGTTGTTGCGGTCCCTAGGTCATGTACCACAACAACTTCGTTTTCTTTCGTTTTAGACCCGTCCGAGTTCATGATACCACCGATGATTTCCGCCGCCTTCTCAAGCGAGGTCTGCCTCTCAAGTACACTACGGTGGCGGACCATCGTGTAGTTGGTCCACACAGCACAACACCGCGTGAAACCGCTTCTTGCTGACCTTCGTTTCGTGGAACGTGAGGACGACGCCTTTGACCGCCTTAGCCAGGTGACACGCACGACCTCGTACGTGTCGTATCTGATGTCACATGTGGCTCATGAGGAGCTTTTGTGCCTCGGTCAACTCTGCAAAGCTGAGCGTGGGTGTTTACACCCGGGCCTCTGGAATGGGGCTTATAATGATCAGCCTTGTCGTGCGCTCCGCACGGAAAGCATAACGGAGATGGGTGCATCTACGATGGATTGCGTGGTACAGATGCGTGGTTCGTCAGCTCATAGTTAGCATGTACGATGGGGGTGATTATTCAATGGATGTCATGATGAGCGCTCACGCTCGGTCATAAGTGATACGTCGAGCAACCGAAACGTGTAAAGTCTAGTTAAAGCCATTGACCTGTAAAATGAATGGCTCAGTCCAATCTATTCACTAAATCGCATCATCTACGGACGTACTGCTTTGGGGTCGCCCCGCGCCGCGGGCTTCTCACTCTCGTCGTAGGTGTCTCCTTTACGGTGGCCGACCACGCCAACGCCGCGAAGGAACAGTACGGCAAGCAGCATGCCTATCCCGCGGAACCGTCAACAAACGAACACAATCCACCAACCCCTAGCCAAGCATCATCGACGTACCGAACACGCCGAACGCGAATCCAGACCACATCGCGCCCTTGTACGCCGCGAGCTGCGCCTCCCGTGGTGCGTTCGTCCCTTCCACGTTCGCCCCGATGCCCAAGTCGCGCTCCTTGCCCCGGAGTGTCGCATTGAAGACGACTGTCGAGATCGCGAGGCCGAACGCGGTGCCGAGCTGGGTGAGCGTCTGGAAGAGCGCGCCGCCAACGGACTGCTCGTGGGGCAGGCATGCGCGAGCGATGAACAGCGTGCCGGTGGAGAAGAAGAAGTCGGCGCCGAAGACGCAGAGGACTGCTGCGGGGAAGCCGAAGGCCCAGTACGGCGCCGAGGGCACGATCACGGCGAATAGGAGGTTTGCGGTCGCCATGAAGAGCGTACTGTTGGGGGATAGTTAGCAGTTGTACCGACCTTGCCATTCGCCCGTCCCCAGATTGACACGGGCATGAGTGGTGGTGGTGTCCACCATTTCTGGCTGACCTCCCCGCCCTGCATGTGGAGCTGCTCGAGATACCGCTCCCAGAAGACGAACAGCACGAGGGAGAAAACACCGACGATGAGAAGTGCAATGATGTCTAAGAACACATTGCGCGCGATCGCGCTATTTGTCAGGGATCTCAGGGAACAGACTGAGACTCAAACGTACATCCGGTCCTCCAGCCGTCGGGCGCGATGCTGCCGTCGCTGAGGATGAAGACGATGAATGTGAGGCCGGCAGTGACGAGGAAGGCTCCAACCCAGTCCAAGCGTCTATTCCTTGAGCTTCAGTACTACCGAAAACCTGTGATATTAACGCAAAGTGCTTACTTATCAGGGAGTGCGTACGGGACATCTGCCTCTATCGATATGTAACCACCGAGACAGCACATAGCGCTCAGTCCAGCCAGAAAATAGAAAGTCGAACGCCAGCTCTGCCTGGACGAGGAGTCAAGTAGGTTTGGTACCAAATCCGGATATGAGAAGACCTACGCCGTGAGCTGAGTCAAAACACCGCCTACGGTGCTCCCGAGTGCGCCACCAACTGGAGCACCTGCTGCAAAGGTCGCAAACGCCACGGAACGAATATGCGAAGGCGGGAAGGTGTGCGCGAGAATACCGAGCTGAAGTGGGTGAGCAACATGCGGAAGCTGATCATGATGGGTGTGGAAGCAGCACTCACAGCTGCTGGCATGGACGCGGCGGGCCCGAGGCCTTGCAGGGCACGGAGGATGTCAATGGTAATCTCATCTAAGGCAATCTCAGATTAGGTGCCGGAGCTCGCTCGATGGCAGAGTACACTCACCTTGTGCAAAACCGCAGCCTAAGCCGAAGATGCCCATCCATGCACATCCTAGGATAAATGTGAGCTTGCGGCCGAACAGGTCGGCAAGCCTTCCCGGGAATAAAAGTAGACATCCCTGCGATGCCGGATGTTAACACGAAGACGATGCCCATAAGACATGGTGCGGCACCCAGTGATGAGACTCACTGAGCTGAGCGAATAGGCCGAGACGATCCACTGCAACTTGGACTCGATGATGTTGAGGTCCCTGCCAATTGTCGGGAGCGAGATCGACACCGCAGTCATGTTCGCAATCTCTCCAAGCGCTTTACATATACGTGAGGCGTGCGAATGTGGAGGAAGTACTCACATTCAAAATCATGGCAAGCGTGACGGTGCCAATAAGGACGATGTCCTTCGCCATCGATCGCTTCACATGCGCAATGGAGTGATCGTCTTTGCGGGCATGAGGTGACCCAATCTCGAGACTGTACGCCTCAGGTCCCAGTTTTGATTGGTGAGTGCTGGACGTGTGGGTGACGCTTAGTAGCCGTAACGTAGCTGCTTCCCACGGCCTGCATAAAGGCGGGGGAGATTCCCGAGAATGAGAGAAGCTTCGGGCCTCTTCGGGCGGCTTGCACATAGGTAGGTTGAGCCCGCCATTTTACAATGGCCGCTGGGTTAGGCGAAACGCAACAGGTGGAGGAGGTACTCGGAATTGCATCTGGTAACACCAGACGAGATGTACTGGGGAACGATGTGGAGGATAGAATGCGAAGATGGGACGACTGCCCAAAAAACTTCAGATAAGGTCGGGCACGCACCGGCGACCTCCCTTATTCTAACTCGCCTTGCTCGTCGCCGTTATCCCCTCCCTGGATCCTCTCCGTTTTCTTCTCGCACCGCACCACGCGCCTCACCCTCTCCAACACCTCTCTCTGTCTCTCCTCGCCGGCCGCAACCACGTCCGCCAACATCACCACCGCGTCTTCGATGTCCCGCCTGCGTATCCGCGGCCCCCAGATGCTGTGCCGATAGGTGTCGACGAGTCGCACGCACTCGAGCGCGCTATTGGCCGATTGCGCGACCATCGCGGCGGCCGCACGTGGGGGGAGAAATGTCGCCTGCCCAATGTAGAGCGTGCGCAGGCGCGGGAGGGACGGAAGAAGGGGCGCCTTGGAGAACGAGGTGTGGAGGCCGAGCTCGTCGGAAGGGAAGGACATGTTCGTTAGGGTAATATGCTCGACGGTCGTCCAGGTACCGATCGCGCGCGCGAGATGGTATGTTGCCAATGGCACAATCTGCATCGGACCCAGCCACGGAAGGACGCGCGGCGATTTGGTTACTATCGCCGGAAAGGGTCAAAAAAGCGCATACTCACCGCGGTCGAGAAGTGATGATCTGGGTCGGGGCCCCTCCAGACGAACGTCTTCGGACTGCGCGCATGAGAAGGCAGACGAGGAAGAGAGGATGATGGTTCCCGTGAACAAGGACGGTCATGTGCGCAGCGCGGGTGATAAGCTCACTTTGCAAGTGCTAGTGCCTCGTAGACGTAGCTCAGGTGCGGGTTCCCGCTATGCGAGTGTAGCCGCAACGAGAGGAGTCCCAACGACAGCTTCGTCCCATCCAGGCAAGAACTGTTGGCACCAAAGTCATGGCCACCCACATCTCCCCTTGAAGCCATGGTCGAGTTCAGACACCGTCGGAGCGCTGCCGCCATATGCTTGAAGATTTCGAAGTCGGCTGAGCCGCCTGCAAGGGCGATGGCAAGCGTTCTTGGGGCACATGCGAGCCGAGTCGTTCCCTCTGAGAAAAGAATGAGCTGGCCGATCGAGCAGAACTCGAGGTGTGCGTGAAGGATGGGTTGGCCGAGTTTGAGGAACGTCTTGTTGACACATAGGAGCTCGGCCGGATGACGATGGCCGCGAAGCGCAAACGCCAGAATTTCCTGCAAGAGTTCGATAGGCATGACCGCGAGCGACATTAGGACACAGAGACAAATGCCAAGGGGTATTTGGGGAGGCTGGATATTGTCAGAGATGCTGCCAGTGCTACGAGACGTACTGTAGGCTTGACTCATTTTGACTATAAGGTCCAGCGCCAATATTCGGTCCGATAGCGGAAGCCGGTAACAGGTCCGGATCCGCACAAGGGTCAGAAGATGATCGCAATGCATACCGGTGGTATGGTACACAGGAAGCATTGACAATACCCGAACATAAACCTAAATCAATCACTATCGAGTTCAATCTACGACATAAAACGGCGAAGCTCATGAGAATCGCGAACGCCAAGTATTCTGGTGTGAATCAAGTAGGGGATGCGGCTCACCGTCTCAGCGACCTTCCGCTTGGCCTTCGCTGCAGCGGCACGGGTAGATGTCCGACCGGCCGGGGTAAAGCTGAGGGTTGACTGAGTCTGCTTGCTAGTTGAGGTAGCGGCCTTCGTAGCGGCCTTCTTCGCTGGGGCTTTCTTCGTTGACTGACTACAGAGCAGAGAAACAATGTCACGTCAGCGGAGACGCATGGGAACGGGGTAATCTGGATGACGGGCCTGAGAACTGCTGCTCGGTTCGTCCGCTTCGGTGGGGCGACTTCCTCTTCAATCTCGTCTTCGTCTTCGTCTTCGTCGGATGGGGGTGCGGCAGCCTTCTTGCCTCGTGCGGGAGCCTTCTTTGCGGGAGCCTTCTTTGCAGCAGCCTTCTTCGGCGCAGCCCTGCTCTTGGTCTTGGGTGGAGGTGCATCCGATAGCTGCTCGAAGTCGGAGCCCCCGTTGTCCACGTCCATCATCATGGAGTCCACGGATGCATCGGACTCCTCTCCTGCCTTCGCCTTTCCCTGAGGCAGATTATGATCAATCCTAAATAATGATTTAGAACTGATGATGATTGCGCACCTTGCCCTTGCCCTTCGCAGGCTCTTCGTGTCGATTGTCAAGATACCGTTGCTCATGCTCACCACGAACTTGCTCGACGAGTTCGTCGAGGTTGTCAGCATCGACCTCAACTTCGTTGGCCTGTACGCCCTTCATCAACGACTTCAAAGTGTCAGAGACATGGCTGCCATGCAGGAACGATCAGCACCGAAAGCGCAGCTTCAGAGCGGACGGGACGAGCGAATCACTCACGTCTGGATAGCGTGCAAGTCATCTTTGTCTACAAACATCCCAATCGCGTCCGACATCCCCGCCTCGCCCAGCAACTGCAGTTCCTGCGCCGCCAGATACTCGCGGACGAGCGTCTGCACCCGTACCTTCGACAGCTTCTCCGACACGCTCAGCTCGGGGTCGTCGATGCTGAGCTCTGGCTCGTCCGCCTTGATTTTGCCCTTCGCCCCGCGCGCGCCGCTCTTCTTCGCGCGGTGGAACGTGAGCACGTCACGCGGATTCGCGATGCGCCCGATAAAGTCCTGTCCAAACCGGACCGGGTTAGACATCTCGGACGCGCCGGACGTCTCGACCTTGAGGCGGACGAGGGGCAGGGGACGGGGAAGCTCGGGCGAGCCCTCTTCGACTGCGCGTGCGTTGCGCTCGTCCCATTGTTCGTTGGCCTTCTCTATGAGTTCGTTCACCTGTCGTGCCATCAGCATAGAAGTGTAACGGCTTTGGGACATGGCATACCCTGTTCTTCAAGAACTTGCCGATCTCAATCTTGTCGTTGAGGTCAAAGCCATTTTCTTCCGCTGCCTCACTCAAATCGACTTCATCGATGACGAACGGCCGCACGCTCCGCAGAGGGACTGGCGTGAGTTCAAACTCCTTGCCCTGGATCTTCAGTAGCGCAACGTGCCTGCAGCGGGTCTGATCAGGTCTTGTATATACGAGACGGTACGCGAATACTCACTTCTCGATGGCTTCTCCATCCGCGAGAGATGTCGCAACAGAAGAGCCAGGCTGGGTGATGTAGTATCGCTTTCCTGCCACAGGCTCAGGAATAATGCGGCAGTCGTGCTCGTGGCCCCAGACGACCAGATCTATACTGTCGTCAAACATGCCTTCTGGAACGGATTGCTGGGGTCCGTGTGCCACACTATATGCGCATATTAGAGCGTGTATCCGCATACATGCACATATGCTCACCGATTCTGGTGCAAAAGCAGGATGTTGAACCAGCTGTCCTTGTCCTTCGGCATGTACATTCGGACGCGGTTGCTCCGAAGTTCGAAGTGCATACGCTGGTCTTTGACATTACCAACGCCGTAAAGTCCGAGACGCGTGTTACCCTTCCGCAAAAGGACGGGTCGGATGGCGATGCCGGTGTCCATGGCTTCAGCGTCATTCATTGGCAGGTCGATCTTACCCATGAAGTTGATGAGGCCAGTGACGGAGAGCATGTCCAACGCGCACAGAGCCCCTTCCTGTATATATACGTGATTTCCGGCGCATATAAGTAGATGTATGCTATGTACTCACTGGGCCTGCACCTTGTGGGTCATCGTGATTCCCGTGAATGGAGAAGACAGGTATGGAGATGTTCAGGTTAGGGTCTTCGTAGTTGATTGCTGGGAAACTATGGATGTCACTATTCGAATGCAGAACTTTCGCATACAAAGCAAACTTGCGATACTCACGAGTAACCAGCTGCCTTTCCGTCATTGGGATCGCTCAGGAGCTCGACCTGGATCGGCCGGTCTCCAAGCGTGTATTCCCGCAACAAAGCCATAACTTGGTACAAGCAATCTCTTGACGGTCGATTCTCATGGAACAGATCTCCCGCAAGAAGGATGAAGTCCACCTGAACGCGACGTGAGTAACCGCACCGGACACGCACAGCAGCCTCCTTACATCGTGCTTCACCGCAAGCTGGAGGATCTCCTTGAACGCCTCGATAGAATCCTGCCCGCGTATAGGGTCCCGTTCCAGATAACCTATATGATTGTCCGTGGCCAACATGATCTTTATGGTGTCGTCCGTGTCTGCCAGGGTAGTACAAAGGGTCTGTCAGTGTCTCTGCCCCTCACCGTTTGCGCAACACTTACAGGCGTTGCGAATCGTTGGCGGGGGAATTCCATCATGCTCGTCTTCAGAATGGTCGCTCATCGTGTCGTGTGACGCGAACGAAGAGGAAGAAAAGCGGTGAAGTGACGGTCAGGGTCAACGTGAAAGACAGTCGCGCGACGCGTGCCGAGACGCGTCTGGCGGGCGCCTGTCTGTGCGCGCGTCGATCGGGCGCGCAGGCAGGGCATCCGCAGCGCCTTCGCCTGTCCCCGCCAGCACCGGCCAGCAGCACTCTTGCTTGTCTCCTCACCGCGCTTTGTCGACGTCTGCTTGGGCAGCAGCGACTGGTTCCTGGTCTGCTTCGACGGCTCATACACAACAATCTTGGGCCTCGGGTTTCCTTTGCATTGACGAGTCGAGCATGGCGTCCCAGTCATCAAACCAGCCCGCCTCAAGGGCCTTGGTGGTGAGCAATCCGTTGCGTCTATGTGCATTTGTGAGTGTCTAAGCGTGTCACATATAGGCGGGCACTGTGTCCTTTTATTTGGTTGCTGCCTTGGCTGTATGTCGTCTGAACTTGTATGCGGTGGGAGGGTAATTAATCCATGGCACGCTATTCCGGACGGCGGCGTAGATGATCATTGCGTGAGTGTTAATTTGGTCTGCATTGTTGGAGCCTATGGCTGTCCGCGGTGAGCGTATGTTGTTGCTTTGGTGTGCCTCCGCCAGAACATGCACACGATTCGCCGGAGCTACGCCATCGTGCAGACAATTACTGACCCTCTGTTTAGAAACAAATGGGTCCTCAATACCACCGAAACGCCCCTCTTCTTTTTGCTTGCGCAACTTCTCATTGCTGTCATTCTTTTCCTTATCGCGCATACAGTAGGCCTCCTCCAGTTGCCAGTCCAACTTGACCTCCAAGTCTGCAAAGGATTGATACCCATGGTTGGCCTGAACGTCATCGGGCTCAGGTGCGCAGCTCCCCTCCGGTCTCCGGATATGTTCCGTTAGCATGTTTCTGAACACCTATGTTTATAGCTTCAGCAACTATACCCTCAAGTACGTCGATGCCTCCTTCTACCAGGTGGCTCGCGGCATGGTCCTCCCCTTCACCGTCGGCACCTCTTTCTTCCTCCTCAGCGCCCGTCCCTCGTTGCGCATTTTCGCCGCCTGCGCTGTTGTCACCACTGGCTTCTTCGTCGGCGTCTTCCTTGATGGCACCAAGGTCTCCATGATCGGCGTCGGTTTCGGCGTCACCTCCTCGATGATCACTGCGCTGCACTCAGTCGTTATCAAGAAAAGCCTCGATGTCGTGCATGGCAGCGCGCTACATCTGTCATGGTACACAAACTTGCTGAGCACCTTCGTGCTCGCCCCTGTGATCGTACTCGTCGGCGAGCTCCCGGGAGTTATGAAGCTTCTGTTTAGCCCGAACCAGGCTGTCGAAGGCGAAATGAGCACGCTCTCGACCTTTGTGTTCGGTTCTATCATCACGGTGAGTACTCGTAAAACGTTAAATTTGATCTGCGCACCAACCTTGACACGACTGTAGGGCGTTTTCGGTTTCCTCATGAGCGTCGCGAGCTTGATGTCCATCAAGGTCACCTCTCCAATTACGCACATGGTCTCCTCCGCTGTTCGTGGCGTCGCCGCGTCCATGCTCGGAGTCTGGATTTTTAGCGAGGTCGTTACCCAGTAAGTTTTCCCAATCTTGTTGTGTCGTGTTTCCCTCTCTTGTTCCCACTCGGCGTAGCTTACCCTTCTGTCGCCTAGGGGCCGCTGGTCATCAATCGCGATCATCCTTCTCGGCTCTATCTGGTACACGTGGATCAAGCACCAAGAGTCACAGCAAACCAAGGGCTACGAGCCCGTCCCACTTAACGAGATGGAGCAGGGCAAGGCGAACAGCCCGAGTCTAACACGCACCTCCCGCGACGCTCGCGACTGAAATTTAGGCATACAATATTCGTCGCACATCTTGACAGATACATACATGTGGATAGCGACATTGGGTAGAGTAAATATGCCGGACCCTGTGCCGCTAATATCATAGAGCTGTTAGAGGTTTTCGTTTATTTCTTATTGCTTGCTACTTACATATATGATCCTCGAATTGAGGCCGATGAGAATATTCAACAAGCTGATTGGTTACATTAAGAGGAGATCCATGGTGCGTGGTGTAACAGGGTACAATATGGTGCAGCTAACGATATCAAAGTCCTTATAGATCCGACACAGACACCTGTGAGCTTGGTGTCGAGACGAAGTAATTCCCAGTTCTCGACGGAGCAGCGACTTGCACCTCTGTAAGCCCCCGGGGATGTCCTTGCGGCTGTACCTCGTCAGTGTATATGCACACTGTTCAGCGTTAAGATTGCTGATCGTCGCCGCATTCCGCAGGGCGGGGAGAGAAGTCCTGGGTCCGGGCAAACGCGCTGGTCAATTTTTGGTGTCCGCTGACTTGCAGAGCACGGGAGGCTTACCTGGTCATTGAGGCGCCTCTCTTGGGAGCGACCCGTCCAGGCAAGGCACATCCATGAACCCAAGGTTGGAACCGTCTCCACGCTGGCTGTTCTCGCGCTATGAGGCTGACGGTCAACCAAGGCGACGCACAGAGCAACACTTCAAAACCTACCCTTGTGATCCAACGCTCTATCGCAACGATCTTCAACACGAGTCGCGTGTCGAGTTGATTGAGCCGATTCTCGAGACTGTCGATCCGGCTGTTCGTCTGCTCGTTCTCCTGGCGAATTTGCTCGTTGTCCTCGACCCTTACTACCACTGACCCGTTTGCGCCTGTGCCGAGGGTGGATTGGAGTTGGTTCGACGCACCCGAATCTAGTCGAGGTCGGAAGGAAGGTTCGGTCCTAGACATGCTATCAAGGAACAGTTTCTCCAACTTGTCGATGCTATCCTGGAGCTCCGTCTTGACTTTCAGGACGTGCTCCCTGATCTTCACGTCTGGCTCGTTGGCGTCAAGCTGGGTATCGGCTTCAGTATCCTCGATTTTCATCCTCAGATTCTTTATCTTTGTGTCAATCTTGTGCCATGCCGTCGACGTTGTTCTTGACCCTCTCCGTTTGGTCCTCCAGATCGTTTACTTTCCTCTGCACCCATTCAACCCATTTTTCGACCGTCACGAGCTTGCTCTCGAGCTCCTCGAACTTCTTGTCGTACCACCTCTCCGCCTTCTCTTCCGACACTCGGATAGCATCCACGAGGCGCACGCGAATGTCCTCCTTCACCTGCGTCAGCCCGTCCACGAGTCGCTCCTCCATGTCCCCCTCGATGCTCTCCATCTCGCGCTTGACCAAAACAAACCGCTCTCGATCAACCGCCACTGCCTGGTCAATCCGACCCTGTAGCTTTCTCACCAACTTCTCAACCCGAGCCTGACTCTCTCTCCCCATCTCCGCGACGAGCTTACCTACCCTCTCCTCGATATCCATGCTCTCCAGGAACCTTGTTCCCTGAAACACGAACGTCTCTCCCGGTGTTTGTATCGACGTCGACGCACTCCGGCCAAGACCGTCGCGCCGCTGGAGTTCCTCGATCTTCCTGCTGGCCGAGCCCAGGAGATAGTGCATCATGTCCACACGCCGCGTGCTCGCCGCCATCTCGTTCCTGAGGTCTGCGGCCTCCGCGACGCACTGCTTTATCTGCTCGTTCTGCGCCACAATGAGCTGCTGCGCTGTGTAGGTCGCGTAGGGTCTGAGTGGCTCGTTCGCGCGGTAGCCCGCTAGTGCTGCGGCTTGAAGCGCTGTGGGGGGCATGAGAGAGTTCCAGGTGGTTAGAGAACGGGTCGCGGGCGGAGCCGGTCGGGGAGGGGTGGACGTAAGGTCTGTTGCACCCATCGAAGAGGCGAGGGCGTGGTAGCGGGCTGAGATCGCGGTGGAACCATCATTAGATACTCCTGGACGGTACGTGGTTAGTCCTTCGGCCTGTCATTGAAATAGCGCACTGAAGGACGTACTGCTTGCTCCACAACCCTGGTCCGCGTCGGAATGGTCTGGACTTCGCGAATAGCTAGTCGAGAATTCCATAGCTTCAGTTTGTGGGGTGGTGGGGTGGTGATGGTGGTCGATGGTTGAGGTGCTCGTCGCCGCTTGGTTCGAGTCGCAGTGCCTGTCTCGAGACAAAATCGGCAAAACCCGCTTATATCAAGAACAAGAATGAAGGTAGGCGACCTCCTTTATGAATGGTAAAGAAGACTAAGCCACCGACATCGTGCTGGTAACCGTCTCTTAGCGAATTGAACAAAGGTGTTTTCCTTGAAACGCCGAGCATTTCGCCTTGCACGCCTGTCTTGTCCGGCAATTCAAGCACAACTGCCTTTATCGCAACTTAAATGTGTGAAGACACATCCAGATATTTGAATCCAATGGTCCTCTCACATTTAGGAGGATTGGCGTCGTATATGCATCCGAGTGGCATTTCCATTCGTTCCTATTACAATACAACAACAAAACATGATTCGGAATTGGGGGAATATGGTGCGAAACCTATTTCGTTGTAAAGTCCATCGCTAATGCTCGCACATGTAGAATTCAACCTCGAACAGTTCCTTGTTGTGTTCCACGACGAACGTCGAGCGCTCGGCCATCAGCTGCTCCCGCACATCCTCCGCCTCCTTGCGCGATACCTTCCCCTCGCGCGTGTAGTCCACCACGATGTCGAAAAGCTCCTGCGGCAGCAGCTGCAACGAACACGCCTCTCCCAACGCCTCCGCCGCCCAGTCCTCCTGTTGCGGAGGCACGTCACCCGTCGACAAGACCTTCGTGAACGGATCGACGAGGAAGAAGCACAAGATCTTCCTGTGGCCGGGCTTCGTCGGGTCCGCGAGCTCGAAGGCGTCGACGCGGTGCTGGTAGATGTTCGGGAACGCGATGCACTTGCCCTCCTCGGCGACGATGCTGCCGAACCGCTGATTGAGGAACGAGTCCCGCTGGAGGCCGAAGACTAGCATGTAGCCCGTGTCGTCGCTTTGCTCGTAGTCGAGATGCACGCCGTTCTCTTCGCTGCCGACCGCACCCCGGAAGTCGAGGCGGGATTCGGTGATGTTCTCGCAGGCGTAGTAGTACAGGCCCGTCGCGACGATCGCCTCGTTCGCCATGCCCTCGACGTGCCAGGATCCGCCGGGGTAGGCTGGGTTGTCGCCGGGCGTCAGGACGATGTTCGCGAGCTTGACGATGACCTGCAGCGTCCGACCGCGAAGGGAGATCGTCGTCCTGCCCTCGGTAGAGGGCGGTTGGAAAGGAACTGGTTCGGGGACATACGGCCATTTACCACACCACGGTACATCGATGAAGGCGCTGTCGTTTGGGTCTGGCTCGTCATATGGCCGGGGTACACTGGAATGCTGTGTATATGTATGCTTGTACCACGAGTTTGGTTTTGGGCGAACGGCGGTCGGAGGCTCGGGGCTGATTGCGTCTCCCAAGACGTTCTCGAAGAGAGGGATGAAACGCGAGAAGATGGAGGAGATAGTCGGATAAAGGACGCGATGGTGGGTAGGATGGAGGCTGTTGATGTATGACAGCGCCGTCACGTCCCCGCTCTCCGACACCTGGAAGTCGGTCGGGAGCCACTGAAACTTGGGAGAAATGACATAGTCCAGCCCCGGCCTGCGAAACCTGTCCATGTCAGGACGCTGCCGCATGTATTCCTCCTCCGTGATGACTGTGACAGAATCAGCGCCTGGCGTGTCGTCGCGCGACTTGACGTACGACTCGCCAATGCGCAAGCAGTACATGGAAGGATGGACGAGATCGAGGACTTGCTTGTTGGATCCGGGATGCCAATCCTTGTCCTCGTCTGGGACGGACTCCAAAACAGAAACACCGTCCAGGAGAGATGCTTTGAGCGTCGCGGGGATCAACGACCGAGACTCGTAAACTTTGGGAACTGCGGCTGCCTGAGCGGATTATCACGAGAGCGTTAATGGTTCGATAAATGAAGGTAGGAATGTCCTCACAAAAATTCCGGTAGTCGAGTTGTACCGAGTTGCCTCATAGCGGAGCTGGTCGAAGATGTAGTCCAGCTGGGGGTCGGTGATCTTGCTTCGCGGCCACTGCCACTTGTCCCCAGTGGCAATAACATCGGATTCGAAGCGCTTGGGACCGCCCCAGAAACGGTCCACGATGGCAGCATCCTGCTCGACCATCTGTTTACGCCACTTCACGGCTAGGTCAGGATCTTGAACTTTGTTCCACCAGTTGGGCTTTGAACGAATTTGTCCCGAAAGCCTCCACATGCGGAGCTCGATGAGAGGGATCGGGTAGCGAAAATTGAACTCGAAAGGAGTCGGGAATCGGGGCGTGGTGTCTGCTGGCATCATGGTGAAACTTCGACGAGCTAAGCCTGAGTACTAGTGGAGTGCAAGGTGATAATCCAGTTCAAGTCTATGTGTGGGCTACCTGAGACCAACTCCGAGCTGGCCTTTATCGGGACGGAAACTTGAAGTGGCGAATTACGTAATCTGGCTGACGGTACTATCAAGTTGGGGCCTACTGCAGTACGTTCCGGACTCGGACTGGCAGGTGTCTAACAGATTACTTGCCCAATGTAAGGAGGCACACAACTGGATCCTATCCATAACGAATTCGAAGTAAGTCCCTGCCAGATCACTTCGAATCTGGTACACTGGTATTCGGACACCCCGACTGACGATTTTATGTTTCCTGTTCGCCGGTCACGGACGTCTGCCCCAAGTCGCTTCCCGTATCGGTGCTCCAGTCACGTCTTCCGTACGATGCCATGGCTCTTAACAGACATCTTGGGCGGTCCGTCGCGACTCGAGACCACCAGCTGAGGATCCGAGTCGATCCCAGAACTTGAACCCGGGCATGGCTTCAGGAACTGGACTTTCTTTCTTCTGTAACGCCAAACTTTGCCAAAATTGCTCCATGGGAGACCAGCTGCCAAACTTGCAGGGAACCCTCAACCACACCGCGCCGGAGTTTCGCCGTGAGTCTCGCAGTAACTTTTGCCTCCGAGCACCTAACACGATTGGACACGCTATAAGTATTCGTAGGTTCCTAATCGGCCTGAACTAGCGGCCAAGTCTGCTTCACGGTTAGTGATTTTCGCGGTTCTAGAGTGTCTATCTCACCGGGATGTCCGTTCGCAGCGCACCTCGAGACCCACTTCGGGTACCCGTACTCTAGCGAACGGGATACAATATGATCAATCTGGGGGGTCCAAAATGACTATCCTCAGATGACGCAAAGAGTGGCAAATTCATGAGAAAAGACAACACTCCAGTGAGTTTCGCCACTGCCAGTAGTATCAACTGCACGGCCATGGTGACGTAGGTTCCTCCGCTCTGTCTTCTTAAAAACCCATACCGCGTCGGCACCAAGGCATTCACCCCATGGCGCTCCAGTTCAGTCTCCTACTCCTGGTCGTCTCTGCCGCCCTATTCGTCCTCCGACAGAGGATGAAAAGGGATTCTCCCCTACCGCTTCCACCTGGCCCACCAGCGCTGCCGCTCATCGGCAATTTACTCGATATGCCCACTAACAGGGCTGTCGGCTTTCAGGCCCTGTGCGCAAAATATGGTGTGTCTACTACTATGACTTTTTGTATACAGTGCGGATATATTTTTTATGTCGATTTTTTATTTCAGGTGATATAGTCCATCTCGATTTCGCTGGCCAACCCATGATCGTCCTCGGATCCCAGGAAGTCGCATCAGAGCTCCTCGAGAAGAAGTCCTCGAACTATTCGGATCGAGTCCCCTCCCCTATGTTTGACATGTACGCATCCTCTTCACGCTTCTCTGCGCCATTTGCTGAGGCGCAATTATGGCAATATTCAGTGCCGGGTTTAAATGGTCGTTCGCCATCCGGGAATACGGGTCGTTCTGGCGTCGAGGAAGACGCGCCTTCCACCAGTTCTTCAACCAGACCGCCGTACAGAACTATACCACTGACAACCGCCTGGAGGCCCACCGTCTCGTGATGCGCCTCATCGACAAGCCGGAGGCGTTCGTGCACCACATCAGGCAGTAAGTCACATTACCTTCGTCCCCCTGCCCCGACCCCGTCTGTGGTTGCCCGACTCTTGCTTGTTACGAGGGCTGACGTGTGGTCCCAGCCTGTTCGGATCCTCCATCATGCGCGTTGTGTACGGCATCGAGGTCGACGAGGAGCCAGTCGATTACCTCACGATGGCGGAAGACACGATGGCGATTTTCTCCGAGGTGCTACAGCCTGGCAAGTACCTCGTCGAGGTTCTCCCATTCCTTCGCTACCTGCCCTCATGGGTCCCTGGGGCGACAGTGATGCGCGAAGGTCTCGTTTGGCGGCGGGTGGTGTGGAAGCTCGTCGAGGAGCCCTGGAAGTTCGTAATGGCTGCTATGGTAAGCACATTCCCTCTCCGTCGGCACCAGGCATACTTTATATGCTCACGAGATTGCGGTCATATGTAGAAGGGGGGAACCGCCCGTCCATCCATGGCGGCTTTCTTGATGGCAGACGTGCCGCAGTCGTATGGCGAAAGCAACGACGTGTCCGAGGAGGAAGAGATCTACCGTAGCGCTTCCGCCACAGCATACGCAGGTAAGCACAATCTCTCTCTCGAGCTCTGAGAGGAATGTCTTGAGCTGACATGAGATAATAGCTGGAGCAGATACTGTAAGAGCCGCATCAGGATGTGCATCGGAGAGGAAGTTGATTCTTTCTTAAAAGATACTGTCTACCGTCCAAACCTTCTTTCTCGCGATGGCCAGCCACCCGCAGGTGCTCAAGAAAGCACAGGCGGAGCTCGACGCGGTCGTCGGGCCGCATCGTCTCCCAGATTTCGAGGACATGAAGTCGCTCCCATACATCTGCGCCCTCGTAAAGGAGCTGTTGCGGTGGCGCGTCGTGGGCCAACTTGGATTTCCGCACCGTGCGTTGGAGGACGATGAATACCACGGGTACTTCATCCCGAAAGGCTCCACACTTATTCCCAATATTTGGTGAGCATCTCCCGCCTACAGATCGCGTTCTTGCCTCTGAACGCGCCCATTCGGGTGGGCTATCGGGACAGGGCGATCTCGCGCGACCCGAACTTCTATCGCGACCCAGACGTCTTCCTTCCCGAACGGTTCCTGAAGGACGGCGAGCTGGACCCGGATGTGCGCGACCCTGCCACGTTCGTTTTTGGGTACAGACGGCGGTAGGTCCATTCTAGCCTTTCATTAGCTTTGACCAACTAGTTTGATGATTCTGGCCCGCGTTCGCACCAGGATCTGCCCAGGGAGGCATTACGCGACTTCGGTGCTGTTCATCGTCGTCAGCACCGTCCTGCACACACTGTCAGTCGCCGCGCCGCTGGACAAAGACGGGAACCCTGTCCGCTTGGAAGGGAAGATGACGGATGGGCTCATTTCGTGAGTCTGAGTGGCGGGTTCTATTCTCTGTTGGCGTTGCATGATATTTATCTACCTTGGGCAATAGGCACCCGGAGCCGTTCGAATGTGTCATCAAACCGAGGTCGGAGCAGGCTGCGGCGCTCATAAAGGTGAGCTGTGGCAACTTCGCCGGGGTCCATGAGTAGATCGTATGATGACGAGAACTTGAATGGAATTCCAATGCTGTACAATCAGTGCTAGAAGAGCTCCAGTATAACATAGAGTCGACTTGCGACTAACCCAACGTGAAGGAATTTATTTGATGCGACAACTACATGTGGCCCGTGATGCACGGATGCCTGCCCGCACTAGATATCACTTGAACAACCCAAAGGCTTTCATGTTGACTGTACAAATACTATACCGCCAAATTTCCTCCGATAAAGGACGAGCCAAAGCTCTATCTAGTCGCCCTAACCTTAGGAGGGTCTAGTACGACTCCTTGTCTGTGTTGCTCCCGCTCATGCTCGTCGTCGCGAAGTCCCACTTTCGCCCCTCCATCTCGGTCGCTACACCAATCTGAATGCTGGCAGGCGTTCGGTCGCCCTGCACCTACGAGTCGCGGATGCCAGGCACCGTGTGAGCATACAACGCCTATCCCACAGCGACTGATGGTCTCACCTGAGGAACGTTCCAAGCCTCCGCCTCTGCGCGCTGTTGCGCGAACAGGAAAACGTTGGGGTTGGAGATGGGGTCAAAGACGACGACACCTCGGTTCTGATCTCTGCAGTTTAGTCTGTGTATGGCCGAAAATCAGGTGAAGGGCGTAATGATGAACTGAGCGACGGGTGCGCACGCAGATAGCAATGAAATCGCATAAACTGATGGATGGAGAGACGTGAGATTGATTATATGAAGTCATACGCGGTTACCGATACGTACGACGCAGGCCGATCGTGCTGAATATGAGATAGGGGGAAACGGACACCGTCATCGCGGTTGTACCCAGGCTCTGAACGATACTGAATACATTGCGGAGGAGTAGACCTTGTTAGATTACTCACGAAAAAGAAGGCAAGCGCGTTGAATACGCTGTGATGCAGGTATTCAGCAGTTGCACCAACATCGCAATACGATGCAGCTATCACCAGTGTAATACCCCTGGGTGAGAATGTAAGCAAAGTGGAAAGATCACTAGGTTCACGGTACACACCTGTATTCACGATGTAAATGGTGAAAAGGTCCGCCTTTGGCTCGGTTCTGATACAAAGTCTCAGCAGGAATATACCCTGGTTTGTTGAAAACTTGCCGCTTGGCACCAAGACGGCTACGACGCAGGACGATAATGAGCGCGCTCGTAAACAGTAGATCTGCCAGGAGGGGCAATGCCAATGCCGATACAACAAGATCCTGTGCAAACTTCGTCTCAGAGCCACGACCGAACATTAGATGGCGGCCAAGCACAAACTCGCAGGATTTGTGCCAGGTTCCACAAGCCAACGTGTTTGAGACTGCGAGAATGCGTGAGACCATGTCCATGCGTTAGTTCTTCAGAATGACCCACGATAGGTATGCGGCGGCTGGAAGACACAAATCACCAACAGCATCGAAGGATATATGCGATGACAAACGGCGTACCAATCGATAATACTAGATGTGGACAGGCGTCAAACGCGTGATAGTTATACATCACAGACGGGGAACTCACCAATCTCTCCGATGAGCACAAGTATCTGATGAGAGGTGAGGTTCAGAGGTCCGAGTCGCTATAGGTAGGAGATAAGGACAACCCACCGCGAACCCGACCAGGACTCGATAGTATCCGCCCACTGGGGTTGCATTAGCAACAGGCAAATACCGGTAAAGTTCAAGACTTACATAGAAATACACGTCGGGCAAAGAACCTGATTTATAGAGCGTCAGACCTGACACGACAACATTTGGCGGTGAAGCAACTTGCATTTGGGAAACAAGCACTATGGAACTCTGCGGTGCAATCAGGTCATGGGAATCGTCCAGCTCGAAATCCGCCATGCTTACCGAAACAACAGAGATAGACTAGGCACGCATCTCAGCCAGCAACCCAGTAGCGCGAAAAGCACAGCGTAAATTTGCGTACATTTAAAGACCTTGGATCATCTCATATGAGCTTTTGTATAAGAAGGGAGCACGCATGACATACCAGACACCCGTGGACGCCGGACTGAAGAAGTGGGTCACCATCAAGTAGTAGCTGAGCTTTGGTTAAGACCCGGCCGAACATCGCCACGTATCATGACACTCACCAAGAATGCATGCCAAACACGGTGTGGACAGTCTCTAATGCCCTTGATAAACGGTCGTGAGATCGCTACTGCATATTCCATCGAAGATGCTGTCTCTTACATGACGAGCACGACCTGCGAGTGCGAGGGTAAGACAGGGTTAGTCAGATGCGAAAGGGGAGGGGCCCTCACCAGTATGCGAATGAATCGCGCATCCGAAGGAAAAAGCCGGAAATATCGGTAGGACTGGTGAACGCTCAGCCCGTACAAACTGCCCCTTCGTGAGTCCAGCGTTTCCCTGGGAAACTGGCTGGTGGACTTACATCAACCCGAAGAATGTCTGGAGAAGGTCAATCCCCAACGCTGCCCTGTTTGAAGGCGTGACCTCCAGAGGAGAGGAAGTGTTCGAAAGAGGCGAGTCCATGGCCACCGCAGACGAGATCGTCGAGACGTTGGCAAGTTGGGGGCGGTCTCGGGGTCAGACTACTCCGAGGCCGCGCATATATACTCGGGCACCGTGGCAGAATCAGTGGCGTGGAAACCCTGTTGAACAGTTCTATCAGCATCGGCCGCTGTACCGCAAACCTTGAGAGTGGGAGGCACCGTGACATGCCTGGAAACCAAGGTTCCCCGGGATATGCGGCGATAACGACGGGGGCAAAGCAAGACAGTGCGCTACGCACCACTGCCCAACGCCTATGCTTGATATGAGGAAGACCGACCGTACATCTGTGGTACATCATCCGTAACACCTCGTGCTTCAGAAGGGTCGGTGGGAAGTGATTTGCCGGCATGAGAACGCCGATGACGGTCCTCCCAGGCTGGATGCCACTCCGAGCCGGGGGCTCTTCGTGTTTGGGTAAATCTATGATGCCTTGCCACGAGCTGCGCCACGATTGTGACCTTAATTTTCTCAGTGAAGTTAGAATTTGAGAGTCCAGGCTTCGGGAGATCGTTTTGTAACGAAGCTTCTGTCCAGCCTGCAAGGTTACGGGACAGATGTCACAGATCAAATAATGGCCAAATCAGGCGAGGGGCGGATGAGATCCACTTCTATGATCCCGTCTTCGAGGATGATCAGCCAAAGCAGAGTCGTTGAACAGGTTGATACGGATGGCTCTACAAGTCCCAAGATCCTTCATCAGCGGCTAAACGGGGCTGGGATGCTAATAAGTATTCGGAGAGCTACGTCCATACTAAGGTGCCACCTTATGCTCACCTGCATATGGACATGCGGTTCCGCGCGTCGACTCGGTCAGGAATACACCCCGAACGACATGGATGATGGAGAGGATGCAGCGAAAGTGCTGGCGGTGCAAGACGGGCTGGCAGTGATTCTTTGGGCGGAGCACAAAACTACAAGCGGAGAATGCGACTTGCTGAGGAATATACGAGCTCCGACACTTCGAGAATGTCTCCGATTAACATTCCTAAGCCAATGGCGAGGCTTGCCGCCAAATTGACGTCGCTCCGTCGTCATTAATTCATTCCCCGGCCTCATTCGTCTTTCCGTACACAAGATAAAAGGAGCCTTGCAATCGCCAACATTCAACATTCCCACCAACTTGGCGTTCAACATGTCAAGCGATGCGGTCCGGCTGCTCGAGATCCAGTTAGACGTCCACAAACGCCGCCTTCAACAGAAGGGAGAAAGAATACAAGAGTTGGAGGCGCAGAACATCGACCTTGAAGCTCAAGTTAACCACCTACGGGAAATAGTCGACAAGGAGCGGACGCCTTCGAGGAACGTACCCGGCCCCGGGCCTGCGGCTGATCTGAGTGTAAGTCCACTGTTCGTGTCGAGCTCGTCTTCTGCACCATTTCTCATCCGAGCCACGTGAAGACCTACCACAGAAAAGGGCACGGCAGGGCCGAAGGTTGGGATCGCGAAATCATGCGACCAAATGGCCACTCTTCGAATTCCAACGACTTGGAGGTCTGTGTTGGTCGATATGCTCACGCCTTCTCACGCGTTCTTACGATGTCGAGTCCAGAAAAAGCGCAGTGAACCGGACCGCATTCACGACGAGCCCTTGCTTGAATCGGGTGGTCCGGAATCCAAGAAGCGCAAGCTCAGCCCGGAGGTAATGCAACCTCGTCCTTCGAGCAGCGGCGACTATGCCGTCGGGAACTCCAGACGACACAGTGCTGCAGGTGATCCTAAAATCGATGTCTTGAAATGAATGTTCTGACCTTCACGCGTAGCCGATGTCCGCAGCGCCGACGGTGCCAAAGATGGCGCGGACAAACCTCCTGTTGGCCGCGAACAGTCTCTCAACTTCCCCCGTCCTCCTGAACCCGCACCAGTGCCAGTTACTCCCTCAGTACCTAGCTCATCACGCGGCGGCATCTTTGGGCCCGGTTCCCGTACTTACGACCTCGTAAGTCCATACCAACGGTCAGACCCAGTCGAAGACTCGGAGCCAGAGTCGGAGTCGAGCTCCGATCAAGCCGAAGACTACGTCATTCACGTACAGGTACGTCACAGTACCACCATCCGCTACTCACACTTACCCGCAATATTTCTCTACCAGACCTCCCGGAGCTCCTCTCCAACGTCGACTTTAGAAGCGCGGACAGCGAACGTAGCACCGTTCGACCACGGTATCGTCGCCGAAGAGTATCTCGAAGCGAGCGACGATCGCCAAACGCTCGGCAAGAGACTCGGTTGCAGCGGAAACGGCACCGTCGTGCGCGGCCGCGATGGAACGGATTACCTGTTCCCGCATCGCAAGCAGCACCCCTACGCACCTGCGGAGCAGGGCATGCCAGGACTGTTCTTCTCCGCAATATTGGACCGGACGCTATCGATGACGTACGAGGTCCTCGTCGGCATCTCCCCCGGCAAGTACAAGTACATGGGCGAGTACAAGCTTCGGCAGATGGATGCCCTCTCGCCGGAGGAGTTTCAGTCGCTGCCGCGCGGGGTACGCACTTACCAGCTCCTGGCGATGTCTTTCCAGCGATGTGCGCTGATCATGCATTCTAGACAAAGACGTTTTGGGCGAACAACATCTTGAAGCAGAAGAAGTTTGGGCCGATCCGGCGTCGCCTCCTCCAGAACCGAACATATAGTAAGAATCTCGACGCGGCAGACATCGTAAGAGCGTATGAGAAGGGAGAGGAGGTGAGCGGTCGACCTTCTGCGTCATGTCCCTCGAAGGTCGGCCCTAACCAGCTTCCCATGCTATGCAGAAGCTATACGTCTGGAGGATGAAGTGCATCGAGTATGACGACGAGTTGCTGTGCCAGGCGACTGGTCTTCCGCTCGAGGAGGGACACTGCTGCGGGATCTAGTGTCCGGTTAGCGTGGTATGGACTGACTTGTAGCCTCGTTTTTCTTGCTATTACCTTGGGATGAAAAGCGAGCCCGCTAAGTGTCAAGTGTCTGTTTCAATAGTCCGGTCCAATTCATGTATGTTAGGGAATTATCATTCGTATGGAGAGAGATTTAAATGTCATCGCTGCGCGAGTCAGAGCGATCAGAATGTTCAACGCCGCCCCAGGGCAAGACTGTTGGAAAAGAAAACTCAAGCTCAAGGCTGGAGTAATGCTAGATCCATAGAAGATGCTATGGACATACGTATGTATCGAGTCCGGCGACCTACAAGTATATCCTCCTTATGTCGGTGATAGACAAAAACAAAAAATAAAAACAAAACCGAAGGCCGGGACACCTATCCCAGAACTCATCACTCCCGAGGGCTTTGTATGTCGGGTAGAGGTCCTTCCAGGCGTCGGTCGTGGTGAATGAGGACGTCGTGTTCGTGTCCACAGCGAAGACGACCGCGAAGCCGGTCTCCAGATGGAAATCGATGTGACAGTGGAGGGACCATGGTCCCGGGTTGCTCGTCTGCAGGCCCGTTCAAGTTTCATCAGCCCTCGATAGGAACGTGGAGTCGGGCTTGAAGAAGGACAGAGACATACTGTGAAGCGAATCGTGACGTTGTCGCCCGCGGTGCCGGTGTTGAAGACGTTGCGGCGTGGCGGGTTGTCGTAGTTGTACGCGTCGCTGCCCGCGCTGCGGACAACGGAGAAAGTGTGCTGTGGTGGCGAAAAATAGCAATCAGCGTTGCATAAGGGTCCATGTGCAATACGTTACGCACCCCCGTGTAGGTGGAAGGGGTGAGGGACGCCCGGCGCATTCCGGCTCGTGATAGGGAACGAAAGCTGGACGGTCACGTTCGCCGGGAGGGCGTACACGCTGCCGCTCTGGAGGAGGTCCGCCGCGCTCGACGCGCCGCTGAGGATCTGGAGGAGGACGGGGACGGAGAGCGGCGTGTATGTCGCACCGTTGATGAAGAACTTCGTGCCGTTGAACGAGAAGTCGAGGTTAAGCACGTAGTCAACGCCGCCGGGGCTCGGGTCGCCGGGAGCGGCCGCGTGGTCGAGGGGCACGAGGTCCGTCTCGAAGAAGGGTGCGGTGCTGGTCGTCTGATTCGTGCTGGGCTCGATGTCGGTCGCGCCATCGTAGCGGAGGATGGCCGAGTTGATGCCGCCATCGAAGTCGCTGGTACCGCCGCTGGGGAGCGCACGAATCCAGTAGTTGCCAATATCCTGGTCCGCCGTGAGGATGAACGAGTAATGCTGGCCAGCAAATATCTGGATGGAGTCGACTGCCAGTGGCTCGTGGTTGACAGCGTCGACCTCGATGATGGTCATGCTGTGGCCGTCGATGGAGAAGGTGAAGCTTGGGTCCCAGGATATGGAGACGAGCCGGAAGCGATAACGCTTGCCTTGCGTGACCGAGATGATGGCGAGATTGATTGGGTCACCGCCGGTGAAACGGCCGAGGCCATTTATGAGGACAGGGTCGGACCCAAGCCTGAAGTACCGTCGGTAGACCGTGGCAGGAAGTACTTACTTGGGTGGAACTCACGAGAGACTCACCTTGGTGTACCTCGAGCATATAGGCGTGCTGACTGTTGACCAGTTCTTCGAGAAGTTCACCGCTGGAAATTTTTCAACGATGGGGATAATACAAACCTGTAAGATTGCCATCTTGTCTTCAATCTTTGGACACGCATTTACTAGTATGTTACCGGAAAGCGCAGCTATTGTCGGCTCCCGCGTCTACAGCGCACGGCTAGCTCAGCTGCACATCTAGTTCAGCCGCTATTCAATCCGTTCAGGACATAAACGGGCAACCCTGGCATCGAGCTACTCGCTGCTCTCCACAGGTCACACGAAGTTAGAAAGCCAAAAGATGATCCATTGCACACTAGTACGTTAATCCAGAATCCGGGTATCATCTTCCTGACAGACCAATGGGCATTGACCCACTCAGAGCTGGACGGGAACGCAGCCAACGGACACGGCGCCGCCCTTCAAAGCAGTCAGTAAGCGATCCGTATCGTCCAGACCACGAGAACAACACTTACGACGTTGTTGTTCTGGCAGCAAACGGGCTTCTGGGAGCACTGGGAGGTGATTTGCCCGCCGATGACGGTGACCGGGTTGCACTGAAGACCGATCTGGCCTGTGACATCCTGAACGTTGATGCCGAGGGCGGCGAGGAGGGCGGAGCCCGCAGCGGAGTTGGACTGGGTCCCAAATACTGTCAGCATTCCAAACACTTAGCTAGAGAGACGGGGGGACTCACGTTCTCGAAGCTGTTGCAGCATTGGATGTCCCCGGTGTTGCAGTCAGCACCACCAGCGAGCGCGAGGAGCGGGAAGGCGAAGAAGGCAGCAACGGCGGCGACGCGAGCGATCATTTCGAATGCGGTCGGTGAAGACGGTGGGTAGCTGGGGTGTTTTGCTGGAGTGCGAGAAGGGGAGTGACTGCGAGCTGATCTTCCTCTGCCCACCTCCATAGGTTTTTATACCCGCAGACAATGGTCTGTGCGTCGGTCTTCCGACAGCCAGCTCATCCTTCGTGTCGCAAATGTGCCACGATTAATTGAGACGCGGAGCCCTCGATGCGATGTCAACATCATGTCCTTCACCCTCGCCAGACAAGGGCGATGCCAGGTTTGGGATCTAGCCTTCAATATACATACGCGCCACCCTGAATGAACACTCAGCCGATGCACTTTATGTGGCTCGCAGCACTTCATTGAAACGTCGGGGAACACCCATTTCTGTTGGACGCGGGCGGCGCTGGACGCACCCGGAGCTCGTGTAATGGACGTGATGGGCTACGTCCTCAGACTAGTAGTAGCCGACGACTGCATGTTCCAAGACTTTTCGAGCAAAGTTGGGTTACCTCCTCTCGCGCAAAGTGCTATACGCGCGGCGCGGACTGATCCCGTTCGCAGCATAAGTACTCGCGGGTGGGATTTTTCGGTCGAGGGAAGCAGTACCGGTCCCGGGCCGTTGCAAGGAAATGGGTTCAAGAACTGAGGTCGGTTTCGAGCCACGCGCGGCGAATGCTCGGCTAGCTCCCTGCTTCCCAGCAATTGCCTTCAGGTTGTCTCCGAGGGCGGCCCAACATCCGATGTCCAGAACAATTCCGAATTGAACACCTGTGTGGTGCATGCATGCCTCAGTGGCCAGCTTGACACTTGTCCTTCAATCGAGATCCCGTGATCGCGACTTGTCTGGCAGGATTGTGTCAACTGCAATCGGAAAGGAACGCCGCGAAGCACGTACACAACTTTCGATGCCATCGAATCGTCCGTTGGTGTTGGATTGTGCGATTGCTCGTATAAAAAGTGAGTGATTCTTCAGGCAACAAGCAGTACGAGATTACACCGCTAGACAGTCATATCAGAGGCAAAAGTGGCGCATGAATGACCGCTTGGATGCGACGTCCACTAGTGCTACCAGTCACCTTGCAGATGATTGGCGCCCCACGCAGATTATCCTGGGAGGTCTAGAGCATGCCCGGTCCTGGGACTCACCAAACAACTACGTAAACTTTATCACGGAATGCAGCACTGAGAAGGTGACAGCGACTTTCAAAAGCATGTTGGCCAGACAGCGGCGGCAGACGCTACTTAAGGAAGCCCGCGTTCAAGTTGCTCGGTTCAGAAACATCACCGTTGAAGAATCGCATACATAACGTCGATATGTCATTGGGATGAATTGGAGGGAACGTTGTGTTAGTCGATCTTTTTGGGTGAGAACTGGAACGAGGACCAAAGGTCAGCTCTAGGGCATCACCATCGAAAGATAGGCGTGTCCGAAGACTCGGAGACGTACCACGGCGACCACCGTGCCATCGCTGAGCGTCTCCTTCCTCGGAACAAACTTGTAACCGAACCATTTTGGAACGATACGCCATGCCGCCCAGTAAATGACACCCGTGGCCAGGACTGCGATGCCGACAAGGCAGTACCTAGTGAAAGCAGGATTAACAACAGAGAGAAGTCGTCTGACGGTGAGGTGACCATACAGGTAGTATGGCAGAGGTGGCGTATCTCCAATGCCATTCGCTGGCCGGAGGAAAGGCGCAACGATCACTGCAGGGGTGCCAGGGTCACACACTCGGTATGAAAAATCGGAGACTCAGGACGCACAAAATGCCGCTGCCACCAAGAAAAACACCGCCATTGGCAACCAAACTGTTGACGTACAACTCAGTACCAAAGTAAGGGAAGGGGCACAAATTCGATAACGCAAACCTTTAAAAGGGCGTGGAGCGTTAGGTTTGTGGTACCGGAGCCAGAAGAGGCCGATGACGACGAAAAAGTTGACGATTTGCTGCGGGTAGCCTTCGATGTCGATAATGAAGGGATATGCAACCGCGGGCGGTGGTCCTATCAAGACGATAACCTGGCGGCATTCGTCAGATTGATTATGGGGGCATGATTAAGAGAAAGACACGCACGGAAGGAATCATGTGAATGACGAGACCAAGCAAAGGCGACTTCCCAGTCGGCCAATTCGATGCCCAGAGCTTATTACCGAAGGGAAGAGGGATGCCCTCCTTCGCAAGCTCTTGGTTAACACGAGCGGCAGCGAATGCCTGGAGGGCAGATGGTTTGTTATTTCACAATGTCGGCCTATGGAGAGGGCCTAAAATGCGTACAACCGTCATAACAACCTCAACACTTCACAGTCAGCATCGGCAGGCATCTGATCATGAAACAGGGGAAACTTACTCTGCAGGGAACAAGTTGCGGGTGTCACAGGAACTCTATCAGCGCCGATTTGATGATTTCTTCCCCCGGAACTACTTACCCCAGTGCACTACAACGTAGGTCAGAGAGGTGCGTTTAGCGAAATGTAATGGCGTAGTTTACCTCAGTGCAATGGAAACAGTCAGCGCTTTCTGTGCCTTCGTTCCGAACACGTTATGAAAGAACAGGCTGGCGACTGTGACACCGGACTCCGTGATCTCCTGCTTTGTAGCAGCCCTACGTTCAAAAGCGAAGTCACCGTTCTCGCCGCTTCAGTGCCATACAGCCGGAATAGGTTGAAACTTACGCGAAAAAAGCGATGTTCGCAAGGAAGTATAGCATGGTGCTGATACTGAGACCAAGTGGGCCAGCGACCTTCAGCGTCCGAATAGGGTTCTTGACGTTGTTGAGGACGTAGTTCACGTTCGACCATCCATTGTACGCGTTCAGTACTTTAAACATCGCCGTGGCGTACTGCGATTCATGTCAGCGACGGCCAGGAGTGTGTGTTAGAATAAACCTACGTCATTGCTGCTGCGCGAGCTTCCAGCGAAGACGTTACGAAAGTTCGCGTGTGGGTCCTGGACAGCGGTTTTCCCAGCCAATACTGCCCAACCCGTAAAAGAGATGAAAAGAAGAATGATGATCTTGAAGACATTCAGAGCCTGGCAAACGTTCATTGGACGTTAACGCAAACCAAACGATCCCTCTTTACTCACATTCATAAGCCACAGACCTAGTTTCGGAGTTAGACCATGGACTAAAGTCGCAAACACGATAACTATTCCAAACACGTTAGCACGTCGTAATGCAAATAGGGAGTAGGATCAACTGACCTGCAAGCGCAATTGCACGGGTAACCCATCGGTCAGCGGTATGCCCCGCAGTAATAAGAATGCTATCCGACAGCTTCAGTCAGTCCTACACTCGTGCTCGCGCTGGCGAGGGCGACCTACTTTTGTGCGAAAACCTAATGCATGTCTCTGGTCAGCACTTCGTGACCGCCAACTTTGCATACGAACTTACAATACAACTAGATGCCGTAAAACCGAGGATAATGGCGTTGAAAGCGAACAGAATAGTGACGAGATACTTCGGCTTCTTGTACACGGCTTCGAGGTATACCTTCTCGCCCCCAGAGCGCGGGAACATGGTGCCGAATTCGAGCCAGATGAAGAGACCGCAAATCGATATGACGAAGCCGAAGACCCAGAGCATGAGAGACGCGCCGACAGATCCCACGGATCCAAGGATAGATGACGGGGTAGAGAAGATGGCCGTCCCAATCATCCGACCGATTCTGTATAGAGATGCATAAATTTGCACTAGTTCTCGTGGTCAACAGGCTAGCTTACATGAGGAGTGTGCAAGTGAAGACACCCATATGACGACCGATACCACCTGCCGCATCTAGCGCAGAACGATGAGCAATCATCGACGCCTTTCAACAAACAAGAAGAAGACGTACCTTCCTCCAGCGATAGGCCCCCGACACTAAGGTCGGGGTTGGCGGCACTTGCGAGATTGGGTTCCAACTGCTCCGAATCGTCATCTCTGGCTGGCCTCTCTTTCACATCTACCTGGTTTCGCGGTATGGTACACTTTGAATCATCAGAAATTTCCTGTCCCATCGAAGAAGGTGGAAACCTGTAAAGAGAAGAGGTTGTGAGGAGGTCTCTAGGAGTAGGTGGTCGAACGTGGCGGTGGGGACGAAGGGTGAGGGTGGCGGGGTAAAGGAGAGATAAATATACCGAAGCAATAGGACCATGGTGAAAACGTGGGACCCATTCTTACCGGATCTATAAGAAGCATTGGGTCCGGTCGTGGCATGTGAGGGAATGGCCCTGAGCTCAGTGATCCAAGGTTCTATCAATACTACGGACTCTGTGGCAGTGGAGTGGAGGAAAAGTTGGAGGTGGAGACGAGGTCAGTTCTCGCTTCCGGAAAACTGCACGGTGTGAAACAGCTGAAATTGAGGGCGACACGGGATACATGGTTGAAAGAGCTGAACCTGTCGGCGGGTGAGCTGACCACCTCATCCACGTGCAGCCTAGTCACTGATGAATCACATACCGGGAAGAGAGAATCGGTCAATGTCGGTCGACAACAAACTGCCGTGCCGAACGTATACACCTCGACGGTTTGCTTGGTATTTGCATGATGGACTAAGTACTGAATGCTTGGGCCAGCTGCTAGTACATGGGATGGGGACAAGATTGGAAGCGCCCGAAACGGACAGCCGCTCGCGTGGGCCATGGGTCAGATGGCCATCAAGTTCACCCAAAGTTCACGCCTTCTCCCCGAGCCACCCTCGAGGCTCGCAGCGCGAGACCGATTTCCGTACGATACATTGACATCAACTAGCTTAGCCCCACCCACTCTACGGGCAAACGGTGCAGCTGAAAGTGTTGAGGGAGGGCTGTGGTTGGTGTAATCCTGTCTAGGCCGTCACAGGGAGTCAATGCTAGCGTTGGGGCCCAAAATCTTCTTCAATTGCTCTTCTGCGCGGCGGCGGAACTCCGCAACGTGACGTGCACGTTTGTCTCCGTCCTCATTCTTGAACTTCTCTTGACAAAACGTCCGCAGGGCATCCGCCTAAACATAACTCATCAATTCATGCTGACATACGAGAGATGACGGGTTCATCACCGTGTCCGGGAAGCCACCGTACGCTTCGACCAGTGCGTCGTTGAGTCCCTTCTCCGACGCAAAGTTTGGTTTGATTAGTGCACTGGTGAGCGTATCGATCGCATCTGCGTTGCGTGACAAGAGCAACAGAGCTTTCGCCTTGCGGTAGTACCTGCGGGATGGTCAGCATCCTTGGTGAGACTCTGTCATGCGGAAAACACCAACGCTTTCGCGTACTCGCAGTCCTCCTCAATCGCCCTATCCGCATCTGCCAACGCCTTCTGTGCATCCTGTCCTTCCCCAGGAAGCAGCCATGAAGCGGCACGGTTCGAGAAGCAAACCGCCTCGACCGCCTTGATTTTCACCAGTTCCGCGTCCGTAGGCTTCTGAGCCTCCGCATCGAGAAGCCAATCGATCGCCTTGGTGTAATGCTCCACGGCTTTCTTGCGGTTCTTGCTGACGAACGCTTGGTTGCCGCGCTCCTTCTCCTGCTCGGCTTCTCGAATGCCATCTTTGACTCCCGCGATATTCATCTCGTGCACGCCACCTGCGACCTCTTCCTCCTCCTCGCTGTTATACACACGGATCAGATGACGCTCAACTTCTCATCAATTGGGACGACCCACCGCGTCTCGATACGCCAGGTGAATGGCGGAGGAAGGGAATCAAGGAAGGGTTTCAGCACCGGAACATGTTGCTGAAGCTTGCGCGCCACAAGCAGAAATTCCGGAAGCTGAGGACGCAGCGGGGGGACCGGGGTCGCCATAGCCTTCTGGATGGCCCTATCGACACGAGAGCTAAATGGGGGAGCATCGGAGGGAGAGCGTGGACAGGCGTACTCTAACACAAAGTCCGAGGGAGGCAAACCTGGCTTGTCAGGCCCTTCAACGACGCGGTACGCGTTCTTGTCATCATCTGCGGAACGGCAGAATGAAGCACGGATCGCGTCGAAAAGTGAGAGACTTTGACGTACAAATAATGATCTGAAAGACGGGTTGGCTCCCCGGAAACTGGTTGTCCGCTACGCGCCCCGTACGAGGATCCCCGAAGCCCATTTGTGTGAGCTGGACGACCCAGAACGAGTCGCGCTTGATGCGAAGCGAGGCGTAGTTGAAAGTGGAGAGATCGACTTGGTTTTTTTCTTTCGCGTCGGATACGGCGGTCATCAATGCCTCCAACATGGCTGGATCCTGGCCGGAAACATGCCGCATGATGTCGCTCATGTCGCTGCCTCCTTTGTATCCGCTGAGAATTTGCTACATGGCGTGGGGAAGAAAATAAGTGTACGACGCGGTTTCGGTGTTCGCGGACGGTGGCCGACCTGCATGGAGTCAAGTAGCTCCGGCGTCATGCCTTGGGGGACCCTCTTCTTCGACATCGAGACGATCGAGGCGATACGATGTAATCTGGAAAAGGAACGTTTAAAAGCTTGCGCGACTCGAAGCTCCCGCCGCCCTTTATGGGGAAATACTCTGCAACTTACCACAAAGTGTAAGATGCGGAACTTCCACCTGCGAGCTAGCAAGGTCGACGATCAGTATGATAACACGAAAATCTCAATGCCACAGCCCAAAACAAACGTACTTGGCAAACCTGGGTCGCCGCTGCGATTCGTGGGGGGATATCTGCGGATCCAAGTAAGTACGCACGTCGCGCGAGTGGCCAGTGAAAGGTGGAGATCAAATTTGCTGGATCCCCGCCACCAGATCTAAGACACCTCCATCCATAAATAGCAGGCGTTTAGGAACGAGAGGGAACCAAGCGATGTCGCCTCGGCAGTAATTCTGCAATTGAGCAGATGTACCTTCATTGATGTCGATAAAATAATCGGATACATAGGGAACAGGCGTAGGCAGCGCGCAACTTGAACCATATCATAACCAAGTGGGGACAGCCAGGGAGGCTACGTGCGCGGCAGGAGATAGAGGAACTAATCAGCGAGTCCTGCAGGATACGCATATCATACATAGAAAGCGGGCCCAGTAAGTAGGATGTGCGCTTAAGAAAGACGGTAGACGTAGAGAAGATGAGAAGGAGAGGATCGAACAAAGCGCAAGGCATGACGATAGCATGCATGTTCGAAATATATAGCGAACGAATTCCTGGCAGGCCATGTGCGCAGACTCGAGTCTGCTACAGCCAACAATCACGGCAGACGAAGCAGAAAAACGACGGCAGCGGGATACGTAGCGCACGAGCTGACAACCATCAACGTGAACATCAATGCCCGCGAAGGGACGTGGATGGAAACGATGTCATCGAACTGGAAGGCCGCTCGTTTGCGGACTCCAGGACAACGGTGTCTACGGGCACAGGCGAGAGACGAGCTAGCGGAGCCACATGCCTGGCGGGCGTGGCGACAGCCATGGTGGCACGGATCTTGACATCCGAGCTTGGAATGTCCTCAGTCCCGGGTGCAGACGTCTAGGAAGAGTGGTTCTGGAAACGAACAGATCATGGCCGTCACCCTGCATTGTTCCATATCTGAGCCATAGAGGACAAGGGAGGCGGGAATGCACCAGCATAACCCGGCGCGCGGTGATCGAGGTGGTAAGAGATGGTGCGGTCGTGCAACCCCACTCCGGGCGCTTCCTGACGCGAATACGTTGGATCGAGCTTCCGTGAGTATATGGGATCGGCGTATGCGCCAGGGACTCCAGTGTCGTAAGCTACGGGTCCTTGCTCAGTAAGCGCAGGGCAAGGTTTGAACGGATCCGCAAATTGACTCTGGCTCTGGCTCTGGCTTTGACTTGAGTACGGCTGCGAACTGCGAGTCGCGGACAGTGATTGGACGCGTTGATGGCCTACCGAGAACGCGGAGTTGAGCTGATAGGCCGGTCCCAGTGGTACGGAAGGGTTGCCAAGGCCCATCGACGCCTGTGCTTGAGGTGGGATGGTAGATGAGGAGTTTGGCAGCTGACTCTTCGAATAGTACGATTGATACAAGGGACCGTTGGTTGTGCCCGCTGCACCATGGAAGTTCCCCCCTGTGCCCTCATTCGACGACCAGATAGACGTGCCGCCAAGAGGAGTAGATCCGAAGAGTAGAGGAGTGCTTTGAGGAGCGGACGCCTGACGCATGTGCAACGAGCGAACGAGATCAGGCCGAGGTGGGGAACGATGCAAAACACTTGACAAGATGTCCTTCGCAGTGGTGGCAACCGCAGGCGGAGCCACAGACACCACAGATTCATATTGCCTCTTGATCGCGCATCTGGGAGAGAGCGACTCAGGACTGCGAGGGCTCAAGTTGGTAACAGGCGCAGGGGGGCTCGCCACGAGTGAGTGGGGTGGAGAGGCTGCGAGCGTTGCCGGAACCCCTGTCAGGACAGCAAGGTCGCGAGAACTAGTGCAGACGCTAGTGAACTGTGAGTATCATGCGGCTATGTAAAGACGGACAACCAACCCGGGATTCCAGACGATCTCATCTTCTTCATCGTCCTCCTCCACCCCCGTCGAGGCGCTGAGCACCGTCCGAAATGCCTGCTCAACGGGATCATCTTCAGTTCTTGTGATGTCGGTCATGTTGTCATCGTCTGTTTCCACTGGTCGAGGTTCGTGCGAGATACGGGGAGCAAGCGGCGGTGATGTGGGTGTGGGGATGGACGATTTGGAGTACGGACGTGGAAGTGGCTTTGACGGCGCAGCGCGAATGGGTGCTGCGCTCGCAGTTCGTTCTGGAAGTCCTTTGACGACAAATTTGCCATCTGCGAAGGTCAACGGCGATCCCTACAGCATCCCAACGCTCAGTACATATGAATGTGTGCGAGTACGTCAACGTCACATACCTCATCCTTGACAAGGCTCTGAGCGTCCACAAGCAAATCGGCTATACGCATCAGCTGCTCCTCATTTGGATGCACCTGTTCAGGCGGTACGGCTTGGATAACGCCATCCGCAGAGCCACTACGAACGCCCTTGGCACTCTCCTTGTTCGCGACCGCACCGACGACCTCTCCAGGCACGAACTTCTTCAGCGGGCTGAAGCCGGCCATCTCCACATCCTCCTCGAGCGTCGTGACAAGCTTCGGAAGCTTATCCGGCGGGAACGCACGATGAAGTGCAGTCGAAAATTGCGCGTATGCTCGCCAGAACTCGGGCAACCCAGGAATGGTGAGCGACAGGGAAACGCTAGCAGATCGTCGATCACTGCCCCTCCGCCGATCCCGCCCTTTCGACCTGGACGAGCTAGCCTCGGAGTCTGGTTGCGTGGGCTGGCCGACGTAGCGCAAGTTTGCACGGAGCCATTTGCTCGCGATCCTGAGAGCAGGTAGCGTTCTGCGAAAGGCCGCGGTGATGTGTTGTGCCAGATCTTGCTCGATCGCGTCTTCCGGGGGAACCTCAGCGATCTGCACGGCACCAACCTCCAAAAGGACCCGATGCATCATGAGAAGATGCGCAGCGATGGAGCTCTCAACGGCCGACGAGGTTGCCGGGGACGGGCCTTTCTTGTGCCCGTTGGTGGGAGCTGTACGGAACACACGGTGTTTCCACAGTGCGCCTTGTGCGAGAATGACGGTTTTGAGGACGATGTCCAGGGGCAGAACACGTTCGGAGATAAGTGACCTGAAGTCCTCTGCGAGCCTGTTCGCCAGATTCGGCGAGATGGCTTCCGCTCTGTTCACCACCCGTTAGCCTGAAACACGACAGATGCACAACGTGAACCACTTACTCCTCGGGTGATATCCGCCACAATGCGTGCAAGACAATCAGTTTCTCCTTGAACGACTCGACGCGGAGACGAGGCGCCATTGGTGGCGCCTCGCCACGCGCCTGCTCCTTCTCCCGCTCCCTATCCCTCTTCGCGCCTCTCGCCTTCCACTGGTCCAGTGTCTTGGTCAGCACCGTCCCCAAGTTCTCGGCGGCGGTGTCGTACGGCGACCTCACGCACAGCGCCCGATAGTAGTGCACGAGCGACGCGAACACATCCTTCTGGTACGACGCCAGGATGGCCATCTGGTGCGCCGGGTTCCCGTCCTGCGGTAGGAGGATCCGCGCCTGCTGGTAGCACTGCTGCGCCTTGTCGTAGTTGCGCATTCGGGGCATCACCGGGCCCTGCGTGCTGTTCCCGTTCGTGTTCGCGCCGCCGCCGCCGACCTTCTTGCCCCGGCCGCCCTTCTGGTTCCCAGACGCACCAACCGCCGGGGGCCCGTCCTCGTGCCCAGCCCGCGGACGCCCGCCCGCCTCGTTGTACTGCTCCTTGTAGCGCTCGATGTCCCCAAGGCAGACCAATGCCTTGCTCAGGATCGCCATCCTGCTCTCGCGCTGGTCACGGGTTGTCGGTGTAAGGGATGGAGCTACCGCAGCAACCTCGGACTCCGATGGGAACTGGAAGTGGTTACGCTTCGGGGGGCCGCTCTCGGGTGGCGGCGACGTGTCGTCAGGGATGAGGCCGAGCTCGGCGAGGACGTGCTGGGCGTCGTCGAGGGCGAAGATACGGCGGATACGCACTATCAGCTGGACCCAGAACTTCTCCTCGTCCGCGAGGAACTGGCGGAAGCGTTGGAGGAGCTTGCGGTACTCGACGACACCGTGGCCGCCATGCCCTCTACCCCGTCCTTGTCCCTGTCCCTGTCCCTCCTGTCCTTGACCTTGTGCTGGCTGTTGGTGTTGCCGAGGGGAGCTGTGGGTGGCACGGTCGAGTGTGGCGATACGCTGCTTGTAGACGGCGATGAATGCGTATGATGTTTGCATCCACAACTGGTTCTCCGCATCCTTGGACTCCGGGGCGTAGGGATGGAGGAGGAGGAGACGCAAGCAATGTCGGCGCAATCTGCCCGCTCTGTTTAGACAGGGAGTTCGCAACCACACATACATAGCTGGACGCACTGTTTCCTGGTGAAATCCGTCTCCTTATCCCAAGGATCCTTGATCTTGAGCGATTCTTTCAATGTTTGTTGGAGGCTCTTCGCCTCTCTAAAATGGCCAGTTCAACAACGGTCGGTGGACAGCAGTGGACGCTGAACATACCTGGCGAGATGTGAGGCGTCTTCGGTCATCATGGTTGCGTGTTGCCCATCGTAGCAGACATTGTTGAGGTGGATGTTGGGAGAGGGGAAGGAAGCTGATATCCGCCCAGTGACTGACCGCTGCTCAGAACATTGCCGCCTTCGGCGCTAACGTAATATGTTGCAGCAGCACGCCGTGTGATAAGATCAAGCTTCGGTCATTCCTGTGGATAAGATGGCAGCATTACGATGAGGCGTAGGTAGGGGTTACAGGTGGAAGACGTAGAAGCTAGAGAGCAAGACAAAACAAGAAAGCAGGGACGACATCAGTCCGGCTGAACAGTGGTATACATCGAATCCAACTATGCCGGCGGGTAAATGCTGCAGATATCGATCGAACTACCCTAGTCCTCCTCGTCGTCATCGTGGCCTGTGGCACGGAAGAGCGCGACAAGCTCGTCGATGCCGAGGCGCATGTTCTTGAGCTTGTCGCCGGAGAGCGTCGCGGCAGCGAGCGCGCGCTTCTTCTCCTGGAGCTGTCGTTTCGCGAACGCCACAAAGCCATACTAGATCAGCCACACGACCGCATATAAGGGGGATAGAACACACCTCGAGGATGCGCTGCTCGACGCTGTCGGGGACGGAGAGCTTGTGGATGTTGACCGCGCGCTTCTGGCCGAAGCGGTGGGCGCGGTCGAACGCCTGGTCCTCGAGCGCTGGGTTCCACCACGGGTCGACGAGGATGACGTTGTTGCAGGACGTCAAGTTTAGGCCGGTGCTGCCCGCCTTGAACGAGATGAGGATGACCTTGATCGACTTGATGTTGCTGATCTTGTCGACCGAGGCGTCGCGCTCGGCCTTCTTCATCGACCCGTCGTCTGTCCCTCTTCCATCAGCACCACGTCCTTCTCACGGGAGAAGATGAAAGAGGACTTACAACGAGCGAACTTGATCCCCTCGCTCTTCAAGAACGGCTCGATCAAGTCCAACATGCTCGTGAACTGCGAGAAGATGATCGTCTTCTCGCCGTCGCCGCGCTCCTCCGTGGCCCTCAGGAGCTTCACGATCATCCGCGTCTTACTCGAGTGCGGCGGCAAGTCCGAGTTCGGGTCCGCCGCGGCCTTCTTTGCCTTGCGATACACATCCTCGCAATCCACGCACACGTCCTCCTTCCATGTGTTATCCTCCGTCAGTGACTTCTGGCACACCTGACAAGTTCGGCCGAGACCCAAACCAGCGAGCATGTCCGCAAGGTCGTCTCCCTCTTCATTCTGACTTGCGCTCTTCGGCTCGACCGCCTCGCGGTCGCCCTTGTAGTCCTTGGAGATCAGGGCTGGGTGGTTGCACGCCTGCCGGAGACGTAACAGAAGGACGAGGACGGAAGTGTAAGCCTTGTTGATATCGCCTTGCTGCAGCTGCTCGAGACTGCTCTGGACCTTCTGCTCGACCGAGTTGTAAAATTCACGCTCCACGTGGTTGAACTCGCACTCGACGACGTTCACCAGCCGTGCTGGGAGGTCAAGAATAGGTTTGCCGTTGACAATCGTCGTCTTAGTCCGCCGGAGCATGATCACGCGGAGGACGACCTGAGTATCACCGAACTTAGATGTCGTCGGATATAGAAAGGTCCCATGAACGACACACCTGGAGACGCTTGAGCGCACGAACGGGTTTGCCGGCCTTGACGGGTTTGGCAATGGAGGAGCTGAACGTGCCCCAGTCATTGAGCGGGCTGATCCGAAGGAACTTGATGAGGGAGTAGATCTCCTCTACATTGTTCTGCCTATTGAAAAGCTCGTGAGCGCCATGATACTATCAACTGAGCCATCCAACTCACATAGGAGTACCGGTGAGACACCACCGGAACCTAGAATCGAGTGCACAACAAGCAATCGCTGCCTTCGTGTTCCGGTTCTTGATGTTGTGAGCCTCATCTGTCCCGCAATTAGTGCTTGACCCTACCGTGGACAAAATAAGAACCAACCAAGAACGACGCGCCACCACTTCACCTTCAACAACGCGTCCTTCTGCTTGCCGCGCCTAGTCGAGGACTTGATACGCTTCGTGAAGTCGTCCGAGTCCTCGTCGGAATCGCTCTCCTGCAAGGTCTTCTTCTTGGACTTGCCCTTTCCCTTTCCCTCGTCCTTGGCGGCGGGCACAAAGACACCATACTCAGACGTGACGGTGGAATACGACGTGACCACGATGTGGGCCCTCTCGAGCTCGGCGGGGTCTTTCAGGACCAGCTATCAGCAAAGCGACCATGAGAGCAAAGGTGAAAATTTACCGGTCGTACGGCTTGGTCCGTGGTGTTGAATAACTCGGAGTCCAGATGTGTACTTTTTGACTTCGCTTTCCCATTGGGACACGAGGGACACAGGAGCGATGATACTAGAGTTAACGCGATCAGAGCTGCTACGGCGCGCCCACCAATTCGTAGAAACGTACAGCGTAGATCCAGACCACCCAGCCTTCTTGTCCTTACTGGACGGTCGACCTTCAACTATCCGCGTCAAAGTTGACACAGTCTTACCGAGACTGCCGTGCAGTCAGCAGCACCACCCAGACCAGAAACAGGTATACACGCACCCCATGTCGTCAGCGAGGATACCACCGGTCTTCTTCCCAGACTCGCGCTCCGCCATCCACTGCCGGCTTTTGATCTGATGCGGCAGCAGCAGGATGCCGTCGCGGAATCCTTCCACAGTCGCGTCCTCGATCTTGTACTCGACGTCGCTGTCGTTGTACGTTTCCGCGACCAAGTCACGCAACGCCTTCTCGGTGTCGGCCTGACTCAAATTGCGGTCGTCGACATCGACGATGTTCGGGATCTCGATTTGCTCCTCTTGGTCCTGGGACGAAGATCCGATTGGGGGCTGTGACAAGCTTGGTTGAATGTATCCTGGCGGTCGTTGGATCTTAGGGTGAGTGGGAACGGGGACAGATACGGGAGGCTTGGAAAAGCCGGCTTGTTGAGAGCTCGTCATTCTAGGTTGCACGTTGTTCACAGGCTGGGACCGGGGCGGTGGTGACGGTGACCTAGCTCGCCTTGGTTAGCTACCCCCATACGCTTGCGGCATCAAAGGTTTCGAGCGGACGTACGAGAAGTCGTCCTCTTCGTCCGATGAAATGACGATGGCTGCCCTGGGTGTCTTGTTGGCTCTCACCGGTTCGGGGGAAGACTCGCTGGCAGTCGACATGATGCTCTGCAACTCTGTGTCAGCATGCCAAACCATCTTGATCGAAGTAGGGACTTACGATCACAGTTTGAGATGGAGGAGGGGCTGCGGTAGACTTGCTGGCTTTCGGTCGCAGAGGGACCAGGTCGGGGTACAAGCCAGAGTCTGCAAATTTGCGTCGGCTGCAAGGTAATTATAAGTACACGCGGCGAGGAGTCATGGTGGACAGAGCCCAATTAGGACGAGAGGACTGCCGAATTGGGATTCGGAGAGAAGAATAGAACCACAGAGAAGATGCGGCAAGGTAACCACAGACGCCGGGAGACAAGGACGACAAACAAATATGCATGGGAGTGTCCTCGGACACCAGGGGATACTTAGTGGCATTCCGAAGACACCTGCTTCCTCAGCCTTTGCCATTCATATACAAGGTAAACGAACATCGACACGCAGCATAAAAAGGACAATGGCTTGACGGAACCAAGGAGATTCTACTCCTCAATCAACACGGGTACGCAAGCGTCCCAGGATGCAATGCACGTTGGTGATCGGGCTTTCGCGTAGTTGCCCGTGGGTTTTCTGTGTCATCTGTCCGTAATCGCAAGTAACCACGAATGCGCCTCCGCAGAGGAGGATATCTGACAGGACGTCGTCGACGCCGTAGCAGCTGCTACGGCATCGATCTCGACGCGTCTCATGTGGATGGTGGCTGCATCGCGTCGCGGGAGTGGCGGAACACGCGTCGTCACCTCCAACAGAACCCGGTTGTCTCCCGTGCTGCGAACGAAGAATGGAAAAAGGACACTCACTACTCTTCCATCCTAGGGGTTCGAGTTTGGGGCTGGGAGAGGAGGAGGGTCGTTGGAGGGTGGTGGGAGTCCGTAGCCAAGTTGTTCAACAATGCTCAGGAACTAGACGCCCGTTAATGAAGCGCGTCGCATGTCATGTGACCGAGTTGCCGTACTCCTTCAGCACACGAGGTCGTTTGGTCGTCGCGTAGATAAGGCCGACGGGCCATGGAGGGGGCTCGGCCCACTTCGACAGTAATTATGCCGTGAAGATACTCCACGATGCCCAGCACAGTGCGCACCAACGAAGACAGCGTGCGAGAAAACAACAATCTATGGGATTGATACCTGACACAGTAGACATAGCATGTACACCAGTGCGAAGCGTATGGGGGATATCCAAGCATGAACATCATGATTCCTCGTCATCCGATTCATCTTTCGTCAGCTGGCTCAGCAGAGAACCATCGAAAGCACCTAAGAAAAAGCACGCATCAGCATGGTCTGCGTCGGCAAAGCCTTGAGAATACGTACGACCCACAGACGCGCTATGACGTCCTCGGTACGCTGCTAGAGGGGACGCGGGCGAGCCGGGAACAGAGGACACGGAGGATACAAAGGATGCATCCGGCTGTGAGGACGTTGGACGGAATGTGTAGTTGAGCGTGCGGGAGGGTGTCGAAACAGGAGAAGGGGCATAGGTGGAGAACGCTTTCTGTCGCTGTGGAGTTGACTGTGCAACACCCAGACGATCTTCAGGGCGCGATTCGCGAGAAGCGAAGCGAGAAACACGTACCGTAGGGGTCGGCCCTTGGAGACGCCACTGACGTGTGGCAGGCGACAAAGGCGTGTTCTTCGGATGCTTTGCAGGGGATGGTGGGGGAGGGACAGGGGCGCGGGGATATTGCAGCGCGTACGCTGCTTGCAGCACATTCAAGGCAAGCACACTGAACATGAGCAATTCTGCAACGCGCTCAGTCGCGAATCCCCAACTGCAGACAATTGTGGGACTCACCGGCGGCGCAGACATAATAGTATGGTCCATTCCCCACGCTTTGACCCCATACTACATCCAAGGCTCTCCACGGAGAAGGTACAGGCAGGAGGTTGGCGAGGACGGTGAGGCTGACCAGCCCAATAGTGTTAATACGTAGTCGGGCGAGGGCCTCACTTCGTAGGGGTTTGAACCAGTCAAGCACTTTTCCGCGAGAGGACATATCGTTTTCCTTGGTGATTTTCTTCTGTGTGAGGGTTAGCAGGTTCTCTTCTTATCGTGAGCAGGCTAGAACAAGGGATGAAGCTGAAGATGAGTGTCGTTTCGAGCGGAAGGTTGCATTTCACGCGTTGGCGCTCCTCGCCTATACATAAGCGCCTTCCCCTGCTGAATTGGTGGTGGCCCGGCACGGGCCGCGATTACATAACTCGGCGAGGAAGCTTCTGACTTGTCCGACTCTGTGGTAGTACTTCTTGCGACCATCGTTCATTTCAACCGTCGTCACATAAAACTTGCATTTTTTCCTCTTGTTACGGCTGGTTTCTCTGGACCTCCCTTTCTCCGCTACCCCTGAATCTGCATCCTCACAGTCGCATGAACTTGAAGGCGGATCATCTTCCTCGAGCTCGAGCTCGAAACCGGACTTTCAACATTTCTGGTGATCAACCACGCTCCGTATTTCGTCTTCAATAATCCTTACGCTTAGCTGAGGTATTTTACTGAGGTACTTTAGACCTCAGCATCCATCATGCCACGACAAAATGACACTACCATTTTGTTGCATTCCACCTCATGTTGAGACCGCGAACGGCGGCAGTTGTCCTGGCTCACCGGGGGGGTGGTTGTGTACCTTTGCTCTATCGACGAGTGCAAGTCTTGCATCGGCCGATTCGCATATTGGTATCTCTCCAACAGCCCATGGTGCGGTAGGGTTTGAGGACGACCCTTCCTTCCAACTTCTCACGTTGGTTCCTGTATATGCCTTCGTGGTTGAAATCATCGACCTCGGCCAGGTTGTATGCAGCCGCCCCGAATTCCCCGAGTTCACCCTCGATGCTCCCATATCTTGTCCATGTTGCTCACGTCCCTTCAACATGGGCATGGGTCTGCATAGATCCTCATCAATCCCGATTACTTGTATACGGTCCGCCGGGCAGTGGCACATACGTTTGAGCATGCCGCGTCTCCTGCGTCTTCCGACTCCACTGGGACATTACTGGAGTCGAACCGTTCGTCTGATAGACAATCCCTATCGCGGCGTCCTCCGAAGTTGAGAGGATTTAGTAAAGTAGCACGGAATATAAAACCATTTAAACAGCGGTCGATAAGACATCTTCTTTTTTCTTTTTTAGGCCAGCCTCTCTGTAAATATTCCTGTATACGCCTTGAAAGCGGACGCGCGGAGCATGAATTGAAGTTCCAGGACTCGCGATCGGAGGAGGGCTCGGAAGCGCCCGTCATATCGAGACGCTCGGCTGCGGCGACAAACGGCCAGTGGCTGTTCCGGGCTGTTCAGACCCTGAACCAAAACTTCACATTATCACATCCATCCCGTCAATTTCCAGCTCTCGTGCGTTTGACCGCCTTACTGGCTAGTACCCGATTCCACGGCTTTCTCTTGAACACGTATGTTTATTACATGATCCTCCCAAATTCCGTGGACGTCAGGACTTTCTCGAGAGCCCGATTCAGGAGAAAGGTACGGGAGCTGTTTGGTTTTCTTGTCCCATTCAAACCCAACTCAGGCTGACAGGTAGCTTAGGGATGGTGTATCCTTGAGATTGGTCCTGTGGCCCACCGTGAGCGTGGCTCAACCGTTCTCGGAATTGGCTCCGATGTTTCAAGTACATCGGACTTTGCGTGGCCTACTATACAAGCGCAGACCAAACATTCGCCGACCACGCACAACTCTCGAAGCACTTTGATTTCATGTGTCGCGGATGAGGAACCCGTTACTGTGCGCAATTGAATAAACAGTGCACGTACGGATAAGGGGCAGCCTGGTTTGATTGATTATTTCCAGGTGCACCACTGATCATTCATGTTGAACAAAACCGTCAAGACGCCTTTCGGCTATGTGTTCTCAATACGCCCCCTGACACTCCTGAACTTGCAGCGTCCCAGCACATTCTAACCGCTATGCCTCGCGCAACGGCGTCGATGAAACCGCTTTGGACTGACGCCGTGCTGGTCAGGGATAGATACCGTGGCATACCGCGTCCTGCAGCGCAGATGCCCGTCCCATAATGTCCGCTGCATCGTCGCGTATCGATGACCGTCTGTCTTCTCTATCGTGCTCGTCGCTGCCATTGCTGATTCATGATCTCCGGCAGTGTACCGCCGCCGTTGCGCAAATCGCATCCGATGTTCCCAAACAGTCTCGAAGCCGGTCCTTTCCTAATTTAGCGGTGTCCTTCGGCTCACATGCCGTTTCAACGCATTAACCAGGCCCGTGGCGCACGATGAGTTCCCATGGAGATATTGGTCGGCCCCAAAATCCTGCCCAATGTTCCCAACCACATTGTCACTTTAACTTCACATGGATCAAAGAGCATGTGCTGTTTCCACTAGCCTCCGGTGACTTTCTCTTATTTAGTATGTGTTCAGAACCATGACGATCTGACGCTGATCTGCCGTTTGCATCCTTTCGCAGAAACGCGGATCCAGGGGTACATATCTTGAATGCCTTATTTGTGTGCTCCTTCCATAGCTGTGAGTTTACGACATCGTCTTCCTCAGCGGCAGAAGAAGACAAGTTGGCCACGATGAACAATGCCTGAGATATCTATCCATGTGAGCGTCCTATCTACTCAGCTTCTTCCGGAGATATCGTGGACGAAAGCGCTTGTCGTCGCCTCCGCAGAAACAAAATTTGCGTTCTTTTCCGCGCTGGCGTACGATGCTTCACCACTTCCCACCAGGTCGGCGCTCAGCATGTCGAGTTTTGCGGCACCGAACGCCCTTTCCGTGAAGAGGGCGCATGGGCGCACACCTTTACGCGAGATGCTCAACCATCCCCACGCGGTTTCAGCGTTCGGTCCAGGGTCCTCTCCGCGTGAAGGGTGGCAACAAGAAGGCTTGGAGTTTTGGGAACCAGCTTCACCCCTCGTGTGCCGTTGTTCGCGCGGCCGACGAGCAGCGCCAGGACGTCATCAGACATCGCTTCGGACGTCGCCTCGCAGCCCGTATCCTCGTGCTGTCCTCACTGACGGACTTCCAGGTTCCAAACCGAGCATGGTTGCAGCGCTCTGATTCAACACCATGTCGTCACTTGCCCACTTCACGGGATCTAAGGCGTTTCTCGACGACTGTTCCCTTACGCCTTGCGCTTCCCTGCACGCATCTGGCCTTCTAGTCGAGCGTCCCCTCCCCGCATTCCCGTCTCCCCGTGCTTCACTTTGACATGAGATAGGTCGTATCTCGAACACGGCCGACAGAAGGAACGACGAGCATCGACGCCTTCCCTCCATACCGTCAGTCCAGCCCGCTCTCGTCACCTCCTTGCGTAACCCCCTCACGACACTGGACGCCTGGCCTCCTTAAGTCACCGATGCCAAGGGAACCTACGAACTAATGACAGTCTGAAGTTAGATCGTGCAGACAGGTATCAAATTGTACGTCACACGACCATCTTTGCTGGGAGTATGGTGCGCAATGACAACTCGTTTATCTCACCCCCCAGCCACCGGGCCCTTATGTCAAACACAACCCAACCTTTCCAGACCTCAGCCGACGAAATTCATGCGCCTGTTTGGTATTACATTCAGGAAAAGAAGAGGGGAAGGATGGCGTGCTCGTGTGCGCGGCCGGCATGGCATAGGTCCGACTGCCACCTCTTCCCCCCTTGACGTGGAGGACACGCTTTGCGGTTGACTTTAAACATGCATGTGCGCGTATGCTCTCGCAAATTTCAGCACGTCCACTCCACCGGTGGCCATGCGCGGTGCTGCGCCCCGACCTCTGAACCATAAAATGAGCGGTGGCGCTGGTGCAGACGGACCCTACCCCACCCGCATGGCCGCTATGCTTCTGTCACTTCGTCGAGCTTGTTTTCCGTGCGTAGAGCGGAGCCGGGGCTGCGGCGATGCAGCGTTCTCGTTCTTTTTTTCTTCTATGTCAAGTTTTTTTTTCTTCGCGGTCGGGCGGATCCTGCAGTGCCTTCGGTCTGACGCATCCTGCCCAGCTCCCTCTCGAATACACTAGACTCTACTACATATAATTTCGATGAGAGAGTCCCCGGGGCGTGCCTTCTCATCACCGTTTTGTTCTCTGGCCACCGGCGGCTCCAACCCCCGGACGGTTGAGTTTCGGAGGGGAGGCGCAGCAGCGGATTGCGCTGACGCGATTCCGCTCGCAAACCGGCGCGTGCTTACTCAGTTGGTAATACAAGAGCACAGCATTACCCACCTCGGGCCTTCCCGGGCCTGCCAGATCTCGCAACAGATCCAGTATCCTCGCGAAGGCAGTACGTATGAACCGACGAACTTCGTTGTTCGCTGGCATGCAGGAATATATCACTGGGAGGCCGGGAGTTGGGTACGTACCTAACCGGTGTGGCACCCGAACGAGGACCGACAGCTCAGAAGCGCAGGAATACTTCAATCTCACAAAAATCCATGATAAATGGCGCACAGCAGGCTCAACAACGGCGGTGCGGTAACACCGAAGGGGAGGATAACTAGTCAGCTCAAGAGTCAGCCGCCGCAACCTCAGTGTTGTAGTATGTAGTGAAGCTTCCCGATCTAGCCATGGGCTCACCAACCCATCGATCGTACTTACGGCACGCTCACAACGTGCACTCTCAGCAACGCATTCCGCGGTTCAGCGAGGCCAGCGTCCATCCCAGGTCCATGCAGGCGGCCATCCGAAGTTCCAACTGACATCGACCGTTCGCCTCTCAGGCTCCTGTCACGCGCAATTATCCTCAGGGGCCCGGTCATCTGGCACAAGAGCAAAAGTGGCCATGGGACTTCGCGATGACGAGCATGAGCGGGAGCATTTTCAATTTGTCGGAGGCCGAGGACCCAGGACGAGCGCCGGTCGAGAGACGACCACGGCCCCTGCGCGAGTCTAATACAGTATTCACTTCGACCTCGACCATACCCCCTATCTCGTAACGGACGTCAACCCCGAGTAGTCTGCATAACACTCACTCACCGCGAGCTCCTTGGGCGAGTGAGTGCCAGGTGATGCTTACTACTAATCAAGTCGCGTTTTCGCGATCTCGAGCTCCTTGATCGGAAGCACTGTAAGTACAGTACATGCTCATGTGAGGAGTGCTTGAAAGCTCGCGATCGAGCGTCTGGGGCGGGCGTGTGGTCGAATCGCGTGGACGAGCCCAGCCATGTCAGAAGCTGGGAACGGGACGTCGTGGATGCAGCATGGGCGCCGTGGATGGGTGAGAGCCGTACTGGGGTGCCGCGATAATTCGGAATTCTTGGCTGACATGAGCGTCCGCATGTCTTGAGGTTGGAGCTCGGGGAGATTGAACGAGGCACGAGTGCTGTCGGACGGAGTGGAATCGAAGGAAGACTTCGAGGGATGCTGCGAGCGTTGCATGGAGGTCGACATGAGAGCACATGCTACCACAGTGGTCCAGGCTTCAAGGAGTCACTCCTGTTCGATAGAGCTCATCGTCATGCCGATCACTATAGCAAGCCATTTAGTATGCAACCGCAATGTTGTTCGTTCTTATCTCGGTCGTGAGGTCCAACTGCGCCTGGGCACGATCGCTGAGCTTGGGGTTGGTCACTGATCTGAACATCACCGGCCGACGCCATCTCCTGAACAGAGCGCGGTGCCGTTGTGATCGGCGCGCGTTGTCTGTACATGGACAATCGAGGGAAACACTGGGAAACGAAGGGATACTTAATGTTGCTCAATTTAGTACAGGCGGAGAGTAGCCATGTGCACCGCAGTCGTCCATGCTCAACTACCATCTAGAAAAACCCTGTGAGTCAATTCAGACCACGGTCCACGGCTCAGGAGGCGAACTGATCACAACATCCAAATGTCCTTATGAAAGAAATGCAGACAACGACCGTTGCACCCTGGAGAAGACAGTTTGCCAGTGACTACGAAACCGGCACCATGTTTGGTCAACGGTGAATACGTCGCGGCGCCCACGCTTCTTCGGTTGCTCTTCGGATTGATCTCTCTCAGCCGATACTCAATCTCAGACCCGTCCAAGGTGTGCTTCTAGTGTGCCGCCGGAACAAACGAAACGCTAACCTACACGACGGGCAGACTAGGCCTACGGCCCATGGTATGGTATATGCATATGGGGAACTTCTTTGGGAACGTTGCCGTAAGATAATGGGTCTCCCCAATCTCCTGTGTGTTCTTCTTTTCATTCGTTGGGAAACGCTATAGAAACGTTGAGAAGTACTCGAACTTCCGAAGGATTTCCTCCCTTGAAACGCCAGGACGGTCGGCCCGGCTGCAGTGGGTGCAAAGAAATCAGTTTTTTCTCCAAGCGGAAAAGTAACGTGAATGCTCTAAAAACGGACATGTTCTCGCAAGCTTTCTCTTGATGGAAAGGCGTCAGGAAACTTGGGCGATTCTGGGACCTGTATCTGGAAAGGCTTGGACCGTCTGGTATGTTTTCCGCACCGTTCCGAACCACCCACCTGGAGTGGGAAATCCCAAGGCGATCTTCATCAATTCCACAGCCTTTCCGACATGCCGAAACACTGACGTCTTTGCAGTGCACGCCCCCGTTTTGGGGCCCCAATCAGAATCTGAGCCGAAGGCGCATATGGAGCCCCCCACTGTCCGCAGTGGCGGCCCGGAGCACCGTCGCCACCGTCGCCACCGTCGCCACCGTCGAAACACGTTGCTATCGACCGGGAGAGCAGCCTTACCACGAAAGGGCGCCCCGCTCCCGCGCAATGGCGGACCGTAGCCACCGCCCATATTGCGCTTTTGGTCCGCAGCCAGGACTTGGGGATCGGCTCGCCCGTGACGCGGCGAAGAAGCGAGTGCAGGGCCTGGTTGTCGGACACGAAGTGGTGAGGCCAATTGGGGGAGAAATGGGCGAAGTAACATGGGTACAAGACGGCAAGTAAGACGCGAGCGTGAGGAGGCCGCCTCCTGACATGGAGGGCGGCTTGGCCTCGCGAAGGAGGTTGAAATGAGTTACGTACTCTGCAAACAAAGGGGGGTCCGTCAACGTAATTGCGACCCAGCAGCATGCAAATCCATACGTCCACGTTTGCGTCCCAGTGCCCATGCGACAAGGTTTCCACGAACTGCGTCTGCCGGCGGCTGTATATGGCCAATTTGTGGTACAGCGCTGTCGAGAGAGGTGGGTGACTACGCGCGCCGCATGGCCAACTGCCAGATGTGGCGTGCATGAGCGTGCATGACCTCCTTACTTACGTTCGGAGTAATGCGCCTCAGGTATATGTACATACAGAGCGCCGTCTGCCATCCGGACCAGCTCTGCGCGTCACTTTGCAGCGCTCGGAGCCAGGAATGACGCGAACGCACTGACAAAGCCTGCAATCAGCATTCATATGAGCCAAGTGTCAGCGCGAAACAGTGTGGAGTGACAGTACTGAAGTACCTAGTACTGGTACGAGGACCAGGCGGCCACTGTCCTCGGCTAAAAGGGGCGTGTTCCTAAGAAGGGTCTCGCGCTCGAACCGGCGTCCGAGGGTAGGGAGAGCGGGCCGTGAGCGCGGGGACACATGTCGCTGCTTCTTCTCGTTTCAAGGAGAGAAAACCATGCGTTCGCCCTCTTTGGAGATATACGGGTGGCGATTAGCGCGATCTGCTCGGACTGGGCGATCGGTGCATAGCAGTCTAGAGGCGCTCCGGGACAGCCCGAATAGTGTTGGCGTGTAAGGTCGCAGAGAAAGCCGAGGACGAAAAGATCCGAAAGGGAATGAGGGGGACAGGAGTTCCAGACGCTGCGGAGCTGACATGAGCTGACAAGATTGTCAGGAAATCTTGGAGGCGGTAGGTTGGAGGACGGAACAGCATTTGCCGATACCGCGGTGAGCAGGGCCCGAGGAAAGGGGGTGTGAGGAGAAGAAGAGGGCGTCGGTGCGAAGAAACGACCATAGGAAGGACGGACACGTGAGAGCGGACAGGTTAACTCAAAGGAGACGGGTGCTTAGCCGAGTGATTAGTAGAGCGGCGGATGTGAAGAGCGCAGCGGACGCTGCTGTTTTCTGCGACGACCTCTCTCGCTCTCTCTCTCTGTGCTCTGTGGTGGGCAACGTACAAAAGGGAATCCCGAACACGCGGAGGACGAGGAGAAGGACGCGAGTCCGCGCGCGTGGGAAGATCCAGATCGCGCCTCCGGGACCGAAAGAGGAGTGTGTCGGCGCGCCTGACGGCAGACGGCAGCCAGTCGGCGACTAGCACTGTCCGAGGTGAGCGTCGGAGCGCGACAGGACAAGTGGAGAACGGTGACAAGTCTCTGCAGACGCTGTCCCCCAATTGAGACTTGGAGTCGGATTCGGAACGTGTGCGGTGGGCGCCGAGCCCCAGCCCCTCCCTCCGCCACCCTCGCTTGGACCAGACCCCGGGACCCGCCAAATTTGTGCGACTGCAGTGGATACCCAGTGGCAGGCCCGCAAAGTCTATCGGTATGTCTCGATCTCTGCCATGCACTCCAATCTGACCAGGCCCGTTGGCGCCCGCGAATACATATCCTCCTCGACACTCCCCGTCACTGCTCTTGCCTCCCCTCGCCTCGACGCTACCGTAACTCCCGCATAATCCCTTCTTCCTCTCCAAACCTCCTGCTTCTCATTGGCACACTCCATTCGCCTCTCTCTACACCGTAATGACCTATTCCCCCTCCCATGGCTCCTACCCGTCCTACCCCATGCGCTATGCACTGGGCCAGCAGCCACAGCAGAATCAGCACCAGCGCCAGATCCCAACATCCCAACATCCCTCCACGCAGTCTCATTCTCGGCACACGCCCCCGACACACGATCCCAAGCCGTCTTACGCGCACAACCCCCATTTGCGCCACACACAGGTACCCATCAAACTCGAGGAGTCACCAGACCTTCCCCCCGTCTCTGCCCTCTCAAATTACGATCACCACGTAAATCCGTCGTCTACCTCCACAAGCGCCGGCCCCTCCGCCAACCACATCCCGTCCCTCTTCCGCTTCGGCGCATCCGACTTTTCTGCGAGCGCATCACCCACCTCCCCCTCCCCCACTGCGTTCACATTCATGTCCCATCAGTCCTGGCCCTCTTCTTCCGCCCCGACCTCCTCCTCGTACGCCGCCCACTCCCAGTATCCGGCCGCCGCAATCGACAGGTACACCATCCCCTCTCCGGTGTCTCCCGCAAACGGCAGCGGCCACCACCACCCCCTCGCCCTCACTGACGACTACGACGACGACGGCGGCGATGACCTCGCAGACCTCCCTGGCGCAGGCCTCGGTGGCATGGGCCTCGGTTCGTACGGTGCCTCCGGTCTCGGCGGCAAGACCGCCGCGGAAAAGCAGGTCCGACGCCGCAGCAGCAAGGCATGCGACCAGTGCCGGAAGAGCAAGTGCAAGTGCGAGCGCACCAACCCCCAGGACCCATGTCGAAATTGCGTCATGCTCGGCACCCGTAAGTTCTCTTTCGCCTCACCCTTGTGGTTTCATATCTTCTTCGTATTTTCTCTCGTCTCCATTGCTCGCGCCGTTCGCGCGCACAAGCTTCCTTCTCGTCCTTTCTCGAGAGCGCGTCGCGCAAGGTTTGCGCTTGTGCGAGGGGGCGGCTCTCACCGTCGTGCCACCCCTCGCGCGCGCCCTTTGTACTTCTCTGCCTCTATGACGCGTTGTGAGCTCATAACTTCCTTTCTTCGCAGAATGCACGTTCCTGGGACCTTCTCGTAAACGTGGCCCGCCCAAGGGCTATATCGACGCGATCGAAGCGCGTCTGCACCAGACAGAAGCTCTCATAGGTATCCTGCTCAGCAGCAAAGACAGCCGAGCGAAGAGCATGTTGGAGGATCTCGCGGAGGTGAGTACGCTCCTTTTTTCTGTCGCCCGGTCGCACGAGTCCGGTACCGAGCTCCCGCGTGGCAATACGTCTGTATGACGCTTCTGCTCCCCGGTGCGTGGGTTCGAAGCTCTGCTCAATGCTTCGGGAATTCGTGCCACCGGAAAGACGCGTTCGCATTCGCGCATCCTGCGCTATTCATGCTTACTCCAACGTGGGGCTCGCACGCATACATGCTCCGACATTCAGTGCAATGACGTCGTGCGTTCCTGGGAATGCTCACGCTGCAAAAATAGGACCCACTTGCGAAGGAGATCATCAACCGCGTCGACAACTCGCCGTACGGCTTCAAAGGGCGCAGTCGCGGAGCCGAGGCCCCAGCCAGCCGCGCACGGACATCCGCACCAGAGCAGCGCGAGGGAAGCGGCGAGGGCAATGCCGCGCATGCCACGCAGTAAGTTTGATCGCTTCGGTGTTTGTATCCGCACGCGCGCTCGGACTTTTTGTGATTGACGATCGATTTTTCAAAGCCCTTCCAACGAATGGCAGGACCGGGTTATCAGTCGTCTGAACGCTGCGGCGGCTGATCGCGATACGCTACTTCCCGAAGGACAAGTTGCGGCTACGGTTGAGGAGGGTGAGGAAGAAACGTCGAGGCCTCCGAGCGCGCTCCCTGCATCCACGAACGCGACTGCACGACAAGCTGCCGACAGTCAGGCCGCGAGCAGCGATACGAGGCGACAGAGGAGGCGCTTGGATGGAGGTGCAGAGCTTGAGATATCGCGCCGTTCAACTTCGTCGGCATCGTCGCGATCGCCACGGCGGAGAACTGCCGAGGAGAGCATGGAGGAGACAGAGGAGAGCGGGGAAGACGAGATGGCTTTGGCGATCGGGCAGTTGAGTTTGAACGAGGACGAGCAGGTCAGGTTCCACGGGAAGATGAGCGGCCTGCACTTGCTAGGCGTCAAAGAGCGGAAGGATGGTCACCTGAACGAGGGAGGAATCTGGTAAGTTCCAGCGGTCGATGATTTTCGTAATGGCTAATTTCTGTGTGCTGGTCTGTAGGCGATTCCCCACATCGAGAGTCTGGCCTCCTCTACCGCCTTCTGCACGCAGCTCGAAGAAGCAATTCGAAGACTTCGCGGCTCGATTACCGGATATGGCGACCCAGGAGCTGCTGGTCGAGCTGTACTTCACTTACGTGCACCCGGCGCTTCCAATTGTCCACAAAACCACCTTAATGGAAGACTTCCGCAAGGGCCACCTCTCCGCGGACTCGCCGTACTCTGGCGAATCGACTTACTCGGACGCCGCATCGCCCGTCTCGACGTCGTCGCAGAACCGGCGGGGGCGGCACGTCCCGACGCTCCTCCTACTCGCTATGTTCTCGCTCGCCGCGCGGTACTCTTCGCGCACCGGCGTGCCTCCTCCCGACGACGGCTCGATGTGGAGCGCCGGAGACGAGTACATGGAGGACGCCAAGGTCATCCTGGACCGGACGTACGCCGCGAGCCGCCCCAGTACCTGCCAGGCGCTGCTCCTGCTCGGCTATCGCGAGGTCGGCATCGGTGCGATGGCGCAGGCATGGCTGTATGTCGGGATGGCCGTGCGGATGGCGCAGGACCTCGGCTTACACAAGAGCGCGGAGGAGTGGACGAGCGTGGGCGGGCGGAGATTGTTCTCGCGCGCGGAGCTGCAGGAGCGCAGAAGGATCTGGTACGGGTGCGTCGTGATGGACAAGTACGTTTGCACCTACATCGGCCGGCCGGTCGCGATCACCGACCGCGACTTCGACACGGAGCTGCCGGGCGTCGAGGAGGCCGAGGAGGCGGAGCTCTGGCGGCCGCACTCGTCGCCGCCGGTGCTGGACGACGTGGGCGGGATGCACGCGCACGAGGTCACGCCGGCGCCGGCGCATATCCTGTCGTGTTTCAACGAATCGGCGAAGCTCTGTGAGTGGTGCTTGGGATTTTATTCGGACCCGAAGTTGATGGCTGATAAACGTGTCGCAGCGCTTGTGCTGAGCCAGATATGCCAGAACATCTATGCGATCAAGCCTCCGGGGAACCGGCCTGCTGAGCTCATCCGGCTAGACAGCCAGTTGACGAAGTGGTCGCTCGAGTTGCCAGAACACTTGCAGTTTGACCCTGCGTCGCCGAAGAACCCCCCGCCGCCTCCGCACGTTCTGACGCTGCACATGCAATATTGGTGTACGGTGCTTCTGCTTCACCGTCCATTGTGAGCAGGATTTTTTTCTATCTGTCGTGCCGTGTGTGACGTTTTGGCTCTGGCAGCATCCGACACATCCCAGACGCGAGCAAGCCGTGAGTTGTAACTTTGAACGCATTATTGTGCAAACCGACTGAGAGTGGTTCGTTCAGGATATCGCCTAGTGCCTCATCAGCGAGGGAGGCCGAGATTCGGGCCAACTCACGCCAACATTATGATATGTGTGCGCAGGGCGCGAATCATATCGCACACATCGGTAAGCCGTCGCGCCCGTTTGAGGTGCTTTCAATACTGACGAAGAACCCAGTCTCCGTCTATGTCGATTACTACTGCCCAAGGCGAGCATCCGTCTTCCTCTGCTACCATGTCTTCACGGCGGCTGTCATGCACGTCGCCACACGTAAGTTGTCCTCGTGATCGACTCCTAGTTCTTAGCTTCATTCTAATGGCGTTCCTTAGTTCGCATGTACCCCGACGACCCCCAAGGCCAACGCGGGCTTGACAAATGCTTGGATATGCTGAAACGGATGAGCGTCCTCTGGCCCAGTGCCTGGCGTGCCCTAGAACTGTTCACAGGAGTGAAGGCGCAACTAGAACGCCCATCCGAGCTCCCCAGTCTCCGCAGCATCGTGTCGGAGCCTAGACACAAGCGCGCAGCGGAGGACCTTGAAGACGTGGCGGTCATGGAACATTCTAGGGCGGTCGCCCAGGATCACGCCTACCGGCAACCGGCAAGCGCAAGCTACCCTGTCGTCTCGAACGCCAGTCAAGCTCAAGGTCAGGGTCAGTCGAGCCACGGGCCCCCGCCGCCCAGCCACGCCCAGCAGAGCTACTCGCTCTCGCTGGACATGCCGCAGGCCAGCGGATCATACATCCAGCCGTCATACGACCGCTGGGCCGCGGACTCGTCGGCGCTCTCGAACTTTCCCTCGAGCATCTCGACGTCCGTCCTGCCGCAGACATACAGCACGGGGCTCGTCGACGAGAGGATGGGGTCAGGCTTGGGCCGAGGCTCGGACCGGCAGAGCCAGCGGTACCCGCAGTACTGGAACGACTACTCGGCGCTCGGGCAGATGGACACCAACTACAGCATGCCGGTCAACATGGGCGAGCTGGTGTCGCACCACCACCCAGGCGCGCACCAAACGGCGGCGGGCGACCACCATGGCCACCACCAACCGATGTACGTCCCGGACCAGTACACCATCTTCGGTGAGTCTGTTCGCGCTTGGTGTGGGGAGGACGTTTCGGCTGACGGGTTTCCGCGACTGTCAGGTAACATGCCGCCCCCAAATCAGCAATAATCTGCGGCGTCTTTTTCTTGGGTTTCAAAGGGATCGCCATCCGCGCGGTGGTGCTCCCGGATCTTACTTTCTTGCTCGAACCATCTGCCTCTCATAATCTGCCACGTATCTTTCGCGATGCTTTATCTGGACTCGTCACTTTTCCATTTCCTCTCTCACAATCTACACTTCTCGTCTCGTCTCGTCCCATCCTCCTCGTGAAACCTTTTAATGTGTAGTTGTTTTTTCTTCAGTTTTCGTCGCTGCAACATGTTGTATCCTCTAGCTCGTCCCGAGACTCGGTCTTCCGCATTCTCCAATCCATAGACAGCAACGCAGTGTAACTCTAATACGCTCACATCCACAATGTAATCGCCGTTTCGCTTTACCCTTGGCTCCCGGCATCCAGCATTTGACCGAAACATACTACCCCCGTCTGCGCCGTTGCTGGCAAGCCGAACAAGCTGGCGCGTGTGCGCTGCCGGCGCTCCGACGGGGTTAAATGCACTGCGCCTATTGTGGTCCATTTGCAATCGTCGCGATCTATGTATGTATCTCGGTGTCTATGTAAAGCAGGGCGAACGCAGGATGAGCGGAGTCAGCGAACAATCAGCGCCCGGCGCGGGCCAATCTTGCGTCCCAATCTTGAAAATCTTCGTGCAACCACACCGGCCGCCCAACTAGGAGTAATCAGCGCGGCTGTGCAGTCGTCTATCCCCGGAACTAAGTCCACGAGAGATGGGTGCCAATGGACGCTGGGAGGGGAAAACCGAATACCCTGGCATGTTCTCCTCGCTTCCTCCCCGCCACGCCGCATCTGCTATTGGCCTTCCGAGGTGCCTGGGGGATCCTGTGGGATCTGAGATGGAAGCAGGACATGCGGAGATGGAGGAGTGGGTGAAAAATCGTCCGGGCACAGAGTACTGGCCGGATGCAGCTGCGAGACACCGGGGGACCGGAACCTCGTAGCGGTGGCGGGGTGACACGATAGTACTTACGCCCTCGGTCCAGCGTGCGCACACAAGTGACAACTGAACAGGGTCACACATTGCACAACTCGGGCGACTGCACAGCCGCCTGCGCGCAGGGACGCCGCTGGCTAAACGTTTGAAGCGCAGGCGAGGAAGGATCCTGCAGCCTCATGCACGCAGCATGGGGTGGCGGGGACGAGGACCGTGGCGGGTGCCACAAAGCGGGTGGAGGAGGGGATGCCTGGAGAGTCTACTTATCAGCGTGTCATGCGGCGATGGACGGCATCCCGGGGAAGACGACACACCGGAGGCGGCAGGCGCGATGCCTTCGCCTGCCGGTGTGGCCTCGTTGGCGCCGATGGAGTCACCCTCGGTCCCTCGCGGGAGGAAGCTGATGGATGAGAAGTTCGCGAGACCGGGAGGAGCGGAGGATGAGCAACGCTAAAGGCAGACGGGGTATACTTAGATTCCATCTATGAAGAAGATTGCTGCGGTAACGCACTGTGACTGAGGCCACAGACGGGAAAGCTGTGCTTGACGGAGAATTGCTGGGAGCTCGACCTGTCACTGTTTAACAGGACGGCATGTTTCAAGATGGTCGGAGCGCCTGCGAGGTCAAGGACGCCTTGTGGGGGTGGAGGAAGAAGTCATTTAGTAGCATCGGGAAATCCGCCAAACGCTGATATGACCTGGTGGCGTTTGTAAGCGCGCGCAACTCTTCCACGCCCTTGTACGACCTTGTATGGGCCCCCGAAGTCTTGCGTCCCACCGCCAACTGTCGTCGCCCGAAAGTCTTGTGACTGCCTTATCACCCCCTCGAAATACTTGGATGTACGTTATGGTCTATTATCTGCTCACTGAAATTGTTGTAATTAGAACATAACTACCCACCTTTACGCCCAAGACTTCTACCCTCCGGGCGCGTCAGCGAAAGCCGCTGCAGCGAGACGAAATGATCGTTGATAAGTGTACTTGGCCCTGCCCTAAAGATTTTGGTTGAGGGCATCGTGGTGCGTCGCCGTTCGTTTTCTTGCACTCCCCACCTTCTCCCCCGAATATCGAAGTTTTTCTTGATGATGATGTCCAGAGCTGACTTTGCTCCACAGTTCTTGCTGTGTCCCTGTCGGTGGACTCATCCAGCTTATGACCACTGATCCCTCCCGAGCTGGTTGCTCCTAACTAGTCATGCCGTTGTCGGGGAGGGACGCCCACTGTACTGCAACTGACATCTATCACAGACGTCGACGCCAAACTGCTATCCGAACCTCTTTGCCCTTCTCGCTCCTCAAGACATTCCTCGGAGGTCTCAATACATCGCGGGCTCATCCCTTACCCCACCAACGGTGCTCTACGCTCACTTGTCACGCCCGGAGATGCTCAACAGGTGAGAGCTGCATTGTTACGTTCTCGTCTCTGCCACGCATCCCTCAGGGTGGCCGGGCTTGTCGAGCTTTTCCAGGGTATCTGCGGCCGCGTCGGGCAACGGTTCTCGTGGTGGACGTCTCGGGAATGCCGGAGAAGAGCACACTGAGGTGCGAAGGCCACACGAGGTCTGAGTCATGGTTCTTAGGAGGGCGACGACGGGGTGGCGGTAGCCTCCAGGTATGTGCATCACGCTATCGCTCATTTACTATGTATGTATGTACATATGCTTTGGAATACATTTTGTTGATCAGTATTGAAAATTGATATGTGTGAATTGCTCGAGAATAAGCATCGGGGAATCGGCCGAATGCTCCTCTCCCCAGAAGCCAACCAAGGCGTTACAACCGCCCACAAGGTAGTCCAAGCCTTGGGGAATATCACAAGGCTTTAGTTACTTGCCAAGGCGTACATACACATCTAAGGCTAGTTAAGAACGCTCGCAAGACTTCCGCATCTTCCTTCCCTTGGTTCCCTTACAAGGCCTTGTATCTCATTGCCGGAAATCCGCCAATTTCCCGATGCTATCAGTGAAAATCGTAGATCACGGCATAGGACGCCCAAAATTATGACTAGACTCCGCGCCGAGATTCCGAAGTTTCCAGAACGCATTCAGATGATACATTAGATTGAATAGAACCAAATGGCGCATAACTGAACAACCCAGAGAGGCGAAACCCTCTGCGCCGTGCGGCGATATCAAGCTCGCATCTGTACATGCTCAGATGCTGAAGAAATCTTCACGAACTTCTGTCCAGAAGACTTCTCCAGCCACGCGTCATAACATTGCAACTGACCTTTGGAAATGAGGCCAAGTACGCCGAGTCACCTGTTCTGCGGAAGGATCTTGAAAGAATTGACTGGAAACCGTTGGCGGTCTCTAGGGTCAGCATGACCGCAGCAATGCGGCATTTCGAAATCTTCACGATGTAGGCAGCAACACATGACGGAATGTGAAACGTTGCTGACATATGGATTGGCCACAAAGGACAGAAGTAAGGTCGGAGCGTGCATCGAGTGGTATGGAGGAGGCCTGAGAGAGGTAGTACCGGATCTCAGAATCGGGGGAAAGTTGCCCGCGCTTTCGCACAAGGAGTCGCATTCTTTGGGAGCGAGTGTCAAATAAACGTCTCGTAGCATTCAAGTTGGAAGTTGTATGGTGAGGCGGGGAAGGAGATGGGTGTTGTCAACGTCGCGCTCAACGTCAAGGCGGAACTCAGCCGCCGATGGATGTAGCCTCCGGCAAATGCCGCGTCGGGTCCCTCATGTTATTTTTTTGCAAGAACCACCACACGTCTCGGATCCGCTATACCACCGTTAACTTGTCCTCGTGGAGGCATACTGTTTTGAGTTCAAGCTAATACTCATCCTATATTAGTTGTTTTCAAATTTTGACATATCGAGTTTTGCCGCAGTGGGCATGGGAAAATAGCGTTCAAGTGACTCACGCCGCTGACACCTGGATTCGGCGACGCTGGTGAGGTTCAACCCGCCATGCACCTTCGCCATCTTGTTCCGCATATAGCTGCTGTTTAGTAAAGGCAAGTTACCGTTTTACTTTTAGCTGAGGGACGAGGCGACGAAGTGACCGTTGCCACTCCGAGCGGGTTTGTGGCTGGATAATTCCACCGGAGTCGACGTTTATCATCCTGGATACCGCACTCTCCCGAACACTACCTATTGGCTACTACACCAAGTTTGCCGCCGCAGCCCGATCTAGTAGAGGGCCGACAAGCAACCGCCCTTCTCGGTGGAAATACGGTGACCGACCGCGGAGAGCATGATCTGGTATAAGGCTTTGCCCCCACACCTGTTGCAGGATCGGACTAGAGTTTGGTGTACTCAAGAGCATGAACGTCGAGAGCTGACGGTCGAACAGTTCCCTGCTCGATGTACAGTTGAGCAGACAAGGGTACCATTTTTGGACTATGGCAGACCCTGGAAACACATTTGGTGACACGATTTGGGTTAATGTCGTATGGAACGTCGCGCCATGCTGGTCTTCCCATCACCGAATGAATGGGTTTCCTACCAATTAGCCGTTAACTTCGCATCTGCGCCGGGTCATGTTACTTTCCCTAAGTGGTGCAGGTTCATTATGGGCATGTCGGATCTTGTACACAGGTTTGAAGTAGAGGTCGGACCCACGCTGCCACCCTTTGCATGCCTGGACGTGGAACGAGGATCTTAATAGCTTTGGGAAGATGCGAGCATAGTCACTGGTAACCATCCCGGAACGCACTCCTATTATACAAATGTTTCCAAACCAAACGCACCTAGATCGCCCAAATCCAAACATTCCCGGCATCATAGTTTGCTTATAAGATCGGCAAGGAATGCCTCGTCAAATCCCACACACTGCATACGCCACACGAGCAACCGCTGAACACCGATCCACACTTAGCGAGTGGCTGAAAAAGGGGATATCGCAACTCACTTCCTGCCCGCTCTGGTATGCCTGGATGATGTCCTCTTCCGAGACCTCCCACTTGTTGTCCTTGTCCGCGAGGGCCAGCGCGATCTCCTCCACAGTCGCCTCGCGGTTATGCTGGCGCCGCGTCCGGATCCTCACGCGAATGTCCTTGAACTTCGACTTGTTCACGACGCCATTCGCCCACTTTCGGCGGAGCTGCCCCCGAAGCGCGACATCAGCACCCATCACCATCATGACTCGAACATCGCCGCGAACAACGCTCACCGGAGCCGATAGCGCCCTGTACTCGTCCACGGACAGCCGCTCCCCGCGCGTCAGCCTGTACTCGCCGACGTACTTGTACTCCGCGCCCCGCAGCCCCACGAGGACCGTCTGCACGTCCCCCTTCCACTCGGCCTCGACATTCGCACGGAGCAGGAGCCCCGGCAGGCCGACGTCGGACGGGAGGCGCGGGTTCTGCTTGAGCGTCGGGAAGAGGAAGTTGCGCCCTCCCAAGGGCACGCACATCCGCATCGTGCTCCCCCCAAGGAGCTCCGAAAAGCGCTTGCGGCTGACGGTGGGCCGGAGGATGGCGGGGTCGGCGATGTGCACGCCGAAGCGCGTGAGCCCGGACAAGCGATCCAGCGGCGCGGCGACAGGGGAGGGGGGAGAGACGTGCAGCGTTACACGTCGTTGGGGCGGGGAGGCCTGTGGCAGACGCTGTTGGCTGCTGGGCCCGGGTGCTGCACGAGTAGGAGAGGACTGCATCGCGACGTTGACCTCAGCAGAGAGGCACGAGAGGTAGGGTGGGGGTCCTCACCTTTCCGGAGATCGTGGCTGACCGCACTGGGCTAGACAGCGCCGGAGGCTTCGGCTGCGCCTCCGTCTTCTGAGAGGAGTCTGTTCGGGAGGGGCGCCTCGCGGATGTGGGCGGAACAGGAGATGCCCGCCTCGAAGGGACATATGACGAGTCCCGTCCGTCGTCCAGGTCCATCGGCATGGGAATGGGTGAATCGAAGTTGGTCAGCTCTCTCTCGGGAGACCTATGTCTTTGCGCAACACGCGACGGCCCCTTGGAGCTGGTTCGCTCTCTCGATATAGTGGCAGGGCCGGGACGGCGACTCGGAGGATACGAATCGTCGTTGTTGTCGTCGTCGTCGGAGAGGCTCGTCAACGATGAGTCGGACGAATCATCCCAAGGATCGTAGAGCTTTTGTCTCGGAGGGGAGAATGGCACATGTTTCCTCTCTAACTTTGGTGAAGTTGGCGAGGTCTTGACTGAATGCTTTCGCTCCGATGGGACCAGGACGAACACGTCGCATTTGCGCTTCTTGAATGCAGGTTGTTTGCCCTTGTCCTTGATGGATGAACTAGGGCTCGGAAGGAGGTCCGGTATATGTTTGCGTTCTGGCGATGAGTTGCGCCTCTTGGATGGTTCCTGTGCAATGTATGTCACGAAAATAATCCTTGTGATATGCTGCGGTTGCGTACTGCTGGCCCAGGGCGATGATGAATATGTTGCACATCCGAACCTTCCGCCCCTATGTCTTCATCACTATCGTGGACGACAAGTGGATCGTGAGTGCTCCCTGCACTCGATAGAGGCGGTGTGTGCAATTTGGACGGGATATGACTTATTGAGGGCTCCCCCGTCAACTGTGAATGTGCCGTCGTCATCATGGAATGTGTAATGCTGAAGGAATACAGAGCGGCTTACATTGCAAGGCTGGACTACGGGGTCAGGCTCTGGTCGGGTCACAGAGGGACCACTTTCGGAGTTACCGGTCGTCGAGGCCTGTCTCAACAGCTCCGACTGCTTATCGACCTTCTGGTGCAAGTAGGCGACCCTCGCCTTGAGCTGGACGTTCTCGTCGCGCAGCCGCTGAATCTCTCGTCCATACTCCTCTTTGTAGTGCTGAAGCAGAAATTTCAGCTCCTGGATATCTTCACCGGGCTCGGCCATATCGATTCGACGGAGGCCCGACGGGCCTGAGGTGAACTTGAGGGCGTTGGTCGAGGGCCACCTACAAGTTACTGCTTAAGTACTAGTGCGTGCTGCGGTGGCAACGTTGTGGCAGCATTAGCGCCCGTGAACCGTGAATCTAGCGCCGAGTGCTAGTGGCCTTCAACGAGTCGTACCGGACTGTGCAAAGGTATGTCGTTCAACACCATCTTGGACACAGAATCACAGAGGAGGAGACCAGACTGATCGTCTCGCTAGTGCTAGCGAAATGGCTTCCAAGGCGGCAACGTCGAATCATAGCGGAAAACAAGTCTACAAGCTGGTGGCACACCGTCAGCCGCGCCGCCTCGGTCGCCACCTCGATTTCGTGCGCACATAGCTACCTCCTTGAGAAGCACAGCTCTTGTGACCCCTCTCTTATTTTTCAGCCTTCTTTCATCGATTCTCGTGGATGCATCGTGGGATCGCAGCACTACACGGGGGCCTATAGGCTCTTGCCGACGGAATCCGGGACATGGTGCCCCACGTAAAGCGGATGTCTCATCGGTCCGTTACCCTATTTGTTCTTCAACGTTGACAGAATATAAGTCGATCTGTGGCTCACGCATACCCTCAGAATCTCTTCTCATATTCACCATTGTCTCCCCTATGGCGCACCTTACGGTGCTAGTCGCGTCGGGTCTTGTCCTCTACTTCATCTGGCGTCTCGTACGGAACTACTTCGTGAGCTCTCCGTTGGACAAAATACCCGGCCCTCCATCAGGGTCAATCATTTCAGGTGCGTCAGATACCGACTTCCATTGAAGAACATGAAGGCTGACTGGAAACGGTGGCGATAGGGAACTTGTTCCAGCTCTTTAACCATAATGGTTGGAAGTTCGTCGATGACTTCGTCCAGACTTATGGCCCACTCGCCAAGTGCCACGGTTTCTACGGCGTATGTTCCTTCACCGCTTGAAATTCCTGGACTGGTATTTAACACATTGTACAGTCGAGAATGTTGCACGTCTACGATCCGAAGGCGATGCATAGCATTTATGTCAAGGACCAGGAGAGCTTCTACCGGGGAGAGAGAACAGAGTGGTTTGTTCATTGTCCCGCGTCCCATATCGCATCGGGAGTCCTAACTTTTGGACAGTGCGCTTGGCCTGCTCCTTGGCCCGGGTTTATTGGCAACGCACGGCCCCGCTCACAAGAAGCAGCGCAAGATGCTAAACCCGGTGTTCTCGGGAGCACACATGCGCAATTTGACGCCTCTGTTTTACAACGTCGCCGATAGAGTAAGATGTTTCCCCAATTGGTGCTTGCAACTTTCTCTGATGGTTCCACCAATGTAGCTTCGGATGGCCATTGGGTCCCAAGTCAAGGACGGGCCTAAGGACATCGACGTCCTCGCATGGATGGGACGCGCTGCACTCGAGCTCGTCGGTCGGGGTGGCCTTGGCTATTCCTTCGACACTCTGGTGTCCGAGTCTCGCAATGAGTTTGCGGAAGCTGTCAAGGCATTGAAGTTCGTGGTCCACGTACCTCCTGTGGCCCTCCGCATGGGATCCGCTAATCTCACGTGGCATTCTTTCTAGGCCCGCAATGAATGACACACCACTGGTTCGAGAACTCGCCCCATTCTTGCCATATCTCGGTCCAGCATGGTTCCGTCGTTTCCTTCTTCACCTCGTTCCTATCCCGAGAATCCAGCGTTTGAAGAACCTCACGGATACCCTGAGCAAGGCGGCGAAAGATATATATCTCGCGAAGAAGGCTGCGATCGAGCGGGGCGACACAGAACTTCTGCATTCTGTGGGAGAGGGGAAAGACATCATGAGCGTTCTGTGTGAGTACCCGGTTGTGTATGCTATCTTGCGATGATCATATCCTTACTATGATGACTTCGATAGTGAGGGAGAACATGAAGGCATCCGAGGAAGATAAGCTCCCCGAAGAAGAGGTCCTTTCGCAGATGGGGTACGTGGCTCGAATGTGTTTCGCATCTCGCCAGCTTCGACTGACCCTTGACTGGGTGCGAACCTAGAACATTCATCTTAGCTGGCGTCGACACCACCTCAAACGCCCTCTCTCGGGTCTTGCATCTCCTTTGCCTAAGTCCAGACGTGCAAGAGACACTCCGCACAGAGCTGCGGGAGGCTCAAGAGCAGTACGGCAGGGATATCCCGTATGACGAGCTATGCGCTTTGCCATACCTTGATGCGGTCTGTCGCGAGACGCTCCGCCTGTAAGCCTTCCTCCGGCCTTCCATCCGGTGCTCCCTGACTAACCACTGAGATGCGCTCAGGCATGCCCCGGTAAATATCAGTGCCAGAGAGTGAGTTGCTCTTCAATCGCTTACTCCTGACGACTTCAGCTAAGTCATTTTTCAGAGCGACGGTCGACACAGTCATCCCGCTCTCCGAACCCTTGCGCTGCACCGACGGGACCGTCATAATGGAGGTACCAGTCCCCAAGGGGACGAACATCCTTCTCAACCTGCGGGGGTGCAACACCAATAAAGCTCTGTGGGGCGAGGATGCGTGGGAGTGGAAGCCGGAGCGGTGGCTGCGGCCTCTGCCCAAGGCCGTGGAGGATGCTCGCATCCCCGGTATCTATGCCAACTTGTACGTGCTGCGTATTCCGCGTGCGGTGCGATGCGTATATCTAACACGTCATGCGCGACAGGATGACTTTCATCAGCGGAGGGCATTCGTGCATGTGCGTTTTCATCAATCATTCCCTACCGTTCAATGATGTTCTCGGCTGACTTATTCTCGTTAATTATACCCAGCGGTTTCAAGTTCTCTCAACTCGAAATGAGTGAGTGGGAAGCTTCCCGTCTAAAGCGTCATTCTTTCTGACGTTATTGTGATCTTCAGAGATTGTCCTCTCCACCCTTGTGTCCAACTTCCAGTTCGAGCTCTCACCGGACAAGCCGATCTTCTGGAATTTCGCAGGTATTGCATATCCAGTCACCAGCCACGAATCCTCGAAGCCCGAGATGAACCTCAAGGTTCGCCTCGTGTCTCGCTGAAGTTGAGGATAAGCATTTGCAGGGTATATCGTACACTATTTTTGTTATAATTTGGCGGACAATGTCATAGCGGATCTCCTCTCACGGTTCGAATCAGGTATAGGATATTCTTCGCACGGACAGTGGGGTTGCCCAATCCATGAAGTTCAATAATATTCACACAAGCGACTGGTGGAAATTTGTGAAAGAGATATTAGGTCTGTGGTACAGCCTCTGCAGTTTGAATACTTACTATGATTCAAGACTTCGCCTTGGTTCACTGACAGGGGTCGACCGAAGTCGATGTTGATGGAAGGTATGTTAACTGCGTGAGGGGCATTCAAATAAAGATTCCGCACTGTAGGCAACTTGTCGCTAACCTAGCCGGAGCGTAAGTCTGTCGGGAAAAGTAGTCACTTCATCTTGCTCGGTTCTTTTTCCTTCTTTTCTTAGTGTATAATTAAGAAAAAGAAAAAAAAAAGAACCGAGCAATGGAAGTCCAGATATAACCCCGTAAAACGTCCTAGCACTGACATAGTCCATCCTACAATACGTTGGGTGAGACACGCAAACCAACCTAACCCCCGATATAGTACTGTGACTCATAGGCTGCCCACCGAATCTCGCAAGAAGGCTTCGTCGAACCTCACACACGCCATCCGCCATACGTGCATCCTCTAATAGGCGCGATAGTCAGCACAACAGATGATACGAAGCCGACAGGGAGACTCACCTCATCCCCGCTCTCGTATGCCCGCAAGACGTCCTCCGCAGTCACTGTCCCTCTAAAGAAATTCTTGGTATCGTTGGCCACCGTCATCACCTCCTGCATGGTCGCCTCGCGCCTCTTGTCCCGCCTCGTCGCGATGCGCACGCGGATTTCCTTGAACAGCACCGTCTGTGCAATATGGCCGGCCCATTTTTGCTTCACCTGTGTACATGCCACGCCATTGCCACGGCGCTCAAGTCAGTACATGCAGCGATGCGCTAGAGAGTCACAAACGAAGGTGGTCGCACTCACCGCGGGTGCCAACGCGTTGAATTCATCAGGCGACAACGGCTCGGCCGCCGTCAGCCTGTACTCGCCGACATACCGATACTTCGCCATATACAGCGCAACAAAGACTGTCTGTATGTCTCCTTGCCATTGCTCTTCGGAGCTGGGGTACAAGAATAGCCCTGGTTTTCCCGGCTTGCTTGGGCGCCACGGCTGGAACTCGTGGTTGGGATAAAGAAGGTTGCGGTGGTTGACGGAGACGCACGTTCTCGTCGCTGGGCCGCCCAGTACAGCTGACAGCTGTGCGCGATTCGCGGTTTTGTCGAGGAGGGACTTGTCGGAGACCTTGACGTCGAAGGATGGAATGTCGCAAAGGCGATCGACTGCGTCCGCGCTAGCTCGGGTGGTGGAGCTTTCTGGGGCAGATACCATTGAGCGAAGCTGGGCAGAACGGCGGGGAAGGGGGCGGAGCACGCGTGGAGGATCTTTTGATCCTGTGGCCGGAGATGGTATCGCACGCTAAAGCGAAGGGTTTCGTGAGTCAACGTAGTGTATCACAAGCGAGCCAAAGTGCGTTACCGGCCAGTTAGATGCCTGTCCGTCACGAATAGGACCATCTCCACTCGGTCTACTGATCGTTTCCCCACTCCCTTGTATGCGACTCGTTCCGTTTCTCAGACCGGTGCGGAGTGAGGATGAGCGGTGGACGGAGAATGATGACTCTGTAGGTGCTGGGGATCTCATTTGAGCAGCATTCGTGGTACGAGCTGGGATGGGAGGATCCAAGTACGACAACTCCCGCGAAGGTGAGCGAAGGTGTTGTGTGCGGTGTGCAGTTGCCTCGACGGACTGTCGCCCCGCGAGAGGCTGGATCGAATCGTCTCGCTCGCGCTTGATCATCGTGCCGCTTGAAGAACCCGCGCGGACTAGCCCATCTTCGTAGGTGGAGAGTAGAGCTCTGGAAAATGCGCGCCGCTTTCCCGGACTCAGCGGTGGTACCAGGACGTGAACGATCGACTTTGCCCTCTTGCGAGGATTTGAGGAACCACCCTTCTCTTCAGTTGATGGTTGGCGATTGTGCGATCGGTCGCGATCAGCCGCGATCTTGCGCTTCTTTGAGTACGTCTCGTAATAACTCAGTGAACGCCGTCCTTCCGGGACAATCGAGACAACGTACCACGGTGGCATTGCGAGGGCGCAAGGGCAAGGGCAAGGATGAAACTGTTATTTCCAGGCTCTGGATCCTGTCTTCAAGCGAGAATGGCTGAGAGATGCTCCCGCGATCGGACATTGGTGGGGTGTTCAACGCCAGCGCTCCGCCGGTCATAGTTGGTTGCTGATCCCCACGATTACTTACAAGTTAGTTGGCCACCAGAACATAAACGCTGAAACAAACCTCGGCGGGGGCTGACTCCGATTTGCGTTGCGCTCGTTCCTCTTCGAGACATTGTTGGAGATAAGCGATGGTGGCCTTGAGCTGCACGATCTCCGCCTGAAGCTTTCCGGTTTTGACCGCCTGAGACTCGTAGTCGTCCTCGTAATGGCGGAGGGTGATCTCTAGTTTACGGATGTCTTCTGTGGGAGAGAGCATAACGAGTCGTCTCAGCAAATGGTAGGAGTCAAGAGAGAAGGAAAAGGGTCGGGGTTTCGGAACGAAAGGCTGTGAGCCGACCGTGAGGAGAGAAGCAACGGCGTCGGCCGGTCGTGCCTTCTCCGATGATAAGGATTCCTCTTTCAGTGAACGGAGACAGATGCAGATTTTACGTACTGAACCAGCATATTCGGATTAGGTCATTGACTACTATTTGAGTGAGAGAGAGAGAGAGAAAAGGTTCGGCGAAGCGGCGCCCGCCCAGATTTGAACTTTGAAGCCCAACGCCGGCCAACGGTGCCATAGCAGAACTTGTGTCCGGCACAGCCACACGAACAAAAGCATGCTACCTTTAAGCTTCCAGTATGCTATACTAGTAGATCAGGTATCAGGAAGCGTGGTGACGGTGACTGCCGGTACTCACTTGGGGGCTCATTGAGAGGTATGCTTCACAGAAAGCAAGAATGAACAATTGCCTCGAGCAAAGCGTGAGCTGCAGGCGCGCCACTGGCCGCTTTGGCTCACCACCGCAGCAAAGCGGCCACGCACCCCACGACCTACAAAAGCACAAGGGGTCTCCGTCAGTAGCAACGCCTCCAATATCTCTTTTCTACTCACCACATCACCATACGCGCAACCAAGTACGATGCAGAACACTCTCCACCCGGAAGCGGTCATCAACTGGAACGACGACGACGACGCACCGACGAGTGGTAACCCCGCCCAACCACCGACCACGCACTGCACGATCCAGCCACCAGGACCGCCGCAGTTCGAGCCTAAGAGGACAGCACGCAGGATCGATGCGGACTTGATCGAGTCCGTAATGGTGGATCCAAGAGTCCGCATCAATCTCCTCCTCGATGAGTCGGACTCGGTCATGCTGCCGATGTCCCGCAAAGTCTTCAGGGAGGCCGTGGCCGGCGGTCTGCTGAGGCTCGTAAGAGATGATGCAGGACAGGTCGTCAAGATTGAGAACTCGCACCAGGAACTGTCTATCGAGGCCGTCAAGATCCTGTTAAGCGGCGGCGAGCAGATCATCGGATCGTATCCTGGGACCAGCGGCAATCCCTGCGGAGACTCGGAGGTAGACTGGACGGCGATATTCAGCAACTACAACGATGGTCTGAACCTTGCGGAGCGGGGAGAGACGATGGCACCAGCCTTAGCCACATGGGCTGGGGGTCGGCCGGACGCAGACATGCACATGCATACGTCTGTCCATGGGCCTGGACCAACGTTCTGTCGTTACGGCGGCGGTAGCGCGGCTGCTCAACTCTGAGGCTGTGGTGGTATCAAAGGTGGGCGCGGGTTTCAGCATGTTCATGATGAGATGATCCGTACTCACAGCTCAATGATATAGAGGTACCATGTGGTAGCGCTTGACGATACGACCACCCAGAAACCACTGGCACCAGACCGACAATCGACTGGCATCGAGGACGTTACGACTTTTCATATATGCTTATCATACACCCTAGAATACTTCCCATAACAATCCTATGCAGTGGCATCCGCTTCCCATGGCTTCTTTCGAACACTAGTCTTCGATTCGCTTGGAGTTTCGGACTGGGAGGTGCCATTATAAGCGAAGGCCAAAGCGACCAAGGCATGAACTTACACTCAGAACGTTGGGTATGAGCTTGTTGTTCGGTATTTCGTCTGTTTTGCCCTGTTCGATGAGCTCCTTTAGTTGCGCAAACGTCAGGGTCTGCTTCTGGTCCTCCGCTTGCAGGTGAGGTGCGGGCGCCGCCGGAGTAGGAGCGAAGCCGATCCCCAGTTTACATCCAGTCCTGAACGCACGTGCTGCATCCAGGTCGAGAGGTGCGCCAGATACGCTGGAAGTGTTTTGAGTACATACGAGGACGAATAGGAAGCAGTACGTAACGGACACCGAGTTGCCACGAGCGTCGGAAATGAGGACAAGGGGGAACAGACATGACATGGCCCATACCGCAAAGGTGATCCACTACACCTGACGGGATCGCGGCGAACTTTGACGCACGAAGGGTATCTAGCATTGAACGTAGAAGCATAGAGAGTCTGACGGCATGTCTCTCCCTCCAACGAACATCCATTTCACCACCTTCACCGTGATTCGTCGGGTACCGGTGCCCGATCTCCAAGAAGACGGAATTACTCACCGGTTGAAGTAGAAGACCTGGGATCGAAGTATGAGCTCCTCCCGTTCTTCCTCCGATTTGCCCTCCAATGAACCGCTGCTCAGGATGCCAATGAGACCTTGCTTGCAAGCGTACAATCGTATGAGCTGCTACGATCCACGAGGAACCAAAAAGGAGCAGGATACACCTGGTATTCGGCATCGTCGGCGAAGGGGTAGCTCGCAAAGCGCCCCAGCGGATCATGGGAAGGAGTTGAGGAGTTCTGTGCATCCATGAATCAAAGGCAAGCGGGGCGCTGTAGTAGGCGATAATTAAAGACAGGGTCGTTGCCGGCGGCAAGGACGGGGACGAGGACGAGGGTCGGGAACAAAGTGTAAACGCCTACTTGCGCGGCTCTAGCGCAGCTACGCGGTGTTAGCGCTCCGCTCCTCGTTGGCTGACCCGGCGTACCCGTCCCAGGCCTCCCTTCGACTCCCACCATTGGTCAAACTGACACACGAGACAGTATGCCCTGTTCCGCCGGTCAGTACCAGTGCATGGGAACGCAAAGACGAAAAACGCCTTGGCCGTCCTGATTCGCCGGGTTCGATGGTGCAATTTACCGTCAGAACCACCCCCGTCTCCTCGCATTGGGGCCACCCAGCGTCAGCAGGCCCTGCTTCTCCCCAGTCTGTGTACTTTATGTGGGACTCATTCCACGACCGGTTGGGAAGGCACCCCATTCTATCCCGAACAAGATGCAGGGTAGCGACTGCGTTTATGCCACGGACGGCACGCCATGATTCCTCCCTTATGTAACTTCACAACGCAGGAAGGCGGCGGAATCAGCACAGGCGTCTTCCCCCGGACCAAAATATATGTATATATATGCCGTGGGCCATGACTTGGTCCAGAGCCTTTCCCCCTCCGTCGGCCACCATGAGCGGCCTCACGAACTCGACCACCGTCAACGATGCCGGGGCTCTCGCAGCCATCGCAGCCATTATCCCCCAAACGCTCGGTGCGGATCTCCTGGGAACCTTTTTCGGTCTCGTGTATGTGATTTTGCCTACCTTAGGTCTTCGCCCCTACTGACGTGTGCCTCCTCGCAGACTGTACGGTTTGAGTGTGCATCAGTTGTACCGATACTTTCGTCTATTCCCTTCCGATGCCTTCTTCATTCGGATTTTGGTGAGCGCTATTAGTTCAGCCCCAGTTTTGAGCCTTACGTTGACATGTGTGCAGGTGGCACTGGTGATGTAGGATTTGATATGGCGCCAGTGTCGGGGAGTGTGTTTCTGACGGCGTGTTTCAGGACATTTGAAACAGTCCACACCGTCTTGACGATGCACTTTTGGTGAGGTAATCCTCCCTTTTAGGTGGCAGTTCGCTAACATTCGTTTCGCAAATAGCTACAACTTCCTTGTCACGAACTATTTCAACCCTGTGGCGTTCTTGAACGGTGTCTGGTGAGAAGAGGTCTTCCAACACTGCATACTCACCGACTGACTTGCCGATAATGCAGGTCATTGGATGTGAGTACCTATCCCTAGGTCACTAGTCCGTACGATTGACGTTTTGCATATTGTTACAGGCGCTTCCAATCGTAGTCGTAAGTATCGCAACGTCATGCAAACGAGATGATACGTGCCTAATTCTGGGTCTTGTGCAGAGCACAATTGTATTCTCGTCGCAGCTGTGGGTCTGCTCCCATTGTCGAAGAAGCGCACTCACTCATCTCAATCTGCTTAGCTTCTTTGCGCGCCGAGCGTACTTGGGTGAGTTGGACCGCACTGGCACTCCGAATATACGAGTCTGACTGCTTGTAGCTGGCCCGCGTTTCCGTCCATTCGTTATATTCGCGGTATGGGTTACTCGATGTTGTCTAAGGTTGATGTCGCTCACCGTCCATCGAAGCTTCTCCTTGTCATGGCGGAGATAGGTTCGCACCCCCTCTTCCAGAACGTGATGATATATACTTGGTACTAATCATTTTCATCGTCCTCTGCAGGGTTTTCGATCGGTGCGTTTCCTATTGCGTAGTTCATCGTTTGGATCTGTCTTAATTGTACTGCTTGCAGTGATCACCATTAAGACGTAGGCACTTCCAAAACACTAGGTTTGTTCGAATACTGACATCGGTACCTACCTCCCCAGGTTCAGTCAGAACTACACCAGGCTTAACAACGAGAAAGTGAGCTCTTCTGTTGACTGCGTTCCTGCACCAGATACCGATCAGTTTCCTCAAGTGGCTCATCTCTACCACCCTGGGCATGCCTCTGGCCGCGGATCTTGTGTTCTCCGTTACCCTTCTTATTGTACTCCGTGTCAGCCGGCAGTGCGAAACGAGCAAGTAAGTTGAAATCTATGGGACATGGATTTCAGACTCATCCTGAGATGTACTAGCAGGGAATCGAAGCTCGACCTGTTCGTGATCTACGTCGTGAACACCGGTGCGTCTCTCGTGTCATGCCTACATGAGACATCCGTTGATGCAGCTTTTACCAGGTCTGCTGCACTGGTAAGCGGCTATTCATCCGTTGAATCGATTGCGACTTAGCTCAGTGCGCAGCATTGTCAACGTTGTCGCGTTGGCCGTGGTAAGTGCCGTTTCCGCGGATCACTGCAGCGGCGTTCTCACGTTCATCGTGCTAGAATCTGGCGAGCATAAACGGCACATCGACGTACTACCTTCTCTTCAACGTTATTGCCGCGAGACGTGCGCTCCCTGTCACCCCATATCGCTTCCATCCCGTGCTAACGCTCGCACTAACCCCGCAGTCTACGCCAACTCTCTTCTCGCCGCGTAAGTCGAGTCCCTAAAGTCACCGCTGGTTGTTCTCTGACCGATTCCATGTGGAAAAGTCTCAACTCTCGAGAGGTGAAACCCGGCAATATCGCCTTCGACGGGTCGATCGGCCTCAACTTCATCGAGCGCGCCACACGCCGCGCCGCTGCCGAGACATGGAACGTTCCCCAGGTATGTAAGCTGTTCTCCCTACTTTGTTCTGGCTGCTGTCTCCTCGACGACGAAACGTAAAGATTTGTACGGGCATTGACGCGCTACCCGCGCTCCGCTAGGTTCCCGAAGGACCCCCTTCGATGATCGACATCAAGATGACGACGGAGCTCGAGACCGACCACGACCTCCACTGGGACCAGAAGACGCTCGAGGGCGGCCTCCACACCGCGGACAGCGCCAAGGACATGCAGCGCGTGCTCCCCGTTTGACGCAAGCCACCATGTGCATGACCCCATCCTCGCTCGCTGCGCCTTGCTCAGGCTGCTCGTGCTTCTATACCCACGTTGACGTTGCCCACTTATGCTCAAGACCCAGCTTCCATGCTTTGCGTGACTCGGACACGCCGTTTACTTAAGTTATTATTAGGGTGGAGGAAGGAGGCGGCAGGCCCTGGAACTGGCCGAGGTGCGCCGGGGCGTTCAATCGTTTGTAGACTCAGACTGTACTCTATGCGGGCGACTACATGTGCCCGGTGTACGACTAATAGAATCACGCTCGTTTGACCATGCGTATGGCTGCTGCGAGAGTGCGATCTACGACTGAGGAAGGGCGTGACGTCGCGAGCGCAGCCGTGTGAAGCGGAGCTGCGTAGGAGATGAATGCCATGTACTAATCACGAGTTCGTCCGAAGACCGTTGTGCCCACTGGCCACTGAGGAGTAAACGGCTCAAGTATTACACCGGGGGTCATATGGCTTACTACGTACTGGACTGGAGTACAAGGCACAACGACAAGACAGTAAGTACACAGAACGACGAGCAGAGCAACAGTACTGCGCCTTCGGAAACTATTCGCGAACGAAAAACACAAATACACCTATCCAGCGTTCTTAGCTTCCACCCTTGATCAAGCTGGGGTTTGGCGGACCAGGGCTTCCGCCGTGGAGGACTGGGGCGTGATCCTGCACTGGAAAGCCTCCGGCGCTCTGTGTCGAGCAATGGTATCAGTGTCGAGTGCAGATAGTGCAGCCAAATCAACATGGTCAACTTACGACAGGATGCCTTCAGTAAACTTGGGGGTGAGGTCAATGGTTTCGCCCTTCTCGTTGAGAGGTGGGTCGATGTTGAAGGTATGCAGAACAGACGCCACCGTAATCCAAACGGCTGCGTCACCGAAGTGCTTCCCCGGGCAGACCCGGCATCGTTCGATGAACATTCGGCTTACTGGTTCATTGTCACAAAGATAGAAGACAAGGTGACTCACCTTCGCCCATATCCGAACGTGAACGTGCGGGGGTCACGAACGTCAAGGTTCAGCTTGCCCTCGGCAGTCAGGTACCGCTCGGGCATGAACTTCTCCGGGTCGGGGTAGTTGTGCGGATCATGCGCGAATGCCCTAAAGGGACTCACCCTCGGTACTGCTCTGCATCTTCGGAAGCGACGAAGCGCACCATGTGCTTGCCAGGACGATCGAGCCCTTCGGGATGCGGTACCTGTTGTATTCATCATCGTCTTCGCCCGTGTATGTGCGCGGCAGCGCGAGGGGCAGGATCTGGTGCCACCGGTGGCACTCCATCACTAGGGCCTCAACATAGGGGAGAAACTCGCGGTCGCGAAGGGAAGGAAGACGATCTGAACCGATCACTGCGTCGAGTTCGGCGTGCGCTTGCTTCTGCGCTTCTGCGTTGAGCGCCATGGCGAGGAAGAACACCCGGATTGTTGCTAGAGTCTGTAACGAATGGGTGAGTGAAGCGGCAGAGTATTCTACGCGGGACCAAAAACTTACAGTGTCGGCTCCACCTTGAGGACCGCAGGTAGTATACCATGTGAGCTCCATGCAGTCGTGAGACGTGGAGGACGGCGTACCGAGATGTACAGAGACTGAAACGCTCCGTGCAACAGCGTCGTCTTGAGGCGAAAAAGTCCCTTCCTCTTCCGCCTCTTTGACCATGACTGTGACCATGGAGTGCTCAAACGAACCCTTGCGCTGCGGGAGTAGAGAAGTCAGGGACCTCCCCAATAGCTCGAAAGCGAGCCGCTCACAATTCTAGCAACAGACTTGTCAAATGACTTATTCCGAACAAGCTCGTACGTACGTCTCCATCTTGCAGCCTCTCTCCGGAAACCTGCGCCAGGGAACCACGGAGGGATGTACTTCAGAATAGGGAAGCTCTCGACCAGGTATTTCTCTGGGACAAAAGCTTCCGTGAAGATCTTCACTCCCTCCATAGCGAGCGCGAGAGCCTCGTCATGTTGATCTTTGAGTGGGATTCCGTAGGCGACTCGCATTGCTATCGAACCAAAGGTACTGCTTATGCAAGCAGGGAAACCAATCAGAATGCCGCACAGTAGCGATGGTAGCAGACGTACAATTGGGCATCCTCGGAGAACCTTTGAGGGTCTTCGAGAAGCAGCGTGAGCAAACTGGCGGCGCTACTCTCCTGCATGTCGTTCCATTGCGCGGCTGACGTGACGCCGAAAAACTTGTGAAGCCCTCGGCGCTGCTTGCGCCACATTTCTCCGCTGCTGCTTTGAAGGGCGACGCTCCACTCGAGTTGGATCCTTCGGGGGTGTCAGCTCGTAAGCACGATAAACGCCACCAGAAATCTGCTCATACGCACAACTCGCTCATCACTGAATATGGTTTTCCGGAGTACTTTGCAGATCGTTTGTCCAGGAGCTCATTAGCCGCCTCCAATGAGCCTAGGACGATTATGCGCTGGCCAAGGGCGCTGAGGTGGACGACGTCACCTATGGGTTGGATCAGAGTGATCCGTTAGCAGACCGAACAGCTGTACCCAGAGACTAGGACATACCGTATTTATTGGATAACTCGCGATACTCGCGAGCGGAGAATGTCTTCGAGATGTCGAAGAGGTTTCCGATGACTGGAAGAGGATGAGGGTCGGGGGGAAGAGGGAGCCGCTTTCCATACGTCTGACGGATGTATTGCGCGATGGAAAAGGTGACGGGGATGCAACGATGAACAATTGAAATAGTGGCGTCGCAATCTGAAAGACGGAAACGAAGGGATAGTCGGTAGCCATGGCGGGAAGAGGAGAGAGTTTGCCTCAGGGTGTTGGTGACCACCTTATATGAGCCTTGAGGGCCTTGGGCTTCAAAGGCACACCAGGAATTCGCAAACTCGATCTTCAAGGGTGTTCTCATCTCGTCCCAAGAAGGTACATTACGGCGCCTTTTGTACCCGCAACGCCCGGGACAGCCTGAACGTCAATGCAATGTGATTCCAATGGTAGCCGCATCAGCAGAACGGTGCAATACCAGCGTCATCATACCCAGGCCTTGGTTGGGTTAGACAGGCGACTGGGACGAAAGAGATGGATCCATGTCGACAGATCAGCGAAATTATTGAAACGGAAAGACGGTGGAGAGACATACAACCTAGACTGCGTCGGGCTGCCTATGTCATCTAAGGTTATCACCGTGAGTGAACTCCCAGCATTTGCGTGGTCAAAGTTAAAGTTTTCCATCCAGAAGGACTCACGAGGGATGCGGCATATGCACATGTCATTATTATAGGCCCTGCGCAGAAGACCGGGCATTGGGTTCTAAGACAGCGCATCTCTAGAATGCCGAGTGAGTATCTACGATGGACACTATCGGACAAGGTAGCGTCCCTCGAGCGATGAATGGAAAAGGACATCACAAGAGCGCAAGGAGGATTATCCTGAGGACTAGTTGACAAGGGAGAGTACTTGGTCAGAGACGGTCTTGGTTCCCGGAGCTGGAGAAGCAGGACTCCCGAGGATCATAATAGAGTGGGACGTGGGGGCGTCTAGGCCACATGGAGAGCACATGGAGAGCACATGGTGCCGCGTGGCTGCCATGTGCGCTGCCCAGGGAGGACGCGAAGCGCGCAGCGCGAGCTCGAAGCCGTATGCCCAAGCAGGAATGTCACTCACGGGCCCCCAGGCTTCCAGTGCACCTCGGGACTGCGTGTCCTAGAGGCTAGCCCCCTCATTGCGCATACAGGGAGATTTTGGGAGCGAGATCCCCTCAGGGAACCATCATTAATCGCTCTTATCTTTTTAAAGACTACTTAAATCCATTGCTCCCTCGAACATTACTGCATATATAACGGGCGTCGAACGGGCGGATCCACACCAGGCGCAACGGGCGAATGGTTGGTGCCACTGCCACGGGTGTGCGTAGGTATTACAATTTATCAATGGCTCACCGGGTGTGCATCGGGTGCAACTGGACATGCACCGTGACCCCCGGTGTAGTTCAGGTTCACCAGTACACGTTAATGAATGCACGGGGCGTGAGGAGTTCGAAGCAGCCATTTGAGTTGTGAGGATTCAACTACTGCTGAGCACAAGGTGAAGCATGGTAAACCCACGGGTAACACAGGGTAATAAGGACATAATGGCGGGTTGTTTTACTCTTGAGTTTTGCTTCGTCACGCTGAGCCGAAGGCGAAGCAATTTATCGTGGCAAAGCCACGGGTCAAAACACACTAGTTTGTGATTGGCCAGCGTGAACTTCCCACGGCTTGTCCCGCCACGTGGTGCCGCCAACTGCAGCCGCCTGCCGAGACCACCACGTGGCTGCCCACTGGCCGCCCCTCCCACTCCCTACTTAGCTCACGTAAATTTCTTTTCACTGTCAGAACTTCAGCCTCGCATACACCACGACGGTGTGCATCCAAACGTGTACTTGAGTCTCAACTTAAGCTGGGCTCCGGCCTGGTGTACTGACAGTGCAGTGTTATGCCGCCATATCCGATACCACTCCCTAGCCTTATACATACCTCTGAAAACTTTAAGCCTTGGTTTGTTCTTGCGTTGTCTCCACTCTTTGTTGTCCTTCGTGCCGCAGCGTACCTTGAACTCGTAGCTGATGGTTGTGCCCATTGGGGTCAGATAAAAGGCCGAGCTTTCACTCGCAATGTCGTTTCATCATCCCAGCAGCATCTTCCTATCCTCGACAGTGGCTCACGTCCAGTAGCACAACTCCGCGTTCTAAGACGGTATGGCTTCCCATACTCACCCTCTACCTGAGCTGACTTTCGGACTATAAGGAGTTATAGAAATGGCAGCTGCTATTGTCCCCGCGTTCTACCCTTACCAGGGCCCAACCGTATGCGCGACGTCCTCACGGGCCTCTGCCGTCAGCGGTTCCCGACAGTTGCCCTCGAGAATGATTATTACATATTCATCCTCAGCGAAATCGACGCCGAGACGCTCCAATCGTTTTCCTCCGATGAAGAAGTCTACGCTCATATCGATAACCTCTTCGCTTCCGAGACCGGGGGAAGGCTGGACCAGGCCGATGCCCTGCTGCGATACATCGGCGATATCCTCGATGGCCCAGCCGAACACCTCAACGGGGTGCCTGCTCTTCCCTTCATCTCAGCTATTGTTCCGTTCACGCTAACTTGTTTTCCTCACCAGCTGAAGCCGACACCCGGTCTCAAGGAACCCTCAGGCGTTATCATCCACGCACGGACAGCGACTTCTCCGTCCGGCTCTTCCCTGGGGACCCCGCTGAGCATCTGTACTGCCTCGACTTCGTCCGCAACGACACCGGCTACGCCGTCAACTCACTCTTCGAGTTCGAGCTCTGGGCTGGGGCATGGCCGCGGTTCCCGCTCGCCCGGGTGTTCTCGATCGAGGACGCCGTTGGGCTCGTGCCAGAGTCTATCCTTCCGGGGGAGGAGAAGTTCGTCCTGAAGGACGGGTACACGTGCCTGCTCAAGAGGAAAGGGCGCAAGGATATGGTGTTCATGGTGCCCGTGCGCGGTGGTTCGAATGACGACCGGAGGCGGACGACCAGATCCTCGACATGGCCGTGACACCCAGGAAATGCGATGGTATTTGCACGGTGCATAGCATGTAGTCAGTGGGTCAAATCAAGAAATGTTCACGCCGATTCAAGTCAACATTGTGACGTGTTCTGCTGTCAATGGGTACCACCCGTCTTTCATGTCGATGGAATGAACGCCAACGGCAGGACGAGATTAACTTTATTACGTACAGCACTTCTAATTTTATGGGACTCGCAAAGTCCTCTTGCCAAACAATCTACTCACGGAGCCCTTCAAAGTTGCCACAGCTCGCCTTAATGAGCGCCGCAGCCTCATCTGACCTTGGCTTGATGCCGCATTTGAACTGTACCGGGTACCTTGTTATCCCATCGGATAAGTACAATCCAACACCGAAACAGGATACAGCCCGCGACTCACGAAAGGAGCCCATACGTCATCTTCCCTTCCAGGCGGACTGGGTTGCCATCTTCGCCAAGCGGTGCGGTGATTGACAGCGTGTGCAGGACAGTGGCGGCGACCATGAACAGGACCGAAGTCGCATAATGCCGTCCCGGGCAAATCCTGACGCGAAGGCGCACAGATTCAGTACACTTGCAACGAAAGGTGGGATGGAATTGGAAAAAGGGAGGAAGACCTACCGCCGTCCGTATCCAAACGAGAACGTGGCAGGGTCGCGCACGTCTAGATCCAACTCGCCGTCCTTCAGGAACCGTTCGGGCATGAAGGCGTCTGGGTCGTTGTAGACGTTCGGGTCGCGCGAGATCGCCCTGATGCCGCGATAGCCACGGAGATCAGGCTCATGACCGGAACAGTGCGGCCTGCTATGGACACTCACCAAATGTTGGACACAAGCAAGGAGCCCTTCGGGATGAAATATCCGCGGTATTCGTCGTCCTCCAGCGTACGGTGCGGGACTCCGAGAGGAACGACGACGCGCCACCGAAGCAGCTCCTTGACAACGGCGCAGATGTATGGGAGCGACTTCATGTCCTCGAACTCTGGGAGTCGGTGTGGCCCCACGACTGTGTCGAGCTCGGCTTGCGCTTTCTTCAGCACTTCTGAGTGGGCCGCGATCGCGAGGAAGAAGGTTTGAACTGCGGATAGTGTCTTGATATGATGTCAACTTCCATTGAACTGCTCACGTTGTGGCATTCTTACCGTATCCGCTCCACCTGTTTTCTCACGTCAGCTCAAGGCATTCCTATCAGAGCTTGATAGAGTGATTGTGCTCACCTGCGTATGCTGTGGCGGTGGCACCACGGTAGATGTCTTCCTCTTCGGACACCTCGTCGCTCTCGCCGTACGATTGGGGCACGCCAGCCATCAGAGAAGACGCCATCGACGGACGAGCCGTACCCTCCTTCTGCACATTGTGACCACAATCTCGTGAGTACACGAAGGGTGCCTGGCGGCGAAGGTGTGGGAATGTGCTTACCATCGCAGCCATGACGAACTTCCAGGGCTCCTCGACGAGCTTCCATACCACTGGCCGCCAGGCCACGCCTTTGCGCTTGACTGTCGCCCCAGGAACCCACGAAGGCAGGTATCGAAGGAACGGAAGGGTCTCGATGAGGTACTTGCCCGGCTGGAACGCCTCTGAGAAGATCGTCATCGTGTCTTCTGCCATCTTGAGATAATCGACTGGCTCCTCGTCGACCTCGATGCCGTACACGACCCGCATGATGGAGGATCCGAACAGGCTGAGGCCACGCGTCAGCCCGCGTGACAACAGTTGGGCAATAGCAGATGGGGGCGGGGCTAGGGGGAATGGAAGCAATGTGACTTACTGTCTAATGTGATGCACGAAGGCCTCCGGCTTGTCGATGAGGCGCATCACGAGACGGTGGGCCTCAAGGCGGTGGTCGGCGGTGTAGTTCTGCACGGCTGTCTGGTTGAAGAACTGGTGGAAGGCGCGTCTGCTCCGCCGCCAGAACGAGCCGTAGCCCCGCACGGTGAATGTCCAGCCAAATCCGGCACTGGCGGACGATAGCTTCGTCCCTGAGCAAATCGCACGGAGATAAAGGCGGGGAGGATGACGCACATGTCGACCATGGGGGAGGGGGCCCGGTCCGAGTAGTTCGAGGACCTCTTCTCGAGGAGATCTGCGGCTGCTTCTTGCGATCCGAGGACGATCATGGGTTGGCCAGCGACATCGAGGTGCACGATATCGCCTGGAACGAAGAGTCAGCATGATGCATGTGTTATGGCTAATGAGTGGACACACCATATTTTGTGGACAAGTCACGAAAGCCTGCAGGCCCGTCAGTGGGCACGTCGAGTACGTTGCCGATGAGCGGCAGCGCCGGCGGACCAGGCGGAAGCGGCGGGGATGAGCGTTTCTTCAACTTCTGCACGAGGAGGAGAACGGCACCGACGACCAGGAGCAGAAGGGGGGATTGGAGCGTCATGGGGTGAACGTCCGGTTGCCGACGTGTTATCGGTTTTTAAGCAGAAGCAGCGGGCTATTGTACGTCAGAACGGCAGGGCAGTCCAGGGGTGACAGTGTCGGTAATTGGAGGACCGGCTGGACCGTGTCGATTCGATGACAGGGGTCATTCAACATCGATGGAGCGTTGGAACAAGTTCCCATGAATAAAGTTGATGACCGGCGCGGGGAGGGAGGCGTTTGGAAGGTGTTAGTACACGTGGGCGGACTCAGAAACCTGTCAGTGTCAGTGGATAGCGATTTGAGGCTTCAGGGCTGATCACGCTTGATCGCGTTCCCTGCAGAACGACTGTCTGGTGTCGATGATTACTTGAAGGAGGTTCGGCGGTGCGAACAGCCGGCTGACATGGGCACTCCGGGTGGGCAAATAATGACTCCGAACCGACAGGAATTCGGCCGGCTGTGAGCATAGCGTGTGCAATGGTGTCAGTGCCGCGCTCGTTGGTGTGGAGTTGCTTATTGTGGAACTCACGACGAAGCTACCAGCAGGACTAGTGCCGCCGTCGAAGGGAATCGCAGCACTGCGCGCAAGTAAGTTAGGCAGCTGGCGCGTACTGCAGTAGTTCTGACAAGGTGTAGTTAAAAAGATGGATGTGGTAACTACCATTGAAGTAGGAGAATTTGCAGGATCTTGTGTGAAACCAGATTCGGGGATCGCACACTGAGGTACTGACGTGAACTGGGCATTCCGGTCTGTCTCTACGCCGGGAGTCGATGCTAAACTCAAAAAATCATCAGCGTCACGGTCAAGAGGCCCATTACTCAGGAGGCAAAACCAACCGACCTAATGGCACATCCGAACAGCAGGCATGGATCATTGCGTGCCAGCAGTCACGCAAGGGCGGTGAGGCGCTGCCACAGTTCATCCAGTCGAGGAAAAGGACTCAGAGGCGGTTTCTATCAGGGTAAGCGAGGCTCAGCGTTGAGATGACTTGGTATGTTATAATTATATCTAGCAGAGTAGCAGCAAGATGATATAAAAGTAAACAATTACTAGTCAACTAGGTTGCTGTTGGGCGCTAGCCGGGTTGCTTAGCCGCAACTCGGGCGCCTAGTGGCCAGAACGAGTCCGAGTCTCCGATGCCACTGGCACCTGGTCTCCACTGTTCTGTGTCCATCGTCCAGGTTTCCCTCGCTACTCCTATACAATCGTTGCGCTGCAATGTCGACAACAAAATCGGCAGCTCCCGCTGATTCATGGGGCTCACCAGCTGTACGTGCGCCGCCACCTCAAAAACGACCTCCTTCAAGTTCGTAACTCTCGTAGGCAACCGCAGTACAAAGGCGCGCCAAGCCTGCAGCAGATACCGTGCGAGACGATTGGGACGATGATGACGACGAGTTGGAGGAGGCAGAGGATCCGCAAAGACTTTGGGAGGAAGCGTAAGTGTGCGCATACATCTCCCATGACCACCGCTTGATACCTTACCCGGCTATCACTTCTTTCTGTATACCTCCCTGCCTAGTAATCAGCGCGCGCCGATGCCCGAGCTCGTCATAGCTGGTTCAAGCACAAGTGGTGCTGCAGCGACATCTCCCCCGCCCGCGGCCTTTCAACCTTCCCTTCGAATATTGAAGCGACCCACCGCGTCCTCTTCCTCTTCATCCTCCGCATCATCCCTTCCTACTGCTGGCAGTGGATCCTCGAACGCGTCCTCAAGCACCTACGCCGAGCGTGAGGCACGCTACCAGGCCGCTCGCGATCGTATATTCGGCAACAACAGTCCTTCTCCGGGCACACCCAGCGAGCCGAGTCAACCGAAGACTCAAAACAGTGCGCCGAAGCGGAGTCCCCCTTCAGTCCAGATCGTGCGAGAACCCAAAGGTCCTTCTATCGCAGACCCCGAAGCGACATCACCGGATGGGAGAGGTCAGGGTGACGACTCCAGAGGGTTTGGCAGCAGACGAGGGAAGCGGAGAGGAGGAGGAAAGCCTTAGGTGCGCTTCATGCTCGCGTCCTGGGAGAGTGTAGGTTAGTTGTGGCAGTTGTACTGCTGATCATACCATATACCGTTTAGACGTCTAATTGGATGCTGTTATTCGCATGGCTGCCAACGGGAGAGGCTGCGCTCGCGATTGGGTCCTCCCTCGCCTCAATTGCGGGCTGTGGTGGCGCAGGCGCCAGCGACCGTTACATAGTTTCTTCGATGCTAACGCGATTGGGCAATACAATACAGGTCGTCGCAGAAGTTCGAGGCCCACAGCCTCGCGCGCCGGCTCATGGACGACCACAGACAGTTTGTCTACCACATCCGCTAGTGCGTGCGCCCCATGCTCCACTTCACCCCACCGTTACCCTCACTTCTGTCCTCATAGCTTGTTCGGCTGTACCATATGCGGATCGCGTATGGTATTGAAGTTGACGAGGCGGAAAGGGACTACACGCGGACCGCGGAGGAAACGGTAGAGAGATTCCCGGACGTGACTGTCAGGAAAGTATACCGTAGGGGTGTTCCCCATGTTACAACGGTATTTCATCATAGATGCATGACGGGGCGCAGTTTTAGCGAGACGGCGAAGTACGGGAGGAGATTATGCACAGGTTGTTGAAGGGTCCGTGGAACGCAACAATGAAAGCTACAGTACGGTGCGAGCGGCGTGCATTTGTAACAGTGCTGACCAAGTGTATTAGACAGAGGGGACGTCCCATCCTTTGATAGTGACGGTGCTGGGAGCGGTTCGAAGCATCTCGTATAGAGGAAGGAGGTTGCTGCCGTAACATATGGAGGTGTGTGATACAAAGTCTTATCAATATTATTCAAGCTGAGACGACCCAATTCATGTTCCAGGCGAAACGGATACGGTAAGTATGACGGCAAGTCTACTGCGAGTTCCAAGTCCTCAATCTCCGCCGATCCCCAGACACTGTCCTCGATTCAGTTACTCGTCTTGACCATGACGTCTTTCCCAGAAGCGTAGAAGAAGGCCCAGGCCGAGCTCGAAGCAGTGGTGGGACCCATGCTACCTTCGTGGGTTCCAAGTTTAAGATAGCCTCCCTTACATCTCAGCCCTTTGCATAGGGTACCTTCGCTGGCGCTCCGTCGCGCCGCGGGCCTTCTTCACAGAATGTTTTGGGGCGATGAATGCATAGGAGACTTGATCCCAAAGGGTTTTATCGCCGCTGTAACCGAATGGTGCGTGCTTCAGCTACCATGAAGTCAGAAGCCTGGACTAACAACAACATGGTTCCTCGTACAGGGCGTATTCTCGTGATTCACGTGTGTACATTGACCCAGAAGCGTTCATCCCCGAACCCTTCCTCACGGCCGGCCGCCTCAACTCGCCGTATGTGACGCTGCGACGTTTACCTTCGGATATGGCCGTCGGTAAGCCCATTTCCGTACTCTCAGCGATGCCTATCTCCTTGCGACAGCTGAGATTGTCTGCACAGGATATGCCCAAGCGATACTACTTCGCGGAGGTACCCCTCTTCATCGTCATTTCCACCGCAGATCAGCCGGTCCATTGGATGAGCGCGGGAGCCAAATGTGCCTGATGGCCAAGAAGACAATGCAAAGCCTCTTCTCGTGTGTTATCCAAGCTTTAGCGCAGAACTAAGCCATGTCTAACATGTTTCTGACTTGCTTCTCTCCTTCCTTCTTACGCTCAGCGTCTTAGCTACTATGAATGCAGGTGTCCAACAACTTTCCGCTGCACAACCGAACGGCGTACCGACGCGGCGGAGGCGCTCATCGGCGCGACTGAGCAATACCTGGTGAGTCTCAAATTTGAGGGCATTGTACCGGATCTCGGTCCTTGGAGAGTTCGTGTTCTGATGGCAGAGATACTTACTTACGCATGAAATGATTTTGCAGTACAAAAATGGATAATCTCGGTTCCTCTGCGACCCTTCTAGGAGAGGTTCGATGGCGAATCGCAGCTGATGCTGATCGTGGACTCCCACTCAAATCCGCGGACGCCGTGGACGCGCTTACCGAGCGAGTCCAAAGCAGGCGAACTGATCTTCAACTGACTTGCTTTGGCGATGTTGGGCATAAATGAGTCCACGGTGCTCCGACGGTATCGCTGTTGGTTCTCGGGGGCCGAGCATGTGGCATGTTTCGACGTTGAAACATGAATTCCGTCAAAGGCCAGCGGACTCCTTCGATACTCCATATGCACCACACGTTCGGGTCAAGCGCTGTTGTGGCTTTCTTGGACCCGAGTCGGCCTTAGAACGCAGTCGTTATTTCGTGAGTGAAGGGGCTATCTAATACCCATTTCACTATATCTGGCGTGCAGCTGACATCTGGCTCTGTCCATTCCGGTTTTTAGTTCGATTGACGTCGCGCCTCGCGGCTACCAATACAAAAACACGGCCCTAAGCGACCTGGTGCCTGGTCCCCGCAGATGTTCTGATCTAGGAGAAGGCAAATCCAACTACGCATTCATGGACATCCCTCGCATCGGGCATGTCAGCGGCAATCAGACCCCCGATTCTGCATGGGATTTGTCGCCCATAGGGCGTCACACACCACCACCCGTTGCTCGGTCCTTCTCGGACGCCTGGATTACACAGCCCCAGTCCCCACGCGCGGTAACGGCTTCCTCAGTACTTCGTATATAACTCACATGCTCGAAGTTGCGGAAGGCTCTCCCCAACTCAGAAGTCTTAGCTCTCCGGCTCCCGACTCTCTGTCTCCGACTCCCACTGCGTCCAATTCCGTTCCCGAACATGGGGCTGAACATCGCTACACATGTCTCCCCGTCCGCGCTCAAGATCACCGCGAGCCAACCTGCCTGGGTTCTGCTCTTCCTCTCTTTTCTTTATGTTTTGTCCCGGTTTGTCGTGCGATCCCTCAAGGACCAGCGTGCCCGCAACGGCCTCCCCTTCCCTCCCGGACCAAAGCCCCTCCCGCTTATTGGCAATGCCGCAGATGTGCCCACCACGATGATGGGTCAACGATTCAAGGAGATGACCGACAAGTACGGTAAGTATTCTCCTCCCATTCGTTAGAATTTCGTCCTCATTTAAGTGCCTCGTCCACCATCTCCCAGGCAATGTCGTATATCTCGACGCGCTCGGCCAACCCATGATCATTCTCGGCTCGCACGAGGTGGCATCGGAGCTCTTGGATAAGCGTTCTGCAAACTACTCCGATAGGCACCCGTCCCCGATGAGGGAACTGTGAGTGACACCCCCTCCACTCAAACTCATCCTCTTGACCGCTCACGTGGAGCTTCGCTGACCGATGCTTCTTGTCCTTCACAGCTCCGGCTGGGAGTGGACGTTCGTGCTTATGCCTTACGGGTTGCCTTGGCGCCGCAGGAGAAAGGAATTGCACCAGTTCTTCCACCCTAATGCGGTCGCTCAGTATCAACCGTTGCAACAGCGCGAAGCAGTGAAGTTCTTGAAAACCCTTTTAGAGAAGCCCGACACCTGCCTCCACCAGATCCGCCAGTACGTTGCCTCCATTCCTCGTGTCTAACCTTACTTCGGGTCTTTGCCGCAGAAACCTTAACTCACGTTTTACCCCTGCCGTTTACAGGTCCTTTGTATCCACGATCATGCGCATCTCGTATGGCATTAAGGTCGCGGACGAGAACGACCAGTATGTGACAGCCGTGGAGGCCGGCGTCGCGACGTTCAACGAGGCGTTCGTCCCTGGGGCCTTTCTCGTGGAGACATTTCCCATCCTTAAACACATCCCGGCTTGGTTCCCCGGTGCCGGCTTCAAGCGTACTGCAGCAGCTTGGAAGGACATTGCGCACAACATGCGCGATGCGCCCTTCGAGAAGACGATGGAGTCCTGGGTAAATCTACATGACACTTGTGTGCGGAGTCGCTATACTTATTCATGCGTGCATGACAGGCAAAGGGTACAGCAGAGCAGTCAATCGCGACGACGCTCATGGAGAACGCCCAGCGCAAGGATGGCTCGGACATCTCTGAAGAACGGATCGTCGCCCGAGACGTATCCGCTCTTGCTTATGCTGGTAGGTACATCATTAGCGCGGAATGTTTCGCTATGTTAACTTCTGATGTGCATGTATCAGCTGGCGCTGACACCGTAAGTGTCGAAGCATGCTCACTGCTGCAGATGAGATACAATGATGTGCCTGCAGACCATCTCCACCGTTCAAACCTTCTTCATGGCCATGGCGTGCTACCCCGAAGTCCAAGCCAAAGCGCGAGCTGAACTCGACGCGGTTGTGGGCCCGAACCGCCTTCCCAGCTTCGAGGACCGTGATTCCCTGCCCTACATCACCGCTATTGCCAAGGAGTCGATGCGCTGGCAGTCCGTAGTCCCTCTCGGAGTCCCTCACCGCTCGTTTGAGGACGACGAGTTCAACGGGTACTTCATTCCCAAGGGCTCCACCGTGATCGCGAACCTTTATGCGTTCTCCCGTGACGAGCGCGTCTATCCCGAACCGGAGACCTTCAACCCGGAGCGCTTCCTCAAGGACAGCAAGATCAACTCCGACGTACAGGACCCCAACACGTTCGTGTTTGGCTATGGGCGCAGGTATGTGCAATGACTTTTTCTCGCCTGCGGCATTACCGCTTCATTTCCGATCCACTGGCTTGCAATTACAGGATCTGCCCAGGTCGGCACTTCGCGGAGGCTTCGCTATTCATCATGATCGCTTCGGTCCTGCACACGCTCACCATCGACTCCGCGGTGGATGAACGCGGGAAGCCGATCGCTCCGGAGGCAAAGATGTCGCATGGTGTCATCTCGTGAGTGCATTTCGCACCCGTACCACGCTCTTTTGTTTATGGTGTTCGGCCATGCCGTCCAGGTACCCTGTTCCGTTCCCTTGCAGCATCAAGCCACGGTCTTCCGGACATGCTGGGCTTATCCACACTGGCATTGCCCAATCTGATTAGCAGGGAATACCCGGACTCTATACACGATGCAGCCGGAAGTTGTTATCGTTACCCATTCGTTCCAAAGTATCGACTCACTACAACATTTGTGTCGCTCCAATCCATATGTCACTTTCATTACACATCTGCAAGTTCTCGAACCTACGAGTCATCCCTTGGGCGGGATATTCGATACTCAAGGTCAGTGTCGCTGTCCGTCGAGTATCATCGTTATCATGGTGGCAAGAGGAAATTTATTCCAGCTCAATACAGTCCAGCAAATGTCAAAATGATGGCGACTATGCAACGGACACCGTAAGACGCCTGAGGCCCCCACCGAGATGCGGAGACAGCACGAGGGCAGCTCCTTGCTGGGCCGCAGACACGATGTGTCTCCAGACAGCCGCACAGCGTCGGTGCGGGAAGCTGCAGGCGAACGCGCGACATAAGGAGGAGCGCATGCTCTGCGCTATTTCACTGACTTGGCCCCTCGCACCCGTCATTAACTAGCGATGACAAACTGCGTACGGTGAGATGTGTTCCATTCATGGAGCGAGCAGGTGTCTGGAAGGACAGATGAGGGCAGGCATGCTCTACTAACTTGTTAGTACTGTACACTTTGTACTAAGGTACTTCGGTAGTCCTCTACACAAGTGTAAATCGCGATCAGAGAGTCTCGCTTAGGAGACCATTGAAAGCCTTGACTGATGCGCGAGCTTCAATTCGGAATTCCTCTGGACATTGGAAACGGGTGCTGGGAAGCGACGAGTTACTTAGCCGAGCGTTCCAATGGCATGTATGATGTAGTCTCGTGCCGCTTGTTGCCTGAATAATCATTATGAACGCTTTTTACGAGTGGTCGCCGCACAATCCAACGCCGATGGTGTCGAAAGTTGTGTACGTGCTTGGGTGTCCCTTTCAACACAATCCTGCAGCTCACGATCGCGATTGCGGAATCTCTATTGAAGGACAAGTGCCAAGCGTAAGCTGGCCACTGATGCATGCAGGTGTTCAATTCGGAATTGTTCTAGACATCGGACGTTGGGCGCCCTCGGAGACAACCTCACGACAACTGCTGGGAAGCGGGGAGCTAGCCGAGCATTCGTCGCGCGTAGCTCGGGACCGACCTCAGTCCTTCAACCCATTTCCTTGAAACGGGAACGCCGCACTCCCCCCTCTACCGAAAATCCGACTCGCGAGTTTGTTGGGAACGGGATCAATCCGCGCCGTTGGACATTCGTATTGCAGCACAAGCCTTTTGCGCAAGGGGGGGTAACCCCAACCTCGCTCGGAAGTTCTGGAACATGAGGTCCTCCGTCGGCTATAGTCTGACGTAGCCCATCACGTCCATTACACGAGCTCTGGGTGCGTCCAGCGCCCGCGTCCAGCAGAATTGGGCGTATCCGTATCCCCAACGTTTCAATGGAGTGTTGCAAGCTATGTAAAATGCACCCCCGCGTGTTCGCTCAGGGTGGCGTGTAAGTACTGGTATGCATGTTGAAGGCTAGACCCCAAACCTGGCGTCGACTTTGTTTGGCGAGGAAGGACAGGTTGACATCGCGTACAGAGCTACATGCAGCAATTAGTCTTGGGGCATTTTCGACACGAGGATGAGCTGGCTGCTGGCAGACCGACTTGGGCGCACAGACCACCGTCTGCGGGTATATAACCTATGGAGGTGGGCAATGGATCGTCAGTTCGTAGTCCTCCCCTCTCGCACTCATCGAACATCCCATCCGCTCACCGTCTTCACCGACCGCATCCACCATGATAGCCCGCGTCGCCGCCGTTGCTGCCTTCTTCGCCTTCCCACTCCTCGCCCTCGCTGGTGGTGCTGACTGCAACACCGGGGACATCCAGTGCTGCAACAGCTTCGAGGATGTGAGTCGTACCGTCTCTTGCGAGAGTCACACAGAACACTGACAGTATTTGGGATCCAGGCCAACTCTACTGCGGGCTCCGCCCTGCTTGCTGCCCTCGGCATCAACGTGCAGGACGTCACCGGCCAGATCGGTCTCCAGTGCAACCCGGTCACCGTCATCGGCGGGCAGATCACCTCCCAGTGCTCCCAGCAGCCCGTCTGCTGCCAGAACAACAACGTCGTAAGTTTTGCTTCTCATGTTCTACACGACATGGATGGCTTACCGTCTGGTTTGAAGGGTGGGGCGGTCTCGGTTGGCTGCATTCCCGTTCAGCTCTGAGCGACTCGACGCCTACTGGTCTGTCAGGAGGATGATACCCTAGTTATGGATTACTGTAATGTGGAATGGATGATATGATTCTCTGGATCCCGGACTGGGTGCTTGTGTGCCAATCTGTGAGGCTTGATGAGGCGTTCGTTCGTCGTCAGGCTCTCCAGTCCATGTTCTCGACGAGTCGAATCGCCGCTGAAGCCCATCGGACAATGGACGGCATCGGATAATCGTTGTCCAATAAACCGCGCTAGCGTTCTATGCATGTAAGAAAGGGACGTCAACGACCGCTTCGCTTCTAACCATTCCCCGCAAGCGGAGCTACACTAGACGCTGCTCAGTAGCAGGACCATCCATCAAGCAGGGAGGCGCGAGACTTACATGCTGAAAACAGCAAACCCGGGGTCCGGCCTTGTGCCCACCTGCATCATGACCAAGTCCTGTGGCGATCTCAAGCCATCTCGACGCACCAAGCAGTGGCAGGCGCTGACTAAACGTGTCGGGGCTGTAAGTGAGCTCTACCCACCCCGATGGGCAACCGTGTCAAGGAACTCACTGAAGTCTGATGGCCCCGCTGAAGCTCATAATCGTGCCTAGGCGTAAGGGAACCGGAACACGGCCTGCTTGCCGTTCGAGCCTGGCAGATGTGGCTGGCGGGCGAGAGATTCGGCGAGCCGGCGACGGGCTTGAGCCTTGGCGTCGGACTATACTACTGGGAGGCGGTAAGACTCCCATTGAAGCTGGCGAGCTTGATGATGGTTTCAGGTCTTCCTCGCAACACAGCCTGCGAAGGGATCGTCAAACGTCGACACCATGTGTGTGCAAAAGCAGCTTACCCTGAAAGCTTCCTCGACGTACAGTAGGTCAACCGGTTGGTTTACGATGGCATCCCTAACTCCAAGGTCGAGCATATACTAAGGCTTTCCTGACCTCCTCCAGCTCGCCGGCAATTTCACTAGCTAAGAGTGTCGCAATCTTCCAGGCACTGAGATCCGGGCACTCGCACAGAAACAGAAGGGCAAGGGCTACAACAGCAGTGATAGATTGATACAAACAAGCAAGCAAACCTTATCACAATACAGCGCAGATCGTTTTGACTTCTTCTGTCCTTCTCGTACACCTTCTCATCCGAGACACGCGCTCCTACGCCTTGATGGCGCCGACCTCGTAGAGGTACGTGCCCAAGAGTTTGCTCTGCATAAGACCCATAGTTGAGTGCTCGACATTGTGCAGGAAATGAACGACTTACGCCCTCGATGAAGTTGGAGCGGTCGAGCTTCTCGTTCGTCGAGCTGCAGGAATAGCGCTTAACCCACGTCCGGCATACCGAGTACGATAACGTAAACTTACTGGGCGCCGTCATCTCCACGGCCCATGGGCAGGAGGAGAACGTTCACACCCAAGCTCTCCGCGAAAGTAAGGGTAACGGGGATCGAGCCGCCCTCACGCGTCAAATCAGGCGAACGCCCGTACACCGCCTGTAGGTGTAAGTACTCCCAGTCAGCACCGCATGGCGACACGTAGAAGCTACGGGGAGGGGGACGCACCTCAGTCGCGCGGCTCGCCGCCTCGTAGTTCCAGTGCTTGTGGTCCGCGACCCACGGCTTGCCGTCGTTCAGGTTCTCGATCTTAACCTTGTTCTTGCTGTTCAGCTTCGCGAACTCCTGCTCGACGTACGTAAACACGAGGGGCTCGATCAGCGCTGGGGTCTGCGGCGGGACGATCCTGCCCCACGTCCTTCCGCGTCAGCACCGAGTACGCTGCGACCCCGCCAATAGGCAGAAAAAGACGGCGCACCGGATGGAGAACTTGCCGGACACGGATGCGGGGATGACGGTCTTGGAGCCGGGGCCGTAGAACGCGCCCTCGATGCCATGCAGGGAGAGCGAGGGCATGCGCATACGGCCCATGATCACCGTCACCTTGTCGGTCGAGATGGTGATCGGGGCGCCTACGGCGTCTTCGACATCCTTGACGGAGTAGTCGAGCTTCTCATAGATCTCGCTAGTCGCGGAATCAGTATACGTGCGCGCATTCTGGACGATTGTTCCCCAGGCACTTACCGCTCCTCAGCGTCCGCGACAGAGACGAGGTCCTCGACACCAGGGACGAGGATCGTACCATCAGGCGCGACGAGCTTACTCATGAGCTGAACCAGGTCCGTCATCGGCTCGTGGACCATCCTCCCAAATGAGCCCGAGTGCAAGTCGCGCGCGGGGCCGGACACCGTCAACTTGAAGTACACGAGCCCGCGGAGACCATAGGTGAGGCATGGCGTGCGCGTGTTGAGCCAGTAGTTGTCGGAGATGCAGACGCAGTCGACGCCGTCGAACCAGCCACCTTTACCCTTAGCGGTCTCGGACTTGATGAGGTCGTCGAGACCCTCAGAGCCGCTCTCCTCCATACCTTCGAAGCAGAAGCGCATGTTCACGGGGAGCTCGCGGCCAAGTGCCTTGTGAGCGTCGAGGACGTTGAGCCAGCCCAAGATGGGTCCCTTGTCGTCCGTCGAGCCGCGGCCGATAAGGCGGCCAGTCTTCTCTTCGACGACCAGTTTGAAAGGCTCAGTGTCCCACCCGTCGCTCTTGGAAGCCTGAAAAATCCGTGAGCAAGAGAAACATAGGAGCGTTTTAGGTGAGATGGTAAGTGGAGTGGCTCGACTAGCTTGCTGTGACCCCTCCCTCCATTATATGCACCTTGTCCCTGACTCAACGGTATCTGATGACTGATTCGAAAGCTCTTACTGAGCGGATCATCATAATGCGAAAAACATGGACTGTCCGCGACGGTATGCTCGAATCGGCGCGTTCGAGCTCCGGACAGACACAGGACGATGTGTAAATTCCACAACAAATAGGTGACTATATACAGATAGATCCAGGGACATGCTGCGGGAACGGAAGCACACAGATTTTGCGAAGGCTTTCCAATCCAAAAGCTGGATTGCGCGGGCGAACTCGAGTTCAAATGGACTCACTCGTCCATAGACGCAATAGGATGACGTCCCAAGACGTGCCTTGGTATTTCTTTCGCAAAAGACAAGCCCCGCTGCCTACACATAGAGTGTGCAGCCCAACGGTCTCGAATTCGGGGACTGGATCCAGCCGCCTCAACTCCCACCACGAACGCACGATATTCACCAAGGGACTCAGAGTGGTGAACACTCACCGGCTGTACATCGTAGTGTCCATACACCAGCACCGTCTTCTTCTTCGGGTCATCTCCGATCCTGCCCAAAATTGCAGGCGGGAGCGGCAGCTCCTCCCCGTCCATGACGTGCTTGCCAAGGTCGACGAGCTTTGTGGTCACGCCCAGGTCCTTGAGCTGCCCGTCGAGCCACGCCGACATCCTGAACACATCTGGCCGGTGGGCCCCATCCCCGCTCACGCTGTGTTATCCGTGGAAGGAATTGCAGGAAAAGAGGAGTGGCTTGAGATGTCAGCTTGGATCGGATGAACAATCGTGGGGGGACGAAGTGGCACTGGGAGGCGCCTCACCTGGGGATGGCGACGGCAGCGCCGAGACGGGCGATGAACTTGTTCGCATTGTCGTCGATGAACTTGAGAAATACTGCTGGGGCGGCCATGGTGAGGATGTACGCGGAGTATGAAGCTGAAGCGTGAGGGTGGACGAGATGAGAGATCGCCTTTGATGGGAGGCCGATAATCTTGACTGTTTTTGCACCCGTGGTCGATCAGACATCTAATCTAATCTGCTCAGATGCGTGGGCCTGCCCCCCTTCGTGTTATACGGATGCTCTCGTATGCTTTGCTTAGCTATCAGGCATTCAGGAGTCTCCCTCGCTAGTGCATAGTAGATTGTAACGATCCTCTAGAATACGCTTAATGGACGATGGACAGCCCTATTGCAGATACAGCTCTCCAACGAGGACGAAGATTATTGGAAAGTTACTGAAGGTTGGCCCACTCGGATTTGATCACAGCTTCCACCTTCTCCGAGCGTGAGCTGATCTCGCACTCGAATGTTTCAGGGAAACTACGTGAACACGTATTTGTTAGTGGCTAACACGGTGGTTGATCGACCAGAACTCACGACAGGAATCCTGGTTTCATTTTGCCTTCAGGGAGCTTGGGTACTCCGGACACGTCGCAACGCGGTTTGATGGAGAAGGCGTGCAGCACCGACGCAACGGCGATAAAGAGCGACGCTTCCGCAAAGTGGCGTCCAGGGCATATTCTGGCGCGCAAGGCGTGTCAGCGCATCCATCGTAAGTAACTCGAAGTGCACAGTACGCACCTCCGTCCGTGGCCAAAAGCGTAGAGTCTGGGGTCGAGAACATCGAGGCGAAGCGCGCCGTCTTTGAGAAAACGTTCCGGAATGAAGTTATCCGGGTCGGGGTACATCTGCGGATCGCGAGAGATAGCCCTGCGAGGGGATATTGAGTACTTTCTCTGCAGCGACGCGAGTTCACTCAGGTGCTCACCATGAACTAGCGAAAATCAACGATCCCTTCGGGATTGAGTATCCACGAAATACATCATCGCTCCGAGACTTGTGAGGGAACCCTAGGCCGATAATTGGCTTCCACCTCAACACCTCCAGAACTAGCGCTTGGATATAGGGAAGCGAGCCGAAGTCGGTCATCTGTGGTAGCCGGGCTCGACCCACTATTGTGTCGAGTTCGGCTTGAGCCTTCTTCTGTGTCTCGGGGTGGAGCACCATGGCGAGGAAAAAGACTTGTAGAGAAGCGTGGACCTAGGGTGAGTGCAGGGCAAGGGATTAGTCCTGCTCGGGCTAGCTCCACATAGGCGACTGGTCTGATATGCTTCTTACCGTATCGGCACCACCTGGAGTATTTGTTGAAAATTAGTGCGATATCGTGATGGTAAAATTCGCAACTTACCCATGTATATGACGCCCGCTGCGTCTCGTGCGACTTGTTCATCTTCCCATGTCATCTCTCCATCGGAGTGATCGTCCATCAAAGCAGACACCATGCACGGGTTACCCTCTCCGCGACGCTGCTCCACAAATTGGGTTATAATACTTCGGTATCAATGGTTAATGTGATATCCACTTACCATGTTCTCCAGCGTTCTGTCGAAAGGCTCATTCCGCATTGCGGAGAAGGACTCCCTGTACAGTGAGGCATCTCGATGGAATGTCGCCCAAGGAAACCAAGCGGGCACATTCCGAAGGAGGGGAAACATTTCGACTAGGTACTTTCCAGGTGCGAAAGCCGCCTCGAATGCCTCAGCGAAGTCAGCCAATAGAGCAACAAATCGATTGTCGGAACCCGCGACATCGAGGCCGTACGTGATGTCCATAATCGTTGCGCCGACGAAGCTGTTTCGATGGCATCACTCACGGATCAGAGAATTGGGATATGGCAGAACGCACAGGTGGAGATGGTCAACGAAGGCATCCGGGGTTTCAAATAGGCGGTTTAACAGCAGGCGGGTTTGCCTTTCCTGTGTCGAATGGAACTGAGAGACGGCTATCGAGTCGAAGAACCGATGCAACACTTTCCGTCCTTGACGCCACGCTTGGCCATATGGAAGGAGAAGCAGGATCCATGAAATCCCGGACCTGTGGGGGATAGGGTGAGTCCGTAATACAGCCGGGCCCAGGAGTTATGCAGGCACTCACAGCTCTGCCATAACAGACGACTCCCTGTCCGAGTGCATTGCGGAACGTATGTGGAGCAAGTCTAAGGCAGTTGAATATGAGCCAAGGATGATCATTCGCTGCCCAAGGACGTTCAGATGAACGATATCCCCTGTACAAGTGCGGTTCAGTCCAGGCGCGTCGTTCGAGTCTCAGAAAATTACTCACCATATTTTCGTGTAAGCTCGTAGAAAGCCTGTGGATCGAGAGACTTCGGAAAGTTAAAAATGTTACCTAGAAGTGGTAGACGTCTGGGGCCAGGGGGCATAGAAAGAGAATGATTGCGACGAGCCGTATAGGCAAAAACTGCCAATCCACAGCCCAGGACCAGGACGATGACGGCAGCGGGTTCGACCATCCTGCGAGTGTCGAACCTAGAGGGAAAATGTCGAGGCGTACTGGTTGAATGCAGAGGGACCGCTGGGGGTCGTAGAAATCGCACTCGGGAAGAAGCAGGTAATAAATGGGAGCTTGAGGCAACCGCGAGCAACCGAAATGACATATTTCGCCGGAGAAAACTGGCAGGACTGACGAGATACTCGTATTATCACCGTGAGCACCGGCATCCTTGCGTTTGAACGACGTTCGCGTTGTCATCATCGGAGCGCCGTAAGGAGGAGAATCAACAAACTCCGAGTCCAGTGCGGCCTCCGCTTCGCTCGGCTGCAATGGCAGTTCGGAAGAATGTGGGGGGACAGCGCTCGACCCAAACTCCGAGCTGGCCGTGCAGTTGTTGCAGGCATCAGTACTTACTAGTGGGAGGAGAGATGGTGGCAATAAGTCTTGGTCAACCGTCGTTGAAGGACTCGGACGCCGCCAAGACGCCGCTGTCAGATGATACTGGCCACACGTGGCGCGGGCGCTTTTGACCAGAACACTGTCTTCCGCTCTTCCAAGTTCCGACAGCTTGCTCAGCATTACTATTCATCCTACCTTCATGGTGCTTTCACTCTTTTCTGGGTATGAATGTTGCTTATTGCTCTTTCTGGTGATAGTTGGGCGTGAACGGTTTGAGAGGCTTGACCTGTGTCGTAGTCATCATAATTTCTCGGAGCGACACCGGGCTATAGCATAGACTTGCAGAAGCACTGCATTCGGTCCATCGGCAACGTTGTCATCACGAATGAAGACTGGTTTGCCGATCGTCCCGACGGCCCGTTCAGCACGCCCGAGTAGCAATCGGAAGGGCACTGCCATACATCGTCAAAGCTTTTCCCGAGCGGAGGAACCACCGTCGACATTGCCATCACTCCCCCCAGCTCCCACTTTGCATGCTCTGTACCTCTGTATCGCTGCAAGCGCCATAGCTGTCGCCAAGCCCTTGTTCCCAATCCTAACCCCGGATAGCCCATAGATATACATCCATCCCAACGGCCACGACCCATCATCCTCCTGGAGCGACACTAGTCGCTGATAGTCCTGCACGTCACGTATGCCGACTGAGGCCGCAGCGAGGATGCGCATGGCCAACGTCAGCGCGTCTCCTGGTAACCCGAAGCGCTCTTGGACTCGTTCCGCGAAGAGTGCGCTGAACCGCTCTCTGAGGGAAGGCGACTTTGAGAGGCGGAGGAGTCGGGAGAGGAAGAAGAAGAAGGGGTCGCCGCCGAGATAGTACGCGGTCCCGTTATCGTACGCGCGGTTGTCGAGGGTGTTGTAGACGAAGTCGAGCGTCTCGGGGAGATCGTCTCCGCGGTCGTTGGCATAGAAGAACGCGAGGATGGTCACGCATACGCACGGGTCTAAGATTGTGGCCATGTTAGACGTCCGAGGAAGCTCTGAGACAAGTTCTGCCCTCACCGAATCTGGGACGATCGTCGGCGAAGTACACTTGCATGATGCCGTCGCGGTTCTTGTAGTTGAGCATCTCGTCCATGATCTCATTCTTCACCTCTGCGGTGAAGTGGTCTAGGACGGTACATGTGAGCGACGTTGTGTCCAGATCGTCTGGGAATTTTGCGGTTGTGAAAACCCCACCCCCTGCCATCAAGGTGTGGTAGGTGAGCGAAGGAAAGACATCTATGCCGGCAGGAGTCACACCTATGAAGAAATTGTTCAGCCGAGGGGGCCGCGCCACCTCGACGAGGGTGTTGTCTCGGGTAAGTTCGAGGATAAGAAGTTGCGCGAAGCTGTCTTGCACGGTGACCCCGGTATCCGTAACAGACCATATCGGCTTCGGCTGGGCCCGCAGCCACTTCGCAGCCTCGGTGGTTGGGTCCCGAAGCAGTTGTCGAAGCCATCGCGAGAGCTCCTCGAGCTCGGTAAAGACGAAGCCCTTCATGCCGAACGACATAGCAGTCAAGACGTTCGCGACCTTGTCGTCCACGAACGCCGTCCGCCGAGGGTCGATGCCAGTCGAGTGGATAACGTGCCGATAGAATCCAAGGTTTGGTTTGCGTTCGCCCGCCGAAGCCGAGATGACGATGTCGTCGAAGAGAGCCCAGTCCTGCGGCTCGGCCCTCGTTTTGAGGACCTCCCAGTCCGGGTATGCTATGTTCGACATGGCGAAGAGACGCACGCCGGTGCGCGCCTTCAGACCCCGGAGGAACGCGAACACTTCACGGTCGACTCGCAGGGAGTCGCGGCAAGCCCGGATGGTAGTGGAGATGTCGGACGTGGGGAGGGAGTACTCGGAGGAGAGGCGCGTGTAGCACTCCTCTTCCTCTAGGTTGCCATTCTCGTACTCGTACCAGGTGGCAGAGTTCAGCATCCTGCGAAGCTTCTCTGGGGGAACGAGAGTGTGAGGGTCTGAGCTCCGCATAGCCCACGTAAAGAGCACATGGCCCAGATCGATGATGATATTGTCACATTGTCTGCCGAGTGGAACGTGAGCGTGCATGGCGAGATGAGTGAGCAGGGGAAAATGAACAGACTTACCGACTAGGCATGACATAACTCGCATATATATGCTACGTCGATACGAATGTTGTGTTTCCAATGCAACGTTTCGACGGTCTCACGCCGGCCAATTCAGCTGAAGCCCGCGGGATCGCTGCCACCGAGGTGTCATGCAATCCTCATGTTTCGCTTGGGCTAGGTGAACGTGCCCTCCGACGCTGTGTAGCACATTTCCAAAATGCTACTCCAATTGGTCCTCATACATGAACGTGAAACACTAGCTCGGGATTGGCCTGTGTGTGCATGCATGAAACGGATCATGGTCATTTCCAATCAGACAATTGAGTTCAACAGGCAAAAAAACTTTGCTCACTCTAGAAGCCATATGTACTCTTCGTACTTAGGAATTGATCAAGGTACCGCCAGATTGTTGCTGCGGGTCCTGATTCTATCGTCAGCCTCAGATAAGGATGTGAATTTGGTTGAAGCTTTTAGTACTGAAAGTACCACGAGCTCACCGCTTGACATCTTCCAGAGAACGGCCATGTCCGAGATCGACCTGGATGTTGGATATCACCGAGGGCCGATGAAGCGCTGAACCGGAGGATACTCGGGAGAAGGATTAGATCTGCGTTACGAAACGCCAGCCATACTGTGGATATCCACAAGCCTTGTTAGCTTCCGGCTGTCCACAGGTGCGCATTTCAACGAAATTCCAGTGCAGGATGGCAGTGTACTTAGCTGCCAAGTCATTCAGCAAATGCATGCAGGTGCAGTCGTCATCTACTTACCACTTACATACCCACTTAGATAGATCGCAACTAGGTCATCTGCGGAGGTCGTCTGCGGAGGTCGTCGGCGGCAACGTGCATCCCCTGGGAGCCCGGACGCACCTGAACGATATCCGGCAGGCCCTTCTACCGGTAAACACAAATCTATTCCCAGCCGTTTGGTCTTACATGTGCCTGAAGCTTCACGTCGATGTCTGTGCAGAACGTCAGACCATACTCAACAGGGCGTAGGTCAACTATCACCCACCTATCTAAACGCGCGGTACATTACAAGTCAATCGTCACAACCAGCATGTCCTAGAGCATCTGAGTTTCGATGAGCAATGTCAACGCCATGGAGACCTAGCAGACAGCCGAACACGCCCTCACCTCACACCACCCCATACTTGCGAATCGCCGCGACAGCCATCGCCGTCGTTAAACCCTTGTTCCCAATTCTGACACCGCTCAACCCATACTTGGACATCCACCCCACCGGCCACGACCCCTCCTCCTCCTGCGTCGCCAGCAGCCTCTCATAATCGCGCGCCGCACTCACGCCGACAAACACCGCAACACTCCTGCACGCGCTCGACGAAGAGCTTGCCGAGACACTGACGCACGGACGGGGACACCGCAAGGAGGCGCAAGAGGAAGGGCATCGCCGGAGGAAAGCAGAGCGCGCGCGCAGGACGGTGTGGATCCAGTCGAGCGCCTCGGGGAGCTCGTAACCGCGGCCGTTCAAGCAGAAGAACGTGAAGACGTTGACGTTGACGACGGGATCTGGGCGGATGGGAGTTCGTTACACAGTCTCGACAAGTGGATGCGACGGAGGGGGTTACCTATGCGAGAACGGGTGTTGTCGAAGTACGTCGGAACAAGGCCCTCACTGCAGGTCTTGATCGACAGTATCTCGTCTATGATGTCGTCCTCCACTTCCTGCTGGAAGGTGCCTCACGCCATACATGCCAAATTTGATATGGTGTTCAGGTCGTTGGGAAACGTGACGGCGGTAAGGACCGTTCTCTGTGCACATCAATCAGCACTCGAGCAAACGGCGATGCAACTTAGACTCACCTGTGAAGAAGTTTGCGAGCCTCGTAGACGCGACGATATTTGCAAGACTTCCTTGGTGACATGGCCGCGCATCCCCCGCTCTGCGTGAGCGTCCCGGGTGAGCGCGGTGAGCGGACGAGACAACTCCTCGGCGCAATCGACGTGGCAGCTACTAGCAGACGTTCGGAGTTAGGAGCGGATGCGAAAACCGTGTTTGCGGAGTCCAGACACGCACTTTCGGAGTTTGAATATAACCCTTCAATGCGCGCCTTGCTCTTCTTCGGAACGCTCATCTCACCGCGCAGCGAGCGAGGACCCGGGCAACTCCCCCAAAGGTTCGGCCAAAGTTTGCATATTCTGACTTCCTAAAAAGGCAGGTAGCCTTGTCCAAGTTTGCATATTCGACAGCTCCTGGTGTGTTTAGCGCCCTCTAAACGCCCGGAAGCCTTGTCCATTGATGCATATTCGAGGTCAGATTGAGGACCCAAATATACCCAAGCCAGCGAAACCGGGGTCAATTGGTAGGGCTTTTTCCCAAACATCGACGTTGATTTTCCCCCACTCTCCCGGTCAGGACTCGGAAGGGTCCCGTTTTCGACGCCGGTTGCCGCCGGGACGGGCTCCGATGAGCTGTGACTTGGGAGGCTGAGTGCCTCACAGGCCTCGCCACCACTACTGATCTCACTTGACACAATATTTCTGAGAGCATTGCTGGTTACTATGCCACCTCTATGGTACAAGTTTCGATGAGTTTTAAGCCACATTACTTGTTTTTTGGGAGGAAAAATTGGCGTGACACACATCATGTGACATTATTTGTAAGCATGATTCGTGACAACCTTGTCCAAAATATGCATATCGGAGGCCCAAAAGTTTGCATATTTGAGGCCAAAATCAGGGGTAAAAAGGGCCGAACATATGGGGGAGTTGCCCGGGTCCTAGCGAGCGCACACTTGGACAACACACTGCGAATTCACCGTTACCGACGTTTTGTCTCTGCCCACCTCTCCACAGGCCTCGGCTGCGAGGGCTGCCAACTGTCATCTTTCGATATACACGCAACCTCCTGGACTGACACGCCTATCGGAGCTGAAATCAAATCATCGGCCACCTCACTGAGGCTATCTTCCAGCTTTCAGTAAGCCGGTATGTCAGAACCCACCGCTATTACAAGAACTTGCCGATAATGCTCACGTTTTATGGGAAAGATGAATACCGTGGCATGTCGGCCTCAGATGCCTTTGCTTAATCTCGATATCCTCAGCACTGCTTGTGCTTTCCTGATGGAATATCCCGATCTCCTATCATTCTCACTCACATGCTCCGCTCTGCGACCTCTCGCCATCCGAAGCATGCTCAGGAATCGACCGGTCGTTCTGAAGGAAGCAACCGCTATCTGCAAGTTCCACGACTTCGTCTTTGCGGACGCAGCCTCGCGTTTGCATCACATCACCGCCCTAGAAATCGACGTCGCCCGCGATGGGATAGACCCATCCACATGCGGAGAGCCTGCGTACGATTCCCTCCTCGCGATTTTGAGGGGAGCTTCTTCCCTCAGGTCACTTGTACTGTGGTCTCTGAATTATCCCTATGGTCGGCTGCTGGCATACATCGGTGATCCTAGGATCGCTGCTGCCGTCAGCGCACTCACCACTTTGCGCGAACTTACTGTTAGCGGTAGAGATAAAGGGGTGGACTTCGTCTGCGCCGTACCCTCCCCGCTCGCACCATTGAGCACATCGTCCCTGCAGGCTCCAACGCGTGGTCCCCAGCTTCCTTGACCGCTTCCCTCGCCCATGTGGCAGCGTCTCTCCAAAGTCTCACGATAGACGAGACAGACATACGGCTGGATGGAAGTCCGGAGTCCTTTTCCCCATCGACGCCGTTTCACGCCTTGCGTTCAATCTCACTGTGTAGTATGTCGGACGTCCCCAACCTCTCCACCCACTTGGAGCTATTCCCAAACTTGAATGGCACCCTTCGCCTGTTTCTCGATAGAACAGTCGACGAGGACGATCACGAGAGCGCATGGTCCTCCTGGAGACCCATCGGCGACACGGCGAGGTGCAGGAACGGCGACGTTGGAGGCAGCTCGAGCGAGTCATCACCGATGTTGGCATGCTCTTCGCCTTGAACCTGAGGTGCCAGATAGCCATGATGATGGTTTACTCGTGCTCGCTACTTACAAGTGGCTATCTCGTAGCTTCCCTACGTTACAACCCTCTCGAAATCAACTTGTCGCCAGGTCTCGAGGAATTCAGCTAGATGATTCCTTGCGAGGTGGCGGCGATCCTGATGCACCTTACTCTATGTAACGACCTCGGCGCTTCGGCTACCGTCCCTTCAATGCTGTGGGATAGTTTTTGGGTACTTATGTGTCCATTCTCCGGCGCAGGACTATCATACGGAGGGCCTTCTGACGCCGTGCTTACAGTACAATAATCTTCTCCCAACTCTCAGACCTCTGCATGGCTTAACCCACCTCCATCTCGTTTTCCATTGCGGGGTGTGGGGCCGAGAAAACCAGTTAGGTGAGGAGCCAATGTCGCAAGTCTCCTTTCCCTGCCACCTGCGGTCCCCATCTTTCAATCCCGTCGATCTTGCTTCCCCAATCATATTTGCGCTGCCATCGTTGCAATATTGCTTCCTTACGACCAGCGTAGTGGTCTCTAATGGACGGGACGTTAGTTCGTCCAACCTCGAGTACGGGTGTTGTGGATGCCGAATTTCAACCACAGGCAGTGCGGGAGAAGACGCTGGTAGAGAGCTCGTGTGGCTACTCTTCGGTATCGCGGAGACAGTCATACGTGAGGAAGACCTAGGTCTGTCCGAGTTCGAAGCGGCAAGTGTTATTAACGTTGTAGGCTAGCCACAAGTTGAGCCTGGGCTACTGTTACCCTGCTCTTTCTTTCCAGAGGGACATGTGCTGGGGTGACTGATACGAATATACACTGGCGGGGGGATTGCGCCCCAGAGGCCTATGGCCCTGGCCTCTCCTAAGAGCATTGTAGTTTTGCGGAAGGGCGTACGAGTACAATATGGCGGAGGACCAAGATGTGCATATGTACAGTACGCAGTCGGCGTTCGGCACGCCCAAGTGGCACTGTAGTCTACGTTGTCAAAGTTTTGCACGAGCTGGGAAAATAGCGTCGACGTCGCCATCGCTCCTCCCGGCTCCGACCACTTTGCATGCTCTGTACCTCCATATCGCCGCCAGCGCCATAGCGGTCGTCAAGGCCTTGTTCCCAATCCTAGTCCCGGACAACCCATAGATATACATCCATCCCAACGGCCACGATCCATCCTCCTCCTGGAGCGACAACAGTCGTCGATAGTCTTGTACATCGCGTATACCGACCGATGCCGCGGCGAGGATGCGCATGGCCAGCGCCAGCGCGTCTCCGGGTAACCCGCATCGCTCCCGCACCCGCTCGGTGAAGAGTGCGCGGAAGCGCTGTCGGACGGAGGGGGACTTTGAGAGACGAAAGAGTCGGGAGAGGAAGAAGAGAAAGGTGTCGCCGCCGATGTAGTATGTGGTCCCGTTCTCGTATGCCCGGTTGTCGAGGATGTTGTAGACGAAGTCGAGGGTATCGGGGAGCTCGTGTCCGCGGTCGTTGGCGTGGAAGAACGCAAGAATGGTCACGCATATGCACGCGTCTGGGGCCGTAGCCACGTTAGACATTTGAGGAACTTCTGGGACCAGGTGCTCTACGCTCACCGAATCGGGGACGGTTGTCAGCGAAGTATAGTTGCATGATCCCATCGCGGTTCTTGTAGTTGAGCATTTCCGTCATAATCTCGTTCTTAACCTCCGTGGTGAAGTAGTCGAGGACGGTGCAAGCTAGCGAAGTTGTGTCCAGATCGTCGGGATATTGAGAGGTCGTGAGGACAGCATTGCCTGCTAAGATGTACTAGGTGAGCGAAGGAGAAACATGTAGGCCTGCAGGAGTGGGGACTCACCATTGAAGAAATTGCTGAAGCGACGGGGGCGGGCTACGTCAACCAACGTGCTGTCTCCGATAAGCTCCAGGATAAGAAGCTGCGCGTAGTTGTCTTGCACGGTTACGCCGGTATCCGTAACAGACCACATCGGCTTCGGCTGAGTCCTTAGCCACCCCTCAGCCTCCGCGACAGGATCACGGAAAAGCTGTCGAAGCGATCGTGAGAGCTCCTCGACGCTGGTAAATACGAAGCCCTTCATCCCGAACGAGGTCGCCGTCAAGACGTTTGCGACCTTGTCGTCCACGAACGCCGTCCGCCGAGGGTCGATGCCAGTCGAGTCTATGACGTGCCGGTAGAATCCAAGGTTTGGTTTGCGTTCGCCCGCCGAAGCCGAGATGAAGATGTCGTCGAAGAGAGCCCAGTCCTGCTGCTCGGCCTTCGTTTTGAGGACCTCCCAGTCCGGGGATGTTATGTTAGACATGGCGAAGAGACGCACACCGGTGCGCGCCTTCAGATCCCGGAGGAACGCGAACACTTCACGGTCGGCTCGCAGGGAGTCGCGGCAAGCCCGGATGGTAGTGGAGATGTCGGACGTGGGGAGAGAATACTCGGAGGAGAGGCGCGTGTAGCACTCCTCTTCCTCTAGGTTGCCATTCTCGTACTCGTACCAGGTGGCAGAGTTCAGCATCCTGCGGAATCTCTCTGGGGGGAAGAGAGGGTAGGAGTCTGAGCTCCGCATAGCCCACGTGAAGAGCACGTCACCCAGATCGAAGATGACGTTGTCACATTGCCTGACGAGTGGCACCGTGTTAGCGTGCATGGCGATATGAGTGAGCAGGGAAAAATGAACTGACTTGCCAGTTGAGCAGATATGGCTATATTTATATGCCACGCCGAGAGGATGGTTGCGTCTCAAGTGCGGCGTTTTGGTCCTCTGCCCCGCATCAGCATTTCGTCCGAAGCTTCCCCGCACTTGGGGCTGACTGAACGCCTTGATGGCACTTGCCGACCCTTGCTGGCACTTATTCTCTTGAATCGACTGAACTCACCTGGAATCTCATCAGCGCTTCATTAGCTTCATCCCATGCCAACATCTGCTGTCAAACCGGTCAAGTCCATCACAGTGGTTCACGCACTATAGCTAAGTAGTGCTGGCCCGGATGAGGCCTCCAAGTAGGCAACGGCCTGCCCTAAACAGTGTCGGCGGTTCCCGGTCTCTGTCTGCTGGCAATGTTCGAAGTCGAACTCATTCATCCTCCTCCTCCTCCCATTCCCCGCCTTCCCGCGCCTCTCTCGTCCCAGCCTCGTCCCTGCTATAGTCCCTGTCCCCTGCTTTCTGCCTACCTCTCATCGCCGTTCTTGGGCAACACTCCCTCCAAACCAGCTACCAGCATCACAACAGCCTACAGACCGGCGGACACTGAGTCGAACAGCGATGTGGCGAGCGAACACCATGAGCATGGAGACAAATGTAAGTCAGTTGCATCATCTGCGACTACTTTTCGACAACGCCCTCTTCTTCACCGTCTTGACCTCCTCATTGAACCGCGCGCGCCTCCTCGGCCTCGGCCCATCCTGGTCCAGGTCTTCACCGAGACGGCGCACAACCTCATCTTGGACCGCGAGATATCCTTCTCCGGAGCTGCAGCTCCTCGTAGCTATTCCCAACAACACCCTGTTCCCAACTGACTCGAGGATGTCTCCAAACGTCTACCAGTCCCGCCCTACGCGATGTCCGCCTTGTCCCCCGCACGCCTCCGGGTCCTTCCTCTTTATCACCAGGTGCGTAAGTTCTCGTCCTCGAACTTCCCCATGTGCTTTACCTCTCACGTGGGAAAGGAGCTCTCCGCGGGCGTCATGCTAGGTCCAGACGTCAACTCCATGTACGACCTCGATGGGTCGCGATGCGCTCGGCTCACGAGCGTCGAGGGGACGGGTGCGCGTCGCGCCGTCTTGTTCTTGCTCGGCTCAGTGTAGGGCATCGGAGCGAGCTTGGGCGGGGTCCTGGAGCACGCGCGAAGTCCAATGGCAAGTCCGAGAGCAATCCATCGGTGAGTCCGCCCTCTAAGTGCAGTATTGGTGTCGATCCGGGCGACAGCGCTGAGTTTCGGAATGGGGACATCGGGCCCCAACGTCGTCATCATGAATAGTACGTGTATTACTTGAACACGAGTTGGTAGGAGGAGCTACTGAGCACAGTGGTTGTATAGCGTATATTAGTACTTGGCCCGACTTACTTGTGTGTACTTAGCAGCCCTTGAATGCACTTGATTTCGCTCTGAGCCAGAAGGGGACCTTCTGATCCAGAGACATCCAGAGCACCTTGGAGCGACTTGAAATGTCTGGATTAGGGCTGTCAAGTGGGACCAAGCCCTGTCAAGCTGTCAAGAGAAACGGACAGAATGCTGATGCGCCCAACTCGAAAGCCCGCATTATTGCCAGTGCTGCCATCAATGTCCCACACAATGTTCATCTATTTGCATTGCCGAGGCAACGTGTCTTCCGAGGCTGTGCGACTTACTTACACTTCAACCAAGATGCTCCTGCAATTGGTCTCCGTATAAGTACATGAACGTGACACGAGTGTGTGCGAGAGTGTATGCATGAAACGAATCACATCAATGACATTTCCAATTAGACAACATGCAGTAAGTATTCCTCACCGTGGAATCCAGATGTGCTTTTTGCACGCACTAATCGCACAGATCAAGATAACGCGGGATTATAATGTCAACGGTGTCTGATGAGAAACGAGGAGCAGGCGAAATTTGTTGCCCTGGGTCACTATTCTATAGTTAGCAAAAAGGATGGGAATTTGGCTGAAGCTTTCAGTACTGACAGAATTATATAATGCACCCCTTGACATCTTCTTGAAGTTCCAGAGAACAGCCACGCCTGACGTTGAGTTGAACGTTGAAAAGTACCGATGAAGCGCTGAACCAGAGGATACTCAAGATAAGTAGGTTGGAGCTGCGAGTCGAAACATGGAATCGAGTATTAGCGGAGTCGGTGACACAGATACGTTTGCAGTCGGACTTACATGCACTAATATCATTCAGCATGCAGATGCATGCAGTCCTACCACTTACATACGGATGTATGACCTAGGTAGATGGATCACCGAATCGTCCACGGAGGTCAATGGTCGCAAAGTGCATCTCCTGGCGGCCAGAAGGCTCCTGAACGATCTCCGACAGGCCCTTCTACTTGTAAACACAAATCTATCCCCAACCGTTTCATCTTACATGACACTTCGCATCATTGTCTGTGGAGGACGTCACATCGTACTCGATGGGGTACAGGTCGACTGTCACCCACCTATCGAAACGCGCGCCGTTGACGCTAACTGTTACAACCAAGCATGTCCTAGAACATCCGAGAATATGGATGAGCAATGCCATAGAAACTTCGCAGACAGTCGAGCACGCCCTCACCTTATACCACCCCATACTTGCGAATCGCCGCGACAGCCATCGCCGTGGTCAACCCCTTGTTCCCAATCCTGACCCCGCTCGACCCATACTTGTACATCCACCCCACCGGCCACGACCCGTCCTCCTCCTGCATCGCCATCAGCCTTTCGTAATCCCGCGCCGCCCTCCCGCCAACAGACGCCGCGGCGGTGACGCGCATCGCGAGCGCGAGCGCGTCGCCCTCCGCGCCGGAGCGCTCCTGAACACGCTCAGCGAAGAGCTTGCCGAGGCGCTGACGCACAGCCGGGGACACGGCGAGAAGGCGCGAGAGGAAGTAGAGGAACGCGTCGCCGGAGGGGAAGTAGAGCGTGCCGTGCTCGTACGCGCGCGCGTGCAGGACGGCGTGCACCCAGTCGAGCGCCTCGGGGAGCTCGTGACCGCGGCCGTTCAGGCAGAAAAAGGTGAGAACGTTGACGTTGACGACAGGATCTGGGTGTATGGAAGCTCGTCACACAGTCTCAGCAAGCGAATGCGACGGAGGGGATGTACCTATGCGAGGGCGGGTGTTGTCGAAGTACGTCGGAACAAGGCCCTCACGGGTCTTGATCGACAGTATCTCGTCTATGATATCGTCCTTCACTTCCTGCCGGAAGGCGCCTAACGCCATACATGCCGTTGACGTGGTGTTCAGGTCGTTGGGGAAGGTGACGCTAGTGAGGACCGTTCTCCCTGCACATCGATCAGCAGTCGAGCAGACGGCGATGCAACTCGGACTCACCTCTGAAGAAATTTACGAGCCTCGTAGGCGCGACGATATTTGCAAGACCCGCGTCCTTGGTGACATCCAGGATCAGGAGCTGTCCAAAGTTCTCCTCGAGCGCGACGCCAGTGTCGGTGACAGACCACATTTCCTGCGCATGGCCGCGCATCCACCGCTCTGCGTCAGCGACGGCGTCCCGGGTGAGCGCGGTGAGGGCACGAGACAGCTCTTCGGCGGTTGTGAAGGTGATTGCATTCATGCCAATCGACGCGGCGGAGACGACATTCTCCGTTCTGTTATCCACCAGAACCGTACGAGCAGGGTTGAGACCCGCAGAGTCGAGAACGAACTTGAAGAAGCCAAGATTGGGCTTGCGCTCGCTGACGTCCGCGGACGTGTAGATGTGGTCGAACAGCGCCCAAACCTCGGGCTCCATCTTGCGCCGGAGGAGGTCCCACTCCGAGCTCGACATGTTCGCCACGGCGAAGATGCGGACGTCACTGCGCTTCTTCATGTTGCGCAGGAGGTCGAATACCGCGTCGTTGGGGCGGATGGACCGACGCGCGTTCTTGAGCGCACGGGCAAAGTCCACTTCGAAGACTGAGAACTCGGCCGCGACGAGTTGCACGCATTCTTGCTCTGTTATGTTGCCCCTCTCGTACTCGAACCAGATGGAGGAGGAGAAGATGCGACGGAGGAGCTTGGGGCGGACTGGAGTCATCGTGTTCGCGGACCAGGTGAACAGTACGCCGCCGAAGTCGACGACGATGTTGTCACATTGTCTGTCCAATGAGGGTGAGCGAAGAAATCATTATGCGGCAGCGGACAACAGACGTATTCTCCGGAGGCATCGCGTACGTCGATGCGAGAGAATACATCGCAGAAAGCCATTGAGCAGTAGAACTCACCTGTTTTGTGTTTGTGTAACTGCCATAAGGACGGACTGGGGGGCAGGCTATCGATCTGTGACTAGTACGAGGCTCGATACAGGCAAGGTGGGGTCTCCAGGGTGTAAGACAGCGATAGCATGAAGCCTTGTATACTCTGGGCTGAGCATGAACTTGGAGCGGAAGTCTACCTGGACGGCACCAGGAAGCCGAGTAAGCAAAGTCCGCTGAACCCGCGCAGTGGCGTACCAGTTCGGCGTTCTTTAGCCTTTCGCTGGCGTGAAGATCCCACAGGGAGTTGCGCCACAATGCTGCGAGCAGTGTGCGCCCCCTAAATGCGCCTTCATTGGCGGAAACTTTGAGGGCAGCCACAATGTCATTCGTCGAGAGAAAAGAACGTACCATACATGCCACATCCCCACAGCTGTGCGCTCGTCGAACCCCGTCCTACAGCCACCGTTAGACCAACGACATACGAGGACGTATGAGCCTATCCTGATTTTGTGTGCGTAACGAAGGTCTTAGAAACCGCTGCCGGCTAGAACCATCCATGCCACGGGAAGTGCTGCGAACGCACATGTTCGAATGACCGGGATGACTGGGAAGGAAGTCGACCTACCACTAGTACTCGTGGGTCTGTGACTTGAGCAACCTCTCCAAGCTGCACAGAAAGACCATGAATAGATACTTAGAACAACAGAACAGAGATCCAGCGACTGTTGAAAGAACGACGGACATTCCAGTGCCAGGGGAACGTCGTGACCGCGCGTCGGTCCAAAAGCGGTGGCGCCCAACTTGGAGAGCGCTAGCGTCTGCTCCGAGTTCCGCGGCTGGCGTGGTACCCGTCTCAATGCTCGTAGTACCCACCCGTCTTTACTCACACCCCACCACGGCAGAAATTTTACAGTGTGAGGAAGGAGGGGTGGATACGAGACCAACATGGGGACCGGCGGATGGCACTGGCTCCTCCTCGGAGTCCTCCCACTAGCTATAGGTAACACCCTCAACGCAACGCGGGCGCCCGTGTCGACAACTCTTTGAACAAACCCACCTTAAAGAATCCCTGTATTTTTGCCTGGTTGCCATGAAATATAACGGGCGTAGCACGCGCATCGAACAGTTGGCTACTAGCGACCGAGGTTTCTTCAAGTTTGACCACCAGCCGTCGGACAACCGAGCGATTTAATTGTTGATCATGACATATCCGAACGCGCCCTGTGAAGCATATATGGCAGCCGAATAGAATATAAGTACCGTTGGACATTGGGGGTTGAAGAGTTATATGTACATTGATCCGGAGTGTCCCAAGCACAAACCTTCTTACATGTCTATGGTGACCACAACCATGCCCGCCAGCGGGCGCAATCGCCGAACGAGCCCACTCCTGATCTCCTCCAGATTCACATCCCCCTGTCCTTGCTTCAGCCCATAAAGCCTCCGGAACCTCAAGTCCAGGATGGCCAGCCGCGAGCCCAGCGCCGCGCGATGCGCGAGCGTCTTCTCGACGAGGTCGCAGCTCGTCCAGAACTCTTCCTCCCACGACACGCTCCACAGCGCCACGAGGTGGTCGAGGTGGCGGCACGGGAGCGGGCCCGAGTCCGTCTGCGCGAGGTACCTGAACACGTCGTGGCACTTTCGGCCCACCCGCAGGAACGTCAGCTGCGGGAACGCCGCCAATAGGCCTGCCATGCGGCCGCTGTCGAGGCACGTGGGGTACAGGTTGGACGCGACGGAGATGTGGAGGCGCGAGACGGCGGGGGACGCGAAGAGATGCGCGAATTCGCGGAAGATGTCCATGCGGCGGCCCAGGACGCCGAGCGTCTTCCACCCGATCTTGACCCTCCCGGATTCGGTCCTGAGGTTCGCGCCGAGGAGGTCGCAGCTGCACGTCGAGACGACGACTCGCAGGGAGCGCAGCTCCCATGGGAGAGGCAGCTTGCGGAGAGACGAAGGGAAATAGGGCCCGCCCTCTTGGGCGAAGTTCTCCGAAGTGACTCGGACGATCGCCGTCGGGGGTATGATGATGTTGGAAAGCACATCGCGAAGAGAGTCGACATCGTAGTGTTCGAATGTGAGGGTCTTCAACGCGGAGAGGGAAATCGGATCGCCCAGAGATACTCCTGTGGGCCAATGGAGCGGTTCCGAACCCAGCGAGAATTTGATGGAGGAAAGGGATGGAGACCGCCTCAGAAAAGACGACAGGTCCTCTAACGTGTACGCCTTGCCGTCTCCGCGACAGTCGTCACAGCAACAGCCTCCGATGTGGAGGGTGTGGAGAGACTGGACGGCAAGCCCGGGAACGAAGAACGCGGGAGACACGCGGAGGGTTCGAAGCCGCGAGAGGGCCGCATCGGAGCACTGGAGCGAGCGGAACGCGTTCCGGTCCGCCGGCTCGAGAGGGCACGTAGCCTTGTGGAATATTTCGAGCTCTTGCAGCAGAGGCATGCCCGCTCTGAGCCAGCTGCACAGCGCCACAGCCTCATCGCCACTGACGCGAACTTTGAGCCCTCCGATCTGGTTCAGGTGCGCGCCGATGACCTGCGAGACGTGCGGGGGAAGACAGGACGCGTTGAATGCGATTCTGATGGGAGCCGATCGCTGGAGAAACGTCCGAAAGCGGTCGATACCGCTCGCGTCCCCACGAACGGCCGCCCGAGTGACGGCAGGAATGCGGAGCAAGTCCGACCAGAACTCCGGGGTCTTGATGACTACGTACCGCCATTTGCGACATACATGCAGGAGATTGATGGCTCTACAGGACGTTGGCACGATATGAGCGAAGACCTCCATAAGGATCTCGGGAGGGAGAAAACGATGGATGGTGATGGAGTTGTTGTGGGCCGTCCGCTGAGCTCGGACGTAGCATTTGTACACTTCTCGCTTTGTTGCTTGTCCTGGAAGCAGATGTAGGGGAGTGAGAGTGGGTGGAGTGGCGGGGCGCTGGTGGTCTAGAAAGGTAGTAGTCGCCATTGGTTTCCTGAAAGGACGATGAGCGACGACATTCCGATGGATGATGGCAGTGGTAAAAATAGACGCTACTCACCTACGCCCAACGTCTTCCTGTCCGAGAGATGTAGAAGAGAGAACGATGTGGAAGAGAAGTCAAAATGGAGCAAGAAATTCAAAAGTAAGGACGAGCTGCAGGCGTGGCCGCCGCGTTGCAGTAGGCGTGGGCCGTGTGGAACGTGTCCTGTAGAACATGAGTTGTATCGGCATGGGGCCCGCCTGCCCTTCCTACCGTCGAAACATATTTTATCGAAGCGTTGAACATCGATGGCGAATGTGACGGGGTTCACTGAGTCCGGCGGAAGCTGGATGTGGGGCGCGGGAGGAGAGAATCCAGGTGCAAACTACTTGTTTCGCCATCGGCAACTCCCGCATTGCCACGTGGCTGCGTTTTGGGCTCCCAATTGACCCCCACCGTCCATGTCATGGCCTTCAGAGAGCGGTTCACGACAGGCCATCTTGACCAGAGCGGAGCTATACAGCTGTTCCAGTGGGGATAAAATGGCGATCAACTACGGCCCTATAAAACACACAGTGGTGAGTTGTCGTCCAAGCCGTCCCATTCAGCGAAAAACTCATTTTGAATCAGAACCTCCGAATGATCGATGTGCAGCGACAAGAACACGTTCGATACGCGCTTTATCCCGGCGTGGATGCCAGACGCTCGCTCCAAGCGTGAAGCGACAGCTGCCTCGTTGGTGAAGCAACCACAAAATAGAAGTGCGTTCGGAGTACGCGGCTGCGGCCTGTAAGTAAGTAGGTCGTATTTGCAGTCCTGTCATCGAGAAAAGACCAGCTGACGGATCGTCAAGTGCAGCAGGTACTGTGCGTTGGTATCCTACTACCCGCACCCGTTCCTCACTGTCCAACTGCAGACACTCTCCATGCTGCAAAACTTTGATATCGCCATACCGACCTTCAAGTCAGAGGTACAAAACTGCTCCCATCATGAGCTATTGTTGGACCCCAGCATCTCCCTACATTCCAGGACCAGCCTGATCTGCCATAGGTCACCGCAACCATGAAAGACTCCTTACTATGGCGCCGATAGCCCCGGTGGCTTTCCTACCTCTATGGAGGAAGACGAGCACAAATGCGGTATTCTACGGCAGTCCGAAATATGATCAAGCCCATGGTACGTCTCCTACTATATAGATGTCGTAGGAGAGACGCGTCTGTTCAAGAATATGGTGCCAGAGCGTGCGTTCAAATTTTGAAGCTGTATCTAGATCCAGAGACGTTCCGGCCGGAGCGTTTTCTCAAAGACCGAAAGCTAAATCCAAGTGTAACAGATCCCATTGGTATCATTTTCGGCTATAGCAAAGGTATCTCGTTCTCCCCGTGATCGTCGACCCTGCTTCTCGCCGTCCTACCGGCTTTGCTTCACAGGATCTGCTCGGCCCGCTACCTTGCCGAAGCTTCAACCTTCGCCACCGTGGCGTGCATATTGCATGTGATGATGATCCAACCTGCATGCGAGGAGCACAGTCAGCTGGCAATCAACCTGTTGGATACGGTCAATCTCGTAAGGCCCTCTACTTGTCGTATTCTGGTGAAACACTGTACCTAACGTTAAGCTTCGTCCCAGGTAAGTATATCGGGACCCATTCGACTGCCGTATCAAGGTTCCGTCCCCGCAGGCTGCGATATCGGTCCGCGCCGGCTGCGATGATGGACGCTCTTGCTATGGCGGTAGAGTTTACACGGTTAATTTGAACGCAATGGTTCGGGGTCTCGTACTCGGACCCGGACATCGAAGCTGAGCCTCAGGACATAATCCGGTTCCATACAGCTTCCCAGTTCCAGGTTACTGAACCCGACCGTCTCCGCAGCCGCCCAATTAATATTGCCTAAAAGGTAATTCCTCACGGACGTCGAGTCTTTCGTTGCACCAGCCCAGGGCTGCGGGCCGGGAGATTTATAGCTAAGTTTGTTTCAGTACCACTTTCAGGCTCGTGAATTTATACTCATACGCAGGGACACTGCATCATTCTAAGACCAACCTGCGAGAGGCCATTCTAGCGGAGGCCGAGAAGGGGATGTCCGAATAATGGTGCTGGATCCTTGGGGCAACTGCTGGTGCCCACTGTTATGGTCCATCGTGAGTCTGGTTTCACGGCCAGTGTCGCGAACCGAGTTGCTCCCCTCACATGGTACAGATACACTCTATTTGATAACCAGCGTCAAGCACCGGAGACTGGGAAACTTCGAAAGCAGCCGTACTGCCTTCTCGATGTTTCATAGAAGCTGATCCCTGGTAGTCACTCGTCGTGGGAGCACATTGGCTTGAAATCGGACAGTGCGTTCGGGTCCACTCTTCTTCGAAGGTCTCCTGACGGGATCCCGTGCAGTACCTATATTAATGGATCAACCCATACCTCTGCCGAACCCCAATAGCCCTATCGCATTCTCACTGGTGTTTGCCAATGCGCGGATAGAAGCATGCTACGTCTTCCAGTCCCCTGTCAAAGTTCCCTTCTCGGCCGCCCTCTAGCGCCGTCGGAGCAGACTCCGTAATCCTTGCCGTGCACCGTGGCCTTTGGATACGTCGGAAGGGGTACTGCACACGTCAACTCCAGTAATGATATCCGCGTTTCATTGGAAACAGGCATGTAAGCGTTATGAAGGAGGCACCTTAATGACTCCATTGCGCTCCTGGGGCGGTAAGCTAAGGTCTTCCCCCCAGCGACTGCGTGCGTATCCGGTGCTAACGCATTCCTATAATGCAGAAACCTTCCCCACACATGACTTGGACCGTCTCCCCAGGTATTTTGAGACGAATGCGAACCTCTTCCCCAGGACTATCTCTGGCAGGAGTCTTGGCGCTGCTGCTGGCAAGTCATGCCGCGATGGCTCCAGCAATGTATTTAAACCTCCGCGACGTTTCTCGAGAGTGCAGTCCCCTTCCTCCGCCTCCTCGCCTACCATGATAGCTGATCTCCCTCAGTGGTTCATTTTATCCGCCGTCGTTGTAGTCGCGCTCCTGTATAAGGCCAGACAGTCTCGGTTGACCTCTGGCAAGTTGCCACTCCCTCCGAGTCCTCCAGGCTATCCTATCATCGGCAACTTCCTCGATGTGCCGACTCGTGATATGGAACCAGCATTCCGCGACATAAATGCGAGATACGGTACGTTCCGATGGGCTTGAATTTATGTTCATCTATTCTGACCTGGTGCCGTAGGAGAGATCGTGTACCTCAATGCCTGTGGACAGCCAATGATCGTGCTTGGATCGCACCAGGCCGCTATTGACTTGCTTGAGAAGCGTTCTTCCAACTACTCCGACAGGCTTTTCTCATGCGTGGCTTCCCTGTGAGAGCTTCCCTACCAAGATCTGACTAATGTCATCCGCTGACGTCATACGCTCCGTAGGTCAGGCTGGACATGGCTCTTCTCGGTTAACAGCTACGGCGCTCAGTGGCGGCGAACGAGACGTCTTTTCCACGAGTACATGCACCCGAACGCGGTCGTGCGCTACCGTCCGATCCAAGAGCGCGAGGCAGCCAAGTACCTTCTCCGCATCCTCGAGACCCCCAAAGATTTCCTCCATCATGGCCGGGCGTAAGCCTTCTCTCTGCGATTGCTTTACCTGTGAGCGAGCTCACATGCCAACTGTCTTAGTTTGTTCGGAACAATCACCATCCGCGTGGGGTACGGCATCGAGGTCGACAAGGAGAAGGGAACCGACTATCTCGGCATTGCCGAGAAGGCCATGGAGACCTTCTCCCAGCTCTTCGTGCCGGGGAAGTACCTCGTCGAATCCTTCCCCATCATGCGCTACCTTCCGTACCCCCTACCCGGGACGCAGTTTAAGCGCGATGCGGCGGACTGCTACTCGATTGTCCGCAAGATGCGAGACGCGCCATGGGAGGCGGCCATGACCGCCTTGGTGAGAGGCAGCAGCCGTTCCGTCTCTCCATCGCTAACTGAGTTCTTGCCCTGGTTTATAGCGTGAGGGCCGCGGCTTGCCCTCTATGGCGAACGGTCTGCTCGATCGGATGGCTCACCTCGACGGCGAAGCCGCGGTAGAGGAGGAAGAGTTCTCCAAGAACGCCATCGCGTCCGCGTATGCGGGTGAGCAACGGCTCCAATGTTGTGTATACTAAGAGCTTGGCTGACATAAATTTGACTTCTAGGTGGAGCCGATACAGTGCGTTCCGATGTTATACGTTGCAGTTCATGCATGCTAACCGTCCGGATACACCGTCAGACGCTCTCTACCCTGCAGACCTTCTACATCGCCATGGCGTCATACCCGGAAGTTCAGAGGCGTGCCCAAGCCGAACTCGAGGCTGTCGTCGGTCCGCACCGTCTCCCTACTTTCGCAGACAAGAACGATCTCCCGTACGTCTGCGCGCTCATCAAGGAGTGTCTCCGCTGGAGGCCCGTAGTGCCGCTCGCGCTCGTGCACCTGTCCATCGAGGAAGACGAGTACAAGGGATTCCGGATCCCAGCACGGTCCGCCGTCGTAGCGAACCCTTGGTAAGTGTGTTGCTTGGGCGGTGAAATGTTATGTCTCATGCCCAATCATCTGTCGCACGACAGGGCGTACGTCCGAGACCCAAACCTGTACCCGGACCCGGAGACGTTCAAGCCGGAGCGATTCCTCAAGGACGGGAAGCTGGACCCGAACGTACAAGACCCCACAACGATAATCTTTGGATATGGACGAAGGTGCGCTGACTCCAGGTTCCACATACATTGTCCTCAACGTCGCTCCGTTACAGGATCTGCCCGGGCCGGTACTTCGCAGAGGGGTCGGTCTATGCCGTCGTGACTCGCATTCTCCACACCATGTGGGCCGAAGCGCCGCGCGATGCGCGTGGTGAGCCTATCAACCTGAAGGACACTATCAAGATGACGCACGGCGTTATCTCGTGAGTGTCATCTGCCTGCTGCATGTCGCTCTAGTCCCAAGTACTTTGCTAACCCCGCAGCCTAGATACCCCATGCCTTTCGAATGCGTCATCAAGCCCCGGTCCTCAGAGGCTGAGATGCTGATTCGGGCGGCGTGCAGCGAAGATGACGCTGACAGCATCTGAAGCCGTGGTAGATAAAGTAGAAGCAGAATGACTATTATACATGAGAACCGCGAACCCAGTGTACTGCGTACATGAACCATTGATACAGAAGCCGTAAGTAAGTACCCGTTGTACCATCGTTACAGTGCCATCCCATCAGGCACCTTCTCCGAGCGCCGACGAGATTCATAACCCGCTTCCCGCCTCGGCCTCATTGGCGATGTCAGCTAGCACAAGGGCCTGCATCGCTCTGGTCCGCGGCCGGAACCTATACTGGAGTGGTTCAGGGTGCCTGCACATCGAGACGGTGTTAGTCTATCCCCCTTGCATATACGGCGGATTCTGGAGGAGAGACGCACGCCACAAACGACTGCACCATCTTGATATCAGCGTACGTCAGCACCCGCGGGCTTCCCCGCTCGTCCAGGGGCGGATCGACGACGAGCGCGTGCAAGACGCTCGCCATCGCGATAAACAGCGACGGCTCGGCGAAGTGCTTCCCAGCGCAACTCCTGCAGCGGAGGGACCGCGTTCGTTAGCGACGGACGTGCCGTCCATGATATCTCCGAATACAATACACCTCACCTCCTCCCGAAGCCGAACGCGAACGCGCGAGGATTGCGGACGTCCGGGTTGAGCTTTCCGTCCTTCAGGAACCGCTCGGGCATGAATCGATCCGGATCGGGATACTGCTTCGGGTCCCGCGACATCGCCCTAGAAGGGAAAGGACAGGTAAGGACGCACTAATCCCAGCGGGGTATACTGCGGCTAGTCCGTGGCTGCTCACCAGACGTTCGCAAGGAGCACTGTCCCTTTGGGAATCAGGTACCCGTTGTACTCGTCGTCCTCGAGCGACTGGTGTGGGAACGCGAGCTGCCCGACGACCTTCCAGCGGAGCACCTCGTTGTAGAGCGCGTTGATGTACGGGAGCGAATCGCGGTCGGACAGCCGGGGGAGGCGGTCTTCGCCGACGACTGCGTCCAGCTCGGCCTGCGCCTTCCGCTGCACGGCGGGGTACATAGCCATCGCCAAGAGGAAGGTTTGGAACGACGCCACGAGCTGATATGCGTGAATGTTAGTATCCTATGTAAGCATGGACGGAATGACTAGGGCTGACAGTGTCCACACCCCCTGTGTGCAATGAAACGTCAGTGGGGAGGCACGAGTCCTTAGTCCGCTCACGGACTCACCGAGATACGCTATGCCGGATACGTCGCGCGCGTGCTCGTCACTGTCGGGCGACCACTCGCCTTTCGCGTGCGACTGTTCGACCATGGTCGACACAATACAAGGCTGGGAATTTCCGCGGCGCTGTTGCGTACGACCAATTATCGCACTCTGTCGGAATCAAGCCGTGGATCGGCTCACCATGAACTGCAGCGCCGCATCGAACAGCTTATTTCGCGTGTCTGCGATGGTGACCTTCCACGCCGCCACGTCGCGCTTGAACTGCGCTCCAGGCATCCACTGCGGGACGTACTTGAGGAACGGGAACACTTCCACGAGGTATTTACCCGGGGTGTACGCCTTGTCCAGGATCTTGACAGACGCTTCGGCCAGGCTGACGTACTCGTCTCTGGGGTTCGCCGGCTTGATACCGTAAACGATGCGCAGTATCGTGGACCCGAAGACACTGTATGGACGACTCGACGGTCAGCGTTGAAAACATTAACATTGAGCAGACATGAGCAGCTCACAAGCGAGTGTGGTCCCAGAACGCCTCTGGGTTGTGCGTAAGAAGTCGCAAAAGCAATCGCGCTGCATCTTCCTGGACGTGCTGGTATTGCGCGATCGACTGTGAGCCGAAGAAATGGTGGAAGTCCCGTCTTCGGCGCCGCCACAGGTCCCCGTAGCGGTTGAAGATGAGGGCCCATCCGGCTCCCAGTCTGGATATGGGGCAATATTCAAGCCTAACGCTGATCGCTACGATGCGGAGGAACTCACAAGTCTGTCATGACGGGCTGGGGTCTGTCCGAGTAGTTAGACGAGCGCTTGTCCAGTAGTTCTGATGCGGCGTCGTAGGAACCAAGGATGACCAGACGATTGCCGGGCACGGAGATATAAACGACGTCGCCTGCCACACACGGTCAGTATCTGAGACACCGGATGCCGGAAACACATGGTCGTACCGTACTTCTTCGTCAACTCGTAGTACTTCTCCCCTGACGGTATGGCACTCGGCATGTTGAATATGTTTCCCAGTACGGGCAGACGCATTGGTCCGGGAGGGAGCGGGAGACGTCGACGGTTAAGGACGGTATACCATAATCCGACGACCAGTACGAGGAGGATGGCGACTATAGGGAAGGGGAGGTCCCCGACAACCATAGCCTGGGCGGGTTTCATGGCAAAATGCGACTGCTGCAGCGTGGGGAGTCCGGGTAACCGGTTGAGTGGAAAGTGCAAGCATACCAGCAGTGGGGACCTCTTTTATAACAAGTATTCAGGGCCAAGTCTCCCCACCACGATCGGGGCCTAAACGACTTTGCCAACCGCGTGGAAATGCATCATCCCCAATGTCGACTCTTCGGCTTCTCTTGATATCTCTATACTTGCTCATATTGAGTCGGAATTTCGTCCATAAAATGATGCGCCACTGGGCCTGGAGTCACGAAATGGGCGCAAGCCTAGTTGAGGTCTACTTCCCAAGGAGGGAGGAAAGGCGTCAAGCGGCATCGATGGTGAGCGATAAGCCGATGAGTAGACCAACCAACACGCACTAGGACTGGCCATGGACTGGTGGCCCTGTGCAAGCCTTTGTGGGCGGTGGGCGGTGATGACGTATAGGACAGAGAGCGTGAATAGGAACTGAGTCGGGGACTAACTTCTGAGCGATCTTCTTGCCTTCTCGTCCTGAGTGCTGGATACTTATGGCTTTAATCTCCCGTTCGGTGACCCGTAAATCCTGCAAACCAACGCATGACGTCGCTAAATAGGAACCAAAAAAGGGTTAGAACGTTCATGAACGGATCAAGGGAAAAACCGTCCCGCAACAGCAAGGGCGATGCCTCATCGTACCAACGTGTAAGCTAAGTCCGCCCTTAGTCTGCTCTTAGAGCGATGTTGTGGGTGGTTCTGTATAGCCCCGGTAAGAAGTCGCGAAAGATCTGTGGGTGTAGGGGAAACGATCAAAACGAGGACGGGCGCAGGGTGAATGTGCGGGCCTTGTATGTTCTATCTGGACACAGTCGGACACTACCGTCCGCGCGATCCACGATAAATGCGTCCATGGGTCCACTTTCATCCGGATAAAAACGACCGGGATTCTTGGACACAGTGAACATGTGCCTGGATACGTAGCTCGTCCTAATCGTTAATGGTGCCAACCACGTTCGATCCGAATAGTTGGACTTACGTGTCTCTCTCATGTTTATGTCTTGGAGCGCTAGGTAGGGATACATACAACAAGGACTTGCGGGTGTGCAAAATTTGTGATCTGACGGAATGGCTGTGAATCGAAGTAAGTACATCTACTTGGGGTCGTGAACGTGACGATGCGCATGCATACGCAAGACATGATCAATTTCCAAGCGATCATGAACTTATGATTTCATACGATACATTGGGATTTTGACAGGGTTGGCTGGCTGGTAGTGCCTCGTGAATTTCGCATACCAGGCTATCACCAGGATAATTGAAGTAGGGGGAAAAGGGGGCTCTGACAAGGCTCTGAGGAGATTAGCGACTGGGAGCGGACGTTGAGCGTGGCCAACACCGGCCCGAGTGTCGGCAGAGGTCGGCAGACTACTCCCGGGGTCTGCCGCTGCGCCTCGCGAGCTTCGGAGTCGGCGGTTCCAACTTCTTTAGTACTGTACTTAGGCTACATAAGACCGTGACCAAGGTGTCCATTGTCGTTCACTTAGCTAAACCTAGTAGGGTGGTATGGTGGGTGCTGGTACCGGTGATTGCTTGAGCTCCGTGTCTGGCGGGGTAAATCAAACTCTATGGCTGTTCTCACGTCAGGTCGCGCAAGGAGTCGATGAAGGTACTCTCACCTCGCTTTCGCCATTCCAATCCTTTTCCCGGCCAGCATTACTGCACGAAGACCCAACACCAAAATTCTCCTGGCCCATCACGTTGTACGTAACGTCAACTTCATGTCACGTCTCAGGCCGATGTACAGTAGCTGACACATTGGATATCGATACGCAGTACTTACCCCGGTGACAATGTGGCTTCTAAGCACGGACCGCGCCGAACTACATTACTTCTCCAGTTCTGACGCTATCACAGACGGCTATGCAATCCTCTCTCATACCTGGGAGGGACAGGAGCAGACCCATCAGGAGGTCTTGGCTATTGGCGCGCGTTGCAGCGCCGACGGCACGAATCCGCGCGACTTCGTTTGCTCCAAAATCCAACAGTCCTGCGTCCTCGCCGAGACCCACGGATTCCGCTGGGTATGGATCGACTCTTGTTGCATCGACAAGACGAGCAGCACGGAACTCTCTGAGGCCATCAACTCGATGTTCCGGTGGTACGCTCAGGCGGAGGTCTGCTACGCCTACCTCGTGGACGTTCCTAGCAGCAGTCAGCTTGCCGCCAGGACATCGCCGTTCCGGAAAAGCCGGTGGCACACTCGCGGATGGACGCTGCAAGAGCTGATCGCTCCCGCCATCGTCGTCTTCGTCTCCGGAGATTGGCAGGTTCTGGGGACAAAAGCGAACCTTGCCGGTCTCCTACAGGACGTTACAGGTATTGACCAGAAGGTACTCACTCGGGATGTCAGATTATCCAGCTGCAGCATTTCAGTACGCATGTGCTGGGCATCTCAACGCAACACCACTAGAGTTGAGGACGAAGCGTACTGCCTTATGGGTCTCTTTGGCGTCAGCATGCCCACCATCTACGGCGAAGGGAGACGTGCATTCTTGCGGCTCCAGTACGAGATCGTGAGCCATTCGTCCGACATCAGCCTCTTTGCCTGGTTCACCACGGCCTTACCGGGATGCGGCAAGCTGAGCTCCCAGAGGATCACTTTCCTGCCCGGTACCACAGTTCCAGATGTCGACCCTACCAAATACCTGCTCGCGCCTTCTCCTCAACATTTCGTCTACGCGTCCCATTACACACCTGACCAAGGAGGTGTGGCTCAACAACCATATCCTCCCTACACTGTGAGTTTTGTCTCTCCCTCCTCCACGCGCAATGCAGAACAGCTGAATCTATATCCACTTACGTGGTAGGATATTGCAAACGTGAAAGCACAGTCAAAAGAGCAAAAGCTAGGGCCGTTCGACCGCGTTGAGCTGCCGCGCATCGCCGTCACAAGTTACGGCGTGCAAATCCGGCTGCCTATCTTCGAGGTGCAAGGGGTCACCGTCGCAGTCCCCCTCTGTCGCCTCGTACACGGCAACGAACATCTCGGACTCATCCTCACAGCGGACTCGTCCGCCCGCGACCCCACAAGACGCCGCTACCACGTTGGAGCGCGATACCGAGACGATACGTGGACCAACATTGGGGTCTTGCGCCTCGCGTCGCTCGGTACGGATTTGTACAATCTCCGTTTCGACGGCGAGGTCGTCCGGGCTCAGTGGCACACCATCTACATCGTGCCCGCTCCGCCGGACTGGGCCTCGCCCGAGGCGTCCGTCAGCCGTTTTACGCTCAACTGCGGCCCCGATCCTCCCTTCCGGCTCCCCCACGCGCTGGTATCAAAGTTCGTTGCGCTCGACTTCACACCCACCCAGAGCACCGTTACGACCGCAAGCTCTCCGAGAACGGTCACCCGGATCGTCTTCGACAACCCCTACCGCAGCGAACTCATCTACCTCGATCTAGGGCTCTGCCGCCGACCAGGTTCACAGCAGTCCGAGCGCGGGGCACGTTGGGCGCGGGCCATGATCGGGAGCCCCGCAGGCACGTATGGGTTTGACCACCCCGACCCCGGGATGCACGATTGCGCGAGACACCACATCGACTTGTGGGAGGGGCAGGCGATGTCGTTTGGGGGAGCGGACAGGACGGTGCGGCTGTCCTTCGCGCCGTGCAAGATCATGCCCGAGACGACCGTCGTCGTGCATGTAGAACTCTCAGGCTTCGCCTACGAGGACATGCTTCGGACGGCCAATGGGTCCTTTTCCACTCCCACCGCCCGCCCAACCGCCCCATTTTCTCCATCTTCTACACCCAGTACAACTGTTGGGAGCTTGGAGCTGTCGGTTCGGGCGTCCGGGTCCCTCCCTCCCTCACCCGGGCCGTCGACGCCCCGCGTCGAAACTTCTGCTCCGGGGTTAAATCCGTTTCTCGACACTGCGGGGAATCCATCACCGCCCCCACCGCAACATCAAGGACTCAAGCCACTGGCAGCAGCTGGACATGCGCAGACATCGTCGTCACGGTCAGGAAGTCGGAGTCCTTCGGCTTCCTATGATGGCGGACCGCTCGAGCCGGACACAAGCTGGATCCTGGATGGGATCCTGCCGGAGGAGTACGCAGGAAGCGAAGTTTGGACCTGAGGAATGTTTGCCAAGTATCGGCGGCTTCCCCCCTTGATCATCTCTCATCAATGATAAGGAGCGGCAGAAGTTGCACCTCGTACCATGATACCTCGCGCGTCCGTCCTTTCGCCACCACGGTACCGTACATTTAATATTCCCTGAATGAAAGATGCGTCCCACTATGGATCCGGACCGTGTCCCCCTTGTATCTAGTCCTTAAACAGGTCAGCCTCATGGTTATCTAGCCTTCTGCTTGGACGGTTAGTAGCTGCCAACTACCTTGCCTCCGTAGTCGATCACACAGTATACGCGACTTCGATTATCTCCTAACCAGGAATCGTAAGTACTAGAACTAACCGACTTTCACTACAACAGACAGCGCAAGAGCACATAAAAGAAACAATAATTACCCATATTCCCAAGGTTCCCGGCCACAGAAAGTTCCCGCAGTTAAACATCCCCCATCGCCGCTTCAAGCACGCTTGTAACGCCTGACCAACAGCGGCATCTGGCTGCCTTCCCCCGGCGCATTGCGCAGGACCGGACGCAGCACGATCGACGACTTCTTCTGGATGTCCTCCACGGGCACCGCGAGCTCGAACTCGAACGCTCGCACGAGCGTATAAACCAGCGCCTTCATCCTGTGTCCCCCCCTCTCGTCAGCCGCGCTCCTCCCTCCTCACAGAAATTCAAAACGAGACTTACTCGACGAGCGAGAACCGGTACCCGATGCACGCGCGCGGGCCGCCGATGAACGTCATGAGGTGGCCCCACACCCCGGGGATGCTCGAGACCGCCTCGGGGAGGTTTTCCCAGCGCTCGGGCTTGAACTCGGCCGCGTCGGGCCCCCAGAGCTTCGTCGAGCGGTTTATGGCCAGGATGGGGATGAAGATCGGGGTGCCCTTCGAGATCCTACGGGGGGAGGGGTCAGTCAGTTCGCGCGCGATCACTCCGACATTCTGAAGCGTGGAGGCCCAGCGACACGACACGACACGACACGACTTACTTGATGCTGTCCTGGACGACGCCGTGCCGGTCGACGAACGGCTCGCCGACGGGGATGACGTCGTCGCGAGTCGCCTCGCGGGTCGTCGTCGGCACGGGCGTGTGCACGCGCAGCGTCTCGCGGACGACGCGATCGAGGTACGGCAGGTCATTGAGCTGGTCCATGCTCGGCGTGTCCGTGTCGAGTGTGTAGAGCTCCTCGCGGAGCTTCCGCTGCACCTCGGTTGCCTGTGTGAGCGCGAAGAGGCACCACGTCGTCGCGGTGCTCGTCGTCTCGTGCCCGGCGACGAGGAAGCTGGTTGGGGGACGGAAATGTTAGATGTCAGGTTGGAGAGGGGTCAAGCCGGATGCGAGTACTGTGGGATACGCACGTGGGGACCTCTGGAGAATACCAACACATCGCATGTCAGCGACGAGCCCATGCTGTCTGAGTGAGAGCTGGAAGAGCACGTACGAGCTATGACGTCTTCGTCTGAGAGCCTCTGGCTCTCAGGTATGTCCGTCGCCGTGTTCGATTTGAGGAGTAGGCTGAGGAGATCGCGGCTCCTGACTTTCTCCTTGCCCTCGGCAGCTTGGCGCACGATCTCGGCCTTCTTCTCCTCAAGCAGCTGTGTGCCAATCCGACGCATCACGTCCTGAGCGCGGTCGAAGCGGCGTGCTTGCTCATTGGGCTTGATAAGAGAAGAAACAGAAAAGTTACAATGGAGAATGGCTCGAAGGGCGAAATTGACGACGTACGAAGATGTTGAGGATGGGGAAGAAGTTGCGGAGGATCATCATGAACGTGATCCGGATCTGCGGGTCGAACATCTGATTGAACGCGGTGACGAGTTCGTTCTCCTCGCCTTTGGGGTTCAGAGCGTCGAAACGATAGTTGAAACCTGTTGAGGGCGTATCAGACACTGCATGAACCTCGGTTGATGCCCCGAAATCTGAGAGACTCACCAGCCAGACCGATCACGTCCAAAGTCATCTTGCTGAGCCCCTGAATGACGTTCAAACGAGCTGTGCCATCTGAGCGGGACACCTCACCATCCCAGACATCGCGGAGCTGCAGACACATAAGCAAATAGAGTTGTGACCATACATTGGAAGTGGCCTACCTCGAGCGACTTCTCGAGGAAGATCTCCGTGAGTTCACGAATTTGAGACGGGCCAAACGCAGGATTCTGCAGGAAGGCATAGGACTCGCATTGGCAACCGAAGACAGCGTGAGAACCCACGACGGCTTACCATAACCCTCCTCTGCACGACGACAAATGGCCGTCAGCGAAACGTGGAGGGCTGCGGGGAAGAGAACCCACCTGCTGCCTGTGCTGCTCCCCTGAAAATCAACGAGACCGTCAATAACTACTAAACGTGCTGTTTGCAGAAGATTACCTTCTGTGAAGAGTACGCCTGACAAGAAATTTCAGCCTTCACCCAAACCAGTAGTGATCCAACAAGTGTTATCACCTTTTCCGAGTATCCTAGCAAGGTTCCTGCGAGCTTGAGAAGGCTTCTGATAGTCGGCTGAGTGCGTCATTATGTGATTTAGTGCACGAGGATCCATCGTCCATAAACGATCGAGCTGGATGCAAGCACTTCGCTTTAGAGACTGCGGATGGGGAAAAGCCAGAATAGAACAAAGTACGTACGCCGAGGAAGCCTCTGTACATGATGGTTGGACCATGTTCTGCGACCCATCGTTCCTGTGGGACGGAGTTGTCTTCGTCGATGATCTCCTTCATGTTTCCCCACACCAGGCTCGTCATCCGTGGACCGGGGAGATTCCTGATTTGACTGGTGAACGGCCGAGTGTAAAAGGGGCGAAACTTCCAGAGAAGAATGCCGAGAAGGCCGAGAAGGATGTATAGGACGGTCTGTCCTACGGAAAGCATGGTGGTTAGTCTGCAGGCGGCGATCGCTTGCTCGGATATAAGTAGGCGAGATATTGAAGGTCTGGCTGCTGGCTGCTGTCGCCGGTGGAGAATTCAGTACACACCCTGTTGTGCCAAGCTCGGAAGGAGTACAAACCTAAAGGTAAGAGAGGTGGCTAATGGAATGCCAGCTATTGGCGTATATAACTGGTCTGCATACGCGGGGTTTCTGAGGTTGGATGATGGCCGGAGGGATGATGAGTTTCCCTGGCACACTCCGCAGTCGCTTCGGAGGCTGTGTCGTGGCCCGGAAGCAATGTTGTTGCACAGCCACCCTATGTTTCCCGAGGAAGTCGGGGATTAATGGTGCTGATTAATCTTGTCGGCGGCCAGTCGTCGAGGGCGATAACGGTACGATTTAATCTTATCTAATCACTCTGCTTGGAGGCTGTGCCCTTGCCACCATCAACACTCAATCCCACTGCGTCCTCCTATATGATATCCCTAAATACGTATGTCGTTGTGGAATGTTGCTTTTTCTCCCTCACTCTGAAAGGGCCTTAAGACAAGACGTGACAGTCAATCTTGCCAATGAAACCACGAGATTTGGCCAGGAGTCAAGGAGTCGCGCCGCGCCATCGATGAGTCCCTCGTTCCCTCGGGCCTTATGAAGCCTCGTGCTCTCGATCCGCGTCCTATGATATATTCCCAGGCGGAACCAAGGTGTCGACAGGCAGCAACGCACTGCGCATACAGCCCATGGCCACTCCCAACGCGTGACTTCTGACCGTCCGCATTATCATGTATGCGGTGTCTTGGAGGGTTCTCAGGAGTGTTCCGCGTGCGCGAACGACTTGGCGCACTCCGCGGGTGCGTCGGACATTCTCTTGCTTCCGTCCTGCTACTAGCGTTGCTACCTAGTCAGAGTCTTCTACTTACAGTCTTCTTAGGCTTCACGGCGCGGGAGCGCTGGTCTTGAGCGTCAATTGGCCCAGATAGTCACCAAATGCCGACTCGCGCGTCTGTCTCCGTTGCGTTGTCGTGGTGCCACTATCTGTGCACGGTGCAACTACGTGACGATAAGTGCGAGGTATACACACGGCCGTCGAATCCGTGACCCGCTGCGTGCGTATAAATATACGCAAAGGGTAAGGAGACCGTCATCAACTTGAAGCACTTGCACTCACTCCTGTGGCTGTCTGGTAAAGGACCGCCGTCAGCACCATGAAGCTATTCACACCTTGCTTCGTTCTTGCTGTTACTATCCTCCGCGCGACATGGGCTATCCCAGTCTCCACCCAAGAGCTGGAGGACGTGGCAGCGAAGGGTCACCGTCTTCTCGACCTTCAGGAAGGCGCGGAGCCTGTTTGGAAGACCGAGGAGGAGAAACTTGAGCTCCTCCGTCTGGGTGTACACTTTGTAAGTCCTACCTGGTCCTCTTAATGTTCCAGACGATCTAACAAGGTGTCTAGTTTGACGTGACAGAGGTCTACGACCCCGCAGAGGCTGCTCCTTCAGCTAAGGTCAAGCCTCTCGCCACTAAAGCGAATTGTGAGATAACGGCTTGAAGTGAAGATATGAGCACTTAGTACTTACGCCTCGCCCAGTCCCCGCTCTTTCGCACTCGTCCGAGATCGGGCCTATCCTCGATACTCTCTCCACGACCAATATGCAGAACTACCTCTCGAAGTTGACGTCCTTCAACAACCGGCACTACACCACTTCCACCGGGAAGGCCGCGAGCCAGTACATCTTCGACACCATCACCGCAGTACGTCTTCCGTTCGCCATCCATCCCATACCTCTGCACCAGTTCTCATCCCTACGCTCATCACTAGTTCGCCGCGGACCGCGACGACATCACAGTGACGAAATTCAACCACTCCTGGGCGCAGTTCTCCGTCATCGTGCATATCAACGGCTCCGCCCCATCCACCCCGCTCGTCATCCTCGGCGCACACGAGGACTCGATCAACCTCGACAATCCGTCCACTGGACGCGCCCCGGGGGCAGACGACGACGGCTCCGGCACGGTCAACCTTCTCGAAGTCTTCCGCGCGCTCGTCGCCGCGGACTTCCGGCCGTCCTCGCCCGTCGAGTTCCACTGGTACTCTGGGGAGGAGGCGGGCCTGCTGGGCAGCCAGGCGGTCGCGGAGGCGTACAGGCGAAGCGGAAGAGAGATCAGGGCGATGCTCGAGCTCGACATGACCGGGTACTTCGCCCCCGGCTCGAAGGAGGTCATCGCGCTCGAGGCCGACTACATGGACGCGGGCGAGACGGCGTTCCTGAAGCAGCTCGTCGAGGCGTACTCGGTGCTCGACTGGGCGATGGATGCCCCTGTGCGTACCGCTCTCCCCGCTCAGACCTATTAAAGTTGTTTAGCGACTGACGGTGAAGCGCGTCGGGACAGTGTGGATACGCATGCTCCGACCATTCAAGCTGGTACAAGCAGGGGTACACGACTGGGATGCTCTACGAGGCAGTCACGGGCGATGATAACCCGCACGTCCACAGCACGGGCGATACGACCGCCGTCGAGGGCTTTTCGTGGAGCCACTCGCTCGAATTCGCTAAGGTCGCGCTGGCGTACGTGTATGAGTTGGCGATCTAGATCGTAAGGAGCGTATAGAAGATGGTCGAAAGAGGTAAGTTGAGTTATTCACCAGTGAAACATAACCTCCGATTCTGACAGCCGCGGCGCTCTGTTTTGAAGGTGCATATCGGCGGCCACTTACCTACCGTCGCCCCAAGCTCGCACCAGACTATCCACCCACACAGAACCTACTGGACGCTAGGCAATTGGATTGGCCGATGACCTCAGTACATATGTTCGCGAACGAAATATTGATGATATATCCCCCCTAGTAAGGGAGGGTATCGCGCTAATCCTACACTTAAGCTTACTACATATCCAGAACCCTTGGCCTCCCAGATGGTGGTCTCATTCACGCTTATACGGCTTGACGTACAGAGGCATCTGCGTGCCCTGCTCCGGCGCACTCCGCAAGAGCGGCCTCGTCACTATCGTCGCCCTACTCATGATGTCTGATGCTGGGACCGCGAGCTCGAACTCGAACGCGCGCACGAGCGTGAACACGAGGGCTTTCATCCTGCAAGCGAACGGAGGTCAGAAACTTGGACTTGAATGGCTCGCGCGGCACGACCGCGAGGTACGTACTCGACGAGGCTGAACCTGTATCCGATGCACGCGCGCGGCCCGCCGAGGAAAGTGAGGAGGTGTCCCCACACCCCAGGGATGTTCGAAATGGCTTCTGGCGGATTCTCCCATCGCTCTGGTCTGAAGGACATGCGGGCGTTAGGGATGGAACGGGTGCAGAGTGACAGAGCGAAGGACGCGCACGTGAACTCGAATGAATCGTCTCCCCATACAGACCTGAGCCTGTTCAGGGTCTGGATGGGGATGATGATGGGGCTCCCCTTGTTGATCCTGTTGAGGTGTCCGAGTCAGATAGACACTTCAAGGTGCAAGGAGATGAGGTATTTATGTACTTGATTCCATCCTGGACTCCCCCATGGCGGTCAGCGAACGGCACACTGACTGGGATAACGTCATCCTTGATGGGGACGCGAATCGCTGTCGGGACTGGAGGATATAGACGCAAAGACTCGCGAACGACCATGTCCAAGAATGGGAGCGCGTTGAGCTCGTCCATCGTAGGGGCATCCGTCTCAACAGTAAGGAGCTCATCGCGAAGCTTCTGCTGTACGCGCGAGTTCTGTGTCAGGGCGTAGAGGCACCAAGTTGTCGCCGTGCTGGTGGTCTCGTGCCCAGCAACCAGGAAAGTCGGAACCTCTATAGGTCAGCTCCTACGGTTAATGCGAGGGCAAGATGAACGTTAAGGGATACGCACGGGCCAAAACATCCTCGTCCGACAACCGCTGGCTTTCCGGAATATCCGACACCATGTTCGCTTTGATGAGAAGCGTGAGCAGATCCCTACTCCGCAGGTCCCTGCGTCCTATTCCATGCAACGATTTCTCCTGCTCGTGCTTCTCCGGGCGCTCGCGAGTGATCGCGGCCTTCTTCCCTTGAATAAGCTGCAGGCCGATCCGCTGCATCACCGCATGAGCCCTTTCAATCCTTCTTGCCCGCTCATCACGCTGTAGAACATGATTGATACGACAATGAGCCCACTTAGTTGTCAGGAGTACTCACAATAACGCGGAAGATCGGGAAGAAGTGGCGGAGGATGAGCAGAAGGGGAAACTTGTCAGGGACCTCGAAGACGCCCTGGAACGCCTGCTCTAACTCGTTGGGCTTGCTGTCGGGGTTAAGCGAGTCGAACTCGTAGTTGAACCCTGGCCAACCGTTAGCTACACAGACCCGGGAATGACAAGCCGGTCGTACCCGCGAGTCCGATGACATCGAGGGTCATCTTGCTCAAGTCCTTTAGGATGTCGATACGAGCAACCTCGCCTTGGACAGAGATCGTCGACATCCATAAATCTCGGAGCTGTAACACTTGCTCTGAGAGGCCAGCTTACGAAGTGGTGGAACATACCTCGATGGATTTGTTCACAAAGATATCCGTCAACTCCCGGATTTGAGATGGTCCGAATGCGGGGTTCTATGATGTGGAAATTTAGGTACCTCTTTTTGAACGGATATGAGCACCGATCTTACCAACACCCTCCTCTACAGAACATCGGTTGGATCAAATTCGCAGATGAAAAACGTTGAGCACCCACCTGTTGTCGATGCTGATCACCCTCTGTAATTAGGACTCCTGAGGAAACAATATAAGCGTAGAATACACCTTGAGGGCATGACGACCTAACCTCTTCCCAGGATATCAGCCAAAGTCCTCCGATCCTCTTCTGGCTTTTGGTAGTCCGCCGAGTGAGTTAGAATGTGGTTCAAAGCGCGGGTGTCCGTGGTGAACAGCCGAGGAATCTAGTATGTTGTCCGCGCGCGTCAGGTCCACTGCTCTTACTAGACGCGGAAAGAGAAGATAACTCAACGTACGTTCAAGAGCCCTCGATACATGATGGTCGAGCCGTATCGCTCAATCCATTCGTCCATGATCGTTCCGCCATCAGAGTCGTGTATGTCCTTGAGACTTCCGAAGAGCCAACCGGGGCTTGGAGGACCAGGCAAACTGAGAAGGGAGGATCGGAATGGCGCGAGGAGGTACGGGCGAAGTTTCCACAACGCGGCACTGAGTACAGCCACGAAGGCCCCCAAGAACCCTTGTAACACGAGTGATATAGCCATAAGCAGAGGTCGCTGCCGAAACGATGCTGAGTCTACGACAGACCGTTTAGCAGCAGAGGTCAGGATAAGGGGAAGCTTCCACTTGAGACTGATACGCCATGTAACTTATATGAGCGGAGAGCTGTGGGACCTTGCGCGCGCCGCATTATCCTAACGGCAGGGTGTATGTATTGTACTTTGATCGAACTCACCGGCATGCCACGGTGTTATGTAACACAATCCTTCTCTATCGAAGCACCGGTCTGCACTGCGGTGCCTTGATTCGAAACTTTCTCCAGGTTCAAGGCGGACGTTTTGACAATGACCTTTACTTTGAGTGAAACTGTACGCAGCATGCAAGGTTGCGCGCGTCATAGCTCGCTCGTAACACCATAGCTCCTGCGTTATGCCTCAGTGGAGACACGAATGGGATGAATACCGCCAGCCTGGACCGCATCAGTAAAACGTTGCTCGGCTCGCCGGGCAAGTGGGAGCGGTCTTGCAGCTCAATATCGAGCTCCGAGTGTGGAGAAAGAGGCACGAAGCCTGGATTCGTTCATCACCTACGCTGAAATGAGAGGAGGGAGCGTACGCACAGGGAGGGCGTAAATCATCAAGTATCGACATAAGATCAACGTCAGAGCCAACAGACACACCGTAGTGCGGAATGATGGGGGCATACACAGGACCCATGGGGATGATAGCCCGGCCGGGGAAATGGCCAAGAACATGAAGTTCATGGTATCACTATGAACACACTGCGGAACAGTGAATCCCAAGCACGGTGGTAGATCTGGTCTGGTTCACTTACAGGAAGCGACTAAGAGGACCGTGCTCAACCGCAGAATCTGGTCATGTGCACCTCCAGCATTGAGAACACCCGTCCGACGCAGGTAATCTTCCAGGTCAATATAGTGCACTTGTGACGCATACAAAGAAGAAGATCTTGAAAGGGCCCGTTACGAATGCCGCGAGCACGATGTTGAACTTGCTTTTGACTGGAAGTGCGCCAGTGAATCCAGCATACCGCGGCCGTTCGAGATATTGTCAGTGGGAGTCAAGCTAGTCAAGCTAGAATCACGTACAGTGTACATATATGGCGGTGGACTCGATTGCGTGGACGTTCAGGTCCAACTTGGCAACTCTTTGATCCGTATGCGGTCTGTGAACTTCGAAGTGACATGGAAAAAGAAGAGGGATGTTGAGACATAGGTAAATAAAGGTATAAGCAATGTCAGTAAAGTTTGTTTGTTTGGTAAGTAAATTCAATCGACGACAAATAAGTTACTAAGGCATGAAGATCTTATCTAATCTATATAGACGCAAATCTATGTGATTCGCCAGTCTGACCTTGACCCGCACCCTGGCTTGCAAGTCTCCCAGCTTCCCAAACATATCTTAGAGGCTCTCGACGTACGGTAACATCATGGCGACGACGACGAACTTGCCTCCCGGCACTGCACCCATCAAACCAGAGTACGGACTGCCCTCCCGCGGATAGGCTCCCTCTCCCGAATTTGTAGTTGAACCGCCCTCGAACAGATTCCTCCTTTCCTTCCAGCCCTGTGATGTCCCGGACGACGACGCTGCGGAGGGAAGCACGAGCCACGCAAACGGCAGGCCGGATACTGTTCCCCACGGCGCGGAGGAACCAGGCAAGAGGCTGTCTGGCGCGCAGCGTAAAAAGCTTGCCAAGGAGGAGCGCAAGCAGAAGCGCGGCGCAAACAAGGGGAGACGGTTTCAGAAGGTCCGCGACGAGCTCGATTTCTGCTACAAGGTCGCGATCGGGAAGCAGTGTGACTTCGGGGCAGAGTGCGTCCCATCTTGAGACAGAATTAACGATCGCGCACTCACTGCAGGCCGCACCCAAGGTGCAAGTTCACACACGACGTCTCGGCTTACCTTGCTGTGAAACCAAGAGACATATTCTTCCCTTCCATTGCCGATTTTACCGATGAACCGCCATTCGTTCGCCTTCCGGATGTCGAGATGGAAGAGGGCGACGCGCCGAGGACTTCCCTGGATCCAAATACCACCTGTCCAGCCTTCCAGCGGATAGGCGAATGCAAGCATGGACTCAAATGCCGGTTTCTAGGAAGTCATTCGCGGACACAGGAGGGTGTAGAGCTAGAGCTCCTTGTCGACGAGGAGAAGAAGGCGCGTGTCGCGGCTTCGGAGACGGAGGTGAACTTCATTGACGGAGATAGCCTGCGCAAAATCCGGTCTAAGAAGGTGCGTTGACTTGTTCAAGTTCCTAGATCCATCTCGACGTCCTCTTGTGCAGTATCCGCATCCCATTGCGGATGAATACCTGCAAGAGATCAAGAACAACGGGGAAGGAGGGAAAGCGGAGAACGAGCGGGCGGAGGGTGCGACGGTATCTCAAGCTGCTGCAGAACCTCAAGACACGCCGACTGCTAGTTCCGACAAACCCGCAGATGGTTCAGCAGCGCCTGATCCCGCTCCTGCCGCGGATAGTGCTGACAAGTCGCAGGATGACACACCCGACGTACCCATACGCTTTGCCGAGAAGAAGCGATTGCATTGGAAAGGCAAAACTTGTAAGTCTTCTGTCACTTAGGATGAGAAAGACCAATCTCCAGAGACGAAGAGGGTTGTAAAGTGGTCTACCGGGTTTCTCTGCCCCATGGTTTCTTCGTGGTTTCGCGATACGAACACGTTATCTTTCTGGATCATTTCTCTCTTGCACCAGGCAGACCCCTGGACTAGTCAATGCCTTTTCCTTGGGCGAAAGCATGGTACCACCGCAAAAGGCGTGATTGTCTTGTAGTTCCCTCTCATCTTTGGCTATCTTAAAAAGCTTCCCGGTTGTCCTTTGCGCGAAATCAGGACAATACTTGGACAGGGAGACCCGGAAGAACTTTTCTGTCGTTCTCCTGGCTCGGACAACAGGCCCTTCGTGACGCTGTGCTAACCGCACCCTAGATCTCGCTCCATTAACAACGGTCGGGAATTTGGTATGGACTTCATTCATATTTTTTGTGTCCTCACTCATGAGTCCATATCACAGCCCTTCCGCCGCCTATGTGTGGACTACGGAGCCGATATCACTTGTGGCGAAAGTACGTCCCCACAAACTCCTCGGCTGATCCAATCTCTGCTCAACGCTGTCCGCAGTGGGCCTCGCGATGTCCTTCCTCCAAGGGTCGAAAGAGGAATGGTCTCTTGTCCGGCGACATCCCTCGGAAGGCATTTTCGGGATGCAAATCGCGGGCAGCAAGCCGCAGCTGCTCGTTCCCGCTGCGGAGATCATTGGTCGTGAGTGCGCGGGCAACCTCGACTTCGTCGATCTCAACTGCGGCTGTCCCATCGACCTCGTCTACAAGACCGGCAGCGGCTCCGCCTGTGCGTATCTCTCCGATCCGCCGGAAAAGTCGAACTAGAACTAAATGCGATGCGGGCATGACCAGTGCTCGACGCAGCAGGGCGACTGGGCAAGATCGTAGTGGGGATGAACAAGGCCTTAGGCGAGATTCCTGTCACGGTCAAACTTCGCACGGGGGTCAAGGACGGCCGCAACAATGCGCACAAGCTCATGCCCCGCCTCGCTCCGGAGTGGGGTGCCTCTGCGATCACTGTGCGTCCTCTCCGTGGTTCTCTTCCACCACGCTTCTGAACTGAGAGATGTGGCTCGGCACAGTTACACGGTCGCACGCGACAACAACGCTACACGAAGCTCGCCGATTGGGACTACGTCAAGCAGTGCGTGCAGGCTGTCCGCGCGCGAGAGGAAGAGGAAGACCGTGCGTCCTTCCGCTTCGCATGCATCAATTTCACGTTGCTGAGGTGCCTTCGCAGTTGCGCCTGTGCCGATATTCGGGGGCGGAGACTGCTTCTCGTCTGAGGATTACTGGCACAAGATCGACAACTACGACATCGACGGGATCATGATCGGCCGCGGTGCGCTCATCAAGCCCTGGATCTTCACCGAGATCAAGGAGCGCAGAGAGTGGGATATCTCCGCGCGAGAGCGGCTCGCGCTCATCCGCAAGGTACAGTGTCCCGCGCGTCACCTCGTCCCGCGCGTCCTTGCTCACACGCACGTCTTCCTACAGTACGCGGAGTACGGCTTGAAGTGGGTTCTCGTTCTCTCGATACTTCCGGTGTGAACGGGGAAGGCGTGCGTGCGCTGACTTCGTGACTTCGACTTTGATCCACGCAGTCACTTTGGCTCCGACACCGCGGGTGTGAACACGACCCGTCGGTACCTGTGCGAGGCTCTGTCCTTCCAGTACCGCTACATCCCCATCGGCCTCCTCGAAACCCTTCCAGCAAAGCTCAATGAGCGCGCACCGGCATTCCGCGGTCGCGATGAGCTCGGTGCGCACTCTTACCGAACGTTCCACTCTTCCGGCATTGGTACTGAAGTACATTCCGCAGAAACGCTGCTGGCGAGCGCGGACAGTCGCGACTGGGTCAAGGTCTCGGAGATGTTCCTGGGCCCTGCGCCCGAATCGTGGGCTTTCACGCCAAAACACAAGAGCAACGCCTATGGCGGCGAGGAGAGCCAAGGATGATACCCCCTCCTTCGAGCCCTTACCATCCCCATATCGTGCCGGCCAGCCAAATCTAAAAAGTGGGAGGACTAGGTGCGAAGCAAACCAAGGGCTCGACCCAGATACTCCGCAGACATTGTCAAGAGAAAGAGAACGGACGCTATAATGTATATTGTTACACTGTTGTTTTGCTATAGCTACACCGTCCGTGCCGGAACCAGACATCTACCCTACCCAAGCTACCGGACTTCCAAATACAATATGCGTCACATCAGTCTGTGGTATCCATCGGCTCGCCCCTCGACTCAGGCGGCTCGACGACGTCCGACGCGATAGTCATCTCCGACGGCGTCGCAGGGTTGAGTGAAGGCGAGGTCGGGGGCGAGTTCGGGTCGAAGACGCGCGCGGCGAGGTCGTCGGGCAGGTCCCGCAGGAAAGCGCGGTTGTTGTGCTTGACGGAGTTCTTGAAGTTCTCGGGCCAGTCCACGCGCGCGTTCTCTTCTTCCTCAGACACGGCGTGGCTGTAGAGGAGGTAGTACGGGCCGGCGCTGAGGTGGAGCCCCGTCGCGTCGGTGAGCACGGTCTCCTCGGACACCTGAGGGGAACCTATCTTTCAGCATAGGGAAGAGAGAGGAAGGGAGGAAGGGAGGAACACACCTTGGTGACGCTGTAGTCCAGAGTCTTCCACCATTGACCCTTGTGCTTGACATATGAGTACAGATGATTGCGTCCGTAGAGGCCATCATGGACGAGGACGGCGCGAAGGTCGTACTACAAACACGGTAAGCAAAGTTTGGAACAAATCAAGTAGGACGTAGGGGACGTACGCGGTGCTGTTTCAGCTCAGGACAATCGAGTTTGCTCTGCGCTTCTGTCCTCTTGCTCTCAATCGCCGCATCTATCACTGCAGAGCAGAGCGTCACGATGAATAACAACTCCGCCCGGAGTCGAAACAACCACTCTCACATTTAGCCTCCTGCTGTATCCGGCCAATGATCTTCGCGAGCCTCTTCTTGTTGGCCTTGATCTCCTGCTCACGCATCGCATCCCCGTCGCTCTCAGCGACGTTCTCGTAGTAGTACAAGCACGACTGGAGATCCACAAGCACGTCCTTGTCCTACAAACGAGGGCCGCGTCAGCGTCTAGAATCCCAAGCATCTCACACACCCAGAGCAAAAGAACGGGAACGCACGTTATAGTGCAACAGCCCCTTCTTCCTCGCCTCGAGCTCCTTCACCTCCTCCCACAGCACGCGCTGCTCCACCCGCTTCACCTTCGCGAGGTCGTACGACTCGCGCATGAACTGGTCCAGGTACACGCTCCCCGGGTACCTGAACGGCATCCGCTCCGCCTTGCGGCCCCCCGCCGCGTCGTACGACGGCAGCGCGCCATCTCTGACTAGCTGGAACGCAATGATGTCCGACGGCTCGAAGATGACGCGCCGTTTCGCGACGGCCTTGAGCTTGCCTGACTCGGGCGGCGCGAACTCGGCCGCGAGCGCGGAGACGAGGTCGTTGAGCTCGGGCGCGGGCCCGACAGTCACTTTGACGTAGGAGAGGTTGTCGGTGTTGGGGTCGTCCAGGGGCGCGTCGTGGAAGCCGTGCGAGAGCATCATCAGTCTGTAGATACCCGGGTCGGGGTTAGTTGAGCGAGACGAGTGGGACGAGAACGGGTGGTCGAACCTTCTCTGTTCTCGCTGCAAATTGTGACAGTTGTTGTACTGTAGCACATTCTGGATCATGTACACGATCAGCTCGTAGAATTCTGCGAATTTTTACTTGAGCAGATGTTACACGAGAAGAAATACTACACTGGATGGCGTACTCGAGGTCACGTCACCCAGCCGTTCGGCAGGGCTGTTCCAGGGATCGGCCGCGAGGTCATGCAAACCGTCGTCCACATTGAGCTCTCCAAGCACTGCTAGGTCCATGTTGGTCATCATCTCGGAAAGCACCCACGCCTGACGACCTATGTATCGATATTATGGTTCAAATTGGCTTTGACCAAACCAAACCCTATAGGTTCACGCACCAGGTCCGCCTTCGGGAAGATATATGTCAGTGCTGCCGTCCACCTCGGGCAACGGCGCCCACCCGGCCAAAGCTTGTCGGAATTGGGGGACAAATGCCAAGCCATGGATCAGAAGCGCAGCGTAGACGAGGCCGGAGGATGTAGGACGAAGGACGACAGGTCTGCACCAGATGCACTCAACACGAAAGCCGCATTCATATCCAGGGGAGAATACACTCACGTATCACCCTTGCGCACCTTCTCCTCCAACGGAAGCTCCTCAAACGTGTCCTCGTTCACGTTGTATGACAGGCTGGCCTCGATCGCGCGGCTCATCGCCTGGTCGTCCTGCGACATCCCAGTCGGCGCGCCGGCCTCCACCTGACACCGCGCAAGGATGGCCGTATCAGCACAACAACGCGCACAGGTCAACGTAGTTCACGCACATTCGAGGGGACCATAGCCCAGTTGGGGTCCGGGGCCCTATTGCTCGGCCCAAACGTCGTGCTCCCCTGGTCCTCCAACGACGCCTGCAGCGCGCGCGCGAGCTCCTTGTCGTCGTCGTCCTTCGTCAGGTCGATCACCGCGTTCTCCGGCCTCGACGCTGTCAATGCCCCCACATTTACGTTCAGCCACCATCCACCATCCACTTCCCGTAAAACACCGCGCAGACGATGAGGACTTACGGGGCGGGGTGCGCGGCCCGGCCATGGGGGCGTCGAGCGGTTCGAGGTGCGGGAGGTCCGCGTAGATGCTAGGGTCGACGACGTCGGGAGTGTCGCCTTCGAGGAGCGCGGCAGCGGTCTTGTCCATGTTCCCGCCGTGCCGGCGGAGGAGTGCGAGCGCAACGCCCGTGTCCATCGCGCCGCCCATCATCCCGAGGAGTATATCGAGCTCCACGAGCTCCTGTGGGGTGGCGGGCGTTGGTCTGCTTTCGACCATGGTGGTCTGCGTTCCAGTGTAGGGAGAGAGGGGAGTGGAGGAGGTTCTGGTGATTGAGAGGCGAGGACGCAAGAGGGAGGGAGTGCGTGGCTACTCACGTTCGTTGAGTTCGTTACCGCGCGATCGCGTCGTTGATAGCAGGCCGCTCTCGGTCTCTCTCCAAATGTGGGTGCGCGGACCTCGGCCTAAATTTCCAGGATAGTTTTGCGCACAGAGGGGCCGGGCGTTATACCCGCACGAGCAGGCAGTCTCCTAGTCTAGTGGAGGCGGAGCGCTATTGGGCACCGGGGGCAGAAGTACTGCAACAAGAGGAAGTCTACTAGTCAAGCCGAGCTGCACCGTCGCTGTGAAAAACCCAGAAGTCGTTCAAATCCAAGGCAAGTCTATCAGATGGAGGAGGCTCAGTCTAAGACGAGCGGAGGAGAGAAGCCCAGAGCAAACCATCCTTGGAGGCGCGCAATCGAGAGTGTTTCAACTGCTTCGCGGCGGCACCAACCTCACCCACCAACCTCGCTCACAGATTCACACAAAATCACGCGCATTGGTCCAAACCCGTCTGGTCTCCGTAGATTTGTTTCGTGTCGTTATAATATAATTACAAGGATGAATGAAGGTAACCGTAGATCCCTCGCGCGTGGATGCCGTCGTCACCGCCAGCCAATAACCGAGAATACTAGGGTATATCTACAAAATCGCAAGCACGAAGCAAAGGCAAGCCCGACCGACCAGCCACGTCTAATACCAATACCAGTAGTATGTGGCACCGGGCACCACCAACTTACGGGGTGTAAGTGAGGGACGGTGGACAGCCACGGTGTGGTCGATGTCATGGTAGCACAGGCACCAGCCGAAGAGTAAGAATGAGCAAAGGTCGCGATCGCGGTCAAATCGCGGTCTGGTCGTTCAAGGGCATTCCGACATCCGCACAAGCTCAACCGCGCGGCTGATGATCTCCTCCACAGGCCACCTCTCGCCCCCAGCCTGCTTCAGATCAAGCAAGTCGCCCACCTCGTCGCACGCGCGCAGCAGGTCGTCGATATCCTCCTTGGTGTGCGCCGCAGACAGGCAGAACCGCACGCGGGAAGTGACCAAAGGCGTTGCGGGGTACGCGACCACGACCACGACGATCGGGGTCGCGCGCGTGCGCATCATCCGGCTGAACACCGCCATCTTGCCCGGGTTAAAGAGCAGCAAAGGGATGATGGGCGAGTCGTCGTGGCCATACGTGATGAAGCCGAGCTTGCGGAGGCCGCGGTTCAGGTAGCGCGAGTTGAACGCGAGCCTCCGCAAACGTACTTTGCCGTCCGAGCCGTCAATCATCGCCGAAGAGAGGGGCATCCAAGCTGGGAGGGCAGACGCGGGGACCGTGCCCGGAATAATGTCACACTCGGAGATGACAGGGGTGGGTTCAGAGGAACGGAGGAGTGCGAGGGTCGGGGAGGCCGGCTTCTCTGCAGGAAGGGTGATGCCCATGATGCTTGCCGTACTCGCGATGATCTGAACGAGAACGGGAGGAGTCATCGCCTCGGTGTAGCTGCCGGAATGGCCCTGGATGCGCAGGCGGTCGATGATTTGCTTGCGACCGGCAATATACCCACCGGCAGCGCCGAAGGACTTGGTGAAGGTGCCCATTAGTATGTCGACGTCCTTGGGGTCAATGCCAAAGTAGTCCGTTACGCCGCGGCCACGGGGCCCCATGGCACCAATCGAGTGCGCCTCGTCGATGAACAAGTAGAACTGCACGACAAAATTGGCAATCAAATTCCCGCATTTGGACTGCGCAATAGCCACAACACACCTTATACTTCTTCTTGAGCTCCAAAATGACGGGCAGATTCGCCATGGTCCCCTCCATCGAGTACAGCCCCTCGACGATCAAGAGAATCTTCTTCCACGGCCGGTGCGTCTTAGGCTGGCCCTGGCTGATGACCTCACGCAGCAGGCTCTCGAACGCCTTCATGTCGTTGTGCTTGAACATGCGTACGTTCGCCCCGCTCAACCGGCACCCGAACCGGATCGACGCATGATTGAGCTCGTCCGAGATGACAAGGCAGCCCTTGCTCACCAGCCCGGGGATGATAGTGGAGTTCGTGGCGAAGCCCATGGAGCTGATGAGCGCATCCTCCATTCCTAGGAAACGCGCAACGAGCGCTTCCGCCTGGACGTGCAGGTCCTGCGTGCCGCCTTCGAGCCGCGGGCCTCCACCTGAGACCCCGTACCTGTCCAAGGCGACCTCGACTGCTGTCGAGCATGCGCCCTTGCCCTGCGCGAAGCCGAGGTAGTTGTACGACGAGATGTTAAGCGCACGGGTCCGGGTGCCAGTTGGGACCGTCGTCTTGTTGTAGTCGGGTGAGTAGCGATCGAGCAAGAGGATGGTGCGTCCAGGGACGCCGGTGACGGGGTGGGAGAAGCAGTCGTCGATGCGTAGCTTGAGTCGACGAGTGTAGAACGAGTCAAAGTCCGAGTTGAGGGCGGCGTATCCCTGCAATGCAAAAGCACGGACGACCCGCGTTCGTCGTCGGCGCCCGGCCACGTAGCACACATAGAACGCGAAAACGGTCACTCACGTTCCACGGGAGGAGGTGCCTGTAGTTCGCCCGGCGGAAGCGCTTGCCAACGAAGTCGCGGAGGTGCCCCAGGCAGATGACGATGATGTAGCTGATGTAGGTGGTGAGAAGGATGTAGTACGGTGGGTCTTGCTCTGGGATGCTCTTGTACGCCGTGCCTGCTCGGTGCTGGGACGTGTAGCGGTAGTCCTCGTTGGCGCAGTGCCCGAACTCCGAGTGCACGGTGGAGAACACCTGGTCGGACGTGGGAGGGACACGAGGATACGAGAGCCCATCAGTGTAGTCCTCCGGGCGCTCTTCCAATACGGTGTCCTCGGAGCTGGAGGTGATCGACGAGGACATGGAGAGGGCCGGGGTCGACGTTGGGGTCGCGCCGTGCGCGCGGGCACGCGCGTCGGCCACGGACACGGCGGATAAATAGGAGGCGGCGGTCGGGAGCCCCGACGTCGACTTCTTCTTCTTGAAGATAGACTGGGTCGGGGACATCGGGTTGAGGGCGATGGGAGACGGCCGAGAGGGCATGGCGGGCGTGTTGGACGACAGTCACGGGCAAATGACGACGGGAGGAAAGAAGAGGAGGACGATGAAGGCGGCCGATGAGCAGAGTCCGTTGACGGATGAATATATTAAATAGGGAGCGTGCCGATGAGCGCGGAGCTGCAACTCTTCAAATAAATAAATAAATGCCGCGGTGGCTGGCCGATGACGGCGTGCCTATCGGAAGTCGAAATGGAACAGCCGACGGTGGCACAGTGCGCGGTGTACGAGGAAAACCAATTGGTATCCTCAACCCCTCTTTTATGCATCCCCGATATTTTTATATCACACATGGACGTCTAGACTCTGATTATTGATAGGTATCAAGGAGGTGGCACGGTACAGTAGCAAGCCCAACGTCAAGTGTCGTCACCCATTTCATATCCAACATCTATAGAAATCTCGCGGGCGCGCCTCAAAGGCGGTCACCACGACCAATGACCTTCACCTGCAGACACAAGAGCGCATGAGCGGTCGTTCGGGAAAACGCAGCAGCGGCAAGTCTGTGATCAGAAACGCACCGTGAACCCAATCTGCTGTAGCTTCTCCACATCCAGGATCATGCGCCCGTCGAACACGAACGCAGGCTTCGACATTTGGTCGTACACCGCCTGCCAATTGATCTCCTTGAACTCCTTCCACTCTGTCGCGATCACGATTCCCTCCTTCTGCTGGCACGCCTCGAGTGCCGACCGGGCGATGCTGACGTGCTTCTTGATCGTCTCTATTGGCCACGACGGGAGCGCCTCGGACAGGTCCAGCCAGATCTGGGCGTCGTCCACCTTCGGGTCGTAGATCGCCACATACGCGCGCTCCTGCAGGAAGTCCCGGATGAGCGAGATGGACGCCGACTCCCGGGTGTCGCCTGTGTCCGCCTTGAAAGCGAACCCTAGGACGGCGAGGTGCTGCATGGGAAAAATGTCAGAACAGAATGACACTAGTAGCCGGTCACAGCTTGGTTAGCTATGCACGTAACACCACTTTGAGAACGATTCACTGTAGAAATCAACTTTTCCTCTTCGTGGAATTGCGTCGCGACGGAAATGCTCTGGAAAGGCGCCAATCTAGAGCCAGGAAAGGCTGTCCCGAAGGAAAGGCGCATTTCCAAAGGCTCTCCTTCTGTGTGAAAGATCCAGGAAATCTTCGTCATTTCCAAACCCTTTCCTCATTACGGAAAAGTTGATTTCTTCCCAGTGATTTGCGTCATCGCCGGCCGCATTGTGATAAAGGAAGATGCAAGATACGGCGTACCAGCCCGTCCTGCGCATAGTTGCGACGTCGAATGCAAGGCACCCAGCCTCCGCAGGCTAAATGCATCTCCTTGCTTCGCATTATGCATTGAGGCATCGCATGCTGCAACTACACATCGCATACCCGCCAGGACGACAATTTCTGGCAATGAGAAAACACCCAGGCAGAGACAGACCCTACAAATTCCTTCTCTACCGCTTGCCTGCATGAGCAGCGCAAGCCTGTTGCGATAGCAGGTATATGCGCAGTGCACTTGCCACACCATTACACCCCACAAGTCAAAGACAATGCAATATTACCATGCCTCTCGCCCTCCTATCTAGAGTGCAACCAGAGGCCATGGCTGAGATCAAAACCTACGGGAGCATGCACGCTGTGGGCGACGATAACGCACATGAACAGGGTGAGCACAATTGATGGCGGTAAGATGTACAGTACAATATCTCATAATGCATTGGATGAAATACCCAATATGGTCGTATGCATTGTGAGATATTGTACTACACTCATGAGGGCGGGGCGGGGTGCAAGGCGAAGGCGGTTATGAACCGTTCGTTTCCGAGACAAACACACGGCAACAGACAAAAGAGGACGCACCTTGCCAGTAATCGTGTTAAACAGGGTATCCACGACCGTCTTCGAGAACCTGCTCTTCTGGTACTCGTTCATCTCCACGACCTGCCGCCAGTACGCCGCGACCTGCGGCAGGTGCAGACTCTCGGACAGGTACACGAGGTTGAGGATGTCCTTCTGGAAGCACGACCCGCCGAAGCCGACCGACGCGCGCAGGAACTTGGGGCCGATGCGCGAGTCGAAGCCGACCGCGTGTGCGACCTCATCGATGTTCGCACCCGTCGCCTCGCAGATCGCGGATAGGGCGTTGACGGACGAGATGCGCTGCGCGAGCATCGCGTTCGCCGCGAGCTTCGAGAGCTCAGATGACCAGAGGCCGACAGTCAGGATGCGTTCGCGCCTATTGACTCCGTTAGCACAAGGACCTTAGGATATAGGAGATATAGGGAGGCGTGAACATAGATTGACCGAACGTTGCCTTATGTTATCCATCACAAGGCGAGTTGGAGCGCCAGAGGTGACAATACGAATGGAAGACGTAGTCAAGATCACATAGAGCAATCATGACGCCGTCGGGAAGACGTAATTGAAAGGGGGCAGAAGGGACTGAAACACTCACGGCACCCAGTTCGCGTACACCTGCGCCAACGCCTCGCACGCTTCCCTGCCCTCCTGCGTCTGGAGCGAGCCGATGAGCACCCGGTCGGGCTTGAAGAGGTCGGTGATGGCCGTGCCCTCGGCGAGGAACTCTGGGTTGGAGAGGATGTCGAAACGCGTGCCGGGCTTGGAGTTCGCCTCGAGGATGGTGCGCATCGACTCGGCTGTCCGGCAGGGCACGGTCGACTTCTCGACGACGATCTTGTTCGAGGTCGCGAGGGCGGCGATGCGGCGTGTCGCGGACTCGACGTAGCTGGTGGATGGCAGGGGGATCGAGAGAGGGTGTCATCGTCGCGAGGTGGATGGAGACAAGGGGAGGCCGCAAGAGGGGGTGGATAAGACAGACGTTGAATATATGCGTTTGAAATAAGGCAGATGGCACACACAAACAGACGTTAAGGTCGACATGGAGCAAAGAAATGCCGATATAGGACGTACTTGAGGTCAGCAGCGAAACCAGCTCCGACACCCGACTTCTTGGTGGGAGTGTTCACGGACACGAAGATAAGGTCCGCCTCCTGGATGGCCTTGTCGACATCTGTGGAGAAGAAGAGGTTGCGGCCGCGTGCCTGGCGAACGACGTCCTCAAGGCCGGGCTCGTAGATCGGGAGGTTGAAGTCGGGGCTGTTCCACGCATCAATGCGGGCCTGGTTAAGGTCGACGATGGTGACCTGGATGTGGGGGCACTTGAGGGCGACGACAGCGCACGTTGGGCCACCTGGACGTTGTAGGGTGAATGGTCGACGGGTGCGTGGTCAAACCTTGTCCATCCCTCTAATCGCGATAGCCTCCGGGCGACTCACCAACGTATCCCGCACCGACTGCCAAGCCAAGCCAATCTGGTAAGCCTCTGAGATGGACGCTCGCTCAGACAGTGCGACGTACTGCAGCAGATTTTGGAGACCTTGACGGGGGCCATGGTGGACGACGATGGAGATGATAAGGGGAGGAGGTGGTCGGGATGCTGGATGTATATGCGGCTTTATGTAGCCTGCAGGGTCCACTGGCGGCGGCGCTGGTCGAGGTGTGCCAAGACTGCCGGTACATTAATTTTCGGGGCTCTTAATCGCCTCCCGATACCTTGCGAATCGCTGATTCACGATCCAGAACTCGGCATGTCTCCCCGTATAATGCGCATGTATTATTTACTGTGTATTCCTACGATATCATATCGAACGAACTGCGGGATGATCGCAACTATCGACTCCACCTACTTCAATAAATGTAATGCAGCAGCCCTTTCGGACGCTACTCGATGTAGCATCGGGCTACTAAAGACAAATGAGACTGGGTCCGAAGCTGCACGAGCCGACGCGCGTACGGTGACGTCGGTGGATGGGCTTGGATAGGAAGAATCACTGCCCCAAGACTTACTCACCCTTCCGCACCGGCTTTCCCCTTCGCTCGCTCATCCTATACCCTTGTGCCATGTGCACCCTTCCGGTCCTTAGTATGACCTCTGTCAGTATTCAAGATGGTCGGAAGACAGCCTGAAATGACGTACGGAAAGTGAGCGGAAGCATCAAACTTTCGTCGTTTGGATGACACGGGAACGCTCGCATCGGACGCGGGCCCACGAGTCGGCCGCGAAGGTAAAGACAGATTGAGGAGAAGGTTGTCCAAGAACACCTCCAGAGTGCCGTCGTCGCGAATACGCCCACAAACGCCGGCGAAATAAACCAAACTGATCGCAATCCTCTACTCCCATACACATGTACGGGCAACAAGATAACCCCAAACGTACACCGACAGTAGGGCAGCGGGCGTTTGCAGGGGTGGATATTGTCTGCAGGAGCTGAGTAGGAACAAACCTCAGGGTAGGAACTCGAGTACTGTACTGACCGCAGGCGGAGAGCATCATGAATGTACCAGCACACCCGCCTTCTCCTTCATGAGAATGCAGCTTGTCGGGGTTCATGACTACTTGTAAAGCAAACCCACAAACCCGAACACAGACCCCCATGCCTCCTTCCGGATCCAGCCGAATAAATAGCTCTGTACGTCAGCGAACCAACAGCGAACAAGGTGTGGTATTCACGCAGCATTCCGCAGTTCGAATGAGTGCAGCATGATGTAAGTCAGCCGATATGCAACGGGCCAGCAAGCCCGCGATCCGGATGCTCAACCCGGGACCGGACATTGAAGATGTTGGCGCAGACGTGTTTGAGCTCGGCCCGCGAAGAGGTGGCCAGCCAGTGTGCGGAGGATGTCTGGAAGAGGCGAATAGGGCTTCTGCTGGCCAAGCGACGTCCATGTATGGCGGGGAACGAGAACACCCCGGACGGAACGTGCTTCTGACACTGCGCTGGACGGCATGGATGAATGCCGGTGTGAATTGGTGGACAAAGAAGCACGGCTGACTGGTCTGAGGGTTGCTGCACATCTGGAGTTCCTCTTGTTAGCCATCATTCCAGTTCAGCCTGTACACGGGGCCCGGGTTACGTACCTGGCTTATGCGTCGTGAGAGTCTGATGGCACATAAACCGCATCGTGGCATTCGGGGAACACTTCGAGACTCAGACTCAGAACTCTATGTAGAGCCCAAAGATCATGGTTGGGCAGCTCACTTCGTACAGCTGAGCATGTGTCCAGTGTCAATGGCACGGAGATGAACATGGTAGTTCACAGGTTTGCGTGCCTCGATGTTCTTCGCAGTCCTCGACATAAGCTTTTCGAGGAGAATACCCTGGGGAGAACATACCTGTGCCGTTGTAATCATAGAGGCTAAATCCGCTTGACACAAAGTTGCGAAATTGGTGGGGATAGGGGATCGATGCGCCACGGCTTCGGTTGTTGTTGAAGGATGCATCTAGAGGCATAACGAATGAAGCAGTAGCACTCAGTCAAGTGAGTGGTCGTTTAGAAATCCAGCAACCATCCAGCGGCCAGGGGTCGAAACTTGCGGAGCTGGCACACGGGAAGCAAGTGCTTCGGCGTGCGGCCGCACAGAGGCACATCTTCGTCGTCGTTGTCATCGCATGACTCCCGTTCACTGATATGTCATGTCGTCTCAGAAATGTACGCTCATGAGATGAGAACGGAGAGATAGCTGAGCCTCAGTAGGGATCGGTAGGCATCGGTCGGGAAGGGGCCGAGAGATAAGGTGAGAACGGCCCAAAACTGGAGGTCCCGTCGGCCGGCATTGGCCGCCGAAGCTGACTCCATCTGATACCTTCAACTTGTGCGCGCACTACTAATAGGTAAGCCGTTCCAGCCCATGAGATATCTTTCTACCATCCATCGTCCTAATTATGTCATTGTCAAATGTCCAAGAAAACCAGGGGGTTACACTAAGATGGTGAGCGGAAGTCCTTCAAAACGCCTCCAAGTTCTGACCGTCTCAACAGATTGAATTTCCACTCTCGAGCCTAATTTCGTGTACGGAATTAACGCTCAATGAGAATGGGTTTTCTACGTCCGTTTCCTGGGGATTTTCGCAAAGACATGCAGTAAGCATCTTCAACCGCTCTAAAGCCTTCTCTGTGCCCTACCATCCGGTCAATTTTGGTCAATATTAATTGCGTGCTAATGCCGCGCGTTGGACTGCATATAGTATCTGCCTTGAAGGGCCTCATCAACTCCGAATACGTACGCGCGCTGGGCTGAATGAGCAAGTCTTCTGTACCAACGTACAAAAGAGATCACAATATGTCACTTGGAGCCGCCCTCTTCTAGTCCAAGTGCGTTCACGCGGCATGGATACGTGGATACCACGCTCACATGCCCGCTTCGAGCTTCGAGCTTCAACTTCGCTCGGCTATACGCCCGATACGCCGTAGCGGCGGCCCGCCATGGGAACGCTCCCCCTTCGTGTCCCCTCGATCGCGAAGAACGCTCTGATGCGCCAGTCAGACTCGGTGCGCTTAGTGTTCAAGGGGGCAGCTGCAGTGTTCGAGAAACGCTTACATGTTGCAGGGGTGTTCTTGATTCTCAAATCTTATTTCGAGCACGACTGTACTTAAAGCCGAGGTTGCGTAGGCTCACACGATGCTCCCGCTGGACGACCTCCTCTTCCGCCTCAACCTTTGACGCTCGCCATCCTGGTTTATGGCGTTGTTGGGTCCTGCAGCTGGCCTCGCTGCAGAGCTCGAACAGGTCAGGCAAGCTGCTGGAGATCTGTATGTAGTGAATCTCTGTACTGGTATGCCTTCCTCGAATGCTGGCCCTGAATATGTGCTGACGAAACCTCACGATGAAGTTGCCGCCGCTGTATGGCTCGGTTATGATATCTTGGTGACATTACCAGAAGAGGTCAGCCTCGTTGAATCGCGCCAGAGGTCGCAGGTTAGCTGACAGTTGGACAGATATTGTACGTCTGGAGGTATGTGTTCCTCAGTTACGCTTAGGGTCCAAATACCGTAACACTCCGTAGAGCGAGGTGGTCAATTCCCAAGGTCCTGTATGTGGTTGTGAGATACTATCCGTTACTCTCCTTAGTGTGAGTTCCATTCGTGATCCGTGGTTCTACTTCTACCCCAATGGGTCTGATTGCTGCGTCTAGGTTCACTGTCCTTGGTACGGGAGTCAACCTCATGTCAATGCTCAGGTCTTGACCGGTGAAGTATTTGATCTGCAGTTGGGACCAGTTGGGATGTTAGCCTTCCAGTAAGTGACTCTTGGATAAGTTCCTGTGAATTACTCACCGATGCGATGCGCCACAAACCCAGTTGTAAGATCGTCACTTTGGCCACGTATTCCGATTATCATCTCGTCCGCTTAGTTGCAAGCGATGGCTGTGGATACAGGCTTAGTAAGTGCAATTTGTGCTTCGGTACAATCACGGAGCGAAGATCTCACCCGGTTCGTGTTAGCAATGGTACATTGCTGACGGCCTTCCTTGGGGAGGCCATGTTCTTGATGCGACTCTATGCAGCCTATCAACAAAGCAAGCTAAGTATGCCTCTGAGTTTATTGACCACGATGGAACCTGAAATGACATTCGTCCATAGTACTTGTGATCATTGTTTCCTTGTACACTGGTACGTCCACTCGAACTCGAATGTCGTGTTTGTAGACAGTACTGAAGGTCTATGCATAGCTGAGCTAGCGGTACGTATTAGCTTCCCTTTCCCAACATGACATCACTCAGGGTTATGTCGACAGGTCGGGATTGTGACTGCCACACTTATCGTGACGTCTGTGGAGGTCTTCGAGCGACCAGCCTTGACACCATTCCCTGGATGCCTCGTCGAACCACCTAATCACCCCGAATTATCGATCGTAGCATGGTACGTCTGAGACCTGTATGACTGTTAACATTGCTATCGAAATCTAACGGTGGCTTGCAGGTCTGTAGCCCTCGGTACCACGTGTAGGTGTCGATGTCTTACAATCTCTCTGGAAGCGCCGCGCTCAATACTCCACGGTGCTTAGGTATCTACTTTCTCCTCATCCTATACAAGTTTGCCAACACCATCTCCCTGAAGCGAGACGGGACTTCGCCGGGCAAGGTCTCAATATGGGAGTTGGGAACGATCAGTCCCCTCCTTTACGCCTTCCTGCGAGATAGCGCATTCTACTTCTTCCTGTGAGTGACGAATAAAGAGTGGATGTTATCTATCTCTTCTAAATATCCCGATGTTCTTGTGTCGTCTAGGGTGTTCGGTGAGTCGATTCGACGCGCAAACTGCGTGCTTCATGCCTGACCCTAGGCCGGACAATTTCCCTAGCCGGCAACTTCATGAACCTTCTCTTTGAAATCATCTTCCAAGGACGCGCGCTCACGATCATGGGCACCAACTGGCTTTCAGCCATCTACTCCATCTCCGTACGTACTCAATGCCCTCCACTTACAATTTCAGACAAGGGCTCATCGGAGCTGTAGGCGTCGCGGGTGTGCCTAAACACCCGGGAGTCCATCCAGCGCCGACGCTTCGCAATGGACACCGGATGGCTTGGCGACATGGACGGCCTGGACATCACCATCCCGGGGGGCAGCGACCAGCCCAATCACCGGCGTCCCGGTCAAGGTCAGAGCCTCGATAATGGCAGGGACTCGCCCGCTATCATGTTCACGCGGAGTGCCAGTAAGCTGAGTCTGCAGCGCTCCTGTAAGTGTTCAGCGTTCAACGGCGGAGGGTTTTGGTGTGCATGGCTATATATGGTACTGATGCGCTAGTACGAATAGCTTTCGATTCGGACGGGAGGCAGGGGGATTTTCTCACCCCGTCGACGTCGATAGACAAGAAGCGGTCTTCTGTGATCACGGAAGACTTCGAGCTCGTCTCTGTCCTGTCGTTGAGGACAGAGGAACACATTGGGCAGGCGGTGTAGCCCCCATTTGGAGCGTGTTTTTCATTCTGTTGTTCCCGCTAGACATTGTTCTCCTTCGCTTTCTTGATTAGACTTATCGCATCGGACTTAAAGCTGCGCGCAAGTGTACTAGTTGTAGCACGATAGAACTTTATCAGCTCGTTCCGGCTGAGATGTTCAAGATGCCCCCCGCCGAGATTGGTCTTTTGTTTTCGTCGCCCATCCTAGTTTCAGCGCTCAGATGCGCAGGATCGCGCTTCCTACTCCATATGGGTGTCGCTAAATCTCAAACTATCACGATACACTTAGCCACCACTGGCCTGAGACTCCCGCATACATTGGTCGTCGACAATCATAATAATAACCATCCATAGCCAATGCACCGAGGCATTCCAAACGCCACCAGTCGAGGAGAATATGGGTTGACTACTTACTTATACTGCTCGGGCCCGGGCGCACCATCCATCAATCTCAGGATGAAGTCATAGATTTCGGAGGACGTTCGATATTTTAACTTCTCATTACATACAACAATATGATACCAGTGGTCTTCCCGACATTAAAATGGGCTAGCTGAGCATCGCTGCCGACTACTCATGCCTCGCTCACTACGCCAGTCTTGACGTCAAACACGAACCCCCGCGTTCCCTTTCTCAAGGCGTCGGACAGTAGCTCGTCCCGCTGCACGGTTGCGATGTCTTCTTTCACGCTGTCAGCGATTGTCTTGTCCCCAAACGCTGGCGTGTCCCAAGACTCGAGCTCTGCTTTCTTGGCGGGATGCCTGTCGTACACGGGCCATTAGTCCAACCGTGTCTTACGACCGAATGCACGAAGTAGAGATGGTTAAAGTAGACTCACCGAGACATGATGTCCGCCTTTATGTCCTTGGCCTTCATGTGCACACCGCCACAGTCGGTGTGGTGCACGATCAGCAGCTGCTTGACCTTCCCGTACCCGATGAAGGTTTCGAGTGCGGCGAGGTCCTTCAGGATCGGCTTCACGCGACCCGCCGCGGTGCGCAAGACGAGGACTTCACCTGGCTTGAGGCCGAAGAACTCCTCAGGGTGCGCGCGCGCATCGCAGCACGCCACGACGATGGTCGCGGGCATGGGGAGGTTGAGGGCGGGCATCTCTGAGAAAAGGGGGCGAGGTTGGAAGGAGGCGATGGAGGCTTTGTTCCGCGCGAGAAGGTCTGCGACCGTCGGGCTGGCCATGATAGGAGATGTGTGCAGATTATGAATAGAGTGTCGTGGTGGTTGGACGTCAAGGGGATGCCAGATACTGGACCAGGAGACGGGCTTAAGTACGATCGAGGACTTTTGAATGACGAGACAATGGTCGCTCTACGTCAAGCGTGATGTAATGCTTCGGGATTTCACGCTCTTGTGCTCGAGGGTCAATATGCGGTGCTTTGCGTTCACTTACCGTTCTCGGTTTCCAGGAATCGTCCATAACTTCATCCCACGGAACGCGGTCACTATTCCTGCGGGTTCACGGAAGAGACCCTGAATTGTGCCAGTTGAAACATCATGATTAGAGGGGGAAGTATACGGAACGAGCCTGCATGACCACTTACTTATGCTATTCAGGCATACTGCGCCTGGGCGACCAGGAAGCCAATCGTCTCAATGCATGTAACTTTAAGTAAGTAGACTTCGACTTATGTAAGCAAGTGCCTGGGCAGTCTGGGCCTGGGCCTTCTCAGTCTGAGCGCACCTGGCTGCACTACAATAGTGTGTTTTCACTCAACGTCAAGCTGTCGATCATCTTATATTCTATGCCTCTGGTCGAGGAGAACCGCGTCATGTTCAATCCGGATCGCCCATGGATGGACCCTCCACTGCTCCACCTATGACATGATTCAAGTCTGCGGAGTGGATGCACCCGCAAGCACATATAACTACAGAACATCGCGGTAAGCTTCAGCTCTTTTCCGTTTACCTCTCCCGAGTCCCATTGCAATCCCTCCCCACGTTTCTTCATGTCGCACAAGCAGGCGCAACCGTACTCGGGCAAGAACCCAGTGCCCGTGATCACCACCAAGCTCACCTCCCTCATCAGCCCTGAAAGGGCTACGGAGGCAAAAGCGCAGCAACTGCAGGATGCGAGCGCGCGCGACGAGCAGAAGAACACGCGGAAGACTGCCAACAGACTCTCCAAAGGTCATGCAATGCATGACGTCAAGGACCCTACGACTGGCGAAGAGCTTGACATACGCAATGCAGACGAAGAGCCGGATGTACGCTCGAAAGGGGACAACGTGCTCCACCTCGAGTTCCCTCCCCCAGGTGAGTGCTTGCATCTCTTCCGCAATATGCGCATATATGGTGCCGACCGGCTTGCTCATCCTCCCCATAGACTGGAAGGAGCACCGCGACCATGTTCTCTCCATGACCCAGTCCAGCGTGATTTACATCTGTCTCGCCTTCGTGACTTCCTTCGCCATCTCTGCCACACTCTCTGACTGGAGATGGCGCCTCCTCTTCACAATCCCGCCCGTGTTCGTCAGCTACTGCTTGCTCTTCTCGATGAACCGGGCTGCGGAGACCGACTTCGAGCAGCGCATCTGGCACGCAGAGCGTATGCGCGGCCTCGGGGCCGCCTCGGACGTCGACCGCGATGGAATCGTGACGGACGAGGAGCGCACCAAGGAGAGCGCGGAGTGGGTGAATGCGCTCGTGCGAGGGCTCTGGCCGACGATCAACTCGGATCTGTTCAGGTCCCTCGTGGACATGCTCGAGGACATCATGCAGTCTTCCGTCCCGGCCTTCATCGTATGTGACGATCATCCCCTTGCACGTCTCATGCGTTTATCTTCTACGGTGATGCGCCAGCATTCCGTACGCATCCCCGACATGGGTCTTGGCTCTAATGCGGGGCGCATCACGGCTATCCGGTCCTTGCCCGACGCGCGCTCGCGGGAGGGCGACGATTCATTCGCGGGACTGGGTGTCCACCCAGAATCGATCACCCCCGAAGAGCGCGATGCGCTTGATGAAGACCACGTCAACCTTGAGGTGTCGTTCGCGTATCAGGGTCTCCCGAGCGGGCGGGCTGCGCAAGAGAAGGGCGAGAACATCCAGTGCGCTGTTCACTTTGTATGCCCACCATTATGTGTGACGCTAAAGACACATTGCGCAGTTTTATGGTGGAGTTTTTCCTCGGTGTGAAGAACTTGTGGGGCTTCCGAGTCCGTAAGTGCACCACGGTACTTTTGATATCACATGACGCGACTGACCACACTTTGCAGCCGTCTGGGTCGAGGTCACAGGTGCTGTTGGGACCGCCCGAGCGCGTCTCCAGCTGATCCCTGATCCACCTTTGTGCGTCGCATTCTTGTCGGTCGCCACATGTCATTGCTAACTGGCCCAAAGCGTGAAGACAACACTTGTTACACTCATGGGTTTACCCCGCATTACCATTTCTGTCGTACCCATGAGTAGAGCGCTACCAAATATCATGAATCTGCCTTTCATCTCCGGCTTCATCTCGAGCGCTATCGACACCGCTGCGGCAGAATACGTTGCTCCGAAGAGTATGACCTTAGACCTCCAACGTCTCATCAGTGGCGACAACGTCAAGAAGGGTAGGTGAAGCAACACGCTAAGGTCGTGGATGATGCTGATGTTATGGCGCCCGTACAGATACGGAGGCTATTGGTGTTGTAGTCATACATATCCACCGCGCCACCGGTATCAAGAAGATGGATACGACTGGAGCGTCAGGTACGTCTATCAGTGCTGTGGCGCATACAATCTCATCGAAGCTCAACTTCCAGCAGACCCATACGTGACGCTCACATACTCGCGGCTGGAGAAGCCTCTGTACTCGACACGCATCATCAAGTGCGACCTCAACCCTGTATTCGAAGAAATAGCAGTGCTTCTTGTTGACGTCAACACCGTGAAGCTCCGCGAGAAGATCAGCTTCCAGCTCTGGGACTCGGACCGTCTGAGTGTTGTAAGTCGCCCTCCTCATCCGTCCCTTCCGTCGTCCTCACGCTCAGGATGTGGACACGCTCAACAGGACGACATGATGGGCTTCGCCGAGATCGACCTTGTCGACCTTATCCGGCACCGCGGCACGCCCGTCCGGCGCGTCTCGTCGCTCTCCTCGCCAGACTCGCGTACACGGCCGGGCTCACTCGAGTACACCATAGGCTACTACGGCAAGCTCTCCCCAAACAAGACGCTCAGCACAGACGGCTCAGACCCGAGCATCCCCGACGACTTGCGTGGGATGGAGGAGTTCAAGGACGCGAGGTCCGTCGCGCTGAACGAGGTGGAGGCGGCGGTGCTTGTGACACCTCCGGACCCGAAGTGGCCGAGCGGGCTGCTTAGCATGCAAGTGCATGAGATACGGGATCTGACGGTGCGGACGATGGGGAAGGAGAGGAAGGGCGGGAGTGGGAGGGAGGGCGAGAAGGGGCAGGATGCGGGGGAGGAGACGGCGGAGGAGGATGTGGGGCTACCGTCGTCTTATTGCACACTGTGCGTTTCTCTCTTGTTGATGGGTTGTTGTTGCTGCGAACTGACATACGTTCGTTTCGTTGAAGGTCGTTGAACGACGAGCTTGTGTACGAGACCCGGGCGAAGCCGATCACTAGCTCACCGATGTTCAACGCGGGCACGGAGCGGTTCGTGAGGGACTGGAGGACGGCGCATGTAGCCGTGACTGTGAAAGACTCGCGCATGCGCGAGAATGATGCCATTCTCGGCACTGTGTTCTTGAAGGTCCGTCTCCCCCACACCGCATTCGAGCACTGAACTCACCTCTGTGCGGCAGCTTTCTGAAACCCTCGTGAACGCCTCCGAGGTTACTCGCTTCTATTCTCTGGAGAACGGCCTTGGTACCGGCCGCATTCGCATCTCGCTCCTCTTCCGCCCCATCGAGGCGAAGTTCCCGCCAAACCTTCTTGGCTTTGATACCGGCACGCTAGACATCCGCTCCATCTCCGTCCACGATGCCCCCCTAGATCTCTCGCATTGTGAAGTTCGCATCAAGATCACAACTGGGGGGCCCGAGGAGAAGATCTCCTACAAGACCATCGACCGCTGTCCCGACTCCAGCACGAGAACGCTCGTATGGACGCCCAACAGCGGAACGAAGCTGCCCGTGCGCCAACGGTACGCTGCCGCGCTCCTCGTCTCCTTCCGCGACAAGTCCGCATTCAAGAGCTCCGCGGGCCGCAAGGCGCTCGCCGTCCTCTGGCTCCGCGACGTCGTCGATCGCGCGGAGGGAGCCCCCGTGGAGTGCGTGCTCTGGCGCGCGGGGGGCGGCGACTACTCTCGCCTGAAGAGCAGCTACGTCCCGCCCGACGGCGACCTGTCGTACTGGGTCTCGGACAGCGACCGGGAGAAAGTCGATTGCGTGGGTCGCGTGCGGCTCGACCTCAGTTTCTGGCCCGGGATCGCGGAGAAGCACTACGAGATGCTGGACGGGCATGGTGCGAGGAAGCGCAGCTCGCGGGACGAGTACGACCGCCAGAAGACGGGCGGGCTCCGCGAGAAGGTGGGCGAGATGTCAGTGCAGACGCGTGCATCCCTAGGGGAGCATCGCTCGATGGAGAACCAGGACATGGCGGAGGCGGGGGATCACAGGCAGGATCCACGCGAGCAGATGACGGACACGACGCGTACTGGAGGGTCTGCCAATGCCTTCGAGAGCGACAGCCAGGACGTGCTCAAGGGCACGGAGGACCACGGAGTAGACACAACGGTCTCGCCCGGCGAAGTGCAGGTCGAGGGTCGCGACAGCGAGGCGGACGCTCATGGCACCACCACGAGCGACGGTCAAGATGGCCACGACAGTAACGTTGACGAGGAGGGCGGGGAAACAGTCTCCAAACATAGTCTGATCGGGAGGGCAAAGGACTGGCGGCAACACGAGAAGGAGCTGCACCGGGACCACCGGGGAGTCATGCAGGCGAAGCCGATGCGCACTGCGGAGTGGATCAAGGATAGCGTCAAGGATGGTGTACATACCGCAAAGGATCGGTTCAAGATGAAGCCCAGGCATCCGGATGTTGAGACTGAGGTGTAGGAGTAGAGCGTTCACGTTGGCTTATGTGTCTGCTCATGGATGGACTTGGATTTCAGCATTTATCATACCCCATGCAATGTGTATTATTATATGGACTTATCATTTACACGATCATAGCCCCCTTTCTAGTCCCTTCGCAACATCCGCTGCAACTTGAAGCCAGATCCCATAGTACTCGCATCTCTCATGTGTTTATTGACCGACGGGCCACCATTCTTTCAATAATCGAAGGTTGGACAGCTGCACACGTACACTTGCGCAGGTTGTTCAGTGCGGCTTCTCAACAACCGCGATGACTCGTCGAGCTCAAGTGGGAAAGGCTTCCATGGTGAAGGTGTATTATTTTATGACCTACACTACATCACCGATTAATGAATAAACGCGTGCGGGGTGGATGTGGCGGTTGCCGCCAGAACGGCGAGTAGTTCTCCTACGAAGCTTAGGTGGGTGACAACACCTTCAGCTCGTTGATAACGCCGGCGCATGCGGGTTCCGAGGTTCCGCGGCCGCAACGCACGACATTGAGGGCGCAAGGTTTCGGGTCTCCGGGGCCACAAACGCCGTCGTCATGGCTCGGGACGTGTCGTTACCGCGCGTGCCAGTGAGTTTCCGCTCGCCGTTGAGGAACCGAGCGCCGCCGTAGTCCGCGATGACGCAGTGACTGCTGCCGTTGACCAGAGCGGTGTTGTGCGGCTTCAGGTCGTGCCAGTGGTGAACGATGCCATGTTCATGCAGCCAGTTGAGCCCCAAGATCTGCGGCATTGGTTACGGTGAGGACACTCTCATGGGGTATTTATTATGCAAGAAGACACGTACGATCTCCGCACAGGCCTGCTCCAAATATTCGTAGGCGGTCCGGTACCGGTACGACGCCAATGAGCCGCCATCACAGACCTCCGTGAGATGATGTGCAAGTTCCCGTTCGACGACCGCCACGCCCAGAGCTCGTCCGAGAGACACGGCTGCAGCAAGAATGGTCTGCTGTGAGTGCTTTGAAATCGACGCATATATGGGCGAGGGGACTCACTGGTCATTCGGAGCAGGCGTTGACGCTTTGAGGCAGCGGTCCCATTCCCATCCGTGGCTGAACGGGGAGACGACGGATGATCTAGAGAGGACGTCATGTGTCAGGGCCGGTGCTGTAGGACTCGGACGCGTGTGCCGCACCCAGGGAGGGGCCCAGAAGACCCGCGCGACCGAGGCGAGACTAATAGTAGATTGGAGCGCATGTGAGAGGGGAAGACGGAGCGAGGCGAGAGAACTGTAACGCACCTCCATTTGCCTCCCGAGGTTGTTTCGGCTGACGGCCGCCTCGTTTGGAGAGCCTAGCATCTTTGTCTGCTCGAAGTTTGAGAACTACCATTCGAGCTCGTCGAATGGTGTCTGTTTGTATCCGTTGTTCATGCTTGCTTTCCGTCACAGTTCCGTTTGAAGTGATGTTGAGAAGTTTGTCTGTGAGAGGAGGGCATGACGGTGAGCGGACGGAGGAGAGGAGCATGCTGCAGAGGTTGGGAGTGTTGCAGCTCCCCAGTTCGAGGTGGAGGGGTTTTTATAGGCGTACGGTGCGGGTGTGGTAAAAAGCGCACGGCAGGCCGCGGTGGCGTAAAGGGGGAGAAGGGAAAGCGGAATAAAAAGAGTCGCGACACAGCTGCATGTGCGCGAGCCAACGTCAAGCGAACAAAAATTGGGAGCCGCTTGGCCATGCTCACATTAAAAGCGAACACGTACGCACCCCTGTTCGACATGACACTCGGCTTTGGCGTTGGACACAATGCGCTGATCTACAGCGGGCGACTGGATAATGTGCAGGTGGACATAACCTGCATGAGCACAACTGGGAGATAGGAAAGGAAGGAGGCACTGTTAGCTTGGGTCTCCGGGATTATGGAGGGGGTACGCACCTTCCAAGGTTTTGCCGCGACAATGACTTGGGGGTGGCATAGACCAGCGCCACCGTGACAGCTTCGAGACGCGGCCTTGAGCAGGAAACAACCAGGCCGCGTGCTACCGGACATCTGACCATGGTTTTATGGACGAGAAAACAAAACGCACTTGGGAGTTGCAGCCGACACAATGGTGATAGGCTGATGAATTACTTTGCATGACAACTAAATGGGACGTCAATGAGCAATGGACATTCCAGACCTGTGGCATTTGTTGACAGTGGGTGCCGTCGACAGTCGGACATGAACCGCTTCGAGTCATACAGCTGCTACCAACGGGACCCCTTCGAGTTTGGAGGGGAGAAGTGTACCGCGGGCGATGACAACGGCGGCATCGACGGCGATGGATCCGAAGTGGTGCCTGGGGTCCTGCGGGCGGTGAGACAGTCGTGAGTGAGTTAAGAGGTCAGTCGACGATTGAACAAGGCTGTTCTGACGCAGGGAGAACTGCGACGGGTACGTCTGATAGTAGAGGAGGGGGGATGATTTGCTGAAGCTGAGATGAGCGGGACCTTACGCCCAGAGATGGCGCACGGGAGACGCGTCAGGCTACAACCCTTTGGAATGGCCCTGCATAGCAGATCTAGGCGACAACATATGACAATGAAGATATCATACCTTCAGCATCCGTCATGCTGGCCATCCATCATGACTTCTCTCCTTCTGATCGCCAACGCAGCCTGCCAGTCCTAGCCCGACTCCCGTTCGTGCTTCAAGTTTAAGTCTGAAAAATGAAGAGGTCGAGGGATAATTAAAGCCATCGTCTTCGGCACCCGATCGACGAGGTCCAGTTGAAACTGCAGGGCGAATGCAATGCAAGCTCGTCTATAGCAAAGGCTCTTCCCGGCCGGCCCGATCATCCCGCCGATGCCGATTGACCGAGTATGGTAACTGGGATCGAGCGGGACATGTCGTCACTGTCTGGTCACCGTTCACGTCGACTGCCTGTGGCCGTCGTTTCCACTCCTTTCGCTCCTTTTTCTCTCTTGCTACTCAACTGTCATCATGGACTTGGGAACGTCGTCAACCACAGCGGAGAGACCGGACATGAAGTACGAGAGCGAGGGGGAGGTGGAGGATGATGTCCTCGCCGACTACTTCGAGAAGAGCGCGTCGGCGGTGAGGCATTCCTTTGCACGGTGAGTGTTCAGCTGCAGCCGTTCCTGCTCTCCTTTTGACCCCGTCTCATCCCCTCCCCTCCACCTCCCGACATGCTTTTGGCCAGCTTCGAGCAGGACATGGCGCGCCCCACCTTCAATTATCTCCTAACCCGCTTCCGCACACGACCTATTCGCTCCGTGAGTGTCAATTTGAGACTCAGTGACACCTGCTGAACGACCCGTATACAGACGTTTATCGCATTCTACCTTACTCTCGGCGCTTTGCCAGTACTCTCCTTCGTGTAAGTCTCCATCCAGCCCCCTAAATGCGCACCGGCAACTCAATAACCTCCACAGAGGATTCTCGATATTCATCTTCGCATCCTCTATCTTCCTCGCCCTTGCAGCCGCTATCTTCTTCGCGTTCAGTACCGTCAGCTTCTTCGGTGAGCTCCCCATCTTCACATGTCCCTGTCCCTCCGTCGCCGCTTTCCCCGACGCACCCATGTGATTCTTTAACACACGAGCATATACAGGCTTCTGGCTCGCCGCTACGCTCATCTTCTTCCTCTTCGTCTCCTTCAACCTCACCCTCGCCACCCTCACCACTTACCTCTTTGCACAATTCGCGCTTCGTGCGCGCACCTACGGCACCCGCGTCGCCGTCTCCTCACTCTACACGGACGCTCGCGCCCAGCTTGCCTTCGTCCGCGGGCCGGCGCGTGGCCGCAAGCCCGCCACCAAGCCCCTCCACCCTTCCGATGACGAACGGGAAGGCTTGACGGAGGCGACCGAGGTGGATGCGAGCGCGAAGGAAAAGGGGCGCGAGGGGGAGTTTCCGAGCACGAAGGAGCCTGCGGCGGCGACCTCGGCGAAGGATTCGTTTGGAGAGAAGGTGCCGGGTGTCCCGATGGAGGGGCCTGCTTGAGTTTCGATGACATAGGAAGTAGTATCAGTGATCAAGTATCCAGAAGTGCTTAATAGGCAGGGGCTGGCATGGACGATGTGGGCCTGTTCCTGTATATTATAGTTGTAAGCTAATCATTTGAAGCGTCAATGGTACGCCGGCACTAGTTTCTGTCGCGGAGCAGGGGAGGTTGTAGATGTCGACAGTCGGCTATAGTGTGAGCGACGAGGCCCCGTCCCGGGAAGGGGAAGGAACTAGTACTTGGTTGTATGCTACTTACAGCTTACACCATGAACAGAGAACAGATTGGATAGAACCGACTACGCTACAGAAAATAGCTCAGGTACACTAATACCTCGCCGGCCCAATAGGATCGTGAGAATCGGAACGGATCGGAGCGGTAACATAGCTACTATATAAAAATTCTCTGCTTGATCTGTTTGCTCGTGTTTGCGATATCTGACGCTCTCCATTGCGCGCTTTCCACCGTGACAGCGCGCTCCACTGTCCGCCGCGATTTCGCTTGACCGCTCACCAACTGCCTCCTTTCGCTTGACCGCTCAGCAGCATCGACGATGATTTCACCCATGGCGTCATTTGCCCCTTTGCCGCTACTACTTTCGGCCTTGCCTTAGGCTTTCGTTCTGCAACTTCTCATCTTCGGTCGCCATGTTCCAGTCCACTTTGGTTATCTCCGGCTTCTTTCAGCTTTGGAACGGCGCTCGAGTTCCTTCACGGCGTCGTACCGACTCTTCCGCTTTGACCTATCACTGCGAATATGACACTGCTCTGCAGTGTGCAGACAACTCCGCGCTACCTGTCAAATTTCGGATCTTCAGTCCTCCGGGCGATGTCGCTTTGCCCGACCGTCACGGTGTCCTTCATTCACGCGAAGGCTTACTTTCCTGCCGATGGGAAAACCGTACTCCTCGAAGGCACTCGACAGGCGATGCTTCCTGGCAATCCCGGCGGCGAAGACTATCAAACTCATGCCCCTAACCTCACATACAGTCTCATCCATGGAATCGGGTCGTCCAAGCAGCGACGCAGGGCGCTGTGCCAGGAGATACTAGGGAATTCAAAGTCGAATGCGACCATGGGTTCGCGACGATAATCAGCCGTGCAGTGTGACGTGCGTCTATAGCAAGCTCCCTATCATCTCTTGACTTACGTCGTCGACCATAGATGTCTCATGCCTGGAAGCGGCGCGATGGAAGAATGTTCCTCTGCCGTTTCCGAACACTGTCGTCTATTTCGCGGGAATGTGCGGACGCGTGCGCGACAATGGCATGCTCGAAGTCGCACTCGATGACATGCTCCTCAACATTAGCGCGCCTCCTCCTCCTCTCTCTCTACTACAACTCGTACCACGCGCCCTTCCTACGAAACGTCAAAAATTTGACGCATCCGCTTATCTGCCGTGAGTACAACATGCATTCTGTCGTTTACTATTGTCGACCACTTCAAAGTAGCACCCGCTCTGTCGATCCAGCTGTCGAAACAGCAATTTCATCATCCACGTCGACAGCGAGCAGCTCAACCGCACACATTGCCGCATCATCGCCGCTTGCGTACGGAACACAACCGTCGACGTCTCAGAACACCGCTGACTCCTCCGCAATCATTCACTCTCCGTCTCCACCTCATGTCACGGACCATACTCAACATCACGGCCATTCCACCCGCGCGGCTGAAAAGCGAAAGCTGGTTTGAGTTTATACAATCATACTGTATTTCATCTCTCGATTTCTCTATCTTCGGTTGGCTGACAAACGAATACGTAGTCGATATGTTCAGTCGCAATCTCGACACTCGCATGACGTTCATTCGTGACAACCAGCGGAAAATTCAGGAAGAAGACGCAGCTCAAATGGGTGTCGACTACGTGGAACCCAATAACAATGTTTACCTTCCGTCTTCGTTCTTAGGCTCGAATCGCTGGGCTTCAGATCAGATCACAGACTCTCTTGCTATTGCGGCGGCGTATGGACAGCCCACATTCTTTATCACTTTCACCTGTAACCCCGACTGGCCTGAGATTAAATCGCAGTGCCGACCGGGACAAGACTTTCGTCACATTCCGACGGCCGTCTGTCGCGTCTTCAAACAGAAGCTCGCTCAATTCGAGCGTGATCTTCACACAATGTTTCCCAATGCCGGCGCCATCGAATACCTCATCCATTCGACCGAATTCCAAAAGCGCGGCCTTCCTCACACCCACATCCTTATCCGCTACTCGAAAGACTGTGTCCATCCTGACGACATCGATAGTGTCATCTCAGCCGAAGTCCCTGACGACCCGAACGACGCTGACCTCGTCCGCGAGCTACACACACATGGTCATTCCAACTACTGTTCTCCTCATGGCACGTGTCGCTTCCAATATCCAAAGCCCTTACAGGAGAAAACGTTTGTTGACTCCACCGGCCGTGTGCACTACCGACGCCGAAAACCGGAAGATCAGTCGATAGTTCCATACTGTCTCCCTCTCTTACGGAAATATCGCTGTCATATCAATTTCGAAGTAGCGAACACCTCTCATTTATTCCAATATCTTTTCAAGTACATCCACAAAGGTGACTATTCCTACTGAGCGTGAACTTTCCCCATTACATCTCGATTCTATCGCTCAGAAATTGTCATCGATAGGTCCCGATCGTGCCAAGTTCAACGTCGTTTCAGACACTACTGCAACGCGCACTGAGACCGACGAGATCCAAGAATATTGGGATGGCCGTTATCTGTCCGCCGCTGAAGCAACTTGGCGCATCCTTGGCTTTCATATCACGAAGAAAGATCCTGGAGTTTCCGCTTTGCCCGTTCATACACCGCACACCCGATCTCACTATCGTCGATACGGTCATCAACAACAATCGTTATCGCTTCTCGAACACTATTTCAGACGTCCTGTTGGCACTTTCTCCGACTCTCGGCGCATCATCCACTCTTTCGACTCTCTAACGTATGCGGAATACTTCAGCTTCTTCCGTCTCAGCACTTGGGACGCGTCCAACAGTACTCGACCAGAGTACTATTCAGAATCCATCCGTGATAGCATCCCTCCTCTTCACGTCATCCAACGTCAATCACGCCATCCACATGTTGCACGCCTCCATTCCGCTCACCCAACAGAAGGAGAACGTTTCTATCTCCGCGCCATTTTACGCTCCCGTTCTGTCCGATCATTCGTTGACGCGCGCACTGTCGACGGGATCGAATTGCCAACATTCCAAGATGCTGCACATGCTCTCGGCTTATTTGCGGACGCTAATGAAGGCGAACTCGCACTCAAGGAGGGGATTTCCGCTCTTCGCACACCGTTCCAACTACGCGTGCTTTTCGTTCACTTGCTCGTGAACGACTGCCTCCTATCTCCAAAACTTCTCTGGAATGAATGTTCTCGCTCCCTTGCCCTTGATTGCATCGATGCTCACGGCGGACTCACATCTATAGGCGAAGATGCGCGCTTGACCATATCGCCAACCTTCTCGACGAGTACGGACGAACACTCGATGACTTCGGCCTTCCTCAACCTGCTCACCACTCATCGGAAGTCAGCCACGAACTCGCGCGCTGGAATCCACTCCGCGATCAACTTGCTACACGCGCACACGACATGATATCACAAATGAACTCTGATCAGCTCGCCGCTCTAAATCCCATCATTGATGCTATTCGCGACAACAAACAGCTGCTCGCGTTCATTGACGGCCCATCTGGCACTGGCAAGACTTTTGTCATCAACGCGGTGTGCGACATCGTACGCTCACAAGGACTCATCGTTCTTTCTACCGCCACCTCGGCGTACGCTGCTCAACTCTTGCCGGGCGGCCGAACCACCCACTCCACGTTCAAGGTGACTTTCTTTCCTCGCTAACAATTCAAATCCACTAAGTCTTCCGCTAGATTCCTATACACGACAACAATCAATTACTCGATTCTACGATCCCCCTTCACTCCTCACGTGCAGATCTCATCAGAGAAAGTCGCGTCGCCATGTGGGATGAAGCTCCAATGGCGAACAAAGCAGTTTTCCACAGCGTGAACGATCTTTTCAAATGTTTGCATCACACTGACACGCTTTTCGGTGGCAAGATCGTCGTTCTTCTCGGAGACTTTCGTCAAACCTGTCCTGTCGTTCCTCATGGCTCCCGAGCTGAAGTTATCGATGCCTCCATCAAAACCTCTCCGCTCTGGCCTGCTTTCCACGTTTACCACCTCACTATCCCCGTGCGCAATGCCGAAGATCCTGAATTCGCGCATTTCGTGGATGCTATTGGAAACGGCGCCGGTCCTGACGTCCATCTCGATCTCATTCCCCATGTCGACAATGCTAATGACCTCATCCAATTTTGCTTTCCATCTCATATTATTGACAATCCCTCCGCATGCCTTCATCGATCCATCCTTGCACCTACCAACGCACAAATCGACTCCTACAATGCAACTATCATCGACCGCGTCCACGGTACCCAACAAACCTATTTCGCGGCCGACACATTGAAAGAAGCCACAGATGCCGGCATCGACATCGATCACTCCATCCTAGACTACGCTGCTCGTCACACTCCTCCCGGTCTACCTGCTCATTCTCTCACTATCAAAGTCAACGGTGTTTATCGTCTCATCCGTAACCTCTCCATCGATCACGGACTAGTCAAGAACACACGCGTCGTCGTCAAGTCTTTAGGTCGCAGGCTTATTACCGTGCACGTTCTCCGTGGAATGAGAGGAGTTTCCAGCGAATCCGAACAAGTTCTAATTCCCCGCATTTCTTTTTCATCCACCCTTCCATCAGGCCATACTCTCCTTCGTCTCCAATTCCCGCTCGCTCCTGCGTATGCTACCACGTTCAACAGTTGCCAAGGACTTACACTTGACAACATAAGCGTAGACTTAATTCACCCTGTGTTCTCACATGGTCAACTATATACGGCCCTATCCAGAATCCGAGACAGATCGCACGGCCGCGTACGCTTACCATCCGGCCAATCTACTACCACTAACGTAACTTACAAAGCATTACTCGCTTAGTTCGCTTTTCGCTCTACTCCGTACCCACTTCCCTTACCCAATACATCTTTCCACTTCTCTCGTTTACGCCTCGCACGCTCCCATTAGCTAAGAGCGCCGGAGCGAAGCGACGGCAGCTCTTGTAGCTTGAACATTTGTTGAGGTACTGGGCGTCTCTCGCGAGTGTCGGAAATTTCCCACTGCCATCCCGATGCAGTAAGCATCGCCTTCGCATCCCGCTGCATCTCGATTCCATTCGGAGGCATCTCGGATGCGCCGGGAGCCTCGGGATCAGGCCCTGCGCATCTGGTTCAAGGTACCCGCATCTGGCTCTCGAAACGGCAATCCGGGTAGATTCGGATAGATAAGACGCCATCGAGCCGCATCCCCAGACCGGTTCAGTGTGGCCTTCCCACCAAACTCAACCAGAACGTCTCCGCACCCCTCTCTCGTCCCCACGTCCTTGCTTTTGTGGTCCGTTCAACGACTCGGGTATTGAGCTGTCTAATTGATCAAGGTAATGTTCTATTTCTCTTCAATATCTCATAATCCCGAGCTGACCAACGCAAATCCTCCCAGACTCTGCGATGGCCCAACCCACAGACATGCGGCGATGTGAAGTATGCGGGAAGGAGGTGAACCGCAGAGGCTTGGCGAGCCATGAGCGAGCTTGCCGGAGGAGGGCCGCGGTGCAGGAAGATGCCACAAGGCTCGCCCATACAACGCGGGCGCAGGCGCGTCAAGGTACGTCTCCGAGACACATTACTGTACCTCCGACCTGATCCCCAACATCGTTCTTATCAGCGGCCATTAGCCAACCCGCCTCCGCGATGGGCAATACCGCCCCCCGGCCACTTGGTGCTCCCCGTCGTCCCGGCAGGAGTTCTGGTTCTGGTGAGTGCACTTTCTTGTTGTTATGTGTGCCATACTCATATATCCAGCTTCCATGCCGTCCGCCGCGAGCGCGTCGCAAGCTCGTGCTGAGGGACCTTCTGCAGGTATGTCCAACTAACTTGATTAACCCCTCTGTGTGCACAACTGAGGCTCGACGACGATGGGTCCATCAGGATTTGATCCGGACGTGCTCTTGCCCCCATCTCCGCCTCCTCCGCCTCCACTTCCGTCGCCGCCACCATACGAGGTTGATGACTTCAAGACCGAGTATCATCCTAAGGCCCACCGCGAGCCCGTCATCAAGCACTTCGACGAGTTCACGCGTGCGCCTCCACCAATTGACTTCAGCAAACTTAATCATGAGCCCTGGCTCCCTGAATTCAAAACTCGTCTCGACTTCGAGCTCGCGGAGTTCACACTCGGCGCTGACCTCAATGCGGGACAGATTGCGACGCTGATGGCGCTTATCCAGCGTATCATTGCGGACCCTTCGCAGCTGTCGTTTACGTCGTCCCAGGACATTATGAAGGCATGGTCTGCTGCGTCCCACAAGCAGCCTGCTGTCCGTATCTGTTCTATTGCTGTACTGTAGCATGACTTAATGTATTTGTATCACAGTTCGACGAAACAAAGATCAGCGTGCCCTATGGTGATGATGCTCGAACATACTCGTTTTGGCACCGCTCCATATGGGACTGGGGTTTGAAGCTAGCGCGGGACCCTACGTTGGCACCCCTCTTTTCCTGGCACGCTGTCAAGTTTCACAAGTGGGATGGGCGACAATGGGTTCGTTTTGTTGATGAGCCCAATACTGGCGACCTTTGGTGGGAGCTGGAGGTATGTGAGATAATGATGGTATATTGCAACATGTAATATGATAACTGATACAACAGAGTAGACCCAGATCCCAGAAGGTGGCCATGTGCTAGCCTTCATTATATATGCCGATAAAACACGCCTCTCTTCGTTTGGCAGCCAGAAAGGCTATCCTATTATTGCACGTCTTGCCAACCTTCCTGCTGAGGTGCGAAATGGTAATGGGTATGGAGGTGGACAAGTTGTTGGCCTCCTTCCAATTGTATGTGCAACCACTAGTGGTGGAAATTGGTCATTGTTGCTCATTGTTAATTTAGGTTGAGGATGAGAAGGAAGAAGGAAAGCCTGGCTTTGTCAACCTCAAGCGTGTGGTGTGGCACGAAGCTTTCTGGATCCTCTTGGCTGCAGTTGCAAAGTGGGCACAGTTGGGGCATGCTTTCAAATGTGGTGATGATGTGGTGCGGGTTCTCTACCCCATCATTTTGCTGTTGGTGTCAGACTATGAGGAGCAGTACGTTTTTTCCACATCCTCAAGTTTTCTAGAGATGCAAATTTAACTTTGCTAGATCTATGATGGCACTCATCCGAGGTGTTCGTGGTGCAGCACCCTGTCCAGTCTGCCTTGTTCCACAAGATCAGCAGGTTCACTTGAATCGCATATCTTTGCATCCACAACGCACCAAGGAAGATGCTCATTCTGTGGTGGGGCAAGTCTATGCAACTCGTGTTCAACAAGAGAGCCACCTTAAACCGCAGGGACTTCGTCCAATTGAGGTCAGTTCTGTATTTGTGATATGGCTCATTTTCATTTATTAATATGAATTGTAGAATGTCTTTTGGCGAATTCCCTACTGTGATCCCTACCGTGCTCTATCATGGGATCGACTTCATGCATACCATATTGGGCTCTTCAGTGACCATCTGTTTGATGAGTTCCAAAAGGTTGTAAAGCTCCTTGGGCGTAATATCAAGGTTCAGATTGATGCTCAGTATGTGTTTTAATCAATCATCTTTTAAATCTATACTGACCAATAGTCAGGTTTGATCAAATTCCAAGCTGGCGCGAGCTCAATCATTTCTCCCAAGTCTGTGAAGTCAACTTTACAGATGGAACAAAGTATGAAGATATATCCAAGGTAATTATTATGTTCATACTAATTTTATTGAGTACTAGTATTAATCCTTTCAAAGCTCCTTGTACCCACAAGCTACAATGTGCTGCTTGACAACCCTCGTGGCTACCACATCCTCAAGGCGACTAGGCGCTACAACATTTTGGATGCATTGGCAGGGCTCAGAGTTCACTCTACACCTACCATAGAGTGGTATCAAGATGAGCTTCCTAGGTTTTCCCAATCTATTCAGGTAGCCACTTAATATTGGTGCATATAATGAGATTAATGTACATTCTATATAGGAATATTCCCAGGTTCATCCAGACAAGAACTGGAACTTTCCCAAGATGCATAGCCACCAGCATACACCTGCGGATATTCTTGCAAAGGGGGTAACCAGCAACTACAACACCAAACCCTCAGAGCAAATGCATGGTGACTTGAAGCGAATATATTCTGAACATACAAATTATAAAAATGTTGAAGGACAGGTATGATTATATATTACTGTGGAGGTGAACTGTAAATATATACATGTTGGTTAACATTACTTTTTGCTTAGATAGCCCAAGTCAATCACCGCTGCCTTATCGCCAAATCTGTACGACACCAGCTCGATGTTATCGACGACTACCTCAATCCGAAGGAGGAGAAGTCATCTGAATTTGAGTTCATCACAGTCCACTTTGGTGCACGAGAAAAACCATCAACTCTTGCCTCGATTGAGGCTGCAAATGACAAGGACATCATATTTCACCGCTTCCGTGTACGACTTGCTGAACACTTGAACACCGTTGTTCCACCACAAGCCTGGCCAGATGGAAAACGTATATTACTGCAACCACATGACGAGGTGTGTTTCAATCTATCATCATCAGCTGAGCATGAGGAGTTACCAGGATTGAATAACATTCCTGTTAGATCATCGAGTCCAGATATATCAAAGTCAAATACGAGTCCATGGTCGACTGGCGTCTCAAGGTGGACCACCTCCGGTCTTCTCCCAATTTCTTCAACAAGGGAGCGCGGTATGATGGCATTATATTCAAGGATGAGAGAGGACGGTATCAGTTTGCAAAACTCCGCCTCACGTTCCTTTCTCAGGTGGCACAAGTTACCTACCTAGTGGCCTTGGTCGAAATGCTCGACATTGTCCATCATGGTGGTCGTGATATTCTTGATCGCGAACTGGGCCTCTGTCGGGTGCGATCAAGAGAGAAGGATGCCGGACCATCACGATTCATCCCAGCGCATTGGATTGTTCGTGGGGCCTTGATGACGAAGGACCATGGGTGCGAGTTTGGTGACGAGTACTTTGTTATTGATGTGGTGGACTCGGATATGTTTTTACGATGTAAACAGCACGTTCCTTACTGGTATTCATAGGAAGTTGGCGAATATTACGATGTCCAGCGAAGGGGCGATTAAAACTCGGCGCGCGTTACGAACTTCCCTAATTGGGAACCCAGTACTGAACACCGGCAGCTACAATTTTCCTCGCTCTACATCCCACCATCGCCGGACACTCTTTAGCTGGCGAGATCGAGGTGTTCGCTCGTGTAAGTCTGCCACGCGAACTGATGCGAGGACGTTCATTAATCAGCACCCATTCTCTGCACAAGGATGTCCTCGACCCCCTCCACGTCCTCCTTGCCATCGCACTCGAGCTTCCCGAGGACTACTTCACCAACATCCACCGGTACGAGCGCAAGAGTGAGGTACGTCTTCCCCCCCTCTTCGTCTGCCACACCCGCTGACTCACACGGCGCTGCACCTAGGACCACTTCCGGTACATGAAGTACACCAAGTACACCCCCGAGAAGAACCTCAAGATCGGCCGCCTCTGGGGCCAGGGCCACACCGGCCTCGGCTCCTGGACGCTCCTCTTCCGCCAGCCCGTTGCCGCGCTCCAGATCAGGAATGGTGACTGTCACTGCGATAGTGTCGCTGCGCCTCCGAAGGATCAGGAGCACGTCGACCGTCTCGGCATCCTCTACTTCTCCCGGTGAGGATCCAGTTGGCACCTCGGACTCGGATGGGTCCGGTACCAGCACTGACTGACCCTGAACTACGTGCAGGCCGAACAACGACGTCCGACTGAACACCGTCGCGGAGTCGCCCGTCCTCCAGCGCGAGGGCTACACCCAGAACGAGTTCGAGAAGTCCGGCAGCGCCGTGCCCACGATGGAAGGTGAGCGTCCGCTTCTTCCCCGCGCCCCGTCCTCTTCCCCTTTCCCTGCCCCCGGCCCCGTCGAAGTCCGGGTCAACGTACCCCCCAGGAACGCGCCTTCGAAACTTTCGGAGCCGTGTTTCTGTTGCTGGCGGGCGACACCGCGGCAGGGGTAGGGGCAGGGCACCGCCCCACTCAGGCAGGAGGCAGGCCGCCACTGAACGCAGAACACTAATACACACGTGCATCGGAAACGCGAAACAGAGTGGACCTTCGCGAAGCAGAAGTGGCAGCGCACGAAGAACGCCGTCCGCGGCGACCCGAACTTCCGCACGGCCGAGATCCTCCCCGGGTTCTTCGCCCACTACCGCTGCACGTTCTGCGTGCCGCCGAGTCCCCTTCCCGTCGCCCTCGCGGATCTCCTCCAGCAGCTTCTGTCGAAGATGCCGAACCTCGTAGCGTTCAACCTCTTGTCCGAGAAGTCCCCCCTCTCCGTGACCAACGACGACCTCGTCCGCGTCGGCGACGGCGACGCCTGGCCGGAACTCGACCATCTCAACGTCAGACAGTGGGCCAACCGAAACAACCTGAAAGTGGTGCGACGGCCGACCGTCTGGGGCCTTGCCCAGCTCGCGCAGCGCTGCCCAAAGCTCGGGGACGTCAGCCTTCCGGAGCTCGACATCAGCAAGGCGGCCCACTCGGACGTTGAGTTTCGTCTCGCCCTGCACTCACTCCCCAGGAGTTCTTCTTCCACGCCATGGCTGGTCATGAAGGTTCTCGTCGATATGCCAGTCAAGGCCGCCAAGACGGGTTACATCCAGCATCGTCTTGTCAAGGCGCTGAAGGACGTACAGGTCTGCTATGACGGCACGGTCCGCAACTCGCTAGGAGACCTGATCCAGTTCATCTATGGAGAAGACGGCATGGACGGCACAAGATGCAAGGATTGTCCGCCTCTCGGCTGCGCCTGGGGTGTCTTTCGTTTGTGGTCAAACGGAATGTCACCGCATTGTAAAGGTACGTATCTTTTACGACATTGACGATAAACTCTCTCATGAACATCCTCCCCTCGTGTTCACCGGACCTTTTTCACCGCACACTTAACAGAATCAGGAAGCTCGCATATGAATTTCTCCTCCGCCTTTCCTCAGCGCACGGACACCCCAACATCGCATCTCCAATACCCATCACACGAGGTCGCGGTTCTTGAGCGAACCAGCCCAAGTGGAGTACACGGACTGCCCGATTGCGTGCACGGTGAGTTCGGCCGAATTAGGCTTCATCCTCTTCTCATACGGAAATGTTCCAACGCTAACATAGAAACTTCCTTTTCCAGTTACGACATACTGCAGCATGTCTGCTGCGGAAGTGAAATGCGGCATTTGCGTGCCCGCATAGGTAGAACGTGCCCGCCATGCGGCGTCACAGACTCGACACCTCCGGCACTTCCGTCCCCATCCATCTGACCCGCTCTGCATCCAATGCGTCCACCTCCGGGCTCAACAGTACTATATAAACCCTCAAGACTACCCTCTGTCTCCCTATCCCCCCCACCCCGACCTCCTCTCTAGCCAGCAATCACATCTTCAACGTCACACTTCAAGTAAGTTCATTACAATTACACGCCTATGTATTCACTCGATCTAATCAGTCTATACCACAAGGCATAAACGGTGCTCGCCGCGGTGTCGTCCGGGCGGGAGAGCACATCGATATCCACCTGCCGCCCGGGCGTGGTGGCGACGACGACGACGATGATGGCGAAGATAACGACATCGCTGGCGCCAACACGAACATCGCTGGTGTAGAGGCCCATCAGTTGCAGTTGCCTCCGCTCCCTGCGAACGCTACCGTGGAACAGCTCGTAAATGTAAGTTCCCGTCGAGCCTGCGGGGTGCGGGATACGCATTCAACTAATATTGTACAGGCCTACAGGGATGCTCAGCTTGCGATACAGGCTTACTCCGAGGAGTCAGAGCGCCGTTCCGCACTGGCCCAATCTTTGACGGCCCCCAAGGCCAACGAGAAGAAGGGGCGCGGTCAGTCAAGGGACCCGCCGCCACCTCCCGAGTTAGCTTCTCTTGAAAAAGAGATCGCGCAGGTCGCTCGCGAGTATTCCGTCCTCATCAGTCTCTGGCCTCCGACGGCTTACTGGGCCTTGGTCACTCTCGAACGTCCTGACGTCGACCCGTATGACCCGGAGCAACGGTATCCTGGTTCTGGTGCTGGCGCCGTGCGCGTTCGTGGTACTCGCGGGCAGGACATGGTAGCAGACGCGTTGCAAAAGGCAGTCATCGCGGAGCTGCACGATTTCATGGGTGGGCTCTCCGTCCATCTCACGAACAAATGGGCACAACACAAGGTATGTTCTCCGCCCTCGTCTGCGATGTTTTAGTACTTAAGTGCTTCCGACGAAGTTCGCGAAGTCGGTCAACCTCCGGAAGAGTCACATGATGGACGATCTCAGGACGAAGTGCGGCCAAATTTTTTCCGGTCTCCCCGACGTCGACAGTGCTGTACTTGACTCCAACGACATCGCACGTATCCGCAACGATCCCGCCATCAAGCGATGGATTAGCCTGCGCGATGAGTCTGGTCGCCCCAAGAAGTGGCCGGATCTCTTCTATCATCCAGACAAGGCCGGCGACATCAAGTACCTGTTTCGCGCGCCTTGGCTCCACAGGGTAAGCTGATTCAAATACTAATAATAGCTGGTCTACTTACGCTGTGCCGACCTACGGCAGGCTATGAAGCTAATGACTCAAGGTCGCACATGCCTGACTGAAGGGCACCGTCCCCGCACCAACGTCAGCGCGGTGAAGTGGGGACTGGGCGATACGTCTTACGGGTTTATTGCGGCAGGAGCAGTTGGGGTAAGTTTTCGTCTCTTCTTGGCATGTGGCGCGCGCTCATTACATTGTTGACTTAGATGCTTCATCTTCTTTCTGGCGATTCGTCGTTCGAGACCACGCCCGGGCCGTCTGGTTTCAATTACCCCCGCATCCACGCCCAGGTCGTCGAGCACCTCATCAAGACCTGTGAGAGGCGCCAGACCATTCTCTTGCTCGAATGGCTGCGAGGAATGGTCTTTGGTTCCATGAAACCCGAGACTACTAACACGTCCTCTCAGGCCGAGGAAGAGGAGGTGGAGGAGGAGGACTACAACAGGCTAGATGAATCTGATTCAGACGAGGCCCCGAGCGAGGACAATGTGTCCGAGACACCTCCGTCCCTCACGTCCGGTACGCGTCCGTCCACGGGCACATCATTCGAGTCGGCGTCCTCTTCGAACCAGCCCTGCATGTTCCATTCCGACCTGTCCCACGCCCTGCCCGCCGCAGCACTGACTTCGGCCTCATCTCAGCTTTCTTACGCATCTGTTCCTGGGGTTCCGAGCTCGTCGACTCCTTCGCACGGCGCACCGGCAGCCCCACTACCTCCCGTCTCCGGCATGTACCAACCTCAACCAGTCGGACACCAGTTCGCTCCGTCGGTTGTCACTCTTCCTGGGGCGCTGTCCGACGTATTTTTCACCGGCACCGCCAACAGTGGCTATGTTGTCGCCGCTCCAAGATCTATCTCTTCCTACACTCATGGTACTCGCTCTGTCGGACCCACTGTTCTCAGGTCTGGCGCGCCCGCGGTCGAGCCCGCCGGCAGGATTCCCATCCAGCCCGCTACTGGCGTCGGCGTCGCACCCGTGCCCACCATTGGTGTTCCTGTCGCGCCCGCTCGCGGTGTGGCTGTCGCGCCTGGCGCCACCCACATGCGCGCTGTACTGCCTCCGGCCCCCACGTCTGTCGCGCCCACTGTCAACCATGCCAATGTCAATCACCCGCCGCCGCCTTCTGATCTCCGCGCACTACCTTCGACTTCTTCGCACCCCCCTCATCCTCGCACTTCCTCCCTCGCCCCTCTGGTCGTTGACACCACGAGCGTGGATGAGGAGCTTTCCGAGGCAGCTTCCCATCTCGATGTTGGCGCCACGAAGCGCAGGGGAGCTCGAACCAAAGCTTCGAAGGCTGCTCCTGGCGTTCCAACCCGTTACTCTACCCGGGCCCGCCATGGACAAAGTTGATCCTTGTTTGGTATATCTCGCTTTCTCTGACATACACGCATTAGTTTTTTCTTTGTATCTCAGTCCTCCTGGCTTAGGGAGTGACAATAGACGTGTTTCTCTCTGCATATACGGGGCGCAAAAAGATGGTATATGTGGATTTGAGTTTGGTAGCTATCAAAGACTTGTTGGCCTAGTGGTTTTGACGCCGAATTATAATTGCCTGCGTGTTGGTTCGAATCCGAAGCAAGTCGATTATGTGGTGGTAAATTGTACTAGTAGTAACAAGTAACAGTAGCTAGTAAGTAATCGTAGATAGTAAGTAATCGTAGATAGTAAGTAATCGTAGATAGTAAGTAATCGTAGATAGTAAGTAATCGTAGATAGTAAGTAATAGTAGATAGGAGTAAGGTAGTCAGTGTAAAGATAGTGAGTGTCGTAAGTAAACATTGTTACAAGCCTCAGTAAAAGTCAGTAGTAAATGACTCAGTAAGTATAAAAGAAAGCCAGTAAGTATGCCTACTAGTATGGAAGTAGGAACAGATTGAAACACGTCGGCAAGGAGAGTCCAGGCTATGTTTTTGCTTCCGGTGTATCCGGACGGTCGCAATAGCAACCCGATGGTGCCTCGCGCATCCCGTTGCCGACAATCCATCTGGATGAAGCGACCCAATCCAGATGCTGCATGGTCATCTGGATGTCATCCCGATGCCAGAGCCGTCGCATCCCGTTTGCGTCGGGATGTGCTTGTGCGACGTCGCGATGCATCCCCGATGGCGGTCCGGCATCCGACCATCTCGATGCATCGCGAGGCTTCCCGAAGCGGATAGGAAATTTCCGACACGAGTTGCTCCGTACAAGTACATCTGAAACTGTAAGTGCGGCAACTACAACATCTCTATGCTTTCTACTGATATATGCGGGCCGATGGCGTCTCATTTAGCAGAAATAAGGAACCTTGCTACGGCTTAGTACATAGGAATAAGTACTCGTCGCTGATTCTTGAGCTCCCACACATCTTCGCGTCTTTGCGATCGGAGTTAGGTTTGCCAAATAGTTCAATCCCCAGACCACATTTCTGACGTTCCTCTCATACAGTTTATAGAATCCGCGAACAAGATTGCCATCTCGTCCCGTGCTCTTCATCATCACACTGCCCTCCCTTATCGACCATCTCTCCCTCTGGCGCTGTAAGTCCCGGGCAACCCTCCTCGAACGACCTCTCAACTCGCTCTGCTCTCCCTCTATCAACATTCACTACCGAAAGCCCATCGTGACGACCCCAATCTTCCGGACAGCAATGAACGTCCTCGTCTACTCGGGGTCCGACACCGCCCCCACCTCCCTCGCCCACACGTTCGCCTCTCTGCGGACGCTCCTCGCGCCCAACTACGCCGTCCAACCCATCGACCAGAAGATCCTCCACACCCAGCCCTGGGCTGCGTCCTGCGCGCTCCTCGTTTTCCCGCCCTTCCAGCCCTCGTCTGATATAAGCCCCTTCGCACCCGCCGCCCAGGCGGAGATCCAGACATACGTCGAAGGAGGGGGAAGGCTCCTCGCGCTCGGCGCGGGCGTGCGCGTCGCAGCGAGACGGGGACGAGGGACGGGAAGTGTGTCGGCGTTGTCCGCGCAATTCGCGAGCATCGGCATTAGCGCGCCTGAAGTCTTCCCCGCTCCGGAGAAGCTCACGCTCGAGGACAGCGACGGGCAGGGGCTCGCACTCTCGCTTGTTCCAAGTTCGCGGTCAGAACAGGAGGCCGAAGCGGACGCGACGTCGATACGGCTCGCCAACGGAATGCAACTCGAGGGCGTCTTGCGCGCGGGCGTCGTCGATATCCCGCAGACGGAGGCTTCTTCCAGGCGCGTCGAGCCCCTGGCGCACTACATCTCCACCGGCGATTCCGAGGTGGCTGCAATTAAGGCGTCCGTCGGTCTGGGCGCGGTTGCTTTCTGGACCGCACACGTCGAGGTACCCCTCGCGAGCGACTCCACGCAGGAGAAGGTCCGCGTACAAGCTTTGCGAACGGCTCTCGAGAGCCTTGGTCTGCGTCCCCCCCAACACGCAAGCGAAGAGCTCGGAGCCGTCCTGCGCCCGACGCCCCAGATCCTGACTTGCGCCCCATGCCGTGCAGGTGTCGTTGACACTATCATACGTGCGCTACAGGTGCCCGACCTCGCGTCTGCCGTGTCACACACGTTCAAGGACAGACACGACACGTTCCTTTTTCACCCCCAAGGGGCGGCGGCGGGCGTATTCGCAGAGCAGCGCGAGGCTATTAAGACGCTGAATGAAGATCCCGCGACATGGAACCCGAAGCACATCGTCGTGTACCGCGATGACGTGACACCCCCGAAGGAGCTGACACCGAAGTTCGACATCGGGACGTATTACGAGGAGCTCAAGACAGCACGCGACGAGCGCGGGTGCCGAGAGACCTACAGGGAGGGCGCATGGGGGATCGGGGAGGCGCTGCTGTACGGGGAGATTGTGACAAGCACGCAGACCATGCTAGACAAGTGAGCCTTTTCCTGTCTTCCCAAAGTCATTCCGTCTGATCTAATCCTCGCCCATGGCGCGACCCAGGAACACGCGCCTCCTCACTGCGCTCCCCACCCCGCTCCTCTCACTCGCCTCTACCCAACTCACCGGCCGCGGCCGCGGCGCGAACATCTGGCTGTCCCCGCCGGGGTGCCTTATGTTTTCTCTCCTGCTGCGCGTTCCGCTCGCCGTGCTCCCGGCTCAGAAGCTCGTGTTCATTCAGTATCTTTTCGCACTCGCCGTCGTGGAGGCGTGCCGCGCTGACGGCGTGCTGGGGGATGAGGCGGGCTCGCACGTGAGGATCAAGTGGCCGAACGACATCTATGCGATCACACTGGACGGGGAGAGGAAGAAAGTCGGTGGGATCCTCGTCAATACGAGCTTTGAGGCGGGGAAGGTTGAGGTCGTCATCGGTGCGTGCTTCCATCGTCTGCTCCGCCCTCTGCCTCTACTGATGTATGTATACGCGTACACAGGCTGCGGGCTGAACGTCCTCAACGCTCCGCCCATCTTGTCCCTCGCGCAACTTCTCCCTCATGGACGTGCCCCGCCAACGATGGAGCGCACTGTGGCGGCGATCATGGCGGGCTTCGAGCGCATGTGGGCCGACTTCCTTTACGCGCGTGGCTCGTTCGAGCCCTTCATGGACCTCTACCTCGAGCGCTGGCTCCACTCGTGCGTCTCCTGCTGCCGCTCTCCCAGACTCACACTACTGACACAGATGCAATGCGACACAGGGACCAGGCGGTCACGCTGACGACGGTGACGCCGCCGCGCAAGGTGCGCATCGTTGGCATCACGCCCGATCATGGCCTGCTCCGGACGCTACCGGAGGCCGGGCAGGATGGGGGCACGGAGTATGTCGACTTGCAGCCAGACGGGAACAGCTTCGACCTGTTGGCGGGGCTGATCAAGACCAAGGTATGACATCAGCAATTAGACGATGTTTTAGGTCTGCTCGAGATGCGGTCTTCATACGGAGGTGTAATCGTTCGGCATAAGTACGGTGACACCGCCGGGTGGTACGATACTAGGAAGCCGGACAGATTCGAGTTCGTTGAGATCTGGGTTAGGCAGCTGGCCTATATTAGCTTTACGAGTCCCGATGAATGACATCGCAGTGCCACGATGTAATGTAAGATAGTTGGATTCCAAGCAGCACGCACCGTTTTTGTCCCCCTCCCTCACGGGCAACGCTAACACACTTTCTGCCCCACAGGACCAAGAGCCGAGTCCCTCGCCCTCTTGCTGGATCATGCACGACTCCTTCTCTATCCGTCATTCCATAGTGCTCCACCCCGTCCTCCCGATAGACGTATTCGAAGAGGTCGTGGACCAAGCCAGCGACGATACCGCATCCCTGCGACAACTGTCACTCACATGCAGCGCATTCCGACCCCGCGCTCGCTACCACCTTTTCAGCGGCATAGTGATCAAGACTGTAGAACAACTGGAGGGCTCGGGCGAGTTCCTCGACTCGCATCCGTGGCTTCCTCCTCTCATCCAAAGAGTTGATCTTCGCATCGTTTTTCGTGATAATAACCGCCCCCAATACCCTGACCGTCTGCTCGATGTTGTCCCTGTACATCTCCTTTCCCGGCTTCCAAATCTGTGTTCGTGGAGCATTGTGGGCTTGGGGAATCAGCTGTCGCTCCACTGCCTTACGATATCGTGTTACCGGAAATACAGCGTCGGCATCCATAATCTGCAGCTGTCTGGCATCGAGCTCTTGGGTAATATATCAGACCTCACGAGACTCATCTCGGCATTCACCACCATCCGGAGCCTAACCTGCTCTAACATTGACTTGAAAACTACGGAAGAACGCAACTCCTCTTTCTATGGTTCCGAGACGGACACGCTTCAGAGTGCCTTGCAAACACTCCGGGTCAAACATTTGCATGTGAGTTTTCGATCTCATTTTGTATGAAATGAGCCACTGAACCTGCTGGGATTCGAAGATTGGACCATATGTACACTTTCATGTAGTCGAGTACCTACTCGCCTCTAGTGCGTCCACGGTAAACAGTCTTACCCTGACTGTCAAAAAAAAGTCAGGTCCGAATGACGACTACATCGGTGAGGCGCTCGAATGCTCCCTGACCCAGTGGCAGTGACCTGATCATTTTACTAGATCGGTTGGAAAAGTTGGCCAGTCGGCTCTCGCAGCTGTTGTCGCTGACAATTGTAATCCAGGGCAATGCTAGGAAGAAGGTATTGGAAGCCATCCGGTACACCACTCGTATTCTCAAGCATGTCGAGAGAGGGACCGTCTTCGTGATGTGCGGGTAGAGTTCGGGCTGATTGTCATCGCCACTCTCGGACGCTTGCTTTCGATTGACGGCCCTCCGTTGAGCGTTGGAAGACGCCCTTCTCAGTTTTGACCCTCCTGGACGTGTTCTGATTCGTCCTGTTCGCTACCCCACGGCCGGCCCGGGAAGAGTCAAGTTCTGGTCTCCGACCATCAAACGGGCTTTCCCGAGGCTGAGTGACCAGGGCCTCCTTACCTTCCTGCCTAGTAAGTCAGATTCAGTCCATTTCGTCGCAGCTGACTTGGACTGACTGCGAGCACGGTCCACCCAAAGCGGACACTCCATACACACTGGGCCACGAACGAGCCGTGACGTCCTTGGTCGCTTCCCCTGACAGCAAATGGATCGCGACTGCCTCCGAGGATAGAACCACCATCGTCTGGGATGCGGAGTGCGGTACGACCATGCAGCAATGGGTGGCACATCAGGGCCATACGGTCTATGATCTCGCATTCTCTCCAGACAGCCGACGACTGGTTATCTGCGGGCGGTGGGACGACTGGGACACTCGCAGTATGGGACATCAGCAATGGCGTCCACCAAGCTGCAGCACTCGAGGGCCACACGGACGTTGTCACCACCTGCGCCTGATACCTCGATGGCACACTCCTTGCATCGGGGTTGAAGGACGGAACGGTGCGCGTCTGGGACGCTCAGACGTTCGAGCAGTGCGATGTGTTCGAGGACGCGGAGGCCAAGTCGTATCCGGAAAGCTTGCTCTCCCCAGATGCATCCTACCTCGTATGGAGACGCAGCAGACCCGGGCGTTGCACCATCTGGAGACCGCTCGCAGAGGAACAGCTAACGCTTCTATCGCACCCGAGCGGCCGCCGAGACGTTGACATGACTGCACTTCGCTTCGACCCCAAGATTAGGCGAATCGCGGCCGCCCATGGGACATGGGTCCACGATGAGCCTGAGGAGTGTGTCGTACGGATCTGGGACGTCGCGACTGGCGCTGCGCTCGCCGTCCTGGCGGGACACTCGGTGCGTGTCTTGGACGTCTCATTCTCTCCAGATGGTAGATTCCTTGTGTCCGCTTCGGAGGACGGTTCCACGAAGATTTAGGACACGGACTCTTGGGGAGGAAACAGGCTTGCTCGAGGAGGAAAGATCTGAATTTGTGTGAAAGCCTGTTTTTCTCCTGACGGGAAGTACATTGCCACCGCGTCGTCGCAAATGGCAGTGCGACTGTGGAGGACGGGCGACGCGTCGTGCTTGGCCGTGTTTACTGAGCATACCGCGACTATAGAATACGCAGCGTTCTCTCCGGATGGCAAATTCTTGGCTTCCGGGGATGGCGATGGGATAGTCCATATCCGTCGTGTTCCTAGCTTTACTCCGTAGGCACCAATCCCGTGCTGGACTTTCAGTGTCGAAGTGTAGATGCGTACTTTCCAAACCCTTGCCCTCAGACGCCAATGATAGCTAGCAGGTTTATTTAATCTCCTGCCAGGACCATGGACTTGGGGGAATCGTACGTACATCCTTTATGTATCAATAAAAAAGCGAATACACCAGAATGTAAACATGTACACCAGTGGTAACGCTACAAATCGATCGATCGAGTGGTGGTGGTGGTGGTGGTGGTGGTGGTGGTTAAGACAGCACGAAGGCCGCAAGCTGGCACGATAGTCTAGGTACTGTGAGCAGGGACTGTCCTTCCGGAGACACACACCAAACCTAATGCGACACGGGAAATATACACATACTGATACAAGTTGCCGATCAAACCAAGCCGAGGGCCACTACATCCACTCATCTTTTTACGCTCAAAGAGCGACACCCGGGGCTCCACCGCCATGCACCGCGCCCCTGCCCGCGCGCTCCAAGCTCCCGTCCTGGAGCTCGTGCGCCGGCCGATACGTGGGCGGACACGCGCACGCACACGCGCAGCGCCCCTTCCCCTCCGCCTCTTCTCCCACAGCGATAGGTTCGCCCGTGCACGTCTCGCACGGGTTCGTCCTTACGACCTCGTATCCGCCCACCGTCACCACCGCCGTCGGCTCGCCCGTGCACGTCTCGCGCGGATTCCGCTGCACGACCTCGAGCCCGGCCTCGAGCCACGGTGTCGGGATCGGCGCTGGAGTGGGCGATCCCGAGTGCACCGTCGGCTCGCCCGAGCACACCTGACCGGACGGGTCGACGAAGTCGGTCAGCATCGCGCGGTGCGGCAGCGGGGAGAGCGGCTCGGAGGGTGGGGTGAGGACGGGCTCCGTCTCTCCGATGCACATCGCGCCGGGGGTGCGGTTGAGCATGACGAAGTAGTCCGGGAGGGTGGAGGTTCGTTGTTTTGATGTCGACGAGGGCCCAGCGGCAGTAGAGGTGTGGCCATTGACAGCACCGGTAGAGGTGGGGTTTGACGAGGTCGATTCCCGGCCTCCACTACTAGTGGATGGCATACCCTGTCCACACGCGCAGCAATCGTGCGTGCGGAGGGCAGGATTGGGGAACGTGTTGTACGTCGAACCCAGGGACGTGTACCTGTCGTCGAGTGTGTCCAAAAATGAGAGATCAGTCCGACTGGTGCCTGGAACGCACGTTCTCGATACTCACCCCTGGTCGTAAAGCGAACAATAAGGTATCCGGAACCGACTGAGGTAGGCCCAGATGTGAGAATAGGACCAATTAATGATTGGATTCACGCGCACGAAGCGCGGCCAGTCCTCGTCGGTCGGGTTTCGGAAGCTGAGGTTCGCTGACGGCGAGATAGTTAGCACTTGGGACCGTCGAGTTGGATATGACGCGCATATATAGGTGAAACATGCGCATGGACAAACAGACGGGGGATGAAAGCCAGAAAACGCGGTACGCAGGGATATGCATGTATGCCCAACGCCAGGGGTTATTTCTTCGGAAATCATCATGCAAGTCAGGCCTGCACGCGGGCCAATGGCCCACGATCTTTGCCTCTGCTCAGAGTCTGCTGCGCATTTGCGGCGGATGCCGATGACCGACCGTAAAGACAGTTGGACTTTATGATCGATAGCTTGACGGCGCGAGCACAGGCACGATGAATAGATGATGATCCACGTGGAGGGGTCATACGAGGCTGTAGGCGTGTAGATGGATTTTCAATCGCGCCGGTGGACTTGGAAGCCAACTCAACGCGATCAGGTCTACCCCGCACTCGCTGCCTCAAGTCCCGCGCGCCACGGTAGCCTCCGCGGTACATCAGCGCGGCACCCCGAATCACGGTGCACCCATCCGCAGCTGGCATTCTTTTCGGATCCCAGCATTCCCTAGCCCCGAATCGCACTCCAACGTGACTGAACAATGCACTCACCTCCATGAGGGTCACTCCGCCTCGTCCCGATAACGATCGCCTCTACGCCCGGGAACCGCGCCTTGTAGAGCTCGAGGGCGATTCGCATGCCCTCCCCGGCGGTCCCAGGTCTTAGCCGCTCCACCACCGGGGCCGCGGAAGGACCAGGTGCGTGCGCGGTCTCGACGGAGACAGCGGGGCCGTTGGGGTGTGGGCAATGGAAGAGGTCGAGGTTGTATGCGCGTCCGGCGTCCTCGATGAACACCTCCAGCTCGGGAAAGGGCGAGGGCACGGGGATGTACACGGCTGACAAGGGCTTACGAGTAGAGTGGGATGTACGGCGGCCTATGGATGCGGCCACTAAGTGGAGGAGCACGGTACCTGAGGACAAACACTGTACTGAGAACAGAACGATGGATGAAAAGGGACGAGAACATACAATCTTTGCCGCCGTTGAAACTCAGGGAGATGTGTTCCTGCCTGTGCTCGAAGTCAGGTCGAATGAATCGGAAGCGAGAGACTCGAAGCTCCTCAGTTTGGGATAGACAGGCAGAAGACGCACCCCCAAGTATCAAGCGCGTCGTCGATCACGGCCAACGCCTCCTTCACCGGACCCGCGAGCGGATCCTCGCCCCCCGAAAACGCATACACCTCCTTCGCGATCGCGCCGTAATCCTCAGTCATGATCGTCGACACCGCGGTCATCTTGAGTTCCAAGCTTCAAGCTTCCAGCCTTTCCCCACCGAAGATTTCGGTTTTCGTCCCAACTCCACTTCCAGTCCCGGTTGAAAGGGTAAGCGTTCAGAAATGATACGTGCACCAGCGAGCGAGTACGAGACTGCGGTTACTGGAAGGAAGATGGCGAATCTGTGAAACAGACTTCAGCTACAAAAGCCGGTCTCAACTCAGGAGCTCTGGACGCGACACCAGCCTCTGCTGTCTGCCACGACCGTTCCGCTGCAATAACGAACATCGCACTCACCCTGAGTTCAACGTAGGTAGTACGGATGGTACAAAATAGATGATTTCCGCACGAGCGAGGGACGGGGAGTGTGCAGTCCAGGAGGAGGATCGAGGAGGGGGTGTAACGGACAATGCCGCCCAGATGCCGCTTCGTCAACGGCTTTCTCCGGCCAACACAGGTCACGGGGGTCACACGGCACGTGCCTTGGCACGCATGTTACTCAGCGCGTCACGACGACGCGTCGCGTCAGCCTGTGGATCTGGACAGGCGGCGTACCCGTCGAGTGACTCTGGCTGACGGCGAGACCAGTCATCCTATCGCCCTGCGTTGTCATTCGCATTGGGGCAAGCCTCTTTATGACCAATGAAAATTTCTGAGCTTCCAGTGTCCGACACTCATCCGATAGTGTCGCGCCGTGTCCCATGTGCCCCGGGCCGTCGGTGCTCATTCGTAGCACCTGACTAGCCCGGTCATGTACTACAATAGCGCCAACCTATGTGCATCCCCGATGCATGTCTAAGCAATAGGGCGCATACAACATACCGCCTTTCACTGCTGAGTCAAAAGGTGTCGTCGCCAACACCAGGATCTTCTAGCATTCAACGACATTTGGAGCTAGCTGCGACCTCCATAATCTCAGGTACCCTGGCAGCATACACACATCAATTCGCCCGTATGCAACCTATAGGACATGTCAGCCAGAGTCCCAGACTGGATAGTACTACTCACCTCCGATGTTGTTGTCGCATTGCCCGAACTTGGTCAGCACGCCCAGGTTGCGAAACTGGCAATGCCGGAGCGCGCAGTGCAGTACAGATGCACCGTGCATGGACATGGATGGAGAGAGGGCTTGCTATTTTTAAGAGGCCGAGGCTGACGACCTTGAGGCCGCACGAACCCACACCTGACGCTGCCATAGGCCCTCGGAGGCTTTGCCTTGTCCCAGGCTCGTCCGTGTCTCAATCGAATGGGGGACACCGTCTTTAAAAAAACTAAAAACTGTCGATCAGTCACATACCGGAGAACGAAACGTCCCGGTAAGTATGTGGCCACCACGGCCTTGTGGAGAAATAAAAATGACTTTCAAGCCGCACAGCCTAGGCCCCACAGGTCCCGGAGGGTGTTTATCTCCTAATTAGGACGGGGTGTGCGGTGAGCCGAACGCTGCGTGTTGCGTAGACAACGCACAAGGTTAGAAACCGTGGGGGGAGGCGGCTCGAAGGTATGCGCACCTTCTTTGTAAATCAACTCTAAATCCAGCAATCTCGGGCCTGGTCGACGATCTGAGGGCATATCCACAGGTTGATCTTTTAAACATGACTAGTACTTACCTTTTTCTGTGCGCGTACAGTCGGAACAGTATGCGCCAGCACTTCGCGCTGATGTAACCGGAGATGAATGATACTCGGGCATGGGCGCAGGCCGATCACATCGATGTCCACCGCTTCAAATTGTCCGTCAGCCCTCTCCGCTCATCACGGTAGACACACTATTTACTTATGTAAATGGAGAACGTAATGATGGTCGTCGACCGACTGTACGCAGAGTTGTCTAGGGTGCGCCGCAGACGGTATCCCAGATCACCTTAACGCTTAGCGATGCCCGGCCAGAAGTCCTCTTCCGCGTGCGTGCGGAGCGGACCCGGGGTGCTACGTTTACCGACGTCAGTTTACGTTCCTGATAATGCAATCAGGAACGGTGAAGGAGAGAAGAACGCACGAGGTTGGCGTTGTGGGGTGCGAGGAATATTCCGCGGGGCGCAGCGCAAGAAGGTCGAAGCATAGTAGCTACTATGCGCAGGGTGAGTTCCCTTTCCAAATGCTATAGGCTGTCCTATTCCGACGATCCCTTCAAGGAAAGACATCTTGATATCAACTTTGCCCTTGGTATTAGAGCATACAGCGACCTTCGTCGTACTCGAGGTGTCTGGGACAATAAATTAATGATTCAAGCGCGTATAAGGAGACATTGAAAGCCCACCCCAATGGTCACAGAAGTTTGTGACCTCTAGTTCCTCTCAGCGCACCTACGGAAGTTTGCCACGGACAGCAGCGCGGCGTTAGTGAGCTTCAGCCGACACAGTGCCACCCACACTTTGCTCCCAGTGTGACGTATGGCTAGAGAAGCCACGTTTGAAGGTCCCTTTCTGCGTAGGAAGATGGTTAATACTCTGCCAAGGCAGTCCTGCAGATCTTCGCATGTACGCCGACTTTGTCGACGCCTCGACCCCGTCGAAATTCCTGCGGACCGAACCGTTCCCTGAAAAGGCCTGTTGGTGTGGATACAGTCAGTGTTCTACTTGAAACGCACCCATGTCGGTAGCTAATAACGGTATAAAATCCCCCTAAAACGACCTCGAATCGTAATCACCTCGCGGGCTCGGTAAGCAAAGTGTCGTGAGACCTCACTCCGGGAGACCCGTCCCCGGAAGACGCGATGATGCCGGTCTGCAGGAGCGTATGGTTATGACGAACAAATTATGGGGCGGTAAACGCCTTCAGGTTTCGCGGAGAGGGCTGTAGCATAGAATCCGGCATGTAAGTATGTGGGGGGAGTTGCAAGACAAAAGGCAAGCGTCGACGACACCTCCGAGTCATTTGCCAGTGGTTGCCAGCATTTGCCATCGGACCGGCGGCCCGGTGGTTGCTGGGCGTCAAAAGAACGAACGTCAGTCGACTGCGTTGTGTTCTGAAACTTTCCTCCTGCCACTACGAATCGCGCCATCGAAAGCTTGTGCTTCCGCTTTACACCCAACGAAACCTTCACTTGGCGCCAAGAAACCAGGCACTCACTGGCGTGTCGCTCCTTCGCTCCGCCAAGCCACCTGAGGAATCGTATGTCCAAGAAACCAGCTGGTGGCATGCACCGTATTATTATTATTCTTGGGCCGCCTTTAAAAGCGCTGACTTCGGTTTCAATATACCAGTTGGAGAAGCACTGACATTGCAGAGGGGTTGTCCTTGTGTAGTTTGATACTTGTAAGTTGTATGCCACACAAGCTATGAACGCGACAAGCGCCTTATACCTTGTTTGATGGATGACAGCGGTGGATCACTGGATGACTCAACCTCGTCCTTCAAAACAAGGTAAAGACTCCATAGTACTACTGTATCTCGCCCTTGATGCATTGATGATTCCAAAATAAGAGATATCAGTGCACAATCGCGGCACTATGAAGTTCTGATAAAGTTCACCTCGATGCGGCGCGCAAATCCCGAAGGCAACTCGGACCTCAAATAGCCTGTGCTCATCGTGTCTTATTCGCCTGTGTCAAGGAAGACAAACTTCACATAACGTGCTACTATGGTCCGTTCTCGGGGGATCACGTCGGTGGAATGAACTACATCGTGTGTCCCGCCGGTTTCGGCAAGTTCGGCCATGCAGTGTTCCCAAACAAATCGAAATGACCGGCATGATCAAGACCGTTATGAGCTCGAGGCTCCCCATCTCATTCATCATTCCATAAACATAAACGCAGCATTCATGACCGTAAGGGACCATTTCGAGAGTTGACCGCATCGCCGCCACCCTCAGATGGCGCTGCCACCAATAAGCGCTTGCGTGATGAGCTGGCTCTTTCCTAGACCATCACCGCCGCCTGACGGCCACCGGCAAACCACCATGTCTCTGGTGATTTTCTAGCGTATTCACGTACCCATTGACCAGCGAAGCCTTTAGGTAAGAATGCATGAAAGCGGTATGTGATCACGTTCTCACGGCTGCCATTCACGGACCTGCTCGCCGTCGATTCTTGCCAGTGGGTTCGTCTTCGCGTTCACCGTACCTGTTTGGGCCCGACTCTGCTTTGCTGTCCGCCTCAGACTCTCACCACAGACCCCCACTCCCCCCAAAGTCGACAAAGGAGCCCCCAACTCGTGGCGATGGGTACGTCAATGCCGTTTGCATGCACTCCTTGTACATGTTGTATGCAAATGATCGACAAAATTGCCACAGCGTTCAATCTACTGCTTGCGGCGGGACTTGTATGCACCGCCTATGTCATACGTCTCGCATGGCGCCGTAAGACGCATTATGAACGCTCTTTCGTAGCGCTGCATATGGCGCAGCAGACGGGCATTCTTCCGAGAGAGGACAATCGCAAGGGCCCCGCGCTCTCCCTCGCGCAGTTCGTCAAGGACAAAGTTCCGGCACTCGGACCCACCTCCAAGTTTCACGGCGTCTGGTGGTTGCCAGGGTACGCATATTCACACTATTCTCCCCTCTAAACCCATCGCTCACGCCACAGACTCGCACGTCACGCCACGGTGCAGTGGCGACGCGCAAACAGCCTACTGCTCCCTTGGCGATTTCTCCAAGGCAGACCCGATCGTGTACGAGAGGTGAGTCTCGTTTTCACTTTTTTGTTGGTTGAAGTGACCCTGTCGGTCGATTAAATGGTGTAATTTCCGGCCGCTCGGACGTGCTCGAGGCGGGGAGCGCTGTCGAAGACACTCAAACGTGATCCCGTTTGTCGCGGCCATTCTAACTGCCTCATATTGGCACAAATTCCGCGACTCGGCGGTCCTAGTCGGTTCCTCAAGCATCATCTGAGCTACGCTTAACCTTAATCCATTCTAGGAAGTTTTTGGAGCTTCCTGACGGAGGTGTGTAGGATCTTGACGAGATGCGTCCGGTTACTCATTAAGTTCCGATAGGCGTAGTTGCGGTCGACATCACACCGTCTTTTACCACCGACGCTGTACAAGACAGCGAGAATGTACTGATCGTGGCGCACGGGCTCACCGGGGGTTCGCACGAAGCTTACGTGCGGGCGGTCCTTGCGAAAGTGACGCTCGATAGACAGTCCGGCGGGCTCGGCTTCCGTGCAGTCGTCTTGAACTTTCGGGGATGTAATGGGAGTCCCGTCGTCACCCCGCGGCTTTATCATGTTAGTGGATGTAGAGACGATCTTCGTGGCTAGAGGCCTGATGAGCTGACATGAATGCATTTCGAAGGCCGGCTCATCAGACGACATCAGGCATGTCGTACTGTGGATATCCACTACATTTCCCGGGTGCAGAATGTATGGTTTAGGTGAGCTCATCTACTCTCTTAGCTTCTGTCGTCGGCTCTGCTCAACTCGTTACATCTAGGATTTTCGCTCGGTGCGAACATTCTCGCGAAATACGCCGGCGAAGAGGGCGAGCAATGCCCACTCCAGGGTCTTGTGACCCTCGCAAATCCGTGGAACTTCCTTGAAGGTAGTCACTACCTGCCCAGCACATTTCTCGGACGCTACATCTACCGCTTTACCCTGGGTGGTGCCTTGCGTGCCTTGCTCCGTCTTCACCGGCGGCCATTCCTCAAGGCTCTCGAGCTCCCCGTTTCGCGCACCGTTCTTGAAGACGTGTTTCAGCGACGGAACATTACGCTGAGGCAGTACGACGAGCTTATCACCGCGCCGATGTATGGTTTCGCGAGCGCATACGACTACTACAGCAAGATTAGCTCCTCCAGGCTTGTCCCGGAATTAAGGATACCCTGCCTTTCAATCAACAGCATAGATGACCCAATCACGGGAGTGCGGAGCCTGCCCGTCGACCAAGTAAGCATCTCTTGGACGCTTGTTACCGTCTCTTGTTCTTCCGTCGAACAGCCGTGGGCTGACGTCACCGTTCATTGTTCAGGTGCCTCACAGCCCGTACCTCGTTCTCGCTGTCACGAAAACGGGTGGACATCTAGGCTGGTTTGAACGTACTGAAGATGGTCGCGTCGGCCGCTGGTACGTGGAGCCGGTCGAGCAGTTCCTCGCGGCACTCGTCGAGGTAAGCGCTTTGTATCATCGGCCCGCGCCCCGAATCTGACAGCGTGAATGGACGGGGATGGCAGTATGGCCTACCGGAAAGGCAGAAGCCAGGCGTCGTCCGGCTCGGAGCCGATCTCGTACGTCAAGCGGGGCGCGACGAAGTTGGGTACAAGGAGCTATCTCCGGAGGAGTTCGAGCTCGTCGTGAGCGGTACTGAGGAGTCGAAGCTGTTCACTGGGTGGTAGCTTGAATGCAAGGCAAGCACGGTGTTTTACATCTCCGCACGCTCACGTAACACTGAATGACCGTAGGAGATGCTGGGACGCTCCGTGCCAAACGGGGATGGGTGGCTAAGGGAGTTGGTATGCGGATTGCGCCTTTCGGAGACGAACGGCGGCGCTCACGATGCGGTTATGCAGGGCCTCGCGGCAGCCACGATGCGCGCTATATACGCTTCAGGTGCTGTTTGAATGACGCAAAGGACGCTCTACTACCGCCCAGACGAGCCGTCTAGGCCAATCATCGACGGTGGACCCGGACAAGCGCAGATCTATTCTTCGATCCTTGAGCCGTTGAAGGCAGAACGTCGTGCTCGCGGCGTGCATGCGTTCCACCACATGAAAGTCAGTTCCGTCTTGAGAAGGGGTGAACGATGTTACTTATTCTGGCGGCGCAAGCTCGAGCGTTCCCGAAAGCTTCCGCCGCAGGCCCCCGCGATCGCTGCGTTGTTTCGAGGGAATTGACGACGAGATCAACGGTGGGGGTGATCTGATGAGGGTGCGCAGTCAGACTGCGACGTGCCTTGAGCTGTGAGTAATCTAGGATCGCCACGTGCCCGAATATGACTGCATCCTTCTGCGGTCGCATTCAGAATGCTCGTTCTGTCGCGATCTGGGCATCCGCTCAGCGCTCAGCCTCGAGCTCCGCTGTCATCCATTTCACAAACAGGCGCATGGGAACCAGGGGCCGTCCCCCGCTGGGAATTTTCCCATTCCGTGTGACATGCCAGATTCGCCCAAGCTCGGCGACAAATACATATTCCATTAATCTCTCGTAACACTAACAGGCTCTCGTTTCCACGCAAGCTCGCCCCAAGCTTTCCCGGCGGATGCGGTGCGCCTTCCCCCAGCGGCCGCCCTCGAGATTGAATTTTGCAGACTTGGACCGTCACACCCGCACGCACAGCAGCGCGATTGCCGCCAAGCACTCGAGCGTTTGTGTCTCCCAGCCGCACACGTGCAAATCATCTCTGTTTGAGAACCTTTCATTGCGCGCGACAGTTGGGGATGTGCGAGGCCGGAGATCTCGCCATTGCCAAGATAGATAAATTCGCCTGCAGACCACCACGGAAACCTTGTCCCCCTGTGCTAGTGCCACCTTGCCCACTGGCCGGCACACCGCTCCCTCAGGCTCTCGATCTCCCCCACCCGCGACGTTCTGACCTATGGGCGACAGCATGATGTCGACAGCCGCCACCCCGACGAGTAGAGAAGGGAAGACGTCGCAAACGTCACCTGACGATGACCTTCCTGAATTCACACCTATGCCATGGTAAGAACGGCCTGCCTCCAAATGTGTCCAGCCTTGGTGATTCTGACACTGCTCTGTGAATAGGAAGTTGCGCGAGATACGTGCCGCGATACCCTCACGACTCTTCATCCGAGACACCCGGAGAGGCCTGGCTTGGCTCGGCCTCGACCTACTCATGGCTGCGGTCTGCTGGAAACTTGCCCTCTACATCGACCCGACTTTCAGGAGTCGGGGCGCCGCCAAGCTCCTGACCCCACTAGGCGCTGCTGCCGCACGCTGGGCCTGCTGGACCGTGTAGTGAGTAACGGAAATAACATGTCGAAATGCCGGCTGAGTGATGCCCGCTTTCCAGTTGGTGGTTCCAGGGCCTGATATTCACCGGGATCTGGGTCATTGGTCATGAGGTCTGTGCTCTTGAGTTCCTGACAAACCCATGCCTGACATCCGATTTCCCTTTCGCAGTGTGGCCATGGCGCCTTCTCCGCGAGCCAATACGTGTGCGATTTGATTGGCTTCGTACGTGTCGGGTGTTGTCGCCTCGGAAAGGTTTAGACGCGGCGGCTAATGTGTTCGGGACGCCCTAGACGGTCCATACCCTGTTGTGGACGCCGTACTTCAGCTGGAAGATTTCTCACCACCGTCACCATTGCAACCATGCTTCCATGGAGCGGGACGAGGTATATGTCCCGAAAACGCGCAGCGATCTCGGCATTCCCGAGGAGAGCGACCACGGCAAGATCGACTACGACGAGTTCTTTGGAGATACGCCTATCTACACTCTTTACACGCTAGTTCGGCAGCAGCTCTTTGCATTCCCGGCCTACCTTTGTAAGTCCATCGAGTTCTTGCCTTCTGGGCCAACAGAGCTAACACTAGTCACAGTCGTCAACGTCTCTGGCCAGAAAAAGTACCCGAAATGGACGAACCATTTTGATCGTGGGTCTCGCCTTCCCCGCTATCCCCGAGGGCCTGAGTCTAACGCCAAGCCGCTGCCCTACTTGGCGCGCTCTCTCTTTTCACACTTAGCAAACTCCATCCTCTTCACGAAGGAGCAATGGAGGGTAGTTATGATGTCAAACCTCGGCATCCTGAGCATGGTCGCCATCGTCCGCCTCGCTTGTATCACTTGGGGCGCAGCGTCGGTCATCAAGCTTTACGGCATTCCCTGGTTGTGCGTTACCCACTGGTGAGCCCGCCCCTCTGTCACTCCCCAATCGTATTCCGCCCTCTCACCGCCAACGTACACGCACGCTCACCCTACGCGGACCCTTAATATTGAATGCGCGCTTCGGCCTCCCTCCTCGGCCCTCTCCCTGCGCGCGCACATTACGCTACACGACCAACCGACCCGGCCTTCTCGTACGCGCACGGTACGCCCGCGGACATGCATGGACATGGACCTGGGGCGGCGCTGGCAGGTTCATCATGATCACGTACCTTCACCACACGGACCCTGAGCTGCCGCACTATCGCCAGCCGGAGTGGAACTTCCAGCGGGGCGCGGCCGCGACGGTGGACCGCGACTTCCTGGGCTGGATGGGCCGCTTCTTCCTCCACGACGTGGCGCACTACCATGTCGTCCATCACTTTTTCCCAAAGATGCCCTTCTGTCAGTCTGCGTTTTCTTCCTCTTCTTTTTCCTTTCTTCCCCTCCTCGTCTCTCGTTCTAGTTCTCCCCTCTTCCGCGTCCCTCCTTCGTTCCTTCCCCATTCGCCCTTCGGATGCCCACGCGGCTCCTCCACTGGGCTCGGTGCTTTCGCTTCCTGCGCGCCCGTTCTCTTTGACTCCGGTTGCGCAGCTTGTTAGATTGGGACTAACTGGACTTGGAAATTGCAGACCACGGCGAGGAGGCGACCCAGTATCTCCAGGCGTTCATTGGCGAACACTATCACCGCTCGGAGAAGCCCGTGTTCAAGGCGCTGTGGGATAACTATAACGATTGTCAGTTTGTCGAGGACACAGGTGCGCCTTCCCTGCAGAATGCCCTGCCTCCTGCCAGTGCGAGCCTAGAGCTAACCGACATTCGTGCCCGCTCTTCGGCACCGCGCGCGACCCGATTGCAGGGGATGTCCTGTTCTACCGCGACAAGCAAGGCCAGGCGGTCCTCCGGCCGGCTGCCAAGTACCTCAAGGAAACGGAAGGGGAGGCGACAAAAACGAGCGAGGCCCAGTGATCAGCAATCAGCGACTTCTGTCCGCTCAAATCCAATTCTTGGGCCCCATTAATCATGCTGCGCCGATGGTCCAAGCCCCTACGATCGCAAGACGAGCCATGATCACCCTATTCGACCCCGTAGTTTCTTCGGACGGCAGGCTCACCGCCCGCAATCCGAGTTCGAAGTGCGTTCATCTCGTTTCGTTTCGTTCCCCCACTCGCATGCCGCCCTTCCCTCTTTCATTCGTCATGGGCCGACCCTCTCCTCTCCTACTATAGAGTAATTCTCCAGATATCTGTGCTGTATATTGCCCCCGCGCCCTCCCCCTTGACTGTAAATTAACGCTATCACCTTATGACCGAACGCGTATTCCCTGCCCCACGCCGAGTTCTAGCCCTGAACGCAGCCTTCGAGAAGATCAGGGGCCCCGCATGCCATGCCGTCCACACGCCCCGCGTCCGGCCTCGGGTCGGCCGACATCCGAGTCCGACGGTAACGTACTCTGTACGTGAATGTCGTACACCGCCCTTTCGCTCTTGCTCCCGAGACCTTCGAGCCTGACTGGTGCCCTGCGCAAGTATATGTACGTACGCAGTGACTAGTAGTCAGCTCCCGGTTCGAACTTTGGGGACACATGGGCCGCCCATGAGGCAACTTTGCGGCGTTATCAGGGTTCCAGTGCCCGGGCAGAGCGCTGCGGCATGATATGAGGGCACAATGCACGTTGCATGAGAAGGGGGAGGTGGAAAAATAGCGCAGGGGAACGCGTAACGGCGTTCCGAATCCAGATGTGAGTGCGCGCTTGCGTGACGCCACAAAGGCGAAGCGATTGCCCCTTCGGGTTGTATGAGAAGAGCTCCACGGAAGGAGATGAGGGCTCTAAGGAGTGGGAAGCGCCACAGGATCGCAAATGGGTGAAAAGGGGGGGCGAACATGGGAACGGAAGGGGAAGAAGGGGTCCCGTTTCCACGTTCTGGGCGCGAGTCTATCACGCACAGCGCGATCCGTCGAGCTGGCCAAGGGGGCGCACTGCGCTTAGAGATGCCTCGTCTGGCAAGTCGCATTAATTGGAAGGAGTCGGGTTGGAGCACCGAAAATGGGCTGGGTGCAATTTGGAATAGAAGGCAGGGATGCGGGAGGAGCCGAAGAGCCTATTCATTAGAGCTCGTCGTAAGTATATTGACAGGGTGTTTTCACTGCGAGGACGGAAGTATTTCACTTACCACGCTCAGATTGTGATGCGATTCTTGGCAAATCGCGTCCCAAGCTAAGACTTGTTTCTCGAAGGGCTCGTGACTGCGTGCGAGGCCCTTCCAATTCCACGTTTGCGCCAGACGAGTTGAGTATTTGCAGCACGTTCCTAGACTCAACGTGACGTTAGGACGTCTGGGACGACTGCTTGTCAGGGGCCAGTCTTTCGCGCGATGTCACCTACAATGAATCGAGGGCAACTGGCATCAGGCAACCAATATGGGATGAGGGGATGACGTACCTGGAGCACTGATTCCGAAGACTGCATTGAGTGCGCGGAGTTGTCAATGTGAGTTTGTCTGGGTGGATCGCCCTGTCTGATTAGCTCTAGTGAAATAGTAGGCTGCCGGAGAATCGCTAACATGCGGGTGAGGAAGTGTCCGCGATCGACGTTCTCACACTCAATGAGCGGAAAGGTCGGATCGCACAGAGTGCCGAAGAGGTATGAACATTGGCAGCGTGACAGGGCCGAAACAGTGGATCGGACTGTCTGTCAGCATGTATAACAGTCCCCGGAGTCGAGGGGTATTGAACGAGGGATACTCATTGGACTGACGGAGCAATGCGTGGGTAGTGATGTGCGCGTGTTTGCGGGCAATTAGGTCCAGCAAATACGCATACAGGCAGTTGATTAAGCCACAGGCTAGTGGACCTTCCACCGCCCTGAACGGCGAAACGTGGGAGGGAAAAAGAGGACGAGAAGACACGGTGGGTCAGCCCTGGTGAGCAATTCACAACGACGGCTGCGCCATATGGCGGCTGTCGTGGGTTAAGGCAAGACGGGAACCCACGGATAGGGTATGCGTGTGTACCATACAGGGCGAAGTTCGAGAAAAGCTTACCTCCGATTTCCCGTCTGATTATTCCAAGATACGTCATCGTGAAAACATAAATGTCGCACCTCACTAAGCTCTGGACGGCCCTGCGGGCAGAAAGCGTGACAATGGTAAGCAGATACCTCCTGAGTCTGATATTGGTACGGCGCATGCCACGTTGTCGCGACTTGCCAACTCGCCCTCGACCTGCCAGTGCGCTGAAAGGAACATGTTCGATCAGCCAACCATAGAGTTCGGTCCACGTTCACTAAAGAGAGTGAGCGTGTGTGCTCACCTGCAAGACCGTACGCTGGCGCAACTTGAGCTTGAGACGGTGGGAGAGAGACAACCGCTTGCCCGCTGAACTCGAAGGGCAAACCGCCCGCCGGCGCCCCGGCCCGGCCTTTGAACTTGAACGTACCATTTATTATCTGCCTTTCTTTGCTACTGATAGAGCACCATCATTACCATGCACACATGCACAGCTTGTCCTCCTTCCGACACGATGATCTTTACGTTTTATCATTCCTGAAGCGGTATCTACTCCTGCCACAGGCTTTGGACTGACTTTCTAACACATTTTGCGCCGTTTACAATGAATGCAAACTGATCGCGTACTTTCTGCTACTTTCAGCTTTCAAGCAGTCGCATACGGTCCTGTGTACGCATGGATGGTCTCGTCCGCGCACCCCGCCGGCGTTTCGTAGTCGTACGCCCCGAGGTTGATGTACACGTCCTTGTTCCCATCCTCGTCCGGGCACACCAGCCACGCCTGACCGACAACGTCAGAAACATCCCGGGAAGACGTGTAGAGCGGGTAGCAGTACTCACGTTCAACTGCGGCCGCGAGATGGTGGCGATCGACCATTCCACGGTGTCTCCGCTCCACATGAACGTCCCGGCGTTGTCGCCACTCGCGGGCGTGTCCTGCCACGACATCTTGAGCTTCACGACCGTCGAGTTCGCGCGCGCCTCTACGGCGGCATACAGGTTCGAGCCGTCGGCCAGGATCTGGATGAGCTGGCCGTCCGTGATCTGGAACTGCGCAGCGCTGTCGGGCTCGCCGAGGACCGCGTCCGAGGCGGTGTTCTGGACCTCGGACCGGAGGTACTGGTGGAAGTTCGGGTCCTCCTGTGAACGAGCGTGAAGGGAAATACATGATTTGCACGGCTGTGGAGTGGGAAAACGGGGAAGAGGGACATACGACGGCGCGGATGAACGAGTTGCCGGGGACGAGGGTGACGGTGGCGCTAGGGGACGTGCCCGTCGATGTGGGGGAGCTACCGCCGCTCGTAGTGGCGACAGTGCTCGTCGGCGTGGTGCTTCCAGGGAGACACTGAGAGTAGTATTCGTTGGAGACAGTGCACCCCCACCCGTCCGGGCAGGTAGTAGCGCCAGTCCAGCCTATCCCGCCGCACTGCAAAGAAGTCATCACAAACACAACGCGATTCACGTAGATCGAGACATACCTGACCGTATTGTGGCGCAGTGGTCTGCGCTGCTGCGCTCGCCACAAGGGAAATCGCCCCGATGAAGAAAGCCGTTGACGAGACCATCGTGACGTTTTGAGAGGAGGTGCAGAGTCGGCCCTCGCTGGACCCCAAAGCCCCGCCTACTTGTACTGCCCAGCACTGATCTGTTTGTTAATAGCCACCGCGTCGTGCCGAGCATCAGCCTCTTCTTCGGGCAATCCTCCAGCGTCCCCGACGTGTGCTTCAACGATGGCGGGACAGCGGGTAATTGTCGGAAGCAACCGAGGCTTTGTTGGTGCACATCTCGGTCTGCGATCGAGTCTGCTGAGCATGATGTTGAAGAACAACGCAGTAAAATGCCCCAGATCGAATAGGGGCGAAAGGCCGTGCCTTGAGGTACAGGTGCGAAGGTTTCGGAAATTCGTGATAAACCTCGGAGAACGGGCAATAAGCATTGGACTGACAGCTTTTACAAAGTTAGTCAACCGACGTCGTTCGGGACATCTCGCCATGGTTCTAGTCTGGCAAGGTCAGGTCGATATATATGTGGCTCTCCTTGTACGCAGCTTTCAAAGAACACAAATCCGGGAATTGTCCCATGTACGCATCGTCCGCACCATGCTGCTTGACACACCACAGCCTGGTGAGTAGGCACATGTGCGCGAGCCCTGCGCGAAATACTGACCTGGAAGAATTACGAAGTCAATTTCGAACCTGGGTCATGACCAGGAACGCGCTGCCGCACTCACTGCAGATCGTCCTCCAACCCTCCTCCGGACCCAGACGACAGTCGTCGTCCACCCACAACGCAGATCGAGTTGGTGCCAATGCCTATGTGGGCGCCGCAAAGGTAACGCTACGCGAGGAAGCGAGCGGGCGCACGACCGCCGCGTGTCAAGTTCGCCTCTGCACGCGGCTCCCATGGACCGCGTTTCGGCGGCCGCGACCCCGATCATCATCTGCGCGGAGAGGACGCGCTCGTTCACGACGAGTGCGCGGAGAGGTGATTCTACGCGAGCGTGCGGAGTGGCAGTCGCCGTGGCAGCAGTCCTATACGCGGCTGCTCCGAGGACTCGATACTCAGCGACGACCTGGGACGCGAAATGCGGTTGCCAGCCATCTGCAGCCTCGTGTCCGTCCTGATCGGCCGCCGCCTGGGACAATGCGGAACCGGCTCGTCTGCGATGGGTGGGAGGCCCTGCACGGCCGACGAGGGAGCAGGAAGCCCCGTTTCGGTGAAGAGGGAGCGTAGCGGAGTTCCAACTCGTCCAGGGACGGTAAACAGGTGGTTGTGGTTGACAAGCTTGGGGCAGAGCCTGGTGTGTGGAGAGCATCGGTGGTCTCACCGGCCTGTGTGACGCGCAGAAGAGTACCGATGCTGTGACAGCGACTCCTTCCCGAGGTTAAGAATTCACCCACCGCCATACCCCCTTGCACGCGCAACGTGTACGATTTAAATGAAGTTAGGAACGCTTTCAATGTGCGATCAGTATGGTAAAATCAGAGGTAAAGAAGGTGGTTGAACTCACCCCGAAATATTCGATTAATCGATACAGGCTCATATAACACAAAAGATGTGTCTCCCCAGTCGACATGTTAACAAGAAGGGGAGCAGTGAGGGCTTGTGAGACGGGGATTAGATTGACAAGATAAAAACCCATCGTAGCGAAAGCCAGGTAACCCAAAACATCCCAAAGAGCAACAGAACGGTCAGGACCCCTCCTCGAGAGCCACCTGTCTAAGGTGCCTTCTTCAACGCGGTGTCCGTGGCGGCATGGATGCCTTGCTAGCAAGCGAGTCCGCTATCTCGTTGCCCTCGATACCTTTGTGGCCCGGAATCCACCGGAAGATGACCTCCACGTTCGGGTGACGCCGCATGAGTGAGTCGTACCGATGCAGGACAAGGTCCGCCAGCCGCCACTGCCCCGGTCTCTCAGCAGACGAGCGGACAGCGTTGACCGCAAGCCTGCTGTCCGTGTACACCGACAGCCGGGTGAGGGTCTGCTCCTCCGCTGCGAGTGAGAGCGCCTCTCCCAGCCCGACGATCTCTGCGTCGTGGACGTTGTACGGGAACGGAGGGATCCGTCCGAGATGCACCCGCCGGGTCCTGCGGCGGGAAGGGCGGCCGCGTTTGCTGATGTGCTGCAGTACGACGCCAGCGCCCATCCACCCCTCCTTGTGCAACGCGCCGTCGCTGTACACCCGACTCGGCGCCGTGTCTTCCGCCCACGCGCGTATCGCCACCTCGGGGTCGTCTGGGATCGCAAACTGGTCGAGGTTGGGGAGGATGCTGTGGCGGTTGAGGGTGGGGAGTTTGTCGAGGAATGCCAGGGCGGGGTCGGTCATTGCCTGTACGCGGCGCTTCTCCATGTACTTTTCGGCGAAGTGGTCGGAGAGGGTGTCCGCCATGGCTTGCCTGGACACCAGTTCCTCCGAGTACGCCATCTGCCGCATGACGCTGGCGAAAAGACCGGCGCTCCAGGGCTTGCCATCCTCGGTGCAAAAGTCTGTCGATTGCGCGAACTGGGCTCGGATCTTCTTGGTGTTCCACGCCCGAGGTTCGCTGGCAACGGATGCGATGATGCGATACCGCACCTCGCCTTCTGCGGCCGATGTACCACGAGAGGGAGCCTGCCAGTAGAGGAGGCCCCAGCCGGCAGGGAATATGGCCAGCTGATCCGTCAAGGAGGCGCGGAAAACGACTCTTTGAGGAGAGGGAGAACCGGGGGTGGGAAGGCCAAATGATGGGGATGAATTATTATTTGTCGTGGGTGCATCCGAGGCGCGTTTGTCTGCTGGCGGGGGTTTGAAGACAACAGCCATTCTGTGGGATGCCTCTGGGACGAAGAGGACATCTGCGGCCGTGAGCCGTTTGGGTTGTAGGGTGTGGACGATGCCTGATTGGTACAGACGGTCGTCGTGGAACCCCATATGTGTGTGGAGGTCGACCACCCGCAGCGTGCGTTCTTTATCGGCGAAGAAGTGGGGGGAATCGTGACGGCATGATGTGGCGTGAAACGGACGGGTCCACAAAATGGGGTGGCTCGTGGAGCGATTGAGTCGGATGACCTGGAGGGATACGTGGGTAATACGAGATGGTGTTAGCATCGACCCAGAACCCCACCCCCGCTCGGAAATCGGAGTTGTTGCAAACCGTTGTCGACGTCGTGGCACAAGACACTTCCTAAGCGCCCACAGCAGTGCAAATTGCCGAACTCGGCCCATCTTCCGCTTTTGGTATAATAGACGCCTGTCCTGTTGCCCCCCACATCGGAAGGGTTTCCTACAAGTGTATGCGACATCTCGCCTGTTAAGCTTGCCAGTATGCACTAATACTTATGAGAGGCATCGGGATCCGGAGATGTGGCCCGACCTGATCGAAAACGGGAGCTAAACGCTTTGTTTACGATGCAGCACAACACCCTCACATCGTGGAACGTTTCTACCTGCGGCAAGACGGTCGCCTCCGCCCTCAGGTTCAACAAAGGCATAAACGAGTCATCGTACTCGCAGCTCTACACAGCGTTCTTCCTCTCCGGCCTGTCCCACAGCTTCGGCGCGCCCTTCGGCCTGTCGATCCTCTTCTTCCTCGCCAACGCCGTCGCCATCACCTTCGGAGACGTCCTCATCGCCGTGGCGCGTCGCCTTGGGCCCGAGTCCGCGGCCAAACTAAAGGGGAAGGAGGGATCGCCGCGGCGCTAGGTGCGGATTGTCGGGTACACCTGGTTATTCATGTAGTTTTCGTGCTCGTTACGTCTCGTCCCCTAGTATATTCTTCCCTTCCCCGAGGCAACCCCCCCGGCCTTTCTCGATCGTGCCAAGAGTTGCGCCCGAGTTTCTATGAGTGCTTCATTGCACTGTTGTATGAAACTCTACAAGGGGTTACAGATTTCTACGACGATATCCTTGAACCTATTGCGGCTTCCCCGTCCGCGCATTGTCGTAGTTCTGCAAGAACCACTGCACGGTCTCCTCCAGCGCTACACAAGCACAACAAACCCAGTCAACGTCCATCTCACCCTGCACGGAATAAACGCGCGCGCGCGCGCAGAGGACTGACCTTGCTCATACGGCGTGAACTTGAAGCCGGTGTCCTTCACGAGCGCGAGCAGCTTCTTGTTCGACGCCGGCTTGCGGAACTGGCCGTCGGCCTTCGTCGTGTCGAAACCGTACTCGCCCGTAAAGCCGACAGCCTCGACGACAGCGTCCGCGGCCTGCTTGATCGACACCTCCTCGTCCTCCCCCACGGACAGTATGAGCGGCTCAACCGAGTCGTAGTTGCGCAGCATCCAGACGAAGAGCTTCGCAAGGTCGCGCGAGTAGATGAACTGCCGAAGCGGCTTGCCTGAGCCCCAGACGACGAAGGGGTTGTTGTTCTCTGCATATGGTGGTAAGGGGTATCAGATGAGGCGATTGGGAGGTGGCGCGCATTGGCGTGGAAGACAGGGAATACCACATGAATTGGAAGAGAAGCATTGGGAGGGGCGCGAGACCGGCCTGTTAGCGAGCCTGGATGCGGAAGGTGAAGGGGGAAACGCACTTTTGGAAAGATAACACCTGTGGATGAGCGCAGGAAGGACGTGTGCGCTCTCCGTATCGCTAGAAATGAAAGTCAATGACGTCGAGCGGCCGCACATACCGCACAGAGCGCGGATTGCCTGAGGGTGCTAACAAGTTGTCATGAGGGCCAAACACGTTTGTGGGGATTGCGGAAGTGAAGTTGTTGCCATACTGGTCCTTATATGCGCTGTAAGCCCATGCGCGTCAGCCATTCGCCCATTGTATTCACGGTCGGAGAGGGGAAAACGGAGCGAACCGGTTTTGAATGTCAACGAGACGCTTCGCGTGCGCATAGCCAAAGTTGGATTCATGGGGGAGACCGAGGTGGATCTTTGTCTCGTCGAGGGGATATTCCACCTTGTCGGGATAAACGCAGGTCGATAGACAGGATATGACCTTCTTCACTTGAAACTCGTGCGAGGTGTGCAGGACGTTATCGTTGATGAGAATGTTGTCCCGCAGGAAGTCGAGCTTTGCACGCCGGATTTGATTAGCAAGCGGGGTTGGCATACATGAATACGAACGGGACGGGATGTACCTTCCTGGCCATGTTTGCGAACAGACCGCCAACTTGGATGCAGGGGAAAACCCATATTTCAGAGTGGAACAAGGTGCAATACGACTGCAGAGCGCACCAAGCGCGGCAAGATGGATTACATGAGTCGGCTTGTACTTCTCAAACAGCTTCCTCGTCTGCTCCTGATTCCTGCACGCCAGTTTACTCCAATCGCATCTAGCACTTCACCAAGAGCACTCACCTCAGGTCCGCCTCCGAAGAGCCAATAAAGAACCACTCCTCTCCATCGCGTTTGCCGAAGTGCGAGTTGGCGGGCTCGGTCTCGATAACGTACTTGATGCCCTGGCCGACGAGACCAGTACCGCCAGTAACGAGAACTCGTACAGACATCGTTCGATGTGCCTTAGGTGGTTGTGAGAGTGTAAAGGATTATCGATGAAAAGGCGGTGAGGCGTGGATGCGGAAGAAGATGCATGCGCCAACCGAGATCTAGCGACAATGGGCGCTTGTCGCTCATATCGCCCTCGTTCAGGAGTTCTGAATACTGGGTACGCGCGCATCTTTCGGCATCGATTCGCCGTCTTGTGCAACTACATGTCCTTTTGCCTGGACTAAGTACAGGTGGCAGCCACACAACAGTCGCTCGCGCGCAACTCGTGCGGCGCTGCTCAGCGCTGCTCGCGATGAGTAGAAGCGCCCATATGTCGAGATCTGGCTTTGCTGCACTCCAATGTGGCTCGTTGAGTCTCGCGATCATGATTTCAGTATTCAGGCTACTAATTCCCACCTACCCCAGCACTCGTTTACTGCGGCTAACATCTTCGAAGAGGGGGCGATGAGGAAACGCTGAACAGTGGCGAGATCGCGAGAAACGATCCATCATCTGTATCCATTGAGCGCCCATAGAAGTCGAGGGCGTCTGCGGCTAAGAGCTGGAATAAATGCGGAGAACGCACTTGGTCCATCGGCAGCCCTCCCCCCGCATCTTCCCTCCTGACGGCCACACCCATTCCCAACACCACCCACAACACACCCACGAACGACGACCATGGCCTCGGAGATCGCTGACGTCCCCGCGCCGTTTACGACCAAGCTCACTCCGGAGCAGATGGTCGACTATCGCAAGCGCAAGGTCGCGCTAATATCTGGTGTGTGCATCCTCTGCCCTCCCGCGGCCAGTTCGCGCGATCGTGTCTGATTGGAGCGCAGGTATTACTGGCCAGGACGGTTCGTATCTGTGAGTATTCCCGTCCATCGTTTCCAATACGCGGCCTTCTTGGCAAGAGCCCCTTCTCATGCGGCATCTTTTGGCCACCCGTTCCCAAACTGCGCTATGCGCTGCAAGGGCGCTGGGCGATTCCCCTCTGTCATCGCGACCGCAGAAATATACGTCCCCCTGTCCAGGAATGCATACCGCACGGACTTTCGTGCTGTCAGGGGAAGTACGGCGTCCAGTAGCGTTATTTTCATACCTGCGTTCGCACCTGTCACCAGACCAGGGGCCGAGAACAGGCAATCTCATCTTTGACGGGCTCCGCGAGTTCTCGGTCATCTCCTGCGGTGACTGCATTGCATACATGCGTACACCTCGTGAGCGATGTGTATGCGCGCATGTAGGAACCAACGCGGCGTGTGCGCAGTCATGCAATGGTATAGATTGGGAATATTGCGGTATACTATATTCCCCGACCCGAACCCGTGCGTGCGGCTCGATATATGTGTCTTGGGAACAGATAATCTGTGGTCAGTCCGGCTGGTCTAGGTTAACCGTCGTGACTGAGCCAACTATAAGATTCGCCGGCATCGAGCGAAGTGGGATTGGGGACTGGAGTCCTTTTGGGGATGGCGGTATTGACAAAGCTGCTACATGTATGCGTGCTCGAGACACGATGTGCCGATCTTCATCTGCATGAACATATGGCATCTAACCTTCACGTATACAGGGCCGAACTACTCCTCGCAAAGGGATACGATGTCCACGGTATCATCCGTCGTTCTTCCAGTTTCAACACCAGCCGATTAAACGACCTGTACGTCGACCTTCACGAACGTAAGCCTTTCAATAGGGTGCATACTTCTCGAGGCTAACCTTCCATCAGGGCCTACGAAGTTCAAGTTGCATTACGGTGACCTGACAGACTCTACGAACCTCGTCTACATCATCGCCAACGTCCGTCCAACCGAGGTGTACAACCTCGGCGCGCAGTCGCACGTCAAGGTCTCGTTCGAGATGGCCGAGTACACGGGCGACGTCGACGCGCTCGGCACGCTGCGCTTGCTCGACGCGATCCGGACGTGCGGGTTCGAGAAGGTCGTGCGCTTCTACCAGGCGTCGACGTCAGAGCTGTACGGCAAGGTCGTCGAGACGCCACAGTCGGAGAAGACGCCGTTCTACCCGCGCTCGCCGTACGGCGTCGCGAAGCTGTACGGATTCTGGATGACGATCAACTACCGCGAGGCGTACGGCATGTACGCGTGCAACGGTATCCTCTTCAACCACGAGTCACCCCGCCGCGGCAGGACGTTCGTCACCCGCAAGATCACGCGCGCCGTCGCGGACATCCACCTCGGCAAGCAGCAGTGCCTCTACCTCGGCAACCTCGACGCGAAGCGTGATTGGGGGCATGGTAAGCATGCGTTCGATGACGTCTCCCGCACCGTGTGCGCTGACCGGTGCGGCACGTAAACAGCAAAGGACTATGTCGAGGGCATGTGGCTGATGCTACAACAGGAGAGTCCAGAGGACTTTGTGCTCGCAACGGGCGAGACGCACCCCGTGCGCGAGTTCGTTGAGAAGTCGTTCGCGGTCCTTGGCTACAAGATCAAGTGGCGGGGATCGGGGGTAGGCGAGGAGGGCTTCGACGAGAAGACGGGGCGTGTGGTCGTCAAAGTCGACGAGAAGTACTTCCGTCCCGCCGAAGTCGAGTGCGTCTATTTTCTGCTTCATCGTGCTGCTTTCCGCTTTCGTGATCACTGACGACGCTCTATACATGCAGATTGCTGCATGGCGATCCCGCAAAAGCAGAGAAGCTGCTTGGGTGGAAGCGCAAGGTCGACTTCGAATCGCTCGTGAAGGAGATGGTCAACGAGGACCTCAAGGCATCGAGCAACCTCATCGAGAACCAGAACTGAGTATTGAGTACAGAGCCGGGCGCTGTGTGCGCAGGCGTTGATTGTATCGCGGAAAGAAGGCCATTGTATGTTCTTGTAAACTGTCGGACATTATGACGCACACGACGATGTTTCGACATTCTCTTTGTTCTTAGACAAATGCCTACGAAGGGTGGAATAACGAACACCAATAGCTCGGTCAGTTGATTGCAGGACCGTGTATGCACAGGACTTAATCCAGGAAGCCTCGATACGTCTCCATCCAGCCTGCTTGCCGCCTCTCTTGATTATATCCACATACAATCAAACGTTTTACGGCCGGATGGACGCACCCCATGGAAAAGAATAATGTCGAGAAGTAGACGAATATTCGAATTGGCGTTGGTCTAATCTTCGCGCTGCGCCCTACTAGTAACGTGCGACATCGTGGAGTTGGTCGATGATCGTCTGGATGATGTTCTCGGAAACCTTCGCCGCTATATTGCCTGTCTAGAAAGTGACGTGAATTCCATTCGAAACAGGACAGGTCGTTACAGCGAGCTACAAGACTCAAACACACATCTAGTTACAGTCATGGCCTTTCACGAACGAGATGCCAGTGATGGGACAAAGAAAAAAGGCAGTGTATCGGAAAGTACAGCATGTTCCAAGCTCCATATGTAGGGGTCGTCCACGCGGCCGATGAAAAGGCACCAGAAACGCTTTGACCAGTGACACGATACGCCTGTTAGAGACAGTCACTCCTCACTTTCAGTGAAGGAAAGTCTCAGGACGGAGCTGTCGTGATGCTCCGGGCGCGCCACACAGACAGCACACCGCAGCACGATCAAGACTCAGACACCGCCTGGCGTTTCCTGAAGAACACCGGCTGGACAGGAGGAATGACGGAGGTACCGTGGAAGACGTCCGCATGTCGTTTGCCGTCGCCGCCGATCCTGAGGTCGTAGTTGAGGATGATATATGCGAGCGCCATTTTCACCTCGTTCGCCGCGAAGAATCGCCCTGGGCTTCGGGAGGATGAGAACGATTGCTTTAAAGCGGCGTGGGCGGCTCGGAGGAGGGGAGACGTACCAGGCGTGCCTGCCGTGGCCGAATGGGATGTAGTCGGCCGAGGTGTTAACGAACTGGTGCTTCAAAGTCTCGCCTTCGCTACTACCGCGCATCGTTGCGAAGCGGAAGGGGTCGAGCAGCTCTGGGTTGGCGTACTTCGATTCGTCGTGGTGCGTGGAGTGCAAAGACGCGGTGAGGAGGGTACCCTTCGGGATGAAGGTCCCGTCATTGAGAGTGATATCCTTCATGGCCTTGCGGACGAGCCCGGCTGATCCACGCAAAACTCCCGTCAGTTATGGAACGGTTCAACATGCTGATGGGGCTGGAGAAATACGAACTGATGGAGAGTCCATGATAACGCAAGGTCTCCCTGAATACGCTATCCAGCTTCCACATTTTGCCTATGGCCGCCTTGGTCCAGCCGTCCGTAGCGATGACTGATTCGATCTCTTCCCGAAGTTCTGGAATGCACTCGGGCATGGAAGTGACATCGTAGAGTGCTTGCGTGGTAGTCTATAAGGGCGACGAAACAGGAGATCAGTCCTGTGCAGAGAGAAATAGCAGGCGAAATATAAGATGCACAATGGAGGAGGAGTGGATAGCTGCCATATTGAGGTGGAGAATGTGTTCGGCGATGGTGTAATCGGTACTCTTCCTGGGAAGAGCTTCCTCCATTATCCACTGAAGCACGTCATTCTGTAATCGGGGTCACTCTTGGGTGCATATCGCTACGAACTCTGCATAGAGCACATTACCGGTTTGTCCGACCAGTCGTCCCCAAGCTCCCTCATAGTCGCTCTTCGCGCGTTTATCAACGGTTGGATGTATCTCATGCCTTGGCCAATCGTCTCCTTCGTTTTTCCCAAGAAATGCGCGGCAAGTCTGTTCGGATAGCATGAATACACATACTAGTCGATTCAGTTTGCGTCGGGGGCCTCACGGCTTTAAGAAGTATGGATAAGCACTGATCGTGGTCCAGTCATGCACCACATCCATGGTCATGCGAATGCATAACGCTAAATACTCCTCGTTTCGGCCTGCACATCTCCACGTGAGCTATTCTGGAGGGTGAAATTTTAAGACAAGGACGTACAGAGTGGGAGTCCCACGAAAACGCGGTTGCTAGCCCTTACGATGAGCTTCTCCATCGTCGTCATGACATTGATAGCAGTCCATTCTGTTCGAATCAGCTAAAGGTGGGCCCACTGCGAGGAGGCCTTAACTACTGCTCACCGTCGCCCTTGGTGAGGATGCAATCTGACACTCCGCGCTTCACCTCGTCGACTACATCCGGAAATATAACGGGAAGCGTCCGCGTAAGTTTGTTCTTGATGACATCGATTTGGTAGCGGTCATCCAATATTTCGTGCCCAGCAATGTACCTCAACTGAACGAGCTACCGAAGGCGGATTCGGGTTAGTATAACTTGAAGACAAGATCCGTGGCATTACGTCATACTTCTGCCATCCCCTCTGGGGCCGAGAGCTCATTGTCAGGCCGTTTTATGAGCTCGTCCACCAGCTTGGGCCCGGAAACTATGACAAGCCATTGGTCGAGCAAGGCGACCTTGAAAGGGGAGCCATAGTACTGTGAACCCAATAGGTTAATCCTCCTGAACTCCGTGCCTAAGTGAAGTCGATAACCAACTTACCCTCTGGTAACCCTCGTCAAACAGCTTCTTCAAGCCGTGACGCATGAACTTGCGCGCGGTCAAGATCGACAGTCCTGATGCAGAAGACCCGCCCACGGTTGGAATGGACCTCAACTGCTTCGGGGATTAGTAACAGCTACACAAATGCCTTCAGGTGCTACTTACAGGATTGATCCGCCATCGGATGAGGGTGATGACAGCTAAGGTCGCCACACCAGCGAGAATGAGTGCTTCAGGGTCCTGCAACGCCATGACTTGGGTTGAGATCTTTGGTGCAGCTGGTAGAGGGGGGTGGGTGTCGGGAAGAGGTTGGGCAGGAAGATGGACAACCGAAAGTACTTTTAAAGTTCACGCGCACCATGCCTCCCGCTGAATATCGGGAGAAACAATGGTCCGCGGTGCCGGCCCCCAACCAACTGGGGACGGCTACGATAACTGCTGTGTACATAAGAGGTATTACTCATGTCAGGCAGTGAACCCACTCCGAAGGTCACAGTCATCGGCTCCCGTACTCCTTGGGCCGAAGAGTGCCATAATTGGGCTTGTGCGAACCGTTCAGAGACACCTTCTTTCACCGAGTATATCAGAGCGCATTCCAGATATAGGTCAAGTATTCAGCAACAATAGTGACAGTAATCGCCTCGGACTGACCGGTAAAGAACAAGTGGCGCGCAGTGGGAATTGTGCGTCGAAGATGGACGATGGTGCAAAAGTGGTACGATTACCGTGATCTGACTGGCAACTTGAGTGTTCCTTCGACCCTTATCTTGATGGGTTGTCTGGGAAGTAAAGTGAATTGTGATTGAATGATATCGGGCCCGACAGGATGAAGTTGCGAAACACTGTATGCTCGGCATGGTTGTAAGTTGCATAAGCAATGGTGAGTGAGAACGAAAGTCGTACCAAACATGTTCCAACTGTTGGTCTTCGGTACCAAAGAATTTCGAAACTATAACGGCGCGGAAGAGTTGCAAACAGGTGACCATACCAGCGCTAGCGTTCACGTTCAGTGGCCACCGTGACCGTGTCTTGAATGCTGTTCGGATCCAACTCACAGATTAAGATTAACTTGAGGTATGAATTATATAATAACACTCATTCCTTGCATTTCCCCCAGTTGACCCTGCGTATCCCCAAGTCATCTAACTCTCGACTGCAGATGACTTTGAAGTCGACAGCATCGGTCTCCGCCGACCACGATCCTAGGCTTCGTCCGACTCCCCCATGGTTGCAGCTCCTTTACCTTTATCTCGTCACAGGGCTCCTTATCGCGGTTCGCCCACACCCCGCCATCCGCGCTCTCCTCACTGCGCTCTTCATATACGCCTGCGTCCAGTTCAGTGCGGATTGCACCTCAGGTCCGGGTGACGTCCTGGGAAACTATGTCTGGGGCAGTAACTTCGGCAGCACCCTCATCGCGCTTCCCCTCTTCTTCTGGCTCGACAATCCGATGAAGTGGCGGTACAGGGACGAAGCTGCCATGCCGGAGACGTACCCGCTCTGGAAGAGGATCTACTATGCCATCAGCATCCTATGGAGCCCCCGCTTGATCGGCTGGGACACCCAGGTCGCCAACGTCCCCCCGCTCATCCCGAAGAGCATGGCGGTCTTCCTCCGGCAGGCCGCCTACACCGTAGTTAAGTCAGCACTCGTCGTCGACCTCGCGGGGACGTACGTCAAGCTCCAGCCGCTGATCGAGCTCCGGGGCACGCCTGGGTTCCCGACCGGGCTCCGTGGCTACTTGATGGCCTCCATGTGCCTGTTTGCGTACTGCACAAAGACATACGCGAGCGTGAGGCTCCAGCACTCGTGCCTCGCGATCGTCTGCGTTGCGACGGGGCTGGGGAACGGGGACCCGGAGATGTGGCCGGACCTGTTCGGGAGCTGGTCGGACGCATACACAGTCCGGCGATTCTGGGGGTACGTCGGGCCACTGCCCCGGCGGGCTAGAACACCTCGCTGAAATAGAGACCCTCCTTCCTACAGACAGACATGGCATCAACTGATTCGCAGGGTGAGCCGAGCCACATACGTTCCTCTCTCCCCCACAGTGCTGAACGCTTTGCTTGCGACGTCGACTCGCATCACACACAGCATTTCTCCGCCTGCGGAAAAGCGGTCTCCTCCACACTGGGGTTCAAGAAGGGCTCAAATGCGTCTTCGTACTCGAAGCTCTACACCGCATTCTTCCTCTCGGGGTTGCTCCACAGCTTCGGCGACCTCGCGCTCGGCGAGCCCTTCGGCAAGTCGATGCCCTTCTTCCTCGCCAACGCCGTCGCCATCACGTTCGAGGACGCCGCCATCTCCGTGGCCCGTCACCTTGGGGTTGGGTCCGCGACCAAAACGAAGGGGAAGGAGGGGCCGCCGCCACGCTGGGTGCGGGTGCTCGGGTACACCTGGGTGTTCGTATGGTTTTCGTACTCCTTGCGGCTGCTCATTTGGTGGACGGTTCCCCATGAGGTTGGGAAAACCCTGCCTAAGTTCTCGATCGTGCAAACGATTGCGCCCGAGTTTCTGTGAGTATTTCATCATTGAGACCAATAGGCTCGAGTGAATCGAGGCTGATGAATAAATCTAGACTCAACTTGATGAAGGCGTCGCTATAATCGGGATGGCAAACCCTAATACGCGAGCGAGCAACCTTGTCAAGAACTAGAGCCGAGTGCATGAGTGTGAAATACTTATGTTACGGAAAGAGGGACTTCATATATGCTCTTGTAAATTGCCGAACATCGTGACACAACACGACGACGGCTCGATAATCCTAGACGGGTACCACGCAAGTTAGAATACCGAATACCAATAGCTTGGTCAGACAAACGTCGGATAATGTATATCTGCTCGATGCTCACATCTAATCTAGGAAGTCGCGATATGCCTCTGTACACGCATTCTTGCCGCCCGTCTAAATCACATCCTGCGCATACAATATGTACGCGCTCAGCAATGAAAGTTTTTAGCGGCCAGAAGGATACATACCCTATGGCAAGGAATGATGCGATCGAAGTTCCACTGTGCGACCGTCTTCGCATCGCGCCGAGTCATAGCCCTGCCAGCAGCCAGAGTAATGTGAATGGATATGAAACATATTGGTGGACACGTACAAGACTCGAAGTTTTGGGCCTTGATACTACGCCCTCCGGCGCCACTTAGGCAGAAACGCAGTGACTGGAATATGCGGTCCCTCGACTCTGGGAAGTCAAGTCACGGCAAATTGTGGTCGAACTTGAACGGCACTGGCAGCCTGTCGTTGCGGAACACTGTATGCTTGGTGGCATGTTGTACGCCGTATTGAACTTGAAGGGATGGTGAGTGAGAAGGCAAGACGTGCCAAGCATGTTCCAGCCGTTGGTCGGTACTAGTTATTGGGTCTTTGCGATGGATCGGGGCATCGGGGGCAAGTGCCACGTGGCACTATCTGAGTATGTACTAGTACTGCCAACGTACCAGTGCCAAGCCCGGTGAATGACGGAGCTCGTGTAGATACACAAACTACCCATTAATGCTCGTTTGAACTCAGACTAGCATGACCACTGCACTACAGCTTTCATCGATTCAATTCTGAAGTGGCCTGATTGCGACACCCATAACGGCGACAGAACGGGCATATGTCGCACACTGGTGCCTGCCGCTCATCACCTGAGCGGGTTCATTGACAAGTAGCAAGCACCTTCATTAGCGGACCTCGCACGTCCGACCTCGCACGTCCGATTGCAGCTTGGTCGGAATCCACTGGTACTTATATATAACCCCCCACTCCCATTCTCCAGGCAACGCTCGCTTCATATTTCCTACCCGCCTGCTATTCAACCTACGGATGAATCACTCGACAATTTGGACTGACCAATCCACTGCGGTGGCCCCCGGGTACGATCAAGTTCCCCCATCGTTGCTGAGGATTTGTCTTCATCTAGTCGTCGCGATTACCATCGCGCTTCGTCCTCGCCCTACCATTCGCGCTGCCGTCACTGCCGTCCTCGTATACATCTGCTACCAACTCACCCTGGGCTGCGCCACCGGCCTGGGCACTTCGGAGGAGTACGCGTCGGGTGTTGGCTGTGGTTTCATCCTCCTCTGGATCCCCCTCTTCTTCTGGCTCGACAATCCGATGAAGTGGCGGTACAGGGACGAAGCTGCCATGCCGGAGACGTACCCGCTCTGGAAGAGGATCTACTATGCCGTGAGCATCGTATGGAGCCCCCGCTTGATCGGCTGGGACACCCAGGTCGCCAATGTCCCCCCGCCCACGACGAAGAGCAGGGCGGTCTTCCTCCAACAGGCCGCCTTCACCGTGGTTAAGTCCGCACTCATCGTCGACCTCGCGGGGACGTACGTCAGGCTCCAGCCGCTCTTCGAGCTCCAAGGCACGCCTGGGTTCCCGACCGGGCTCCGTGGCTACGTGATGGCCTCCGTGTGCCTGTTTGCGTACTGCACGAAGTCGTACGCGAACCTCAGGCTGCAGTACACGCTCCTCGCGATCGTCTGCGTCGCGACGGGGCTGGGGAACGGGGATCCGGAGATGTGGCCCGACCTGATCGGGAACTGGTGGGACGCATATACAGTCCGGCGATTCTGGGGGTACGTCAGGATGCGCTACCGTCCGGACTAGAACACGTTGCTGAACTAGAGGGACCCTCCATCCTACAGACGAACATGGCACCAAATGCTTCGCGGGGTGAGCTGAGCCACATACGTTCCTCTCTCCCCCACAGTGCTGAACACTTTGCTTGCGACGTCGACTCGGACGCTCTCGCAACACACACACCCAGTATTTCTCCGCCTGCGGAAAAGCGGTCTCCTCCGCACTGCGGTTCAAGAAGGGCTCAAATGCGTCCTCGTACTCGCAGCTCTACACCGCGTTCTTCCTCTCGGGGTTGCTCCACAGTTTCGGCGACCTCGCGCTCGGCGAGCCCTTCGGCAAGTCGATGCCCTTCTTCCTCGCCAACGCCGTCGCCATTACATTAGAGGACGGCGCCATCTCCATGGCCCGTCGCCTTGGGGTTGGGCCTGCAACCAAAACGAAAGGGAAGGAGGGGCCGCCGCGGCGCTGGGTGCGGGTGCTCGGGTACACTTGGGTGTTCGGATGGTTTTCATACTCCTTGCGGCTGCTCATTTGGTGGATGGTTCCCTATGAGGTTGGGTCGAAAACCCTACCTAAGTTCTCGATCGTGCAAACGATTGCGCCAGAGTTCCTGTGAGTATTTCATTGAGATCAGGCTCGAGCCAGCCGAGGCTGATGAATAACTGTAGACTCAACTTGATGAGGGTGTCGCTATAATCGGGATGGCAACCCTAATAGTACGCGGGCGAGCAACCTCGTCGAGAACTAGAGCTGAGTACACGAGTGTGAAATACTTACGTTACGGAAAGAGGGACTCCGTATATGCTCTTGAAATTTGCCGGACATCGTGACACAACACGACGACTCGATATTTCGTTACTGAATACCAATAGCTCAGTCCGACAAATGTCAAGCAATCTATATCTGCGATGCTTACATCTTAATCTAGGAAGTCGCGATATGCCTGCGTCCACGCATTCTTGCCGCCCGTCTCAATCACATCCTGCACATACAATATATACTCGCTCAGCAATGAAAGTGTTTAGCAGCCAGAAGGATACATACCCCATGGCAAGGAATGATGCGATCGAAGTCCCACTGTGCGACCGTCTTCGCATCGCGCCTCATAGCCCTGGAGCAATGTGAATGGATATGAAAGACATTGGTGGACCGCACGCATCGAGTACTTACTCTTTGTCCTGACCAAGCCACCAACTGGCAAACCGTCTTCCTGTTCGTCCAGCTGAAGGGGTTCCAGCGACTCCACGAGAAGAACTGAGTTCCACCTGCCAGGGAATACTGCAGAGCGTCGGTGAGCATGGATTAGGAGCGTTCCGACTGAGATGCAGACCTGCTCATGGGCCGGGAAGTTGAAGAGAAGGTCGGCCTGGATGAGCGTTTTGGAGTCCTTGTGCAGGAAGGCGACATCCTTGTTCAGGAATCCTGGAAAGTAACTATGCGGTATTGGCTGGCCACAACACAATAGGGCGGTAACGTTTGGGGGCGGGGCTTACCAGTGTTCAATCTGCCGGTGGGACTCAGCTTTTCCGTGGACGACCATCACGGAATTGTTTGGGACTTACATCATCTTCAAAGCCGTACTTCGTGTTCGGCGGGTCGGCCCCCCACGCTGAAGTACTGACGCATGAGTCTGGCAGATCACAGTCTACAATATATGATCATACCTCCATCGAACTTGAGACCAGCTCCTGCTACCGCTTTCTTCGTCTTCGCTGCGTCCACGGCGATCACTTTGGCGTCTGGATACTCCTTCTTGAAGTCAGCTGGTAACGTCACAAGAATCAGTATGGATAATTATGGCGTATCTGGATATGTTCTGAACGAAGAGATTGCCATACCGAGGAACATATGATGGTATATGTCTGCACCGATGATCCATCTGTCAGGTCGCACTTGTCAGACGCCATCTCGTACACAGTGCCCAGACAGAGATGTACGTGCTTCACTGTGCCGATCTCGCGAAGCTTTGCCTTGGTGGGGTCATTGAGCGGCGTGGAGGCGAGGACCCAAACATCTCCATTGCGTAGTTTGATGGCTGTCGACCGTCCTCCGACGGGGAAAATGTTCATCACCGATAAGGGGCTAGAGAGCAGTGACGATGAGCACTTGTTCGTCCTGCAGCACCCGATATCGCACCATGAGAATGTCCACACGTCTTTTGAGACCTGTGTAGAGCTTGCAGATCAACAATGTGTCGTCACTTGAAGGCGGCTGTCGTACTAACCTCGCGAATGACACAGTTGGAGCCACTCATACCCAGAGTCATAGGCTAGTATGAGTAGAATGAAGGGGGACGAGTGAACAAATGTCGAAAACACATTTCGCTGGCACTGGCCATGCACTGGGCTGCAGGCATCAGATATGAGCGGCCGCGCCCATACGGGAAAGAGTCGGAAGTACTTACTTCGCCACCACCAAGTTACCACCCTTGGATGTGCGCCCACTCATTCGTGCAAGCATCATATGACCATTGAGACGGAAAGATTGCCATTAGAACTGCTTCGGCGAAGTCGGGGAGATTCTGGGTTGGCCGTTTAAGTTCAAGGTGAGAGACGGCCGCCAAGAGACTATGGGACTTACACCCCAGGCAGGACCCTGACGCCTCTTTAAGACCGGTTGGCCGACTGTGGGAAATCGGTCTGAAAGACCTCTTGCCGCATTGTCCGCTCCCCCTACTGTCCAAATATAGTTGGTGTGCGTCTGCCTGGCGTCTGCCCTCGCATTTTCGCGCTCGTAGGTGTCCGCGTCGATCGTCATCCCAGGCGCAGAAATTGTCCGCCCGGACGGTTGAGCGGACGTCCGCTGTCTTGCTATATTTGTCGGGTCTGTACTCATTATTTCGGGTGCCCGTTTCGGGTACCAGTTCGAAAATTCATAATCGTGCGTAGTGCCCTAAATCACTGGCAACCCGAGAGAGAGGCAGCAACTTGGATGTGGACATCACAATGCCCGTGGGCAGCGAAATACAATTCCAACAATGTTATTGATAATAATAGATCGCAAGATGGGGACGATGACCGCTGTCACGATGACCGCTGTCAATATATATACTGCATCAAGATGCCAAGATAGAACGGGAGTGCGACGCGTATACACAACAAAACGTACGACATGAATGAACATAACGGAGGACTTCTAACAACCACCAATTAGCTAGGTACTCGGTCCAGCGGGGTGCTTGTCCACTACTGCCTGATGATCCGTCTCAAATGACGACTGGTGGCCATGTGGACCTCAGGACGACTGTAGACGAGGCTGGGAAGGAGGGGGCAGTGGTGCGTAGGCAAGCTGCGGAGATACCGGCATGGTGGGCACGATCTGGGACGAATGCCCAGGAACAAGTACGAATTGCGGGATGCCTGATGGTCCAGTGGGATGGACAAACACAACGTTTTGATGATTGGAAGGGGGAATGTCATGCTGGGAGAAATAGTACTGATGGGCTCCGTACGGATAGAAGTTCGAAGGGACACTTGAGCGACCGTCCGACGGGACGCCCAAACGAACGTCCGACGGGCTCAAGCGAACGTCCGACGGGCTCAAGCGAACGTCCGACGGGACGCCCAAACGAACGTCCGACGGGACGCCCAAACGATCGTCCGACGGGACGCCCAAACGAACGTCCAACGGGCTCAAGCGAACGTCCGACGGGACGCCCAAACGAACGTCCGACGGGACGCCCAAACGAACGTCCGACGGGACGCCCAAACGATCGTCCGACGGGACGCCCAAACGAACGTCCAACGGGCTCAAGCGAACGTCCGACGGGACGCCCAAGCGAACGTCCGACGAGGCTCCGGAACGACCGTCCACCATGGTCTTCGAGCTGCTGAGGGAAATGTTCACGGGACTAGCTAGATGGGGAATTGCAGAGCTTCCTGCGTCCACACGGGCATCTATGTGAGGATGCTTGCTGGGTAGGTTTGTGCCAGGAGACGGGGGTCGTTCAGCCTGTGGTACAAACAAAGTCAGCCATCCCAGAATATCACCGTGGTTTGGTTTGTACAGGTTACATACCATGACGGCATTATCCTTCTCCTTCCCTTTTCCCTTCCCCGAATCGGGAGGGCCGTCTGAGAGCAGCAGCTTCTCCTTCTTCCCTGCTGGCTTGGGCAACACTTTGGTAGCTCCGAGACCAGGTCGGGACTGCGACACGTGTTGGATCTTCAGCTGCGTCGTGGGATCCGGTTCTGCCTCCGAACCTGAAGAAACGCAGACTATGTCGGGGACAGACCGAGTAAGCAAAGGTTTCGACCTGATGGGCGAAGTTGATATCGGCACTTTCACTGGACGGAACGGCCGGTGAGACGAATCGGACACGGTATCCGATGAGTCGTCGAGTTCGCTAGTTCCCTCCAAGCGTGATCGTGCCTTGCCAGCCTGGCGATGATCGCGACTGCGGCTTGAACCCTCGTGATCGCCGTTGTTGTGGGGGCCGTCGGTGTCAATCTCGGGTTCTTTCTCGTCCTCAGGGGAGTCTTCGTCATCGGGCCGCTTTGGAAGGCTAGGGAAGCCTTTACGATCTATGCGGCCGTCAACGAAAAGACGACGACCATAGGCAAACTTCGAGACGGCCGGAGGTGGCGCACCCCAAACGACGGGTTCGAGGCCGTTCTGCATGCCTGAGAAACTTGTCAATGAAATGTTCGTCAGTTCATACGAGAAAAAATGCTTACGGGTGGAGCTGCCCTCTGTATGGACCTTGAAGTGAACTGGATGATCCGTATCACGGATGGCAAGAACAATCAAGTAGAGCTTATCGAGACTGAGAGCTTGGAGGCTCTTCGGCACTCTCTTCTTTGACTCCTCGTCCTCGTCCTCAGCCTCGTCCTCAGCCTCGACAGCCCTGTTCTTCCTTTTCTGCTTCTTTCGGTGACCCTTCAGCGCCCTCTTCTTGGGCTCCTCGTCCTCGTCCTCGTCGTCAGCCTCACCAGCCTGGTCGTGGTTCCCCTTTCGCGTTTGAGGTTCAGAAATTGGTGGGAAAGGAACACCTTCAGGCCAGTTGATCAAGCCGACTCCGATGTTTGCGAGCTGCCGGCCAAGCGACTTCCAGGGCAAAGACTTCCATTGCTTGATTCCCAACTGATCTAGAGTGAGTGTTTGCCTTCATCAATCCAATTGCATTTGAGTGTGGTATGCGATGGGGACTTACTGAACGCGTTGATAAGGTAATTGGTAATCCATATGCCTAACGGCTTCTGACGTTCCGGATGCTCGCCGTCGAACGTCAGACTCTCGGGCACATCGCCGGCCGGGATCGAGATTGTATGAGGCGACGCCCCCAGCTTTGACGGCTTCCGCGGCTGCTTCCGTATTTCTGTTAAACCCTGGTTGCTGGCGACGTTGGTGGACGCAGCCCGTTGACTGTCAGGCGTATCAAAAGCGAGTTCCACAAGCTTCAAAGAGTAGTTGTTGCTTATGACGTGGCCGGATTAGATCAAACCATGCACTGAGAACACGTACACTTACTAGACGTGAGCCTTGAGATGACTGAGGACACCATTTTGATCAGCGCGGCATCGCGTCTCAAAGAACTATGACATGCGTGGGATCAGTGAGATGGGAAAATTATAGTAATTTTGAAGGACTTACGCCGACGGCATTCTTCGTCTCGTGCACAACCGCCAGCCCGCTATCGGAATTTGGCAGGCTACCAGACAAGGCAAATGCACCACTGAATCCATACAAGGTCTCGTAATTATTCATCTGTATAATGGGTACAACATGAGCGAGCGAAGCGAAGATTCATACGGGGAGATATTACCATCTCAGTCAACTTGGCCGTGGCTTTTCTGAACTCAGTCTTCCGCTCCGAGACTGACTGGCCCTGACCTCCCTTGACTAGTTGCAACATCCGATGTTTCGCCAAGATCGCTTTTGCTCTGTCCAGCCCAACACTCGCCGTGAATGCCTCGTAGCACCGCAGGCGGATAGCCACGTCAGTTTGATCAGCTGAAAATCTCTGTATGTCAAAAGCGCGCCATCCGAGAATGTGTATTACTACTGACCACCAATCGCTTTTTCCGCAACGTCAGTTAAACCATCGTCACAGATGAAAGACAAGAAACTTACAGTCATGAAGACGCGCTAATTCCTGCTTCTCGTGCTCCTTGAAGTATGCGCTGTACATATTCCATAGGTTGCACTTTACGTGCTTGCGTGTGTTGGTGGAAGTCCAATGATCGAAGACTTGCGACGAGGACAGGCCAGTCTTCGCCGCGACGTTCTTCGCCAGTTGCTGGACTTTCTTGAACTCTTTCGCCATGAGTTCGAGATTGGCTTGGGAGATTCTACCAGGTGCTCTTGGGTCATCATCGTCTTCGATATGCTCGTCACCAGACTTCCCGTGGCCGTTATCGAATGCATCATCTATGGTATCCAACCCGGGCGAGCGATCGTCAGCCAAATCATGCCCGGAGGACGGGTCCGCGCGAGCACTGTTTACGTCGGCCTGGACAATCACATGCAAGTCCGCTGGGTTGAGGCGGACGTCCGACGAGTCGTGGCGAACATTTGCGGAGGCGGGGCGGACATCCGACAAGTCGTGAGGAAGGTTTGCTGAGGTGGGGTGAACGTCCGATGGATCGTGGGGGACGTCGGCAGAGGCGGAGCGGACGTCTGCTGACCCCGGGCGGACGTCCGACGAGTCGTGGGGGACGGTTGCGGAGGCGGGGCGGACGTTGGACCAGTCGTGGGGGACGTCGGCAGAGGCGGAGCGGACGCCTGCTGACCCGGGCGGACGTCCGACGAAGTCGTGGGCGGACGTTTGCTGAGGCGCGAACGTCCGACGGATCGTGGGCGGACGGTTGCTGAGGCGGGGCGGACGTCTGCTGACCCGGCGGACGTCCGACGAAGTCGTGGGACGTTTGCTGACCCCGGCGGACGTCCGACGAAGTGCGTGTGGGACGTTTGCTGACCCCGGCGGACGTCCGACGAAGTCGCGTGGCGGACGTTTGCTGAGGCGGGGCGAACGTCCGACGGATCGTGGCGGACGGTTGCTGAGGCGGGGCGGACGTTTGCTGACCCCGGGCGGACGTCCGACGAGTCGTGTGGGACGTTTGCTGACCCCGGGCGGACGTCCGACGAGTCGTGGCGGACGTTTGCTGAGGCGGGGCGAACGTCCGACGGATCGTGGCGGACGGTTGCTGAGGCGGGGCGGACGTCTGCTGACCCCGGGCGGACGTCCGACGAGTCGTGTGGGACGTTTGCTGACCCCGGGCGGACGTCCGACGAGTCGTGTGGGACGTTTGCTGACCCAGGGCGGACATCCGACAAGTCGTGAGGAAGGTTTGCTGAGGTGGGGTGAACGTCCGATGGATCGTGGGGGACGTCGGCAGAGGCGGAGCGGACATTTGCTGACCCCGGGCGGACGTCCGACGAGTCGTGGGGGACAGTTGCGGAGGCGGGGCGGACGTTGGACCAGTCGTGGTGGACGGTTGCTGAGGCGGGGCGAACGTCCGACAGATCGTGGCGGACGGTTGCTGAGGCGAGACGGACGTCTGCTGACCCCGGGCGGACGTCCGACGAGTCGTGAGGAACGTCTGCTGAGGCGGGGCGGACGTCGATGTATCCAGTCGTATGGGTATCTGGTTCGTTCAGGCTCTGTATGTCGCCCTGCGCACCATTTTCCGGTGTACATGTGTGATGAAGGAGGGATAGGTGGGGTTGTGGGAAACCAAGCGCATCGCCAATGCCATGCGTCAAGCGAGACGACGATGGCAGCTGAGCGAGTGGTGAGTGCAAAAGGTTCAATGGCGAGAGACTGGCATTGACATCATCTCCAGTAGCGACTGCGGGGTTCGTCAATCGCTCAACGCTCGTAGGAACCTCAAGGTACACCGGTGGGGAAGCGTTTACGTCCCCTCTCGCACGGTCAACCAGGGCTGAGGCCTTATTTCCTTCCGTGCCAGTGAAGTCAGCTGCAGCACTTGGCGCGAGTGCTGAATCGGAACGCTCATCGACTGCTGTAGCACAAGAGCATTGATGTATGTGCGGTAAACACATCAAGTCACCAAGTTTAGCAACAACGGTGGGCATCAATCAAGTCGACAATGCTCACCGTCTGACAGCTTGCATTGAGACTTGCCGGGTGAAGGACGTTTTGGAGGCTGCAAAGGAGGTGGGATCGGAGGGAAGGTGGTTGCATTCAGCTTGGTCTGGGACGGCTGGAACGGCGTATGGCCTGACTGTTCGGTAACTTGTACCACGGATTAGTACACCAAGATAACAAACATGCCACAAAACAAAGTCACCATTTTCTCCTGCAGGATGCAAGTACTCTGGAGCTCCTGGTGGTACGGAGGCTTCAGTTGAGACGCCTGCGCCCTGAGCTTTGACTTTGGACGCGCTTTTGGAGGTGGCCGTCAACTTGGCGGTGTCCGTCGACGCGGCAGCGGCCTTGATGGCCAGATCACGCTCTCTCTTCTCCTTCAAGCGAGCTGAGCGTGGCTCCGTAGACGTGGTGAAGTCCTTCTTTCGTTTTTTCGGCGGCTTGCGGGGGAGCCCTACTCGGTCATCGCCTGGCTCGTCTGACCGTGGGTTTTTTGGCTGAGCGCAAATCAGACCGGATCCACAACAGAGAGAGCCGCCGCCAACGCACCATCACTGCTAATTCTCCTGGAGTGCTGCACGGAGAGGACCCGTCCTGAGCACTGGGAGGGGGTGGTAGAGGGACACGGAGACGATGACGAATGGTTCACCACACAAAGTTGCACAGGGAATTCGGAAAAGGAAAGCTAGGTTGCACACACGGAGCAGCGGGGCGAAAGATTTTGTCTTGTCTCCGAGCAGTGAGGAACCGATCCTCTCCCCAACACCAACCGAGCCGATCGCTTGAAAATATGGAACACATTAAGAACATAGGGCACCGATCGCGAGACGAAAGGGATACATGCCGGTGGTCTTCGGGGAGGGGATGAGGACACACTCACTTTAGCCGCAGAGAACGCAAATGGTTTAGAATATGATAATGGGAGAACTGTGTGGGGTAGAAAGACAATGGACATTGTGAGTTCAATACGCCTCAAATGACCGAGTACCTTACCAATCAACATCAGGGGATGAACGTCAACCAGGTTTCACGCTGCCAAACACCAAATCTGGATATGCAAACCCCCCGCAAGATGGTGCGTGACACTCTTTGAGCCAAAGCGTTCGCCCGATGAATGGAAGTACACACCTGCGTTATTGGACGCCACATTACTCTTCTGGAACGCCACGTCGCTCCGACGACCCACCGGGCCCATCCGAACTGCATGAGAAAACGGCGTAGAATGTAAAAGACAGCGCAAGGGTCGTGGATGAGTCTCAAGATGCAGAAAGTCAGCCGAATGGTCCTCGACGTGGTGGTACGGCGCGACGTGTTGCACTCTTCCGGCGCTCGTCTGGTTTCCCGCCACCTGCACAGCCTCCATACGAACATTCGCGTGGCCCGAGAAAGATCATTCGCCGGTGCTCGGAAGCTCAACTGTTGCAATCTTTGTCGCGCCCTTGAGAATCATTGCTCGGGCCTGAAGGCCTGATCCCCGAGGGCCACCACGCGATGAAGTCATACACAGATATACACATGTATCAAATGCCACGCCATCCACACCGGGGGCGAAGAAACAGAAACGGCTAGCAGTACATAACGGCCATGCCATGCTGGCGGCCCGTTCAAACACAGAGGAGACAGCGACAAAGGACGACAGTAAAAGCAGGAGGGCAGTGTACCAGTACTACGTAGATGCGAGTATGACGAGGGTGGGGGCTGGATGATGGTATGGATAACGGGTTTGAGAAGACAGCGGGATGACCATTGACGAGAGCGAGAGGATAAGTGAAGGGTGGCACCACAGGGACGAGATAAGGTGACGGCGACGAGCAAGGAACAAGAAATATGTGACGAGAGGAGAGACAATATCGAGAACATACCAGCGCGCCCCAGAAAACACCTATACGATATCTTCATCGACGCCACCCTCTCCGTCAACCTTATCCAGCCCGGCATACGGAGACTCCCTTTCAGCAAGCGTCGGCGACTGTAACGGCTCCGCCAGATCGTCAAAATTAGGCGAGGCAGCCTCGTCGCAATAACACCCACTTCCTCCTTTCATCACCGTGCCCCATAGGAAGTGGCAATGTTCCCATAGGGAACGCTGGATTGAGGCCTGTCGATACGCGTATGCGTTGGCGCCTTCGAGATAGTCGGGCTGTCCCCGGAAGGCACAGTGACCAAGACGTTGCTCCCACCAATGCTCGTGCCACTGGTGGAAGGAGACGACGCGGTTCATCTCATCACGAAGGACCTTGTACTGGCCCATACTCTCCAACGCCCGAGTGCGTACCTTGCACCAAACGAAGCGCAGTGCTGCGAAACAGCACGTGAGAGAAACACCAGCTGGTAACCTGTGAAGTACTAACTTTGACGTAGGTTCTTGTTTTGAGACATGTCCTGGAGATGCGCCGGGAGGAGATGCGAGGTGCCGCCGGTGAACCAGATCCACGACATGTCCGCGGGGCGGGCAATGTCATAGTCGGTGATGTACCGAATATCGCTGTCGACAAGCTCGCGCAAGTAACCCTGCCACCTAGTCTTGCCAAGAACGAGAGCGAGCCCCACCAGGGCGCGATATGCGGTGCGGTACCGGCAGGCATTGAGGTCAATCTCGAGCTGAACTGCCTCCACAACGCCGTCCATCAGGCTGTCTCCCACTCCCACTCCCACCTCCACACCGCCGCCCCCAACCTTGGCCGCGCGAACGTAAGCAAGGACCTCAAGATGCCCGCGAAGATCAGCTAGAGAGTCGTAAGCTTGAGCCTCGCGCAAACGCCACTCATACTTGAGGAGGTTGTCAGGTATGGATAGATCGGAACAAATCGAGGAAGGGAGATACAGCGGTTGAAGGGGTGGTGGGACCGAACGAAGTTCTTGCGCGCGTTGTGCACGTATCAACGCTACTCCAGGTATGAGAGTCTCCTCCGCATCGTGCCATGTGTCGATACGACACTGCAGGGACTTTCGCTGCTGGCCGATTGGAATTGGACTCGTTCGGGAGCAGTGAGCTCAAGGCGCGATCGCCGTCTAGCAGGCCAAGATGAGAATGGAGATGGGACACAAAAGCTTGAGACTTACTGCTCATCTTCGAGTTCCAATCCGGTGAATAGAACTTCACTGATCAGGTACTTGTCGGAAGCCTTGGCTGAGCAGCGAGTCGACATCATCTCTTCTTCAACAAGGTCTGCGAAGATATATTTCGGCTCAACTCTAGAAAGGTTTAACTCTGGTTAGAGCAAGTTTCGAGGTAAAATCCATAACACATACGAGAGTGCCTCATCTCGCACAGGTCCTGGTTCCCCTGCAAGTCCTTCTCCCACCACAGCGCACTTTGATGCCATTGCTGCACGTCGCGCCACAGGAATGCATTGGGTTAGCACCGAAACACCCGATATCGCGCTCGTACTGCGGCACGACAAGCTGGGCGCGCTGGAGAAGAGCTACAGCTAACGAGGAGACATTGAGACAATGCGTAATGAACGTTAAAGATGACGCACGCATGGCAGTGATCAGATCCCAGTTACGGGTCTCGAAGAAATAATCGGTCATGTTGGGCTCTTGTGCAGCCTTTGAGTTGAGATCGACATCCCCATGGTGTTCACGGTGCTCGTCGCGATGGAGCACATAGCGGCAAGCGGTATTTTGGGCACGTTTGAGAAGGTGTGCGCCAGGAAAGAGAGGTGGACTGTACGAGAAGGAAATGTCAATGCCTTGAACGTGGCACAGTGGGAGGTGAGGCGGCGTGAGCCACCCATAATGAACATACCTTTCTCGGAGCCCACCAATATGGTGTCCGCGCTTCAAACCGTGGGGACAGGTGATAACTGAGGACTGGAAGTCGTTCACGTGCCCATTGAGCAAATCGACGAGACTTCGCGGAGCTGCACATTTCAAGTCATCGAGGAGAGACGTCAGTAAGTGTTTGCAGCATCTAGCTGCAAGAAATAGTAGGATGGCTCACCGTCAGGATAGACACCCAACCTTGCCTCCCTCAACGTTTGGTCGCGTTTGAAGAAGTTTGCATGGATGGTTTGGAACAGGGACCGTAACCAGCTAAAACATGTCAGTTAAAGCATAGTCGATTGCGTCGTATAGCAGTACAGCATACCTTTCATTGTCCCGCTCCTCGTAGTCCGACATATTTTTACCCGGTTGGGGACACGCCGGGCAGTCAGTGCGCAGCCGCTGGCGGAGTGGCGGCAACGTCGCTACCCTCATGACCTACGCCGGCGCGCTTGAGGGTCTTCACACGCATCCACTCGTTGACCATGGCGACGAAGGCAGGCAGGCGATCCTAGGTATAAGTATGCATTAGAACATCCTAGTCAAACATTGCCAGATTCGTGCTTAACACAACTCACGGCGGTACGTTGATTCGGAATTATCGGTTAGACGTACTAGGCATTGATAATAGTCCGAGAGAGAGAGGGAGTCGATCGGAAACTCGAAGAGCATGGGCGTGTTCGAGGAGTCGAAGCGTCGCTGCGGTACAGCGGTTCCACAGTCGTTGCAGGAACCACCGTTGGCGGACAACTTGAACATCAAATGGCACAGCTCCTCGCAGCCGCAAAGTCGACGCTTATCGTGTGAACACCAGTCAAGTCCAATACGACAAACAATTCGTCGATGGGCGGGATAGCGTTAGTGCACGGACACCAGTGGGGTGACCCAACTGAGCGCGTAAGCCAAGCTTTCGGAGAATGCGACTACGAAGTTGTCGCCCGACCACCTCTGTGATAGGACAGCACCGTCCATCAGTCACGCCAACAGTTGAAGGAGTCAGGATGCTCACCTGGATGCGATGCAGAGGGTGCCGTGGGTGAGCTTCCATGCAGCATGGCACACAGTACAGCCCCTGATCGTCGCGAGTCGTCGCAGCGCAGACCCACCCAGCGATAGAGGCGTACTGAGCATCCGATGCAACGTTTGCTAGTGAAGTCACGCGCCCTTCCAACCGGAGAAGTTCGGCAATACATTTGCCAACCTGAAACCCAGTGGGTATATAGGTTAGACTTCTCAGCTCGCTGGCTCTCAAACAGTCATCACTGTGATATAGCTAACGTAGCACATACCTCACTGCGGGTACGCGGAATCAGATCAGGGCCAGAAGACGAGAGAGATATATCGGTGTCATCCCTGCTGCGCTCGCGTAAAAACGTGTTCGGTACCCCGAGGGGAGATAATCTGAGGGCGACTGTCGGTGAGGGTGAGGGTAGATCGCGAGCTCGAGAACAGGGGGTCGGGAAGCGTCTATCGCGGGACATGTTGTTTGCGGGTGGTGCTGTGGACATGTCGCAAGGCAGCTGTGTTGTTGTCGAGGCGAGGGATTCTCAGGAGACGTGGGTTGCCTCGCCTGGTCAGAGAACGGGGAAAGTTGTGAGAGGATATGCGCAAACGTCGCTCGGACCCCCACCATGGTGCTGTCAGTGGGGAGCGTTGGGGATGGACAGAGCTATTGCCATATATCATTGCTCGCTTCAAAGCACGTCCGGAACTTGCGCACATTTGAGGAAGCACTCACAGAATTAGTGATCGGAAATTTCAGGGTAAATTCTGATTGGTCGGATAACATGGTCAGCTCAAATGACACGTATGGTGATCCAATTTGACCAGGACGTTGACCTGCACGTTGAACGTTGACCTCTTCGAATATGGCACAATGGCACAATGTTCGACGAGGTTCCAAAGGAATCTGTTCCTCTGATGCTAGATATTGGCACGCCCCGCAACTCCTTGTGACCGTACTATCAGATAGAACTTAGAAGACAGAGGTGGATCTAGTTGAGAAGACGGCAGCTGCCGAGTCGTGCTGTGATGGGAGGTGAATCGACGGTTGAAGCGCTCTCCTCAGCAAAAATCCAAATCCTGGATGGATCCAGAGGCATCAGATCTCGAGGATATAGCTAAAAGACGAGTAAGGGAAGGCAACAAGGGATGCGTCTGACGAAGGTTGTGACTATTCTTGAATGCTGTACATGTACATGCCCATAGGATTAGGAAACCTTCGGATTCCAAAGTGCATGGAACCGATGTTCTGCTCGCTGAGTTGGGTGTCGTAAATCTGATTGCAATTTGCTGAATATGACATCATGGCTGCTACCCCCTTGCTTGGTCAGGAACAATTCTGGCAGTAATATCTACAAGGATGAGGACACCCGTCTAACAAGATATATTTATCACGACACGGACGCGAAGCGAGATATGGGAGCATGCGTGCGCGAAGTACGAGGAGCGATATGGGAAAATAGGCGGGGGTGCATTATCAGTAAGCGAGGGACACGAGACAGCGTGCGACGTGGAAAATTCCACGGTGGAGGTGGAATGTTGCTTTTCAAAGTAGCCAGACACACCAAAACGTTCTAAGAAAGGGCGGCGGGCTCTCCATCCGTCTAAGGCGATTCATCGCAGTCGTCGTACATCGCCTTTACGAGCTGCTCCCCGAGATGCAAAGAACATTTGGGAACCTCAGTCAAAACTCCCTGACGCCAGTCAATAGTGGGGTAGGTGGACTCGATGCGCCGGAGAATGGCGTGCGTGGACTGGGGTAGGTCGTGGTATTGAATGACATGGTTGAGCAGGGGCCGAAATACGAGGGGGAGGGCATGCATGGGGACGACGTGCTTGGAGACAACGACGTGCTGCCCGTCACGTTGCCCAGGTGCAACGTGGACATACTCAACGGCCAAAAGCGCGATGAGCTCGGCGCGCCAGCGAAGGGCGAGACTTGCTCAAAAATCGCGGGACGGCGAGTCGGCTTGATACCGCCCGTGGCGCGAAGCACCATGACGGCGGGGTAGTACTTGCAGATTGGGTATGAGTCGTTCTGGAGTAGATGACGGTGGGAGCCCGACGAAGATGGTCATCGTCAGAGCTGGGAGACAGGGGCGCCGACGACACGGCAGACGGCGGGGAAAGCGAAGAACGAGGGGTAGAACGTGCCCGACGAGCAACCGTCTTGCCCTTACCGGACCCGAGAGCGTCGGAGGGTACAGCGATCGTACGATCAGTGACCGTGAGACGCGTCGGGGAAGCCTCGTGCTCCGTATCGTTGCCTAAATGCACCATGAGAAACAGGGTTGAGACTAGACATACTGTGAAACCTCTCACCATCGTCACCGAGCGGTTCGCGAAGCCTCCCTATTTCGGCATCCCGGGCGTGCACGGCCGTCTCCAAGACGTCGATGCGAGACCTCAACGCTTCGAAGAGGTGGTCTAAGTCAGGCCTAGGGTGTTCAGCTCCGTCCAAATCCGGCATCGCAATAGCTAGCCGGGACATCTCACGTTTCATCATGTTTGCCCACTCCAAAACGTCCTCTGTACGCCCTGGATCGTAGACGGAGTACGCGAGCTTAATGTGAGATTGGCCAGGGAGGGACATGTACAACGTCTGGGAAGAGATTGGCAAAGAGGAGTGGCTCGGCTGAGACGTCGATGAAGAAAGAATGAGGCCCTGCTCGACCCAGCGTCGGGACGAAGTTTGCGGAGCTTTGGGGTCGTCCGGCGCACCACCGTCATGACGGCTTTGGGGTCTGTCCCACCGATCCCTGGCAATGGTCGCGACGTGCTCGGCGAAGGACTGAACCGAACTGGCGAATACCGGAGCGAGAGTAGAATACTCATGAAGAAGGACGATGGGAAGGAAAACACGGAGTTTCGCCTCCTCCGGCGTCTGTTCAGTCTTGGGGTGGTCCGTTCCTGAACCGTGTGTCAGCTTGTACCGAATATAAGTGATTGGCAACGCAATATGGACGGAAAGGAGACTCACGCTGTCCATTATAAGCTGCATCATGATATATGGTGTACGGATGTGAGTTCGCCAGTTAGGATGCTGGTTATCGAGGTCTGGGTGATAGGTGGAATGGAGACCGCTAGCGGAGAAGCTATGGCGACCGTCATTAGTACCATTGAATGTTAGAAATCGATGGCCATCACCCGCAAGCAGCTCTCGGGCTCGTTAACGAGAAGAGGAGGACATGCAAGTGATATACCACAGATGCGGTACCCTCCACCGTGAGGATACACTGGTCAAGAGGAAGGATGCCAGAGGGTAGCTTGTTGCCTTGTGGTGCCATGACCGGAGAGCGGAGAAGCGAGACTCACAGAATTTGATATTATAGCCTCCGCGCGAGTAGCATGTCCAACTCGAGATACATTCACGGTTTGACCAAGGCAGCACGCCAAGCACGCGTTCAGTAGGAACTGGGCAAAGGGTCACGAACACGATCAGGTGCGCGGGGCGTGGAGGATGTGGTCGTGGGGCGCGCAAGCATTAATATTAATCACTGCGTTTTAGCCAGTATGCCCGGAGGCTTGCAGGGGTGCTGACGGCGAATTGTGGAAGTGGATGGATGGTTGCCAGTGTGGCGAAAGTTTTGAATGTATAGACAGGGAATTTCCTTGCCCCCATGCAACCGAATTTTCGGGTGAGGAGACGTGCGCCAGGAGAGATTGTGAATGTTTTTGCACGTTGCCACATTGAGTTTCCGGGGGTCCGGCAACTGGGCGTCTCAACCTGGTCTCAACTGTCCGGCAAGGTTTCAAAAATTTCAATTCCTTGTTTCTTGCTCCCTCCTACGTTCGCAACCGCGAGTTGCGCGTGTCTTTCCACCTCCGCCATGACATGACATCCCTTCTCCTCTGGGTTACTTCCCACTTGCTATATGATGCTCCCGTTCTTGGTCCTGGAGGTCGCTATCCTCCAAGTCCCGGCCGCCATTATGCTCCAAGTCCGACCAGTCCTGAGCTGCGTTCCTCCTCAGCTTACTTGACCTGGCCCCGCGAAACCGAGGTTCAAGCAGCGGACTTGTCTTGGAAACCGTCAAGGCAAGTCATTTCAGACCACCTCGAACGCCTTGAGAGCACTTTGGTTGGCCCACTCGGATGATGGCTCGTCGGCGGTTTCCTTATGCACTGGTGAGGGGGTGTGTGGTACCTAGGGTTGGTCAACGGTAGTCTCGAGAACACCGGTATGTATGTGCTCAAAATATCGGCGCCAGATACCCTCACGACTGGTAGTATCACGTCGACGGAAGCTTTCAAGCTCTAGCTCCCCACAGCGCCCCTTCTCTTTCTGCATCTGTCGCTTGCTCACAATGCTGTCCGGTGTAAGTCGTCCCGCTTCATTTCGATTTTCCACGACGCTGAAGCACCTAGACCTCCTATCTAGCATCACAACTCACCATACATGGCGCTGGTTATCGCGCGCGTCGTCGAGTCGAGCGTTGTTGACTCATTGTGGCTGATACATCGTCAAGTTGGATTCGTCGGTACGTTATCTTCTTCCGATACTGTCGTCACCCATATAGCATATCTATTGCGTAGGACGCGGCAGAGCAGGTTGTGGATGGACGATGCACACTACTGTATACCATAGCCATGGGTCTGTCTTTTCCCTTCACGGTATATAATTAGTATTTCTGGATAAATTGAGAAAGGATGTTCGAAAGTCCCAGAAGTACAAAAGTAGCCGGGGCGCCCGATACCGGCCGAACATATCATGTTGGAGTTTCCAGACGGTTGTAAGGGCTCTGCAATGCCATGTTGCCGACGTGGGCTGACCCGCTACACTGATTTGCTTGAGGCTAGGAACATCTGCGACTGCAAGTGGACAACATTTCTGAACCCCATCAATTCGACATCGACCTAGGCCTGCAACTATCCCTAGATATGACGCTTTCCGATGATTTCCCCTGTGCCTACGCGCAATTGCTGACCTTCAGCAATGTCCGGAAATCAGGTGTACATAGGATGATTCCTGAATGTTCCGACAACCTCCTTTACGCAGTGATGGGAAAAGCGTGTTCGCCATGGAAGGCTCGCGACGTTGCTGTTGCTTCAGGAGTTGGTTAGGACAGTTGGCGTGGACCGAATAGAACTGTTTGTCTGCTCATATGAGACTGACATCAGACTGATGACATCATCGGTCAACCTCGCGCTGGCCTTAGATCAGATCCAGTTCGTGAAGGCTGCTGTGAATACCAACTAAAGCCCAGATATTGGGGGAATTTCACTCAGATTTTAATGAGGTGCATACTTAGTTCTCCTCGCCGATGGGTCCGCTCTGACAATATATGCGGACCTCTTTAACCTACGAGGCGTTGTCCTGATAAAAAGCAGCGATTAGGCACGTCTTGGCAGGCTCAGGACCGTGTTCCCATTAAAGTACAGCAGTCAAAGCAAATGGTGAAACACGCGTGAAAGCAAACTCAGACGTGTTTAGAGACAAAGCGGCCCCATCGTTCCAGTATAGGTTGAATAATGAGACTCCATTCCCGGCCGCAGCTATGACCCTGGAGGCGTCTGAACGTAAATATCTCAACGTGGCGAGAACCACCTATTTAGATATAAGTAGGCGAGATGTGGGAGCAGAGACAGCTACGAACAATCTACGCAGCGCGCGTGTGGTGTAGTTTTACCGGCGGGGTGGGACTTGACAGCAAGATCAGTGAGCTCGAGGTGAACCAGGCGTTCGAGCAGATCGCAATATGGAACGAGACTACGGGCTCGCAAGCGTGCCTTCGCCGGGTAATGGCCAAGCAAGAATGGCTCCAACGATGGACAGCGACGGCGGTGCTCTGAGAGACGGCAGCGATGTCGTTCGTCGCGACCGACCTTGATATGTACAAGGTCGGGGTGGCGTCGTCTGAAACCAACGAGTCGCGCAATCGAATATGAGGACATTCAGACAGCATACCTTGCAGTTCGGCGTAAATATAGCCCGGCCCGTCCGACTTGGCTGGAGTAGAATGCATAAGATGCGAAGCAGGACTTGAGTCCGGGGCTCCAAGCGCGAGGATGAATGCTAAGGAGGCGGTCAGCATAGTGTAGCAACAGCATGTAACGCACCGCAACTTTTGAAAGCGAATGGTGTGGGCGGCGTGCGTGAAGCGGCGCAAAGTCTTCTCCGACAGGATCTCATCCTGGTGTGCGTTGCAATGAAAAGGGGCGTCCGCCTCGGGAAACGGCAGAGCATTGGCGATGGGAACCAGGGTCTTGCAGCGGGTGCAGCGGGCGTGGTGTCGACGCGCGCCATGTGAGAAGTTGGCGCGGTAGGTCTCGGACAGAGCGGAGCGTAAGTCAAGGTGGCGAATACAAGCCCGCCAGTGGTAGCCACGGAGGAACCAGACACAAAACCACGGGTTGCCAAGAAGCGTCGAGTAAGTGCAGTAAGAGCCGGGAGTAGCAGGGCGATGTAGATTCAGAGGAGGAGAGGTCTATATGTTCAAAGAGCTCCGCGTTGTCGGTCGGCGGCGGCGAGCGTGGAGCAACCATGCAAACTCAGACGTAAATCTACACAGTATACTGTGAGAAATCCACAGACATCGAAGAAAATGAAGCGAATACTTACAGACCAGAGGGATTGTCAGCGGTGCTAATTAGCCGGAAGAGGCGCGAACGATCGCGAGTCAAGGGACGGGTACAAAATGAAGTTTATTTCCAGATTGCGCATTGTAGGCATTACATATTAGAACATCGAGAGTCTGCTCGCGACACAGTCAGATCCACAATAAACGTGACACAGGGCGACGTTGCTTACCGAAGTCTAGATACAAGACAAGGGGTTGTGCCGAATCGTCCAGAAACACGGATACTGGTCTGCCGCCAGCTCCAGCCCAGGGTCCTCCACTCCGCCCACCGTCACAGCGATAGGACAGTGGAAACGCTCAGCAGGAAGAACATCGAGTTTTGTTTGCTGCTCAGGGAGGGCATGGTGAAACAACCCGCGGCGCATGGCGATCAGGCCATTCGCGGACAACAGGATGCCCAGTGCGGTGCCTTGGGCGTCCAGTTCCTTGTGCGATATTTGAGCGGGTTCTGGGCGTGGGCGGCCCAGTCGCGAGCCGTCGCCGAGACTGCTGCCTTGCTTCGTCCGGCGGAGCACCATCCCCCTTCGCCGCCGTCTTGATTCCAGCCCACTCCGGTCACCCATGGCAGGCGTCCATCGCGCGGTCGCGCCGTTGGGAGGTTTCGGCCGGGCACCGGCCAGATATCATCTCAACGAGTGCCGGGTTTGAGGTACACACCACGCGCCATGTCTTCCGCCAAAGTAACCTCAATTCTGTTCGGCATAACCACAGGCCGCGGCGTAAGTTGTTTGAGATGCCTGAAAAACTGTGCCACACAAGTTAGTGGTGCGCACGGGAGCGGCGTCACGATGCGGGGTTCGCAAGTTATGAACTGCGACCTGTCCGCGGAGACGGCGAAGTCTCGCCCTCTTGATGCGCACTCGCCGAGAACGGAACTCGAGCTCTTCGACGCGGTGTTCTCCCTTCTGCCCCTCATTCCCGCCCGCTCTCCGTCTTGCGCGCGCGCCCGACAGCACAGTTTAGAAAGCGGGCGTCCGCGCAATGTGTCGGAGGATGAGAACACGCAAATGAGCGGACTGACAAGCTGGGCGCACCATCGACAATCTGCGGCGTATCCGCATCTGCCCTCACGCTAACACCCCCTCGAACACATTCTAGCCCGACCGATTTGGTTGGAATCCGCCTTTGGACATTACCGAGGTCCGGATGTTAGATCCGTTGTTGCTGGGCAGCGGACCAACCTGAGGAACTGCGAGAATCGTCACGCCGTGGAAGATGAAGGACAGAAACGAGCGCACACTGAATCTGAATTCTCCACCCTCAACACTGTCGGGTCGTACGCCCCGTGTTTGCAGTTCGAGCACCAGACAGGCGATGAATAGTAGAAAGTCGATGGCGATGAATACAGGGAGGACTCGCGGTACTATGCATCGGAAAATGGAACTCACAGCTTCATGAGGGTCATGCAGTTCGAGCTCTCCACGTTCTGCGCAGGGTCCTGGCCAGTCGCAAGGAAGACAGCAGTGAGGATGTTCGCCGCGTGCGCGTTGAAGCCGCCGACCGAGCCCGCCAACGCGCTCCCGATGAGGTTCTTCTTTTATATTGACGTTGCACAGCCTCTCGACTGTCGTTTTCAGCACGCTCTTCACGACCTTGCCCGGGATGGCCACCTCCGCAACGATGCTCTTGCCGCGGCCCTCTATCCAGTTGATCGCCGCCGGCTTCTTGTCCGTGCAGTAGTTGCCCGACAGCGCGAGCACGACCATCTCGGGGAACTCACGCCCGAGCACCTCGAGCGCCTTCTCCGTCACCTTCGAGATCATGTTCATGCACATCACGTCACCCGTGCGCGTCGCGAACCGCACAAACAGCGCGTGGCCCGCCATCGCACACTTGGTCTTCTGCAACTTCGCAAAGCGCGACGTCGACTCGAACGCCTCCTTGATTGTCGCGTAGCCGTCCTCGGACTCGATCCATGCCCTGGCCTCTGCAGCGCGAACGATGGACTGGAAGTCGATCGCAGGTCCACGGGTCATGCCATCAGCGGTGAGGACGGTCGTGACACCTCCACCAGCGTTGAGAGCCTTGCAGTCGCGAGAGGTCGACGCGACGAGGTGCCCTCGGCGGTGGCCATCGGGATCGGTACATGAGCCTGTCACTTGAGCGGGCGGCTATACCGGCGGAAGGGCATGAAGCGATGGCGTTTCGCAGCGCGCCCATCACGCCAAAGTAGTCGTAGTCCTTCGCCGGGGCGGCGAGTTCTCGAGGTCTTGGTTCGCGAAACACGGGCTGTACGGGTCAAATTAGCCTCGTCTCCAGGGACACGGCGCGAAGGCAGAGGCTATCACTTACAAATGAGGGCACGGCCAGTTTGGGCGGCGCGGTCGAAGTATCTTCGGCGTATGGGGCGATCTTGCCAGTCTGGCACAGCCGCGATGACCTCCTCGTCATTCAACGTCTTGGCGCGACCGATACGGGCGGGGCGTTCGAAGGCGTCGACACTGCCAAGTATTAGTGACAATCGGGAGGTGCAAGAGTAGAAAGAGATAGAAAGTCGATGGTTCATCTTTATCTACATAATTTGGGATGTTGATAGTGCGGAGGGTCGAGTGGTAGTATCGCACAATTGCGAAGGAGGTGGCAGAGGTGCTGCAAGCGTCGTCGGGATTAGCAGCGAACAGGATCCTGAATACATGACTCAGCGTTCGTTTTAGCGTTCGCGTACAGTACAATATTGGACGATGCAAAGCTCGCTTACATAAAACAAGATTCTACACACCCTCTCGAGCGAAGAAAAGTGCGAGGGCAAGGCGGAAGGGAAGGGAATAGCGGAGAAATACAGAGACAGAAAGATCGAGAGAAATGGCGTGGAGTGCGTCGTAATGCACCCCTGAAGCATGCAAGCTACCATCGCTCCTTCAAACTCCTTCATCGGCGCCCGATCGTGTATGCGCGGCGTGCTTGATCAGGGTGTCATCTGGGCGATCGCGGGCATGGCGATGTCGGGCGGTAGCAGTGATCGGGGATAATAACAAGCTGGCGGGTTTCGTCGTCGAGGCGGGTGATAGCGGGTGGGGTCAAGCTGCGTCTATGATGGGCGCAAATCTGCCATTCATTGCGAAAGAGATGAGAGAAATGGTACCCTTAGAGGGAGGGTAGAAACCAACCTACCAGTGCTAGCAAGCTAGAACCCCGGTGTCCTCGTTCCGGTGCTTCGCTGTCAAAGGGGCGGTAAGGGCCCTGCTTCTGGAGGCCAGTATACGCCCCACAGATTAACATCGGCCACTGAATCCAAGCTTGGTGAGCTACCGGAAATGTTCGTACATATCTAATGCACTCACTGTCCAAATCGGCATCCGCACGCATGAGGGCAGCCGCTCTGACCCTCTCACTGGCCGCCCCATGCTTATCTATGGCTTCCTTAATGTCTGCGAGGTTATTGGTGACTTGGGCGCGAGAGCAGATGATAAACAAGGAGAGTAGCCAGCCACGGGCATGTTCACGATCGCTGTGCGCGACCTGCAACTCCCGTCTAGCATATTGGACGTGGCGTTCACGGGTGAGCCGGGAGTAGTTTTGCGCGAAGTGGAGTAATATGTCGGCACCAGCACGCAGATCGTCCGGTTGCTCTGCTAGGAATCGGTACAACTGGCTGAAGTGGTAGTCGGTATAGGAGGGATCAGCGGCATCCGGCAGCTCGCGTACATGGCGAATGAAGTCATCGATGATGGAAGAAACTAGCGATGGGTGGTAAGCATAAACGGGAGAGCGGATGTTGTCCACGAATTGGTAGAGTCGTTCAAGCTCTTCAGGAGTGACGTTGGCCATTTGGATGGGAGAGGATAGCAACCTGTGGCGGAGACAGAGACAACCAGGGCTAAATAATGATTGCTCACTGAAGGAATGGGAAGGAATGGGAACGAAGATCGAAGCACCGGCGGCACGTCGTGTGCCATTACATAACTTCTTTCTTACAGAAGTCATTGCTTTACCAATCGTGTTGGATGGGCGCGACGGCGTTGCGACCTTATCTAGCGTCACTAGCATTAAAATGTACGCTGAGGACCCTCACCGCGAAGGCTGCCCCACTCCATGGCTCCCGCGAACGCCTCAGGATGATAGACGGGAAACTCAGTAGATCTTCGCCCATCCGCAAGGGCACACCTCGCCTCGTATGGGACTCCACAGACATGATCGCGGATCAGAGGAGCTACGTTGATTCGCCCGTCCATCATTTACATGACCAGGACGTACCCGCTCTATTCCCTCATCCCCCACTCGACTGCTCGGGGTTATTGATATCTGGAGCTCGGTGATCGCGCGGTTTGACAGCGAATAATCCAAAAAGGAAACAGATACTGGCCTCCTGCGGCACTCGGTGCAGAGAGGGGTTCCAGTGGAAGTCACCATAGTGAAGATTCGTGGTCAAAAAGGGCACGAAGGTCCCTTACCGCAGCACCCCGCGGTCGGGAAGATGGTTCTTCCTGATGAAGGTTAAGTCAACGCCGACGACAGACGAACTTATGTCGCGGGTCCTCGGTGTCCCCAATGCGTGCAGTAGCGTTTGGGGTGGGGCTTGTGCTGCAGCAGTTTGCCAGGAGACGTATAAAGGGCCGCTCTGGTCTAGACCTCACACTCGCAGTTGCCCCCATACTTCATCCCACCCGCCTCCCAAACGTAATTGCGTCCCATGGCCAAGACGTCCTCCACATCACCCAAAAAGAAACGGCTCCGGCCGAACATCAAACCCTGCTTGCAATGCGCGTGGGCGGGTCATGCTGACACCTGCCAGTACAGACACGGGACCCAGAGTTGCGAGCGCTGCTTGGAGTTGAAGCACGTTCTGCAATGCAGTGGTGTCAAAGGTATGTCGGTGTTCTTACTCACGCCTGAGGTCACCGACATTGGGTGTAGATATATACGCAGATGAGACGGACCTCCAAGTCCCCACGTTACTCCGTGACCTGTATTCCGAAATCAAGTACAACCACGAGCAAGAGGCCGCCCGGAATGAGTGCGTGGGGAGGCTGGAGCGCTGGATGGGGAAGGCGCTGAAGGCGCTTGGATACGAGGATGAGGGTGAGAGTAAGGAGGAGGAGGATAAGGAGGAGGATAAGGAGGAGGAGGAGGAGGAGGAGGAGGAGGAGGAGGAGGAGGAGGAGGAGGAGGAGGAGGAGGAGGAGGAGGAGGAGGAGGAGGAGGAGGAAACGAACATCGAGGAGGCAATCTCCGACGAGGAGGAAAAGCAGAACAGTGACGAAGACGATGACCGGCGGGCTGCTGATGACGAGGATGCTTCGAGCGATGACGACACCAAGGCGAGGAAATCGACGAAGGGTAAGGGGAAGGCCGGGGTGAAGAAGACGAGCTCCAGAGATAAGAAGCCCGCGTCCACGTCGTCGGAGAAAGTCATCAAGAAGTCGCCTGCGTCAAAGAAAACCCACGCTCAGGTAAGTTCCCAGTGCACTCATTCAGTTCAAATCACTGACGTTCACATGCGGTCGTTGTTAGCAGCCTTCGTCGAGCAAGGGGGCAACGAATAGTGGCGTCTCGGCCTCCGGGTCTAAGTCCTCCAAAAAACGCAAGGCCGTGAGTGTCTTGCCACGCAACGGGGTCTATTCAGGTTACTCACCTTCAACAGAAGTCGTCGGCGCCGTCATCCAGGTCCACGAAGCAGGCTCGGAGATAGGGACACAGGATGTGGAGACTGTATCTCAGGTCAGTGCTCTGCTCTTGTGTATAGTGAGGATAGTTACTCACCACTTTCCTTTGCAGTCTCCCCTCGTGCGAGATCCCCGACATCGGCACACACTGGCAGTCCTCTCCCCGCATCACCTCTTCTTGACCTTGCTGAATGTAGTAGACGAAAGGTGAACGCATGTGTAGTACAATGGTGGTCGAAATAGCACACGAGCGAGCGGAAGAGAAGAGTCACGATCACGTCAGCCGGACGCTGTATGCTGTCGCGCCGAGCACGAGGAACAAGACTGTGCATCTGTGCGCGGTGAGGTACTGCGCGTGGCTTCTTCATGCTCGTTGGCGGCGCTTTGAGACTATCATACGGCGACTCTCGGACACTGAGTGCTTTGGGAGGTCTCCATGCAAACGGCTGGGACACGATAGTGACCATTGCGCCCTCAAAATGGCGTCGTCTCGATGAAGGCGATAGCAATGCCTTCTAAGTTCTGTGGAAAAAGGCGCGAGACCCCACGAGACCCGCCCCCTACTGCAGTGTCGGTCACGCCTCGTACTCGCGCTCCCCTTTCTATATGTTCTTGTACCTCCTCTGCGTAGTCCTGCAACCAACGTCGTGGCCGTCATCGCCGCCGCACATCATCATCTTCCCGGGCGGTGTTGTCCTCGCCGTCATCCGTCATCTTCGCCGCCACAGATGTCGTTCTCGCTATCTTCTCAATCGTCCTCGCCGTTGCTCGTCCGATTCATCATGAGTATGGCCACCGCAGCCACTCTTCGCCATCGTCCTACGCGTCCCGATTTCCTGTCGCTGCCACGGTTGACACCGCTACCCATCCAAAGCGCATCCAGGGCGGCCTCGGTAAGCGAGGAAGAGAACGACAAGACTAACACGGGGTCCAAACGGAAGCGGGGAAAGGTAATGTTGTGCAACGGTGTTTGGAAACACTGGCTAACAAGGATGCAGTGAGCGAGGGGCGGCAGGCGAAGCTCATCAAGGCAACGGTGCGAGTCCTCCGGGATGGTAGCAAGGAGAAAGACGTTGTCTGCAAGAAGGAGGAAGAGTAGTGATGGGAGAAGGGCTTCGTCACCACGCTTGGCGCCTCATGCACGTCACACTTTGTGTTTCTTGTCATGCATCAAAGTGAAATCATTATGACCACGGCGATCTGAGGTTCTAGGATATGAAATGTACTACGAGAAAAATCATGGTAATTAGCATCCAGAGTTGATTGATGTCACTGAAAGGGGCATACCTGTCCCTCCGGTGACCAACGGATACCACAGTCATCATCACCACCAACGGCCTGATACTATCCACCATCCCACACCCCTATCCGCCTGGAGGTCTCCGCATTGAGGTTGGATGCTGCGTCTTGAGGTGAGGAGGTACCGGGACCTGGACGCCGTTGAAGGATCGCGAAGGGGGTGGGAGGCGAGTATATCTGGCCTCCCGTACTGGCGCTGCGCAAAGTGAAGTCAGCGCCCCTTGCAGTCCTCGGTATATGCAAGGAAACATGTTAGCACTTAAAACCACATCAGCGTCAGAGAGAAACATTACGCACTGAGCGATGGGAGGTCGAACCAGGCGACTGATCCAGTGAAGCGAAAGACAGGGCGGGGAACCCTCGTACAGGGGCGTCGAGGCGAAGCAGCAGCCATGGGCGCTTTGTGGGTTTTGGGTACTACATGGGAGTCGATGCGGCTGTCTCCCTGAGGAGGTAGTGGGCGGAAAGCTGAATAGTAAGCGCCCAGAATATGGCGTTCGCACGCACGGAGCCCCGCTTACGTTCCCACACACGCACGTGAAAGGGGTCAACGCATGTCACCCGCCCTCGCAGATATCAAACACCAGCCTCGTACTTTTTCTCATTGGTGACTACTGGTGGCAATTCTTATGTTTTCCAATGTGCGACAGTTCTGACAGTACATAAGTAACAGTACAATGACCATGGGCGCTTCGTTTCCTGCTCGGCGGCTCTGGCCCACGGGTACTACAAGGATTGGGAAGATCCCTCAGTCGTGACATCACAGACCGAGACAAGCTAACCAGATGATACTAGATCGCTGTCCAGTGGCACCAGCGGGATCGCTTCGTGACCTGATGAGTGCGTATGCAGCAGAGTTTCGGAAGAAACAGCTACGGTAGCTGAGGATGCGAGTGTCGCGGAGTCGATGGTGGTAGCTGTCGCTGCGAGAATGCGGGCGTCGCTGGTGTTCCTGCCTGCTGAGAACGGTGGATGTTGCTACAAACTGCGATGGCGGCCAGGTGTAATTCTGTGCTTGCGGGTATGGGTAAGCAGGTTGAGAGCGGCGTTCAGCGGTGGATAACCATCAGGGTTCAGCTTCGGGCCATGTTGCCCAACACCGAGTATTGGCCACTAGAGCCAGAATGGGCGTCATATGGGACGTTCGACGAGATGCCGGGTCGAACGTTCGATGGGACGATTGACGGGACGGGCGGTTGGACGGGCGGTTGGACGGGTGGTTGGACGGGCGGTTGGACGGGCGGTTGGACGGGAGGTTGGACAGGCGGTTGGATAGGCGGTTGAACGTTCGACTGTACACCTGGTGCGGAGATTGATGAGATTCCTAGCTACAAGTGCTCGGACGATGACGAGCCAACAGTACCTTTTGTAGAACCTGGGAAAAGCTTTGCAGAAGAATGACGTCCAACAGGAGCCGAGCCTTCGGTGCGTTGACGTTTGTGCAGGCGCTCCCCCTCAGCATCAGTGCATAGGGGATGCTGGTTTGTCGCGAACCATGTCAGCACGCCGTAAACTGTGACAAATCTAGGGAATGAAACTACATACCTTGGTCTCGTCGTATTTGCGAAAGGAAGCGAGCTGCCCCTCCGGGGTGATCTTGTCTTGCCCAACATCAGAAGCTCTACCCGTGCCCTTCGACGACTTCAGCAACGCCGGGGCATCTGTAACCTCGCTCTTTCGCTTGGCGGGTGGCTTCTGTACCAGTTGGGAGAGCTTCGGTCGTTCCTCGCTTGCTGTGGACTCGGTATCTGAGACGGAAATGTCGATGAATTCCAAGTCTGAGGGGTGTGACATGCACGTCGACGGAACAGGTGTTGTTGAAATCGCCACCTTCATCCTCCGGAAGGGTCCCGGTGCATCAGTGCCTCTGAACGGAGCTAGAGCACCGAGGCTGGTATTTGAAGACGGGCCAGACTCAAAGCCGTCCAAGTCGCCTGGCCTAACTCCGTCTGGGTCCGGGCAAGGGTGTTGCCCTTTGCTGGCATTCGAGCGATCACGCGACGCCTTGCCGCCAGGGCTGCCGTCGTCCGGACTTTGATCGTTGGAACCGTCACTACAGATATCAGGGGTCCTTTTGAGACGCGGCAGACCAAGACGATCCCAGCGACCATCGGCGAAGAATCGACGACCGCTTCTGGCTTTAGATGTGGGAAGGGGCGGTACGCCCCAGAGAAGCGGTTCAAGGCCCCTGCTAATGTCTGTGTGCCAACTCGTCAACGCTGCGTCACTGTCTTCGTCGCACAAGGACAAGGTTATCCACTTACCTGTCGGGGAACCCTCCATATAGACTTTGAAATGTAGGGGGTAGTGCTCATCACAGAGCGCAGAGCCAAGGGCGTGGAGGTCAGACGAACCAAGATTACCAACGCTTTTCGCACCGCGCCGTGGCTTGTCCTTGCTTCCGTCCCCATCCCCGTCTTCGCCGTCCCCGTCGCCACCGTTGTCGTCGTCGCTGTTGTTGTTGTTGTTGTTGTTGTTGTTGTCATCGTCATCGTCGTCGAAGTCATCCTCGTCCTTGTACTCATCTTTCGCCTTCGCCTTACCCTTCGCGTTTACTTTCGCCTTCGGCTTCTTGGTCTTGGAGTGGAGCTTGGCTTTTGATGCATCCTGAATCGGGGGGAAAGGGACACCTTCCGGCCAGTTGTGCCCCTGCACGCCGAGTTTACTGAAGACAGTCCCCATCGTCCTCCAAGGGAAGGTCTTCCAGAGGTATCTCGGAATCTGCAGTTCATCTGTCAACCGAGTAAGCGCCAGAGCGAAAGGAGCATGGGAAGAAACGAGCGCGCAAGTCGGCGGAGGAGACCGTTGGTGACCCACTGTGCCATGTGTTGATGCTTGATGGCATGTCAGAGAAGTGCATCACATGGCGACGGACAACATTGATCTGGGTTTGCTTGATGGTCCCTCCTCTGACGTTCCAGGCGCGGCGTTGGTCTGGTGTTTCGACTTTCCAACGACATTGGCCAGATGGCTCTTGGCAGTACAACAAAGTTGAGGAGGCATCTCGCGAAGTTTCTGTTTACGAGGCTCAGAGAGCGTTGTTGCTTAAAAATGTTTGCATTACACAGACAAATAGAAAGAAAAACTTGATGTGCGTACTAGATGTGAGCCTTCAGATGCGTAAACATCTCATCCTTGTCTGCCCGGCATCGTGCTTCAAAGAACTGGATTGCTGATGAGTGACGTTGATACCTGCAACCAGGAAATCGCGCGCGTACCCCAATAGCGTCCTTCGTCTCGTGGACTTGACCAACTTCGCTGTCGGAGTTCGGGACATTGCCTAGGAGGCGAACACGCCACTGAACCCATGCAGTGTTTCAAAGGTGTCCATCTATCCAGCGTCACGAATACGGGATGTGAGGATCACGGTGCGCGGGCGTTGAACATAAACACTCACAAGGTCCTTTAACCGCGGTTGCCGTCTTGAACTCCGCCCTCGATCGCCGTCATCTGCTGCATTCCCTCTTTCGTTACCAGCACGTCTGTGTCTTCCGGTAAGTCCGCGTTGATCCGTGTCAACTGCATCCCAAGCGTAGCCTGTAGATATGTCATCCCGTTGAACGCCTAACGACGACTCGGTCGATCGTCCCCTCGACCGTCCACTGGCGCCCCCTCCCGTGAGACGTCCTGTCGACCGTCCAGCGCCCCCTCCCGTGGGACGTCCTGTCGACCGTCCAGCGCCCCCTCCCGTGGGCCGTCCTGTCGACCGTCCAGCGCCCCCTCCCGTGGGCCGTCCTGTCGACCGTCCAGCGCCCCCTCCCGTGGGACGTCCTGTCGACCGTCCAGCGCCCCCTCCCGTGGGACGTCCTGTCGACCGTCCAGCGCCCCCTCCCGTGGGACGTCCTGTCGACCGTCCAGCACCCCCTCCCGTGGGACGTCCTGTCGACCGTCCATCGCCCCCTCCCGTAGGACGTCTCGTCGATCGTCACACGCTGCCTCCCGTGGGGCGTGCTGTTCACCGTCAAACGGTACCATCGATTGGACGCTGTGTCGGCGGTGTGAGGGCGCTGTCGGCGGGATGTTTCCTACACCATCTGATGGTGCCTCGTGCGACACTTCCTCCCGAGCGAGCGGCGGCGGCGGAGTCCGTGGGACATGTCGTCGGCCATCCGGTGTCGGCTCCAATGGCACGTCCCGTCTGACGTTCGTTGGCGTCTGCGGTAGACTGTTGAGTGGGACAGCCGGCGACGTGTTCGTCAGGACCTTGAGTGGGGCGTCCGACGGGGTTTTCGGTGAGACGTTGAGATCTGACGATGTTGTTGGTGGGACGTTGAGTGGGACGTCTGACGACATCATTGGAGAGCAACCCCGCAATTCGTTAGGTTGAGGTAGGACGTTCACATTGTTGCTAGGGAGAACGCTGTTAGTTTGCCAGCCCTCAACAACTCAAGTCGCAACCTACTCCGCGAGATGAGACTCAGTCCAATGCGATGGTGACGAAGGAAAGGCAGGTGCACCATCGTGCATAGTCGCTAAGGGCGCGACATTGGTCGATTGGGTCTCTGGAAGATCACACAGAGCTCATTGCATGGAACAGAGAGCAGGCGAAGTGTTCACTTACGCAGCGGAACCCCGGCCCCTGGCAAAGACGAAGAAACACTATTCATTTCGTCGTCAACCGGAAGGGCTGGCGAAAGTTCGGAAATGGATGTCACAGGGCTCATAGGAGCGTCGTCGATGGTGGCGTGCGTTGTCGGGCTGAAGTTGGGGAAGTCTCATCGACCTCATCCACGGTAGGCAAAGGGTTGCGTAGCGGTAGTTTTAGTCAAATTACGCGACATTATGATCATCTGTTGGGTTGAGATAGCAGTATTGCGATGTTGCCACGCTTTTGAGTCGGGGCGTTTGTTGACCCGTAGTCGGAAGGCAGGACGCGACTGCGATCCAACCGCATCTTGTTGAAACAGCAGGGTGGAGGGGGCCTTTGGCTATGAACGATCAGCCCCACACCGTGTAACGTTTCGTGGTGGCGAACTCACCATGAGCGAGGTATTAGCGCTGAAGTCAACGGCAGGTGTAAAGGAGAGATGGGAGGGGACGAAATGAGACACGGTCGGGCGGTCGACCGGACGAATTGAGCAAGTCTTTCTGGAAGGCAAACCTGCATGCATGCGAACTAATTCAAGTATTCAGAAGAGGACTTTCGTATGCCTTTATACAACGTATGAAACTAATACCTCCGAGTACTCCGGAACCGATCACCACGAAGGAGAGAAACTTGAAGACGTCTATGTAGCAGGGATGGTACAACCGGGTGATTAGAAGGGCGAGGGACGTTACTCATTCAAGCCACGTCGAATCTCTCTCTAGAAGAGTTTGGTGTCGTACCTTTCTAGCGCTGAGATATGCTCGATACGGAGGGTCGACCTACAATACAGGACATCAGGAAATTTTACAAGCTCGGTCAAACGGGAAGTACGCACCGTGACCGTGGGCGACTGCCGCACTCTGCCGCATCATTCCATCCGAGTGGCGCGCGGTGATCATGAAAGACCTGCAGAAGCATAGAACAAGAGGTGCGCGAGATGTGATAAGAGAGAAGAGAGAGAGTGCGGAGATGATGACACAAGGGATGTGCCACATGCGTTTTACGCGTTTACGTTTAATAAGCGCGTCAATGTTGTTGCACAGCCGTCGCAGAGTCATCGTAATCCAAATGTAATCTCGCACCACACCCGGCGGTCCGCTCTCCGTCTTCCGCGAACATCCTTGTGCTACAACTCTGACAGGTCTGACTAGCAGATGCTCGATCTCAAGTGTAGTCGTGACGTACACGGTTCACGTTGGGGGCCTATGGACTCGGACTTTGGACCTCGAAAATTCCTGAGAAATGCTGTGGGTTATCGTTTTGCAAGCCGCTGTAACCTTCCACAATCCCAAAGTCCCCGATATATCCCTTCCCGAGCGGCTTGCATGACGTTACCTGGAGCAAGTCCGCCCCTCAACGCTGAAGGAAGCCGTGTATTCGGTAGCGAACAGGATGCACCCTTCTATGCAGTACGAAACATAGTACAGGAGGTCGTGCGCCCCGGAGGTCGTGATGCTGATATCAGGGGGCGTGAGGGAGGAACACAGGCAGAAGAGATGGAGGATGAGTACAAGAGAAGACAAGGAAAGTACGGGCGGTTGCGATACATCAAGGAGGATATGCAAGTAAGCAGGGAGGCGGCGGCTCGGATGGCCCGGCGCGAGCGAGCATGAATTTACAGAGCGCGGAATGGGAATGTGGGACTGGGACTGTGCACCCACTGACCTCGCGAAGTCTCCCCATTATACAGATTCGTCCACACCCTTCTCATCCGCTTGGAAGCCGGGCCCTGTCCCCACCTGGAGAGCAAACCTCGGTATCGGGCAGCATGCTGTAGTTAGATGGATGATGCATCCAATGCTAACGGCCTTCCACAAGTAGGCGCAGTGCTCTCTCATCAGTGGCGAAGAAATGCTTGGCGGTATGCGTGCGGCGTTTGCGCCCTCACGGTAGTCGGACGGTCTTGAAGTTCCGATCGATTTGACCATCCCACCAACGCGCACGCGACTTGAAAGACGCAATAACCCTCGCAGTTCCCACGTAAGAAGTCACATACACGCGTGACTGTATCATGCGGCGCGAGCCTGGAACCACTGCAGCGCCAAGGCTGTAAAGCGATGAGCCCATTCCATCTTTGCACAAGGAAAATGTAACATTACTCACCGTGATGCAGGGTTATGCTTACGTACGGGTTGCACGCGTTGTACGAACGCACAAACGGCGTGCTGCTCAATTGCCAGATCCAAGACCGAACCCGCAGAGTGGCCGGCGTCTCAACTGCGTCCTCCGGTAGACATTGGATATGCTCGTCATCGAGTTGTCGCAAGTACTCTCGCCAATTCTTCTTGCGTAGCGCACCAGCCAGTTCGCTGAGAGCAGCGTAGGCGGTCCGGTAACGTTCCACGACCAAACGGATCTGGGCGCGCACCATGCTTGCCAACATGGACAGTCCCGCATCTACTGGTTGACCGCTAACGTCCGGATGGCGGTCTGTGTAGTTGAGTACCTCCAGGTGGTCGCGAAGATCGGCAAGTGCATCGTATGCCTGGGATTTGCGCAAGCAAAACTCGTGTTCGAGAAGCACAACGGGGACGGAAGGGTCATGACAGACCGCGGAAGGGAGAAGGAGAGGGAGGGAGAGAGGGTCGAGGATATCATCGCCGTTGCGACATTCCGTTCGGAAAGACGCGATCGTGTCGGGCATGAAAATCTCCTGGGCCTGACGATAATTGTCGATGCGGCAAAGAAGTTGGCGGTGCTGGCAGCGAAGCTTCTCGTGCTGGATGTTGATGGAGCAAACGCTAGAACTTGAGACGGCCTCACGAAGCTGTCGCCTGTGTGTGCAGTGTCAGCTCGCCTGGTAATCGATGTGCAGTCACCCATGTAAACTTACTGTTGCTCCTCAATATCTAACCCTGCCACAAGAAAATCGCTGGGGCTGTGCCCCGAAAACATCGAAACATCTTCCTCGGAGGTGGCGGAAGCGTCGAGTTCAGCTAGTTCGCCATAAACGTCGACCACTGTCTTATCTACGGAAGGGATCAATCACGCTAGCTCCGGCAAACGATGCAAGACTTACGACCACGTTTAGGCTTGCCAGGGTCCATGGTTGTCTTGCCATTGGCCTCCCACAATTCCTGCTTCTCCAACCACGTCTGCATGAGCTCGGCGGGAATGCGCGCACAAAGAGCTTCATAGACCTCGACATGGAGCTGGTGTTGCCAATCCGCGAACTGAACGCGTTCGAGAAGAGCTGCCGCTGTCTCACCGATATTAACAGAAAATACAACACAAGTGGCAGGATTGGACGCACGCAACAAGGTGACCTTGGACCATGTCCGGCTCCCTGATATGTCACTCGCAGGATCTATGTCAGGACGAGACTGCAGTCCTGTCCACGCCGGCATGCCCTCTACAACTCCATCACCAGACCTGGGATGCCGTGTGAACGCGTCAGCCAGAGCAGAAACAGCAGCGCTCTACTTACGAGTGGAGTACGAATGTCGGCAGCAAGGAATAATCGCCACACTCTTTTGAGGAGATGAAGGCATGCGCATTGGCCTGGTCATGTACGAAGATGAATATAGTCCAGGTAAGGCGCGGGGCACGGTCGTCGGACTCGAAGGAGATGAGCGCAACAGCGAGTCATTCAACCTTAGGGGATGATGCAAGGCGTGAGAGATGATGTCGCAACACGGATGAGCGGCAATAACTTACACCTTCTCAAACCCGTCGTAGTCGGATTGACAGTCGAAGGATCTAACGCGGTCTTGATTTGGCGAAGGTCGTGCTGAGGAGCAGCGAGTCGGGACAGCCAGCCGCAAACCGTTGGTCATTAGGTCGTGGCTTCCTGTGAGAAGGCTTTTCACAAACGTACCGCTGCTTCCGTACAACGTCAGTGTCTTCGGAAGAATGATCGACTGCATCTGCGCGCGGGGTGCCCGAGCGCTTCAGCATCTTGAGGTGCTGCCAGTCCTTGGCCATTGCCGCGAACGCAGCGGAACGATTCTGTAGCCGTTTCAGTACTCAACATAATAGTAGACTGAAGCAAATCGCTCACGCTCGGAGGGTTTAAGCCCGTGTTGTCAGTCAAACGGAGCAAATTCTCGTAGAAGTCGACCGCGGATATACCCAAATGAGCGGAGAAAAGATGGAACTGATGGAGAAGTCGAAAGGTCGCAGCGGTGTAGGGTTTGTCACATTCTGCGGGAAACCAGCTGTGCCGGAGAAGCTGAATGTGGGGGGCGGGAGCTCCATCGCAACGGCAAAACTCAACGTGGACCTCGTGGCTTCCTGTTATGTCCAGCACGACGAACGAGTCCTCAAAGTCCGAGTCCCAGCACGGACACACCTCGTCCGGAGGATGACCGAGCTGGAAACGAAGACCCATTGAACTCAGCGTCTCTGGCCGGAATTGTGTGCCGTTCCATCGCTAGTAGTTCACAATGGGGTGTTCGGAACCTTCATTATCAAGCCGATCGTTATGTAGCCAAAACAATAACATACCTTCATGCGGTGGAGGAAGGCGGCGTGGCGTGAGAGACAACATGCTATGCAGTATACACCAGGGTCATCACAATCGTCTGCGAACTCCGAGCTTATCAGGGAGGACATCTGAGCATCCAGCGCTGCGCCATCCATAAAGTCGCCACGCCCTTCAAGGCGAAAAAACTCCCAACTGTACTCCTCGGCGCGTCACAAACGGCGTGTCAAATCGATCCTGTCAACGTGATACCAGCGTGCATGATGAAGTAAGTATAGATAGTGTCGTGCAGAAGCTGACACTCACTCTGAAGGTTCGCTTGCCAGGAAGGGTCCCCGACAGAGGAGAGTCGAGTTGTCGTAGCAATTCGGTGGTAACATCATACTCTTCTGTGTCAGAGTGTGGCTCCGCCCGTGCTTGTGATAGGCAAAAAGCAGCGGTAGGGACAGAGTGTTCGGCGCTAGGAGTCAGCATGGCGAAGTGAAGGAGTTGGAGTAAGGTGGCTCGATGGGGAAAGTCTACTGGTGTGCCACCAGTGAGCTATATTCGACACCGTCAGGGAACACTTGGCACCGTGCACTTTCCCATAGAGCACCTCCAACAGAAGATTCTTGGCTGGTCAAATCGAAAGGAGCAGAACAGTAGGTTAATACGACTCCTTGAAGTGGCGAAGAAGTGCGGCTATCTATAGCGCACGACGACACGTGTTCTGCTCTAGCCGGAACTTGCCAACCAGTTGCAAGTGGAGGAAGAAGAGTACTGTGGTAGTTGGCAGTCGCTGCCAGGTGGTTCCGCTGCTCGAGCCCGTTCCACCAATGACAGGGAGGCGCAGCTCGGCATCGTCTGACCCCCTTTGCAGCGGTCGGTGTGGGGACGAAGAGCCAGGTTTTTGGGGGTCTGGGTATCGGCAATCGGGATTGGTTCCTTCTTCCCACAGTGCCACGTCTTCATTCTACGCGCTCAGACAAACATCTCTCTGAGTCTCAGTCTGTCGAACCTGTCTCTGTCGTATTTCCTCTCCGATCGATGCTTCCTTCCCACTGGACACACAGGCTACGATCACATCGTATGCGATGCTAATCTTTCATGAGTTACCTTGAAATGAGCATTTCCTAACAAGCTTCGAAGCGGATTCGAAGCTGGGAGGATTCGTTCGGGCAAGGATCTCATTTTGATTCAACAGTTCTATTCGGTTCACGCCGCGGCTGGAAGAAGCCGCAGGAAAACCAACCATCGAAGCAATGTTTCTTCATGTCGGCGGTGCGCTCCACAACCCCACGATTTCGCGGGCTGTGTCCCGACGCTGGGTCTATCAGGGCTCCGTACTCGTCGACACCGACCACATCATCTACGGTCGCCTCCCGGCCAGCTCGATGCTTCTTGCTGCAGTAGGCCTCTCTGCGCCCTCGCTTGCGCACGCCCTCGCCACTGCGACATCCAGCTCGAGCAACCCTTCTTCGCCGACTTTGTCCAAAATAGTATACATTTCCCCTCCAGGCAAACCTCATATCAAGGTCGCGTACTTCGACGACCCAGGAAATGCAGAGGATGTTGTGGAGTGGGTCACGGTGAACAGGGCGTCCAATCTACATGCTGTTGTGCCCGATTGGGCGAACTCGTCACATCTTTGAGGTCGCATTCACGACTCGGGAAGGCCGTCCACGCCGGGATGCGAAATGGTGAGGCCGGGATCTGCTCGTCGACGGCGGTGAGAGCTCCGCTGCTTGTCTCGTCTTGACCCTTTTTCTCATGGTCCATTTAGGCAACGATCACGGGCACGAGGCCGTTTCCCTCGCGCGTTCGCGGCACTGATTGTCGATCGCTGCACCCTCCGGCGGTCGCGGATCGGAAATGGCAAGGCGGCTACTCGCCGGGCACTTGCTGCCATTTCCTCTTCGCTCCTCCGTGTCGTCGGTGACCTCGTCTTCCGCTCTGAGGATCACTCTCTTCGTCAGACTCCCACCGCCATCCCCTCTAGACGACTTATACCCAATCCGCCAAGCGCTACCGTTGCTCGTCCGCACGTTCTTCTCGGCTCATTGGCGGTACCCAGCCGAATCTCAGCATCCCTCGGAGTAAATCGCGTGTTTGGCAAGGTACCTTAACTACCTCTCGTCCCTCGCCGGCGGTCTCGAGCACTTTGCGCCGAGCGCCGACGGTCCCGGGCTTGTCGCGTCCTTTGCAGTTGAACGTGTCTAAATCGGGTCTCGGCCAAGCAACGGCCAGCAGGTCGTCGTCCCCAGGCAGGTCGTCGTCCCCAGGCAGGTCGTCGTCCCCAGGCAGGTCGTCGTCCCCAGGCAGGTCGTCGTCCCCAGGCAGGTCGTCGTCCCCAGGCATGTCGTCGTTCCCGGTCCGTGACGACTGCAACATGTCGCCTTAGTCGGACGGAGGACTCGTCATTTGCAGCCGTTTTTGGAAGAAGTTGTACGTCCAGAAAAGCAATATGCCACGCTCCCCGCGTCGCGCTCCTCGCTTACTGACAATTCTTCCCCACCTGCTCCCCGATATCGCTTCTCGTATCTTGCGCATGCATACTCCCATATCCCGCTCCATGTGCGGTACCCTGATGAATTTTTCTTGTTAGATCTGCGTCCTTGTAGATGTGATTCCCAGAATTATCGTTGACCAAGCAACCGGGTAGCTGCGACGTCGTATTCGGCAAGTTGCAATCAATATTTACCACGGCACATACTCACATCAGCGAGCAGAAGATGTTGTCGGATCCATGCACCCCTGAATCCGTCCGGAGGACACGTGATCCACGGGCGCAACATTCACGAATCGTCAAGATAAATGCGATGGCCCAATTGACGAACCGTAACCGCCCTCACCTCGCCTTGTTCCCCACAACCCTCGCCAGACGTGTCTTTTGCTGTGCCTTCGCTTACTCGTTTGTTTTCGCCATGTCCTCCACCGAAGGTCGATTGTTTTTAGCGGGGACGCCATCCGAGCGGTTCGAGCGCCGTCTCCGGACCCGTCTGGACGCAGTGGAGGACGCCGTCCAGGATGTTTACGATTACGCGCGGCGCAGGGCCCAACGTCTCTCAGACGCGCTGGGGCAAGATCCTGAGTACTACTTGGGCGTTATGTTCGACTGGGGAGCCTTTCTCCATCCAATGCCAAAGGATACCGAGAGCGACCTCCGGGATCTCTGGCCGGTGGGCTGGGTAAGTCTTTACCAGAGGTACTTTGTATCAGCTAAAAAAACTTGTTTGTAGACACCAAGTTGGATATCGGCGAGAAAGTTGTGCTTCGGCAAGAGTTCGTCCAAGAGTTCAACACCCTCACGAGCGACCACCGGCGGATTTTGTCCAACTTTCTGCAGGATCACGACGCCCGGCGCACCCTAGCCATCCGAAGTCTCCCTTGCGATCGCGCTGACGACGTCAACGTTACGTTTGATACCATCAAGGCCTTGGTACGTCGCAATAAATGTTTCCACCTTTGTTTTCTCAACAAAAATACAGTTCTTGCTTTTGAAGTGTCGTTGTGGCGTCGATGGCTTTGTCTGTCTTGTGATGAACGATCGCCCGTGCAGCTTCCGCCCCGAATGGTTTTTTTCCGATCCCGATCTCAATACTCATCTCCTCGGTGTTGTCGATATGTGGGATGCGGATAGCATTAGCTACCACGTCGAGACGTTCAGCAGGTCAGGGAGTGAGTACATACATGTTGCTGTTGGTGCTTCGCGCTGACGTCTGCCATTGTCTCAGGGCCCCAGATGTACGCGACATGGATGAGGAAAACAATTGAAGACAAAATCAATATGCTTTTAGGTGAGTGAATAATTTGGACCTCCTCGTTAATCTCCAAGCTGAACTCTTCCAGTGCAGGTCACCGGCCGGAGAAACGTCACAGTGGATTACGAGAACTACGAGAAGGCCGTCCTCATCGACCTGGGCGTCGAATTGGTCGGATGGACGCATGAGACGTTTGCTCGCCCTTCCACGCTTCCCCTCGACATTATGCCTCTCGAGAAGCTTCTTCGCGCCGTGAACACCGGAGCGTGCTTTTTCCGGCGCAGGACTAAGGCCGAGTGCGCCGACCATCTTCGCGATTACATGCAACGTATGGGGGCGGGGTCTCCGACTGCACAAGGTTGAGGTACCAGTTTAGGAATAGTGCATGATGAGCGGGGAGGGTGGGAATCGACCGGCGTCGGAGGAAAGGCACTGGGGTCTCGTGGGCTGTGTCGATTAGTTGGTGAAATTATAGACTGGATGCTCAGTTTCCAACAGACTGTCTATTTCTTGCATGTGCTTGACTTAACGTCTCCCTTGGATTACAGTATCTCACTACCCACAAGATCTAACACCCTCGCCGGAGACAGGCCTGAAGGACAACGCCCTCGGGCGCGAGTTGGTTTCAGGCACGGGGATGTGTTGAAACAAATGTGGTGTCAGCATACAACGTACATCGTTCAGTAGTGGAACACCCGAACGGCCGAGCCCAATGGAGTTTAAGTCTTACGTGCATTCTGCACAATACTTGGCAGCGTGCGTGGAACTATGAGGGTCGCGACCTTCCCTGCCCCGGGTCATGGAAGCGATGGCGAGCAGCGCGCGCTCGGCCCCCAGACAACGACATAACCAAGGCGTCGAAGGTTGGGTCACCACGAGTTCCGAAGTCCAACTGAACTGCGTCTAGACTTGGAGTCCGGATCCTGCGATGAGTCAGCCTAGATACGTTCAGAGCCCGGGGCGACATGACACCTATACATTGATTGCTGCTTGCCCGATCGCTAAGATATAGATCGAGATAGGTTCCCCAGAGCGCGTCTGGAATGAAGCTTAAAGGGTGCCGCGAGATGAAATGTGGGCGTGGGGCTGCCGCGCCTCAAGAAGAACCTCGCGGCGTCCGAAGGAGCAGGGAATAACTACTTGTGTGAACCGCGGATCACGGCTCCGCGTATTTGCACTCTGAATCTATGTAGCGTGCAGCGTTCTGAGTGATCAGATCAGGCGTGCTGAGCTGGGTCGAATATTCTTGGCGAGCGGATGAGAAGGCTGCGTGCGTTGGCGCGGACTGCGAGTAGCACTGATGGCGGTCGCTTGAAGCTTGAAGGTCGATGAACCAAGGCTGAGTCGCGCTGTTACTGGCGGACATGCCTGAAGCTGAAACCAGTAGCAGTGCTAAGACTGGATCTCTCGGTACAAGCGTGAGTTCGAATCTCTGTACGAGTCTGGATCTTGTCAGGCAGGTCACCATACATCCGCTACTCGGCGCATCTACATCGTGATACTCTCATTACGTCAAACAATCTTAGGGTGCTTGGAGTACTCGGAATCCCCACGTTCCGATTCTTGCTCAGACGAGTGCTCGTCCCCAATGTCACCCAGGAATGTGCCGCCCCGTCGGCATACCTTGATATAGCCGACAGCAGGCAACGTGGAGCGGAGGAGAGGTCTGAGAGGACGATGACGGTGAGGATCGAAGGAGGAGGAGCACAGAGGCGAGTCCTTGTTGGCTCTTCTCACTCTTGTATGCGGGGCAGGGAGGTCCGTCTTTGTGCGGGAAGTACTACATACCTGAGACACTTATAGCCCCCTCCTCTTCGTAATCTGCTTTCTCGCCGTCGCGCTCCCTTTACCCTGCCGAATCGGACCGCCTGAAGGTAGCGCTAAAGTAGTGAGAGGGAGATACCCAAGAGATACCAGCGGAGAACAGCAGAGAAAAGGCCGTGAGAGGGAAGAGAGAAAAGCGCGAGGCAGGTAGAGAGTGGACAAGTCACAAGCCTAGACGCGAAACGAGCTTAGGCCCCAGTCGACCCCCTGCGATCAACCCAGAGTGGCTGCGGCTGGCAAACACCAGGCTGCCAGAGAAAGGCGCGACGGGAGACAGAAGCCTGAGCGTGGATTGTGTCGCTTCGCTTCACCTCCCTTGCAATTGTGGCGAAAGTGTGGGAACATTCGGCGGCCAAAGTGACCGAGTGCCGATCAGCACAGCAAATGCCAAATATTACTGCAGATGTTCAACACGTCATCGCGTCATCGTCTGCTCTCCTCTTCCCATGCAGCTCTGGATCTCTCCTCCATCATGATATAGTTCCTGTCTGGCACGCGGGGCTCAGATATTCTACAGCGCGCGTATATCTAAAAAAACAGGTGCACTCAAACCTTTTTATTATCTTTGTGGATAGCCTCCGCCCCACCTGCGGCAGCCCTCCCAAGATGACCTACAAAACTCGTCGGCCGCCCATTTCAGGATAGGAAGTGAAGGTAAGTTCTCATCGATTCTTTTTAACCCCCTACTGATGTCATCGCACATAGCCGAGTTAGCCACAGTCTTCTGAGTTGTGTTTGATTTATAGATTTTAAGCTTGACAACTCAGCGACTCAATCCTGCAGCGTCGGCGAACCGTCGTACATCATGTCCTACCTCGTTCTTATTACTGTTTCCAGTTCACCACCTGTACCAATCTTCGCGTTTCTGATTTACCCAGTCCCCGCATGCGCGTTCGACTCACACATATAGGATCCCATCTCCTCCATGCCCGTTGCAGCAAGACGAATTCCTTGGGTACTCGCTGCAAGACCCTCGTACCCCTCGCCAATACGCTTCAGTTCACCCGGAGCAGAGGATTCTTTTTCTACTGCGATGCACACCAAAGGGAGATCTTGGCCGAAACAGCCATGCTTACCACTCCTTTCCGAGGTGAAGCACTACTGTTGTCTCCGTTGCGCGATCGCTTCTAACTACTCATTAACTTTCATCCCCGGAAATTTGCAACTGCGCACGCAAGTCGTCCTCCGGCATCTCATGCGCAGCTCAAAGGCCAAGTCCGACGGACCGGCCTACATATACGCCCTGAAACACATAGGTAAGTCCATTCGCGGGCTTCAGGTTTAGTTGCGCGACTTGATCGTTGTCAGACAACGCCCACCTCGACCGTGTATGTATCAAACTCGGTCGAACTACTGATATCGCGCGCCGGCTCTCAGAGCACCAACGGCGCCGCCCATCCTCACGTCATGTCTTGCTCGGCCGCACCGGCCTTGTCCCCTATTGTGACCGGATCGAGCGCCTCGTCCACGTCGAGCTCGCGGACCGGAGCCCTACCCCGCCGGCCAAACTGCACCGTGCACACAGTGCAACAACCTTTCCCTCTCTTACACTGCCATAGGTAACTCCGTGCATACGGATATCTTTATATTCCACGGTCGGAATTACGGCTCGCTGATCGTGCGCCCTATAGTGGAGAGATTGGCGCACTTCGTCTCTTTTCATCTCGTCTAAGTTTGCTTCCAAAGCGTGCTGTACCTACTGTCCTACAATGTGATACATATCCGTAGTAAGCCTTAGCCGTTTTCTCGTCACCATATCGAATTGGCCTGCTGCCCGCTGTAGTGCCCCATACCCCTCAGTCCGACGAACGACCTATAAATGGATTTATCCATTCATTCAACGATTCGCGAACCACTCGACTGCCATCCGTCGATCCCGCGTGCTGTTCGTGCCCTTGGATCTTGCAATCCTGGTATCTGGAGACTGGCTCGAACGGCGTCGGGCGGCGATTGGCGCTGGAAGCACAGCCCTTGTGGCGCGAGGGCCTGGGAAGGAAGAAGGCCAAGGCACGGTCTTTGACGAAGGCTCGAAGCGTCACACACCTTCGACGACCCGGACGACGAGCCAGATGATCTCGAGGAAGAACTACATGAGAGAGAGGTACGTCGAGAGTACGTGTCCTCAGAGGAGGCGGGGCTGACTCCAACATCCAATGGGACACGTTTGCCCGGACGGCTTCGAGTAAAATGGGCATGGAAGACGTCAGCGTCAGCGATTGTGATACCACCAAAATGTCAATGTGAGAGAACAGGAAAGAACTCACATTGTCTTAGCGCCTGGCTGGCCTTGACCCGAAAGTTTCTCGATGGTGGGTGTTTGGCACGTTGATGGTGATTGTAGTGTCGTTTGTTGCGGCGAGCGCTGTTGGTGCCGGTATTGATAGAAGTTGCGTCGCCATCTCCGCGAGTCTTCTTCTTTCTTTTCGGCCGTGGGAGGGTCGCATCAACCAGTGGCACATCCTCCAGCGAACTTAATTCGGAGGAAGCCACAGCGACTCCGTCGTGACCGCGCTGTACGCCCCAGCCTCCGACTCGATCTCGGCGAGTTTGAGTTTGGTACTGGCCTTCGAGCACCTGCTCCGAGCAGTGTCAGTCCTATTTGGGATGGCAACATACCAGTGGCATGTAAGCAGCACTATTCGGTAATAATTGGTTACATTCAGGTTACATTCAACTTATCTGATTTCTTGACCATAGCAGGAGCCTCATACATGGTGGCATCCGGAATGTCGAGATCGCCCTGTCCACCTCCGTACTTAGCATCGGCCTTCTTCTCGGTCTTAATACTACGCCTCGTTCGACGGCCGTTTCCCCCCTGTTGGTGCGTTGGGAGGCTCCGAGCAAAGGCTCAGACGTGCAGCGCGCCGCGTGCTCGCCATTACCACGTCGAGTGTCAAAGGACGCGAGGAAGACGAGGAGAGGCGGGGATTTGGAACTTGGAAATTTCGGAGTTTGGCGCGGGAACGCGGCGAATCTTTTAAAGTGCCCCAAAATTAGCGCTAACGCCATTCCTCAGTCGACCGTCAAGGGCCGTTTCTGGTTCTACCTGCCCCCGCTGCCCCCCCTGCCACCCCAGCCACCCCAGCCATCCCGGCCGTATTGTCTACAACACAGCTCGTCCTCCAACCCCATCGAACAAGTCTTAACCGCCCAACCCGCCAGCTCTACCTCCGACCACAACCAGGTCCGACTCGGTGCCCAGGGATGGGCCAGAAGTCAGTCTTCCTCGCTGATCCTTCCTGTCGACAGGTCTTGTGTCTTACTAACATGGCGTACGCGGTCGCAGCTCGTGACCAGCCCGTCCTCATTTTCCTTGAGGCTGTTCAAGAATGGCGGTGAGGTGATGGTGAAGAACGAAGAGAACAAAGTCATTGTCGGCGGCAATGCCGTTTCTCGCGCCTTCGCCATGCTCGACATCACCCTCTACGTCGTCGCCTTCCTCTATCCCGAGGAAACGGGCGCAAATTCTCACCTCGAGTACCGGGATATCAACTCCTTTAGCCTCACCTGCACGGCCGTTTATCCTAGCTCAATGTCGGAGATGTATCGGAGTGTCCCTCACCTGCCTAACCTGTGGGGTATTTTGGTAGACGGAAAGGGAACGCTAAAATATCAGCAAATTTCAACCATCACAATAGATCCTACGCTATTTCTCTAGTGCGTGGTCCACCCGCCGTGACTCTCGATGATTCTCACTCATCTTCCACAGTTTTCTCAATGTTTATTACGGCGAGCCCGGTGTCAGCGTTGACGGCAAGGAAGACGCCAGCTATAAGTTACGTCGATTCTTCTTCGTCTGTTCTCGTGTGCACGAAATGCGGGCTTCCACCCGAATGTTGCCCCCGGCAACCTTGGCTTTCCTCCAGCAGCGTCTTCCACCCGGCCGCGACTTCCTGTTCCCCGCGCTGGAGAGGATCAGTTGGGTAGAGGCGGATCCTAAACACCCGACAATCTCCTTACGCTCATCACCGATCGTTATCGAGAGCTTCAAGGCCTTTCGATCCACTGGTCTTCGTTGGGTTGATATGGAGATCCATGATACCTCGACGCCCCTCAGCTCCGCGCTGATCGAGGAGATGTTCTACGTTCGCATCCGAGGCCTTGTGGTCCGCTATCTCGCAAACTTCCCCGGCCTCTATGCGTTCAACGTCTGCGTCTGCCACGCTTACGGTTCGGCCAACCAGCTTAGCCGCCAGATCCTGGACAACCTCCATTACGAGGTCCTAAGTGCGTTGTCCACGTCTCCTTTCATAATATTTTGACTAACATAAGTCAGCAGAGTCTGGCGCCCTGGTGATGGCGGACGACATCCCTCTCCCTAGTCGAACGCTGCCGTACTGCAACGGGGAGTGGTCGACGTTCAATCACAAAGAAAACATCACAATTGATGTCATTACGCCCAGAGGCCGTGCCGTCGTCGCGAACCCCGGAGCACAAGGCCGTGCAGGCGACAAGTGTTCTGTTATGTCCGCCATATCCGTGGAGTCGTCGAGGAGCTTCGCGCTGACTTACCGCACTAATATGGCGATGGCGTACATTCCGGAGAAGCACGCTGTGCTATACATTCTGGGCCCTCTTCTTCAAAAGAGGAACTGCCAGGACATCATCCTCCATCTCGATTCCGTCGCGCTATCCCTCTTCCCCAACGACCTCACGCATATGTGTCAGTACTGGCGCCATCTCCGTCACCTGGACCTCCGTTTCACGGTCCTCCACACCCATATTACCGACATGATCACCGTGCCCACGGTGCAGCTACTCACAACCTCTTGCCTTAACCTCGAGTACCTGCATCTTCCAGAGCTCAGTGTTTTGGGCTTCAGAAACGACGTTACCCCGACTCACACTTACGGCCTGGTAACATTGACCTCCTCCGTCCTCTATTCCAATGACGAGGAGGCCAATGACGTCGCTGCGGCGCTGTTGGATGCCTACCCCACCTTGACCAATGTTAGAACGGAGCACAGTGCTCCTGGCTGGACCCCCATCTCCGAAGCACTGCATGCTCATCTGTACCAGCCCATACCCGCCAGGCGTCAGGGTGGTCCAGTCGTCGCTCGCGACCACCAGGTCTACTTGGTCAGGGAGGTAAGTTGATGCACTTTTATATTTTCTAGATGTATCGCTAACAACGTTTAAGCTGTCATTGCTGTAGACTGATGGGTGTGGCTAGTAACATCGGCTGTCGTGGTTGGGTTTCAATCCCCTCTTTCTTGACTGTCGTCTCACGATACGCGCAAGCGCCCGCGGTGCGCGGCGACCATTCACCGTCCCCACCAGAGTCATCCCCTTCTGTACAAATTTGTTTGTGGTGTAACACTCGACCAATAATTTCATCATCTGGATCCACACATCGCCCTCAAGTCCGTCGCGCCGTCCACCATGTGCTCGTCCCTCGTCCGGCGCGGCCGGCGTCACTATGTGCGAAAGCGCGCCGCCCGAGCGTCCATGCGGGATGCGGGCCAGAAGCCCTGCGCCATGTCTAGCGCTGCGGATCGTGCACGGCCGGGTCAGCGAGGGACGGTGGGGGAACTCAGCAGGGGGGAGAGTGTGAGGGGACACGCACCGAGGGAGCGCTGCCCGGAGGGGCGTGAACGTGTAGTTGTAGACATGGCAGAAGTACTCCGTGTCCGTCGCGAGCTGCTGGCGGAGCGTCGCGAGCGTCGCCAGGAGACGGGTGGATTGCGGCATGGCAGATAACATCAATGCCGATCGGGAATAGGACGCGATCGGGAACGTGAGAGGCGAGGTGGGATTGGGAAGCATATATGCATGTTAGATTGGACGGACGAGTCCTCGTACTGACCATGCTGCGATTGGGGTTAGACGGATCCGGGTGGTCGCCTGAGGGTGGCCGCGGAGGAGGGCTAGGACAGGGAGCGTCGCGAACAACGAAGATCTGGAGCCGGTGGCACGGGTCTTGTTGTTGCGGAAGGTGGAGGGATCTTATATGAGGGCAGGTAAAGGGAGGTAAGTGGTGTCGGGCGTCGTCGTCGTTGTCCGAGTCCACGTCTGTGTGCTCTGTGCTGAGAGGTCTAGGAGGTATCCGTAGTTCTCACCAGGACGAGGCACAGTTCAGCATTGAGGCGGGCTCGTGAGCGTGATGAGTTTCGACACAGCATGCTGCCGAGTGATGCGCACATGTCCTGTGCCAGTAGTCATGGTGGAAGTCGGCTCGGGCTTGACCTGTTTAGGCGGACGCATCCCGCCGAGCACCGTCACCTGTCACCTGGAAAGGATATACGAGTGCCAGTTTCAAATGGATACTAAAATGTAGTAGCAATAGTACGCACCACTATCTCGACGCTTCCGCTGGATCATTCCCCGAGGAAGCGTGTCGAGAATCTGTATCTCCGGAGACTCACGCTTAACCACAGTCCCTGAAGAAATGACCGCTTCAATTGCTGGTCTGACTGAGGTCGCTCGCTGTTTGCCCTTTGCAGCAGATTTGGTGATAGGGAGTTGCTCGTCTTCGCTGTCCAAGGATATTTCGATGACCTCGGATGCACCAGCACCGGCAGTGAGCGTCCGACCACTGGTGGAGGTCGATGCGACGCGTGGGCGACGGAGAATTCGATTGCCGGAGTGGAGGTGGGCTGGGTGGCGGACCCGAAACCTGAGATGTCTGACCATGCACCGCCGAAGTTGGTTGCCCGGATGAAGGTGAGCTAGGTGATGGAGCATTGAACTCGATTGCTGGGAACGGGGATAGCTCGCCTGTTACAGATAAATGTTAGAAACAAATTATAGTGAGGCCCTGGAGTCGGAACAGAACTTACGAGCGCTCTCATAAGAAAGTTCGGGCTCACTCAGGCTCTCGTCGACAGTCTCCGGTACCGAGGATATGCGAGGTAGAATTGAAGTGGACCGTGAATGGCCGCGCCCGAGTCGTGAAGGTGTATATGGGGTCACAGATCGTGTGGTGGGTGTCGCATGAGTAGCGACAGGTCGGCTCGAGGGTGTTCGTGGGTGGTGGGGAGTTTGTGGAGTCGACGCTGACTGTGTGCGGTGTGCCAACCACAATGCAAATGAGTCTGGGTTAACCCAGTGTCGAGCATTATCCACATGCGCGATATAACGTGCAGGGGAGTGCTGAAGTGTCTATGTTCTGTATGAGTGATTTTACATCCCGATAGTCAAGACTAATACTACGCACCTTGTCGCGATACTCGAGCAGCTCTGCTGGACTAACTGTCTCGTATAGTCGGTCCAAAATGGCCTTTTCACCTTCTATAAACTCATTCAATGCCATGATTGCGGCAATGACTCGAAGATGGTCTTGCACCGGGTATCGAAGCGTGCAGGCGTGGAGGGGAGACCGAGAAATGGCGAAGATAGTGGTTGGAGGTCAAGTGTTGGGGTGGATGGAGAAAATACATCTTCATTTGAGTCCTACTATACAGTGTACCAAAAAGGAATGAGGGAAGTCGTCGTCACCTATTGTCGCCACAGCGTGGTCAAAGAAAGGTTTGGACGCGCGGAGACGCGTCGCGCGAGGGTTGTGACTGGTCGCGTGCAGGAGTGTCACGCGTTACATGGCTGTGGCCACGGGACGCCTGCCGCCCCGCCAACACCGGACCACGCCCCGAGAGGCAAAGTAGTAAGACTCGGTTGGTTTACCCGAGTCTTACTCTTCCTACTCTCGTATATACTCCTTTAGATTTAGAATTGAGTACGGCTATTGGAGGCATTTGTCGTGCGCCTGGCATTGATTGATGGAGAGGTGATGGCACGTCAGCAAACATTGATGAGTTTCCGGTCACAACCATAGATATCCAGTGAATAAGCTCATTCAAGTGCCTCCAAGTCCGATCGAGGTGTTCAGTAGAAATAAGTCCTGAAAAGTACCGGAGGGATTCGTGATGTGCGCGCCGAACGATGGCCTCGTTCGGTGTACTTAAGTGTCGAGACGTCAGGCCGTGTGCAGTCAATCATCCCGATCACGCACTTGCTGGCTGTGCATACGCGCTGTCTAGGACATTGTCTATAGGTAATTGATGGTACATATCTTGGTTACGCTACGCCGGACCCTTCCGTCCAGTCGCCAAGTGCCACCTGCGTGACCTACCATACGGTTGCCGTCATTACCGCCTGTCAAATCACCTCGTCGCACTCATCCCCGCCGCACTCGTACCACAGCTCGCCTGGCGTGTTCCCGACGGTCTCCATCACTTCCTCGAACATCTGCACCTTGTCTCCGACGTGGTGGCGGTCTTGTTCTATGACCTGCTTCAGGTACTTGGGGAAGTCCGGCAGCTCCTTGCTGGGGTCGGCGTCGTACGTGTGTTTCGCCCGCCGCAACTCTTGAAGTGTCGTCTCGATCGTGTAAGGCACCCCCTCGTGGTCCTCGTTGCTGCGCGGGACCCGGGCGATGCGTGCCTCTTCGGCGTACCACCATGCGTACACGTTGTCGGACGGCTGGATGCCGAGGTCATCGTCGTTGAAGTGCTCCCAACCCATGCTGTCCGCCTCCATGCATTCCGTGTGGAACCACCTCCGGCAGCTCTTGCACCACCGCATCTCGTCGCGATGCGGGGCGTAGACTCCGCGGAGCCGGCAGTTTGCCTTGCAGACGACGTCCGGGGCCTGTCACGTCCATTAGTCCTCCTCGTCGCTCATATCCTCCGCGCAATCACTTACCTTCGCCGCGTACCACATAAACACCATTCCCCACTGCCGTTGCCTGACTTCAAGGTCGGTCCGCGTGTAGGGCTGACCGGGGTAGAGTGTCTTGAATGTCGCCGAGGCCGTGCTCAGCTTCGCGACGTCGACCACGTCTTCGATCCGCGTCTCCCAGACGTACGCGATCGTCTTCATCGTCTTCACGTACTCCTGCTTCCCTCCGACCGACGACAGCAGCTTCGCCGTTGCCTTGCCCTGGAAGTTGAAGGGCCCCGCCTCCGTGATGTTGTGCCCGTGCAGGTAGACGCGGCACTTGTATATGAACTGTGAACGTTTTCGTTAGTCGGTAATCTGGGGTTCCGCGTCTCGGACGAGTCGCCAGCTTACCTTGTTGTGCAGCGGGTGCCACGCGATCTCCTGAATCTCCCTCAGCTCCATCGCGTCGGGGTCGTCTTCCCTGACATCGCGCGGGTACTTATCCTCTGGAATCGCCCAGATGCTGTTGGCGCGTCAGTAAGGATGCGACACCGCTCGCGACCGTGACACTCTACTCACAACGTCCCGGCGATCAGCTGCTTGTGGTCCTCGCCGCTTCCAACTGTGCAGAGGAGTCAGTAGGCTTCGCAGAGGGCCCGCGGATGACTTACCGGTTCCTTCAACGCATCTTTCGCCCGCCTCCATGTCTTGTCGGGTCGCGCTCCACACTCCGTTCGGCGTCCGCACGGCGAATTCTGCGCTTGCTGCCGGCATCGATGTCGTCTTGTTCGCTGGTGGTCTTCGTCGCGCTTCACGCGTTTGTCGATGGTGTCGGCACAGGGGTTTGTCTGGCGCGTCGTGTTACCTCTGTCGACGTTCGACGCCGTCCTGACTGCGCCCCCGCTCATTTCGGCTGGCCTCGTCCATTTCAGCTGGCCTCGTTCGGCACCCCCTCCTGCATGTCGCGGCCCCGCCTGCCGAACAGGCTTCCCCTCATCCATGTCCGATGCGCGGGCCACCCAATATCTCTCCACATGCGGCCGAAGTCTCCTCGCACCATGTCCCGACTGTGTGTTGCCGTTTCCTCGCCCGCCGTGCGCGCGATCCCGCCATCTTTCCATATCCACCGGAAGCCCTCTCGCACTGTCCATCGACCTCCCTCGTGAGCCCCGCCTGTTCGCCTCTGCGCGTTCCTCGTCGACGCCGTGTCCCGCTCCTCTCGAGAGCCTGCCTTTGGTCTTCTTTTCGCGTCTTGGCGTCCCTGCCCCTGGGCGCGCTGAAAGAAACTTACTACGTACTTATGATGCTCGTGCCCGTTCGTTTTGCCTTCAGTGGCTCTGCTCCTCGGCCTCCCGATGCTCCTGCGGGTGGGGGTTGCTTGCGCTGGTCGGGTCTTCGCGTTGTTCGCAGCGGGTTTACAGTTGCTCGGTGGCTTGCGAGTGTGAATAGGGTGAGGGAAGGGGGCTGAGTTGAGGGAGAGGGTGAAGATCCAAGTCCGGCAGCGCATGTGGCTTGAGCGTTTATCTTCGCAATCTTATCTGATAACAAGACGGCGTAGAATTACTATCGCCAATCCTTCAAGACAAATCCTTCAAGAAACTGTTCGTTCCGGAAATTATAAGCGTACAGTATGGCTACATAGCAGACAAAATAGCATACGAGGCTCAACACGACCCAGGCGCGAGCGAGCATTCATAGGTCGTGGATTTCAAGAAGACCTCCACTGAAGAACAAAGCAAACACGTCGCACGGGCCTGGCTCACTCCTCCTCGAAACTAGAAGAGGGAATGAGGGAATGATGAAGTGTGGCACTGCATCAAGGTATGCAAGCGGGCGAACTCTTGAGCAAGGTCGTCATACTTGTTAGCAGCCATCTGTACTTATACTTCCGCGGTGCTACCTTTCTCCTCCCGCACTCGGACTCCCTCGGACTCCTGGTGCGTAGGGAGACCTTGAGGTCCATCGCGTCGCCCGCGTTCTGCTTGTCGCCGAGGGACCAACTGAGGGACCAACATAGCACGAGGGACACGACGGAGGGCACCGTCGCGGCGACGGCGACGATCATCAGCTTCATCACGTCCCCGTACGCTGTGAACCACACATGATGCATGAGCTTTGGCCAAGGCCCAGAGATGGATGAGGATGGGGGCGCACAAGCGATGACCCCATCACGCGCGGGTCGCGAAGGAAGGCCATGATGGAGCGAACAGCGCATTGCGGCGTGGTCTGGTTGAAGTTCTGGAGGTGCTCTGCAAGCTTCACAGGCATCTCGCTCGTCCAGATCCCACACGCTGTATCATGCCATGTCGTTAGCCGATTCCGATTCCTACTCGTGGAATTGAATAAACGACGACACTCACCAACAGCGCTGCCAACGGCACAACAAACCCGCTGTACTCACCACCCAGGAATCAGTCACTGCCGTAGGTAGGGGAGAGAGGGAAGAGCGAAGGGAGGGTGGGGGGCGGCTTCAATGGTAACTTGGGTGGAGCGAGGCTTGGGTGGGGCTTGGGTGGAGCGTGGCGCATCGAGCTCGTCGACCTGGAGTTCGAAGACAGCCCTGGAGGCGAGAAGAGTGTAGTGACGAGAGGCAGGAGAGGGAGCAGGGTCGTAGTCGTCGAGGTCATCGAGGCAGCCGCTCAAGACAGCGACAAAGGAACAAGGGAAAGGCCATCCAGGAGCCAATGCCATATTCGGTGCTGATGTCAGCTGCTTGACACCGTGCTGCACGAAAACGTGGTCACTTGTTATTCTTCCGAAACAATGACCTCGATAAGCGACTATAGCGAACACCACTCGGCACGATTCGCAGTCAGGCCGCCTGCTGTGGTTGGAAAGGATATGCAGTGTACCAATGAAGGTAAATTGTTGCTGCTAGCTATCAACGGGAGCGCATCCTCATCACACCGTTCGAAATCCAGCAGCGAGGATTCAGAGTCGCGGTCGCTTTTCAGCTCGAGGCGTACGTGCTTGCATTCTTGACCAAAGATATGCTGTTTCATGTAAGTCATCTTTCATTTGCTCAATGTGTTGCTACATGCGTCGAACGCCCATACACAGGTTCGCTGGGCGCACAACCTAGCTGGTTTGCCGAGAGCAGACACCGCAGACGTTGTCAACGATTGGCGCAGTTTCCTCTCTGTTGTCTGCAACCGCCTCAATTCTCTGTCGCCCTCTCAGGCTGAACAATCAGCATATCTCTTCATAAAAATAGCAACTGCTCTCCTGGACTCGGCGTATACACGCTGAGTGAGGTGTACCACATCGCCGGTGAGTCGTAGTCCAGCATCTGATTCTGAATCGGTAGCTGATATGGGAGGCACTCTTCTCTGCGCACAACAGGGCTTGCGCTGAATCTGAGCGTCGCTCAGCTCTTTCTCTGTCCTTCGCGCTTAGCGCGCTTCCTCATGGCCTTTCGCGCAATGGCGTTATATATGCAGGATCGCATGTGGCCATTTACAGCTAAGTTCTTCCGTCGCGTGTTTACACTGGCCATTGAGCGCAGGGATCGTCTGTACTTCTCGTCATCGCTTCGCGTGTATGGGAAAGACATCGCCTTCATTACTATGCACATGGCGACGCTGATCGAAGATGGGGCGCGACGTCTCCGGGTGAGGCGATATATCTTTATGCGCTCCTAATCGCCAGCTTACAAGTCTTATAGGCAGGCCAAGCGATCAGTTTTGATGCATTCGATCCCCGTTACATGCAATGCGCGTTGCGACTACCTGACAATCTCGGGCACCTCATCTTTGGAGCGGAGGAGTGGGCGCGGCTCGCGCAACAGTGGAACTGAACATTCTGATGACGCTGCAAGTCGGTTTTGTCTCAGCCGTGTGTCTTATAGCATTCGCAACGCGCTAATACTGTATGAAGTAATCCCACAGGTGACACACCTGAAACCGGCTTTCTACCGTGATGTTCGTCTGGGAGTCGACGAAGAGCTTTTCCCTCTCACTCGCCAACGCCGCCGTGTGCCGACGACGATGTACAGGCTGGTAACTTCACCGTATGCAGGTTATGTGGACGGACAAGTGCCGGACCCTGCTCATGGCCAACTTGCACGCCCTGTAAAGGGAATCACGAACACAAAGAGAAAAAAACAAAGGTCCACGCACTGTATCAAGCATGGACCGTTTTCCCGACACTAGGTGCAAATCAGGATACTTCGCCCGAACTACTGTAGAGATTACGGTGAAATAAGTCTGAATATCTTTACCATCCTCCGCCGCAACGACTGTAATACCCTTTTGTAGTTGAATACACTCCTTTCACCGTAAGTGCCTGTCTTTACGACAGGTCTACAAAGGGCTTTACGATCGCTAAGGCAAAGGATGGTAAATGTATTCTAAGTATGTCTACTGTAATCTTTACCACAATGTAGGCGCATTACCTGATATGCACCCGTCGATGTATTTGCCCTTTGTTGTTCGTACTGTGAAGAAAGTCTTATAGTCATTGCTTTAGGCCTTCATCCACTCCTCAAGTTGCACCACATGTGAGACTAATGTCTCCCAAATATCGCGCAACTTCTACAATCCGTTACAAAATCTGTCACGGCAAGTTCTGGACAGTCGGTCCTATGGACTTCTGTGGTATGGCTCGTATTCTTCTCGCTCAAGGAGGGGGTGAAGTGTAAGTCTTGATTTACTTCTTTCAGCTTTCCACTGTCACATTTCTCATTTTTGCCAGTGTCATGCTTTGTGACAACGATCCAGGCGTGTCGCTGTATTATCGACAACGTCACCACAACGTCGAGCGCCATCTCAAAGATTATTTCCTGAAAAGTTGTCAACACCGCGTTTCGCGGCAGACTCCTAGGATGAAGGCGAAATATCTGACGACGAGAGTGAAGGTGAGCCACGGGCGAGGTCCTGACTCTGGTTGTACAAGACGGCCGTCTGTGACGGATGACATGCGAGCAATGATCGAAGCAGCTACCTATGTACACAATCTCCCAGCTGGTCGCACTCGCCGCAAGTAATGATTAGTAAATAGTCCTGTAATCTAAGTATGCGATCGCTGGTCGTCAACGCAGGTCGTTTAGACCAATCCGGAGAAAGTGGCGAGAGGGAAAGTAGAGGGAAAGCAGACTTCCGAGAGTGCGCGAACAACGGGCCGAAGCGGGTAATGTGATCGGGAACCCGGGCGCTCGAATTGTCGAGCTTGTACCCAAGGTAACTCACCCCTTCTTCCCGCCCACTACCTACTCGGGGAGACAGCCGCCTCGGACTCCCCGTGTAGTTATTCAAGACCCATAAACCGTCCGCGGCTGGTGCTTCGCCTCGACACTCCATGGACGGGGTTCTTCCCGACACATACCTTTTTTCATGGGTTTGGGGGGTCAACGACCGGCGAGTCACCTTCGTATATCCTGTCGTATACAATACTAACGTTCGGATACACTGGAAGGACAGCCAGGGGTGCTGACATCACTTTGGGTGCGTTAGTACCGGAGGCCAGATATACTCGCCTCCCACCCCCTTTGCGGTCGCTCTACCACGTTGCGATACCGCCCTCGCCCCTAAAGATGTGCCGCCTAACTTTCTTTCGGAAACCTCGAGGTGGATAGGCGTATGATCACGACCTTGGAGAGGATCGCGAGTGGTTGGAGGTTCTCTCGAGGTCATCGGCCCTTGTCACAGTGCCAGGTGCGCCCATATCGGTGATATCGGACTCAACTGAATGCTGATTAACTTTCATCTTCTTGCACTACATTTCAACCTGTAACTGTTGCTTCGTCCAGGTGGTAGTACCCTAATCGTACAATGATACATGGCGCATTAAGCAATGACGTGGACGCGAGCGAGGTGCCTTTTGCGACGAGTCGCTTCCTTCCTTCAAGCCCCTACTTCCGCTCCTTCTACACGACCGGTTTTTTGTCCTTGCCGGCCTTCTCGAGCCGTCCCTCCTTAGCCTTCTTGAACTTGTCGATGTGCTCCTCGTCCAGCTGTACCATTATCAGCCTTCTGTTCCAAGTATTGCAGAAGACACTCACCTTGGTGCGCTTGCGTTTGGACCCTGTCGAGGTCGTCTTATCTTTGGCCTCGTTCTCCGAGGCCTCCCCTTCAGAGGAGGAAGTCTTCTACAGTCGCAGTCAGCAACGATCATGATACGCCGAGGCCATGATACGCCGAGGCCGTGCTTAGCTTCGAGAGGGTGACCTTGGAGGAACTTGCCACAGGAGCCTCAAATACGCTGGAAGCCAGCTGAGATGGGTCAGTGTACGCTGCCAATGGTAAGTGACAGCATCTGGACCTTGCCGCGAGGCTCTGACTTAACCTTCTTCTCGTCCTTCGGGACCACCTGCTTAGAAGTAGCGCATTTCGCCTTCTTGGATGGTGGAAGGGCGTTGGTCAGCAATGAAGACTCCCGAGTTAGTGGAACACGCACCTTTGACGAACTCAGCACGTATTCTTCATCGTCCTCGCCTTCGCCTTGCCTTTGTTCCTTGGCGTCTTCCGCTTCACCTCGCCAGCAAGCACCCGCGACCGCGGTGACGTCCGCGCTGTATTCACCCCGGGCGGACATCACCCGCTCCATGGTAGAGAGGATTTCCCCTGCGTACGTCAACCTAACTTTGCATGAGGCAATACATCCATCGCGCCTTCCAGTAGCCCAAAGGCAGAGCACGCCGGTGCCGCAACAACAATGATGCCTAAGCATTACTTGCGCCAGCGCGTCTCATTGGGCGGTAGTGCCATCCCCCAACTTGCTTGGCAGAACGTCAAAGAACGGGGGATATACCTAGGGCGCTCAGACTGAGTGAGGCGTGGATGTGGCCTGCAGCGAGGACAGTACCCGTGACGGGGTCAGCGACGATACAGCGAGGCGTTCAAGCGATGTGGATCGAGGGCGTGGAGAACGCGGATGACGGACGCGTGCGAGGCTGCGAGGAGACGCGTACGGTGGCGCGAGGAGACAAACACGTACGAAGGTGTGGGGAACGCGTGTGACAGCGCGGGGAATGCTGACCACGAACGCATGCGACGGCAAAATGAACGCGGAAGAGAGCGCGAAGACTGGCCGCGGGTTCTACCACGCCAACCTACCCGTTCGTCGCCCGCGTCCGCGGGGGCCTCCACCACCCTCCTCCGCAATGCGCAAGTGACCCAAGCCGCCCCATAGCTAACCCCCGAGACAGAAAAGAAAGAAGACGAACTTACTCGTTGCAAGAAGGCCACTAACGGCGATGTCGAGGATGGGGTGAAGGTGAACCAGATGGCAATGCTCGCGGGGCAGCGGAGGCGGCGAGGCGGTGACCACAGTGTCGCGGCGATCGGCGAGGCGACTGCGAGGCGTCAGCGGGGAATGAGAATGACGGGCGGGGCGTAGCGGTGGCGGCGGCGAGGACACAGCGAGAAAGATGGCGGTGCGGGCGACCACGGCACGGCGAGTAGAGGAGGAGAACAGGCTGAGGCGGCGGGTACCTGGACAAGAGCACCAGTGGGGACGGACGTGGCGGCGGGCGGACGGTTGTCGCGCCCTTTTTCCATAGATGGCAATGTCGTCACCTCAATCGATACGACACAATTTCAAGGGCGACGTTCTACAAATACTCACCGTTGTTTGTATGTGGACTGTCATATATTTGTTACCGACCTGACTGAAGTCCCTGGCGGGTGGGAATCGAAATATACTCTCAGTAGCTTCTCTCGCCAGAGTTCCAGTAGAGCGAGCCCACCCACATTGACGACCCGTTCATCTCCATTGTGTGGAACTGGATGCCGTCCGCACTTGTGACGTTCGTGCGCTACACCGTCATGGCAGGCGAACCACTCACGGTCGCAACCGCCTTCACGGCCATTGCGTTGTTCTCTTACCTTCAAGGCCCGATGGTCGAGCCTCCCGACCAGGTCTTCGCGATTGCTGCATGGTGCGTGTTCAATGTAATGCGGGGCTCGATTCAAGCTCTCATAATCGTGTGGTCTTAGCATGCAACGTACCGAGAAGTTTCTGCAGTTCCGCAGTGGCCTTCGTCGTTGAAGAGTGATGCTCTTCCTGCGTTGTCCATTGACGCAGAGATTGAAGTTGAGGATGCATCCTTCGAGTAGGACATCACGAAGAAGGGGCGGGTTTCGACGCTCTCGAAGAGACGACCACACTTTGTCCGACTACGCCCCGTCACCCTAGTGAGTCTTGTCTTTGGGCTTCGATTGAAGTCGTTTGCTAACTCAATGTCTCTTGAACCGCACACAACGCGCTCGCGAAACGGATGCAACGTGGGTGGCAGACACATGCTCTTTTCGAGGCTACGGTCGCGGAACCCGGAGTATGATCGTTTCAATGGCATTTTGATGTCCCTTGTATTGGCCGCTTTCTTGCGCTCGGAGGAAGGTCCTCGGCTTTTTAGCGACCATTCACCGCCCCGCGAATCGTTTTGACGGTGCGGTATGTACCTGTTGACTCTGCGGGCATATCATTCATGCGAATGAGTTTTGAACGGTGCGTTTCTCTAGTGCTCGTGCTCGTCATCAGATATTGATATTTACTGAGAAATGTAGATGTCGATGAATAGACGACGCCGACAGGTACTTACTCCCAGACGGCTCGTTGTAGATGGTAAGGCGAGCACCGCGAATCCAACACTACATTCAATTCTGGCAACCAGGTGCGGCTGGCGGGGAGACACGTAGGAAATACTTCGCTCATGTGCGATCGATAAGCGTCGTCTCACGTCGTTTGTGTCCAGGTTGTCTTCCCCCTTTGACGGGCTTCTTATTGTAAGCGGGCGGAAGAGACGAGAAAAGGCTGTTCGCATGCAAGAGGTGCATGTTGGTGTTATTGGCGAGATTGTGGGGAAGGTACCGGAGGGGGTAAGAGATCAGTGGATCACTTGAAGGACGTGGGAGAGCAACTAGAGGCCCTTTTTCGAGGTAGGGTACGTAAGTATTCGCCTACCAGTCCTGCGCCGACCCTGACGGTGTCGTGATAGGAAATCCCACGTGCGATGAAGCCGCACATTCAAGTTCGAGGTTCACCCTCCTTCATTATGCGGAAAGTATCTATTGGCGATCTGACATGAAGCTTGAAGGAAGATCTGCAGTTCCCAGGGCTCGGGAGTGAGAGGTGCCTGCCACAATTCCAATGTGGCCTAAATGTCTATTTTCTTGCGCAGCGTGGAACGACCACCCACGAATCCTCACACGAATCCTCACGACCTCGTTACCAGCGCGACTGTAGGCTGGCATGCTTCCGACAGACGGCGTTACGTTAGCCCTTCATACGCCAAGTCCCCTGACACTAGTACCGAGGAGGCGACGCCTTCGCCCTCGCACGCTTTCTGGTCGCAGTCGTTCAAGCGGTCTAGATCACCGGAGACAAATTTGGAGCTCGTCACTGCCATTTTCGAGAAGGCCAGATACGAAAAGACGCGGTTCCTCCACTACGCGAGTTTCCCTTTGCCATGGGCGTTAGTACACCTGCGGAGCCGCAACAGGGCACATTCCGCCCTTCTCCGACTGCCAGGATAAGTACAGTCACCCTTCCTCTCCAACCCAATATGCTCCCTATGCATTCCGTACGCGAGTGAATCCTTCTCCATGCCCGTTACAGACGATTACTATCTCACGAAGAACCCACGCGACGATTGCCTTCGGGCGACGTGAAGCCGTAGCAAACCCCGGCTGGCTGATCCGGACGTTGGACAATCGAAAAAACGTCCTACGGGAGGGCGACCGGCGGGAGGCGCTGGGTGGCGAGGGCGTCCGACGGGAGGGGGCGCTGGACGGCGAGAACCGATGGTACCGTTTGTCGGTGAACAGTACATCTCACAGGGGGGGCGTTGGATGGTCGACAGGACGTCCGACTGCAGGGACAGCGGATGGTCAACAGAACGTCCGGCGGGAGGCGCTGGGCGGCGAGGGCGTCCGGCGGGAGGGACATGGGATGAGTCGACAGGGCGTCCGACTGCAGGGACAGCGGATGGTCAACAGAGCGTCCGGCGGGAGGCGCTGGGCGGTCGACAGGGCGTCCGACTGGAGGGACATTGGGCGGTCGACAGGACGTCCGACGGGAGGGCCAGCGTATGGTCAACAGAACGTCCGACGGGAGGGCGCTGGGCGGCCGAGGGCGTCCGGCGGGAGGGACATTGGGCGGTCGACAGGGCGTCCGGCGGGAGGGAGCGCTGGGCGGCGAGGGCGTCCGGCGGGAGGACATTGGGCGGTCGATAGGGCGTCCGGCGGGAGGCGCTGGACGGTCGACAGGGCGTCCGACTGGAGGACATTGGACGGTCGGTAGGACGTCTGACGGGAGGGGGCGCTGGACGGCCGAGGGGACGTCCGACGGAAGGGGGTGCTGGTCGGTCGACAGGACCCGCCGGCGTCCCCAGGCTTTTACTCGCATGTTCAGTCACCCCCTTCATCGGCCAGTTCTTCTATCAGCTGGTCTCATATCGCAGGGCACATTGTTCAGGTAGCTCATGTTCGTCACGTTGTAGATGTACGAATGGTACTTGTCCACGAATCATTTCGACGTGCAAACTGATTTCCTGCTCAAAGCGCTAGAGCTCGAGGTGGGTCCCATGTACACAGCTTAAGCCGAGCGAGTACACAAGTATGCAGTACATGCGCCAGCTAGCGGGCATAGCAGCACTTGGCCATATTCCGGCCTGCCATTCGATCTGCCTCCCCGACTGGTTGTCGAATCTAAAATCAGGTGAGAAGGAGCTTGATGCAAACGTACTCGTGACTATCCTCCAGTAGCGTGTGAACAATGGATGTTCAGTGCAATGTATGAAGAAACGATATGCCACTGACAAGGTCACTATCACTCATCATCGTCATCCATAGAGTCCCTCCGCCGCTCACCGCCAAGGCCCACCGCCGAGTGCACGAGGCTCCGCATCGTCCTCCATTGAAGGGAAGGTCTTCCAAGAGGGTATCTCCGGAATCTGCAGTTCATCTGTCAACCGTGAGTAAGCGCCAGAACGAAAGGAGCATGGGAAGAACGAACGCACAAGTCGGCGGAGGAGACCGTTGGTGACCCACTGTGCCATGTGTTGATGCTTCGATGGCATGTCAGAGAAGTGCATCACATGGCGACGGACAACATTGATCTGGGTTTGCTTCGATGGTCCCTCCTCTGACGTTCCAGGCGCGGCGTTGGTCTGGTGTTTCGACTTTCCAACGACATTGGCCAGATGGCTCTTGGCAGTACCACAATGTTGAGGAGGCATCTCGCCGAAGTTTCTGTTCTGAGGCTCAGAGAGACGTTGTTGCTTAAAAATGTTTGCATTACACAGACAAATAGAAAGAAAAACTTGATTTGAGTAATATATTTGATACTTCATATGCGTAAACATCTCATCCTTGTCTGCCCGGCATCGTGCTTCAAAGAACTGGATTGCTGATGAGTGACGTTGATACCTGCAACCAGGAAATCCGCGCGCGTACCCCAATAGCGTCCTTCGTCTCGTGGACTTCGACCAACTCGCTGTCGGAGTTCGGGACATTGCCTAGGAGGGCGAACACGCCACTGAACCCATGCAGTGTTTCAAAGGTGTCCATCTATCCAACGTACGAATACGGGATGTGAGGGGATCACGGCGGTGCACGCGGACGTTGAACATAAACACTCACAAGGTCCTTTAACTTCGCAGTTGCCGTCTTGAACTCCGCCCTACGATCCTTCGTCATCTGCTGCATTCCCTCTTTCGTTACCAGCACGTCTGTGTCTTCCGGTAAGTCACGTTGATCCGTGTCAACTGCATCCCAAGCGTAGCCTGTAGATATGTCATCCCGTTGAACGCCTAACGACGACTCCGGTCGATCGTCCCCTCGACCGTCCACTGGCGCCCCCTCCCGTGAGACGTCCTGTCGACCGTCCAGCGCCCCCTCCCGTGGGACGTCCTGTCGACCGTCCAGCACCCCCTCCCGTGGGACGTCCTGTCGACCGTCCAGCACCCCCTCCCGTGGGCCGTCCTGTCGACCGTCCAGCACCCCCTCCCGTGGGACGTCCTGTCGACCGTCCAGCACCCCCTCCCGTGGGACGTCCTGTCGACCGTCCAATGTCCCTTCCGTCGGACGTCCCCTCGGCCGTCCAGCGCCCCCTCCCGTCGAACGTTCTGTTGACCATCCGCTGTCCCTGCAGTCGGATGTCCTGTCGACCGTCCAACATCCCTCCTGTGAGATGTACTGTTCACCGACAAACGGTACCATCGGTTGGACACCGTGTCGGCTGTGTGATGACGTCGTCCAGCGCCCCTTCCCGTAGGACGTCGTCTTCATGGGTTCGGAGTGCGGGGGCACAACTGGCCGGAAGGCCCCCGATTCAGGCATCAACAGCCAAGCTCCACTCCAAGGCCAAGAAGCCGAAGGGGAAATCAAACGCGAAGGGGCAGGCGAAGGCGAAAGGTAAGCACAATGACGAGGATCACTACGACGCTTACACATCTGTTTGGTTGAAGCAGTTAATCCTTATTCACCTCGCCGGCCAAAGGGAGATTCCACTGACGTTGTCTACCCTGTCCTCTGTCCCGGTTGTGTTCCATGATAGAGAGTGGAAGCAGATATATTTGTCAGAATTTACATACAAAAAACTGAGACTCTACGAAGACTGACTACGAAGGTTTCGGCGCTCAAAATTGCGTCGTATCGATCAAGGCGGCAGCATTGCTTTCTACGGAAAAAGCGCGAGACCACGCGAAAATGGCCATCTCCCGCCTCTCGGTCACGCCTCAAACGCGTGCTCTCGCGGTCCGCTTTCTGGTCGTTCGTCGTCCTCGCCCATCCCCTCCTCATCGACCATACCTACTTTTGCTCTCGCCATCGTCGTCCTCGCCGTCACCCTCGTCGTCGTCATCGTCGTCTTCGCTGTCGCCTTCTGTCACTTTGGTTAGCTGTGCACATGTGGCAGCCGCAGAATACAACAAAAGACTTACTGTAGGCGGCGGACTGGCCGCCGACGTAGACGCTCTGGCTGTTCCACGCGGCGACGCCGGAGCAGGAACCCGATCCGCTCATGGGGGTGGTTGTGGCCGAGGTCGAGGTTGAGGTGGTGGAGACCGAGGTGGTTGAGGTAGACGTGGTGGTAGTAGATGTGGTGGAGGTAGACGTGGTAGAAGTAGACGTAGGGGTGCCGGTGACGGTGGTCGAGGAGCCGCTGCCTTGGCCCATGTTGTTCTTGATGTTATCCCACTTGTTGTCGGGGTACCTGATGTGGTTCTGCGCCTGGTCGAGGCTGCCGTACACGTTCGCGGTGGTGCCGACGAGGGAGTCGTCGCCGGTCTTTTCGGTGGAGAGCTGTCGAAGGACGTAAGTTATTGTACTTCGAGGGGGACAGTAAAGCGCCACTTACATCCCAGAACATCGAGCCAGCGAGGCCCTGAGACTGTACGTACTAGGCCTTGAGCTTAGCGATGTCGGGGGTGTCGTACGCGACGAGCTCTTGCTTGGAGGAATCGTATGAGTAGCTGGTGACGTCCGTGGTGTTCTCGATGACCGTTGCGCCGGACAAAGGGAGGAACTTGTACGAGTAGACACCCGCTTCGACCGCCGGGACCGATCTGGTGCGCGGCGCCACACTAGTTAGCTCTGCCGTGGTAGACTTGGACTGAGCTACTTACGCCGTTGTAGGATTGGCCGGGGCCGGCGGTCTCCTCGAACGCACGACCGTAGAGGGGGTGTTGATCTTGGAAATCGTGGCGCCGCGGGACACGTAGTCCTTCACCGCCTTGTCGTGGAGACGTTGGTGCAGGCGCCGCCGTACAGGTTAGCCTGGTTGTCCGACCAGGTCAACCAGGAGCCGGCGTAGTCGTAGGCCTGGCGGGCATGGCATCAATCAACATGGAGCCGCAGCGGGACCCAACGCGGGCGGAGTCATTGTTGTGCTCGCCGTCGCCGTCGCCCAGGCTCCCCATTGTGGTTGCCGTCGCCGGCCTTGCTCGCCGCTCTCAGCTGTCGTCACTCGCCGTCGCCCCTCGCCGCCGTTGTCCTAGACATCGTGTTCGCCGTCGCCGTTGCCGTCGCTGTCGTCACCGCAGCGTGCCCACATTGCCGTGACTTTCGTGTTTGGTGAGTACTCCCTTTCATTTTCGTCCGGCAGGCCGTTGAGAGCCAGATCTTGAACACCTTGGTTGCTTGCGCATTCACGGGAGGGCGGTGTATGGAGGACGTAGTTCGGGATGGCCTGGAACCCGCGCTCACGCCATCCCCTCCCTCGCCGTCCTCCCGCCCGTGCTGCCGTTGGGGCCATTGTCGTTGTCGTCGCAGTTCTGACCATCGTACCCTCCCCCACGCCGTGTCTTGTTTCGCATAAGAATAGGTATGTTCTTTCCCTTTTCGTTGAGGGCGAGCTTCGGCATTGGCGGGAGTCAACGTCGCAGCTCAGGGCAGGTGCGACGTGTATGCCCCTCTGCAGACGGTACTGTCATTCCATCTGCAGACGAGTGCGATGGTGCCGCCGCCACCTTTGCGCATGCGGCCTTGAAGTGGTTGGATCCGGGTAGGTGGGCCCCATTGCTTGTGCAGATACGGAGCATGACTCTACCACCATCGTTAGACATGTATCATCTCGCCAAATGAACCAGCGACGTATCCCGCTCCTGTTACGCAGTGTAAACCTGCGGCGCATCGTGGCGCGCCACGGCGTCGCGTCTGTATACCTGCCGCTTGGTATCGTGCTATAACCCATCTGTCGCGGCCCATTACGCTGGCATACGTCCACTCACGTAGTTGATGACATGTCACCGTAGAGTAGGAGGGCGATTGGTGCTACGGTAACAGGCGAGTGCGCTGGTGCTGCTGAGCAAGAGTACTCTCGTCGACGACTCCTTCCCCATTCCTTTCCCTCTTTCCTTCCTATGTCTACTAAACCACCTCTCTGCAATCCTCCGTGCGTTCAGTGCGCTCAAGCGGGCAAGACCTGCCGCCGCCTCACTACCAAATGCGTTCGTTGCAACGAACACGACGACCACTGCTCTTTCTGTCACGGTGCGTGCCTTGTCTTGCTGTGCGGGGGCGGTACTGACTTGCCACATACATTGACGCGAGTGACCTGCTGGACATTTTGAACGGCATGGAGGACAGTTTGGCGGAGCTTCGCGTGCAACAACGGAGATGGTGGAGGCACAGGAGGATTTGTTCGAGCGTGGAGAGAGTACACGCTACGAGTAAAAAAGACTGCGACGCGACATAAGGTTGGCCCTGGGCCTGGACGAGAGCGTGTTGAAGGCGTCAGAACTGTAGATGTCAGACGTGCCCCCCACTTCGGAGGAGGAGTCTGAGGATGATGCGCAAGATGAAGACGACAGCGGCGATCGACGGCGCCCGTGGCGAGGCGTCGACGCATTTGTCAAAGAGCGTCTGTCTCCTGAACTGTGAGTTGAGAGCCGCGGCAAGTCCATTGGCTATGACGGCGATCGCGCTGGTAAAGAAGTGGATGGGGATGATGATGAGGGCGAAAACACGGAAAAGCACACCCCTCCAAGAACGCGAAACAGGAAAGCGTCGCTGTGGAGGACAACGCTGCTGAGGCCGAAGTGACCAACAACTTGATCCCGAAACCTAAGGAGAAGGGAAAAAAGGTCAAGTCGGGCACGCCCCGTGTACGGTTGCCATTGCTTACCATTCGTGTCATACACTGACCCATGTCTCAGTCTGCTTCCAGTGTGTCTGCGACTCCCGTGGCGAGCTACTCCAGCGTTACGCTCTCCAAGGGAACGACGTGCCCGACCTGGCATGACCGGCGCTGACCGAGGCTGCGGAAGCTTTCCTCCACCCGAAACGTGTCCAGGGCGGCCTCCAAAAGCGACGACGACGACGAGTCCAAACGCAAGCGGGGAAGGTAAGCCCGTTCCATGATGCTTGCAGACACTGGCTGACAACAATACAGAACAAGGCTAGGGAGAACGCAAGAGAGCATCCAAGGTCGACAACGTCGTCTTCAAGAAGGAGCGAGAGTAGTGATGGGAGAAGGGCTTCGTCACCACGCTTGGCGCCTCATGCACGTCACACTTTGTGTTTCTTGTCATGCATCAAAGTGAAATCATTATGACCACGACGATACGAGGGTTCTAGGATATGAAATGTACTACGAGAAAAATCATGGTAATTAGCATCCAGAGTTGATTGATGTCACTGAAAGGGGCATACCTGTCCCTCCGGTGACCAACGGATACCACAGTCATCATCACCACCAACGGCCTGATACTATCCACCATCCCACACCCCTATCCGCCTGGAGGTCTCCGCATTGAGGTTGGATGCTGCGTCTTGAGGTGAGGAGGTACCGGGACCTGGACGCCGTTGAAGGATCGCGAAGGGGGTGGGAGGCGAGTATATCTGGCCTCCCGTACTGACGCACGCAAAGTGAAGTCAGCGCCCCTTGCAGTCCTCCCGGTATATGCAAGGAAACATGTTAGCACTTAAAACCACATCAGCGTCAGAGAGAAACATTACGCACTGAGCGATGGGGAGGTCGAACCAGACGACTGATCCAGTGAAGCGAAAGACAGGACGGGGAACCCTCGTACAGGGAGCGTCGAGGCGAAGCAGCAGCCATGGACGCTTTGTGGGTTTTGGGTACTACATGGGGAGTCCGATGCGGCTGTCTCCCTGAGGAGGTAGTGGGCGGAAAGCTGAATAGTAAGCGCCCAGAATATGGCGTTCGCACGCACGGAGCCCCGCTTACGTTCCCACACACGCACGTGAAAGGGGTCAACGCATGTCACCCGCCCTCGCAGATATCAAACACCAGCCTCGTACTTTTTCTCATTGGTGACTACTGGTGGCAATTCTTATGTTTTCCAATGTGCGACAGTTCTGACAGTACATAAGTAACAGTACAATGACCATGGGCGCTTCGTTTCCTGCTCGGCGGCCCCGGCCCAGTGGGTTGATGTCTTCCGTGACAGAGGCCCTCTGCCGAACGAATCTAACCTTCCTGGGGTATGCACCAAAATATTCATGAGGACGGTTCATGGCATTGGTATGGTGATACAACGCGACGGGACGGGAGAAACAAGCAAGTGCGCCATTTGATCTGGTGACCAAAACATTACACAGGGAATAAGTGAGGCACAATGGGTGCCCTTCCAGAAAGCTGGAAGAACGTGTGGACATAGAATGATGCAAGGTTGAACTCGACCTCTTCAATGAGCAAAGGTGTATCGGAAAGGCATAAGGGTTGTTGTTGGGTGATGACAGTCGGGCAGCCAGGCCACTGATGCAGTATTGCTTTGAAAGCATTGAGTGCCTTGATGCGGCGATGAGTGAGGGCGGCGAAAAGGCCAGAGGTGTGAGAGAGGGCAGGAAGGAACGGTATGGACGACGCCCTCGGGGAACAGTTCACCAACGAAATGCTCCTGGAGCGCGGTGCGTGAGGGTGTGCTGAGGTCTAAGGAAACGTTCGACGGCGAGCAGCTCGAAACGAAAGCCCAGTTCAAACGTCTCCCACAAAACTCTGCATGCGAGGTCATCCGTCAACTTGGCAACAGAATATCCCTGCCAGTCCACAGGACCTTGGTGTCTCGCGGCGAAGTCGGCTTCAGGGAAGACGTCCCCAAAGATTTGCCGGATCTCGAAGTTGCGCCGACCAACGCGTGTCTGTTCGTTAGACCCCTCAGGCACCCCGTTCAAAAACTGACGCCACGCCTGAGTGCCGACCCTTGTCGCCGCTGACTCCGGCACTCGCAAAAGGTAGAGCCAGTTCGGGCGCGCGCGCAACCAATTGAGGATGTGGCGCTCAGCTTTCGCCGGATCGGTAGGCGAGACCATAATGGCCGGCTCGGGAATCCAGTACCCCCAGATCTCGTTCGCTGCGCGCGCTTTCTCTGAACGGTCGACGCTTTGCATGGCTCGCTCCCACGCAGGGATCGCTCTAGGCATCCAGCGATGTGCAAATTCCGCGAACTTGTCGCGCCCGCGGATCTGCGAGGGATGCGGTTTGCCTGGTTTCGTCTTAGGGTCTAGAACTAAAACGTTAGTGAGACGCGGGGTGACATCCAGAAGAGGACTTACATGGAGCAAAGCGGGCGCAGTGAACTGGCGGGAGGCCGCCACGGTTCACCCGGCGCTGGAACAACCTCCGCGGCCTGGGGATTGAAACTGGGGAGTTTGTGATCTGGAAAGACCACTGGCGTAATCTTCGGAGAGGAAGAGCGATGCAGCTGGAACCCGGGAGAGATCGCGGTAAGTGTGGCATGCACGCATGGTTGCCTCCAGATGCTTGTCGCCTGGCAGACCGCGGTACAGAGGCTCTTCACCGAAGAACGGGATGCTCGTAATATGATGCGCATCCGGATAGACCTTCAGATGGCGAACCTGGATGTCGCCATGCACGGCCTCGGAAGTGCGCAGGAACCACACAGGGATACCGAGATCCATGAAATGTTGTACGACGGTTGGATCCGTAGTCCAGGCACCCATCCACTGGTCACTAAACTCCGGCATGGCAGAGCTCCGAGCACGGACCCCGCGCGCGCGCAAATGGTAATCGAGAAAGGCATTTGCGAGGAGCCAGTAGCGCTGTAACTGGACCACCTGAATGACTTGATCGCGAAAACTTGCGGGCATGTGGCGCGAGCGATCAAGGGCCTGACGCATCGCGACAACAAACCATCGCAAGGGTGCAGCCTGTTGCGCGGATTTCTCATCATGCTCGGAGGGGCATCCGGCGCGGCGAATCATCTCAGACACAGGGAGATCGAAAGCGTCGAGGAAGGTATTGGAGAGGCGTCCAAAGCCACCGACGACTGAGCCCTTGTTGGGAATGAAGTCGTCCATGGTAGGAGATTTCCACAGAACAGCCAGGGAATCATGATCCGGGACAGGTCTGAGAATGGCGCAAAGATAGGGATGATTCCAGGAAAATATTTGCGGCGCATGCACGGGGTCCGCCAGTCCATATCGACCATCATCCCGAAGATGTACCGTCAAGAGCCCATGCGCGATCTGGGGAATATACTCCGCGTTAGGCGAAGTAATAAACACGGATCCATCTTTGGATAGCGCGCCCACTATGCCGTCGGAGAACGTAGGCACGGCGCCCTCTACATATCACGACGATTAGCACAAGAGATGAGACCCATCCACGAGACAGCGCTTACCGGTAAGTGTAGCGAGGGAGCCAAGACTGAAAGAGTGCATCGAGGATGAAGACCCGGAGACCGCAAATGACTGGAAGCCCGAACAGGAATGTGACGATGCTCAACACAGGGACTCAAAGTCGTCTGTGCGATGTGGGGCTATTATGCGCCACAACGAGACGATGAAGGCGTCCTTGGTGCTCTTGGGGGAACTGTGGAGGCGAAGTCGGCTGACTTGCGATTAGTTCAGCGAACATGATACGTGGTAGCACGATCTCACTAGGGCGAGCGAAGACGGTCTGGCTAGTATGCGATGCAATGTATGCGAAGCACGCTATAAATGCGATGAGATCAAAGAAGATGTGCAGTAGGACAACCTCACCAAGGCGTGCTTAAGTGCTTGATGGTCAGGGTGAACGGTGCGACTCACAAGCGCCTAAGTTACGTGATGACGGCCGCCACAATTTCCAGTTACAGGCGCCCGCCCACTTCTCAACGGAACGTACTTACTGTTACCTAGGTAGTACCCACAACTTCATCCGCCATCAACAACGTTTCAACGTTTCAACGCCCGCCCACAAACGGCCGTCCAACAACGGTACGTCCCTATTTTATGTTAGTCATGAACGGGCGTAATGTTCATAAACCATCAAAGTCATTTGGAACGGGCCTCACGCGCTGACGACTCGCAACGTGCGTGCTGCCCCAACCTGGTTAGCATCGACGGTACACAGGCAACAGTGAGTTTCCTTACCTATATAGACACCAATCCTCAACGGTGTGCAGACATGTTCCCAGGTGTGCATGCGACGAGTCTTCCACGGGTGCTGGCTTTGTGCTCGCCCCCATCCCACACCAATGACTTTGCGTCCCGGTGCCCTCGCACGATTCATCCATGGACGTTCGGAGGCTGATAGTTTCGTGCGCCATGGTGGATCGCAGATCGCAGTGCAATAACTGCTTGGACACTGAGATCCATCGAACAAACCCCTCCCGCCGGACGACGCTCGCTGATGGCGCGACACCACCCGATCGGGTTCCCCGCCTGGGCGAGGTAACAGGCTGCTCACGCCTAAACCCTGACCAAGTCTGGGCCTCCGAGCGCCTTATCTGGAAGAGGAACCTGCAACCTGAGGCCGGCCGCCGGGAACCTGTCCTTATAAAACACCCTTACCTCCCGGTTTCTCCTCTGTCACTTCGCGCTTGAGCTGCGCGTTGGGCCATACTTCACCTTGATGGTCGCATATCTTGTAGCAAGCACACCCTCCAGGCCTGTCTCCACGGTTTCCCCACAAGACAGTACTCAACCTGAACCTCTATAACAGGGAGAACATCGGGCGGCGGTTTGAAATCGTGAGTGTTCTCTCTCTGGCGGACCACCGCTCCGACACCATGCGTTTCTAGTGTTGCCCGTGGACGCGAGACGAGAAACTCTGCGTCTTCAATGGCACGCCCTCGCCCTCCCATCCCTCATGCCTCATGCGAGGCACTCGCAGACCTTTTGCTTACCACTTGACCCAGCCCCATGGAGCGATGAGACCTTCGTGGACTTCCCCTACGCATCTAACCATCGAGCTGCTCAAGCGCGCACGTATCCTTGCGTTCCATCCCTATGTGGACCTTCCAGCATACCACCGTGCCCTCCCCGTTATCGACCCCCTGCCCATGATCATGCCGATCACATTCGTTGGACTCTCTTTCCCGAGCCTCTCCCCAGAGATACCATCGAGATTGACCAGTCGGGGACATCCAGTTGCCTGCCGACCCATGCCTACGCAGACAACAAGGATCTCCATACACCGTGGGAACTCCTGGACTCTGCCCGAACGAGATTGTGACGCGGCGGCGGCAAGCGGGCTGACGATCCAGGAACTAGGCGCGCCGGCGCACAACATGGCGGTGACCCCCGTTGAGGCTGATGTGAATGATGAAGCTCAGTGCGCACGCGAAGTGGCTCCAAGCGCTCCCACTCGCGAGCGCGCGGCGGCTCGAACTGCGCCCGCGCGCAGCGTGGCAAGCTTCCACCCGCATACTGGTGTCTAGATCGAGCTCGCGCCTGCGCGCGCGCACCTGCGGGCACTCCCCAACTCAGCGATCAGGAAGATGCGGCGCGCGCGACGTGGCGTCAGGCGCCCCTATGCGGACGTCGAGATCAGATAACGGTGGGGCATGCAATCCCGCCAAAACCATAGTGTTATGCTCAGCGGCAGCTTGCAGTAGCATTTGTGAAGTATTTAACATGCCGTCCCACGCAGATCAGGAAGGTTATGGAGCAGAACGGTGAGTACGGGGCAGGAATGTGGTTGAACACAACTCCTTTCCATCGTCTATCCATCTAATACAACCTATCCATCTAATACAACGATATACATCTGGATGAACGACGGACCGGGGACGACGGCGCAAGTAACGAGCCAACAGACATATTTCAAGATACAAAAGCAGCAAGCGTCCACCAAGAAGTATGAGGGCATTGGCCCAGTGCGCCATTACAACGAGCAGCGACTATGTTCCTAGCCACAGCGCGGCGGAACTCCGCCAAGGCCGCCTGGCGAGAGTTACACCTCGCCAGGAGCCCCGGACACCCTGGCAGCACGCTGCGCAACAGTCCTAGATGCAAGTGTAAGGTGGAGAACATGTGATACGATGGATGAATACTTACACATCATCAAAGACACCGACAGTAGAACCGTGGTGACGATATACCCGCGAAACAACAGCAGGATTTTCATCATCGATGTTGATGGACTCGACCGGGATGGGGTTGGCGCCCTCAGGAATTGGCACCAACGGGTGCTCAGCGGGCTGCGGAGCGGCGGCCTCGGCGGTGGGCTGGTTCGTGTACCGAGCAGAACGCGTAGTGGGACGGCTCGCGGCCACACTAGCAGAACTTGTGCCAATAACGGGGCTCGCAACGCGGGAATCTATAGCACTGTGAACCCGACCAGATCGCGTCACGCCAATCGCAGAGGGAGCCGAGGACTGAGCGGTCGAGGTCGGGGACCGGGCATCGTTCATGACGTCACTGGAAGCTGAAGTACCCATGGCGACCTGAAGACGGCGGTGAACGGAGGCAGAGGTGGCGGCGGGCGGTGGGAATTCATATGTGTTCATGACAGCTTGCTCACGACAGGCCCGTGCATCCTCAAGCAAAGAGTGCTGGTGATTGAACGGGCATGGGTGCCAAACAGAAGTCGGGGTGCTGGGGCGATTCGCGATGGGGAAGCTGGCGGTGCAGCACCATGCCGGACTGGGCACGGCATGTGGGTCGACCTGGAGGTGCGGAAAGCAGAGACCGGTTGTCCGTGCAGGAGGTGGGGCGACAGGCGTACGTTCCTCACCCGGCCACACGAGCCTGGGGATACGACGAGGGTCTTCCGGGAAGTGGCCATGGGGACAGGGGCGTTCTAAGTTATATAGTTAGACAATGCTCGGTACACGAGTCATACATAAGCGTACATACCACCCATAGCCATCCGAAGGCACTGGATACAAATCAGAGAGGGGGTACCGTTGGTTTCTGCATAGAACACCTGAGTGCGAGAGAACCAATAATGCGAGGGGGGAAACATACCTTCAAATATGGCGAGCTGCAAGAGTCGCTGAGCGAGTTCAAAAATGGTATAGCGGCGGACAGGGTTGGAGTTATCGATGCCTTCAAGGTCAAAGATGCTGTAACGACCGGGGACTTCGTCTGTCCCATCGTTAGCGTTGTCGCTCGCGCGCTCTTTGCCTTTCATCGCTGGGATCGGAACGGAGGAGGGAAGAGGGAGTTTCGGGGCGTCCGTGACGCGCCTTTATGCGTGCAAAAGAAAACTCTATCGGCTGTAATGGGTTAGTGATATTCGGACAAGGGAAATCCTCAACCTAAAACCTTTTACACGAACATGCGTGCCAAGTTGCGAGCTGTTCGGCACGCAGATGACTTTCCCCATCCGACTTGTGCTGCTTGACTTAATTGGCTCACCCATCCCTCTCCTCAGCGATGACGGGCGACAAATATGACTCGTGATCATAGACAGCACAGAAACAGTAGGCCTGGCTCTGGACGAAGCGACCGGACTTCCTGGCGGCACAAAAGAATAGCCGAGTTTCGACGTCTATGGTATCGGCATATCGGGTTTGGTTCGAAGAATGGGTAGACTCGGAGGTGAAGGTGCAGTTTGGGCACGATGATACCACGAAGCTGACTGAAGAGGGAAAGGAGAACGATCATGACCCTTTACAGGCAGAGACGCTTACCGTGTGACCCTTGCTGAAGAAGGAGGAGGAGGAGGAGGAGGAGGAGGAGAGGAGGAGTGCGGAGGGTGGCGCACGCTGCGCGCACACCCGCCGCGTTTACCACAGAAGATCCGAAACACTTCGTTCAAGATCGCTGTCACATTCGGCCTGTGAAGCCCAATCTCACCTCGTTGCTGGCAGGTGCCGGTGTTACTAAGAGGGCCAGCCGACTGCCCCAGAAGGTCGAACTATACTCCAGGAAGGTCAAATCCACCAACAGATTTCCTCCGAGATAGCGTCAGTTGGACACCGTGTTATGGTTTTCCCACCCGGGATAAATTGCACTCAACGCGCATTTTGGTCGTAACCAGCATGGATACACGTTGGCTCAGGCCACCCCAGGCTTCGAAGAGCAGTTCATTCGCGCATTTGGTTTCCGAAAAGCATGTTCGGTGAGTGTTTGCGATCGTTCTCCATTTGAGTTTCCTAGTTGGCCTCGTGGTGCACAGCTCGCAGCATTCGGGAACAACTTTGGCTCATGGGTGCTGGTGGCCGTCTGAGTCTCACCAGGCAGCTTCCCAGCGTGATTCACCCTGTCGCTGGGGCAGATGTCATGATCGTCTCCGGGGAAGGCACAGAGCAATCCTCGGATCCCGCTGTGCCCCTGCCTCAGCCCTCCTTAGTATCATGCCCTTTGGCTCTACACGCCGCTGCTGGCCGAGTTAACGGTCCTTTCCAGTTCGCGGCAACGCACTTGTCTAATGCACTCGGGGCGGCGAGTGTGCGGACTTGTTAACCTAGTAGGGGCATGCGAGGGACCTAGCAATAGCTCGGTAAGAGCGTGCATTCCCAAATTGCGCAGAGCCCCGTATGCCCGACGGCCCATGGGTCTGCGCTTTGCCATGGTTGGGTTCATGGCGTACCAGGTATGGAAGGGACGAGTATAGACACCGTGGTGGGCGATGGGGTCAGGAACACCTAGCACGAGCGAGGCAGGGAAATGATTTGCTCGAAGGACTCGCCTCCGTTGCCTCCGGCGGCGCGCTCTCGGAAGGAGGCGACCGCTCCCGACCAACCCCTGCTTCCATTTAATGTCCTCCATGCGTTGAACCGTTCGGAGCCGAGGTGCATGGCGTCCAGAGTAAATATATCAGAACGGGTGAAGGATGAGAGGTGATGCTGGGGATGAATAAAGCTGGCCATGAACCGCCTTGGTGGCGTCGGCAATGATGACAACTGGGCGACGAGCAAGAGGGACTGGCTGGCCGCTGGCGCGGCGATACCGTAGGCATTCTGACGCCGCTGGCTGGCACACGGGCTGGCTCTGGGCTCTGGGCGGTCCGACATATCGGGCGGAAGCAGGAAGCACCCTGCACGAGGTAGAGGATTTATCAAACCTAGCTTGTAGTTTCGTGACGGATCGAGTCTAGAGGCGAGGAATCAGAGCAGCGTGAAATTTTTGGGACGCGTGCAAGGCAATGCAGCGCACCATGTTCTGCGGCGGAGGTGATACGGAAGTCCTTATCCCGTCCACTTCTCGGATTTTCGCACACTGTGGTACTATGAACCCCCCTGGTAAGCTGTGTATCCAAACACGATCTGTATCCGATGCAATGATTCTACAGGTACTATGATACATATCCCGGCCCAGGCATGAAACAATACGTTGAACAGCGGCAGCAAGTTAGGCAGGACAGCGCGAAAGCAAGTATCGGAAAGTGGAAGACAGCAAGATGATAGGAAGAGGGGCACCCGAGACGGGCCAAGTACAGTCTTGTTCGGTATGCCTTCAGCGCTCCGATGAGTAGTGGCTAGCGTTGGTAATAGGAGTACTGTGGTGTGGGTTCTATTGACGGTGATGGACAGTCAGACAATCTGGGGTCTGGTGTACCAAGAGATGCGTAGTGGTAAACTCACCCTGTATTGATCTCGCTCTAGTTTCACAACTTCGTACTGAGATGCGCTGTGAGAGAAAGGGGGAAGAGCGGTATGACCGTAGGAGGACGATAAAGTTCGATGATGGGAATGCGATGACAGTGAGGAGGTGCGTAGTCTGAGGGCTGTGGATGGGAAAAACATACTGTCACTAGGATCCCAAGCTCAATAAAGCGCAGTTCTGCTGTCGAGCAGACCCGCAGAGATGGAGATAACACTCGCCGAGAACAACGGACTGGACGTCGCGCCCGACGTTGGAGTCACCGGCTGCGTGATATACCGTCATACCATACTAGTAGTTGCTGCCCAACGGTCGTGACGAGTAGTATGGCGAGTAGGCCGAGGTGTGTGAGCCTTGGGAGGAGTATTGGCCCGTAATGGATGGAATGGAGAGAGATGGAAGTGGTGAGTGGTTGTGGGGGGAGGATGTCTGTGAAGAGCGGCGTGTGAGGGACGGCACCCAGTGCGGGCGGAACACCTTACCACATAACCGCCGCCCACTGCGTCCGCCGTTCTGTATCGCATCGACTCGCGGTTGAAGTGTCGGTCGTAAGGGAGGGGAGTATAGGTGTCTCGCCGGAAGTCTGGTCGACACCGAGTGTTCTCCATCCTAAGCTGTCGCGCAGCTCTTCCACTTCCTGACAGAGAAGCTCGTTCTCCTGCTGTAGTTCAGCGTATCCGCGTGAGTGGTGGGGAATGGCGGCCACCTGATCTGGTGATAGGGCAGGGCGGACTGGAGCCGTAGCGGTTTGCTCTAGCTGGATGACATAACGGGTTGCGTAAGTACGAAGGCCAACTTTACACGAATGCAAAGCGATCCCACCCGCTCGATGTAGGCCTTCCGCTTGGCTCGGTGACGGGCCTGAGCTGAAATGATTATCAGCGTGCTGTAGGGTAGGCGGAAGACGGTACCGACATACCCTTGGCATTTCGTGAACGTTCAGGACGTTCGGCGGGTTGCTGGCTCGGCGGACTACTATGGTCCACGGAACCATCACGCGGGGATCCAGTTGGCGAAGTCGAGGGCGTCATGTAACGTAAGTCGAGGAGAGCGAAGGCGATCGGGGTTCATGGAAAACGGAGAGGGCATCAGTAGGATGTTTATATGGCACAGGATGCATGTTCTAGCCGCCGAGGGCCGGTTGCGTCCACTGCGAGGAGCTACCCAACCATGGGTCAGGAAAGCGAGGACCCTAGACTAGAGAAAGCGGCGGATACCTGAAGCCTGGTGAGTGGCGAAATGAGGTTTTTGGCCAGAAAGATCGACATCTCGACAAGGACCCACCCGCGTTGCAGGCCATATTGGCGACCATTTCCGCGGCGCTTTGCTTGTCTTGGACTGCGCTTGGTCGAACCTGTTTCTCTCTCACATTCTGGCCCGAAACTCAGCCAGGTGCACTGCGTATCACCATCGTGACTTTGGGTTATTTCAAGGTAAATTATCCTGAAAATACGAACTCTGAGAAGAGAGGCCGTGGAAAGATATTCCAGGTTGTGAGATCTGTCAGCGCCCGGCCATCGCCACTCCGCGGCGCGAATCATCCCACCATGCGACTAGAGGCGCCATTCGATACAGTTTACTCGCTTTCCTCATCGCCTTGCTGGCCGGTGACTTCTGGTGGGGCCATTTGCCGATAAGTAGAGCGAGAATTTCGCCTAGGATCCCTGGTCCTGGAATTCCCGGAACAGTATCTGATATCTCTTCTGCTTAGCGTCTTGCAATTGCCCAGGCTCATGTTGTTCGGAACTAGGGCCTGAACTCCACGTTGCTGCGAATGGTCTCCACACTCCTCGTCCTGGAGGCATTTCGCGAATGAATGGGGCATCGCGAGGCGTGTGGAACAAAAATATCGTGGCGAAGCTTACTTGTATATCAGCAGAACTGACATCCTGCGACTTTCGCCAAGGTTTTTGTCAACCTGCGCAGGATCGCTGACCGTACATAATATGCGGTGCGCCTCTGAGGATTCTAGATTCCGGGTGCCACCGACCACGACTCCAACGCGTGGCGCCTTAACCCCTTTGCGAATGCTCTTCTTCCCCATTCGGTTCTTCTTTTTCTTCATTTCATCTCCCACGGACTTCTCCGGTGTTGACGTCAACGAACTACCTTTTTATGCGGACCCTCATCGTTCCACGGACGTCGGCGGCGGAGTGCGGCGGCGAGTGTAGCCTGAATGTTTGACACCAACTGAGTCCCATCTCCTGCTTCTCATGGCACCTGTCATTCCTCCGCCGAACCCAGCGGCCTGTGAAGGTACGGCACCCACTGCACCTATAGCTACTGGACTTGTCATCCAGCCTGCCTGTCCTGCGCCGACCGAACCTGCAAGACGGATTTCGCATCCTCCCTATCCACATCTCATCTGTGTCCTAAACCGCCATATTTTGCGTACTTCAATCAGACTTTGGGCACCGATGTTACTTTCAAAGTTGTCAGTCAGACCTTTGCTTGCAATCACTCCATCCTTATGTTTGACACGGGTCGTCCCCAACGTGACCAACCCTGTCCCGGCCCCGCTGATGACAGATGGTTTGAGCCCGCTTTTGCGAAGCAGAAGGAAAGCGGCTATTCTGACGACAAAAGCAGAACAACGAGGACCGCCCTGAATCACGATGCGTCTCTCCTCACGTCCACCCAGAAGTGACATAGTCGTCCATCTGCATCAGACTTGATATCTATATCCCCTCGTTACTGATACTTATCATCCGTCTTCGCACAAGACTGTATACCAGTTTCGCTAATACGGCGGTTGATATTATGCAACACCAGCTATGCTATAAATTAGACCTAGGATTCTCTGGCGAAACTCAGCAATATCGGAAGACGATAGACGGATGGAAGTGTAGCCTCGCAACACTGCAGTGAAGCATGCTAAGATCCAGACTCCGCAATCGTATCCATTGTCTTGCAAGGGGGACTCCTTCGTTAAGTGCCGATCAGATCGGGAATTACGGCTGACCGGCTGGACGACGACGTACTGCAAGGGGATAAGCCGTCCAATCACCGTCCATACTGCGGGTCTCGCCTCCGTGGTCTGCCACAAGACGTTGTAGACGGTGTATGAGAGCGAACACGTCCTAGGGGTATGAACGGGTTACGTCCTATGCCTTGAATTGAGAGATCGAAATCCCATACCTTTACGTGAGTTTCGAATGCAATCTTGCTATGAAGGCTGTCGAAGTAGGCAATCCGCCGCTTCCTCCAGTACACGATGGCTAATGCCCAATGATTTCCGTTGCTATGGATGGGAAAGATCCAGATGTCCTTCTTCCAAAATTCCGATGACGACTTGCACACTCGCCACAGGCCTTCATCGCCTCCCTTATGATGTTTTGAAAGAACGAAACTTGAGAAAATGACAGGATCACCGCGGGCAGCGGGAGTCCCAAGGTGTCGCATGATCACCTGTGCACCAAGATTAATGCAATCGTCGTTTAGCCATGCGGTGGCCTCGTGAAGGCGGCCCAGAGAAGCGCTAGTGAGGGTGAGTCCGCGTGGCTGACTGGCCTCCGCGGGGATGCTGCATACATCTGGCGGAGATACTGGTACCCGGGGAGGGACGGGGGGAGGGACAATGAAGTGTCGATGCGAGTAGTGTACTGTAAATGTAAACGCATTAGAGAGACGAGCAGAGGTTTTCAGTCCACCCCGCACTTACAGGATTGACATCAGACAGCCAGAGCTCTCGTTCGATCATCTGTCCAGGATCGGGAAAAGGTACAGTAGAGGGAGTTGGACCACAAGCGTTCGGGCGATGGCTGACGTCCTCGTCGTCGTTGACGTCCCCACCGAGCATAGCCTCATAGGATACACGCGTCATGAGTCGGCTTCCTCACCCGAACTGTCAGCGTCCGATTCATCGTGTTCGGTTGCTTGCTGAATGTTGGTGACGTGCACCCAATGGATCGGAGCCACGTTGGAAACGCCCGAATGCAGGTCCGTGAGGCGGGTTGCCCCGACGTCTGGGACTTGAACCGGAGATCCGAGACGAGGGCCAGCGATACTGTAGTAAGAGGATTTCATCGCTGCCTCAGGTTGCAGGTTCCTCTTCCAGATAAGGCGCTCGGAGGCCCAGACTTGGTCAGGGTTTAGGCGTGAGCAGCCTGTTACCTCGCCCAGGCGGGGAACCCGATCGGGTGGTGTCGCGCCATCAGCGAGCGTCGTCCCGAAGGGAGGGGTTTGTTCGATGGATCTCAGTGTCCAAGCAGTTATTGCACTGCGTATCTGCGATCCACCATGGCGCACGAAACTATCAGCCTCCGAACGTCCATGGATGAATCGTGCGAGGGCACCGGGACGCAAAGTCATTGGTGTGGGATGGGGGCGAGCACAAAGCCAGCACCCGTGGAAGACTCGTCGCATGCACACCTGGGAACATGTCTGCACACCGTTGAGGATTGGTGTCTATATAGGTAAGGAAACTCACTGTTGCCTGTGTACCGTCGATGCTAACCAGGTTGGGGCAGCACGCACGTTGCGAGTCGTCAGCGCGTGAGGCCCGTTCCAAATGACTTTGATGGTTTATGAACATTACGCCCGTTCATGACTAACATAAAATAGGGACGTACCGTTGTTGGACGGCCGTTTGTGGCCGGGCGTTGAAAGCGTTGAAAGCGTTGTTGATGGCGGATGAAGTTGTGGGTACTACCTAGGTAACAGTAAATGCGTTCCGTTGAGAAGTGGCGGGCGCCTGTAACTGGAAATTGTGGCGGCCGTCATCACGTAACAGGCGCTTGTGAGTCGCACCGTTCACCTGACCATCAAGCACTTAAGCACGCCTTGGTGAGGTCGTCTGGATGTCACTGCGTCTCACTAACGTTTGAGTTGTGGATCCTGGGACGAAACCAGGCAAACCGCAACTCGCAGATTCAGCGGCGAGACAAGTTCGCGGGCTCGAGTTTGTACATCGCTGGATCATCTCGCAACGATTCCTGCGTGGAAGCGAGCTATGTAAATGGTCAATCGCACAAAGGAAGCGCGCCCCACCAACGAGATCCAGTGGGGTTATGAAGGAATTGCGCTCGAGGATACGCGATTAGATTATGTATGTATCTCCCCTCGTATGCTCTCCTGGCGTTCATGACGTCATTCCAGTCTATCCGTCCATTCCTCAAGCTTGGAACTGGTGACGCCGAGAATGTGCAATGGGATGGATGCTGTATTACAGAAGTTGAGTACATAGGTGATAAAATATCCGTGTTTGCCTGTCCTAACAAAACCGTGCGCCTTGGACGACCCGCACTCCATTCCTGCCTGCGCCCACAAGGCTGCGTGCGTCAAGAGGATAACAAAGTGTCGCTCTCCACGGCTCCACATGGGGACCGCATGCCTCAGGTCCTTCCCCCGGTCGAAACCGACCCCTAAGGTTCAGCTGCGGAAACTCGAGGTACGCGTCTTCGAAGGTTCCCAAGTAGATGATGATCGCCCAGGCCCAATGGGGGTCCTGTTCATCCCAGTGAAACTGTGAGTACATGTTATACACGATCTCCCTGCAGTCATACGACAGATCGTGATACAAATTCTCCCAGAGCACGGAGCTCCAGGAGCGCTCCTTGCGCCACTGGTGAAGCTTCGTGAGATCAGCTGACGGGGATCAATATGCTTTATTGCTGTCATTGCAAACACGTTGAATACATTGAGGTTGGCAATGCATGAGCATGCCGCCTCGAAGATCGTTGCGTTCCGAACCATGTCGGCCGCCACCGTAGGATTATTGTGCTGGAGGGAAAGTCATAGGTGAGTGCGTGTGTCACATAGCAGGGCTCCGAGGACTGACGGGATGGCCTATCTGGTGCCACATGCATGACAGGGCGGACAGCCCGCGTGGCTGGCCTGGCTTAGCCTGGTACCCTCCTTGCAAGTTGTTGTTTGCCACCTTGTGTCTCAGTTTGGCGACGCGGCCCCATTCCATAACTGTGAGTCTCAAACGAAACCTGTACGTACTTACCAGCAACTTACCCTGGAATGCACCAGCCAGGAAGGTGGTACACCAGATCCCACCCATTGTGGCTGACCATTCGCCGAGGGCGATCGCCAGCAAACTCTGTAAGTTCACTTTCGAATGAATGCGTTGGCCGCTTAGCCATGTTCATGACCTCCTCCAGAGCGAAACTCTTGCACAGAGCTGGCACCCGAGATCAGGCGTGCAAAAGGATGCATGACTGGTTGACGCACTGGTTCCCTCATCCTCCCATGCCACGGTGACCAACTTCTCCGCCATACGTTTTCTTCCAGCGCGCAGGAAGGCTTCGTTTGGTCCCGCCGTGCGTGGGAATAAGAGCGGTGCGTGTGAATAAGGCGTCGCGTCGCGAACTTCCCGCGCCCCCGCTACTGCTGGCAACATCTTTGGCGCCTAGTAAACTTCCGTCCTCTTCCCGCCCACTACCTACTCCGAGAGACAGCCGCCTCGGACTCCCCGTGTAGTTATTCAAGACCCATAAACCGTCCGTGGCTGATGCTTCGCCTCGACACTCCATGGACGAGGGTTCTTTCCGACATTATACCTTTTTTCATGGTTTTGGGGGGTCAACGACCCACCACTCGGTGAGTAACCTTCGTATATCCTGTCGTATCCAATACTAACGTACTTCGGATGATACACTGGAAGGACACCAAGGGGCGCTGACATCACTTTGGGTGCGTCAGTACCGGAGGCCAGATATACTCGCCTCCCACCCCTTTTGCGGTCGCTCTGTGATATCGTCCTCGCCCCTGAAGAAACCCCATTCAACCATTCTCCCGGAGACCTTGAGGCTCACAGGTGTATGATACTGTCCTTGGAGGGCATATTGAGCGGCGGGTGATGCTTTCAAAGTTATTGGGTCACATCGCAGTCACAGGTGCGCCGACTCAGTTCTTATTGGAACGCTGATTCACATGATCACCTGGCAGTATGTATCAACTATTTGTAACATTTACAACGTCCTGGTCGTCGTGCCCAAATCGTACAGTGATCCATGCCTCGTCAAGAACAGCCGGGAACGCGTGCGAGGTGCCCTATGCGACTAGCTGCTTCCTTCTAAGTCCCTACTTCCGCTCCTTCTTCACGACTACCTTTTCGGCCTTCATGAGCCGTTCCTCCCTGGCCCGAGTGAACGTCCCAAGGCGCTCTTCGTCGAGCTGTGTAACAGTCAGCGCTGAGCCAGCGTTATCAAGCATGATCGAACGGACTCACCTTGGCCCGCTTGCACTTGGACTCCGAGGCTCCCGGACTCCCTTGAGCGGAGGACCTCTTCTACAGTCACAGTCAGGGACGGTCGCAACACGCAGGGCCCATGCATACCCTCGAGAGGGTGACCCTGGAAGAGCTCGCCACTGGACTCTCAGATGCCCTGGAAGCAGACTGAGAGAGCGATCAGTATGCGCTGCAGGCGGTAGCGATAGCATTCCTACTTTGGGGAAAGACGGCTTGACCTCCTTCTTAGATTTTGGGATCAAGTGCTCAGTTTGGTCTCCTCCCGGAAGTATCGTCCTGAGCCGTGTTTGCGAGTGCCGCGGGCGTTTGCCCTTCTTGGACGGCGCCTGGGTGGAAGAGCCCCTAGTCCGCAATGAAGACTCGCCAGTTGGTGCGCGCATACCTTTGCGAACTGGGCACGTATTCCCCTCATCCTTGACCTTCTTCTTGGGCCTCTTAGGCTTCACCTCGCCAGCCCTATCATCTTGCTCATCGTCTCCGGCTTGTTTGTCGTGGCGCTCATCATGGAGCCCCTGCCGCTCTCACCTCCGAGTCCAGGGGCGCGTGCTGATCATTCAGCAACCCCCTCATCGCCGCTCTTCGCATCCCCACTCACGCATCCCACCTCCTCTTCGTCTGCCTCCTCATCAGTGAAGGGCGCGTCCGACAACAGGAGGTCCGACTCGTTCAACAACTTCTTATCCAGCCCCAAGGCCAGGATTAAGTCGACACGCAGCCGCCTTTGCTCGTGTCGTACACGCCGTACAAGCTTAAACAAACCGTCTACGGGCTCTCGCGCCGCCTGCTGTTCCACCTGAACTTGCCCCAGGCTCTCCTCCACACTGTCCAAGATATCTGGCAGATGTATATCGATGTCTGCAGTGCGTTTCCCTGTGGCGGGTCAGTACCCCATGGGCAGAGTAAGACAAGGGACATACCATGCCCGAAGGAGTAGTCGTTATCACGTTCAATGCACCGGACGCATTTGACTGTGCGGTGGCGGCGGCGACATGTCGCCCCCGCGTGAGCGCATTCCACGCGAGGACGGTCAGCGAGAGGTATTTCACCGTGCATGGCGAGGAGGGCGTCGAAGGAGGAGGGCGTTTTGGGTGCAGTGGAGGTTCCAGCTGCAACCAGGTGCTCAAGTACCTTCACCCTACCTGCGACTCCAGTGCGATTCTACCATAGCGTCAGCGCGCGCGAACCATACCGCCAGCGCATTCGTACCGCAGCGTAAGGAGCCCTGCATGTTGGTGACATGCCGCGAACTAGGGTCTCTCCCGCATTGTCGTGCAACGCGAGCCTTGGCGAAGCGCTTTCTTTTGGAGGACAGAACATGCGCGACGTGATTGGGGCGACAGCGGGGCACCCCGATCTTGCAGATCGGCCCCCGCGGTTCCATCCTCCTGCGTCTGCGGGGCCTCAGTGCTGTGGTTCCGTCATCCTGCGTTCTCTAGCGCGATTCCCTTCCACCTCCACAGACTCGCTGTACTACCAACGCCGCCTGGTTGGGGCCATGGTGCAGTACCGCACTCCTCCTGGCCAGTACCGCTGTCCCATTCTGGTACATCCTTCGCGTCGGTACCGCTACCACTTGGTACCGCAGCACAGGCTCACTTGAACCATCCCGCTAGTACATATGTCCCACGGCGCGAGAAACCCCGCTTCACGGTGACATACCGCGAACTTGCCTGTACGCCGTATGTTCACATAAAACTTCTCTTTCGAGGATGCCATGCACCCGGTTTGATTAGAGCGAACGTGCCACACTACCACTCCCTACCTGTCCGTAGGTTCCACTGCTCCATCCTCACACACTGGGACCTTGAGATTTCTGCTCTCAACAACTCGCCATGCATTTGCTACGTTACTTGGCTTAGCGACACGTCTGCCTTGTACGTTATGAGAGAGCGGGAGGCCAAGAAACTTCCGACGTCGTCTTTACTACTCAAATGCGCGTGAACCACGACATATTCATCATGTAACGAGTCACGAGGAGGCGACCAGTGCTATCCCAAGAGCGTGAGTAAGCAGATCTCAGGCGTGCAAGCGCGGTGCCTTACGATGCCTGCCCTGCTGGAAGAAAAATGACATTCAGAGGGCTTGCGTCGTCATAATATGGATGTATACTGTACAGTTAGGATGAAGCGTAACTTTACTACTGTCAGAGACCCTCCTGAGATGCTATCAGGAGGATGAAGCGCACACGTCGCCCACCTGCATTCTGGAGACGAAACTGGGCCTCGATCATGGCCTACAACGCTCAGCGAATACAAGTCGAGCCAACTAAGTGCCAGACACGAACCTTCTGAAAGCCTGCAAATGGCAACTGGCGCTGCCGCGCGGATCCAATCAAGAGAGAACGAAGCACCTAAACTTCGTCAAGCTTAACAGTGTATAGAATGAAGGCGCCACGGTACCTCATAAGATCTCGCACTAAGTGGGAAACTGGGAGCCATTTGCAACGTTCTGATCTAGGAAGGGGGCGGTAAGTATACATATCCCTTCTGGTCCCTCCCATTCCCTGCGAGATCGCACTTGTATGCTCACTCGCGCTCCCTGCGTTCTAACTGGTCATATGCAGGTCCTCCAGTCCTCGACACGACTCAATGCCTGGCGCTCCGACAATTTGCAGCAAGGCCATCCCACACAACTGCGATATTCTTCTTCGCCCACACGCAGAGGGGCACGTCGCGCCGCCGCAATTTGTGCTACCACTACCCCCAGCTTGTCCAAAACAAGAATGAAAGACGTACCAATTCTTCTCAAACGACACCGAGTGAAGGATACTGCCAGGGCTCACCCAAAGCGACGGGCAGCTGGGGCGACGCAGACGCCCGATATGACGGTCATGGGTGAGGTGCGGGGGAGGATGAGGGCGACATTGATGGCCAGGACGGGGACGAGGACAGTGTCAACGGCGAGGGGCGAGGGCATAGGCGAGGACATGTCGAGGATAACAGGACGTGAGGAGGAGGGCGTCTGACGGCGGGCCTTCGCGACAGGGAGAGTACTTACACAGATGCACACCAAGGCCAGGAACCAAGGGGTAGCGACAGCGAAGGCAGCGAGGCGATGGCAATGCTGGCAGCGACAGCGACAGCCTCTGAGCCGTAAGAGGCGGCGGCGCGGCGGCAGCGAGACGCGGCGAGACAATGGCGATGGCGGCGGCGCGGAGAGGCGAGGCGTGGGCGTGGGCGTGGGCGTGGGCGATGGCGAGGCGCGGGCGTGGGCGATGGCGATGGCGGCAGCGCCGGAGAGGCGAGGCGTGGGCGATGGCGAGGCGGGCGTGGGCGATGGCGAGGCGCGGCGTGGGCGATGGCGAGGCGCGGGTGTGGGCGATGGCGAGGGCGGGCGTGGGCGATGGCGAGGCGCGGCGTGGGCGATGGCGATGGCGGCGGCGCCCGGAGAGGCGTGGGCGAAGGCGGCGGCGGCGGCGGCGGAGAGGACATGTCGAGATAACAGGGCGTGAGGAGGAGGGCGTCACGGCGGCGGGCGCTTCGCGACAGGGAGAGTACCACCACAGATGCACACCAAGGCCAGGAACCAAGGGGTAGCGACAGCGAGGCAGCGAAGCGATGGCAATGCTGGCAGCGACAGCGGCAGCCTCACGAGCCAAGTAAGCGGCGGCGCCCGGCAGCAGCGAGGCGCGGCGAGACAATGGCGATGGCGGCAGCGCCGGAGAGGGCGAGGCGTGGGCGTGGGCGTGGGCGTGGGCGATGGCGAGGCGCGGCGTGGGCGATGGCGATGGCGGCGGCGCCGGAGAGAGGCGAGGCGTGGGCGATGGCGAGAGCGGGCGTGGGCGATGGCGAGGCGCGGCGAGGCGCGGCGTGGGCGATGGCGAGGCGGGCGTGGGCGATGGCGAGGCGCGGTGTGGGCGATGGCGAGGCGCGGCGTGGGCGATGGCGAGGCGCGGCGTGGGCGATGGCGATGGCGGCGGCGCCCGGAGAGGCGAGGCGTGGGCGTGGGCGTGGGCGTGGGCGATGGCGAGGCGCGGCGTGGGCGATGGCGATGGCGGCGGCGCCGGAGAGGGCGAGGCGTGGGCGATGGCGAGGCGCGGCGTGGGCGATGGCGAGGCGCGGCGTGGGCGATGGCGAGGCGCGGCGTGGGCGATGGCGAGGCGCGGCGTGGGCGATGGCGAGGCGGGCGTGGGCGATGGCGAGGCGCGGCGTGGGCGATGGCGATGGCGGCGACGCCCGGAGAGGCGAGGCGTGGACGTGGGCGTGGGCGTGGGCGATGGCGAGGCGCGGCGTGGGCGATGGCGATGGCGGCGGCGCCGGAGAGGGCGAGGCGTGGGCGATGGCGAGGCGCGGCGTGGGCGATGGCGAGGCGCGGCGTGGGCGATGGCGAGGCGGGTGTGGGCGATGGCGAGGCGGCGTGGGCGATGGCGAGGCGCGGGCGTGGGCGATAGCGATGGCGGCAGCGCCCGGAGGGCGTGGGCGAAGCAGCGGCGGCGGCGGCGGAGAGGACATGTCGAGATAACAGGGCGTGAGGAGGAGGGCGTCACGGCGGGGGCGCTTCGCGACAGGGAGAGTACCACAGATGCACACAAGGCCAGGGAACCAAGGGGTAGCGACAGCGAGGCAGCGAGGCGATGGCAATGCTGGCAGCGACAGCGGCGGCCTCTACGAGCCCAAGTAAGCGGCGGCGCCAGCGGCAGCGAGGCAGCGGCGAGACAATGACGATGGCGACGACGCCGGAGAGGACGAGGACGTGGACGTGGACGTGGACGTGGACGATGGCGAGGACGCGGGCGTGGACGATGACGATGGCGACGACGCCGGAGAGGACGAGGACGTGGACGATGGCGAGGACGCGGGCGTGGACGATGGCGAGGACGCGGGCGTGGACGATGGCGAGGACGCGGGTGTGGACGTTGGTGAGGACGCGGGCGTGGACGATGACGATGGCGACGACGACGGAGAGAGCCCAAGCAAGTGCAGCGGAGAGGATAGCAGGCGCGAAACGGCGAGCAAGTGCAGCGGAGAGGATAGCAGGCGCGAAACGGCGAGCAAGGGAATCGAGAACGCGAGTGGGAGGCGCGACCGACGTGGCGGGAGGTCTCGGCGTCGGCCCGCGCGTCTTTCCATATACGGCTATGCTGTTACCTTGAGCAGGCAGGGTACGGGGGAATCCCAACCATCGTGTCTCAGTCTGTTGTATGTAGATGCCAACAAATATATTTGCTTCTATCTACTTCCCATGAAATAGCCAAGCGTATGGACAGGAGGGAGCAGTAGACAGTCGTGGACCTGTCGCTGGTGAGGAGATTATCCCAGGTGGGATTAAGGGCGGATCTGCGAACTAAAGGGAAAAGATTATCTGACTGAAGTCCTTGAACCCTCTTACGAGCCATCCGTGAACTGTGACCAGCGACATATGAACCGTCCAACCAGCGACCCGTGAACCGTCCCACTATTGACCCATAAACCGTCCGTGAACCGTCCTATCCGTTCATTCAACCATTCATGGACCGCTCGTCTGCCGACCGTCCGTGAACCGTCTGACCAGCGACATATGAACCGTCCAACCAGCGACCCGTGAACCGTCCCACTATCGACCCATAAACCGTCCGTGAACCGTTCTATCCGTTCATTCTACCATTCATGGACTGCTCGTGTGCCGACCGTCCGCTACTGGCAACAAGAGACACGTTCCAGGTTATGCGGTACCTATCGGTCCCACTACCGCACACGTATTGTCGAAAAAGGGGCTCGTCAAGCTGTTCGGGAGGATTCTTCGTCGACATGACATCCGGGGAGTTGGGAGTGGGCGCATCGGACTCGAACTTCGTGGTGGAGTCGAGCCTGTCGAAAAGAGGTGTTGCTCGTTGGTCGCTGAGAGTCTCGCTTTAACTTCGCCTTTTCAGGTGTCTGTGAGAGGATCGTCTGGAGGAAAGGGAGACATTGTGATAGGGAGCGGCAGTGTTTGAGTGTCTCACCAAAGTCGGATGTGTTTTGCCCGAGAACTTCATGCCAGCGGGATTGGAGGAGCGCTGACGCCACAGGTGCTCGTTAACGCATGCCCTCTTATGCGTTTTATAGCGCTCGCCTGTGAAAACATTTCATGTCATAACGTCGCCTCGTGGAAAGTTTCTATACAATGCTTGCTGAAGTATATATGAGAGCCAAGAGTCTCTGGCGGAACTCAGCCATGCGCTCGTGGGAAGATCAACTGATGTAAAGCCTGCGTAGTATGGCAGCAATAGCGCAAGAACCCATACGCGCAGTCATAGCCGTTGTGCTGCAGTGCTGCGTCCTGTTTCTTCGACTTAGCATTCGTTAGCCACGGTAAATTAGTGCAAGATCACATACAGGTTGGACAAGCGGATATGCTTTCCATCTACGCAGTCACAGGAGGTGCGGCATATCGCGATCGGTTGCAAGGCGGTGCAGGCGGTACAACAAAGAAAAGACAACCTGAGAAGGCACGATCAGATTCGGACTCGAATTGATTGAAATCAATCACCTTGGCGTCGTCTTGAGCGAGCGATGCCGCCAAAGCTATCAAAGTAAGCAATCCTCGTTTCCGCCAATACCACGATAACCAAAGTCCAGTGGGATTGGGACTCCCGGTGGATGGGAAGCAGCCAAATGTCCTTGAGCCAGAACTCGGGAGCGTAACGGCAAACCGCCACAGACCGTCATCATCACCAGCTCGATGCGTTGAGACAGCCCAAGGCGGGAAGAGAGCGGATTACCACAGCGCAGCGGCAGTACCGAGATGGCGCAGGAGAAGATCGGATCCCAAGTTGATGCAGTCGTCGTTCAACCATCCGTCGCGCCGATGGAGTCGTTCAAGCGCTGAACGATTGAAGATCAGTGAACGTTTGCGGTCGGAACCCCCAGGGACCGTGCACGATTCGAGGGCACTTTGCGGCATATTGGACGGTGGAGGAGGTATGCACAGCGAGGAATCATTGCGCACCGTGTACTGAAGCAAAGACAATGAGAGGAATGCGGGTGGAAAGAGTCGTCATACTTACCGGGTTATTGTCGGACATCCAGAGCTCCTCTTCGATCGTTGGAATGATAACTGATTCGGCCGCGGGACTGACAGAGCCGCGATGACTGCATGTTCGATAGTCTGAAGCGACATGATCGGGATCTAGCTCTTGGTCGCAGATGATTTCGAGGATGTCCCCGGCAAGGCACGCCTCGCTATCACCCTCGTCGACCTGAGGAGCATCGAGTGCCTCATCTTCGAACTCGTGTGGAATGCTGACATGGACCCAGTGAAACGTAATGGGTTCGGCTGAGCCAGAGAGTTCTCCGCAAGTCGAATGGCTTCTAAGGTTTGCGCCTGAAACCGAACATCGGAGACGAGCGGCGTCCGCCAATGGAACTGGAGCAAGAGCAGTTCCTCCTTCCGTTGTCTCAGGAGGAACAGAATCGGAGCGTCTGTGGACAGCAATGTCAGCCAAACGCAGTCCCAAAACGTCAGCAAACTTACTCTTTGCAAGCCGTATAGCCAGTTCGATAGCAGCCAACTCGAGACCGTACCATCGGCACAGATTGTCAGACTTCGATGCCCAATCTGATGCGTTCTTCCGGCACGGTCCTTCGCTTGGGCGGCTCTGATGCGGTGCGCACATGAGGTTCTCCATCCATCGAGGAACTGTCGGTGTGACTCGTGACCCAGGCGTCAGAAAGCAGATTGGAGTCCTCCGTAGTGTGTTCAACTCCTCTGGCAGTTCAGCCGGCAGAGGGAAGTTCCACGTAGGCTGATAGAGTTTCTTCATGATGGCGCAATACTGGTTGAACTTGCGGATGGCCGTCATTAGCGCAGGTGTCCTCTTGGATATCGCCTTCCGGGTCTGTTGATGGAGCTTAGTTCCTGAAGCAGTGTCAAAATGAGTAAGCAACGGCAAATAATCCAAGTCGCTTGCCTAGAGGTTGATCGCGGCCACCGGAAGCTCGATCCAGCTTGTCCCATTCAAAAAATGTCCCTATCGCTCGTTTGCGGATATTTATCTTCAAGTCCCGCGCCAACAACAGTGTGCGGACGAACTCTAACGGTAGCCCCTGAATTTCTGGGAATGCATCGGTGACGTTCAGTGAACTGTATAACTCCTCGACCTTGTTAACCGTCTCTTGGTGTGTGCGGCACAAGCTTTCGAAGAATCGGGGTGCTTCGGGGTTGCTAGCGTCCTCAGAGATCGCCTTCCGAACGTGTCGGAAATATCCGCTAATCTCGTCCAGTTCTGTCTGGAGAGTCAGTACGGCGTCCAGTTCCCGTTTGAGCTTCGCAGGTGCGTCTATGAATACCTCTTCAGAGTTCGACTCACTTCAATCGCGGGCAATACCCACGGTTCTTGACAGATAGCTGAGCAGCACGTTGCTGCAACCACTGTTCCAGCTTCGCTGACAGCGATCGCGATTTTGGACAAATCGTCTTCCGCGGCCACAGTGCGTGCGTCGACGCCGTGCTTCAACCGTCCTCGGATCCATGCGCCGAGGTTCTCCGGGCACTCGTTAACGACGTCCGGCGTGTCGATCGAGCATCCAGATCGCCGTGCGGCTATCATATTACTTTAACGTGCGTCCGGGAAGGGTTAAGAGGCGTACCGCCCGGCGACCTTATTACGCCTATTAGCTTCGAAACTTTGACCAAACCCTCTCCGTCCCTTCTCCCTCAGTCAGGCGAGGCCTTCTCTTAACCGAGGGTTGTAGACCAATTGACACGCCCATTGGTGTCCATACGCGTGCATTACTGAGGTGGCGAAAAGGAGCCTGTCGATAATAGATTTCGACAGTATATCGAACTAAGTGTGTATCCCGTCTAGGGCCCAGGAGTCCGGTCCAATGACCGTTCAAAGACCGGAACTTGACCGGGACTGGACTTCAAAAGACCGGACTGTAAGGTCGGTCTTTGTCGGTCCTGTCACGGTCACGGTCTCGGTCTTTTCAAATGGTGCCTCCGAAAAGACCGCCAGGACCGGTCATGACTGGTCAAGGACCGGTCCTCACTAATAGATTTATAGCCTTAGAAATGTGGTGTTCCCGCCGGGATTTGAACTAGAGACCTCCCATTTCCGAGTTCATAGTTCCGACACTACTTACCACTGCTCCAATGAGCCATTATCACCTTAGATATAAGCAGATCTATGTACCATTATCTCAAGTTTCCTTATCTGGATGGTTGTTATCTTATCTCACCCAGATAACAGTACATAGATAATGATGTATGTAGGCTCATAAGGAGCTACTGGTCTAACAGTTAGTAGTGCCGTCAAATGGGCTCGGAACTGTGAGGTTCCCGGTTCAATTCCCGGCATGAACACTTATTTGATCAGTCTTAATCAGTCTTGACCGGTCTTGACTGGTCTTGACCGATAAAGACCGCAAATATGGTCAGGACCGGTCAGGACTGAGGACCGGACCGAAGTTCAGTCCGGTCCTGCAAAGACCGGAAAATCAGTCCGGTCCTTCAGAATTGGACCGGTCCTGTTAGGTCACGGTCCTCGGTCCTCAAAATTTCGGCCAAAAGACCGGATTTGACCGGACTCCTGGGCCCTAATCCCGTCAATCAATTTATCGAGGTACGAGGGGACTCATTACGTACGCGTTGGAGACTTCGGTCCAGTACACACCCGATATCGTAGAAGACCGCCACCGTCGCCTGTCCTGGAAGCTGGCTGAATAGATGGTCTATCAATGCGATACCATATTTCTGCTGTTCTCCAGGAGTGTCGACGTTCGCCAGGAAGAGGACGACGTCATGACGACACACAAGGGCCATCAAACCTGTGTCGTCAAATTTGGTTCCGTGCGTCTTTTCCTTCTTCTCGTCCGCAGCCTCGTAAGACTTCTCACATTCGTCGAGCGCGGAATCTGGAACCTGACTCTCGTATGTCCGGGGAGGTCGGCTGCGGGCAATGGTGATACGGACGCCCATTGCATCGACCTGCGCCTTGGGGATGAAGTACTTTGGTTCATAGAACCAAGGACTTTCGCCGGCAGTGACATTGTGACGTTGGCTAAAGGTGGCATCAATCGCGACATGGATGTCTCCGCCGTGACTGATGTAAGTTAGTTAGAGAACATATCCTTCAGCATGCTCAACATACCTTTCGAAATTGCGCCCAAACTGTGTTCCTGAGAAACACGCTGGACACCTCCTTTGCAAGATGCGACTACATGAGCCTACGGTTAGTCGAGCCTGGGTCTTGTCTGGATCCGTCGACAGACGTCCGGTATGACGTCCGCTCGGCGGTTCATCGAGACGCCCGGTGTGACGTCCGCTCGGATATTCGCTGGAACACTTATCCGGGTGTTCAGTCACTTGTGTCTCTGTTGGATGCATGAGAAGTTAGAATGACATATTCGTAAAATGAAACTCCTACGGTGTAAGATGTCGTCTGTTTTGTCTGCCCGAGACTTCACTTTGTCGCTCGTCACAAGGGTGATGCACTCATTGACTGCCTGCTCAAGCATGTCGTCCGGATGCCGGCGGAGAGCGTCATACCACAGGATTGCCTGCCCCAATGCTCGCCGGAAGGGGTCTTGTATCGGCTCATTCTTGGAAAATAAAGAGTTCAGCGAACAGAAGCGCGAAGAGCGGCGGCGGACTTGAGGCGTACCCTGGAGTTCAATATGGAAAATCCACGACGGGTGTACATAGACTTCAATGCGCCAGCTAGTGCGGTAACAGCATCTGCAGATTGTTCGAAAAGGGCAAAATAAAAGTCCAACAAGTCTATTGAGACTGCAAGACGGGGCTGGCTGGGTGACATAGGGAATAGACCGTTGCGTACAAGGATCTGTGGAAGCGAGGTACAGTTGCAACTTTGAAACTTCACCGTCACCAGGTCTATGGAGCGTGAGCAACCTGATGAGAAAGCTGGGACTCGAGACAACTCACAGTCGAAATGGAGGCACTAAACGTCCCAGTCTTTGAGCATGCATTTGCCTCCCAGGCACGAGTGAGTCTCGACTTCAAACGAGCGGCCCAAACGACCCTGAGTTTGCTTCATGTACCCGAGGTAGTCGCCTACTAGAGTGGGCACCAACGCGAGCCAATTGTTATATAGCCGATGAGAGGCGTCGTCCGGAAGTATTCGTCGCGGATTCGACTCTTTTAGCACCTGCGTGTTCGCCTCAGTGTCACAAAATGCGTCTCCAAGAGGACGTTCCAAGTCGGAAGGAGTGGTGCATTGATCCGGAATGGAACTCTCGTGATCGGCCTCCCAGTCTGAGGGACCGCTCTCCTGGGCGCAGGATTTGTCGCCGGCCCCGAGTAACTGAGTTAGTTGGTCGGTGAACCGCCGCTCTAGTATAGCGAGGTCGGGCCGTGCGACAACCTCAGCGTCCTTGCGCCACCGACGACGCCTCCGTGGACTTTCGAAGTGCTCTCCTACTATCTGATTAGAGCGCTTGGGTGGGCGGCGTGGCGGCGTGCTAGGGGGGGGCAGGACAGGATACGAGTCCATGTCGAGAACAAATCCGAAGAGTTGTTGGTGGTGCGAGTCGTGAAAGAACTGTCTACGACGAAGGCGCCTAGAAATCAACTGGCCCAATTCGGTAATTGATGATTTGCGGCCACGTCCGGGCAGACGATTGCTCACCCTCTAGCGGACGATTGATCTCTCCAGCGGACGATTGACCTCTCCAGCGGACGCTTGCTCTCTCCAGCGGACGATTGCTCGGACGGTCCGAGCGATCATTCAGAAGCCAGCGCTATACTCAGGTGAGTCTATTAATAGACTACAAGTCAAACGTTCGCTCCCAGGCCGTCCCTTAGAGCATATTCCCATGTCCCACTAACCGGTCTAATAGAGGGGGTCAGGGTCCTGCCTTAGGTGGGGACTTACCATATCTAGGCAACTGATGGTCGGCCGGCCGGCCCGGATGAGTACCTTCCTGCTCCGATTCCGAGTCGTTCTGACTTGGCCTCCAATGCCATGGTACCCCCGACTCCGCTCAAAAAGTCTACAATCTATTTCTAGTAAATTCTACCACCGCGAGAACTTCATGATCAGTTATACCTCATCGAGTTGGTTCTCAAGACGGTGAGTTCTCCCGCCTCCGAGTCAAAATGGCACTGCTCTTGGCAGTTGTCACCACATTTTGTTTCTTAGGCTCGAGCAGTATATATTACAAGATCCAACGGTTCAAGTTACGACTATTCCGCCACATCACCAAACAGCCTTCGTACGCTGCCCTACTCGCCGGCTTTGTCACCTCTCACGCAATCTGGTAACTGAGGAAATTTTCGCCATCTCGGTCCGCGAGACTTTCTCTGAGCCATGTTTCCCGGAACCATCGCCGTCGACTGGCCCCTACGCACCCGGCCTAGCAACAGCTTTCTCTTCTACCACCACCAACGTATCAGTATCACGTTATTGGCAGCTATATGGCCAGGCGAAACCGTCCATGCTGATAGCACCTGGCACCGTCAATAACCTGCCATCTGTGCTACTGATCACGAATGTACATCGCACAATGCGAAGCAAGTTGTCCTCCTAGTTCGTTCAATGCGTCTGCAGCAACTCCACGCAACGGTTCTTCTAGGTCCGATAACAGGTGACCTGTTTTTTTCACTTCCTTCCGAAAGTCACATCTCGAACGCGTCACGGTGGCGTTGGTTTGTGCGACCCCGGCCATAGTCTCTGCAAAAACCCCTTACAAAGGTGAGTCTACCCTCCATATTATCGGCCACCTAAGCTAACGGTGGCGCCTTCCGTTCTCGTTCTCCTATGCAGTTATGCCTGAGCTTCTAGCTTAGGTCTACTTGCCGATTGTCTAGTCCCCCGTCGTAGATCACCGCGTTGTGTCTAACGCTAAGGCCGGGTGCCATGCCGAACAATGCTGACAATGGCCCTCTGATTTGATGTGAGGTTGCCGATGCATCCCGTATTTTTTGTTTCTTTGACGTTGGTTCGCGCACTCCGCGTTCAGCTGTGAGGTGAATCTGCCTATTCAGAGAGGCCACACGCCGGGTCTCTCAATTGTTGATGCGTCTCTCCGTGTGTTGCACCGTTGTTATTGAGCTATGATCTGCCATGCGCTTTAGCCCCGCTGGCAACCCCCCCGATGCCTATAAAAGCCCCACCCCCCGAACCTGAGAGAACTACAACACCGGCAGCTCTTCCAGCATGCGCCTTTCCCCCACTCTCTTACTACCATTGTACACTCCTCATGCTCTCGCAGACAAACTTCTCACCCATCGCCGGATGCTCTGCCCCGGCCAGCTGCGACACATCCCCAGTCTCCGGGCCCATTGCGTCGTGCCGGTACCGGATCGGGTACGACTCTTTGGTGCTAGCCTCGGCGGATATTGTACGCATCTTGTCTTCCATATTACTTTGAGATAATGTCCTTATCCTTACCGACGACGTAGATCCTGGGGCTGAACTGGCTGCATGAACGTGACATTGTTCACCGCGGCCCGATAGCGAGGTGCAGGAGTACGACGAGGCGTCGGACTACGGGCCTGGGCCTCTTGGCGCTATGGTCATTGCGATGTTCATGCATGAGGTGAGCTGCTTTGAACCACGGGCGATGAGGAACACAATTTGCTCACTGTGGTGCTACAGGAACAACTCGCTGCCTCAATTTCATCGGATCTGGCGCTCATGGCATGAAAAGATCCAGGAAGAAATGCAGGAACATGGCCGCGCCAGAGGAGCTGCAAGTACTTATCATGGACGTAAGTACTGCAGCTGTTGCATTGTTGGGTTGGCACTCTTAGCTCACGCCGCTTCTTGCAGTTGCGGCTGTGCATGGACCCCGCTCAGAGATGCAGGATGACGAAGCAGCAACTAGTTTGGCAGTGCGTAATCCATTTTTATCCAGCCCGCTTTCGGTTCACTGACCAACACCTGCATTGTCGTATAGGAACTGGGAGGATGTGGGGAGCCAGGCGCAGCCTGCGATCACCCCGCCGGCCACTTTCCTCGAGGAGCTGCGTGCACATCACCTGTCGCTCGAGCCTCGAGGTCGCCGATCCCTGCAGGGAAGTGCGCATAGTCTCTGCGCACCAGTGACGTTTCTCAAGCCCAAGGCCCGCCTGCAACCCTGCAGGGAAGTGCGCCTCGTCTCTGCGCACCAGCATGACGTTCCGTCGTTCCTCAAGCCCAAGGCCCGCCTGCTGTGTGCGGCAGGCGTATTTCTATCCCCACCCAGCCCTTGACGCCATGATCTAACCTCTCACCCTCCGGTTGTGAGTGTTTGTTTGCGTTGACTTCCATCTCTCACAGGAGCTGACTCAGACATGTCTAGTGAATCTAAAGGCTCTTCGTGGCCAGGGAGCCTCCTTTGCGTAATTAAAGTTGTCGGGTCGGGACTCGTGTCACCGTGCGCAGATGTCCTGGAGGCCAGCTGTGATGTAGTGTAGTCATAAAATAATGCACCTTCACCGTAATTGCCCTCCCAGCATGGTTTTACATTAGTAGCCACCAAATACAAAGCTGTCCGACGCAACAAGTTCGCTCAGGGTGTGGATCTTCTCCGGGCCCTGTTCTCGAGTCACCGTTGTCGACTAGTACTCCTGGATGTCGACGAACACCTTGAGCTTCAAGTTTGCGATGCACTATTTTTATTTCTGAACATGTGCTAGTACCTCCGCAAAGGAACACTTCGCAAGATGCATGGCAGGATGATGGGTCCCTCCAGAAATACGAAGCGGGCGACTTAGCGCTGAGGCTGAGTGTGAGACAGTCGATGGGTTGCACACGCTTCTCCTCCGTACCACTATACCGCCTCTCCCGCTCTCTCCCGCTCAACCTCTTTCTCTCTATCTGAGTATTTTTCCCCCACCGTACATCCCCTGCCTCCATCCTCAACGCCTTTCAACGTTTGTTCTCCACAACCATCCTCCTCGGTTCCTCCACCAATACCCTTCCAATCGGCCCCGACCCTCTGTCTTTCCCCAAGACTCTAGCACACTACGTACGACCTACGTTCCACAGCCCATCCATCCCATCGTTGTCCTCCGTCTCCCATCGTAGCGCCCCAGATATGCGCCTTCTTGATACGAAGACTGGACAGTTTGTAGATCACAATCCGCACACCGACATATATGCCATCCTTTCCCATACATGGGTCCCCGAGGGCGAACAGACCTATCAGGAACTTCAAGCCATTCAACGGGATTACGGCCCTGACGGTCGTCGCTTGCCTGCCGTCCCTCCCGTGAGTTCCCATCCAACCCCTGCGACAGCCTCCAATCGGTCACCCCCGGCCACGAACTACCGTACCCCTCAACCTTCGTCGATTTGGGACGACCCAAGGTTGTCCTCCAAAATTCGCCGCGCGTGCGAAACGGCCCACGGATACGGCTTCCGCTACGTCTGGATTGACTCGTGCTGCATCGACAAGACGAACAGCTCCGAGTGGTCCGAGGCCATCAACTCGATGTACGCATGGTATCGCGATGCCAAGGTATGCTACGCTTACCTCGCCGACGTTCCCACTTGTCCTCCTCGTCAAAATCCGCATTTCGAAAAGAGCCGATGGTTCACTCGAGGCTGGACGCTCCAGGAACTCATTGCTCCCCCCGAAGTCGTGTTTTTGTCCGAGGAGTGGAGATATCTCGGAACGAAATATAGTCTAGCATCCTTCCTCGAGAAAATCACAGGCATAGATCGGGGCGTCCTGAAGCACGAAGTATCGCTCGACCTTGTCAGCGTCGCGAAGCGGATGTCGTGGGCATCCAAAAGGGAGACGACGAGATTGGAGGATGAAGCATACTCACTTCTCGGTATCTTCGACATCTACATGCCGACCTTGTACGGTGAAGGACGTCGCGCGTTCAGGCGGTTGCAGGAGGAGATCCTGAGACGAATCCCAGATCAGAGTCTTCTCGCTTGGGGCAACCCCGAGAGGGGCCCTGTTCTTGCAACTTTGCTTCCAGGCACCTCTGATCCACTTCGATCCAACAGTGCAACTCTTGGTCAAGGCGCTGCATCAACGAGTGGGAAGGAAGAGGACCGCCCTCCCTTTCTATCCTCAGTGGGACGCCCCCCCTTTGTGAACGCCTCGAGCTTATTCGCGACATCGCCACGCGATTTCCATGCATCCAGTTCCATAACCCCATTCATTGACCACGATTCAATCGCTGCGCTTCTGGGCGGGATCGATGTTCCCGTTCAGGACTATGTTCCATCCCCGTATGGCACGCGTACCCAGCTGCCTTTGCTGTCCCTATCCAACAAGCTGGTTTTCGATCCTGAGGACTACGATTTCTGCATCGCAATTTTGGCTTGCACAGATCAGCAGTACGGCGACCTCCGTTTGCTCGGACGCCTCTGTGTCGTCCAACGTTACAACAGCCCCTCATCCAAGCTCCATCGATTGTATGCGACAAACCTCTCGGTGCCCCAGTGCGCCGGTCCATGCGGCCTGTTCGTCCTCCCGCCTCCACAGATCCTTAAAGGCGAAGATCTCCTCCGCCATATTCGCGTGCAGACGGTCTATTTACCCCACCCAGACCGCGAACTCCCCCCGCATAAGGACGAAGATTTCGAATACTGGCCTCCTCGTGATCTCGGAGACGAGGGAGGCACCAAAGTGCGCTTTCCGGAGTGGGCTGCAGACAGGCTCCGCGCACAAGGATACGACGTCAATGTCATCGCTCGAACCGACGATTCCCGTCCCGATGGTGCTCTGATAACTCTCTCCAAGGGAGCGGACACCCTCACCATCGCATACCAGTACTGGGTAAACACGCAGCTTGAACCGCGTGGGGAACTCAGGTTTGTCGCCATCATTTACCTCCCCGAACGCCAATCCCCGAGCCGCTCCCGTACATCCCTGTCCCGAAGCCGACATGTGACACCCGCCCGTGAATGCGTCCCTTATTCCATCATGACGTTGCGCGCGCCGTACGGCGAGAGGTCATGTAACGACATCGTTCTGCTTCCATTGGCGGATGGGCGCGAGGCTGCCTTGCGAGTCGTGCTGGAGCTAGTATCCGCGGCTTGCTATCACTTGCGGCTTTCGATCGAGTCGGATACCCCGCGGTCAGAGGACGAGACCACGACAGAGCCCCAGTCGGACCCCGAGAGCGACGAGAGCCGCTTTGTCCTGCGGACCGGAGTCATTCGGATTGGGTCGCCGTAGGACGAGGAGCAACTTCTCGTACGCGTTCCACTGGCAACCGCAGGTTCGGCTTCGCGGAACTCCACGGCGGGCGGCCGCTGTGATGTTTGGTAGTCTTCCTTCTCGTCCATTGCTACATATGCCCTCTGCTGCCATGCCTGGACCTCTGCGTTCGACCGCGCGTTCTATGAGGCAACTTCCCAGCCCAACAGAGCGGGACTCTTCCCATGCGAGCCGCGAAGATGCATAGACGGCGTTGACGACCCTCGGCAGGAATATGGCCGACCATCCCGTCCCGCAATCGGCGCGTGCATCCGCGATGCTATGCTGTCCGAGCGACGACTAGTCACCACTGCGACTTTCTCAATTGTTCACTGCCTACCCGCGTATCACCGGAGGCATCTTCTTCCACAAACAAAGTCTGCATTCAACTGCAGCCACCATCTTCTCCCGTGCTTCATGACAACATGTGCACCATCGGCCCTCTTCGTCTAGCTAGTGTATCGCCACCCCTCCAGATGCTCTCGCAGGAGCTCAGGTTACACGCCGTGTGTTGACCCGACCCCGGACCTGGGCCCGCTATTCCCTTGTGCGTCGGGAAGCCCTGTTGCTCGACCCCCTCGAAGTCAAGAATCCGCGTCCTACAACGCCCTAGTCCGGGACCCGCGCGAATGCATGGACATGGTACACCATCTCCCGCGACGTCGTGGTGAGTTTGCATACGTCTGCGAGAACCGCCGTCTATCAGTCCACATGCATGACAAATCCATGGATGCTCGAACGATGACTACAAGGCAACGCGGTGGCTCCAGCTTCAGTCCCGCTCCGGATGTTCTTCAGGGCTCTCCCTCATTACTTCGCTGTGCTCGCCGGCCCTTGCAGTGAGGGAGGCTCGAAGAGATGGAAACGAAGCTAGGCCTGTTATTCCCATACCCCGGTCTGATAGTACACTCTACATATCCGAATACCCGCATGTATTATAATGCAATAGTATGGTGCACCCTCACTCCAGCCCCGCCGCCACTGATGGCATCCACGACTCCTGACGGCAGATAAATCGTATCACACACGATATACTCATATGCAAGTGAAGGCGTGAACGCAGCATCCATGCGCAAGTCGACGCTCGGTGAGTGTAGCCAAATAAGTTGAGTTGCGTCAATGTAGAGGACAAGATAGAATGAGAGAGAGTAGACCGTAATGTTTATGCCGATTGTGAGCCAGCGCTCATGGATACAGGGTGCCATGTGGCTTGGCCTCGAGGCGGGATTGAAGAAGCCTGCCACTCGCTTGTGCGGATCAGCAGTTGTGGGTCCAAGATCGGTGGTTTGATGACGAGGTACGGGTCCACGCAGGCAGTCAAATGGGCATACAGTGGCATATATTGTAAACGCATACATGCGGAACAGATAAGGCAAATGGCGTACCCTCTGCCCCGCATCCAGTCCAACTCGAAACAATCAACCACAGGTAGAAGAACCGAAGTTGTCGACGACGCCAGCGTCCGCGCCGGTATCCAGCTGCAGGGCCGACTCCGTCTTCTTCGCGAGGAGCATGTTGGAGAGGTGCGCCCCGGGGTCGCGGGGCCATGAGACGGTGAGCATCCCGTTCTCCATCGTGGCTTGGAGATGGGCAGCCTGCGGAACATCCGTCGGTCAGTCCTCCGTTCCGCATCGGCGCAAGGCACTTACGGTGCATCCAGCGGGTACAGCGATGATGCGGCGGAAAAAGCCATACTTGAGCTCCCGGACCTGCAACACAGTGCCGGCGTGCGCCAGCGTCTCCTCCGACGCGCGAACGCATACGCCCGAGGCACCAGTGTCCGAGTCGGGCTCGGTCGGCTCCGAGGCATGGGTCCCGTTGCCGGGCGGCGACGTCTTCGGGGCCGTGGAAAAACCCTGCTGGCGCCGCTCGCCACTAACCACGAGCCGACCGTCGACGACGTCGACCGTGACATCGTCGGTGCGGAGCCCGGGCACCTCAAACACGGCCGTGACGAGCGGGCTGTCTCCGTCATCCCACAGCTCCATCCTATGTTGTGCGAAGTAAGAATAACCACACGCATGATTAGTGAGCATGTCGGCAGGGAAGAGGGTGGCGGAGACGCACCTCGGCTTATAAACCCGCTGCTGCTGGGCCTTGCGCACGTTGAGCGCGCGCGCGCACGCGGCGAGGCGGAGCATCTCCTGGTCGGAGAGGCTGCGCCCGAGCCGTTTCTCCAAGGCCGAGACGAACTTCGAGCGCGGGGGGCGTACCGTCATCTTGTCCTAGAAAAATATGTCCTACGGGAATCCTTGTTGAAATCTTGAAGCGGGGAAGTTGAAGAGCGAGTTTCCAGCGAAGCGAACGTGAGGATGATGTGCTTGTGGGGGTTTTTCTGCGTATGTTGCGGGGAGGGGAGCTCGGGCTCCGCCCGCACAACCATGGTTATATAAGAACGGCCCCGAGCCTGACTCACTCCCACAGGAAAATGGAGGCCGGGCGGGGCGCGGAAGGGACACCGCCGCCGTTTGAGGAAAGTTCGTGACTCGGCGTCGCGCGTCCCGTCCCGTGAAGCCGCACTGCCACAGGATGACCGAGCGCTGGGGCTTAGTTCGGTAACCAGCTGCAGCAACGGCGTAACTCCCAGAGCGGCGAGAACGGTCACTGCGATCTGGATGGATTCAGAATGACACTCCTGTGCGGCGATAGGAAGATGGGATTTAGGATATACAGAGAGAGAAGTTATTGGCCTACTTTGCCCCGCCCCGCTGGTGGCACCTTCTCTCGCTACGTTACCCCAATATTAGAGGACGTCGATCGGCTCAGAGCGGGCTACTTAGTTGTTCTATCTGACGAGCTCGCACCGCACCGCGATGACAATGGACTTCCCTATACCCAATTAGGGTTTGAAAAAGATCTGTGAAATTTTCGCGTGAAGTGACTCTGTCGCTGCGCAATCCAAACGCGAAGACAAGGACACGCCATGCCACCGACGACACGACAAAACAACGAGGCGGGGTGGAGAGCAAGGTGGATGATATCACGCGAGCACTACCAAGGACGAGTTAGATGTCGTGCCACTGGCAGACCATAATCCACTGTGAGTCACACAGGGATGGCCACTGCATACCCACAGTGGAGGTCGAATTTGGCGAACTAGCTGAGCTCCCTTCGTTTCCAATTATCACAACATTCGGTCTCCCGGCGGTGTCGGCGGATATCGGAGCCTATCCCATTCGCCGACAGACGACCACAGACACCCACTTCCGATTGTATCCCTCCGGGAGGTGGTAAGGCGCGGAAAGAACATGGAATTAGACACCAGCTCTACATAGGAAGGGGGTTTCGGTGTTTGCTATGCTTGTTCTATCCAGGTCAGTGCCCGCCGTGGCCGGCGACGTGGGCGGCCTTGCTGTTTTGCCACGCGTCGTATTCCTTCGCCCAGGCGTACGTGCCGTAGCCTGTAACGTACGTGAGCATGCCAGTTCGATGAATGGACTACAGGAAACGGAAGACGATTTCGGAGCGTATGGGAGGTGCGCCGAGCGCGTATGCAGAAATAAACGAAACGACGACGTACCGAGGGCGAAGGGGATGGACCAGAAGATGAACTGCTTGGAGAGACGGCGGTAGCCGTTGAAGACGTAGCCGCGGATGAGGTTGTGGGCCGCCCGTTGCCTGAAAGGCGACACCGCTGTTTGACGGAGCATACCAGTGAGACGAGAGAGCGAACACGGGCGGAGGTCGGCGGGGATGTGGAACATGTTATAGAGCCGAAACGTGGTGACGGTTGTAAGCTCTCCCTTCAAAATACAGCATGAAGGCGTTACGCACAGTAGGTGACGATGCCCTTCTGCTTCGGAAGGTTGTGGTGGTCACCCCACCAGTTGAGCTGCCAACGGGGAGACGTATCAGGCCTTAGTTTCCTTTGCAGCCACTCCCATTCTCCGCGAATGCCAAGAGACGGGAAGGCAGCCTTGGTTGACAACAACTAGAGCGGGTACTCACGTAGACCTTGGCTGCAAAACATCCATGTCAAATCCTGTCACAGCACGACCCCCACACGCAAATGAGTACTCACGTCCGGGCATTTCACCTCGAGCAACAGCAGTAGGCCTCATTGTCGCAGACTTTGGGCTCTAAACGCGAGAAAGGGGTGATAGACGAGAAGGAAGATGGAAGGGGGTGCAGAGCACGTCGATGGGTTCGGGAGGTTTCGCGACGGCGTGCCGAGCGCCCAGGCTCATCCCGACCATGTATGCGCCAAACACAGCCAAACAACCCTGCTCACGGCGACCACGACGTCAGACCCAGGTCCGTGCTCGTCCTTGACGATCGTTCTGGTTGCTGTTTATTCTGACATCTAATCCATTACCTCCGGTGACTTGTGCTTTGTCAAGCAGGCCGACGATGATCTCGCACAGCACTCTGTACAACCTCGCGAACTCTCTCGGCATGCTGGCGATGTTCACCGTGGTGCTGTACCACTTTGTCGCCGTCAACGCGCGTCACCTCGGGAAAACTGCGCACGGCTCGTCTATCGCGCATTGAGTCATGGAGATGCATTTGCATTGTGTGCATTGGGGGAATGAGGTGCGTCTCGCATACGCATACCGTTATGGAAGGTCACAACTGACTATGTATGACCCAGGTTGACTCCACCTCAGGCCCTCTTTACCGCAGGAGCCAGAGAGAACGGATGGTCTTGACATGACCAAGTCATTCGCAAGCTCGCAGACCTTCCTGTCACTCGTTAGTCAGATACAGCATGTTGACACGTATCCCCTTCTATTATCATTATCTTTGGTTCATGGAGGACGCTTCTCTCCCCCGGGGACCGAGTCTCCATCAGCGGATGGCGGCAGTAACTATTTTCGTGATATAGTAAACCCGCCGGTGTACGGAGATTGTGACGAGGGTATGTGCTGTTCTCCTGTGGGCATCTCCGGACGAAATCTCAATCAATTCTGCCCCTCAGATGTTGTCGTGTCAGTTGGAAGGACTACGTCCGGCTGCGATAGGCCTGCGTGTGTAAGGCCGGATGTTATAGTTAGTCCCCGTCCGCGACGTCCGCAAGCCAGGGGAGCATTCAGCACATCCTGGCCAAGCCCAGTATATACTGCGGAGGACTGCGGGATGCTGTTTGGTGTATCGTACGCCACGTCTTGTTTGAGTTTGTGTATACTGGACTGAACTTCACTGTTGTCAAATCATACAGTAGTCAGCTCGAAATCGGACCAGTTGATGATAGCAGAATCGCTTGTTCCTGATGCTCGACGCAGGTACTCGGATCCTCGGCCGTAGGATCATTATACTCACCCAACCCAGTGCTTGCTTTCCAGATGCGGGAACCTGCGGAATATCATTGGCTTCAACAAATTGCGGGAGCCTGCGTCCGTCAAGTAGGATCACTATATGCGTCCGTTATTGTGAAGGATCATGTTCGGGATATGCAGACCGTACATTCGTTCGCCTGTTCCGCTCATCGTCCAACTCTGGAATCTGCCCACACTGAACTAGTTGCAGCCGTTTGGTATCCCGCACATACGCAGTGAACAGGTTTGTTCAGGTTGCATGTTGACGTGACGTCAATTGATCCACAAACCGTCCGACTCTAAGCTGTGACACGTATGTACGGTCTTCGTTCCGGTATGTCGGCGAGCTGCGGCTTTGGAGGGTGTCGGGTGGGGCACTCTGGACGACGCCACACCGACCACACCCGGACACGTGTTGGCCTCGGATGTTCGAGACATTACCTCCATCTTGACGAGTTTCCTCGTGAATTTACTAGGCGTTTCCTGAATTTGACGTCGATGTTGTGTTTGATGAATCATACTTACTTACCATACCATCGGAGAGTGGCTTACTCAGCACAGTCCTCCAATCGGACCGTCCGCAGAGCTGCGTGTGGTTTGTAGGCGTCGATCCCAGTTGGATTGCAGTGAATGTGTGCAGCACCCGGTGCATACGTTGGCGGAACAAGAAAATAATGTGCATCGCCGACTATTGCCCCAGTGGCAGAGGGTTCTGGGCGCAGCAGGAAGGATGCACGGCCCTCGGGCGTCGGGGGATTTACGGATACTGGCAGCTTGTCGACTTGTCACCGTTTCGGAGGCGCCTCACTAAGCGCGCCGTGACTTGGCCGCGGCAGCGTCTGGAGGCGGTGCACAGCATGGGCGCTCTGACCCGCCCAGCGGAGCACCGCATCAGGACGGTTCTTACTCACCTCCGCACCCCACACTCCGTCGACGGCTTGCTCATCTCAACACGCTCTCGGGGCTGAATGTAAAACGCTGACGCGCCCGTTTAGTTGCCCGGGGGCCGTGCTCGTGCTGTTATGTCTTGTCGCGAGTAAGCCTGTTCCGATCGAGTCATGTCCAGCATTCGCCCGAGCAGTTACTGCAGACTTGTGGAGCACGGCTAAACAAGGGAATGTGGGGTTTGCCAGATCCGAGGCGCCGATCTTGAAAACTGTTTCTAGAGTCACCGCAGTATATAAGGAGCGGCTGGCCCGCCATGGCGCCTCCAAACTCCCGCCTATTCTTCCTCATGTCTCCCCAGTACACCGGCACTCCCATCACTTCCAGCTTCAACACCAACTCTCGCCCATCCTACTCATCGTCTACCAAGGCTCGGAAGCTTTTGCAGATGCAGCACGAGGACCCGCGCTACCGCAGCCTAGACCGCATGCTCGCCAGGGCATACATCGAGCTCGTACAGAAGCAAAAGGCTCAGCAGAAACAGAAGGCAGGGTTTTTCGCACCTAGGTACGCCGGTACGCTAACAGGATTTCACGAGCAGGAAGCTTACTCATCGTGCAGGATGGACCTCTGCGATGACCCAGAGAATACCCACATTGTCTCGATGCTCGAGGTCCCAGGCATGAAACCTGAACAGCTTTCGGTCCGGATCGAGGGTAGCCGCCTCATCATCGAAGGCGAGCGCACTGGGCCTCTCCATGCCCGGAATCAAACCACCATGCAAACCACACGCCCCTTCCCTCCTTCGGAGGCGAACTCGGCTGTGCCTCCCGATCCCGAGGCGTCTGCGCCGCCCCCGTCGCTCTACCCCGTGCGGGAGCTCAAATATGGAAAGTTTAAGCGCGAAATTAACCTGCCAGCTGGCGTCAACGTGAGTCTTTCCGCCGACTGTAGTCATTCATGATCCGCCGATGCTGACATGTGTTTGTTGGCAGGCCACACACGTCCGCAGTACGCTCGTCGAGGGCATGCTGACCATCTCGTGGCCCCGCGACCCTACCTCTCCCGCCGCGGGAGGCAGCCCCGCCGCACACGTCATCCCGCACGCCAGCCACACGAACGCGAGCGTTTGAATCATCTCCCTGGGCCTATCTTCGTCCTCGTCCTCGTTTACGTTACGCCGCTGCCACACTCCCACTCCGTTGAGTGTCTTCATTGTACTCTTGTCCCTCGCATCGCCGCACACCCCACTCTGCTTTCGTCGGTTTCTTTTTGTGTTGACTGTCATGGGACTTTGGATACGTCGCACAACCACCTTGATAGATCATCTCACCATTCCATGCAGTAACGTTATGTCTCTTTTGCTATCCGTCGCACATCCACATAACGTATTTCGCATTGACATTGCCCACAGTGTTGTATTATTTACTCTTCTCTCTTGGGTTGTATCTCGATATCTCGATACTACGATACTATTGTAACGGAACTCCGTAATCGTAATCTTGTACTACTTGTATGCTGTGTGATACACTCGCCATCTATGTAACTTTCTGGACTGCTAACAGCTATAGCCCGAAGTATCGAAGTTTTGAGGGTACTGCAGGAACATCCAACTCCGACGCATTCGGAGTGGCCTTTTCGGCTTTCGCCGAATACCTCGATCCCTGAGTCGGCCACCGCGCGCCCACTGGCACTGGCAGCGAGCACCTCTTCTCGGTCGTACGCGGGTTCTTTTTACCTTCCCTTCGTCACTCTCTTCATGACTGCCTAACAAACTGGAACGACACGACGCGCATATACTACCGACATGGGGAACGCGCAATCCCTGACACGCACGAGCGGCGCACTGGACTCGTTTGTGGCGGAACTCGGCGGAGACATTGTGTACGAGAGGAGGTGCGTATCCTCGTTTGGGTGTACACCAGGTCGCACCTACATATGTGTCCAGTCTTGGCTCCGCGCGGTTCTTGAAGACAGTGAAGTGTCGGCACAAGAATGGCTATTTGGTCGTCAAGATATTCATCAAGCCGGACCCGGGTTTGAGCTTGCGGAAGTATCACAGGAGACTCAAGAGTGCGTAAGCATCACACTTCATGCCATGAATGCGTGTTTATGAGATATAGTCGAGCGGGAAGCCCTTGCGGACATCCCAAACGTGTACGACTACCAGTCGTTTGTGGAGACGGACAAGGCGGGGTACATCATTCGGCAATGGGTCGCGAGTAATCTGTATGACAGGATAAGGTGCGTACTCCTCCCGCAGAATAGGTAGCTCTCCCAACCCCGACCTCCTCTGGCCAGCACGCGACCGTTCCTGAGCCTCGTGGAGAAGAAATGGATCGCATTCCAGATCCTGAATGCTCTTCGCGACGCACGCAACCGCAAGGTCTCGCATGGGGACATCAAGTCCGAAAACATCCTCGTTACCTCCTGGAACTGGGTGTACGTTTCCGACTTCGCGTCCTACAAGCCGACGTTCCTTCCGCTCGACGACCCGTCCGACTTCGCGTTCTTCTTCGACACGTCTGGCCGTCGGTCATGCTACATCGCGCCCGAGCGGTTCTACACCGCGAGCGAGAACCCGGAGATCAGCGCGAAGAAGTCGCGGCTCGCGTTGGAGGACAGCGAGGGGAGGCGCGATGGGAAGGTCACGGAAGCGATGGACTGCTTTAGCGTGGGGTGTGTGATCGCGGAGCTGTTCCTGGAGGGCAAGCCGATGTTCACGCTCAGCGAGCTGTTCAAGTACCGGGAGGGCGAGCTGAAGGTGGACCCGCAGTTGGGTGCTGTTGAGGATGAGGGCGTCCGGGTATGTGCTCTCTCCACATCTTTCGTGCGGATATCCTACTGACGATGAGCAGCAACTCATCAAACAAATGATTGCGATGGATCCCTCGACACGGCCGACTTTCGACACGCTCCTGCACACCTCACGAGGGACGGTCTTCCCGGAGAGCTTCTACTCCTTCTTGCACAACTACGTCTCCACCGTGAACGAAATCAACTCGCCTTCCTTGTTCTCCGTTACCGCCACACCGTCTACCGTTCCTGCAAGCGCCACCGTTTCTGCACACAAGGGCGCAGGTGCCAATCCGTCCGCGAGCGCGAACTTGAGCGGGGATATGCCCAACGACCCGCTCCCGAGCGACTCCGACCATCGGATGGAGAGAATCTGGGCGGACTACGAGAGTGTGGAGCCGTACCTCATCAACGATGGTATGGAGGAGACGGTAATGGATGTGAAGATTGATTATGTGCCACAGTTGATCTCTTCGCGACCTTTCCACGTGAGTATGTTCTTTTGCGCATATGCAGGGAGTATGCTGACGTTTCTGTAGGACGTGCTTCCGGTAGAGCTGAACATCCCGAATCGCGAAAGCAAGTTGCATAGTGCGTGGTCGGCGGGAAAGCGAGCAGCGGCTGAAGGTCTGTTGATGGTGTCTTCATCGCCTCAAAATATTCACAGTGCGCACAGATGGTCCTGCACTAATAATCCTCTCTCTTGTATGCGCGAACATCCGCAACTGCTACCTTCCGAGCTCGAAAGTCCGCGCGCTCGACGTCTTCCTGGCGCTTTCCTCCCACCTTACGGACGAAGCCAAGTTGGACCGCATGGTGCCGTACATTGTGGACTTACTCCACGATGACGTCGCGATCGTTCGCGCAGCAGCGCTTCGCACCCTCATGCAGGTCCTCATGCTGGTGACCGTGATTACACCCTCAAACGCTGCGATCTTCCCCGAATACATCATCCCGGGGATAGCGCACCTAGTGCGTGATCCGGAGGTATTGGTGCGATGCATGTATGCACAGATCATTGTTCCGCTTGCGGACACAGCTGTGCGATATTTGGAGATGGGCCAGGCACTGAAGGCCCACGGGACGTACAAGCTTTCGCCAGATGCGCAGGAATACGACGAAGCGCACTTTGAGGTGAGCACAATGTTATGTAACACGTATTCGCCGGCCGGGCTCAGTGGTGGTTCCAGGTATCATACGATGCGAGCATGGCGGACCTCCAGAACAGCATTCAGGAGCACCTTTCGACGCTGCTTGTCGATCCGTCAAGTGTGGTCAAGCGCGCGGTCCTGCACAACATCTCTTCGCTGTGTATCTTCCTTGGCCGACAGAAGACGAACGACGTCCTGCTCAGCCACATGATCACATACCTGAATGACCGGGACTGGCTACTTCGATATGCGTTCTTTGACAGCATCGTCGACGTGGCAGCGTGTGCTGGCGGGCGGAGTCTTGAGGAGTACATCCTCCCTCTGATGATCCAAGCGCTTTCCGGTAGGGGCACCTTCGGAGAAACATATGGATGGAGTCATGCTGATAAAACATCCGGCTGACAGACGTAGAGGAGACTGTGGTCGCGAAGGTCCTCGCCTCGTTGACCAATCTCTGCGAACTGGGGTTGTTCCAGAAGATGCGCATATGGGAACTGATGAGCGCCACCCTTGGATTCCTCTATCACCCGAATATTTGGATACGGGAAGGTATGTGCGTCGCGCACGCGTTCGGCGACGGCTGGTCTACGAGACGTGTGCTCACGTGTGTGAACGGAAGGGGCTGCGGCATTCATCGCCTCCGCTGCAAAACACCTGCCCCCCAGCGACGTGTGGTGCATTCTGTACCCGTCCCTCAAGCACTTCCTCCGGTCGGATGTCATTGACGTGGATGAGAAGAGCTTGCTTTTGGCAATGAAGCGGCCGGTATGGATTGCGATTTCTCGTACCATTCGCCTGTCTCTGTCTGACTCGACCGTGGGTTCCGTTTCCCAGCTCTCGCGGCAGATCTTCGATGCCGCAGTCCAGTGGGCCATGAAGGCGGACTCGAAGACCCAGTTCTGGCGGTCGCATCGCAGCGCAAAGACGGAGTCGCCGCGGGAGAGCATGGCGAGTGTGCGTCAGACCGGCGGTGCAGCCTCCCGCACGAGATCCGACGAGTACGTCTATTCCTGTTTTGCGGTATGCGGATGGCACCATGCCACGGATCGCTAACGATGACGTGAAACAGGGACGAGGCCCAGATGTCGAAGCTCCAGCAGTTGGGCATGAACTCGACCGAGGAGGCTAAGCTGATGGCGATGCGGGACTACCTCCTCAAGCTTTCTCGCGCGATTGCGAGGTAAGCTTCTAGGTTCCTGCTTCCAGATACGCCGCGTCGGCGAATCCAGCTGCGGTCCAGCCAACTGACCTACTTCGTGCCGTAGCTTCGCTTCCCGGGTCAGCGTGGAGGCTGAGTCAGACGCGCTCAAGGTCACGTCCACGATCGAGCTGCAAAAGCTCGGCGTGGTGCCGCAAACTGTCTTCCTGCGGACCCCAGAATCAGACACACGTCCACCCCGCCACCGCCTGAATTCTGAGTTTACCATCCGCTCTCCTGGCACGCCAAGGACACACCGCACCCTCAGCATCGACCACGGGCCCTCATCCGCTGGAGCGCCATTTGAAGACCTCCGGAGACGACTCGCGCTCATCAATGGCTCTCACAGCAGCCTGACCGTTCCCGGGTCGCGGGAGCCGAGGAGTCCCGTTCCTCACCCGCTCTCCATCGATACGGCAGCGGCAGCGGCAGCCCAAGTGCAGCCCGATCTCCCCCAAACGATCGAGCGGCCGGGTAGCCCCGCGGAGTCGACGGTGTCGACCACCAACTCGTCTGCGCTCCGCGCTAAGAACCGCTTCCCCATTGGCGGGGATGGTCAGAAGGCAGCACCGGCGATCGGGTCGTCAAAGGCGAGCGCAACGGGCTTGCTGGAGGCGCATGCGCAGATCCTGTCGGAGGGCTCGCAGTCGCCGCCTGGTAGGTCGTCGCCTGTGTCGGTGGCTGGGACGGTGAGAGGCCAGGAGAGGCCGTCGCGGCTGCCGTCCGTCGCGCCGATTTCGAGCTACGGTGAGTATTTGGTTGTCCGTCACACTGACGTGGGGTGGCGGTTAATCAAGGCTGCTGCAGACGGGCAGGAACCGGGAATCAGCAACATGCTCGAGCACCTGTACCTGGACAACAATCGCGACCTGCAGGACGACTTTGGGCCGCGCGTGCACGAGGGTCCTGTTCGGCGACGAAATGCCGCGCGTCACAGCTTCATGCCCAGGGACGGAACTTCGCGCCGGCTGGAGGCGTCGCTCATCGCCCACTTCAACTCGCACGCCGACGCGGTGACCGGCATCGCGGTGTCCCCGGACCACATGTTCTTTGTGTCGTCGTCGGACGATAAGACGGTGAAGGTGTGGGACACGGCGCGGCTGGAGCGCAACGTCACGAGCAAGCCGCGGCACACGTACAACCAGCACCATGCTCGGGTGAAGTGCGTGTGCATGCTTGAGGGCGTCCACTGCTTTGCGAGCGCGGCGGATGACGGGAGCTTGCACGTCGTGCGTGTGCATGTGAGCCAGAGCGGGACGCTGCCGAAGTACAACAAGCTGCATACCGTGCGCGAGCACCGGGTGGACACTCCTGGCGAGTACATCACGAGCATGACGCACTACGGGACAGGTGCGTTTGCAACTCCTTTCGCAAAAGTATTGCTCTTGGCTAATGGTGTCTTGACAGATACCTCGTCCAACCTCATATATGCTACCACGCACTCCGTCATCGTCATCATGGACCTTCGAACCATGCATGCCCTCCAGCGGATGGAGAACCCTCGACATCACGGACCCATTACATGCTTATGTTTGGACCGCAAACGGACCTGGCTCATTTGCGGCACGTCGACAGGCGTCCTGTCCCTATGGGACATCCGGTTCGGGATCCTCATCAAGAGCTGGAAAGTAGGCGTCTCCCTGAAGGGCAAATTCGGCCGTGTGCACCAGTGTGTGGTCCACCCGACGAAGGGCAAGGGCAAGTGGATCGTCGTCGCGGTAGAGACGCACAAGGCGAGTAGCGACAACCCGTCGCACGCCCTGTTGGAAGTGTGGGACATCGAGAATACGACGCTGGTGGAGTCGTTTGCGTCGCGGACAGTCGTTAGCCCGTCGGACACCGTGGAGGAGCCGAAGGAGGTCGGGGTGGATGAGGCGGAGATGAGCCCTGCCGCGGCCATCGCTGCACTCGTCCGGGCACGGCAAGAAGGCAACTTGGGAGATACATCTACTCGTGGCACCCCGGGCTTTGTGGGTGGGGATGCCCCGCGACAGGAACCGCCACTGCCTCCTTTCCCCGACGTGCGCGCGATCGTCACTGGGACGGAGTTCGGCGGGCATACCGTCATGCATAGGTCACATATGGCGGAGTCGGATGGGAAGGCGGCGATTCGGTCGTCGGCTGGACGAGGGTTCATCGTGACGGGTTCCGAGGACTGCAAGCTTCGCTTCTGGGACCTTGGGCGTCCTGAGCGGTCTACGATCCTGAGCGGGATTGAGTGTGAGACCGACAGACCCGCATACAGGTACGTTTCCTAGTTCTGCTTTATACCCATATAACTCACCCTCTCCTAGTTCCATCCGCGCACCTACGGGATCAGCGTCCTCATTCGTCGAGACATGGGTCTCTTCGCAGTCCGCGAACCAGCACAGCCGTCCGCCACAACGGCTGTCCCTCATCAACCACAACCAACAGAACCTGTTGAAAGGGCACCAAGATACCATCACTACTCTCACATGTATCGACTCGCCCTTCCGAGGAGGGCTGGTGAGTGGCGATCGAGCAGGCGTTATCAAGGTTTGGAGAGTAGAGTCTTTCGATCAGTGAGGACAGGACCGGCCGCAGTATCATATGTAGCTCTAGAAAATCTTGCTTGCGTCTAACCTGTAGTGTACACCTTTCGCTTTGTGGGCCTTCGTTGTTCATCCTACTAGAGTCGGATATTCATTTTTTCTAGGAATTGGATTAGATAAGCCGGGATCTAATCGAAGCGGGAGGTCGCATGATCACCGTTGATGACACGCTCCTTGGAGGTCATCCACCATGGCCCACCCACCTCGAGATATACCCATCTTTCCTGTGAACCACCATGACCATGGCACAGGGTGCATCCATGGCCTTCTGGACACCCGAAGATCAGGGTTCATACGCTGATCGCGCTGATGTGCTCGATGAGGGCACGATCTACAGACCGGAATTCTTTGAACACGTAACGGCTACTCTCATAGCCCTCAATGACGATCTGTTCGAACTCAACAAGGATATCCACGGTTCGTTTTCCATGCTTTATTGCTAAGCTTCTTCTTCACCTCTACCACCGCAGATCATCCTGAGACCAAGTTCGAGGAGCAGTGAGTTGCCAAGTTGATATTGTTGGACCCACCACTCATCCTCGCGATCTTTTCCAGCCATGCGCATGACGTCCTCACCGCTTTCGTCGAGAAACATGGCTTCCAAGTCACCCGCCACCATTTCCTCGAAACCGCATGGGTAGCTAAATATTCCAGGGGGAGCGGTGGACGTACGCTCGGTGTCAACTCCGAGATGGATGCGCTTCCAGGAATCGGACATGCCTGTGGACACAACCTCATCGCGATCGCTGGTGTCGCCGTCGCGATTGCAGTGAAGGCTGCTTTGGACAAGTTCGACATCTCTGGAAGCGTGATACTGCTCGGCACGCCTGCTGAGGAGGGCGGCTCAGGGAAGACCATCCTGCTCGATCATGGTGCCTACGATGGGATGGACGCTTGTATAATGTTAGATTTCCTGACCTTCAGGGTTGGACTACTATTGCTTACTGAACGTTGAACCTTCGCAGGTGTCATCCTACTCCCGGTCCACCGTGGTCCGTCAGTCTGAGCAGCTGTCTTGCGCTCCAGCGCATGACTGCCGAGTTCAGTGGACACACGTGAGGAAAGCTATTGTCGTTCAGATGTCTTGTTGACGCTTACCGGTATGCCTATCATCTATGCAGCGCGCATGCAGCTCTCTCTCCATGGGAGGGACAGAACGCCTTGGATGCAGCTGTGCTCGCCTACACGAACATCTCAGTCCTCAGGCAACAGCTCAAGCCGAGCCACCGCGTTCATGGCATATTCGAGGGCAAGGACTGGGCCCCGAACAGTACGTGTATTCTTTTTGTGTTGTGGTAATCCCTCTGCTTACGTTCTAGCTCAGTTATACCCGACTATTCCAAGATGTTGTACGTCGCCTCACGTTGTTTGCTGACGCTGTCGGCTTAGGTCACCTACTGTAGCTGGTACGTGCGAGCACCAACGCGGGCTGAAGTGGAGGCTGCAGTCCCCCGAGTGAAGGCTTGCTTCGAGTATGTTTTTGTTGAAGTTGCACGACACTTGGTTTGTGTGTGACCATGGATAATCTTTCAGGGCCGCAGGACTCGCGACCGGCTGCAAGGTCAAACTCGAGATGGGACAAATGACGTTCGATATCAGGCAGAACCAGGCACTTAGTGAGTGCTGTAACTCAAGTTATCCAGGCTAGCTTGTTCAAGGCATAATCAGGTGATGAATGCGCGGACATCTATTCGAAGAAGTTTGGCCCCGTGGACTTTGAGTACGGAATCCAGAGCGCTTCCACTGACTTCGTAAGTGATGCTCCTCTTCGCGCTCTCCGATAGGTAGCTTACTGGCGTTCGCAGGGAAATATCACATACGGTGTGTTGATATTCGAAAGATGGTGGTGTTCCACGCTCTGACACGATGTGAAAGCCCTTCCTGCGTTGCATCCTTCATTTAGTCAGTCTACGAATAGCTGCTTCAATTATACCGTCTAATTAACCATGATGCAGGTATTCCAACCAAAGGCAGCAACCACACGCCCGAGTTTACTATCGCGGCAGGCACCAAGGAAGCGCATCAAGCGTGCATAAACATGTCGACCGCTTTGTCCTGCATTGGATTGCGCCTGTTGACGGATGACGCCTTCGCAGAGAAGGCAAGTTCGGGTGTTGTTATCTTGCGATCGTATCGTATCTCAATTTCGCCCGCAGGTCAAGAAAGCGTTCGAGGAAGATAAGCAGCGGCGAGAAAGAGAAGTAGTCAAGGCATAGTACATGTTCGTGCGCCAACCATCCCTTGTTTTGTTTTCTCCAACTAATCATATGACCGCCTTGGTAAGTGTCCCGGCAGTAGTGTCAATGTAGCAACACGTAAAAACGGAATATGACCTACCCCCACATCATACTGACGCTTCCAAAGAAGCCATATAAGTCCACGGGTCGGCGCAGGTGAACGTATCATGGGGCCCTATCACCCGGGTAAAGAGATTATCAACCCTCTATGTGACTTTCGCGAACGGCGTTCCGGTCGATGGACAGGCGTTTTCAGGCTTCCCCCAACTATAGCGCAAGCGTTCTCGTGAGCCCCCGGCGACAGTATAACTTGCACGTTGAGTCAGCATCTTGCATTACCCTCCCCTTCCACCCTCTCCTCACTATCACCACTCATGTTCGTCGGTGCAGGACCTATCGGTGGCGTCGCGTCATTTGCAATAAGGCTCTTCCGAGTTGTGGTCGATGTCGCACCTCTAGCGATTGGGTTGCTCGCTTTCCTCTTGGTCAGGCAGTATGTGCAGAGAAGAAACATGCCTCCGGGGCCGCGCGGATTCCCGTTCATCGGTAACAAGCATCAAGTGCCGTCCATCAAGCCATGGCGCAAGTTCGCCAACTGGAACAAGCAGTATGGTGCGCCAGTACTGTTTATCGAAAATCCTGTCAACATCTAACTTGAGGTGACAGGCCCGGTGGTGTCTCTCCATCTAGGAAATACGCCTGTAATCGGTAAGTCGCCGTTGAATCCCGTAGTTCTCTAGGATACGAATACCGAAGCTGATCGACTGTTCAGTGCTCGGAACAGCACAGGCTGCATGGGACCTGCTGGAAAAGCGGTCAGATATCTACTCCAGCCGACCGCGCTTCGTTGTCGCGTGAGTGCAAGGGCGCATTATATTCAACATCCGGCGCTCATCGTTTACTTCTTCAGAGGTGAAATCCTGTCTAATAACATGCGAGGTCTGATGCTCCCAAACGGGGAGGCATGGCGTAGATGGCGCAAGGTACGCGACTCTGATTACTATTCTGTTTCTGCTTACCAATCAGAGGTTCCCAGGCGTTACATTCTGGCTTTCACTTACGACAGGCGGAGACATACCACGATATAAATACGTTGGAGTCCAATGTTTTGTTGCACGAGATTCTTACCCAGCCAGAGGGTTGGGAGCGCCATGTCCAACGGTAAGAATATCCACGAAGCGTTTGAATGACAAGGCTGTGATAAAGCATGCATCCAGGTTCGCCGCCAGTATCGCCACCTCGGTGAGCTTTGGACGTCGTGTAGATAGCGTAGACGAGTGGATCGTGAAGGAGAACATGGCAGCCATGGACTGTGAGTCTTCTTTTGTCAGTGTTGAGGGACGGAGCTTACGAGTGCTTCCTGGACACAGACCTTACTAGGTGAAACTCGTTCCATCGTCTCTGCCCGACTTCTCACTGACAGTTTTGCACAGTGTCAAGTGAGAGCACAATATCGGCCAACAACGCGACATACTCATCGCGCGTCCGTTAGCATTCCCGGGAAGTACCTGGTCGAGTCTTGGCCGTGGCTTCTCAAGCTTCCGGTATGAGCTCTCACGACTTGGTATTGTCGTGGTACTGAACACAGTCTACTGGCAGCGGTCCTTGCAATGGTTCAGGGCGGAACCAGAAGAACACCGACAACGAGACATCACGCTTTATACCCACCTGCTCGACGATGTCAAAAAGCGGATGACGGATGGTACCATTCCTGACTGCCTTGCGTCGCAGACCGTCACCAATCAATCGAAGAATGGGATGTCTGATGTGGAGATCGCGTATGCCGTTTCGTCTCCTTTTGGTGCTGGGATCGAGACGGTATGTATGGTTCAATCTCCTTTACGAGACAACGTCTAAACTGTCGCGTAACTACAGACCGCAGGGACGCTTTGCGTTTTCTTCCGTGAGCGTTTTACTCTCGTGTTCGCACTTCCCAAAAGGGCTGACGCACGCGTGCAGTTGCGATGCTACACTTCCCGGAGGCCATGCGAAAGGCTCAAGCTGAGCTCGACCGAGTTGTTGGACCCGATCGTCTTCCCAGGTTCGAAGACCGTGACCGCCTCCCGTACCTCCAGGCGTTGATCAACGAAACCCTGCGATGGCGCCCCATCGCCGTTCTTGGCGGCAGCCCCCATGCTGTAATCGCGGACGACGAATACAATGGGATGTAGGTGCACTATTACGTGTCTCGTAGATCCGACATTCTGACATTCCTCCATCGTAGGTACATCCCCAAGGGCGCCACGGTCTTTGGCAATCTAGCGTAAGCTCGGTTCAACTTTCCAGTATATCTGGAAAGGAGTCTCCTCTTCTCTACTCTAATAACTGAACGACAGAGGCATCATGCACGATCCTATTATGTTCCCGTCTCCCGACGATTTCCGGCCCGAGCGGTTCCTCGAGACGACCAATCCTCGGCTGCTAGACTTCAACCTTCCGTTCGGGTTTGGGAGACGAATCTGCGTCGGTATGCATTTAGCAAAGAACTCCCTCTTCATCTCCATCTCGCGGATCCTGTGGGCATTCGACATACTGCCGATCACCGGCGCGGATGAAAGACCCATTCTTCCCGACCCATGGGAGTTCACGAATGGGTTCAATTCGAAGCCTGTCAGCTTTCGGTGCGCCGTTAAGCCCCGGGGCTTCAAGTACGTGGAGTGCGTTGAACGGGAATGGGAAGCAACGAGGGACCTATTCGGTAAATCGCAGTAGAGATGTTGTCGCTACCTTGTGATCGGTGATCTTGGTACCGTACTTACTGCAACTCTACTCCAGTGTCTGATAACTTAGGTATAATGGTTCGATGGTGTAGTTGGTTATCACGTCTGTCTCACATAGAACCGTGCACAGGAGGTCTCCGGTTCGAACCCGGGTCGAACCAGTTTTGTCGAAAGGGTTTTTCTCGCTTGCTTGCTGGCCCTCTGTAACGGTTGTAGTTGACTTGAAGAAGATAAAGTCCTAACACTCCTGTCTATGCATGCTAAAGTAGGCCCAGTTCAGATTCCACCCCTTGTGACAGCGTGATGAGACATTTCCACTCCTCCTCTGCCCGTCATCCCTCCCTCCCCTGGGCTCAAATGGACTTCAGATTTTTCCAGGATGGTCTCGAGACCACCTCTGCAACATCGCGCAGGTTTATCGGCCTGTGGATGGGCAAACGGGAGGGAAAAGAGACCTCAGGCAGGGCGGAAAACAATGGTATTGGGCATGCGCTATGGGAGCTGCGCGGGACCACAGAGACCATGTCACCACCACTCTCTCGTGTGACTGGTGGGCTGAGCTCAAGCCAGAAAAGAAGCAAAGCAAAGAGCCAGAGGCTTGGGAGGCTGAGCGTGAGGATTGGCCCAATGGGGTGATTGGAAGATGATAAATAGGGCAGGCGGTGGTGGCAATGCAGAGGCATTGGCATCGCACTGCCTGGAAAGGCGAGCAGATCGCCAATGTAGAGGGCAGCAACAACACAGAGAGGAGTGGTGGCGAGCGGATCACGGCCAATGAAAGGGCAGCAGTGGGGTGGAGCGCTCCGAGCGGAGGAGCGAGCACTGCCACCCGCTGAGGGGTGGGGTGACGAGTGGATCACCATGGAAGTCTGGAAGATGCCTCGGAGGCTGGCGAGCAGATCACCGGATGAGGTTTGGATGGGCCATCTAGTGATAGACTGGCCCTGAGTGGTGGTGAGCGGATCACCAAGTGCTGGGAGGCTAGGTGGGTCATGAGTTGCCATGAGTCATCCATCAGCACTACTGGAGCTTAGGGTGGTCCCCGGCGACACCATGAGCATGGTGTGCGCAGGCCAGCATGAAAAAGGAAAGCTCGACACTGAGTACAAGCCCCCGTGGGCGAGAGGATGAGAGCTCGGGGTACAGGACCCCTGGACTATATACTAGTGTGAGACAAAGAGTACCAGAGAGAGGGGTGCGCGAGTACATCTTGGTATGGGCATTTGGCACAGTGGTAGCGCGCACGCTTCGCATGCGTGAGGTCCAGGGTTCAATCCCCTGAATGTCCATTAATCTGTTGACACGTCTTTTTCCCCCTCAAGGCATATTCTTCAATCCGTTTTCGGCCTGGTGTCCATCCGGGATCCCCGAGGCCGCCGCCATTTGAAACCAATGGTCGTGTTACGCCTCTACCAGGAACATATTCCAGTCCGCACCAATAACATACAATAGCGCAATACAACGATTCACATCCCTTTCGTCAAATGTAAAACATGGTATCTTTCAATGCCCCACCTACGGCGTTCGGACTGCTGTCAAAGCGCCACATCTTCTTCGCTTCCGTCATAACCTCGTCCTCCCCACTTCCGCTGGTTGCCGTGGTGCCACTGTCAGAGATGCCCTGCAACAGAGAATGGATGTAACATCGGCCACGCTCGCACGCAAGATCGGCGTAGTACGCAGGCGACACCAAACTGACGGCCTTGGTCGCCCGAGCGAACATGTAGCTGACGTCGTTCGTCAGACCCTGCAGTTGGTCCGCGCCAATGCCGATCTCGTCGTGAACGACGTAGTAGTGCGTCGGTCTTGTCGATCCTACAAGCCCTATTGACCGAGACATTCACATGATGAGTTCCGCATAGAAGCTCGGCACGCAAGTACACTCACCTCCGTGGGCTTGCAAGTAGAAGTCGTACTCGTACACAGCGGTGGCTCCACGGTCAACGACAGTACCCGGCTTAGGGTTACCGTCCTGCGCAGCATGCGCCGGGTCCATGGGGAAGAAACGCGTATGATGGCGTTTGCCGCAGATGACGATGGTCAGCTTTGGCCTGTAGGGGTTGCCGGGTGCGCTGAATCGGTCGAAGGCTTTCCTCATCTCTGGCATCTCCTCACTGACCACGATCGAAAATTGGCCCTGTGCGTGTCAGTGAGTACAATGCGTCCGCAGATATCGACCTCCGAGACATACTTCAGAAACACCATCGCGGTAGACCAAGACGCGGGTCGGCAGGATCTTGTTCTTGGCCTTGAACAGCTGCAGTCGTTCCTCCATCATCGACTTCAAATCCGTGATCATCTACAACCTGGTCAACACCCCACGCAGCAGATAAAACTCCGATGTTCCTACCTCCTTACGTGACTCCTGGATCCGCAGACTCGCAGGGAACTGGCCGATGCGCTTGTCGATGCTCGCGACGACAGCAGCCACCGACGGCGTGCCCTTCACCGTCCCGACGCCAGGATGCGTGACATCCATGCCCACGAGCATCGTCGGCTCCCTGTTCAGCCACGCCATGTTCTGCTCCGCGAGCTCGTGGTTGACGCCGCCGAGCTTGATGTTGAACTTGAGCGCGACGTTGGCGAAGTACTGCAGCTGCCCCTTCTCCTTCCGGATCTTCGCCGATTGCACGCACACCGTCGCGACGTCCAGATACACGTCGCACAGGTGCTTCAGGCCGGAGTAGATATGGCGGTCCCCGTTCGAGAGGATGACGAGCACGATCTTGGGCTTCGGCTTGACCTCCATGAGCGCCCCCCGGATCGTCGTGATGGCCGCCTTGCGGAGCGGGTCGTCCCCGCGTCTGGGCGGGAGCCGAGCGGCGACGATCGGCGGCGGCGCCTGGTCCACGGTCATGCCGCTCCTCTTGCACATGTCCGCGAAGCCGCGCCAGGTGTTCACCAGCTCTGGGTCGTCCTTGCCCCCGAACTCTTCGCGGCTGTTCCCGTCCTGGATGAGGAGGACCGCCCAGTTCTGGAGGCGCGCCCCGACGGCGAAACGCACGCCACGGAGGTTCCACGACGCGCGGTCGTCGACCGCGCCTGCGCCGCCGGCATACCGCACGCCGGGGGGAGGGAGGATGCGTCCCGGGACGACAGCCATTTCGGAACCGACGTTAATGCCGAACGCGTTCACGGGTGGAGGAGATTGGGCGAGACCGAGCTCGTGCATTCCACGGCCAGTGATGGCCTCGCCGTTAACGTTCGGGTACTGGCATGCGACCGCGAGCATGTTGGCCGTCAGCTCGTCGGGTACCTTGCCCTTGAATGCCTGTTTTTCGAGGATCACGCAGACCTCGGCAGGGAGATAGTTCGTACGCTGCCCGCCAACATCGATCAGAGGGAGCTCGGGATAGCGCAGCTTGATTTTGTATTCTGAAACCGGGTGAGCACTGAAGACGAAGCAAAAATGCAGAAAGACCCACTCTTCAAGAAGTACTGCTCTACAGTAACCTGGCCCATCCCCTCAGCGGTGAACACATGTTGACGAGCGTTCACCTTTGCGACGGTCTTCACGGTCTTCCGATACCCAAGATGCGTCGTCTTCACCCTTACGCCCCTCACGAACGTCGCAGGACGAGCGATCGGGCTCAGATTCATGAATTCTATCAAGCGCTCCGCGAGGTTTCCCGGGATGTAGAACGCCGTGGTGCAGACGTTCACGTTCACCATGAGCTGCTTCCAGGCGGGGCGCACGGACGAATAGAACCCGCGCCACGCCTCGAGACCGCCGCCCAAGGGAACAGGGGGGGCGTTCGGGGACGGGTGGAAGAACTTGTTCCGCCCGACCATGACGCCCCCGCCAGCGACGCGGTTGGGGTAAGCGGAAAGGATGATATTCATGGCGTTGACCAAAGGCATGAAGTCGTACAGCCGCTGCTGCGGGTCCCCGTTCAGATAACTTCATGCGCGAAGTGGTCAGTAGAGGGACGCGCGCAGCGGTATGAACGAGCAGATATATGGCGGGGACGACGGGTGGGAGGCGGCAGTATATGAGGGGCAGGCGGCACGACAAGCAGCATTGCGTTATCATGCACCGGGCTCTCATAATACTGACACCCACCTCCGCAGGGAGAGCGGAGAGGACGAGGACGAGCGCCAGAACAGACCACATACCGGAGCATCGCGTCAATGTCAATGGGCTGGGTGTACTTGATCGTCATCGTGTACTCCTTCGGTTCCCGATCCTTGTCGCGCTGTTCGTCGTCCTCGTCTTCATCCGAGTAGATAATCTTGATTTGTAGTGGCTGAGGGAGAGTGTTCGGTGCGATGAGCTTCGAGCTATGGTCGTGCGCCACTCTGCTAGTCATCTTCGCTCGTTTCCATTCGTTCGACAGTTCAGCGAGCTGGAAGATCCTCCGTCTGAGGCGTTTGTTTGTGACTGGCGGGTCGAGCTGCACGTCGTATTCATGGAAAGGACCCTTGGGGAGCGTCACCGGGAAAAAGTTCGTTCGCAACTTGATGTTCTGGCCATTAGTCCCGAAGCCAGGTCGCACAGGAAGATCGTGGTCCTTGAGTGACAGTGACTGCAAGCGAACGACGAGTTGGTCCTGAGACCCGTCGGTAAGGCGCTGGTCGATGTTCGCGGGTCGGTCGGGGGCGAACACGCTGGATATCGATCAGTCAGCCAGCGACAGACCAAAAGATGAGATACAGTAACGCACCCTCCGCGACCTCTTCCACCGCCAAATCCTCCGCCTCTGTTGCCACGATCTCCTCCACGGAACCCGCCACGATCGCCTCCTCTGTAGCCCCCTCTGTCCCCACCACGATACCCTCCTCTGTCTCCTCCTCGATATCCCCCTCGATCGCCGCCACGGTAGCCACCGCGGTCGCCTCCAGGGCTGCCACCGCGGCTTTGGCTTTCGGTACTGTATCCGCCGCTGGATGGATAACCTCGCCCGCTGCCCCTATAGTTTCCTCGGTCGGGACCGCCGCGTCCGCCTCGACCTTGACCTCGTCCTCTGTCCATTGGCTATGCGCTCGAGCGTTGAAGGTTGTTGGTGTATGCGGGGGAGAGTCCAAGGAAGTGGAGAATGGGGAGGACACAAGGCGAACACTTTATCATGATACCCAGCCTGCAATCCAATTATCCATCGAATCCGTTACAACGGTACCGCCCATCCGAATAGGTGTGATAATCTAATCTCCAGACTCGAGTCCTCGAACCGCCCTGCAGGTGCACCCAGCTCGGAGTGGTCGTTCCCTCCTCATTGTGCGCTGCTTTTGGGTTCGGGGGGTGAGCGTGGTCGATTGGGACGGGTAAGTGGCGACCCACCGCGTGGAGAGTCCGTGCCGCGTGCCCACACTGCGCGGTCTGGCTGTCCTTCTCTCCTCCCTTCAATCATCCACACACGCCCAAGCGGTCGAGCATCTATCTGGCATCTATCATGTCGTGATGCACGAGGACTCGATGAGAAGGTCTGGGGAAGATAATGCGGGAAGATTCCCGACGCGCGCACGTACGAGTTTGCTGCGGTAACGGGGCCTATGTCCACTGACCCCAACTCCTCCGCTTCATTTTCTTCCAGTCAGACATGCTGGAAGCCGGGAACAACGTCGTAAAATGGACCCTTCCGCAGCGGCCGTTCCGAGGGTCCTGGCTTAGGGAGTGGGGGAAGCTTTATTGGAATCCGGCGCCGAGGACAATGATCAGTACCCTGATCGTCCTCGACATTCCAGCACATCGCTGTGGAACAGTAAGGCGTGTTTGTGGTACTCACCTTCTGAGCCAGGTTGCACAAGAGGATTGCCATCGTAGCGTAAGGTCGGAATTGGGCCTGGCTAGGCCTTGGGCACCCAAGTTTAGCTGCACGCGTCTATGACTGCCTGCGAACGTGAAAGCGCCAGGAGATTTGAACAGCGTCGGCCGAGACGAATGCCATTAGCTTGAATGGCGCGAAGAGGGCTCAGATGTAGGAGGGGTAGTGAGTGGAATGAACGTCTTCATTTGCGTGTGCTTCGTCGACGATAGAACGAAGTTCTTCCCAGGCTCACCGATGCAGTATCTTCATTTCCAGGCTACTCTTCCAGGCCACCCAAGAGAAGGGTTGGATGGCGTGCAAAAGACGTAACGGGCTCGGAGGCCGGCGTGTATAATGATACAGCTACCTATAGTACTAAACTAGAGACCTACTTAGAGTCGCACAAATACATGTCTTGCACATTAACGGGGACACACCTCCCGGGCAGCGTGAAGTCGAAAGCACAGCGATCGTAACAGCAAAGATGCAAAGCAACCCACAAGAAGAAAGCGGACATCATCATCCATCCTAGTACTCCTGGATATCCTCATCCGCCAACGACGCATACTCACTCTCCGTCCGGTCGTCATCCGCATAGTACTCCTGCACGACCTCCTGCATCGCAAACCGCATGATGGGCGAGATCGGCACCAGCTTCGGGCCCAGCACCTCCTCCTCCTCCTCCCCCGCCAGCGGCGGCCCGTCCATGAGCCGCTCGTGCGCCCGTAGCACCTCCTCGTCCGACATCGGCACCATGTCCTCATCGCTCCCGTACGCCCCCTCCGCCCCCATGCCCTCCATCTCGTTCACAGCCGTGCCGCTGCTGTCCGCCCCGGGCGCACCACGGCCGAGCTGCACGCGGATGCTCTCGCGCACGCGCACGCTCATCCTGCCAAACGGGTCCGCGAACTCGCGCGACACGGGCTCCGTCCAGCGCAGGTCAAGTATCCGCCCTTTCACCATCCCATCGATCGCCTTCGCGCCCATCTCGCGGCACAGCAGGAAGTACGGCAGCGCGCGGGTGCGCGGTTGCGCGAGTCGGTTCATGACCCGCAGCAGTTGGTACGCGGAGAAGTCCGCCTGGAACTCGGGCGCGTCGCTCCCGCCGCCCGGATTGAGCGCGGCGAACATGGCGGGCGGGGACTGGTGCGGGTTCGCGGCGAGCGGGCCATAGATGCGGAATCCAGAGCCGCCAGCCCCAGGCATGGCCGAGATGGGCGGGGAGAGGCGGTGGATGGCGTGCGTGGACGCGTGCTCGTTCGGGGGGCTTGCGGCCCCGTTCTCTTCTGGCACTTGCCCGTTGGTGGATGCCTGGGCCGAATGGATGATGTGAAGGTTCAGGAGGGCGTGCGCCTGGATGAAGTGGGACGACTGTTTGACTGCGAGATCGGCTGTATTCAATGTCACCGTTCACCGGACAATGAGGCTGGACTTACTATCGAGCTTCCCGTTTGAGTTCACTGCACATACAAGGAGTAATTACCGTCCGCCCGTCCTTCATTTCCGCGATGCACTCACCGTAATCTGTAATGTAATCCTGCCAGTGGGCGACCTTCCCCCCGAACGCTTCATACAGTTTCTCAAAGTCGAGACCCGGGCGCAGCCGTTCAGGAACGTTCGGGAGCATGCGCTCGCGGAAGAACTTGCGCGTCTCCGCCTTAGGGTAGTCGCCAATCGTAATGATCTGCGTCGTCACAAACAGTATTTAGAGCTCAAACACGGTCCGGAATGCATGGCGCGGATAGGTACACACCTTGCAGTGCTGCATAACGTTCAATTGCCGGAGCCACGTATGGTAGAATGGATCGCTGGTCGCGTGTATAACGTGACACAACCGATCCTGCTTCGTGAGGACCAGCATTGCATCGAGGAGGCACTTCATCGCATCGATAGATCGAATGAGCGCAGGTCTGTGCCCGACTTCCCAGTCAGACCGATGCCACGGGACGGAGTCTAGAATACTTACAGCTTGTGCGCCTCGTCAATGAAGAACACGGGAATTTTCTTGGCCGGGGCATCCGCCTTCTCCTTGTCCTTGCTGTTTTCCTTCTGGCGTGCCTCGCCATTTTCGCGCCCAGCCTTCTCGGCCTGCTTCCTGCGAATAGAGAACATGCGCTTGGGCCAGGAAGGGCGGTCATCTTCCTTCTTCTTGTCCTTCTTGTCCTTGCAGGAACCGGACTCCGACTCGCGCTTTGCCTTGAGTACGTCTGGAGATGGCTGGAAATTCCAGTAGCGGAGGAGGGAGCTCTAAGAGGACTGGCATGTGAGATGCGACCTTCAGGAAGTAGCCCAAGACTCACTTGGAATAGCTCCATTAGACGTGCGATATCGCTTGTCTTAATCTCCCCCATAGACGAACCCAGCGCCTCCGTGGACTGCCCTGCTCCAGATAGGCGGCGCTCGACGTTAAGCCGGTCGTGCTACAATGCGGTCGGCGTGAGATGCGACGCGTACTCGGATCGGAGGTCATGCGCACCTTGAAACTCCACGCTTCCTTTTCAAACGGCTCGTATCCCGGCATATCTGGGTCACGGGCTATGCTCATGAAGAACCCTTCCATCTGTTGGCTGTCGTGCGACCCGGTTTCTAGACAATTCCTGTGGGAGGGAAGGCCGAACGCACCTGAGGCTCATGTATAAGCTCCCCAGGTCGGCAAACCCAGCGATGCGGAGGTCGAAGTGCAGAACGTGGTAGTTCGCCTGCGTCAGCACTTGCCGGAGCAGAGCAGTCTGCAGCGATGTTCACGGTTGAGTCATGAGGACTCGATGTAGAGGGGGCTCACCTTGCCAACGCTGCTGGCACCGAAGACGACGGTGAAACTCGGGTCTCCTTCCAGCGCGCGGGCGATGGTCTTGAGCTCCGCTGGCCGGTCGAAGAAGCCGGGAAGGGCAGAGAACGTATGCGTCGGCGTGAGCTGAGCCCGCTCCCTCGCCTCCTCGAGTTCCCTCTTCGTCTCCTCGAGCATCCGCTTCGACTCGGTCAGCGAGCGGAGCGTCTCGGAAGGCTGGCGTCGGCGAGTCGTCATCGGGGGACACATGCGGGGGAGAGAGAAAGGCTATCAGACAACGTGCTTGTGCTGCAGCACCCACAACATCCTTGCGTGTCCGAGGCCCTGTACCGGGGCAGGGGGTGCACGCTTCGGATAGCGCAGGGGGGCGAGCGGATAAAAGCGCAGGACTCACGTTGGCTAGCACGCCGATAATCTCTCCGACACCAAAGAAATTTCGCTTGCGGACGTCGTTAGGCATGGGCATGCCGCGGCGGCGGGGTATGTTGGAGCGGAAGAGCCAGTGCAGCTGGATGGTCGTTCCGTCGCTCATGGCGTACATGCTCTGCCGCCGGGACGCAGGGGGTGAGAGTGCGCGCATGCGTGGCGTGGGTCCTGGAGCGTTGCGGGCAACGACCGTTGTCGCGGTGGTGTTATTGGAGGGCCTGCGGGGCATATAAGTGATATCGGACAATCCGCGTGTGCTTCGAGAGGTGGAAGAAGAGCTGATGCTCTGACGAAGATGGAGGATATGGAAGGATGAAAGGAGAGGGCCCGGGAAGATATGAGATATTGAGCTCGCTAATTTGAACGCGGACCTCGCGCCTGGCCGGTGCGGCTTGGGGTGCACATAGAACCGGTGCTCTGCCACTGCGCAGAGTGTTGGAGGCATGTGTCCCAATACGGAGGATATTGACTGCTGGTGCAGGCGGGCACGTTTAAACCGCCTGGTGACTATCTTCTAAGGCTCGATTCCGAGCATGGCACTGTGGACACGGATCGGTCGATTCCCGACAATTCAAGCAACTGCCAGCCTAGACGAGCACGTACTGCGTAAAAGCCTCGAGATAGCTTTCGATGTTCCCAGAGAATGAATGGGTAAGAGTGGTTGTCGACAGCCTCGTCGACGCCAGCATGATGAACAAGTCCGAGGAGCGTTGATGACGTCGTGCCGCGACACGTCCTCCGCGTGGGGAATGAGCGCTGAGCGCTGAGCGCTCCGTCTGCGGCGCGGTCCGCGACGCGTCGGCTACTTGACCTCAAAACCCAATCAAAACCGCATGTCCGAGCGGCCGGCGCGATACTGTCAGTGTAACATACCAGGTATCTTCATGTTTCGCCGTGCCGTTCCTTGCGGTCTTTCAACGCTCCGTCCTCAGGCCTCATGTCACAATCGAATGGGCGAAAGTCTTAGCGCCTCGATCTTCACCCCTGTGCCGACTGGGTACGGAAGTTGTCAAAGCGAGCACTGGAAGTACAGTCTAACGGGCATGGCGTACCTAGAAAAGGTAGTATGACAGTCCTCGAAGAATGCAATGGGTAAAACTAACGGCCTGTCTTACATGAGTGACATAGCGTTCAGATTATACGGGGCGCGCAATTTGTGATGACAAGAAACTAGGTTTGTTCAACTTCAAGAGGGGCGGTATACACGCGGGCAAGAGGTGAGAGAGATAGGCCTGGGTTGGAGACGCACAGCGAATGTAAGACGGCGCGTTTGAGAAGGTGATCGCATTTTCCTGAGCGGGCTAAGCCCACACTCTTTGCTTTACATCATGTAAGAAACTACTCTACAAGAAGAGCGGTATATTCACTCACTGACATATCAGTCCTACGCCCATCCTATTAAACAGCTACTACTCCCGCCATTGCGTACAGCGCCGCACGGTCACCGCTACCGTCCACCAGATCACGGAAGAACCCGTCCTTCCTCTTCAGCAGCGCACTTGGAGCGTCGTACTCGACCTAAGACGAACAATTCAGACGGTCTCTTTCAACCTAAAGGAGGAAAATGGAAATTTCTCACAATATTTCCCGCATCCAATACCATCTAAGGATTGTATCCGATGAGGACTTGATTTAACGTTGGGTGAAAAGGAAGACTCACGATCTTGTCAGTGTCCATAATGCTCTGCAAGCGGTGAGCGACTGTGAGTACAGTGACGTCCTGACCCAGCTCTTCCCGCAAAGATTTTTGAATGACCGCATCCGTTTCGTAGTCTGTGCATTTTGTCAGCATCACCTGCGCTAGCAACTCTATCCTTAAACTCACCGATGGCAGATGTGGCTGGGGGTTAGATACGCATGAGCACCATGGGTGGCATACAGTAGAACAAAGACGACGACAGTCCGCACCTTCGTCAAGAATAAGCAATTTGCTCCTGCGCACGATCGCGCGCGCTAGAGCGATGATCTGGCGTTGACCGACAGATAGGTTGCTGCCTCCCCCAGCGATCTCAGAATCAAGCGTGATGCGCGCATTGTCACCCTCGTTCTGTAAGGAGAACAGGCCTCCGGAACGCAACGCATCGTTGAGGGTAGCATCATCGTGTTGCCCGAAAGGATCAAGGTTCTGACGGAGCGTCCCGCCGAGCAACTCGGGCTAATATAACGTGGGCGTCAGCGACGAAGACTGAACTCACAAGAGAGACGGAGGGCATACCATCTGGGGAATAATTGTAATATTTGAGCGGAGGACATCAAGGTTGATAGAGTCGGTAGGAATGCCATCATAGTAAACCTTCCCCTCTGTAAGGATACACCGTAGCAAAGAGAGCGTCAAAGAGCTCTGGATGGGAACGTCAACATCTGCGGTGTCTATGTAAGTATCCGACATACCTTCCCACTGCCCGTACGGCCAACTTTTCGATGACAAGTTAGCACGTTCACGCCGGGGGAGTCAAGTAAGAGTAGGACATACCAATGCCGATACGCTCTCCAGACTTGATTTCGAACGATATGTCATAGAGCACCCGCGGTCCGTCCTATTCCAAGTCAGGCTGCGTAATTCTAGCACAAAACGTCTCAAGGGCCTACCGGGGAGTAGCGGGCAGAGAGCTTCTCGACGCGCAAGTCACCACTTGCGGGCCAATACGCAGGTGGTACTCCATCCTTGGTCGGCTTCGGCTCCTGTTCGACAATCATATACTGCTGGATCCGCTCTAAGCTGTTGGCTGAACCATAAATAACGTATCAGGCTAGACTATAAACGAGTTGAAAGTCAGGCTCGACGCACCCATCACTTGGAAGTCGTTGAATGTCCTCATCCAGCCAAGAATGAAGCTGCTGAACCCGACTGTGCGAGAAATTAGCTCTCGAATGGTCTTTTTGTTCCTCATAGTACGAACCTGCCATCGACATGGCGAAGCCAGCCTCCGACGCACTGATCCGTGCGAAGTACGTCAGATATGCAGCCAGCACCGCCGAGAGGGCGTTGCCGAGGATATCGATCCGGATGGTGATCCAGCTGTCCGCCGAACGTCCAGATAAGCCGGGACAAATGGCGGGTTGTGGTTCACTCACCGGGAGAGCGCATCGTAAACGAATCCTGCACGGTTGTATCTGTCCATACGGGCGCACGATTCCGCTTTGAACACCTCCTGTGCGCCGTACGCACGAATTGAAACTACCCGTATGAATCCGCGAATTAGGCATCGAAGTAGATCCAGAGAATTTACCACGCACCGAGACCAGCAATGGCCGAGCCGAAGTGCCCCAGGACGGGGGCGCGGGCGTTGCTCATCTCGCGCTTGACAGAAAGTTGGGCACGCATATAGATCTGGCTGATCCAGCCAGCGAGAATCGCAACAACGATGGCCGGGACAATGAAGATGGGTGTCATGAGCATTATAGCGGCAACCCTGAGCAGCATGTACACCGTCCCTTCAAGCACGCCGTGCAGCATCCTCGAGATGCTCGTGTCGACTGGGGGTGGAAATCAATCTTGGGTGCGCATGAATAGAGGGGAGGTAAGTGGCTACGACGTACCAGCCTGGACGTCTGCGGTGCAGCGCGCAATGATGCGCGAGGTGGGCGTCATGTCGAGCCACCTCAGCGTGCTGCCGAGGATGGTCGCAACGAGGTCCTTATGGATGATTTTCGACGCTCGGATCGACCCGTAAACGTACATAGACCAGCAGACGGCGTAGACGGAATCGATCACCGTAACGAGTCCGAAGTATCCCGCCATATAGCTACGGGACCGATCAGTGTGTCTACTAGTTACAATAATGTCCGAAAGACTCACAAGGGAACGGACACCTCTGATGGGTCGTGATCTTCATATTGGGCAGCCCAGTAGCCTAGGAAATACGACTGTATCGCTCATATTGTAAGACGCTTGTCAAATACGGGACATATTGTGGAAGACACACCTGGGCATTGATGACCACATGTGTTATGCACAGGGTGAGGATATAGAAAGTCCAGTAGAGCAACGCGTGGCTCGACGTGTTCTTGAAGTACAAAAGAACTGGTGATATATGTGAGTCACAGCCAAGTGTACTGCATTGGAACCTACATGCGTTCCATCCCACGTGTCCCTCCCCAATCTCCTCAGCGACACCCAATTTCCCGTCTTGACCACCAACCTTTGGCTTCTCGATCTTATCGTCCGCGTTCTTGATAGCCTCCTCATCCGCCTTGAGCTCTTCGAGCAGCTCGCGATCCTCTTTCAGCGCCCTGTCGAGCGAGCCTTGGCTGACGATCCGACCATCAGTTCCGAGCGCGACAACGAAGTCGGCAATGGGTTGAACAAGCGCAACATTGTGGCTCTGCAATAGATCGCTGCCTTTAGCGGAGAGGGAGACAGACAGAATAGGGGCTTACGACAAGGATGATAGTGCGCCCGCGGACCAAGTCGCCCTTGAAACACTTCTGGACGATCCAGCGACCAGTGTGGACATCGAGTGCAGCAAGGACCTACAGATGATATGTCCCATGTTAGTATCTTCACAGGCGAAAACACTACCCTGCAAGACACAAACATCATCTAGGAGGAGGATCTCTGCCGACGAGTAGACGGCGCGAGCCAGCGTGATTCGAGCCTATTTACGAACTTAGCGATTGATTATGATTTCGAGTGGCTGAACAGTACCTTTTGTCCGCCGCTGTCGAAGAGTGGCAAATCGACGGGGTTAGTGTTGATTGGTCACCGTTGAAGGTGACTTCCAGACGTACCTCAGCGTAATCCCCTTCTCGCCGACTTCAGTCTTGTCGCCAGCATCGAACAGCGCAAGGTCGCGTTCGAGGGCACACTGTTTGATGACTTTCACGTACCGTGACTCATCATAGGGCGCTCCGAAGAGAATATTATCCTGCAAATCAAAACGAGGTTGAATGCAGGACAGTCCACAGCAGGAACAGGCGCGACGCATACCCTGATCGTCTCATTTTGGATCCACGATTCCTGAGCAGCATACGCCACGCCACCCGCCCGAGGTAGCTCGACGAACGACTCGGGCCCCGACGGAATTGCATGCATCTCGCCTTCAGGTTTACCCAGATACCCAATGGTCGGTTAAGACCTATCTTTTCGCGAACAGTGAGACACACGCACCCAACAGCGCCATCAGCAACGACGTTTTCCCGGACCCCGTCGGGCCCACGATCAAGTTGATCTGGCCCCTCCTAAACAGCACCTCCCCATCCACGTTCAGCACGAACTTGCGCTGCCTCCTTCCACTCCCGAGAGTTCTGGGCATCGTGGGAGTTGACACGGACGATGGGGATGCGCCGTCATTCGCCCAGGTGAACGTAGTCTGCTTGATGCCGATTGTGCGGTGCTCTGGGAGGCGGCGGATGTCATTCCCGTGGGTGGAGCCTTGCTTGGTTACTTCGTATTCGTCGAGGAGTTCCGTCTAGAAGAAAAAGGAAATCTCAGCAGCTATATGAAGGAGAGGAGAGGAGGGCAGGGGCGGAAGGCGTACTTTGTGCAGGAACCCGTTGATACGGTCCAGAGACACCTTAGCTACACATATAGATGTCAATACTCTCAAGCGATGCGACATCTCGAGAAAAGATGCATGCCTTGAGTAATCACAGGAATGGCGTAGAATATCAGGTGCATTTGTTGCTGGATCATCATGAAGGCTAACAGCTCGCGGTCAGAGATCAATTCTCGCGGCATTATGCTGCCACAGAGCTCGTGCTCACCGGTGTACGTGGAGTATAGGCGGGACGCCGTCAGGGCTCCATGTTGAAACGTGGTCTACGCAGACTTTTAAATTGAGATACTTTCTCGCTTCCGCATTTATGGGCTACACTTACATAGGCCCCAAAAGTGATCGCCATCGTGAGGAGAGGGATGGTATGGCTAGGCAGAGGTTAGAGGTCAGTATTGCCTACCACGCATCCTCGTGTGCTAGTAGCGAAGACGCACTTGGTGAGGTTGTTGACGAGCTCGATGAACTTCGTTTTGCGGAGATACTTCAGCTCGGCCTTCCTGCGCTCTTCGACCTGACTTGCGACGCGCCGCTCCCAGCCGAAGAGCTTGATCATTCGAATCACATTCAAAACTACGTCCCAACGTCAGAGCCCGAGTATAGGCGCTGAACTAGAAGATGTCACCTTCGTTGATCAGTTGCACTCGTGAGTCGGTCTGGATGGAACGGAAGGCGGTCAGTGAGCTGCAACACCTTTCCAGGACGGCCTTCTCATTACCTTGTTCATCTTCTCCACTTGATAGTTTTGAACCAACTTGCTCAGGTATCCGGGCACTGGGAGGAGCACAAGAATAGAAGCGAGGCCAATGAGAGCACTGAAAGAGGCGACATTGGCATCGTCCAAGTACTCTCTCTAAGGGGACGTACCTGTATCCTAGGACGCCGTACACGAAAGCGATGTTGGCTGTGACCAAGATCGGTACTTTCACAACTATTCCATCCCATGTCGTAGGTAAGTCTCGCATCGGACTAACTCGATCGGCGTCGGCACTCACAGAGCTGCAACCAAATCTTGTTCCCCTGCTCGACGTTTTGCAGGTCGCTCGAGACGAGATTGTTGAGCCGTCCGACAAGGTTGCTCTGCATATCCGCTGCAGTGTCCGCATGGTCCTCGGCCTGCGTCGTCTCGGACTTGACACGGATGCGCAAGGCGTGTTCGAAGAGCAGCTCCGTTATGATTGCATTGTTGCGCAGGTTGATGCGGTTCTACGTGGAACGTAAGTAGGAGAAATAAAAGAGTGAGATAGACACGTGTACGTTGATCCATTGGTACCACTCCTCTTGGAACGTCACGAGCGTGGGTCCTACGAATAGGAGCATGATCCATGCCCAGGGGTATACATTGGATGGCTGTCCGTCAGCCTCGAGGGAGCTGGATATGTGTCAGCACCATCCAAAAAACCCAGCTGGCAGTGGGAGGGGACTCACGCAAGAAGTCCCTTCACTGCAATGGGGCGTGCAAGGAATGCAATCGACTACGAGACCATAGATGCACAACTAGGGGAAAAGGATATTTGCAAGCGGCACTCACAGATATCACGGCCAACAGAGCGTAGATCAGGTACTGGCGATCTGGGTGAATCGTTTAGTCAGTTAATTAAAACATGCGCCATTGTGTTGCCAGGACACACGGTACACTCGCAGAAGCCCCCAGAACAAATGCTCATCCTTGCCCAGTTGGAACGGGTCGACGTGCTACACAGGCGGTAAGCACTTATAGCTTGCGGAGGTCGATGATGTGAGCGTACCGGGAAGCTCTCCTTGACGAGGACTTGAGTTGCGTACGTATCGGCGAGCGGAGGGAGATCTTCCAGTGGTAAGTGAGGAACACGAGACGCCTTGGACACCGTCTCGTTCAACCAGTTGAACAATATCAAAGACAAAAGAGACGCTGTTTGACTCTTGTTCGGTGAATCCATGGGTTCCTGTGACTCGCATCTCAGGATGGGCGTATCTGATAATGAACACTCAGCTAAGTCACTTACAGATGGATTGTATGGCTCGTACACACGGGGCATGACAAGAGGGATGCCTACTGCCGTTTCGAAGAGCAGGAACAACTTCACCCAGAGGTATAGGCCTCCAAATGCGTCCGCAGGACTCGGATGCCTGAGGAACAATGGTATGACATCGCGATAGGCGTAAACCCCGAGCACGACCAATAGGACAGAAGAGAGGTGGAATGAGAACAACCGGCTGGGGTGTGACATCACGCATGCCAGGGCTAGTACGGACGAGTAGACCTAGTTCCAAAGCGTCAGTCATCCGTCGCCCTGTCGCAATGCATTGGGAATGAGCGTACGTAGACCCCGAGTTCGATATATGGAATCCATCGCGTGGAGTTGTCCGTGCAGGGAGCAGTTTGAGCGAATGTCACAAGGGAGAGCCCAACGAGGAGAAGGGAGCAAACGACACGCGTAAGCTTAGGTACAATCATACCGGGACCTCCAGCCCGTTCGATGAGGCGACGGAGGACATTCTGCCGTGTACCAGGGCCCTCGGAATTCAGGCCTGGAGTGGTCTTGAGCGTATCATGCATCCGATTCACGCATATAGCGTAGAGTGTGAGGTGTAGTGCAGAAAGTCCAGCACCATAGAGGGGAGTGAGGCGGGTGTCCTCCCAAAGGTAGCTGATAGGCGTCATAAGGACCAGACACTCACGGGTTGAGAATTTCGCAACATACCTGGGAGGCATGGCTGGAGCTTGCGGGCGCGTGGAGAAGGAGGGTTGACGCGTCGACTCAGCTTAACGTCGTATATAACCGGACGAGAGTGACTGACGCGTCGGGTTTTGACCTATCAGAACATATCAGAACCGCAGTACGGTGCAACGCGGGGAGTCAAATTCATAGCGGTGCCGAGGTTATCTTGGCTAGTACTGCGCCTACGGTTAGCTAGTGTAAACCGGTATGTAAGGACAACAGTGTCATACGTACCAACGTGGCCGACACTTCCCGTAATGTCTCAGATACTTCCTCCCCCGAACTACCTTGCCCGATCTCGAATTCATTGCGGCCTGGTGGACTGGACGAGTGTACTTACTGTGGTTTCTATACTGCATCGGCATCAGGTCGGCATTTCGCAGCATCCGTGGAAGCAATTTTGCAAGTTGAACAGATCCGAGTTTCGTTATAAATTCTCCAATGACGTGAAGGCGTCTAGTGTGGTCCCGAGTATTTCCCGAGGGCGCTCGGGCTGTCGACTCTCGAGACTCGGTCGCGACCTGCAAACAGTACTTACAATACTTTCAAGTCGACCACATTTGAGCTGACGACCTTAGAACGCATATGGCTTTCTCCACGGGCAAGGTTGACGACGCCGGTGCTCCTCCTTCCCCGCCGCCTTCATCGTCTCCCCCGATTATCACTCCTGCCGTCATGGACGAAGGCCCGCCGTCTGCGACGACAACTCTGGAGACATGGTACCTCGAAGACGACAGTCTTGATGGGAGCTATCACTTGCGGCCGCTTTCTCGCAGTTTATCGGGCTCTTCCTTCCTCCAAACCCTCGATCGACTCTTGCTCGCCAGTGTTCAACAAAAACGAAGGTCTACCCATGTCCTCACAACATCATTGCCACTTCACAACGCTCTAGATCGCTCAGTATCTGGTTGCCCAGCTCGTAGGGTATCTCGGTCAAGATCTAGTGTTAGGCTTTCGACAGGGCCGCCAGACAGTGACTTGGAGCTCCTTGGCCGCTCATCTTTATCGGCTATTGACGCATATACTGACTCTGCTGTCACGCGAAAACGTCCCCGTTCCCGCCCTCTGCGCCCTCGTGCTACTGACTATGATCATGACGAACATTCCGGTCCCTCTACGGCGAACAAGAAGCGCAAGTTCTGCGATGCCCAACGGCGCCCGTCAGCAAGAGGTTTCTTAAGGCAACGCACCGCCAACCCACTTAGCGTAGGCTTGTCTGGAGTGTTCAAGCTGTGCTATGCCAAAGGTCCCGGCAGCCTCCGCAGGGCTGAGTCGCTGCGAGTCGAGCTTCCGACCAATGCTCCGGAGGAAGAAGAAGTCTTGAACGAAGTGAGTGTTGGCTTGGCTCCTTTGCAGTGCAGTATGCTCAGCGCCTTGTCCAGGTTATCGAGCATTACCGTAGCCCGTTGCGTGTCTCCAAGTATCCGGGACTTTCGAAGGCCTTCTTCCCTCAAGAGCTTCCTGTCATTGTCGGGTCTGTCGCTTCCCCCTACGCAGCCAATGCCCCAACGGAACCGACCACCCCGACCTCGAATGACCATCCTTCACCTGGCCACGCTAGGTGTCTTACGCTCGCCAACTTGCCTATCATCGCCCCGCCTGCATTTGAGTTGATCCAACGAGCCCCGCTTTCCCGAGAGGATGCTGCTGAACGTCGGATTGTGGTCCTGCTTGAACGGGAGAAGGACGACAGGGATATTGAACGCTTGCGAGCTCCTCCGTCGTGTACCCTGCCGAGGACCGAGGACGAGGAGGAAATTTTCTGGATGGGCACACCGGATCCACCGAGCGACGAATACGACTCCGAAATGGAAGGTACTCTGCACGCTGCGCCTGCGCACAACGGTCCCCAGCGCGGCAACTTCAACCGCGCTCTTATTTACCACACGCCCCTCGAGCTGAGTGTCGATTCACGTGTATTGGAGGAGGTGATGGACTGGTTCCTCGAGGTGAGTTTCTTTTCGTCTCACGATCCATGCCTGACATTGGCTATATGCGCGCAGGTAACGCCTCCAGAAGACGATCACACCACGTCCTATACCCCCGGCGACCTCTTCGACCTCCTATCGACCTCCACCGAGACGCGTTTCCACGCAGGTCACCTCTTCATGCGCTACTTCCACCTCGTCAGCTGTGTAGACGAAGACGAAGAGCAGGAGGCGCTAGAAGCCGTCACATGGGACCTCGCCGTCGCATGCCTGGCGCTGAGCGTAAAGGTGCGCTCATAGCTCGTCTTCTCACCGGTGCGTGGCTCATGGAGACGTCAAGTTCCACCGCGATGTACTATTCCCGCTTGATGTCATTTACGCGCAAGAATTCCTCGAACTCGCGCCCCATGCGATGGAGTTTGCGGACCTCGAGAACGCACAGCGGGACGTCCTCGAGGCGCTCTCTTATCGCATCGGCAGCGCTACCCCAGGCGCGTTCATGGAAGAGCTGTCGGAAGCGTTGCCGACGCTCCGCAAGCTCGTTGGCTTCGATGGCGGTTGGGACGGCGTTCAGAAGAAGGCGTGGGATGTCCTCTGTGATGCCTTGCAGCGTGCGTCTTCCCCTCCCCGACTTGCCCTGGTTCCACAGCTGTCGCTACCCTCATTAGTATGTACTGGGCCAGGGACTGACGTTCCGTCTATCACTTCAGAGCAGGACTTGCTGAGGTTTCCGTTGTCGGTTCTCACTGCCACGGCAATCATGGAAGGCGTGCTCGATGTTCTGGTCAAGCGTTACAGGTCGAACGGGACGGACGGACGCGGAAAGCCGTGCAAACGCGATTCGGGTTCGTTGAGGAAGGCCGCCGTCAAGTGTTCCCGTGGCGCGCGGCTGGACGTTCAGGAGGTCCTGCAGATATCGGACGTAAGTCGCTCGGGTTTCGCTACATACAGTCTCGAGGCTCATTCTGATTTTTCGTAATAGGAAGAACTTTTTGCATGCCAGAAATGGCTCGGAGTGTACGTGGAGTCCAAATGAACCCGAGCCGAATACCTGTCTACTTTCACCTTTGTCGATCCGCATCGGCTTCTTGTCGCCCTCTTTTCCACTGGGAGCACGCAATGATCAGACGCATGTCTCAGCTCGGCGCACGCATGCCGGTGCGAGGGTAGAAGGGATGGCCAGCCAGGATGGCTGAAGGTGGGTGCGGCATGCTCGATTTGACTCGGAACTCCTCCTCCGCAAGCGGCCAAGGGGACCCAAGCGCTCCGTTCAGCCTCTGCTTTCGACAATTCCGTTACGGCACATCCAACTATGGTCCATGGCCACTGAAGACGCGAAAAACTATGCGTTGACGGCCCTTCTTCTTGAAGATCATCGTCTTCACTACCGAGTCGCAACAGCAATCCGGGCGCGTTTTCCAGGCGCCCACCTGAGTCAGCATCGAGGCACCTTCGGTTCTGTGGGCGGAGTGGAAAGCCCTCTGATATATCACACGCACAATATGTCAGAACCGCCTAGGAAGTATGTAAAAAACCGCGGTGCGCCCAAGCGGCAATGGAGGTTGTGAGTCATCTCAGGTTTCAGCCCTTAACGCTCTCCCTCATATACATACGGTGAGTCACCCAATTGAACGAAGCATTTTCGATCGTTCCTCCGTTGCTGACAGTATACAGATCTACTCAAGTTGTTCGTCAACCTCAAAATTGTCACGTTCAACGTTAGGAGCAATCTCCTGGTCGGCGCAGGGCTTGAAGTACCATCGTGTTACGAGTGCTACTATGCAGACAACTGTAGCCAGCGACGGGACCATCGCGAAGAAGCGGTGTCTGGAGAAGTCCCAGGAGCAGCTCACGGTTGTGGGTCCATTAGCAACACCAGCGGCGGAGTCCCCGGAGCCCGAACTTGAATATGTGCCGGACGGTGGGAGAGAGGCCTGGACCGTTGTACTGGGGTCTGCGCTTGCCCTGTTCTCGTCCGCGGGGATGATCAATACCTACGTACGTGGCAAGTTTCGTATTTGCCTTTTCATTGCATCGGATGATTGAGCACGAATTGCTTTCTGTTTACAGGGGACGTTCCAGAGCTACTATGAGACAACGTTATTACCGTCGTCGACATCATCGTCTATATCCCTCATTGGCTCACTCCAGATTTTCTTCCTCTATTTCTTGGGGACGTTCACAGGGAGGTTATTCGATGCCTATGGCACTTCGGTGCGCCGTTTGCCGCTTGCGCAAAGTATTTATCCGACAATACGGTACATGCAGGTCCTCTTGCCCTTAGGCTCCGTCATCACAGTGTTTTCCTTGATGATGGTGTCTCTAGCTCAACACGATCAGGCATACCAGGTCTTCCTCTCTCACGGCGTCTTATTCGGGATCGGTTTGGCAATGCTGTTTGTCTTTCCGCCCATATGTCAATGAATGACTACAGATTCAATCCCTCGGTCGCGGTTCTCGGACACTGGTTCCAGCGCAGACGGGCACTCGCGATCGGGCTCACAACAGGAGGCAGCGCGAGCGGCGGAGTCATCTTCCCAATCATTCTCCAAAAACTCATCCCCACCGTCGGCTTCGGGTGGGCCGTGCGCATCATCGCGTTCGTCATCATGGGATGCCTCACCGTATCCTGCCTCACCATTCGTACACGCCTGCCACTGTCGGGCCACTTCTCCTTGCGGACCGCTATTGACCTTGGCGGGTGGAAGGATCCGCGATACGTGCTCGCCACGACTGGGAGTTTCCTGTAAGTGACTGTAATTGAAGCTGGTGTACAGGCAGCTGACCAAATGAGCCGGTTGACACAGGCTATTCTATTCCTTCTTCATCCCGTACTTCTACATCCAGATCTACGGTGACTTCCGGGGCATCGACCCGGGCATTGCGAACTATCTGCTCGCCATCCTCAATGCCATGAATGTCCCTTCTCGAATCCTCCCTGGATTCATAGCGGACAGGTATGGAACGTGAGTTACTACCAAAGCCAATCTATCCCAAAGGTACCTGCTGATCTCTCTCCGTAGACTCAACGTGTTCGTGCCGGCCGCCGCGATCTGCACCATCCTTGTCTTGGGTCTGTGGCTCCCATCCCACAACGCCGCCTCCATCATCGCGTTCTCGGCGCTGTACGGCCTGTTTTCAGGTGGGTCAATATCCGTTTCAAGTTTCGTGTTACTGGACGCTCACAAAGGCTCATGCGGAGCAGGCAACTTCGTATCTCTGCTACCAACATATATCGCCAGCATTACCCCGAGAAAAATATACGGTGCTCGATTAGGTAGGGTGTGTTTCGGTTTGCGTCATTGAGTGATAGGCTGAGAACACGCCATCTAGGCTCGGTGTACATGGTTATCGCCGTGGCCACTCTCGTTGGCACGCCCACTGGCGGAGCCCTGCTGAAGGTCGCCGACGAAGGCCATTTCACTCGTCTCATCATCTTCTGTGGGGTGTTGATGGGTGCCGGAACGATCGTTCTGGCTATGGCGGGGATGGTAGGCTCTCCGCGATTTCGACAGATGGTCTGGCGAAAGTCGTCGGAGGATAGATCGGGGTCCATCGGGGACTCCGAGAGCGGTCCATCAACTATAAAAGAAAGTGAACAACAAGGCTACGCCTCGTAGATAATCGCAACGTTTTTCGCACTAGATGGTATGTTATATTCCTAGATTCTTGAGATTCTGTTCGGGCCGATGCTTATTCCATCGTGCAGGTAGCGAACTCAACCACCAGTTTATGATTCACGAGAACCCGGCCTTCAGCATAAAACAAACTTCTATGTTTCAGTCTATCATGCCACCATCCAAGAAGATCTCCAAAGCCCTTCATTCGCTGAGGCGCTATTTGCCCTCCAAGTCTTGCAAAACCACTCTCGCGTTTGCCTTGATGAGCTCCCATGCCTGATCGATATGCTCGAGCTCCGTCCTCTGCGCCCCGATCGCGAAACGCAAGCAGATGACGTCGTTCAGCATCGTCTGCGTCAGGTACAGCTTGTCGCTGTTCTCCATCAGACGCGCGTACAGCTTGCGGTTCAGGTCATTCGCGGCCGCAAGGGCGTGCGGGCCGCCCCCGTTCGCGGTAGACGATGGGAGTTTGAGGCCGAAGACGGTGAGCCCGAGGATGGGTGTCGTCACGAGCTCGAATTCGGGCGACTTTTGCACGAGGGCGGCGAAGTGCTTGTTCTGCTCTATGCCCTGCGGGATGTATGGTTTTTCAGGCCGAATCCGGCGCAGGAAGCGAGGAAGGCGCTCACCTTGCGGATGTGGTTCTGGAAGCCCTCTACGCCGTAGCTGCGGAGCACAAACCAGACCTTGAGAGAGCGGAAGCGACGACCGAGGCCGAGGTGCCAGTTGCGGTAGTCGACGACAAGGCCTGCGAAAAGGAGCAACGTTAGCGACCTTCATACACACTCCGTATTATCGGGAACCCAACATACCGGCGTCGTGCTGCTTTGTCCGCAAGAACTCGGGGGTGACATCAAGCGCATCCGTCAGATAAGTCCGGTCCGTCACCCAGAGCGCTGAGGCGTCGAAGTTGACAAGGCCCCACTGCAGACCCTATGAGCACAAGATGCATTCCCAAACGCCAGAACCGCCCGGCGTACCTTGTGGAAGTTCGTGCAGAAAGAGTCCGCGTACTTGTTGATCGCGCTCAGTTTCCCCACCGAGCGGAATTCGGGACATGCAAAGGCAACACCTGCCCACGCGGAATCGACGTGATACCAGATCGACGGGTGGCTTTTCACTGTAGATAGCCTTCCTCAGTCGCGTTCCGAGGTAGGAGCCGGGGCTCTGTACTCACGGACTTCACCAATCTCCTCCAGTTCGTCAATGGCGCCTGAGCTGGTCGTGCCAACTGTCGCGACTGCAACCCCGAGGTGGATCAGTATCATCCTTGGCCACATCCAACATACAAGGGTGGATATGTAACTCACCGACAATAAACGGCCGCTTCCCGCGCGCCAAGTCGGCTTCCAAAGCCTCCTTCAGCGTGCTCCCCCGGAGTGCATATTCGTCCTCCGCCTTGACCTCCAACGCGCGTACGTCTAACCCAAGGATAAGTCCGGCCTTTGTGCCCAGCGAGTGAGTCTGGGTCGTCGTGTAGATGACGAGATCTTCGAGCTTCGCGTCGGGGTGCATCTTGAGGTAACGGGCACGCGCCGCAACGCACACGACGACAGCACCCTCAGACGCCGTTGTCTAATGGAGGGAACGGGAGACATTCAACAAGAGGACAAATGGGGCGAGAAGAAGGGTTACCTGGATGACACCGCCGCCGACCTTGGACTTGCACAAGAAGTGGTCGCCCAAGCCGAAGAGCTTCGCACCCCAGTCCATGACGACTTGTTCGAGTTCCGTGCATGCAGGGCTAGCAAGCCACTACGGTAGCGTCACTGATTATCGCAATCGTCGGTGGTAGAAAGTTTGGTCTAGAACTCACGCTAAATGTAGGGTTCGCGACACTGGAGGAGTAGAGATCGCCGAGCAAGCCTTCAAACGAGTTTGCTGTGGGGAAATAGGCGTAGAAGTTTGGATGTTGCCAGTGCGTAATCCCTACCACCAGACAGTCAGCGTTGAAAGACCACAGGACAACAGCGCGCTCACCTGGGAGGATCAGCTTCTGGAAGTCGTCCGCGATGTTGTCAAATTTCTCCCCATGCTCAGGCGGGTTCTCTATAAGGACGTGAGCATATGATCCAGGCTGGCAATGTAGCAGTTGGGACGAACCAGGGAGCGTCTCGAGAAGATACCCTGGCTCGACCTGCGACACAACCGGCCGGTCTTGCAGGGAGCCGTAGTAGTCGCAGATCCTATCAATCGCCTGGTATCCAGCCTTGCGGAAACTGTATGCCAAATTCTTCAGGACTTCCCATGAGCGAACGAAGAGGTTTTAACACTCACGCTTCGATATCCATGATAATACTAGTAGTGATGAATTGATGGAATACCACGTTCAAGTTGGAAGCGAAGACATTCGATCCGAGGTTAATACGGCTCCAATTGTGCCCGACACTAATTTTGAATGCAGCGGGGCACCGTTACCTTTATTCAAAAGCCAAAATTTGATGAGAGTGGATGGAGGCACCAAGCTCAGATGAATCGTGCGTCGAATCGTGCTTGGTCTCGTCGACCGTTCGAATTGCCCTCCGCTGTGCAGGTATACGTATTTGAAACTAGAGCACCTGCGAAGATGGGGAGCTGTGAATGATTCCATTCGAGCGATCAGCTGCGGACAGAGCGTTCATGGTGGAATAAGCTCACTGGGGGGTTTCGTGCTGAGTGCGGGCACGTCCTGTTCCTGTGGGCACTGGGATTCAATAAGTACTCGTGGCCTTTCCGCGATTCCTGCTTTTCAGAGCAGTGAGACTTGAGTGAGACTGTCTAACAAAAAGCGTCCGGGACGATCCGGGAGCCAGATCCTGGCAGATAGCAACATAGGCGCCTAAATGTGGAAGGCGAATTCCTCGCCTGGCGCAGCATCTAATGACACTTGGCACCGCTCTACTCACAGTATGCCAACGCCGAGGAAGCATCAACACACTTGTACGCAATTCGTGTACTGGGATAGTACACTCCGTGCAGCACTTCGGGTACTTCAGGCAATAGCCTTGAGCCCCAGCTAGCTTGGCATGTGTAATATAGTGTCAAGTGGGGTGCGTTCCAAGCCTGAGTCGCAACTACCAAACGATCTTCGTGCGGATGGCCCAAAGAAATCACTTGGTGGATCAAAGTAATGTACAACGTATCCTGTAAGGGCATTGCCATCAGCCCACGACACCCCGCAAGCGACACCCACACTCGCAAGTTGGGCACTCACCACCTCAGTCCGGAACGTCGTAGAACGTGCGGATGACATGGTCGGCCTTCCGCCCCGTATGCCGCACGAAGCCCATGTAATCGAGCTCGTGCAGCGCCCGCATGAAGCGCGCCTGCACCTCGATCTTCCACCGCTCCTCCTCCTCGCCCACGTCCATCTCCTCATCCGCATCCGCATCCACATCCTCGTCTGCTTCCGCGTCCATATCTTCGTCTGCTACCACGCTTGCTCGTTTGAGGTGCCTCCGCTGGCTGTCGAGCACGACCGCGAACGACTCGAACCAGTCGAACACGTTCACCATCCGCCCGGCCTCGCCGTACCGCCGGAACGCGATGCTCGTATCGGGCAGCTCCCAGAGCACCGGCTCCTTCACCACGTCCAACGTGGAGGCGGGCTGGCCAGGGCCATGCGCGAGGCCCGCGTACGCGTGCATGAAGTCGTCCGGGTGCAGGAGAGCCTGGACGACCGTCGGACGCGGCGCGGGGTTGACGAGCTCGGAGGGGAAGGGCGTCGCGCCGGTGTACCATATGTCCCACAGCGTGCAGTCCTCCAGTCGGACGAGGCGTTGTCTGCAGGGATCACAGATTATTACCGATGAAAGGGGCGGGCTAACAGAGAGAGGTCCAAACTCACTCGATGTATTCCTGTAGCCAGTCGCCGACGCTGCCTGCGAGCTCCTTGGTCTGCGCGTCCTGCGGGGGGGGAGGGCCGTCTGCAGGTTCTTCCTCGAGCTCGCCCGGCAACTGGTTCAGCATCTCGACGATACATATGCGCGCTTCCTCTTCTTCTCTCCGGATCACAGCGCTCTCGAGCCCATACCAGAACGCGTGCAGTTCCTGTAGTAGCGCGCGCAACTTGATGGCAGAGAGTTTTCTATGCCGGTACTTAGCAATGCGAATACAGCGGTTTTGGCACAACGGACGTACCTGACAGCCATGCATACATATCGCACTTGTGAGCTCCCCCTCTGGCGTAGAATCGCGCTCAAAGCCTCAAAGCTATCCAACCTCGCCGCGCGTCCTTCCACGTTCTTCCCATTAACAAGACCGTGGGTCGCGTCGGAGAGCGCAACCCGTTCAGCGATCCGCGCGACCGTAAACGCGACGCGCAGGCGCCGCGCCTGTCTCCGGAACTCCGTGCGTGCAGCGGAAACGGCGCTGAGCAATTCATCTGCGGTCTGTGGACGGCCATCCTCGTCACCTTGTGATTGAGATTCAGACGCGGCGAGAAGCCGCGCGTGTGCCGCATCCACGACAGGCGCGAACCCGGCAGAAGACATTAGGGCGCGCCGGGCATCGTGCGGGGTAGTGCCTATCAGCTCGTCATCGACGAAGATGCTGAGGGGGTTTGAGAAATGCTTCATGTATGCAAGCTGCAGCATGGTGATCAGCGCGTCGGGCGAGGCAGAGTGTCGGGACGCGAAGTCGGCGATATGATCGAGCGCACCGGGACCAAGCATGACGTCCGGTTCGAAGTCGGGGTCAAAGAGCGTCTGTCGAGGCGAAGTCGCGCATGTTCCAAAGTGAGTTGCTGCTATGGTGGAGTACTGTGTGGGAAGCGCACCTTGCTGAGTACCTCCTTAGCCATTAATAGGCCTGCAGGGGGAGCGACTTGGTGCACTCGCAGCAACGCGAGGGTTGACCGTGGGTAGACGGTGTGGATGAATGAAGGCGAGGGCGGAGAGTTCATGACCAGGATGAACACAAGTGGTAGACGAGGTATATGCATGCTGGGGAAGAAGTCATGAGCCAATTTGGACCAGACGTTGGGAGACTACCTGCCTACAGATGTAGAGCACGTCTTGCACGACATTTGAGTCGAACTTTTCAAACTCGTGCAGAAACACGATCAAATGAGACTGCATCTCTTGCGCGTTGTACCATGCGCGTAGGAGGTTGATGTCAAAGCTAGCAAGAGAAGTGGGTTTGCGCTTTCCGCTCTCTGTTGACACGGGTTGGTACTTTGGTATTTAGGGAAACAAACCGATAGAAAGCTCACCTCTGCGATCGACAAACCCGGTAATAATCGCTTTCATCGTGTTCATCACGCTGGAACATTCGGCTGGATACAAGTGAACTTGTAGACTAGGAGGTTCGTCTGCTCCTTCCTCCGTATCCTCGTCTTCACTCAATGCATTGATCACTTCTGCAAGTAAGGCAGAGGTCGCGCCTGGAAGGCACATGTGCCTCAGTATCACACAGACGAGTATGCATGTGCGAAAGTGGGAAACTCACCAGACAAAGCAACGACAGGTAGTTCGGGGTAGGGTAGTCCAGGGAGGACATCGGTATATGCGTTCTTGACTTGTTCGGTAATGTCGGAGACAACTGGGGCATGCAATGTTTCAAGGATGGTCTGAGATGATGGGCGATCAGGAGAGCTTGCGGGACGCGTAGCACTGGACCACTCACCCGGATACGATCCAAACACTTCATCCACGCTGCTCTATAGGCTCGCATTTGCGAATCGTAGCATTCATCCTCCTCCTCATCCTCGAACCTGGATGGAAGCGCGTTTCCAGCATCTTCAATCGTTTCTGTGAATAATAATGAACCTCTTTGACTAGAGATATGCCTACCAGGTTGGCTTGGAGGAATGTATACACAGGTCTAGGGGCGACGATGGTTAGCTTCGGACGTCCTTAGCTGTAATATGCTGGGGTGGAGAAGTTACCTTTGAGGGATCTTCGAGCTCCTTCATCTATACAACCAGACCCAGAAGATAAGGAGAGGAGAGGAGAGTGGGAAGAAGAGGGAGTGAAGGAGGAGGACCAAGACGCGGTTTCCAGCCACAACTCAGCGCTCAGCTGGCCACCGACGCGTTTCGCAGGCGCCTAATGTCGCGTCTTGCGCTCTCGTCCTACCCTCATCGTCCTGAACATCGACTGAGGACTCGTCCACGATGCCTCCAAATCCCCCCCAAACCCCACTCCGTCGCCTCTCACAAGGTTCGCTCTTCCGTCTCTCGCGCTCAGGCGCGTATCCGGACGCGCCCCATGGCCTCGGCTTCCTCGAACCTGCGCTCGCGGAACTCATCGACGAAGCCGAGGCACTCCAAACCAACGCTGAGGGGCTTAAGAGACTAGACAACGCGCTCGAGACGTTCAATGAGAGCTTCGCAAGCTGGCTGTATGTGATGAATATGAATGCTTTGACAGTCGACTTCCCACAGGTGCGCTCATCATCTGTGTCGCACCTCGCGTTAACTTACAAGGGTCGCCTTCATAGACACCAGGGGCCGCGTCTTTTACGTTGGCTGCACGCCGAGCAGGTCCGTTGGATTTCAGCACGCTCGTAGCGATTATGCTCAAGAAGGCTGTATGATTCAGAGGAGGATGCGCAAGCTGCGCTCGAAGCGATCCGAGCCGCCGAAGCTGCAGCGCGAAGGCCACCAACACCCCCGGAACCCACCATGTCCACTGAGAGATCCGCATTCTCACCGACGGAGGGTCGTACAGAGGCTACAATCTCTACAGTGACTACTTCTGCGAACAAGACTACCGCCAAACCCGGGATCATGAAGAAGAAAGGCGCGAAACCGAAGATGACCGCGAAGGAGAAGCGCGAACGCGGCCTGGAGATCGAGCGCATCCTCGCCGTGCTACCGCTCGAGTTCAGAGGCGACGATCCCAACCTGCGGAGGCACATAGAGCTGGTGATCGAGAAGTTCTTGGACAACCCAGGGGATTCGTTCAATAGTGCGTGCTTCGCCAGCTTCTCTTTCTGCGTCGTTGAAGCCGTTGCGCGTTGTAGTCATCGCGTTTGTGAAACCACCGGACCTGAACCAGGCCAGGGTGAACAAGTGCCTCATTGCGCTCGTGAATCGGAAGATTGTGAAGAAGGACAACACCACGGTGAATCCCCTTCAATTTTGATCATATACCAATGCGGTTTGCTGATCTTGACGGCGCCAGGGAGCTGTCCTGTACCACTGGAATGGACTGCCACAATGAAGAATGTATCCATAAGCCATCTATGTGTCAATATGATGCTGTATCATAGGTTCCGTCCGCCTGGCCCAAACGACGCTTGTCTGGCAATCCACGAACGCGATGAGGTGAAGGTGAAAACATGAAATAGTCACGCTGCACTAGAATGGATGAGACATGTGAGTTATCGCTGTATCGAACCTTCTTCGCTTCGAATCTCAATCTAAGCCTTTTCAAAACAACGCTAAATGCGCTCTCATTCGGGTTTGGTACACCCGCGTGCGACCCCAGAGTGTCCATTTCATCATGCCCGGCTCCGACTTCCCGTTGTGGCTGCAAGTAAGACCCACCACAGGTCTATACAAACCCCTCATTTTTGCACTAGCTTACAACCACGCAACACCCGTTGAGGATAGAGGTTGTTATATCCAGATCAGGGGGTCGGGTTTCAAAGGTAAGGCCCTACGTATCCAGTTACGGAGGCTCGCACCTAATCGTGGATCAGCTCGAGCTAGCCCTAGCTCATGGTGTCCCCGAAAGCATGGCGTTTATGTACCCAAGTCAATCACGATACTGAAGGTTCCCTCCAACCGACTTCTCGTCCGTCACTGGAGGAGATAAGTTATCGCTGGTCCCCTTGAACATATGGAGGCAGTTTGTTCATCCTGATTGTGCTCCGCAATTCTGTTGGTCCACAGGTCTTTTCCGTATCATCTCGTATCTTTGACCGCTGATTACTGAACCGCTTATGGGCCCATTTTTATCACTAGTCTCAGATTGCGTATGCGCCATCTTTGAACACTCACGGAATGTTTCGAAGTCTCTAACGCAGTCAATAGCGTGAGGATGGGAAGCTATGGGAAGTCGTCGACAACGGTCTACCTTTCCTGGGGCCATCATCTGACCAACGAGCATCCACAAGATCAAGATCCGCCCTGTATGAACCAACTGCGCCGCGAAGCGTGGGGAAGGCGGGCCGCGATGAACCTGTACACCGTAGAGGCATGTTCTGCTCCATGTTCAAGGTTCCCCACCGCTTACTGCGCCTTGGCAGGCACCCCGTCCCATGCCATATCGTTCCGCGCGGAAGGTGGGACTAATAGGTGAGACCGCGCCGAAGCTTCTGGCTTGTCTCACGCACTCAGGTGAGTTTGCCGCTTACTTGCCACTGTCTCCGATGGCCGCGGATTCGATTCACCGGTCAGCATATCAGGCCTGTGCACCATGTGCCACACAAAGTTCGTCCATTTTCTATCAGGTCAGTCTCCACACATCTGATGTTCACGTTCAGTGGTGGACCTATATAATGAAACTTTTAGGTGAGTTGTTCACGGTCTCCCGGGTGCGCCTCTCCACTCGGACATCTTGCTATTTCGGATCCTGGCTCTAGCGGGCGACCACCCCCTCGGTTTACTCGTCTACTCTCGGCGTCGACCCCGTCGCTCAACACCCGACAATCACCATGAGCGCAGGCGCCGTCAAGGCGTCCTCTCGGGCCTCCTCCTTCAAACAATCGATCGGGGGAACCGAGAACCCGCCGGCCAAGCAGGACCAGCCCCACCTGCCGACGTTCGAGCACGAGAAGCGCCTCGTGCTCAAGTTCGACATCCACATCCTGCCTGTCCTCGCGCTCATGTACCTCGCAAACGCGCTAGACAAGGGCAACCTCGGCAACGCGAAGACGAACGGGTTGGAGAAGGACCTCCACTTCAAGGACGGCCAGTACAACACCATCCTATCCATATTCTTCGTGCCCTACGTCATCTTCTCCGCCCCCGTCGCGTTTGTCGGCAAGCGGTATGGGCCGAGCCGCGTGCTCCCCATCCTCATGTTTATCTTCGGGTGCATGACGCTCATCAGCGCGGGGGTGAAGAACTTTGGCGGGATGATGGCGACCAGGTGGATCCTTGGTGAGTTGCATACAGCCGCATTAACTGGGGCATGATCTCAGACCTTGCACAGGCATGGCGGAGTCGGGGTTCTTTCCTTTGGTCATTTACTACTTGACGACGTTCTACCGCCGAGGGGAACTCGCTCGGCGTCTGGCCATCTTCTATGCCGCTTCAAACATCGCGAACGCCTTCTCTGGTCTTCTCGCTTTCGGTGTCTTTCGTGAGTTCTAACGCGTTAGAATGAATAGTCCTTTCTTAACATGGATGTCTAGACATCAAGGACTCTAAGATGCCTGCGTGGAGATATCTGTTCATTATTGAGGGAAGTGCTACCGTGCTCTGTACGTCCCAATGCTGGTCCACATCCCAGAAGTCCACAGGACTAATACGTCACGAAAGTCTCGTTCTTCGCGTTCTTCTATCTGCCCAAATCAGCCTCAGAGGCCTGGTTCCTGAACGAAGAAGAGCGCAATATCGCGTTCCAGCGTATCCAACAGGATTCTTCGTCCATCGTCAACGAGAAGTTTGTCCTCAAGGACGCGCTGAAGATCTTCGCCGTCCCTGCCACGTACGCATGGCTCGGCATCGAAATCTGCCTCGGCGTACCCATCCAGAGCGTCGCCCTCTTTCTCCCGCAGATCATCGCCCGCCTCGGCTACGACACGATCAAGACGAACCTCTACACCGTCGCGCCCAACTGCGTCGGCGCCGTCTTCCTCCTCATACTCGCCTTCTCGTCCGACTACGCGCGCATCCGCTTCCCCTTCATCGCTCTGGGCTTCCTGCTCACGTTCATCGGCTTCATCATCTACGCGACGATCGACGTCCAGAAACAGCTCCACGTAGCCTACTTCGCGTGCTTCATGATGACGTGGGGCACGTCCGCGCCGTCGGTCCTGCTCTCGACGTGGTACAACAACAACATCGCGCACGAGGGCCGCCGCATCGCGCTCACGTCGCTCGGCGTGCCCCTCGCGAACCTCATGGGCCTCGTCTCGTCGAACATCTTCCGGAACCAGGACGCGCCGAAGTACATCCCCGCGCTGATCACGACCGCCGCGTTCGGCGCAGCCGGGACCGCGATCACCCTGCTCCTCGGCGCGTACATGGTCTTCGACAACAGGAGAAGGGACAGACGCGAGGGCGTGGTGCGCCACGCGGCGGACGTGTCGACCGAAAAGCTGCGCGAGGGGCCGAGGGCGCCTGAGTTCCGGTGGTTCTTGTGAACCGTTCCTCCGCGCGGTGTCGTTGGCTAAGTACTCATCGCAGTAGTCGCTCCCTGCTTTGCAATGTGCTAATGACATGACTAGATCATGTATGTATTGTATTTCTACTTCGCACACTGGAATAATACTGGCTCGAGGAACGGGATTGCGCATCGATAGGACTTCGAGGGAACACATGTACATATATTGTAGTACTACGCATGAAGTCTGTAGATTCTTTCCGTTGTCCTGCCATTGGATGCTGTATGGTGAGTAGGACAATACTGATTGAGCGGGAGGCTATCATGCCGTCAAATGCGGTTTCTTTGCCTACCACGTTTGCTCTGGATCTCCTTATCGCGCGGATTGTTTGACATACATATACGCGAAATACTTTATGTCATTGAACAGGCTTTCCATAAGACTCTGCGCATGCGCGGGAATATATTACCCAATTGGGTGAGCGACGTCCATGTCGGGATGTCGGCGCCGAACTTAATCTGCATGAAGGATTCGTGCCGCGAAGCGCATCAGCGCCTCTCTGCGTGCAAGCCGTCGGGAATTACCAAACATAGTAACTCTGGCGCCCGTGGTGGCCACGCACATCATATGTTGAGTCTGATGGACGGCATCTCGAACGGTCGACTCTAGAATGCGAGTCAATGCATTATTACATTTCTGTTTGCGTTTCGAGGGACGGATTGGTGCAGATATGTGGGGGGAAGAGAAGTCCCGGGGACGGACAGGAGAGCTTCCCAGGGTAAACAACATACAACCGGGTCTGCATACCGTACGTCATGGGGTGGATGAAGGCGACGGAAGTGACTCTGCATTCCCACTGGCAGCGCACTGCGGCCCTATTCATCGCGGGACGAGTCAATCGGAAAGCCAGACTCACCGAGGCGCGGAAAGGCAAGGGAGCTACGGACATTGCCTGCCCTGCATCGATCTCTACGCACGCCCAGCGAGCTCTTGGTGGCGTGCCCTTCCGCCCTTCCGCGTAGACTCTTCGCGTCTTCCCGGAATGAGCTTCTGGAGGACTCTCACGACGTCGTGCGCTGCGCTCATGGAAGCGGGGAGTGGTATGGAGGGATGCCGTCGGCGGAAGGCGACTCGGCGAGGACGCATTGGAGATGGACCGGGGCGCGGGGTTACAGGCGGTTACATGATGCCAGGCAGGGATCACATATGCACCGGACGTCGACGTCGTCATCCACTCATGCGTGCGCCTCCCGTGCCTCCCGCCACCCTGCCTGCGTTCCCTCGCCGTCGAATGTTTACTAGGGAGGACCGTGGCCCGGTGTAGGGGAGAGGGAGGGGCGTAGATCGGGGAGGAGGAAGGGGAGGGAGAGGAGAGAGTCGACTCGGAAGATCTACGATCTAGATCTGGGCGAGCGGGGGGGATGAGACGAGACAAGCGGCGTGGTATCCTCTTCCAACGCCTCCGTATAAATACGGCCTCGTCCCGGGGCCTGTCCCCACCCCCGCCCTCCGTCCGCCCGTCCGCCTGCGCGAGCATCGAGAACGACGAGGCAAACGATGACCACCCCCAAACAGGCAGCCCGGGCGCTGCCGCCGCACTGGGGGCGTGACTGTGTGACTTTTGTGCGTGTTGACCCGAGACCCTGGTGACCGCCCGCTTGCTCGAGAGCCGTGTCGCATTCGCAACCCACCGCGATAAGTCGGACTGGGAGACCTTGAGGGCGGCAGCTCGGACGCACTTGCACTCGCAGACCTTTCCAGCCTGTATTTCCGTCCATCCCCCACGATCTGATCCTCCCTCCCTGCGCACCCCGTGTTTCCCTTTTTCCCTTGCCCTCATTCGTCAGCCCGACGTCTCTTCGACCGACCGAGCCATCCCGCTTGCCGTCCCATCGCCCGTCCATCCTCCTCCCTCCGGCCCCGCCCCCTTCCCTCCCGTCCCGTAAGCATCCTCCCGTCCATGTCCCCGCCCCAACACGTGCCCCTCCGCCTCTCCCTCGCTGACATGCCCCTTCCACCAGGCGCCCTTTCCCTGCTTTCCCCTCAACGATACCTCATACCTCCAAATAACGTGACCTCCCCCAGACGTAAGTCCCGTCCCCTCCTCCCCCGCGCCCTTGCCCGTCCCGCCCAGCGTGCTTGATGTCGCCATGAGGCGTCGTCGTCGCCTAGCGCTCGTCCGCTCTGGGCCCATCCCGAACGACGCGTGCTCCACCTGTTCGAAGAACGCGCACTAACCGTCGTGTTTCGTTCTAGGGCGGGTCTATACACTGCAGGGTCTCGGTAACAGAAAGTGTTGGTAGAGGTCGTTAAGCGCATTTTCGGTGAGTGTGCACGTCCTAGCTTTCCACAGACCGTCATACGTGGTACCCGTCGCGCGAGAATATGCGCCCCGAACGTCGTGCCCTCCATCCTCCCTGACTCTACGCGTCCCCCATGACTAGGAAACGCTTCTTTTCCAGAGACCATGCGTACGTCGGGGGTGCTGTGACCACCATCGCGCCGGGGGCGCCCCAGGCGCCACTCGTCTCCATCCGCGACCTTTCCCGCGTTCATGACCGCTTTTACCTCTCTCTCTTTCTTTCCAAACCACCGCTGACCGTTGACGTCGCAGAAGACGTACGGACTGTATCTATATAATTCCCTCCTCTCGCGCCCACGCGCGCGACCCTAACACTTATTTCAACACGACATCCGCGACGTCACCCCGGCCGCGGACTCGCACGAGACGATGAACACCTCGCCCCAGGCGGACCTGTCCCAGGGCATCAACCCCGCCTTCCTCTCCGGGGGAGGCGGCGGCTATCCTGGCGGCGGCGCAAACGGCCAATCAGCGTCCGGCTTCACGCCCCAGCAGATACAACAGATGCAGGCCATGCGCGCCATGGGCGGCGGCCAAGGCGGGATGAACCCCGCGATGTTCCAGGGCGGCGGCGGAGGTGGAGGCGCGATGAACCCCGCCGCCCTCATGAACGGCATGGGTGGTGGTGGCGGCGGCGGCATGAGCATGAACGGGCGCATGGCGCAGTACCAGCAGATGCAGGCGCAGGCGCAGGCGCAGGCTCAAGCCCAGCGGATGAACATGGGTGGCGGCGGGGGGATGGGAATGAACATGGGTGGTGGAGGCGGCGGAATGAGCATGGGCATGAGCCCAGCTCAGCTCCAGCAGCAGATGAGTATGATGGGTGGAGGCGGCGGGGGGATGAACGGGATGAACGGTATGAGCGGGATTAACCCCGCTACGCTCTCCGGAGGTATGGGTGGGGGCGGGATGAACATGATGGGCGGGATGGGGAACATGGGAGGCATGGGCAATATGAGTGGTATGGGTAACATGGGTATGGGCGGAATGGGAGGCATGGGTGGAATGGGCGGGATGAACATGGGTATGGGCATGGGTGCGTCGCTTTCCTCCTAGTGATCGTTGCTGACTACCGACTCCTCTCCTCGTTTTCCGCTGCTATGCTAGGCTCGATGACGTCCCCCACAAGCGGCTCGTCGCAACTCCCGAACGTCTCCGGCCACGGCATGTCCCAGCAGTCTCCGTCGACGCCAAACCCGAACGTGCCCTCAGGTCAAGGCGGGCTTCCTCCCGGTTTCGCGAACCTCACGCCCGCGCAGATGCAGCAACTCCAGCAAGCCAACCCACAGAAGGCGATCCAGATCCAACGCATGATGGCGCAAGCGCAGATGTCTGGCGGCGGGATGCAAGGTATGGGGATGCAAGGTATGCATGGCATGGGCGGGATGCAGGGAATGCAAGGAATGGGCGGCATGACGCCCGCCCAGTTGCAACAGATGCAGATGCTCCAGCAACACCAGCAGCAACAGCAGGCGAGCCAGGGACACATGCCCCGTCCATCATCATCCGCCGCGTACCCCCACCCACGTATGTCGCAGGGACAACTCCAGCGACCATTGACTCCCCAACCTAGCCAACAGGGGCAGGGACATGGACAGCAGCCGCACGCGCCCCAGCCACAGATGGGCACCATGGGCCCGCCATCGTCGATCCCGCCGCGCCCTCCAACTGCGGCTTCACAACATGGCCACGCGATGCACCCGCATCATGGGTACTCCCATGGAGGCCCCTTTCCAAGCTCAAGTCCACGCCCTAGCATCGCTGCTAGTTCACGTACGGGGGCCGCACAGAGTCAAGGTCAGCCGCAAGGCCATGGCCAAAGCCAAGGCGCACAACAAGACGGCCCTGCCGCGCCCATACCCATGCCGTATGGCAGCATCCCCCCCTCTGCGTCTGGAGGTGTACCACAGCGTCCGGGAACGAGCCAGTCGACGGGCGCGCCGGACAGCGCGAGCGTGCAACACAAGGTCCCGAGCCGGCCCCCGACCGCCACCGGACACGCCCGCCCGCAGACGCCGCGCCAGCAGCTCGCCCAGCAACAACAGCAACAGCAACAGCAGCAGCAGCAGCAGCAAAGCCAGACGAGGACCTCCCCAACACAGCCTGGATATCCTCCTATCGCGCCTGCTCCTGTCCCCGCCGCTGCGCAGATGCCCGGCTCCCCGCACGTCGGCGTGAAGCGTAGGGCCTCCGAGACACCGGCACCCGCGCCGTCAACGCCCGGTACACCCGCGCCGCAGATGGCGCGCTCGCAGAGCCAGAGCGCGACAGGCATCGCAGGGATGGGCCTCACGGGCAACGTCGGGCCCACGCAGCAGGCCCAACAGCAGCCGAGCATGGCGAGCCAGGGCGCGCTGATGGGCGGGGCCGGGGGCGGGATGATGCCGCCCCCCGTTCTGCCCCGCGGCGGCATCCATCAAGGTCAAGGTGGTGATGCCCCCGGAGCAAACCTCGGAATGAACGTCGGGATGGGCCCGCGTCAGGTGCAGGGCGGCGTGCTGAACGTGAGCACGAACCTCATCTCTGGCATGGGTATGGGTGTGGACGGTGCGCAGCCAGTGCTGCAGACCCCGCGACAGACCTCGCTGCCGCCTGCGGCCTCATCGCCCTTCCAGCAGACGGGCTCTCCTAGTGTCCCGGTCCCAGGTATGATCGGCGGCGCTCCAGCCAAGCCCGTCAAGCCGGGCATGTCGCCCGCTCCTCCCGCGCGAACGCAGACACCGACGCAGACGCAGACGGTCAAGCAGGAACCGGCCGTGACGGTGACGCAGACGAAGATCGTGCCGCAGCTACCGCCGCTGCCGGCGACGGTGCAGCTCGAACAGAAGGTGACGCGGGTGTCAGTCGTGCCGCTCGCGGACTCGGACAAGCATATTCCGCCGCTGCGCGCGGACGAGGTCGCGCGCGTGCAGGCGTGGCAGACGGCCGACCGGGAGTACGAGGCGCGGCACGCGAAGATGCGGGACAGGATGACGGAGGAGATGAAGCGCACGGTGAGCACGCCGCGGGCGTGGTGGGAGAAGGACTTTGCGCTCGGGGACGGGGGCGCTGCGGATGAGCAGGGGAAGAGGAGGGTGAGGGGCGAGAAGTGGCAGTTGACGGGGCTGAAGAGCCAGAAGGAGAGGGAGATGAAGGATAAGAAGAGGGTCGGGAAGCGGGAGGGGCTGAGGCTGTGAGTATCCTTTTTTCCCTGGGTTGAGATGTGGGTTTGGGGCTGATGAAAGCGTCATGCGTTGGTTGACAGGCCAAGGAGGATATCGGACGAAGACGCGCAGCGGCCCGAGCAGCTTGTGCCGATCCGGTTGGAGTTTGACGTCGAGCATCATAAGATGCGGGATACCTTTGTGTGGAACCTGAATGGTACGTCCGCGATGTGAGTATATGTGTGATGTTTCTATGCTGACGTCTTGTCCCAGACCCTATCATAACCCCCGAAATATTCGCACAGTCCATTGTCGACGACTACTCGCTCGCTCCCAGTTACCACGCGATCATCACCAAGGCCATCCAAGAGCAGCTCAGCGACTACAAGGCGCACTCCACGACCTTTGGCGAAGATGGCGTCATGATCGACGAGTCCGAGGATGTCACGAACGGCAAATTCTGTGAAGACGACGCGACGTGGTGGGAGGCTTGGCGGAAGCGAGCGCGCTCTGAGGCGCTGTACAAGCGCCCCAACCCGCCTGACCCGCGCACTCGCAAGCGGAGAAAGGTCACCAAGGACGAGAATGTCGAGCAACCGCCCGCCCCCACCGGAGACGTGCCAATGACAGTCGACGACTTCGAAGAGGATGAAAACTTGATGCACGAAGAGATGCGGATCTTGGTGAAGGTGCGTTCGTGAACCTGGTTTGTCGTGCGGGGGATGGTCGGTTGATCAGCATGTCCCTTCCCCCGCACTCGCACCCTGCACAGTTGGACATCATCGCCGGCTCGTACAAGCTTGAAGATCAGTTCGAATGGGATCTCGAGAACATAGATCCAACCCCGGAACAGTTCGCTGAGATCTACTGCAATGATCTTGGACTTGGCGGCGAGTTCAGGTAAGCGACCTGCTTCCTCCCCTCGTGATGACGATATGCGGGGCGCTAAACACCTCCTGTGAAGGACGTCGATCGCGCACTCAATTCGCGAGCAGGTCCAGATCTATCAGAAGTCGCTGTTCCTCGTGGGCCACCCATCGGACGGTTCTGCAGTGCAGGACGACGATCTGCGCATGTCGCTTCTGCCGTCGCTCACGTCTGGCGCGCGCTCTATGGAACAGGTCAGCGCGTTCACGCCACAGCTCAACTACCTCAGCGAGAGCGAGCTGGAGAAGAACGAGAAGGACCGCGAGAAGGAGCTCGCGCGTCGCAAGAGGAAGACGACTCGTGGACGGCGTGGCGTCGCGCTCCCAGATCGCGACCCTCCCAAGACCTACCGCACCCCGGCCATCGGCTTCCCCGAGATCTCCCCTGCGGCTCTTGCGCTCGCTGCTGCCGCCGCGGCGCCGACATCTCGTCGTGCGGCTGCGGCTGCCGCATCCCTTACCATCGCCAACATGGTCGCATCGGAGAACAGAGACGATAGGGATCCAACTCGTCTTATTCTTCCTCAGACGCCAATCGCGCCTGTTGCACCGGCTCCCGCTCCCGTTCCTGCTCCTAAGGAGAAGAAGGCGAAAGGTCTCTTCAAGCCTCCCTCATATCCTTCATCTGTACTCCGCCCACGAGCAAACGTCAAGGCGCCAACGCCCTCGACTGCGGCCGACGTTTCGAACCTCCCACCGCCTCTCGAAAACGACCTTCCTGCGCCGAGCAGTGGTGGCATCGATAGGCAAGGATCGAAAGTCGTGCTCACTGCCAAGCGCGTCAAAGAGCTCGAGCGCGAAGCGAAGGAAAAGGAGTATGCTGACGGGCAGCACGCGAACATGATCGACGGCGTGTGGCACTGCTCGAATTGTGGGTGCCCCGAGAGCATTGCCGTCGGACGTCGCAAGGGTCCATTGGGCGACAAGTCGCAGTGTGGTACTTGTGGTGAGTATCTTCGTCCCTGCAATGCCTCGTCGTGATGCTGAAATCATGCGTGTAGGCAAGTACTGGCACAGGCATCGTCGACCAAGACCTGTCACGTACAACTCCAGTTTGGAGTACCACCTGGGCCTCATACGCGCCGAGGAACAACAGAAGTCGGCCGCCAAGCGGAAGCGCCCCCAAGTCGTCGAAGAAGTCAAGCCTCAGATCGCTGACGACGAGGATATGGGTACCGCCGCTCCTAGGTCGAAGTCGAAGGCCGCCAAAGAGACGTCGCCCGCTCCCGATGGAGGGCCATCTGAGGCTCCAGACAGAGCCATCTCTCCCGTGTCGACAGCGTCGAGTGGGTCGGAGCCTCCTCTTGCGCACCGTGTCAAAATGAACGGGACTCATTCAAAATCGGCTCCTCCAGCGCCTTCAGAGCCTGAAGTCAAGCTCGAATCTGCGAGTGCGTCACGCGTCGTATCTCCTCCAGAAGCGTCTCCTCCCCATCCCGCGCCCTCCGCACCTCCTGCTCAAAACCCACCGGTAGGTGTGGGTATACCTATTCCCATGCAGTTCGGGGGCTGATGATGGTCTCTTGCAGCTCGCGACACCCCAGTGGTTGTCGGATTCGATGTCGGCGATGCAGACCAAATACCCCGACGACAACTTTGAGGCGGTCATTCGCAAGAACGCGACCAGTGGGATATACGAGTTCCGCATCAAGTGCGCCGACTGCCCTGGGAAGGTGTGTGCTTCGTGCTCTGCTTCCACGTTCAACGCGCTCATCACCGACGGCCCCAGCATTATACGCCTGGCCCGGGGGAGAGCCTCACGAACTTCGAGGTCCATCTCAAAAATCGCCAACACCGCTCCAAGGTCAATGCCCGGCTGCATCCACCGACGGACGCGTCGTAGAGTGTACTTTTTTTCTCTCTTTTGAATGTCAAATTGCTATCAGGATCATGTTGTGCTTGTCATTAGCTAGTTATTTTCCGTGCCCTGTCCTATTTGTATTGTATTACCGGTGTCCTCGACGACGCACCAATGCTATACGACCTTTCTCTCGCTATGTCCTCCCAACTGTGAACAATTCCACAGACCATCGAGATGTAGCCTGAAGACGCAGATGTTTTGCTATATCGCTTGTCATGTGTGTCGACCACAGCATCGCGCACCTCAAGGCTCTTAGCGCATGGTGGACTCATCGGCCTTGTCCATCTAGGAACCCTCCTCATCCCAAGTCCGCGATCGGTCGCCCAGCAGTACCCTCGCGAGAGTTGCAGGATGAAATCGAACAGAGGCGGTATATGAGGACAGGCAAGTTCTCGAGAGAGAACTAGTGTGCATCATGATAAGGTGTTTTGGACAATGTTTATTGTCCAGGGTCTATGCAGCGTGCCAGCGTTACTCGCGCACCCGGCCCCCTCTCTCCACTTGTCTCGTACCCACCCGTAGTAAGCTCGCACCCCACCACCGCATGTTAGAGACAACTCTCCACTAGCATCCTTTATTATTTGTCTCACGCTAGTATATAGTCCATGGGGCCTGTACCCCGAGCTCTCGTCCTCTCGCCCATGGGGGCTCGTACTCAGCGTCGAGCTTTCCTTTTTCATGCTGGCTTGCGCACACCATCTACATTGGCGATCCGCTCGCTTTCTGGGCAGCGCGATGCCAACGCCTCCGCGTTCAAGTTGCCGCCACCGCCTGCCCTATTCATCATCTTCCAATTACTTCCATTGGGCCGATCCTCACGCTCAGCCTCCCGAGCCTCCGGCTCTTCACTTCGCTTCTTCCCTGAGCTCGGCCCACCGGTCGCGCGGGAGAGCGGTGGCGACGCGGTCTCGGTGGTCCCGCAGCTCCCGTAGCGCGCGCCAAATACCATTGCTTTCCGCCCTGCCCGAGTATAGCGTAAGAGCGGGAATTAGAGGCCGGGCTGACCCTAGTTTGGGGTCACGCTGCTTCCGTTGGGGCATTTGTTCGACAGGGGCCCGTTCTTCACTCCCAACCACGACCATCCATCTCGCAATCAACGCTACACAATGTCTATCTCTCGCGATTCATGCGAGAGCTCCTTGTCCGACCTAGGTATGCCTTCGAGGTCCATTCCTCTTGTTCTTAAGATTAAAGTATTTATGTCCAAGATACACCGAGCGACAGGCAGCTCGAGGACTGGATGAATGAGTTGGAAGACCATGTCCACGTCTTCCCTGGAAACATCGAGAGTTTCCTTTCCGTCTTCGTCCCAAGTTCCGCTCCAAAGATGTCCAAGCCGGTATCGCAGGCTGCATTTTCAAAATACAAGCCAAAGGACTTGGAGGGGAAGGATAATAAACGCCGTTACGCTAATTTGGTATGTCCGTAGCTCCTTTCGTGTGGTATGCCGCTAATGATACCCTCCGTTACCAGCTTTACGGCTTGAGAGCTACCGTGTCGAGCTTCCCCGACGACAAGAAACCCCAGTTCTGGCGACACCAACTGGAGGAGATGCCCTTCCCGTTTCCGGAGTTCACTAGCAACCATATCAATACCAACCCCGACCTCTCCGTCTCCTTCCCCGGCAGCACCTCGCACCAACCCGACTGGCAGCACATCGCTCTGTTCATTTATGTGGAGCCCGATGAAGCGAATGATCCTTTCGCGGAGAGCACTCCGGAGCATCGCGCGATGGTCGTTGAACTGGCAACTGGTGCTCGGGGCCTCATGACTGTCCACAACCATTGTGCTGCCTTTAGCTTGGTGATCTATGATCACTGGGCTAGGATCGCGCGGTTCGACCACTCTTGCGCTGTTGTCTCTCCTGCGTTCTCCTTGAAGCGGAATCCCAGGTACCTCCAGGAATTCTTCTGGAGGCTGTTTCACCCTCGTGTTGGTCAACCAATTGTGGGCTGCGATCCGACCGTTCGCAAGCTGACTGAGGGCGAAGAAAGGTGGCTCGTGTACTCTCTAGGGGCCGCTCATGAGACTGCTCCCTCGAATCTGGCGATGTGTCGACGTGTCGAGGCTTGGACACCGTGTCACGGCCGCGATGGCGTCGTCCCGAAGGCGTACTTCGTCGTTGCGCTTTTAAATCTCAATGCACATTTGATGTCTCCGGCGACCATTGTCTGGCGTGCAGTCGAAGACCCTCGTGTACCGACTAACGAGGGTCATCTGGGCGACTTGCCGGAGGTCAACGCCAGCATCACGGTCGTCGTGGTGAAGGACGCGTGGCGACAGCTGGCCCGGAGGTCTGAACAGGACTTCTTTGCCAGGATCGAGCAGGCTATTCCAGAGGGCCAGCGTGTCGGTCTCCCAGCACGTGTTATTGGCTGTGATCTCGGCGACACTGAAGTCCAGCAGTGGCGTCATGAGACTGGAAAGGACCTCCGTGATGCCATTGAAGTCGTTTGCGAGCAACCATCGTCAAGTTCAACTGGAGCGCCAACCGTGCCCCTTCCTCTCCAGCAGACCTGCACCCGAAGGATCATAGATGGGCCCGATAGCTTCCACCGCGAGCGAAGCCACGTCCGCACCGTGACCAGCACGGTTGGTCGCCCTCTGAGCGAATTCAAAGACACTCGGCAGCTTTGCCAGGCGGTCCGTGATGCGATCGCTGGTGAGAACGCCGTCCAAATTTCCGCATCTGTGACTCATTCAGTACTGCGCAGCACACAAGGACCTTTGGGAGAATGCGAGGATCTTGCACCGCGATATCAGCATAGGTAACGTTCGTATCATAGACACTATGATCACTGTCGAGAACCGGCTCCGGGACTCTGTCGGCTGTCTCTACGACTTCGATTATAGCTCAATGGTCGAGAACCTCTCTGCTGCTGACAAAGAACGACGCCCGGATGAGCGGCCTTTGGACGACCTCAAGGAACGAACAGTGAGTCATACTACCGGGTTAGCGTTCAATCCGCTCGCTGATCTTCCTGCGTAGGAGATGGACTACTTCACGGCCATAGAGCTCTTGGAACGTCCCGGTACCAAGCACGAGGTTCACCACGATCTGGAGTCGTTTCTGTGGGTTCTCCTCTGGATCGTCCTGCACCACACAGATCACACGCACCCGGGCGGCTCCAAGGCATCATCCCTTATATTCGCAGACATAGGTTGGACAAGGGCGACTTTGAAGCGCGGCTATCTGTTTGATGAAACCTCCTCGGCTGGCGTCCGGAATAACGACCCGCTCTCTCAACTGATTACCGGGTTGAAGAGGCTCGCCCACAGGAGTGTCGGATACCGTGGCATCCGAGGGGAGCTGATGACCCACGATGAAGTGCTGGAGATCTTCGACGTCGCGCTTGCACGCACGGACTGGCCTCCGACCGATATGGACGGACCAAAAGGGCGGCGAAGTTGATCAGGTTAAATACTAGCATCGCCGTCGACGGGTCGTCTCATTCGAGGACCATTTAGAGGTCGTCAACATCGCTCCATGGAAGGTCAATGCCTGGCTGCATCTGCCGGCCGCGCCGTCGTAGTGTCTTTTCTTTTGAACGTTATCAGGAATAAGTATCGCGTTGTGCTAGCTATTTTCCGCGCCCTGTTCTGTCAATTGTATTGTATTGCCCGCGTCCTCGAGGACGTACCAATGCTATATCGGACTTTCCTCTCCCATGCGCTCCCACCCTAAACCCTCTGTTCGCAGGTGCCTACTAGACAACGAGCAGTGTACATTTTTACATTCTGCACAGTCCATGTCCGTCCAGATGCAACGTACAGACGGAGATAAACCACGTGTTTGACTATCACTCTTCTCCAGCAACGTTCGTAGCCTCAGCCACATCCGAGGCCTCCGCGTTCTCGTCCTCGAGGACTGGGGTGGGCATGTCGACCACAGCGTCGGGGGTCTCCTCGCTCTTCTGCTTCTTCTTAGCCGCCGCGTCGCGGGCAGCGGAGGTGATGTCTTGCCCGAAGATCCGCAGGCTCAACGCGCTATTGTGGGAGGCATCCGAAAAGAGTGAGATGAGCTCTGGACCCCCGGTCGCACGCACGATGGGAAGAGGAACGCCGGCAGGCTGGTGCGCATGTACTGTACATATGTAGTACGTACCTTTTCGCCCTCTTATCGAGCATGAGCGTGACGGACACGTTCGATTTCCAGATGGGCAGGACGAGTTCGTGCGCGAGCCTTCCGTGCAAAAGCCGAGTCAGCACGGGGCACGGGCACGCACGGGGTGAGCTGGTGAGCCCTAGGTTCATGGAATAGGGCAGGAGGTCCGGTTACTTACGTAGCGTCTCCCAGCTGGCCGGGCTGGAAGCGGACGACGTAGCTGCCGTTGGCTAGACCGCGCTCTGTGTCAGTGACGCTGGATCGGAGGGAAGACGGGGTGCAAGATAGCCTATAGGGAAGGGGAATGCAGAGGGGGGAAGGGGAAGGAGGGGGAAGCGCGCACCTTTCGCTTCTATCATCGATCGGAAGGGGCCTGCGAAGCCAGACGTGAGAGGGTAGTAGGCCTCCATGAGGATCCGGAGCGCCGCGAAGTCCGCGTGGGCGACCGCCCGGGGCCCGATGAACGGGAGGACGACGGGGAGGCCCTCGGCGAGGACGCGGAAGTGCGAGTCGACGCCGTCGCGCTTCGCCTCGGCACCCTCCTGCTTGCCGAAGACCTTGGTGCCGCAGGTCATGAGCCGGATGCGCGCGTAGTCGTTGTTCTGGACGATGCTCTTCACCATGTCGTTCACCATGTAGAGTGAGCGGACGGTGTCGCCTGCGGGGTTGCGCACGAGCATGTTCGAGCCGGGGAAGTTCGAGCTCAGGTCGAAGGTTTCGCTGAGAAATCGGCACAGTTAAAGGTGAGCAGCTGCGCGGACGGGGGTAGAAACGGGCGTACATGCATGCTGTGACGATAGGGTCATCTGGTTCAATGAAGGTGTATGGATTCTCCTTGAAGTGCGCGCTAGCGCCCTCCGCCGTTTTGCCTTTCTTGAAGCGTATCTTCGGTTCGGCTGGCGGCGCCGTGCTTGTCGAGGGCGGCTGGTCGACTTCCATAGCAGGTTCTTCCGACTCATCGGCCGCCTCTTCAGGGAGCTCCTCTTCAGCATCGTCCGGCTGCTCCCCCTCGAGATTCTTAGCATCCTCTTCGGTAACAAGCTTGGGCTTCTTGACATCGGCCCTATCGAGACCTCCAGCTGCATCTGCGGTTCGCTTACTGGAGGCTGCAGGTGCCCTAACAGGCTTCTTCTTCTGCAGAATCGCAATGAAGAATCCGCCCGTGTCCTGCAGATGAGGGTAGATACGCAGACTGAAAGACCGCAGTTCATCGAGACCGAGCCAGCAAACCGGGAGGGCAGAGTATCAACACATACCAGCGAGTGAGCCCCAGGCTCTCGGCCTCTTCGGGGGAAGGGGGCCAATGCGACTCCAGCATCTTGCTGCTTGCGCGTTGTGACTCGTCCAGGGATTGCACATAATCCTCGTACGTCGCAAACTCGGTGTTGACCTCCCTGCTCACCGTCGGCCTCCAAGAGGTCAGACCCGTGCGGTAGATGAGGCCGGGGAGATGGTTGGACATGTCCACCAGCTCGAAGCCTGCATACAAGAACGTTCCGATGTGCCGAATCGTCATCAACGCCACGCGCTTCTTTGAGGTAATCGCTGACTGAAGCGGACGCACCTGGGATGGACTTGAGCGCGGCGGCGACCACAGCCTCATTCTCAACCGGGTTGATAGAGCACGTCGAGTAGACGATACGCCCGCCCTTTTTCAGCATTCGCATGGCCCGCTGGAGGATTCGAAGCTGCAAGCTAAGCGACCCCGGCGTGTCAGCATGCCATATTACAACCCTATGCTCCGGACGGCCCGACATCAAAATCAAGCATCGCGGAAAGCAGCGTGGACAATGCCTGTCGTTACGGATGGCGGAACGGGGTGTACGCGTACCTGTGCAGTCCATTGCCGTCCATGGGCGACCAATGTTTCCAGATACCGGGGTTCTTCCGCAGCGTCCCGTCGCCGCTGCACGGCACATCGCACAAGATGCGGTCGAAGAGGAGCTGGTACTGCTTCTTGGCGGCGACGCGCGCCTTGGTGTCGGCTGTGAACGTCGTGTGCTCGGACGGGATCTTGATCGCGGGGAAGATCGACGCGTCGAGGTTCGTGACCATCAGCGCGGGCGACGGGAGCCGGGCGGACTGGTGGATGAGCAGGTGCGTGCGCTTGTAGTCGGAGTCGTTCGCAATGAGGAGCCCGGGAGGGATCGAGGAGGAGGTGATCGTGTCGTGTGCGTGCAGGGCTTCGAGCAACTGTGCGGTCTCTGGGGAGGTCAGGGTCTGCTGGATGTATGCGGTACACGAAGACGCACTTTTGATCCAGGTGCGGCACACATGTCCATGACCTGAAAACAGATGCATTGTGAATATAGTTCTCCTAGGGTGTGATGCGATGTCTCCGTGAACGAGGTGCACCGAGAAACATGTCTGCGAGCATGTTTTGACAAAACGGGGTCACTATATGCGACAGCCGATCGTACGGCAACAATTCAGCATGCCTCAGAGTATAATGATAGGTTTTCCAAGGATAACTGGAGTACTACGGCGGGTGGTCCTTCTTACACCGGCATTCTAACCGGATAATTTGCCGTCGGTGTGTTCCATATAAATATCTGCAATATGACTGCGAACTTACTCGGTGATGTGGTTCAACCTCGAGGAAGAGTGGAGGTAACATGCTAACGGCTTCTTGTCGTGAGATGTTTCCCTGTACAGGAATATCCGTGAGTGAAGGATTTAATTCTAACATATCCAAGGGGCACTCCGACTTACAACTTCTGTCTCGAAGACCAAAAAGGAATGGAATTTCTTGAATTCTGGAGACTTTCTGAGCACTTTCTTGGCCACGTTGAATTGCCATGCGAGTCCGTCCGGATACCTGTATCGATATTAAATCTCAACGACAATAGCGATGACGACGCGTGTCGTTAATGTGGACAAACCACGGTATTTGCTGTGGCGGCGACACCGCCTCTCCCTCGAATGCAACACCGCCCAAATGAGGGACATGAACATCCTTGATGGTGTCGTTCAACAGTTGTGCAGCTCTGTGAAGAAATCTCTATGAGCATGAGGTGAAAGTGGAAGATCAGGGTCACTCGCTGGCGACTACCGGCGACGCGGAAGGTGGTTGGCAACGGGTCCCGCATAGCCTGGAGGAATTGATCCCATTCTTGTTCGGGGAGTATGTTTTGGGACTTGTAGTATTTTTCAAGCCGTTCATTATGCATGTGTTCCCGCTCGATGACGTCTGTGCGGGCCCATGCGGGATCGTCGCGACTACCGCTGCCCTTACCCTTCCGGCCCTTTCCCTTCTGTAATGCGGTCAGTATTGGTATTCTTCGTGATTCTCCATCACGTTTCACAAACCTTTCTGGCCATGTCCGCTAGTCGCGGCAAACCTGGTCGAGTGAGTGTTGGCCCCAAGTTCTGAACGTCGACGTCTGAAGATCTCAGGCTGAACCCTGCCCTACACTCTGCGCGCCAAAGAGCGGGGTGATAAAATTATTTATCTTATCAGATAGCACAGGATAACACCTTTGCACGGCGACGCTGGTCATCCAACTCTCCCTCTTACTTTCAATTCTTGAATTCGCCATCGGGCAAATGACCACACCCACTTCGACATGGCTGTCTGGAAGTGTACGACGCTCGAAGGAGATATCCAGGCAACAACAAGATGCCTCGTGGCGAGGGCGGCCATCTCATTATCGCTGCATGCGTGGACGCCGTCCGCCTCGTGCATTCACGACGATGTAAGTCTCCCCGCCATTCGCAGGTTTAGGGCAATGCTATCAGACACCTGCGGATAGCGTGTCTGTTGCGCTGCTGCACGTTCTGGATATGCTGGATATCTTTCCTAGCCTCGTACTCGGTACACGTCGACGCAGCCACGCGAAACCCTCCAGTCTTCACGGTAACTGCCCTCTGTCATGCTCCTTGCCACGCTGCAATCCAGATCGACCCTTTGTCGAGGGCGTGCTCCGTTTACGTCTCCGCTTCCATCTCGGAGCCATACCTCAACGGTGGACGCCTTCTCCGAGTTCTACACTGCGCTCGATCCAGTGGAGGTCCTTCCAAACCCTGGTAGCCAGGATCCAGACCTCGCCTATCGGCGGTTTGCTTTTTCGGTCCCAGTGACGATCTCTCTCACAAGGTCCGCCTCTCCAATCGCGTTTCTTCGCTCTCTGTATACCCGCCGCGCTATATCGTTAGCCGTTCCTGCCTCTCGCGCTTTGCTATGCCCAACGGTTAATTCAAGTATCTTTCTGGCCATCGTCGATCAATAGCCTCCGCTCTGCTGGGCATTGTGGCCTCATATCCGTCCCGCTTCGTCGCATATTATGATCCTCACGCTGCGAATCTCATCGCATAATTGCAGGTCCACGAGCCCAACGAGCGTCCCAAGGAACTATCCAGGCAGGGTAACTCCGTGCCGTACATTGTAAGTGCACGATCCCACCAGCATGAACAGATCGCGATGAGTGCCACACTGCCATGTCTCATACAGCCGCAGCGCCCCCATTATGGGCCCGCGAGAGCCGTGATAGTTCGTGCTCCTAGTAACACGACCAACATGCGGAGAACACGATGCCTGGCTTCCTTTCTTCCCGAAGCGCGCGATCCCTTCCCGGAGTTGGTGTAGTCTTCATCTTTCCCTCCCATATAAACAGGTCATCCAACCTTCCGCAGACACACTCCTCAGCTTTCCGTTTCTTTTTCCATCTGCCCTTCTACTGCACTTGCACTTTTCTACTTGACAACCCCCGCACGACACTGCCATGGCCTACCCACACCCTCAATCCCCCGCCACGACTATCTCCTCTCTATCTCACGACGACCGACGCACCATCTTCGACTACATTCCGCCCGACTGCAAAGTTATCGCAGCCGCACCCGCTCGCATTTACCACTCCTCTTTCGGCGCTGCCGCTGACGACTGGACTTCGACTGGCCTTCGAGGCATGCTCGTCTTTGGCCGCAACCGCATCACCGTCTATCCTGACCGTCCCTTGGGGGTTGGCGAAGGCACGGGCTTCGAGCAAAATTACTGGTTCCGTCTTATCGACCTCGACGCCGGAAAAGGCATCATTTGGTTCCACTCCGTCCCCCAGGAGCTCGACTACCACGCCGACAAGCCGTTCTTCCACACATTCTCAGGCGCGGTACGTCTCCTCCGTCCCAGATCGTCGTGCGCACATTCTTATTCTCATTCTCATCCGCGAACGCCCTGGCGCTCCAGTCGCGGATGTTCGGCTTCCGCTTCGACGAAGACTCTGACGCAGAGAAGTTTCGCAAGCGCGTTACGAGCCGTATCCAGATCACCGGTGCGCTCGCGTCCCATGTATGTACGCGCCCTTTCATTCCTGACCCCATCCTTTCCCCAATCCAAACTGCGTGTCATGCACAGCGCCCCGCATTGCCAAGCCCCAGCCCCAGCCCCAGCCCCGAGCGCAGGCTACGAAGCCGCCAGTCCCAGTCACAGTCCCAGTCGCGGTCGCCTATCCGCCGGCTCCTCATGGCGGTTCTCCACCACCCGCGTACTCCCTCCCTGTCCCCGTCGCCGAGCCGGAGGTCGAGCGCTCGCGCCCGACGCCGCGGAAGCTCGCCCCCGGCATGATCGGCGCCCCGACCGCGGGCACGTTCGTGCACGTCGCCCACGTCGGGCTCGACGCGAACGGCCGCATCGAGAGCACGCCGAATGTCGACCCCGGCTGGACGACGCTCCTGGATGAGCTCCAGGGGTTCGGCGTGACGGAGAAGATGGTCGCGAAGGACTTCAACTTCGTCGAGGGTTTCCTCGCGGGCGCGAAGGCGAGCCTCGTGCAGGAGCTAAACAAGACGACCCCTGCGGCTGGGATCCGACGGTCCCCCACAGGTGCGTACACCCTGCTCTGTGGGTGTTGAGAGTATAGGTGCTGATTGGTGGCGGCAGAGGGTGCGCAGAGGACGCGCTCGATGCGCAGGAAGAACGTCCCGGCATACTTCTAGCTATCTATTCGCATCACAACACCATGCACAGCGACTCGGACTCGGACTCGGACTCGGACTCAGTTTGTTAGGCTATTGTTATTCCCCTCGAGTTTCGTTTCTTCCTATCTCCGCTCGCCATGTTATCCCTGTCTCCGCACCTCAGGCCTCAGGCTCCGTTCGCTCGCTATGTATCAATCATTTCTCTCCGTTTCTGCTCGTTTCTATGCATGCCACACACTGTATCATATCACATTTCCTCTCTCACGGACTCCCGAGCAGGCAGTTGTACTGTACATACTTACTTACCCCAGCATCCCAGTTCCATACTTACTATACTGTACTCGTACCTGTGGCATGCGCTCATGCTCTATCGCTATCGCTACCCCACCTCGCTACTCTCGCACACGCACATCATGTACTGTACGCACGGATCGATATCAATGCATTCGCACAACACGCACTCGGACCCTGTCCCTGACTTGGCAAACATGTATGTGGTAAAAATAAGTACTCTATAGAGTGGCTTCGCATCCACAGCTCGCAGCTTCTGGCAGGACCTTAAACTCTCTTTCTCTCTTCCCAGGATCATGCTGCCCCGCCATGAGGCTCCTCCCGATATGATCCCAGACAAGTTTCACGGGTCGAAGTTAAAGTCAAACCGCCTGAGTTAGTGCCCTCGTTCTCGCGTGCGGGAGGCCTGTCACCGGAGAACCCAGTACTGCTGGCCACGCTGCGGGGGTCGCGAGCTATCCAGACACGGCTTCTCCAGGCTGCCTGCCAGCTAGTGGCCAGCGTCCGCGCTCGAATTGCAATTGGTGGCACTTTGAATGAGTATTCAGTTGCTGCAGCTCTTACTCTGCCAACAAAACACAGGTCCCGCAGCCGGACGGACCCAACAACAGTGGCGACGCTTCCGATAGCAACAATAGGAGCCTCATGCGCACTATGGAGGCTACATCTATATCCTCCTCCTGCTGTGCAAATGATCGACACGGAACGCCTGCGTGCATATTTTTCCTTCTCTATTGAAGTTGTGTTCGTATAAATTGCGCCAGGTTGTTCAAAAGTTGTTATCTAGGTAGTTTAGAACTTGGGTTCTACTTTGGCATCAAGCCGTCAGGCAACGCAGGTAGATTCACCCAGGCCTATTATACGCTGCAGCTGTAATACTAGACAGTTGCCGCGCGGACGCGGCACTAACCTTGGGCACTCCTTTTCAAGCGCGTGCTGATGACGTGCTTTCGTGGGCGCGACATCATTGCCTTTGGCGTTAGGAAACCATCCAGCGGCTCCACTCTCACGACCGGTGCTTACCTGACATCGCCGCGCACAGAAATGAGCCAGATCCAGGACGACACGGAGGAGGGGAATAAAGTCGGTGACAATACTAGTACGGTCCGTCCTTTACGCAGTCTTGTAAGATGCGACAGTGAGACCCATGGGAACGATAAGGCGCTGTCGGAGATCCTGAAGTGCGGATTCTGTCTGCAACGTCTGGAGGAACCGTGCTGGTATGTTCGCTATGGCTACCCGTATGCGCGCGCTGATGCAGTTGGTGAGTCACCAGCTTACAGTGCGGGCACCTATTTTGTAGGGGTTGCTTGCACGAGTATTGCACGCACGTTCTGGAAACTTTCAAGCACGACAATGAAGAGTTCGACGAGCTGATGGGACTACATGTCGCACCGGACATTCGGTTCCGGCTTGACGATCCGGACACGCGTAGGGATGTACGCCGTTTACTTATCTCGCGCATCCGCCGCCAATCGCGTGATAAACCCCTCCCACAATACCCCTGCCCATCGGGTTGCGGTACACTGCAAACTCAGGTTCCGATTCGCATTCATGCACTGGCGGAGGTTATGGAAGTGTTACGTTCAGCCACGAAGGAAGGATTGCCTGAAGCTAAGGGGCCATCATGTTCGTTCTCGCGATTTTTCGAAGTACAGTACACAGATCCACTTGTAGTTTGGCAGTAAACAGAGTAGCGGGTTATGCTACAGGACATTTGGGAATCGGAGGTGATCTTGGATACAAGTGCTACAGGAGTGATTACAGCGTGGGGAACGGAGAAGGAGATAGAACGCGTGTACAGGAAACGTAACAGACCACTGAGTAGGATCTGCGGATGGGTGAGCAGTGTGGTCGATGCGGACGACAGTGCACTCTGCAACGACAATGTCGCCGGGGGATATGGCAGTTGGTGGGACTTGGTGTAAAGAATCGCGAGCAGCTAAGCGATGCGTCGCATCGAAGCAAGGTGGAAACCACTGTAGGCTGTGTAAGTGAGCGCGAAAACGACTGAGCAGAACGAGGCAATTACTGTTTGCGGGAAACCATGAACTTCTAACGGGAGAGTAGGAGAGGGCGGGGTAGGAGGGAGGGACTCTTCGAGAGACGAGAACCGACCTCTGTCGATAATTCGAGCAGCACCTGTGCGGTCCGTATCTCTGAAGAGATCGAGGTCGATAACGGCAGATGACGGACCGTTTTGCGTGATGTCCAGATGGATGCCAGCGAGTGTGCCTGTTGCCCACACCCACATAGGGTGGGCATTCACGGTGAGCCAGGAAATGGTCCTTTCTTTCGGCATCCATGTTCCGGCAGTGGCCGCAGACTGGATGGAGTACCAAGGGTCATCTGGACCGCCTGTGTACGCGAGCAAGGTTATCAACCGCCTGGTCGATGTCAGTGGGTTTGACGGGACTACGGAGAGTTGGGAGAGACGAACGGCATGAAAGCGTTGGGAACCCAAACGTCGCAGCAAACATCATCGGGTGAGAGTACATAGAGGTCGGAGGACGATACGGACATGACGAATAGACGGGGCGAGAGAAGAAGCAATGTATTTCACGCAAACATTTTTACAAGTGCGGTACGCTATTTTTCGACCTAGTTTTAGGAGACGCGATAGAGGTGCGAACGTGGCTCTGATACGTCATAAAATCGTCAGATATGAGTCACCGGAATGGAGGACCCGACGTACTTGGATGCGATGTCTTACACCGCGCGGCGCTTTCCTGCAGCGTGCGAGAATGGGTCAGTCATTTGGATGGCAGGCCGCTTGGAGGAGGTCCGCTGGCCTCCATTTCCAGGAATGAGGACGCGGATGTACTGGATCTCGAAGCAGATGTTGTGCTTCGTGCCGATGTAGTATTCGACGATGGCGAAGCCGGCCAAGACTGTAGCGCCAGCGAGCTCGTCGACATACTTGGACGGCGGAATCAGGTTTGCGTCGATGTCGAACGCAGGCAGAGGATAGGTGGTGTGCGTTTTGATGAGAGCGTCGCGCTGCACTTCGGCGACTTTCTTGACCGGCCAAGTGGCCATCTGATACTCCGGAGGAAGATTGACTGGACGGCAAGTGTGAGCGAGTGGCACCAGGATATACAAGGCGCAATGGCTTCTCACCCGTGGGAGCGACGTCGCTGGTGGCTGACTTCCTCTAAACAGACCAAGGACGGTGAGCACGAACATTCGGGCGATGGGAGAGTGGGACGTGCCTGGAACACCTTGTGGCGGAGGTGGAGGTGGGTGACCGCCATCATGTCGTCCCTGTCAAATCGAAAGCCATGCCACGGCTTTGGGAAATGAGAAAGCATGGCGGAGATGGTGTCGAACCCCGATTGTAGTCTTCGACCAAAATGGGGTAGTCGTTGGGAGGTGCGACAAGGGCGCACGCCAAGGTAGTGTTGACGAACGGGCGGTTGAAGCCACGGGAGTGCTGATCGGGGGGCATCCAGTTGCCGTCGGACTGCAAGAAGCAGCAGTTGGTCGAGATATTGCCGATTATGAACATGTGAGCGAGCTCAGGCGCGGGCGGTTTTGGGTTCATGAACGGAGCGGCCGCGTGGGCGGCGCGAGCTTCCATGGTGGCTACTCCTTTAGCCTTGTCGACGACGATCTCACCGTTCCCGTCTTGGATCCAGGTCACTCGGTCGACCACGGATGGTCCCGATGGAGCGTAGAAGTCACGCTCTAAGGCGACAGCACGGACATTGATGAGTTTGACAGCGAGCTGCGCTGCGCCCGGGGCGAGTGTACCATCCGGCACCGCATACGCAGTGGAAATGGCAGGGTCGTCCATGAAGCATGGGTTGACGGCTGGAAAGGGATCGGCGCCACAGGCAGACACTACAGGAGGGGCTGCAGGAAAGGCAATGTGGTGAGCGTTCGCGCTGGCGACTGCTTGAGCGTCGAGAGTGACGGGGAGCGGAGGCGCAACAACAGGCGGGTTGCTGCCCGAAGGCTGTCCAACAGGAGCAACAGGGATGATGATGGCCGGCTGAGTCGCTGGAACGGTGATGGCTGGCAGAGCCGCTGTCGTAGTGACCGTCGGCTCGGTCCCAGCAGCCGCAGCAAGAGCGATCGCTGGCTGAGTGGATGCGATCGTAGGTTGCTGAGCGCCTGCAACGCTGACAGTCGGTTCAGTGACTGCAACGGGGAGGGCAGGCTGAGCGGATGCGACCATAGTGGGCTGAGTGGCGGTGGGGAGAGTGGCTGCTGGTGAAGTCGCTGTTACAGCGACGATAGGCTGAACGGCGGCACACTCGGTTAAAGTCGTGACGATAGCAGCCGTGGTGGGACGGGCAGGGATGGCAGGCGCAGTGACAGCAGGAATCGTGGTCGTGGACGGGACGATAGAGGGCGTGCTTGTGTCGCACTGCGTCGGGACGTTCACGGGTGCATCGTGATCGTCGGAGGTAGGCGGTTTACCACGCTGGAAAGACAGGCAAATTAGAAAGACGGTGCAGCACATTCTCGTATGCCGTGCGTACCTTAGCAGAGGAAGTGTGGGAATCGTTGACGACCAGGGGGACCGCAGTGGTAGTGTTGGATTCCTGCGAAAGCTTCGTCAGGGTCAAGAATGGCGTGGTGCGAATGAATGTGCTTACCGAGGATTCTCCCTTCTTGGCACGCGTTGTAGTGGGCATAGTAAGTGAAGTTGTGTCGCTTGGGGTTGGATGAGAAGAGAAAGGGACTGGGCGGTGGGAGAAAGCCGTTCAGGCCTTATAAGGCAGAAAAAACATTGGCGTGAAGGGTGTTCGCCTGAGTCCACGACTGGCAGGTGGGGCCTTACTGCTGCTTACTACTTTTGGGTAAACAGTGTCAGTCATGCCGATCGAGAACGTCGCACTTAGGAGGCTGATGAAACAAACACCAAAATATGTGACTGCATGTGAATGCAAATGTGAGCGGCATGTCAGCGGCACGTGAGCGGCATTTAGTGGACGTCGATGAAGGATAGTTGCAAGATTCACTGAACACCCGTCACTGACCTCTTCGACACCCTCACTTATGGGCGACAATAACGGCGACAACTTCGATGGACTGTCTAAGATGGACCTTCTGGACGCCGCTAGAGGTCGTGTACCTGTCAGTCGGGAGCTTCGTCGGAACAAGCAAGGCCTGTTACAGCACCTGTTGTCGACTGGAGATGAGTTTGTGTTCGCAAGCCTGCGGGACCGAAAGCGTATCCGAGAGGCAAACGATGACCACGGTCGACGCACTCGTCGGTGCACCGATGCCGGTGCAACAGTGCAGGAGGAAAGTTCCCGTCGGCCCGGAGTTGTAGAAGGTGTTCCTCGGGACTCCGAGCGTTACCTTGAGGTCGCTAACCAGGAGGAGGTCGACCGCTGCTACCGAGACTTCTACAATGCAACCTCTGGTGCACAAGTGCGCACCGCGGTCTGTGGTGTCTGTGCGCGGCGGCTTCTGGAGCAGGCTGAGGCAGTCCAGGAAGTCACACTCGCGACCATCACGAACCGTGGACGACTACGGCCTACGGTTGCCCATCCCGCCCATGACCTATACGATGGTTGTTTGCTCGAACCAGCCGGCGTTCATATGACAGGCGAGTCGATAGTGGTGAACGTTTGCCGCACCTGCCGCGACGACCTCGAGCGTTCAGGACGGGAAGGCCCACCGCGGTTGTCACTGGCGAACAACTTATGGATTGGCCGCATCCCGCTTGAGCTCTTGGAGCTCACAGTGCCAGAGCAGGTGCTTGTCAAGCTACTGTTGGTTGAGCTTTCGAGCTGATGGTGCTAGAACAGGTGCTTGTCGCGCGGCTCTTCCCACGCGTTTTCGTTTTCAAGCTGTTTCTCAAAGGGGGTTATCATCCCGATGTGGACACTCTTCAGCGTGCCATGCGCGGTACAGTGACGACGTATGAGATGAACATTCAAGACATGGTTTCCATGATCAGCGGAGACCTCTTGCCACAGAAGCCTGCGATGCTGGCGTCGGTAATAACGATCACTTTCGTCGGCGTTGGACCTCTGCCGAAGAAGTGGTTGAGAAGGACATTTCGTGTCCGGAGGCGGGTCGTAGCGCGAGCATTGGAGATCATGCGTTCGCAGCAACGTCACTACCACGGTGTACAGATCAGTACGGATCAGCTGAACGCTCTTCCAGAGGACGACGTACCAGATGAACTCATGCAAATTATCCGCCAATGCAACGATCCTGGGCTCGCTGCACAGGAAAGCGAAGGGTACGTTCCTAACGATGAAGAAGATGCGATCCATGAGGACCGACCAGGTAAGCAAGATTTTGAGAGCAAGCACAGGGCTTGGGAGGCCGCCGACGCTGACGTACATGGAAACAGGTAGTCAAGATCAAGTCGCAGGAGATTTGGACATTGACATAGAAGAAGACCGTCGAGGTGAGAGCCACTAGAATGTGCGTCGATATATCAATGGATTCACATGGCGCGATAGATCCGGACGTCATTCCCATGCACGCTGCCGGTGCGGTCGACATGGACTTGACCAAGTTGACCGCAAATGATCTCATGCTGTGGGGGCTTTCCAACTTGTGGAAGGCCGGGAAGGAAGGTGGATATGCCGCTCGTCATGGCCGCACGCCGGTGAACGATTTCGGTCGGCCGCGGACATCCGGATCGGAGTCTAACAGTGTACCGGTCGAGGGGAATCTGTTCGAGCGTGCATTCCCATGCCTCTTCCCCTACGGTGTGGGCGGCATCGAAGGTGATCAAGTGGTACCTGTCGACTTTTGCGAGCACGTTCAGTGGGCTCTCCAGTACCACGACAGACGTTTCAGCACTCACGAAACATTTCCTTTTGTCGCATTCGGCATTCACCAACGGAGGCAGGCTCTAGGATCGGCTCGAGTGCAAATGCGTCGGCGCACATTTCAGAGTGAAGCCGCTATTCTGTCGACCATCACCGAGGACAGGATGCGAACCGCGCAGGAGCAGGAGGGTGCTGGACAGGCCATAATGGATCAAGGCATTGCTCTTCTAAAGCGTCTGGTGCATGGCGCCTCTGGTCGCGTGCAGGGAACGGACACATCACGGTATAACGTTCGAGGGCAAATTTGGTCGACGTGCCTTGCCTGTGGTCCGCCATCACTGTGGATCACGATCAATCCGAGCGACACCCACGACCCTATTGCTCAAGTTTTTGCTGGTGCACAGATCGACATGGACGCCTTCGATGCTACTATGGGGCCGTGCATGGATGCACGAACGCGCGCGATCGCTCGCGACCCTTTTGCCGCAGCCAAGTTCTTCCATTTCCTCATCGACATCATCCTTGGAACTCTATTCCAAATCAAGTCGACCAACTATTCAGTAAAAGCGAACACCGGGGTCTTTGGGCGGGCAACTGCTTACGTAGGTTCTGTAGAGTCGCAAGGTCGGGGCACGCTCCATCTGCACATGCTATTGTGGCTGGCGAACACACCGACTTCGGAAGAGCTCCATCAAATGTTGAAGACAGACGGCTTTCGAGCGCGAGTGGTCGCATTTATTCAAGCGAACCTTCGAGCGTACCTTCCGGGCCTAGAGTCAGCTCAGTCAGTGCGGGCCATCCCTAAGGAGAAGGGGATACCGTACAGCCGACCTCCCAACCCTGACTCACCAACTTATCGGAGCGATTTGCAGGACATGGAGCTCCGAGTTGCACGCGCTCAGCAGGTGCACACATGCAAGGAACGACAATGCATCCGGTATGACAAACACGGAGTTCGTTTTTGCAAGCGCCGCGCACCATTTGAGAGGGCCGAGGAGGACTACGTAACAGCGTCGGGACGCTGGTCTCAGAAGCGGCTCTATCGATACGTCAACGGCTGGATACCTGCGATATTGGTGAATGGAAGATGCAACAACGATGGCAAATTGCTCACCAATGGCGAGGACACAAAGAACATCACGTTCTACGTGTCGTCATACACTGGCAAGAAGCAGGGGAAGAACTACAATCTATCAGCGGTCATGGCTGACGCATTCGCCTACCATGAAGCGCACCCAAATCCCAACTACGTACGCGACCTCCGTGAGCAGCAGAGATTGTTGCTCTTCCGACTTGTGAACGCTGTCAATCGCGAGCAAGAGCTTGCGGCACCAATGGTGATCTCGTATCTGATGGGATGGGGAGATGTGAAGACATCACATTCATATGTACCGCTCTACTGGACGTCATTCATGGGGCGACTCTGTCAGGCATTTCCAGAGCTTCAGGCAAGATCGCGGTGAGCAAGGCCCAAGTGTGATCAGTGACCATCTTACTCACAAGTTGCAACGACTATAGGCTCGCACGCGCAGCGCAAGGTGATGCAGAACGAGATGATGAGGTGTCAAGTCGTGTTCTGGAGCAAGAGGCGTTGGCGGATGATGAGGAAGCGAGTCACGCTGAGGTAGGTTCAGTACGATATCCAAAGCACAGCAAAGGTATGCTCACTCGCGACTACGTAGGATGGAAACGAAACAGTCACTTTGGAGCTTGGAGCTGGCGGAGTGATCATCGCCAAGTGCCAGGTGACCGATTACATGTTCCGCGGCCAGGAGCTGGACGACTACAGTTTGTTTTCATTTGTGCGGGACACATACGAAATGCGGATGCCGACGGCCAACTTGGCAACAACAGCCCCTGCAACAGAAGATGGTGAGCGAAGGGCAGGTCGTCCAAAGAACCTCCGGTCGCGCTACCTGGACCAGGACCCCAATGCACAATCACGGCACCGCGTCGTTCGCACAGCCCATCACAACACACTCGTCAACGTCATCGGTCGCTGGTTTCCTCGCAGCGATGATGAGGAGTTGTACGACAAATACTGCGCGTCGATGTTAATGCTGCTGAAGCCGTGGAGGAACTTGTCTTCAGACCTGAAATCTTCTGGTTGTTCTTGGTCAAGCGCATTCGACATGTTTGCGGGAGAAGCATCGGCGAGTGACTGTGTGGTGTTATCGGGAGCACAATACTTCTACGAGTGCGCTTCCGCGGCAGACGCTGATCGCGGGCAGGACCAACATTCTGGAGATACCACCGCTCAGGCTATGGTGGACAGACATGAAGAAGACGCCATGGACGTGGATGGAGATTGGGAGCACTCACACGATCACGATGAGGAGGAGGATGAGGACGACATGGACTACAACGAGGGTGGACTGCAAGCGCTGAAGATGATGCAGACCAGCCTTCCAGAGCGGCAGAATGCGCTGGCAGCTCTTGCAGCTGCCCGGTTGGCAGGTTACTTTCCGGAGACACAGCAAAATGTGTGGGAGACCTCTGGCGCTGGACCGACCACGGTTGCGAGCGACGCACACTTTGAGAAGCTGGATGCCTGGAAGGATCGAATGGACGCAGAGGTTCGAGATAATCTGCAAGCAGAAGACGCGCCAGTCGCAAGGGGCACTGAAAATGAGGATGGATCAATATCGGTGCTGACGAATAGACAGCATGACAACGGACCTTCTGTACGGTACGGTGAACTAGTCGTACGTTGCACAGTATCAATGGTGCTAACCCTCCTCTAGGTATGACACGTTGGACGCTCCTATAGCTGAACGCGCGCTGGATCCAGTGGCTGTCGACGAACTCCGAGCAGCACAGTTCCGAGCCTACGATATCCTCCGTTGGCATCTTGAGCAAACACTGGATGGCGAGGACGTACCTCCGCTGCACATAATCATCTACGGCGAGGGGGGGACAGGAAAGTCTCGGGTCATCCAGACCGTCACACAGTTGTTCAGGAGCCTCCGGTCCGAGTTTCTCCTTGTGAAGGCGGCGTACACTGGCATAGCAGCCTCGCTTATCGATGGGAAGACCACGCACGTCATCGCGCGCATCAAGGTCAGCCGCGATAGCAAGCTGTCTGACGAGGCGAAGCGCGCTTTGCAGGCGATGTGGCGAAGGAAGCGGTATCTGGTCCTGGACGAATACTCAATGCTGGCCAAAACGCTGTTCACGATACTGTCTCGCAACGTTGGAATCGCGGTGGAGGGGTGCGGTCTAGACAGCGATGCCCCATTCGGTGGCATCAGCGTCATTCTGTGCGGTGATCTGCATCAGTTCCCCCCAGTCGCATGTTCGCCGCGAGATGCACTGTACCGACCAGCTGATCCTGCGAGGGACACTGTCGAGCAGGCAGTGGGTCGCCGACTGTACGAGATGTTCGACAAGGTTGTCATCTTGGACGAGCAGATGCGAGTCACAGATGACGAGTGGAGTCTGTTTTTGAAGAGTCTCCGCGCCGGTGAGGTGACGTTGGAACAGGTGCGTGCTGCATTGTATGCTCTGTCTGTCGAGATTCAGACTGGATTGCATATGTAAATACTCACCGACTTCTGGCCAGGTTGAGATGCTGCGAGGTCTTGTACTGTCGAGCGCAAATCGCGAGGAGATGTCGACGGAGAAGTGGACGAACGCTTGTCTGGTCACACCGCGACATGCTGTTCGAAAGGAATGGAACAACGCCGGACTTCGCAGATTCTGTGCAGAGAAGAAGGAGAGGGTGTTCATCATCGCCGCAGAGGACAGGATGAGTGGAGTGCCACTCACGATGAAGGAGAAGTTCGCTCTCGCAGGGAAGATGAAGACACAACATCAGCGGAGGAAGAAGGACCTTCCTGACGAGATCGAGATTGCGCGCGGAATGAAGGTCATGGTAACAAGCAACCTCAACACTGACCTGGACATTGCGAATGGTGCACGTGGAGAAGTGGTCGACATCATCCTCCATCCGCAAGAGCCCAAGTTCCCTGACCACCCAATCGTGAAACTGAAGTTCATGCCGGCGTACATCCTTGTCAAACTTGATCGCACAAAGGCTTCCAGGTTGCCCGGACTGGACCAAGGAGTGATCCCCGTCGAACCTATGACAGTGTCAACAATGATCAAAAACCCTCATCCACGGAAGGGCCCGGCACAACGAACCGTTCGACGCAAGCAGTTTCCCATCACTGCTGCATATGGGTTCACAGACTACAGGTCGCAGGGCCAAACAATCCCTGTGGTCATCGTTGATATCAAGAAACCTCCTCCTCCGGGACAACTCTCCCTATTCAACCTCTACGTGGCACTGTCTCGCAGCCATGGCCGCAATACGATACGAATCCTTCGCGAGTTTGAGCCTGAGCTGTTGCTGCAAAAGCACGAACCAGCTTTGTTAGAGGAAGACGAGCGGTTGAAGAAGCTGAATGACGAGACGAAGAGGTGGTGGGAGTCACTGGGAAGAGGACAGCGATGAAGGGTTGCAGTTGGCAGGTCAGAGATGTGATGTCATTAGTCTAAACGCTCATCTGCACGCTCGTCTGCATCGGCGGCGCCCTCGTAGTCGGGTTTCGGGCCTCGAAGGGGGGCTATGATAGAGTAATTATAGAATATGTGAGGCTATGGGAAACTATGGAACATCGGGGTGCATTCGGGTAGTAAAAGGGAGAGGGCAAGGAGCTGTACTGGGTGACCAACTATTCGCACGTGTAAGACGTAAGGGCGTATGGTATAGTTCGCAATCGTCAGTGAATTTCAAAGTCCAAGTCATATCAATACGTAGCGGTGGTTGTTCGGCTCGTGAAAGTGGATCCGTGAGCGCCATAAAGGATCCTGCATCCGTAATATGTCGGAGCCGGGCTGGACAAAGAAAGCGATCATGATAACATGAAGGGTGGCCATAGGCGCGGCGTATGGAAGGAAGCCATGCTGATGGGTGAAAAGCGAACGAAAAATGGAGGGAACGCAAGGACTGAAGGATAGATCTGGTTTTAGTAATATGGTAATCAAACGAGGACTGGACAACAAGTGCACGGCATTTTGCTGTTAGAAGAGGGTAGAGACTACCACGAACGAATGGTGATGCGTAATTCATGAAGATTGTGGATGTGAACTGTGTAAGAATTCGGAGTGGGTTCTCTTGACGTGTGAAGGAGAAAGTGATTTTGGTGGTTGCGCGCCCAGCAATGGTGATGTCCGCTGCGAGAGGATGCGCGATATCGTGGCGCGACTCCTGAAATCTGGGAAAGGTTATAGCGAAGGCCTTGGCAACGTCGTAATCTTCATAAGGGAGGGCGATGTTTATCGTTTCGGGTAAGAGAGATAAATCACGTAGGATGATTGCGAGAGCGCTGAGGCCAACGATGAACGAATTTGTTTGTTTTAAGAACCGGAGGAGAGGGATTGGATCTGCATAGTGAGATAAACATGTCTCCAAGTCGCGGTCGAGGACGCCCCGGGCGATGTCGTAAAAGCGGTGGGATGCATTTCTCCAGTTGATGAGCGAGAAAGTGTCCAGCATAGATACAATGTGGAGGAGGATTTCGGTTGGCATGCTAGACAGAAATGAGAACTGGCCAAATTTATCAATATTCGTGAGCGCGTACTACTGCTGCATCACGATGAAGGGTGTAGGAGCGTGTTGTAGGAGGGCGTTGTCGAGGATGAGTGAATAGGAGAAGGGACTCGTGTAGGAGGGTCTGAACTGCCTGACATCAGCACCCTATTTGCTTTGGGACGTGTCGGTGCGAAGCTACTCCATTGCATTGCCGGCTTGTGCCGTAAGAACTGCGTACTGTGCCGTAGGAACTGCGTATCGCATCCTGTCTTCGCGTCCTTGCATCCTCGTGTCCCATCTACCTGTACATATACATCTCCTTCCTGCGTCTTGACCCGTCCGCAAACCTCTGGTCCACACGGGAAGGCTGGTCGCCCAGGCACTTCACCCTCGCGACCAGAACACGCGCCCCGACTTGTGCCCACACGCGCGCCGAAAGGCAACCCCGAGCTCGGCGCGAAGCTTGCGAGTCTGGTCGATCTCATATTGATCATTGCGCTCGCAGAGGAGCGCAAGAAGGCAAAGGCCGCGGATGCAGACCGAGCGAAGAAGCGCGCGAACGTCGGGGGCAGTGGCCTGCGGATAGTGGTTGACGATCGGCGGTTGGGGCGGTTGGGGCGGTTGATGATCGGAGGTTGACGATCGGCGGTTGTACAGGAGCCAGCAGGATGCGTTGCGAAGTCCGATGGCATGGCGCATGGGTAGAGAGGGGAGACACACCGAGGATCCGTGCACCGGACGAAGGCCGTCGACGAGTAGACTAAGGAGGAGAGCGTGTCTGTCCCGCACACCTGCCACCGCAAGGACACGAGCAAACCCCAGGACTAGTTGCTGACGAAGTCGTATGTCACCCCGCAGCAGTAGATGGGTGAGTCTTGCGACGTGTTCATTTCGATGCTATCACGCGCGGCGACGTCGGAGGAGAAGACGAGCTTCTGGATCATCCAGTGGATCATGGTCTCTGTCGCAGTGGGGCTTCCTATTGTTAATCGCCTGAGTACAAGTAGAACTTGGAGACCAAGAAGAATAAGCGTACTCCTGGCATCAGAGTCTTGGACGGGTTGCTGATAAACCCTGGGTGTGCGTTACAGCCTCTGCCACTGCACGCATATCGTCAGTTAATGGAGGATGTCTTGGTGGGCGGATAGAGTGCGGATCGCGCTTGTGACTCGGCTTCGCCCTTGTCACCAGATATTTAGGCTTCATGTATCCAGTTATCCTCGAAACTCGACGCAGGCAGTTCTTGATGAAACGAGTCTTCAAGTTCTTCTCCAACTTCGCATGCCGATTCCGATAGAAAGAGGAAATGCCTGGATCGTTTTCACAAAGCAAAATTCTAAGTAGAAAGATGAGTGATGGAAAGTTTTCGAAGTGGGAATGAGCAAGAGTGCTGCGCACATTTCGCCTCCACCTTGACGAGGCTCTATTCGAGCCATCCCGCAGAAGTCCATAGGGCCGACAGTATAAAAGTTGCCATGACAAATCTTGTACGTGAGCGTGGATATGGAACGGTAGTGTGCGGTCATTAGTCTGAGGTGGGGTTCCACTTTGACTGTCGACCGAGGCCTAGACGATCGGGCGAGTGGTCAGAAAAGCAATGCAAATAGGCTAAAATAAAGAGGCGGCAATACATGGGAAAGACGGTCCACGCTTGATATGTGTGAAACTTTTGCTTCTTCTCTCGCCGCTTTCCCTTTGTTACAGATGGCAATTGATGATGTTTCGCATCGGGTTCCTGCCCCTCAATGAAACCCGCGTTGGGGGACGTGACGAACTTGTACATAGTTGTCGTGAGCTTGCGCTGTCGAGTAAGAGGAAAGATCTCATCGTCAATGAGAACGAGATCGCGATAGAACTGCGGCTTGAGGTGAGTTCCCTGCAACATATCTAAAAGCCGCATTAGCACATTCCAATTAGCACATTCCGATTACGAAAATAGAAGACTTACGCCCAGCGCAAAACTGAGTTGCTGGATCGTTTGGATTCACGGACCACGGACACTTCCAGAGACTAGCGAGCGTGGACCACTCATGCTTGCCAAAGATCAGATGGCCAAGGTTGTCCGGTAGGCGGAGGGCGCACTCCATATAGAGAGGATCGAATGCATCAAACAGAATTGGCAAGTGAGCCTACACGAGCTGCTGTGAACGAGGATGCAGACTCGGATGAGAAGGGCTATATTAACTCACTTGGCAGCGTTGCATGCTATCCTCAATCAAGGACGCCATTCGGTTGGTAGTATGGCAGATGTCCTTTCCGTAAACGCGGAGAGATGACTTGAAGTAGAGCCGATCGCGACGTTCGACTGCAAGTGTAAATCCCTTTTCGTCGCGAAAGCTGCCACGAAAGAAGCGAGTACCAGAGGGCCACATGCGGTGCTCCATATACAACGCGAGGGCTCGATAAGCCATCATGAACCGCGCGAATCGTGAAGGGCATAGGAACAGCTGCGCTACAGTCAGATTGAGTGGGAGACCTTTTATGAAGGTGAGCGTCATTCGACTAGTTTTCAGAGAAAAGACGGCTCTCACCGCCGATGTGAGACACTTCTGACAATGTGTAGACACCAAGACCAGGGAAGCAATTGGAATCTTTGGCGGAGAGAAAAGCTGATTTCTCCACTTGCGATGCTGATAGAGATGACAGCCAGTGGCAAACGCCGGACAAAAAGCCGCGCCAATCGTTGAGTACGTCGCGGACATGCGCTCTCGGCAATGCGGAATGCTCTGTCGCCCAGTAAACCTGATGGAACGAATACATCGATATGTTGCAGCCTTTCACGTAACAGCGAGCACTCACGTGAAATAGCATATCCTTGGTCAAGAACGCCACCACATGGGTCTCCAACTGGAAAGCAATCGCAACTCTGAAACCGCGCCTGTTTTTCTGTGGGACGGAATCGACATGCATTGGAGGAATCAAGATCCATTGTTTATAGCGACAACTCACCAGCATCGGGACTTTGCATATCCTGCCGAACCAATCCTCGACTGTATAGAACTGCACAGAGGTGTGAAGTTGCAGTTTGATCTGAGGGAGATTTTTCACACTGCTTTAGCCATGTAGTCGACAGTGCGTACCTCCACAAATAGTTCAGCACCTGTGTCATCGACAAACTTCAGCGTCGAGCACTCCGGATTGAAGAGAGACTCCTCCAGTGCGTAGGAATGGTTCTGCATGGAGGACAGATGGTGCATGGGAAACAAAAACCAAGGGTCCTGCATCCCATCTTCTAGGTCAGAGCGTTCGGCCGCTATATCCACGTCGGTCAAGTCATCATCTTCATTATCGGTCAAGTTAGGATGTTGGCGATGAGGGTGAGATGCTGAGGTTTTACGTTGTCCATGTTGGCCACGGGTAAGGTTGTTGTGGGGGCCGAGGACGAACACGAGAGCTTGTCGACCACGGGAATCTGTTGAGTGCGGAACTTCGTGGTCAACATGGTCAGCCCAAATATTGCAGAGCCGCCTATCACAGCGCTTCGTCCGTTCAAGTGTTGATGTTGAACGTAGATTTCTGTTCGCTCGGGCATACTGATGGTCAGGGGAGAGAGTGCGTTCTGAGTGAAAGCTGAGCATATGTGAATGACATCATACCTTTGCGTGGCTCAAAATGTACACAAACAACTCGCAGGAGAACGGTTGGGGGAGGAGATTGCGAATAACGAAGTGAGAGCTCTTACAAGTCACAAAGCTGTGAGGATGTTTTCGGCATTGTGACTATCGCCGTTGGTGTTTTGGCAAAGTACCGACAGGCGTTGGCATCTTCGCAGGCGTAGGTGTGGTCGGATGACGTCAGCAATGCCTTATTTGTCATGGTCGACCGACTTGATTTGTCCGGGTGGTTTGCACACCACTCCTCCACCGACGTCAGCCTCCCTTCTCTTCTCTGTGACAACATCTATCTGCACCCTGGGGCTCGCGCTCACGTCCATGATACTCACCCTCTACTTCCTCCACCTCGTCGTCCACGGCATCCCGCGCAGCGGCGGCGTAGTGAGCGTATACATCCCGCTCGGGCCCATCGGCCAGGGCGACTACACCATCCTCCTCCTCGGGTCGGGCTACAACGCCATCCTCAGCGTGGCGGCGCTGGCCGTCGCCCTGGTCCTCTGGGCGGTCGGCATGCTGTGGCTGCTCTACGGCCTCATGGCGACGGCCGACGTGCTCTTGCACGACCACGTCCATTTCAAGCTGGCGTTCTGGAGCCTTCTCTTCCCAAACGTGAGTACTACCAGTCCGACACAGTCCGTGCGCGCGCACACGTTCCGAGTCCACCACTGGCACGGGACCTGCCACCACCACCACCACCGCGGACCCTGACATATATATGTGTAATATGACAGGGCGTGTACGCAAACCTGACCATCGAGCTCTATCGGGCGACGGACGGGGCGTTCTTCCGCGTGTGGGGGACGATCTACGCGTGCGCGACGCTGCTGGTGTGGGTGTGGGTGTTCGTGCGGACGTGCACGCTGGTGTACAACGGCGCCATGTTCCGTGCGCCGTGCATCGACGACATTGACATCCACGCAGCCACGATCGAGAAGGACGCCAAGGCGGGGAGGATGGAGGGTTGGAGGGAGGGCGGATCGAACTCGATGCGCAGAGGGAGAGGGAGCTCGAGAGCGGTGGCACGGTGAGTTCTGGGAGACGGACGATGGTGTAGGGCGGTTTTTACTTGCGGGTGGTAGAGACATGACGGGAAACGGTGCTGCGTGCACTGTATTATAGAGCAGCCGATTATAGTCACTCCTCGGAGGAGTCTCTGCGCGGATAAGTGTAAGCAGCAGCTGCCACGATTTCAGCCTTGTATCCGTTGCTCACACACGAGGGCCGACGGTCATCCCACTGTTCCCGGGCCTCGTCCCCTTCCCCGCGCCGCACGCCGAGCTGTGTTGCTCACATGCGCCAACCGCCCCCGCAAGCTCGACACCAAAGAGGACCGTCCACCTCTCCTGCCTGCGTCGCCTCGAGATCGAAGACATACCCGCGTACATCCCCCTGTTCCTCTCGCGCCTGTACATCCCCCTGGCCCTCTCGCGCGTCGTCTTGCCGGACCACCGCCCTCGTGCTCGAGGGCCGACGGCCATTCCACTGTTCCCAGGCCTCGTCCCCCAGTACCACACCAACCGTGGGAAGTTCACCTTCGACGCGCTCACCAGCTCGCGGAGATCTTCAACCTCAGCTCCCTGTTCGGTGTCCATGCTCACCCAGTAAGTCCCCCCCTGTCCCACCAGCATAGATCCTGACGTCACTTGCTCCCTCCCCTCCTTGAATGCGCGCTCGCCAGCGTGCCTTACCCGTCGAACAACTCGCTCCTCACCCTTTTCGGCGAGGCCATGACCTACTCGCTCACCGGCAACAACACGCGTGGGTCCGTCCCGAACATCATCATCACCAACATGCGCGGGTCCGTCCCGAACATCATCATCACCAACTCAGGCTGGGGCCGTTCACCCTTCGCGGACGCGTTCGTCTACATCCCGAACGTCACCCTCTCCGTCGCGCTCATCATTCTCGCCTTCTCTCTTTCCTCGGTCTTTGCTACTCCCACCCACCGCCGCCGGAGTGGCCGTTGCAGAGCTCCCACTGTTTCGTCCGCTGTTGCAGAGAGCACTGTCTCGTCCGCGCTCGCCACCAGCACGACTGCCGAGACGAGCACTGCCGTCGCGTCGACCTCCAGCTCCTCCCACCACTCGACGACCACGAGCGCGCAGCCCTCCTCCACTTCGACCAGCTTGCTCAAGAAGCTCTTCCCCGTTGCGCACATCTCGTCCTGGACTACCTCCACCTCGTCCGTTGATGCGCTCCCGCTCAACGACGACACCCTCGGCGTTACAAAGCTGCTGTCTGCCCTCTCGCACAACTACGTGACTGCCCCCGACGGCAAGAAGTCGATGCAGGCCCACTACCCCGAGGGCTCGTACACCTTCGGCCACGAGCCGGAGGGCGGTCTGTCCTTCTACGCCAAGGGCCGGGACAGCTTCGACCTTGACAACGCGAAGGAGGTCACATTCTCGTACTCTGTCCTGTTCGAGGACGACTTCGACTTCAACAAGGGTGGCAACACAGTCATTGCCGTACCGAGCAGTGCCTCGATCCCGGTCGAAGTTTTGTTCCGCTGTTCTCCCTGGCTATCAGGCATCCCATGTCCGGCCGATTCTGACCGAAATTGTTCACAGTCGGCGATAACTCCCGTCGTGCTCCGGCGGCCGTCGCGACGACCGCTGCTTCTCGGCCCGCTTCATGTGGCGCACGGACGGCAATGGCGAGATCTACACCTATCTCCCGCCCGACTACTCCGCCAACCAGGCCGTCTGCGATGTCGCGCCCGAGTCCGATTGCAACGACACGTACCCACGATTGGCCAGCGCGTCCGCCTGAACGACGTCGGCCAGGAGAACGGCGAGCTCGAGCTCTTCGTTGAGGGCAAGAGCATCTTCACCGTCAAGGGTCTCGTCCTCCGCAACTCGAGCTCGGGCAAGTTCCAGGGCATTCAGATGCAGACGTTCTTCGGAGGTGTGTTTTTGCAGCTCCATTTTGGATCGCATTGGTTCTTGCTTGATGAGTTCGATTTAACAGGCTCCGACTCTTCATGGGCGTCCCCCAAGAGCCAAAACACTTGGTTCTCCGACTTCTCGTTCGCCGTCACGGATACGTTCTGAGCTACGCCGCTCTCCACGACACGCGCCGACGAGAGTCTTCCCACCGCGCACGATTCCTCACGTTCTACATGGTCCTTGTCCCGACGCACATCACACACACCGCCCTCGCACCGCACACACACGCATCGATCAACAACACCTCCCCTCGCAATATCCTGGTCTCACATCATCTCGGATCCAGTTCCTGCTTTATATCCCTCCTGCTCGACCGCTTCACCGACAATCGGGACTTAGTGGGGGTGGGGACTCGATGGCGATCGGTGGCGTAGCAGTGCGCTCGGGGAGCAAAGTCATGTAGTCACGTTCAAGTGTTCATGGCCCCAGTTGTAGGAGTAACTTTGATGTATAGGAATCCTAGGAATCGACAGGCTTAAAGTTGTCTGCTTCTGTGTCAACGGATGAATGACGAGCACGTTGACGGGAGTTGACAATTTCCAACATTTGTTGTAATAGTTGCGCAAGGATAGGCGGAGAGAGACGACGGCGACGCAAAACAGCAAAGTGCGAAGGGGGAGGCATGCTTTCGACAGGGAGTGCTGTGGAAGTGAGCTGGTAGTCAGTACGTCCTTATGTTAGTTCGCAGTGAGGAGTGTCGGAGTTAGCTGAAGGGCTTAGGCTTACGTGAGCGGCGGGGTGCAATACTGCGGAGCAATACTGTACGGTGCACAAGGGGTGTCGACATCGAGAGCCGCACTGATTGGCTGGGGCATATGCGACTGCTCCTGCCTCAGACGCACGCATCAGTCATAAGATTTGAGACACCATAGTGCGCAAGGAGCGTCCGAAAAGGCGTTCTGTATCCAGATGTTTGACAGACGTTCTGTATCCAGATGTTTGACAGACTAGTTTAGTTCCATGCAGGGTGACGGACGTAAGCCTACTATTCAAGGCTCTCGTACACACCGACAATCTCGCAGTCGACGGCTATGAGACGTGAATACTTCTCCAATTATGAACAACGCTGTCATATAGAGTGCCTTGCTGATCACGATGTGCAGTATGCCATCCCTGTCGCACTCATTCCTTGCAACCTGATGAATTACTCACAGAGCATTTCATTCCTATATTCAATCGGTTACCCCTGCTTGTCTTGCCATTTTCATCGGTTCTCTCCCAAGTCCTTTAACATGGGGTTTCCGAAGCGGCGACACCGATCTGTTGTACTATGAAGCTCGAGCTTTAACACTATTCATGCCCGCCATGGTGACGCATATGATCTTCGATGAGGTCGACGTGGGACTCCACTTGTTGGAGATGGAGCTCTCACCTCTTATGTTACAAGATGTTCTCGGACTACATTACTTTGCGACACTTGCACATCCTTTCCATCGTATGTATCACAAGATTTATTTTCTTCTATGCCATGCTTACATTGTTTCTCATAGCCACCTTTCCTCATCGGGTGGTTATCTCTTCATTTTTAACCAAGAATGACGAGGTGCGTCTCTCACTCAGTTCTCAGACTCCGGCTGTCATGCTAATAGATCCCAAGTTCGTGATTTCCGACGAAGTGTTTAACGGTGATATCAGTTGGCTAGACGTCTTTGAACATGATTATCTATTAGTAGAATTACAGGTTGTTCGAGTCTTTACCAGCAAGGATACATGGAACTTACAGTACAATTTGGTTACCGCCACTCGACTAGCCACTATGCTGTAGTGAGGGTGTCGTAATTTGGTCACTACTTGAGCCTCCGTTTGGTGCGATACTTGAGCCCTCGTTCGCTGCGACTTCAGCCCTCGTTCAGTGCGACTTCAGCCCCCATTCGGTGGGGACAGTGATGGCGAACGCGGTGTAATACTCGCGCATGCGCTCGATGCCCGTATGCTGATTTGTTTTAGAGCGATAACACTCTCTGTGATATATTCACATGGGGGTTATGCCTAGAACCTCTGAAACAATCATGCTGGGCTGCTCTTCCCCCTCTTCTACACTGCCAGTTCGGCGGGCCCGCGCTCGGGCACCAGCTCGCGCCGCTCTCTGCCACGGACATGGAGCGCTTCGTCGTGGGCATTGTACAGCCTGCAGCAAGGACGCACCTCGAAGGACTCGGCGAGCATGATCGAATCCATGCAACTAGTGCAGAAGTGGGGCCTACACAGGCGTTAAACATGTCAACGTCATCAGTAGTAGCTGAATGAAGCGCAGAACTACCCTCGCGCCTATGGTGCATGTTATGCGTGCTGGCCGCTGCTAGTGCTTCCTAGGTGGAGGGCCTGTACTCACCCCACGATCATCTGGGCCGACCAATGGTGATCTAGCTTGGTACGGGCTGTTTGTACCCCTAACTCCGACCTCCTGGATGACCCCCTGTCTGCGACCTGGACGGAGGGCTGGACTAGTATACTAACCCATAGAATCTGTGGCCTTCAAGTTCCACCTATGAACGCGTGGCACATTGTGTACAATCTTTGGATCTGGAGTCCATGAAGGGGGTGACCATGTTTCGGCGGCAATGCCAATGCTGGAAAGCGTGTATGATGATAGAGAACGCCGTTGTGAACACTAATGGGATGCGCAGTGACACCGCTCAAGGCAAACTCCAGGCAAACTCCAGTTGACGTGTTTCAACTAAGTTGATCAAGGTCCTATTTGGTGTGGTTCCTGATCGCGTTCAGCTGAAAAAAAAACGTGCTCAGCGCCGGCAGAACGAAGAGCAGTACAAAAGCCGGCAGGCATCATCCACGTTCTTTTCAGCTTCACGCTGGTGCACCATCAAATGCCGTTGAAACCTTCCGTAAGATTCATCGCATATTCACAGTCAAGCACTAAAGTGTTTCTAGTTCACAAACACTAGTGTCGTAGTCCGGTACCCTGGAGTCGATCAAGCTCCACAACACAAATTGCCTGTAAGCAAAACTGTTGTACCGCTGTCCGACGTCTATTCTCATTGACAGTTTTCCAGATGACAGTTTTTTCACGCACGGCCATCGGGCAACAGCAGGGGGAAACGAGGCGTAGCATTATGATCGTGGAGAACCAGGCTCGGGGAACTGCCCACGGTCATGGTTTCATACAGCGGTCTAGCACAGTTGTTCGTGCTAAATTGTAACATAGAATTTGTGGTTGAATTTAGAGGAGGACAAATAGCGATGTCGATGCATGTACGCCTGTGCGATGCCTACCTGTGCGATGCCGACTCGCAATGTGTGAGTAACACGAGTGCTGACAGGGCCGGAGGACTGATCTGATCTCTAGTGTATTTCGGGGCTTAGAGCCCTTGACGCACGAGCAGGTGAAGGTCATATTGAAGGACGTGGACACACCGTCCCTACTGCGAGGTTGTCGTAGCGTGTCGTCCGTTTTTGCGCAAGCGGTCGATGCAGAGCTAAGGGACCGAATGAAGGCATTGTTTCATCTGTGAGTTACTTCTATCAGTATCATACGTGCATAGCTGATGGCCTACAGCTTCGCGCGCGACGCGAACGCGATGATGCGTGTCATGCGCGATGCGGAAGCAGTCATTGCAGGATCGGCGGCTTTGTATTTCATCCTCTCGACCCCCACCGGTCTTCGAAACTTCAACATTTTTGCGCCCTTTCGTACCACGGATATCGTCGTTTCTCACCTGCAACAGCAGCAAGGTTACGTGATCATCAATTCCCTCTCCCCTTATGGGGCAGCCCGCGAATCCTCGGACTATTGCATCGACAACCCATCGCATTACATGTCTGGTGTACGCCAGATTACCAATCTCGTGCGCAACGGCATTTCTGTGGATGTGATCGGGAGCGGAACCGGGAGCGAAGGTGACAGTGCGACGTTGCCCCTCGGCTGCCAGTGGTCAACTTTGTTGACCGCATACATCACCCCAGATGGGCTATGCATTCCTTATCCCGAGCTGACGTTTGCGAAGGAAGGCGCATACCACATTCCGCGCATATGCCACCCGTCCCTAGGAGCAGGTACGAATCCAGTGCCGCTCAACAAGTACCTCCAACGCGGGTTCGAATTGTTTGTCCACGGCTGTCCAGACGACCACGGTGATCCTCACAGACCCTGCCACCAGTGGACATGTCCCACTGCAGAGCGGGCATTTGGAGACAAGGGTTGCATGCAGGTGGTGTTCAGCAACAATCGGAACTTAGTGGGGGTGGGGACTCGATGGCGATTTGGTGGCGTAGCAGTGTGCTCGGGGAGCAAAGTCGTGTACTCACGTTCAAGTGTTCATGGCCCCAGTTGTAGGAGTAACTTTGATGTATAGGAATCCTAGGAATCGACAGGCTTACGAATGAAGTATTCACGTCTCATAGCCGTCGACTGCGAGATTGTTGGTGTGTACGAGAGCCTCTAGGCTTACGAATGCGACGTAACTTGCGCGTAGCTGCGAAGTGGGTCGGTGCGCTGTTCTGAGAGTTCCCGAGTTAGGCCGAAACCGGGTGACCTGCGCGCTTGAATTGTCGAGCAGGAGTAACCTTGTACCCAAGGTAATACCATCTATGACGGTCGCAAGTCTATGTATGAAGAGTGGCCCATATATCGCGCGAGAGCGACAAACGGCCTCCTACACACTTTGCGAGAAACTAATCCAAGCTTTCTAAGTGTACGGTCCCTCTATGTCTATGTTCCTGTTCTCGTCTCGTTCGTGTCCTGTCCCGTACTGTATTCCTATGCCGATGCCGCACGCTAGAAGCGACTGATGTCCCGGCCAAAGATCCAATTGAGGAACCTGTGACGAGCCACATGTATAAGCACTACGCCCTACGCACCACCTGTCAGACCACCATGCATATGCGTTACCCACAGTGGAGGTCGGAGACAGAGGCTATCCACCCAGATATCCAACCTCGTGTACGCAGAACCCCTTGCGCCCCAAAACATACGAATAGAACACTCCAAGGAGGGCCCTCCCCAAGGAGCGCGATCGACGTGCAAGGGGGGCACAACTCCAGACACGGAGACACAAGCAAACAAACACTAGCAAGTACTCACCAGTACACTGGGACGAGGATCTTGTTCCGCACGCTCAGCGTCCTGGCCTGCTGGTTCGCGACCTGCGCCGTCGCGGGCAGCGGCTCGTCCTCGACCGTCGCCGCGTCCCCGATCACGAACACGTCCGGATCCGGCTGCGCGGTGTCGCGCATGATGACGTTCAGGTGGCCGTTCGTGCCGATGCTCCTAAGCTCATGAAGTCAGCATCGCAGCTTCTAGAGCCAAGAGATTTGAGAATCGAGATGGGGACATCATGATGCAAAACGCCTACGGCGTTTGGGACCGGTCCGAATCTGAGGGGGATATGATACATTCGCGGGAGAGGGTGGGCATGGGGCGAGGCAAATGTAAGGTACGTAGCCATGCGACGTCAGGATTAGCGCGAGGGTGTGGGGAAGTCGACACATAACGGCGTGCCCAGTGTGGGGGTAATGCGGGGTGCGGGGGAGACTTGGGGAGAAGAGAGGGCGGAGAAGTAGAGGAACTCACCGCTTCGTCCGCTCATCTTTCTTCGCTTCCGTGATCGACTGGATCAACGGGTTGGGCGCCGCGGCGAGGCCGGTGCTTCACACAAGCAACCCAAAGTTCACTAAACACACGCAAAAACACGCGAGAAAACGCGGTGAGGTCAGCTGGGGGAGGCTATGACGCAGGCGGTTGTAGGCGCCGGCCCACCTTCTGCCTCCTCCGTCACAAACATACATCCCTGGAATTGAGCGAAATGCGAGATTAGCACATGTGACGCCTCTTATAACGTTTAGAGTACGTACGAAGCTCTTTCGCGCCTCCTGCAGGTAGAGACTACAACGAGGTTAGCAGACCTAAGGGCAAATTGCCCTCGAGGGTCTCAGACCTCCCTTGCCCACGTGACCTGGTCCTCCCCCGTGACCTGATCCCCCGATTAGGGGCAAATTAGTCATTCCAAGGGTCCGCGCAGCGGCCCGAAAGGTGCCCAGGGTGCGTCGCGCCGAAGGCGCGCTCTCCTCTCCCCGCCACCAACAATACTTCCTCCCCCTCAGTCTTCCTCGCTTTCCGTCGTTTAATTGGCTAACTTTGACGACCACAATCCCGGGACATATCTATCCGCTTCTCGCGGCGGCGCGCGCGCCGCCGCGGCTCTTCCTTCGGCTCGAGTTGGAACACAGGCATGGTGTGTGGCTGCTATTCGGTGTTGCCTCTCGCGTGTCTCAAGTTATCTCGAGTTCTTCCTCCAAGATGTGGTGCACTACCCTAGTACAACCATTCAATAAGTGCATGCATTTTGCGGTTCACTAGGTAAGCTTCTTCCCCAATTCTACGCTGCGGGGGCTCCCTGGCATCACATCTCCTGGCACATCAAATATCTCCCCCGGTTTCTATCCATCCTATATCATTCTTTCTGCATTCTTGAGCTATGATTGTACTCTTTGGTCGTTATATTTCCCGTAATTTCTGTGCATTTGTTTGTTCCCCTGCTGCTTGGGCAATGGAGCTCACTGAAACTGGTACTATGGCGCGTTTTGCGGTGAGCAGTCCTCTGCCAGTTTTGCTCCGTTCATTCTGATTTTGAGCTCGTTTGAAAGGCGAAATTCGCGCCTTTCAGGCGAGCCTAATATCACTGTCTGAAGCCCATTGTGTTACGACATATGACATGTTCTGTGCTCCTCAATTGCTTGACTGTTCTAATACTGTACTGTATCCTCCCCAAGCTCGATTCCTGCAAGAATGAGCTGAAATATATTTTATTCCTTCAAATGCATGCTCGCGTCCCCGGACACCGGCTTCATCAAGTGTCGAAAGCCTTCGCGCGCCATCTCGCAGATCACGCACACTGCGAATGGTCCATTTAGTTGGGCGCTTATATGCGTTTAGGGTTAGGTTTCAATTGGTCGAGGGACCAATCAGGACTAATTTGGTCCCCACCGTTGGAATGGCGTACCTCCCCGATTAGGACCGTTAGGGTTTGGGTTTTGGTTTGGGTTAGGTTCGGTTAGGGTTCAGTTAGGGTTTGGCCTTCGCGTAGGGTTTCACACTGTATAGTACTATCAATTGAGACAGAGACTCGGACAGAGACAGAGACAGAGACAGAGACAGAGACATCGGAGACAGAGAGACAGAGATAGGTTGACGTCGGAGCCTTGCACTGCACACAAGGTCGCTGCCGCAACATGCGGCGCTTCTCGAAATCGAGGACACGTTGAAGAGAAGTTGTTTGCTATTGTAAACGGGGCGCCAACTTTGGAAGACCTTCCCCCAGCAGACATGAGCTACATGCAGGCGGGCGCGTAGCTGAAGGCGCCGATGCAAAGCTAGCCTACCGAGGCATTCGTAAAACAAAGGCCTCAGGTGACTGACCGATAACACACCAAAACCTTGAGAGAGCGGTGAATGATGTCCGAAAGGTGCACCTAGATGTCTCGGTGACGGCTGACCAGATCTGGGAGGCGCTGCGACATCGGGACATGAACGTTAACCGCCAGGTGAGAGACTTCTGGTGGAAACTCATCCACGGGGCACAGCGCGTGGGCCGCTTTTGGGAGAACATCCCGGGATACGAAGATCGGGCACATTGTAAAGTCTGTGGCACGATGGACTCGATGGAGCACATGCTCCTCCAAAGCGAAGCCCCAGGCCGTGAAATGATCTGGAAGCTAGCGGCGTTAGATACGATAGAACGGAAATGTGGGAAACACATTGACCTGACCTTCGGAGTGATTCTCGCATGCGCAGCGCCATGCCTAACCCTCAATGCTTTACTTGGGAAGCGGGCTGCAGGGGCGGATAGGCTGACCCGGATTATCTTGACAGAGTCTTCCCACCTCATATCGACCCTCCGATGCGATTAACGTGTCATACAGTGGGAAGGCGACGAAGGGCGGGTCCACACGGGACCGCACGGTCACATCGTCAGAGCATGGATGAAACAAATCAATGAGCGGATCCGGATGGACCAGTTGTCCACGACGTGGCTCGGAGTCCCAGAGGACGAAGACCGTGACGCCTCCCGTCCGAGTGCCGCTCCGGAGCGCCGGGCCGGGGTCGGCTGATCGTGAGGATGGGCCGCGGGGAGGCCCACACTACTAAGTACTGCATGAGTGTGGCATTCCCTGCTGGGCAACAGCCCAGAACCACAACTTGGGATGGGGCGCGACAGTGTGCGCCTGAGTCACACAAGAAAAGTAAACAGGGCGCCAAGTCACCGTGTGACTCGGCGATCCCCGAAGAGTGCGCGAATCCACAATAAGTACTTGTTCAAAATCGTCCGACTCCATGTCATGATCACTACTCTCACTCACTCCGGTAAGCACTTTCATTCTAATTCTATCAAGTACGTGTGTTACGGTATAGTGAATCTTATTCAGACCTGCCCGCCGCTGTGCACTCCCTTCCATCCGCCTTTTCCGCCTCGAGCCGCTCCTATGTCAAGCGAAGGTTCCCCGGCCTTTGTCCCGGATCCCATCGCCACCCTCCTCCTCGCTATGCAGAAAATCTGGCACTCTCGCCCGGAGAGATCGCTCGATAATCTCCTACATCTCATCGGCAGCAAGTCCTATCGCCTCCTCGACGCCATAGCGACCTTGTGCACTTTCACCCCTGAATGCGATGCCGCCGCCATGATGGGCTCTGAGAAAGACTGCGGTCAACTATATATCTCTGTTAGGCCGCTGCTTCCCCGAGCTACAAGTACTCGTGCAGAAGTTGTTGCCTTCGTGCAGTCGCTTCCCAATACTCCATCCACCCTGCTGGACGCCTCGAAGGACGGTTTTGACATCTCGAAGATGTTGAAGTCCTTGGACACCGCTACTCCCGACCACCAGATCATCATAGCCGTGCAGCCGCGCCTGTCATCCGGTTCTGCGCAAGCGTCGCCGCGAAGGGGATGTTTGGACCTTCTGGCAGCCCTTCCCAAACGCGCCAACCGGAATCAAACGCGAGCTGGCGACACTATCGACCAAACTCAACTATCTCGTCGATGCGGCATCGAGACGTCGACGGGTTCTCTGACGCAGAGCTTCTGCGCCTGTATTACACCACAGACGACGTCCTCGTGTCCACGATGCGCATGCAATCCAGTTTGCCGACCATCGGTGAGGCCGTTCTCTTCGATTCGACAGGCGATTGGAACTGATTCGGGATTTTTGCAGTTTCTTCAGCCATGCTACAACTGGAGAAGCTTCCAAGGGCGGTTCGGTACATGCTTGCTGGAGCGAGGAAGGAGCGGGGCTTGCGCAGCACTTGGGAAATATCCAGTACTCGGATATCCAGTGGATCACTTCACCCGCCTCAGCGTTTCAGCGCGCCCACGAACGGCTTACATTTGCGACAACATCGGCACGGTGGCCAAAGATGTCGAAATTTATCGACCTCTGGGGCCGCTGGTCGAGGAGGCGCCACAGTGCTTCACTGGGTCGGCTGTCTTGCACCCCGAGGCCGCGCTCGGGCTACGTGTGCGAGCACAAGGTGACCATGTCGGGTACATTGGCCTCGTCGCCGATCTGTTATCCTTGTTATATGCTCCTGTGTGCTCTTAACCCACGAGTAGCGGACGAGGATGTGGTTGATGTCAGCAAGTGCAGCTTCCGCATCCCTCTCCCCTGGTGTCCACCTCCTATGGACAGCAATGTCCTAAAGAGGTTCAGAGATCTTCTGGTGGAAGACTACGTAACGATCCTTGGGCAGGAGAGGGCGAGATATCTTCAGTATCAATATGATCTGGTAAGCTCTATTCTCGCGTCTAATCATGTTTTTTCCTGACGCGCATTGAAAGGGGTTGACCTCCGCATAAATCGCACACAAGTATTTTTGTGATCTTCGGAGAGTCGCAATGCGTTGGTGTCCACGTTTATATCACACGTACATGTCTGTCGCCTGTTTGAGTAGTGTCGATCAAATACAGATACGAGCTATACAGATACGAATATTAATCCACGTAAGGCAGAATTCCATGGCGTTCTCCGGGGCCATGAGCGTTCTCCGGGGCCATGAGTCCGTAGCCGGCACCATCGGAGTGGCCGCCACCAGCATACGTCTCTACCAGCTCGCTTTGAAAGAGCTGCGAGCCTACCTAGAGGAACGCTACCAGGAAACCCAGACCCGTCGCGTTCAAGAGGAAGCCTGCCCATGGTGGTCGCACAACAATGTATGGCCGTTGCGTAGCCCGGTGGATGAGGAAATTGCCAAAGCGTGTCGTGGCAATGCTGGCTGGATCGCACGAAGTGTGAGCACGTAGGAGAAGCGGGGGCAAAAAAGGTCGGAAGCGCACCGTGCGCACGAAGAGTCTGCGAAAAGGATGGCGAGGGAGGTGGCACTGCGCGCGCCCTACTACAAGAAAAATATTTGGATCCGCCTGGTAGTTGAATAGGCTCGCATCAAACATCTCACACGTAAACGTGTCTGGCACGCGGACGGTCTTGGTATGAGATTGGCTAGTTGCAATTGAATACGCGAGGAGGGTCAGGAATTTGGAAAAATGGTGCACTTTCTGGGAGCGCCGAGACCAAAGATTTGATCCGCCTCGGCCGTTGTTTCCGCCCAATTTCCGCCTGCCATCTCCAAGCCATCTCCAAGCTTAGCCCTTAGCTCATACCACCTGTGCTTACTTCTCTCCATCGTTGTTGATCAGTGCTATAGCACACCTCCAGACTCGCAGCAGTGATAGTGGCAGCTCAAACATCTATGGCACAGGAAAGTGACAACCATACCTAGCCATCGGCGAGCCGTAGAAACGCTTAGTCGCTAAGCTTTGAGATGGTGAGCAGCCCTGTATGCACAATATATTCATCTGAGGACTCACAATGTATGCACCCTATCCATCAGACAGATCATCGGCTCGCCACCCCGCTTTAGAGACCGTGCTCGTTCTCAGACAAGTTGTCTCAAAAGCTCGTTTCTCGAACATCCAACAACTCATCGCGATCATCCGTGAAGCTGGTCGAAGCACAACTAAATGGTACGCCATATTTCCTGCTGCGTTGCACTTTGTACCACGCCAAGGACCACTACGTTTCCGCCCATCACGTTTTTTGTTTCGGGTCGAAACTGAGCCATCGCTTGGCTTGCAGAACACACTGTCGGAAACATCGTGTGGCGTGTTCTTCACAACATTCGCGAGGAGTACTACTCCGCGACGCAAGGCTCCGCCACATCTTCCGCGTAATGTCTACTCGATCAGCAAGTTCGCTCTCCAAGGAGCACCCATGTCCGAACAGAGGATGATCCCGATGACTCCGACTCTTTCTCGCGAGGTCTCAAGCCGATCCTAATGGAGGCGATCCAGGACGTTCTCGACGAGCTCGAAACAGTGTACGACAACATCTCGAAACCCGCGAAAGACCATATCCGCTCCGAGTGCGCATCCATTTCAGGTCGTCCTCCTCGGTGCGCGATATTGACATTATGCCTCCAGCGAGACCGTCCTGACGATTGGCCACCCCAGGGCTGTTGAGGCATTCTCAAGTCCGTGGGCCACTCCCACAATTACACCGCCATCGCCGCCGACCGCCCTCATACAGCGGGCACCACATGGCGAGCACCTCTCCGCCGCGGGCATCTCGACGCTCGTCCCGGACTCGTCCATCTATGCGATCATGTCCCGCGTGAACAAGATCATCCTCGCTGCGCACGCGATCCTGCCAACGGTGGACTCGCCGTGATCACGGGTTCGCCTCGCCGCGATCGCTGCGCGCGTGCACACTCGATCCCCGTAGTGGTGCGCGCAGGCCAGTTCAAGCTGACCCCATTGTGGAATCTGTACCACGAATACGGCGCGCTGGACTTCGCAGACCCTAGCAGCGTGCTTGGGTTCGAAGAGGGGAAGCTCGTCGAGCGCGTGGCCGTTGTGAACCCGTACTATGACTACGTCGGCCGGCGCTCGTGGGCGTGTTCATCACCAACGAGTGCGTCCCCTCTTCTCCTTTGACATCTGGTTCTACCTGGCTAATTAGGGGGGAATGTTTCCGCGGTGATGACCACCCGCCTTCGTGGTGAGTCTCTTCCCACTCCCTTCGCAAGCCCTGTAGGATCGAAGGGGCCCCAAGCTTCGAGCATGATGAATCATGGACACGCGATTCCATCTTCATTTTCGCAAGCTGATCAAGGAGACGTATGACGATGAGGACCACGAGCGATAGGCCCTGCCCCTGCACAGCTCGATGCTCGACCTCCTGTCTCCGCTGCCCGTGCCCATGCCCGTCACCCCAACAATGTATCTAACATCCGTTATGCAGCATTCGAACCTCGGGCATCTCAGTGCTCTCCCAAGCCCCAGACAGCGTGTGGAAGATCAGGGCATATGGCCCAGGCCCCAAACCCCGCGAGCTTCTTGCCCTGCCGGATTCCTAAAAACCTTGAGCTTGTCAACGATGCTCGCGGCGCAACTTTGCTAGCTCAACATTGCCTTCATCGACTCTGAGCGTTTCCGCAAGTACGCGCGCAACAGCTCCACTGCCATCCTTCGGTACGCCTTCGGAACCTCCCATCCCTGATCCTCCTTCGACCAGCTAGCCTCCACCTCCCCATGACTTCCTCCAGCACTTCCCGGAGAAGTGCCACAAGTGCGCCTGTCTTTGCTCTGGTCGATATCGGGGCTCTTCCTTCACACTGCCCTCGCTTTGACGGTTCCATGAAGATTGAGGAGGGCACGTCACCGCCCTTCGGCCCCATCTATCACCTCTCGAGGGAAGAACGCGAGGTGCTTTTCGACTACGTCAAGTTCATTCGTCGCTCCACGTCACCTGCCTCCTCTCCCGTCCTGGGTTGCGCCTTTGCGTAGACTTCCACGGACTCAACGCCATCATGAAGAAGAACCGTCACCCGCTTCCTCTTATTGACGGCGTCTATCGCGTCCAGGATTGCACGGCGTTTAACCATCAAAAATGCATCCAATCTCATTCACATGATGGGCGAGGATGACAAGCTGTTGCGGTATCGCCGTCCGAGACCGTCTTATCCTTGCCCTGCTTCCCCAGCAGTTGGTCCTGTGCTAGGCCTGCTCGGCTCTACCCATTTGGTCAAACACATTCGGCTCACCGTCAGGAACCAAGATTGGACCCAGTTACTGGTATTCAGCGGCATATGTCCTACAGCTACCAGATATAACAGTCCTGCCAGGTCCATCCTCCTTTTTCTCCAGCCTCCTAGGACCCCTCTCATTCGGCTCCCATTCTCCCTTTATCGCCGCCATGCATGGTATTCGTGCATCTACGGTTATTCTTTCCTCTGCGTCGGTCGCCCTCGGCCCCTTGATCCCCTATAGCCAGCTTAAGGCTCGCAATCACCGGCACGCCCGCAACGGCCTCGTCAACTGTTTACATAGTGCTAGGCTTGAGCCCGTCGTAAAAAGTGACTCTGTCTTGGCCACAGACGCTGCTCCTTTCAAACTTCGGTTCGTCAGCTGGAACTATGTCATAACAAGCCGTCCCTGATATCTACTCTCTACTGGCTTCTAGATTCAATTGGAAGCCCGCTGCTGTCGTTTACCCCCACGACTCCAACAGTATTGCCGCTGCTGAAAGTGCGGTGCTGACAATGGTGTCAAGGTCAACGCGCGGAGCGAAGGTCACTCTTGTATGACTCTTTCATGCCATTCAACTTGCTATTCATTGACTCACTTCGCCCTTGTACACAGACACCGCTTTTGCACTCAGCGGTGAGGATGGCCACTTGACCGTCAGCCTCCATAACCTCCACCACCTTTCCCTCGATGGCACCACAACGACCTTCGGTGCCAGCAACCACCTCGGCGACGTTGCCCTGTACCTCTGTGAGAATGGTACGTGCGTCAGTTCACGCCCAGGCCTCTCTTTCCCGAAGTGGTTGCCGTTTGCATGTGTCCGGAATGCTGACTGCGGTCTTGGCCACTGGACAGGCGAGCATGCCCTGGCGCACGGTACCGGTACCTGCCCTTACGTCGGCGTGGAGAGTCACACCGGCCAAGGCGGCTTCGGCCTCCCTTCCCGTGCGTGGGGTCTGCTCTCCGATCAGATCAAATCGCTCGAGATCGTTACCGCCGAGGGCTCGATCCGCAACGCGTCTCGAACGGAGAATGCAGACCTCTTCTGAGCGGCGACTAGTGCTGGTGCATCTTCGAACCACCTTACTGCGAAGTTTCAACTTTCAAGGAAGCTGGCCGGTCCATTCTTTCGCAGCGACACGCCACCAACATCAAGAATGCCAACAAATTTGTTATATGTGGACGGTATTTCGAGTGTCAGAGTACTGGCGGATGGAGAGAGCATGACGACTCACGGGGCGGGTTTCCAGTAAGTCCTATATAAGTACACCATTTGGCTCCCCCGGTGCACCAGCCTGCTGTGCTGCAAGTGTCGTTCCCTGCGCCTTTTTACATCTTTTGAATTGTCTAGTATGCTTCACGCCCTGTGTTATGAGGGTGTATGGCAGACACGCTCGAACAATTGGTGTATGCAGAAGTGGATACATGCGCGCCGTTTGGTCGCCTCGAACACACAGGACATGTTTCGGCCACTGGGCGCAAGGCTGCCACAATGGACTTGCAAAAATGGGCTTTGGCTATCATGGCACCTGCTCCTTGTCGTGCATGCTCGAGACTCTCTGTGCTCTCAGCGCTACTTACCCCTTACCCATACAAACAGCATCATCGAGCACTTCATCAGGGGCATCACAGTGGCATCACGCGCGTCGTGCCATCAGACGTAAGTAGCTCCAGCTGCAGTCGGAAAAATAGAATCGGAACTACATCGTCCTCAGGCGCTTATGTCGACATGTCGATCCCCAGATCACGAAAAAGATGTACAGTACTTAGCTCGGAATGCACATCGAGGGCGTTGTGGGTCCAGCTTGCGCGTCTCGACCAAACTCGAGTCACCTTCTGCATGTACTCCCATTGAGATCAGCCTGGAGCAGTTCAACATTGGTTCAACAGACTACGGACATGCTACGGACTGTAGGTCGTGGAGGAGCCGAGTGGGATGCCACTGGGATGCCACTGTATCGGGCCCGAGATCGCGAAGATGTGACTTGGAACGGACATCAATTGCAACTTGAGCGCTTGAGCAAATGGGTCCGGCGTGTGCGGAAATCCGGTCTATCGTCCGTGTCAAGGTTGTCAAGATCCGGCTCCTGGTAACCCTTCCAAGTGACCTCCAAAACCTATTCAAGCATCGCGAGACGAGACAAGGTGATTTACTATGATGTGCTGGTCAAATGGGACGTCAAGTTGAGACTGACCAAGATTTAGCAGCGACCGCATGCCTCCGGGCAGCGAGGCCTCCGTCGTCCGCAAACCAATACAGTATCCCGCAGTCGCTTTGGGTCAGTTATCGCACTGATCGGCAACGCAAACGATCTTCGATGCCCTTTGACGTGAACACGCTCATCCTTGTTTAAGTATGGAAATGATAGCGCCATCCCTGAGGCCTGATCAACAAGAGGAAGCACATCGGCTGGGTCTTACTGTATTAGCCTTCAGTGGCGTCCAGCGTCCACCCGGTTGCCCTGCTTCAGTTCGCGCAGCAGCTCCCCGTTCCGCGCGTCCTACTTTGCCGGAACCCCAATACCCACGAACCGTGCTCGGGTCGCAGATCGCGGCCACCCGCTCCCCACATCCCCACTCCCATGCACGGTCCCGAACTGCCGCAGGAGGCCATCGCCGCTCCCGCGGCGATTCTTCGTTGTCGAGTGTTCGTCGCAGCGGCCATGGATTGGATTTCAGTCTCTGGTCCGCTTCATTGACTGTACCATCTCTTTGTCCGAGTCCTTTCTCACCGGCTCCTACTCCCCGTATCTTTGTTTTAGAGGTGGGGAGAATCTAAGCTCCACTCCCGTTCGCTCACCACTTATGGGTGGCATACGATCGTCCGCCCTCTCGGGCTACCTATGGCTCGGATTCCCTTCACGTCTAGTTCTCGATTGTCACGTATTGTTCAGTTCTATTCGGCTCTTAGTGCATATAGTAGGATCGTTCCCCCTGCGTTGCAGTTCTCGAGCTTACGCTCCCGCAACGCAGGTACACACACTCTCCCATACATACCCCTTTGTCCCGTCGTAGCTTACGATCTCCCAACGCAGATTGTTCTCGTCTTTGTCTGGCTTTCGTAGTCCACCATGGCGGCGAATGTCAATGATACTACTACCCTTGATTCATTGTGCTACGCCCTTGCCGGCTTGAACATTTCCTGGAAGTTTCAAGAACCGTATCCCCCTCCTGTGAACCTGCAATCGGTACCGGAAGTCGAAAAAGCTTTCGCCCGTGCGCTAGCCAAACTCGCCATTCTCTTTGATCCATCACGACGACGGCGACGTGGAGGGAAGACGACTCCCGAGTCAACAATTGTCGCAATCTCTCTTGTTGACCTTGGAACCACCAGGCCTCGGCTCTACCTCAGTGGCAACAGCCCATGTACCAACGACACCCCTACCTACCCTACATAAAGAGATGCGTCTCTCTGCTTTCCGAGCTCGCGAGGGCCGAGCATACAGTCACCACAGCCGCAGCCACAGACAAGTTCGTCTTGCATGTGTACAAGAATCACATGCCGAAGTGTCAAGACCGGATTCAGAAGGGCGGTCCTCAGCTCCTGAATCTGTTGCAGCAGTACCTCGACAGCCCGGACCACGTGACCGGCAAGAAACGGGAGCGACCGAAGCTCGAACGCCTATGTCGGTGTCTCCGCTCCATTCTGACGTTCATGAAGGATTGGGAGACGAACACCGAAAATTTGGATCTAGTCCGACGTCTCCACATCGACACCAAGTACATTACCACCCTCACTCGCAATCATCAGACGCTCCTGAGTGATTGGGGTCAAGCGGTGCGAGGTATGTATCTTCCTACTATAATCGTGATCGTTGGGCTGACTTGTTGGTAATATGCTACTAGACATCGAGAAGACCGGCAAAAGTGTTCTAGCCATCCTTCTCAAGATCGCCGCGACATATCTCTCCATCGACGCCGTTGTGCTTTTCGCCAAGTCGTCTGTTCTCACTGCTCACCTCGCCAATAACCGAGTAAAGGTGGTGCTTCTGCAGCACGATACACCGCCCCCGTTCACGCCGGACGTCGACCCTGTTGAACTCTTCCAACAGTTCCAGAATCTCCATCTTCAAGGAGTTCTGATGCAACCGCGAAACATTTGGGAGAAGTACATCACTGTCCGGCGCCCACCGCAACCCTTCAACGCGTGCTACGTACACTGCGAGTGTATCATCGCACTCAAGCTTCTCAAACGCGCGGAACCCGGGACATACTACATCGGATGTCCTAAATTATCCTGCGCCGCCTGTCACTGCTTCATCGAAGCAGTGAACCGTGACGCTGTTTTGACCGGCATTAGGATTGTCACCAGTGGCACACACGGCCAGTGGTACAATCCCTGGTCGGTTCCCAGCGAGACCCCCCAGAACCTTCGTGAAAAGGTTGAGGAGGTGGCGCTATGTCAGTTGAACGAGGTGGTGGGGAGACGAGCAGGGGGTGAAGGGGGCCAGGCTCAGTGTGCACAAAGCGCCCCGACTGTGGACGTTCGATCCCATCGGACAGATTGGACTGACTCCATCCATGCCCAGGACACCTGATGTGGCCCCGTAGTTTTCCTGAGTCTGTTTCACATGTGGGATGGATATCGTAGCGAGGACATGAGAGAAGCATTGCAGATGTATGTAACGAGTCGCCTTGTAACAAGAGACAGACGAATGCAGCGAGGGCGAGCATCGGGGACGAGAGACACACAACTCGGAGGACGAAAGGCAGCAGCAAGAGCGTGGCAGATACTGTGTTGCTTCGACGAAGATACAGGCTGAGCGTGCAAGGAATATAAACTACAGTATAAGCATGGTAGGGTCGTGCCACACCGTCACGTAGTGAAATGTCAAGTAGATACAACACATCTGAGAACGGAGATGGAGGCATCAGATCTGGACGTCGCTACTGGGTGAATGTCGGAACGCTGAGCAGGAATATTGGCCATGAGGTTCGTGTAATGGTCAGGGCCAAAGGGAGAGTGCGACAGAAGCGAGCGCGAACCTCGGACATCTGACCATCTGTGCAAGCTACGTGCGACCGCGAAGAACTCATGCGTGGCCCGAGCCAAACAATCTGGGCGGTGGCGGTTGACAGACACGTTCAGTCTGAAGTGTCATCTTTGACCGCTGCGTGTACGACACGACAGGATGAACGCGAGGGTGCGGAGGCACAGGGGCGTGACAAGGAGGGTGGCGAGACTCGGCAGCGGTGATAGTGGACATAGGAGTAGGCTCGGATGGAGGTGCGACGGACGGGACCTGTGGAACAGAAGAGAGAGAAGGAACGGCATTGGTTGTAACAACGGAACAGTCAGTTGGAAGACAGAATCAGGACGACGGGGCCCGGGGAACGAGGGTGGGAGTGATCGCACAGTGTCTCCTGAATAAGTCCCTGAGGGTGCGTCAGTCAAGCCAAAGGGCATAACCGTGAGACCAAGGCGAGTGTGGAAAACGGCCTTCTGCTTGCCATCCTCGCCCATCATACGAATGAGATTGGATGCATTTTTGATGGTAAATGCCGTGCAATCCTGGACGCGATAGATAGACGCCGTCAATAAGAGGAAGCGGGTGACGGTTCTTCTTCATGATGGCGTTGAGTCCGTGGAAGTCTACGCAAAGGCGCAACCCAGGACGGGAGAGGAGGCAGGTGACGTGGAGCGACGAATGAACTTGACGTAGTCGAAAAGCACCTCGCGTTCTTCCCTCGAGAGGTGATAGATGGGGCCGAAGGGCGGTGACGTGCCCTCCTCAATCTTCATGGAACCGTCAAAGCGAGGGCAGTGTGAAGGAAGAGCCCCGATATCGACCAGAGCAAAGATAGGCGCACTTGTGGCACTTCTCCGGGAAGTGCTGGAGGAAGTCATGGGGAGGTGGAGGCTAGCTGGTCGAAGGAGGATCAGGGATGGGAGGTTCCGAAGGCGTACCGAAGGATGGCAGTGGAGCTGTTGCGCGCGTACTTGCGGAAACGCTCAGAGTCGATGAAGGCAATGTTGAGCTAGCAAAGTTGCGCCGCGAGCATCGTTGACAAGCTCAAGGTTTTTAGGAATCCGGCAGGGCAAGAAGCTCGCGGGGTTTGGGGCCTGGGCCATGTGCCCTGATCTTCCACACGCTGTCTGGGGCTTGGGAGAGCACTGAGATGCCCGAGGTTCGAATGCTGCATAACGGATGTTAGATACATTGTTGGGGTGACGGGCATGGGCACGGGCAGCGGAGACAGGAGGTCGAGCATCAAGCTGCGCAGGGGCAGGGCCTATCGCTCGTGGTCCTCATCGTCATACGTCTCCTTGATCAGCTTGCGAAAATGAAGATGGAATCGCGTGTCCATGATTCATCATGCTCGAAGCTTGGGGCCCCTTCGATCCTACAGGGCTTGCGAAGGGAGTGGGAAGAGACTCACCACGAAGGCGGGTGGTCATCACCGCGGAAACATTCCCCCCTAATTAGCCAGGTAGAACCAGATGTCAAAGGAGAAGAGGGGACGCACTCGTTGGTGATGAACACGCCCACGAGCGCCGGCCGACGTAGTCATAGTACGGGTTCACAACGGCCACGCGCTCGACGAGCTTCCCCTCTTCGAACCCAAGCACGCTGCTAGGGTCTGCGAAGTCCAGCGCGCCGTATTCGTGGTACAGATTCCACAATGGGGTCAGCTTGAACTGGCCTGCGCGCACCACTACGGGGATCGAGTGTGCACGCGCAGCAGTCGCGGCGAGGAGCGAACCCGTGATCACGACGAGTCCACCGTTGGCAAGGATCGCGTGCGCAGCGAGGATGATCTTGTTCACGCGGGACATGATCGCATAGATGGACGAGTCCGGGACGAGGAACGTCGAGATGCCCGCGGCGGAGAGGGTGCTCGCCATGTGGTGCCCGCTGTATGAGGGGGCGGTCCCGACGACGATGACGGTGTAATTGTGGGAGTGGCCCACGGACTTGAGGAATGCCTCAACAGCCCTGGGGTGGCCAATCGTCAGGACGGTCTCGCTGGAGGCATAATGTCAATATCGCGCACCGAGGAGGACGACCTGAAATGGATGCGCACTCGGAGCGGATATGGTCTTTCGCGGGTTTCGAGATGTTGTCGTACACTGTTTCGAGCTCGTCGAGAACGTCCTGGATCGCCTCCATTAGGATCGGCTTGAGACCTCGCGAGAAAGAGTCGGAGTCATCGGGATCATCCTCTGTTCGGACATGGGTGCTCCTTGGAGAGCGAACTTGCTGATCGAGTAGACATTACGCGGAAGATGTGGCGGAGCCTTGCGTCGCGGAGTAGTACTCCTCGCGAATGTTGTGAAGAACACGCCACACGATGTTTCCGACAGTGTGTTCTGCAAGCCAAGCGATGGCTCAGTTTCGACCCGAAACAAAAAACGTGATGGGCGGAAACGTAGTGGTCCTTGGCGTGGTACAAAGTGCAACGCAGCAGGAAATATGGCGTACCATTTAGTTGTGCTTCGACCAGCTTCACGGATGATCGCGATGAGTTGTTGGATGTTCGAGAAACGAGCTTTTGAGACAACTTGTCTGAGAACGAGCACGGTCTCTAAAGCGGGTTGGCGAGAGCCGATGATCTGTCTGATGGATATGGTGCATACATTGTGAGTCCTCAGATGAATAAATTGTGCATACAGGGCTGCTCACCATCTACGAAAGCTTAGCGACTAGCGTTTCTACGGCTCGCCGATGGCTAGGTATGGTTGTCACTTTCCTGTGCCATAGATGTTTGAGCTGCCACTATCACTGCTGCGAGTCTGGAGGTGTGCTATAGCACTGATCAACAACGATGGAGAGAAGTAAGCACAGGTGGTATGAGCTAAGGGCTAAGCTTGGAGATGGCTTGGAGATGGCAGGCGGAAATTGGGCGGAAACAACGGCCGAGGCGGATCAAATCTTTGGTCTCGGCGCTCCCAGAAAGTGCACCATTTTTCCAAATTCCTGACCCTCCTCGCGTATTCAATTGCAACTAGCCAATCTCATACCAAGACCGTCCGCGTGCCAGACACGTTTACGTGTGAGATGTTTGGTACGAGCCTATTCAACTACCAGACGGATCCAAATATTTTTCTTGTAGTAGGGCCGCGCGCAGTGCCACCTCCCTCGCCATCCTTTTCGCAGACTCTTCGTGCGCACGGTGCGCTTCCGACCTTTTTTGCCCCCGCTTCTCCTACGTGCTCACACTTCGTGCGATCCAGCCAGCATTGCCACGACACGCTTTGGCAATTTCCTCATCCACCGGGCTACGCAACGGCCATACATTGTTGTGCGACCACCATGGGCAGGCTTCCTCTTGAACGCGACGGGTCTGGGTTTCCTGGTAGCGTTCCTCTAGGTAGGCTCGCAGCTCTTTCAAAGCGAGCTGGTAGAGACGTATGCTGGTGGCGGCCACTCCGATGGTGCCGGCTACGGACTCATGGCCCCGGAGAACGCTCATGGCCCCGGAGAACGCCATGGAATTCTGCCTTACGTGGATTAATATTCGTATCTGTATAGCTCGTATCTGTATTTGATCGACACTACTCAAACAGGCGACAGACATGTACGTGTGATATAAACGTGGACACCAACGCATTGCGACTCTCCGAAGATCACAAAAATACTTGTGTGCGATTTATGCGGAGGTCAACCCCTTTCAATGCGCGTCAGGAAAAAACATGATTAGACGCGAGAATAGAGCTTACCAGATCATATTGATACTGAAGATATCTCGCCCTCTCCTGCCCAAGGATCGTTACGTAGTCTTCCACCAGAAGATCTCTGAACCTCTTTAGGACATTGCTGTCCATAGGAGGTGGACACCAGGGGAGAGGGATGCGGAAGCTGCACTTGCTGACATCAACCACATCCTCGTCCGCTACTCGTGGGTTAAGAGCACACAGGAGCATATAACAAGGATAACAGATCGGCGACGAGGAGCCAATGTACCCCGACATGTTCACCTTGTGCTCGCACACGTAGCCCAAGAGCGCGGCCTCGGGGTGCAAGACAGCCGACCCAGTGAAGCACTGTGGCGCCTCCTCGACCAGCGGCCCCAGAGGTCGATAAATTTCGACATCTTTGGCCACCGTACCGATGTTGTCGCAAATGTAGGCTTCGTTCGTGGACGCGCTGAAACGCTGAGGGGCGGGTGAAGTGATCCACTGGATATCCGAGTACTGGATATTTCCCAAGTGCTGCGCAAGCCCCCGCTCCTTCCTCGCTCCAGCAAGCATGTACCGAACCGCCCTTGGAAGCTTCTCCAGTTGTAGCATGGCTGAAGAAACTGCAAAAATCCCGAATCAGTTCCAATCGCCTGTCGAATCGAAGAGAACGGCCTCACCGATGGTCGGCAAACTGGATTGCATGCGCATCGTGGACACGAGGACGTCGTCTGTGGTGTAATACAGGCGCAGAAGCTCTGCGTCAGAGAACCCGTCGACGTCTCTCGATGCCGCATCGACGAGATAGTTGAGTTTGGTCGATAGTGTCGCCAGCTCGCGTTTGATTCCGGGTTGGCCGCGTTTGGGAAGGGCTGCCAGAAGGTCCAAACATCCCCCTTCGCCGGCGACGCTTGCGCAGAACTTCGGATGACAGGCGCGAAACACGGCTATGATGATCTGGTGGTCGGGAGTAGCGGTGTCCAAGGACTTCAACATCTTCGAGATGTCAAAACCGTCCTTCGAGACGTCCAGCAGGGTGGATGGAGTATTGGGAAGCGACTGCACGAAAGGCAACAACTTCTGCACGAGTACTTGTAGCTCGGGGGAAGCAGCGGGCCTAACAGAGATATATAGTTGACCGCAGTCTTTCTCAGAGCCCATCATGGCGGCGGCGGCATCGCATTCAGGGGTGAAAGTGCACAAGGTCGCTATGGCGTCGAGGAGGCGATAGGACTTGCTGCCGATGAGATGTAGGAGATTATCGAGCGATCTCTCCGGGCGAGAGTGCCAGATTTTCTGCATAGCGAGGAGGAGGGTGGCGATGGGATCCGGGACAAAGGCCGGGGAACCTTCGCTTGACATAGGAGCGGCTCGAGGCGGAAAAGGCGGATGGAAGGGAGTGCACAGCGGCGGGCAGGTCTGAATAAGATTCACTATACCGTTACACACGTAGTTGATAGAATTAGTATGAAAGTGCTTACCGGAGTGAGTGAGAGTAGTGATCATGACATGGAGTCGGACGATTTTGAACAAGTACTTATTGTGGATTCGCAAGACTCTTCGGGATCGCCGAGTCACACGGTGACTTGGCGCCCTGTTTACTTTTCTTGTGTGACTCAGGCGCACACTGTCGCGCCCCATCCCAAGTTGTGGTTCTGGGCTGTTGCCCAGCAGGGAATGCCACACTCATGCAGTACTTAGTAGTGTGGGCCTCCCCGCGGCCCATCCTCACGATCAGCCGACCCCGGCCCGGCGCTCCGGAGCGGCACTCGGACGGGAGGCGTCACGGTCTTCGTCCTCTGGGACTCCGAGCCACGTCGTGGACAACTGGTCCATCCGGATCCGCTCATTGATTTGTTTCATCCATGCTCTGACGATGTGACCGTGCGGTCCCGTGTGGACCCGCCCTTCGTCGCCTTCCCACTGTATGACACGTTAATCGCATCGGAGGGTCGATATGAGGTGGGAAGACTCTGTCAAGATAATCCGGGTCAGCCTATCCGCCCCTGCAGCCCGCTTCCCAAGTAAAGCATTGAGGGTTAGGCATGGCGCTGCGCATGCGAGAATCACTCCGAAGGTCAGGTCAATGTGTTTCCCACATTTCCGTTCTATCGTATCTAACGCCGCTAGCTTCCAGATCATTTCACGGCCTGGGGCTTCGCTTTGGAGGAGCATGTGCTCCATCGAGTCCATCGTGCCACAGACTTTACAATGTGCCCGATCTTCGTATCCCGGGATGTTCTCCCAAAAGCGGCCCACGCGCTGTGCCCCGTGGATGAGTTTCCACCAGAAGTCTCTCACCTGGCGGTTAACGTTCATGTCCCGATGTCGCAGCGCCTCCCAGATCTGGTCAGCCGTCACCGAGACATCTAGGTGCACCTTTCGGACATCATTCACCGCTCTCTCAAGGTTTTGGTGTGTTATCGGTCAGTCACCTGAGGCCTTTGTTTTACGAATGCCTCGGTAGGCTAGCTTTTGCGTCGGCGCCTTCAGCTACGCGCCCGCCTGCATGTAGCTCATGTCTGCTGGGGGTCTTCCAAAGTTGGCGCCCCGTTTACAACAGCAAACAACTTCTCTTCAACGCGTCCTCGATTTCGAGAAGCGGCGCATGTTGCGGCAGCGACCTTGAACGGCCACATCGAGAGCACGCCGAACGTCGACCCCGGCTGGACGATGCTCCTGGATCAGCTCCAGGGGTTCGGCGTGACGGAGAAGATGGTCGCGAAGCCTGAGACTTCAACTTCGTCGAGGGTTTCCTCGCGGGCGCGAAGGCGAGCCTCGTGCAGGAGCTAAACAAGACGACCCCTGCGGCGGGGATCCGACGGTCCCCCACAGGTGCGTGCAGTGGCCATCAGGAAAAACCTCCTCAGGCTATTCTAAGTTATTGCTTGGAATAAGTGCAAAATAGCTGCTAGTTACCAGTTACTCCCAGTAATTTAGTTAATCAAGTAATTGCAGTAAGCTACTGCTACTTACACAGGTTCATTTGGAAAGTAGTGGGAGAAACCAGTAATTACAGGGAACAACCATACAAAGTAGCATGAATAATTGCTTCTAAGCATACAGTTACAGGCTCTTGTTTAAGGTACCACTGGCAAATGTCCACTGATAGTAATAGGGGAAAAATATATTGCACAGTACAATACATGGCCACACTATTGAGTACATGCTGATCTAAAACTACACTCCCACTCCTCACACCGCAAGCCAACGTCCAAGTCCAATAAGCACTCACAGATCGCAGATAAGATGCATGCCAGCCTAACCTAGACCAATCAAAGTAATGTCAGCATAATGCATACATGACAGCAAGGGATGGACACACCGACAACAGTAAGGGCTGTTCACAGACAACAGAATAATCACCAACATTAAATAAGAGCGTCAAAGGCGATGACCAACACGCACATCAAAACCGCGGGCACATCACAAACGTGTGAGCACGCCTCGATGGACCGTCAATCGAGAGCGGCGGGTTCATGTGTTAGCAAATCTTAATGATGACTTATGAGCGAATGTGGGAGACCCTGCCCTTCTTGCACAAGCTTGACCAGTGCGTTACACGACATCAACCTTGACTAGCTTGACTGCTGATGATGCATCACCGCTAGTTGCGTCCAACATTTCAGAGCCCATCCCGAAGTCAGTTGATAGCACCACATTGACAAACACGATCAGTAACACGCACCTTGTTGGACCGTTGCAGATATTGTCTGGTTCCACAGCAATGCTTGAAGGATGAGGGGGTTCGACGGGGCAGGCCCGAGTTCGCAGCCGACGTGAACAGGCTGTCAATAGCCCGATCGGCCTCAGCAGCGTCATCCACACGTCGACATGCCCAGATTAACTCTTACATAAATTCGCGAGTGCGACAGCGTGCTCCTGCCGGGGTTGAGGGGCGGGTCAACGTGGGAGAGCGACTCGGCGATGTGCAGGAAGGACGTCTTGAACGTGTCCTATGTTCGCAGATCCTCGTGCGGGTTCGGCAGTGTCGGTGAGAACACAGTTATGGTCGCCGTAGAGTCCCATAGTCGGGCTCCTAAGTTCTTGCGGAGGAAGACGCGACGAGTGAGCCTAGTACGAGTAGTGAGGTGACAGGAGAAGACAGGTTGAAGTTTAGACGCTCGAAGTGGCTGCTGGCAGCCACTTCGAGCGTCTAAGCTTTTGCTCGCCGTCTCTCCTCTTCTTCTCCTCCAACTCCAAATCCTCCGCCCACCCCGCCATCGCGACCCCATGAGCGCAACAGCTCGGGGTTCGAAAGTTCACGACCAGCCGGCTGCCCGCCCGTGTTACGTCCCGCCATCCTCTCACCCGACTCTTGCTCGCCACATTGGACGCATGAGCCCAACAGCGGACTCCGAATTCCCGTCGCCGCGTACATCTCGGCACATGGGAGACACAGGAGCAGGTGCATGATGGTGAAGGGGAGGGACGACCAAGGGTGACGACGAGGAGAGGGAAGCCACCTCCAGGTAAGTGTCCACTGCCTCCCTCCCTACCCAGCGCACAAGACGGAGATGAGCAGCTGCTCGTCTCTGCGCGTTTCCATTGCCGCTGTCCCGTTGTCTACCCACCCTGCTCTCCTCACCCGACTCTCGTCCCTCGCTGCTACCTCGAAACACGGCGCTCAAGACGAACACGCACGAGCACAACACTCATCTCTTGCAAGTCGCTTGCCCTAGCCCCTCGGCAAGGTCCCTTACCACCCGTCAAGGCATCTGCCGTGGGTGATGGCATATCCACTCTCGAGAGTCTGCGGGTCGACAAGCACGAGGCTGGACATGTCGTCGGAGTCCCTCGCGACGCTCTCCACGAAGGTGGTACCCGAGGTCGTCAACCTCGACTCGGAGTCGAAAGCCGTGCTGCCTACTGGGGGATCCATGATCGCGTGTTTGGGCTGCTCCTCGTCCTCGTCCTCAATGTCCCGACCCTTAGCTGTTTGTGGATAGATATCTGTATCTTGTTGTACTCTCGTAATCTAGTACACAATGCATCTCTTCGTATTCACGTTGAAATTACTGTCCTACCAGATGGTGCTCGGCAGCATACTATTCCGGGGTACATTGGCATGACCCGCTGAAGCCGTTGTACATTGTTCTGAGTTCAGCTGGTGTTTCGCGGCACGGTGTGGAAGATTGCATGATAATTGGTTGTAAATTACTTGAGCTGCTTGGTTCATAATTGAACCTAGGGTAGCTCGAAGTATTCTGCAGTAATCAAATAGCGCTACATGTGTTACCGGTAACTTGCTGTAATCTACCTATCGTTACACGGGCTAGTAGTAATTGCCGAGGGAGGGTTTTCCTGATGCCACCCTGCTCTGTGGGTGTTGAGAGTGTAGGTGCTGATTGGTGGCGGCAGAGGGTGCGCAGAGGACGCGCTCGATGCGCAGGAAGAACGTCCCGGCATACTTCTAGCTATCTATTCGCATCACAACACCATGCACAACGACTCGGACTCGGACTCAGACTCGATTTATTAGGCTATTATTATTCCCCTCGAGTTTCGTTTCTCCCCATCTCCACTCGCCATGTTATCCCTGTCTCCGCACCTCAGCCTCAGGCTCCGTTCGCTCGCTGTATCAATCCTTTCTCTCCGTGTCTGCTCGTTTCTATGCATGCCACACACTGTATCATATCACATTTCCTCTCTCATGGATTCCCGAGCAGGCAGTTTGTACTGTACATACTTACTTACCCCAGCATCCCAGTTCCATCCTCACCATACTGTACTCGTACCTGTGGCATGCGCTCGTGCTCTATCGCTATCGCTACCCCACCTCGCTACTCTCGCACATGCACATCATGTAATGTACGCACGGATCGATATCAATGCATTTGCACAACACGCACTCGGACCTGTCCCTGACTTGGCAAACATGTATGCGGTAAAAATAAGTACTCTATAGTGGCTTCGCATCCACAGCTCGCAGCTTCTGGCAGGACCCTAAACTTTCTCTCTTCCCAGGATCATGCTGCCCCGCCATGAGGCTCCTCCCGATATGATCCCAGACAAGTTTCACGGGTCGAAGTTAAAGTCAAACCGCCTGAGTTAGTGCCCTCGTTCTCGCGTGCGGGAGGCCTGTCACCGGAGAACCCAGTACTGCTGGCCACGCTGCGGGGGTCGCGAGCTATCCAGACACGGCTTCTCCAGGCTGCCTGCCAGCTAGTGGCCAGCGTCCGCGCTCGAATTGCAATTGGTGGCACTTTGAATGAGTATTCAGTTGCTGCAGCTCTTACTCTGCCAACAAAACACAGGTCCCGCAGCCGGACGGACCCAACAACAGTGGCGACGCTTCCGATAGCAACAATAGGAGCCTCATGCGCACTATGGAGGCTACATCTATATCCTCCTCCTGCTGTGCAAATGATCGACACGGAACGCCTGCGTGCATATTTTTCCTTCTCTATTGAAGTTGTGTTCGTATAAATTGCGCCAGGTTGTTCAAAAGTTGTTATCTAGGTAGTTTAGAACTTGGGTTCTACTTTGGCATCAAGCCGTCAGGCAACGCAGGTAGATTCACCCAGGCCTATTATACGCTGCAGCTGTAATATACCATCTATGACGGTCGCAAGTCTATGTATGAAGAGTGGCCCATATATCGCGCGAGAGCGACAAACGGCCTCCTACACACTTTGCGAGAAACTAATCCAAGCTTTCTAAGTGTACGGTCCCTCTATGTCTATGTTCCTGTTCTCGTCTCGTTCGTGTCCTGTCCCGTACTGTATTCCTATGCCGATGCCGCACGCTAGAAGCGACTGATGTCCCGGCCAAAGATCCAATTGAGGAACCTGTGACGAGCCACATGTATGAGCACTACGCCCTACGCACCACCTGTCAAACCACCACGCGTATGCGTTACCCACGGTGGATGTCGAAGACGGAGGCTATCCACCGAGCTATCCAACCTCGTGCACGCAGCACACCCTTGCACCCCAAAACATACGAATAGAACACTCCAAGGGTGGCCCTCCTCAAGGAGCGCGATCGACGCGCAAGGGGGGTGCAACTCCAGATGCGAAAACGCAAACTCACCAGTACACCGGGACGAGGATCTTGTTCCGCACGCTCAGCGTCTTCGTGAAGTACGCCGAGCGCCACAGCAGCCACGCCAGTCTTCCCGTCTCCTTGTTCTTGGGCCCCACCGCCGCCTGCGTCCGGTCGAACACCGCCTCCCAGTCGCCGACGTACGCGAGGCTGCCTGCGTTCTGGAACTTGAACTCCTTCTCTTGGGACATGTCTGCGTCGCGGATGAGCCGGTTAAGCTTCTTCGTCAGGTACTTGGCCTGCTGGTTCGCGACCTGCGCCGTCGCGGGCAGCGGCTCGTCCTCGACCGTCGCCGCGTCCCCGATCACGAACACGTCCGGGTCCGGCCGCGCGGTGTCGTGCATGATGACGTTCAGGTGGCCGTTCGTGACGATGCTCCTAAGCGCATGGGGGATATGGTCATGTCAGCATCGGTATCGAAGCTCGAGGACCCAACAGACTCGGGAATGGACATGAAAAAGGCCTGATCAAGGGACGGCGTTTGGGACCGGTCCGAATCCGAGGGGGGATGTGATACATTCGCGGGAGAGGGTGGGCATGAGGTGAGGCAAATGTAAGGTGCGTAGCCATGCGACGTCAGGATGAGCGTGAGGGTGTGGGGAAGTCGACACATATCGGCGTGCCTGTGGGGGTAATGCGGGGTGCGGGGAAGACTTGGGAAGAAGAGAGGGCGGAGCCGGAAGGGAAGTAGAGGGGCTCACCGCTTCGTCCGCTCGTCTTTCTTCGCTTCCGTGATCGACTGGATCAACGGGTTGGGCGCGAGGCCGGTGCTCCACACAAGCAACCCAAAGTTCACTAAACAAACGCAAAAGAGAGAAAAGACGCGGTGAGGTCAGCTGGGGGAGGCTATGACGCAGGCGGTTGTAGGCCCACCTTCTCCCTCCTCGGTCACAAACATACGTCCCTGGATTTGAGCGAAATGCGAGATTAGCACAAATGACCCTTCGTATAACGTTTAGAGTACGTATGAAGCTCTTTCGCGCCTCCTGCAGAGAGCGCCCCTCTCGTTCGATATCTCCGTCCGGCATCTGCGTCTCGTGGGTACATGCGAGCGCCGTAGACGGAGATGCCCAGAGCTAGCGTGAAATCCCACGCGAAGGGGAAAGAGGGATTGAGATCGAGCCCATATCCGGGGTCTCATGAGTGGACTCAAGTCGACCGGAGAAGAAACGGGCCCGAGAGATATGAAAAGGATGCACGTACCTCCTCCACGCGCTCGACGTGATGCTGCGTCAAAAGCCTGATTCCTTCTCGGTTGAATTTCTTCACCGCGTACCTGCCCCATCCGTCAATATCAGCGTTCGTGCCGTCTACAACTTGAGGAAAGACACAGGCACCCACTCTTGCAGGCCCGCATCAAAGCCGCCAAGGATACTCGATGCGACATCGTACAGGGTGATCCTGGCCATGCGCGCGAGCTGCGGGTAGTGACGGGCTATGTCCGTGTGTAGGAGATCGTGCAGCTCCGCTGCGAACTCGACGCCTGTCGGGCCCCCGCCGACAATGCAAAAGTTGAGGAGCTTGCGCCTGTCAGCATCCGTTATTGTCGGTTGATTTGCTTGCTCGAAGCCTGCATATATGCGCATCTGAATTCTATCCCTGAGATGTATATGATGATTTAGGGAAGGACACGGGTCGGGTATACCCGCCTCGGGTACGGGTGCGGATTGGATGGGGGCGGACCCGAGTAACACCCGGGCCACATCTGCCGGGTACCCAATCATCCATACTGGACAGCAGGCGGGGAGGGCCTCTCCCTGTACTCTCATGCAGACTGTCGGCGAGAGGGATGTCTCCGCCGCTCCCGTCTGCGAGATGGCTACTCTTGGGGTTGTTTCCCAATGGTTCGACAGGTAGCTGCCTCTCCCACTACGGGTTACCCATGCAGATACCCGTACCCGTACCCGCACGGGTATGGGTACGGGTACGGGTACGGCCCAAACCCTCACGGGCAGACCCGCGTCCATCCCTGTGGATATCAAGACGTACATTCGAGCACTCGCGCTCTAATCCTGCGCGCGTCGCTGATGTCTTTGAGGAAGTGCGCGTGCTCCTTCACGCCAGGGACATTGAATGCTGCAAATTGGTGAATCAATACGAGATCGGAGATGCAAGTGTGAGACGCGACACGTACTTTGGCTATAAGCGCCGACGGCGATGATCAACTTATCATATGTCAACTCGAATCGTCCCGCATCGCCCGCGGAGGGCTTGGCGGCTCCGGTAGGATCTGTATGCGAGGCTGGGACCTCGGAGCCTGCGGTTTTGACAGGTCTGGTAGCGGGCATCTAAGGTGCTTTCAGTTCGGAGAGCTCCAACTGTGGTGAGTAAAACGCAACTCACGCAGAGCAACTTTTTGCGCTTGAAGTCTGAACGCCGAGGGTGAGTGAAGACGATCCAAGTGCGTGTTCGCGAAGGGCCTACCGATAGAGTCGCACCATGCTGTATATGCTCTCTTCGAAAGAGGTTGTTAGCTGAATTCCAGCACTGCAAAAGAATAGGGTGCTCACCACTTCAGGAGTATATCTCCGAACCTGGACGCATCCAATAACTGTCAGAGGCGATCACGGAATCGGGTTTGAGAGTATACTCACCGGTTCAATGGCGGCGCGGAACTCGAGAGTACCAACGGCGCAGCTGGCGAGAAGAGGTGTGAAGTTGAAGTAGTTGTTCGGAGAAACAATGATCACGTCTGGCGTAACAAAGCGGTGTCTCAGTACTAGATCTCAGTATTGGTGCGCGGCAAGCGTCAAAGACCAGCGAGTCGTGTGCAGGGGGTTTGCCATAATACGCATGCATGTATGCATGTGAGAAGACTGGGACTTACTCCATCGCTTCTTGTCTACCGCCCGCAGAACCTCGTAACCACCCCAGCCCGACCCAAGGATAACGAGCCGCTGTTTCCCCCAAGGAGCTGAGGCGAAGAACGTGCGTGTCCGCGCCCCGGAGCGTTTGAGAAGTACTCGAGGTACGGCGGTAGAGGGTCGGGCGAGAGTGATGGAAGACATAATCGACGCACTGGCACGCGACCGCGCAGTTAGGAAGAGAGTTGGATGAGTACTCCGAGATGGAAATTCTGGGCATGCGGTAAGGAAGTGCGGGGAGTATAAGAGGAGGACCGGAAGGGCTCGGAGGGGAGAAACGGGAGAAACGGGAGAAATAGGACGTCATATCGTATGTAAAGGTCTAGTGGCGCTCACTTACCCCACTCAACTTAGACCATTCTTGGTCGTGCGAGCGAGCGATCCGTCCGAGTACCGTTCCATAACCTGTCTCCAGAAAGTGGCCGAGGGAGGCCGGATGAGTTGAAACTTGACGAAGCCGACGTTCGAATTCAAAACAGCTGCCATTCGTCCGGCGCCTGCAAACTCTAGCCCGGACGCTCGGTCCGTGGAAGGCATTCATTCGGGCGGCAATACCCGGTCTCGAACAGGGCGCCTCAAGTTCCAATTGCAAGCTCCCGCCGACAGCCGCGCGCTGCTGGGGCGCGCTGGTCGCGCTCTGTCGAACCTAGCCCTCTCTCTCTCTCTCTCTCAACTTGATCAACCACGGTTTTCTTCGTCGTTCATCATCTGAACATCTTCCAGTCGCACCACCCACCATACATCTACTTGTCTGGCCATGGATGCATTCTTTGCCGATGCTTCTGACTCTGTAATCCATGCCTCTTTTCTAGTCGTAAATACTTCCTCTACGATTCTCATTCTCCGTGCGTACAACTCAAGTACATACAAATAATCATCGCCGCGCTGACCCCATGACAGCTGCACTTGACCTCTCCCATCAATCCACGGCGGCTCCCCGGCGGCCCTGAAAGAACGGACGGTGTTTACACGAACGACCATCGGAAACTCAGTTCGTGGGCGTTGCTATAAGATTTCGAGAAGCGGTTCGTCCTCGCCCGCTGCCCGTCGACATCCTGTCCTGGGTACCACGACACCCGCAGCTCTCCTCCTGTCCCCCGTTTCCTCCTCTTATCATCCCCCCATTTTACCTTCACGATGAGCTCTGACGTCCAACCGCCTTCGAGCCGCCCAGCGTCCATCCGCGAAGAGGACTTCAAGCTTGAGGACGGCCCTTCCATGCGGGCCTCCGCTCACTCCGACGGCACCTTCCACCAGTCCCAGCTCGTGGGCAAGGACGTTCGCAATGGATTTTTCTCCCCGCCCGATGCTGCTCTGGCCGAGGCAGTCAACCAAGACGCCGATACAGTTGAATTCACCGAGGCAGAGGAGGCGAGTACCATCGCCAACACACTCAATTGTCCGTACCGCTCACCTGGTCCGTCGTGGCTACAGAAAGCGGTACGCTACAAGATTGACATGCGGGTCCTCACGCTCGTCGTCACAAGGTCAGCTCGAGTCCGTTATAGGCCAAGCGTGTGATACTTATTGACGTCTTCGCGATGCTGGTTGGGACAGTTATATCTGTTCGTGCTTCCTTAACCTTATATCCGTGCTCACGGAACTAATATCTCAAAATAACGCGATCCCCAGTCAACCAGTTCGGTACGTGCCGATAATGGCCGTAAGAAGTTTGCGAATTAACTGCTCACTTCATTTTGTCTCCCGGTAGATCGCACGAACATGTCAGTCACCAATCGCGCGTCTCGCTGTCTGCTCACGTACCGGTACTCACCGCCTTCACGCGCATAGTGGAAATGCCCATGTTCTCAAGGCGTTTAACCAGAACTTTGGGATTACGAGCAACAACAAATGGACGATAGCACTGAGTATCTTCTATGTCGGTTACTGTAAGTGGGCCAATCCATTCGAGTTAGATCGAACGCCGTATTGACCCTTATCCACAGGCCTCCTTGAGATGCCGGCAAACGGTATGCCCGCTCTCACGGAAGCTTCGCCCTAACTTACGAAACGGCAACCCTCCTCCAGTCCTCCAACGACATATAGGCGCGAATCGATTGTACGTACATGCATTGATCGCTTCCTGCCGAAATTGACAGGCCGCTCTCAGCTTTTTCCTCTCGTTGACCTGGTGGGGTATAACCTCCCTCTCATTCGTGTATGCGAAGGGTTATGGAGGTCTCCTTGCACTGCGGTGCGTCCCCATCCCGTAACCTCTGAAGCGTGGACTGCGTCTTACAACATCACAAGGGTACTATTGGGTATCGGCGAGGCCGGGTACTACGCAGGAATGATCTACTATCTATCTTTCTGGTACAAGAGGTATGTGAATCTGCCTTCCGCACATTTTCCTTCCCTATCTAAGGTTTCGTTCTGACGTTCCTTCCGCTGTTAGATCGGAGCTGGCTTTGCGAATCAGGTCCGTGTGCATCCTTGCGACCGTTTGTTGAAATAGAAGCTCACATGTGGGATAGTATCTGTATGACGGGGACGCTGCCTGGGGCTATCGGTGTACGTGCTTGCGAAGGTCTGCGTGATAGTGGCGACTCATTGTGAATTTCGATCGCAGGGTCTTCTTGCCTTCGGTCTGGTTCGCATTCAGACAAAGCTCTTGGTAGGGTGTGTGGTGTTGATGACTATATCCAGTTATCCCGAGCTCGCAGGCTGATGTCTTTCTAGATGGCAGTTCCTATTCCTCGTAAGCTGACGAGCACCTTAAGTCGTCGTTGTGCACATGCTCACCATAACGCGGTGCGCAGATCGAAGCCATCCCGACGATCATCATAGCTTTCGTCATCCTGCTCTTCCTTCCGTCCTTCCCATTCTCGACGACGTTCTTGACTCCCCGTGAGAAGGCCATCGCGCAGGCCCGTGTCAACCGCGACCACCGCCCGCAATCACATGGCGGCATGACCGGCTGGCAGGGTTTCAAGGCGGTCGTGAACGACCCGCACTCGTGGGGTCTCATGATTGTGTACGCGAGCTGTAAGTGACCCCATTATCCCTTCTGCGGGTCGTCTACTGATTAGGTCTGTTCCTATAGTCAATGTCGGCGTTGCAACTATCTCCTACTTCCTGCCCACGGTACATATCCTTCTATCGCCTATCGCATAATTATCTCCCCCTGATTTGTACTGACGGGAGCACACTCTAGCTCATCAACGAACTCGGCTTCTCCCCGCTCGCGTCGCAAGGCCTGACCGTCGCGCCGTACGCCGTGGGGTGGTTCATGGTCCTCTTCCAGGCGTGGCACTCGGACAAGACGCACGACCGCGGATACCACATCATGCTCTCCACCGCGGTGTCGTGCGTGGGTTATATCGTCCTCGCCGCGCTCGCGACGCGGGGCAACAGCTCGAACATGATCGGGGGGCGCTACTTCGCGCTGTTCCTCGTCGTGGGCGGGAACTACAGCCTGTTCCCGCTGGTGATGAGCTGGGCGGCGAACGTGTTTTCGCCGACGTCGAAGCGCGGCGTCGGAACCGCATTCATCGTGTCGATCTCGAACTGTGTCTCCATGTGAGGGTCGTTCACGTGTGGGTCAGCTTCGTCCCGAGTGCTGATCATGGCGCGCAGTGCGTCTCCGCAGGTCTACTTCGACTCTGAAAGCAACTTCCAGAAGGGACACGCGATCGCCGCAGGGTACGTCCTTTCTCACCTTGCATTCATGAGTTCGGTCCTTCCGCACCTGCTGACTCCTGCCTTGCTCCAGGTGCCTTTTCGCGTCGTTCATAGCTGCCTTCCTCCTTCGCACGCGCCTCGCGCACATGAACAAGAAGCGCTCCGATATGTTGGCTGTCGCGGCCGCGACCGCCGGGAGGGAGGAGAAGAATGCTGGCGCCGCGGAAAAGAACGAGGAGGTTTACGACGACGACCCGCGCTACGTTTTCATGACGTGAGGCGCCGGGTTCTGTGCTCGGTGACGAAGTGAATGTGTATGATTTATGACTTGGGAGACGAATTCTCTGTACTACTGTCCCCGGTTCAATGCGTATACAGACTACAGTGCTGTCCTCTATGATGTATCAATGGTCCACACACATGCTCGCCATCCCCTGGACCTCATCGCGCCACCTCGGGCCTAATTACATTCACCGTCTTGCGATTTGTTTGGTCATATTTGGTGGAGGTGGCCGTTTGCCGCGCGACAGCGGCGGCGCGCATGGCAGCGTTCGCTATCTTCGTTATCACCCGACCGTCCAACGTCCAACGACCACCCCTGCCGGGGCCTGGTCCTCCAATGATCGTTGCTTTCCTCACCACTGAAGCCATATGGGTGGTTTGCTCTCCAGGAATACGTTGTCAGAGCGTCCACGTTGAGAAATGCATCGTCCAAGCCGCGTGGCCGCCACTAACGTCTCAGTAAGCACCGCTTCCTGTCACCCTGCACCTCGCGTCGGTGGATCATTGTCTCAAGTTATTCATGCGTGCGTTCTGCTTACAGGTTTGGTATTATGCCACAAATCACATATAAATCGTTCATGCCTGCGTTGAACTTGACAAAAAATCGGCGTTCGACCAGCGTTCGACAGAACAAATAGGAACGGTGCAAGCGGACCAACTTGAAGCCACATGCTACCTGGCCCTGTGGCCTCCAAGCTTGATGTTCCGCAGCAAGCCTATGCATAATGCGGTTTGCCCAGGACGCGTCACGGCCATCAAAAGCACTAGCGCCGTGATCCAGCCCTTAAGAAGATCAACTCATGTTTCGTGGATCCCCCCTTCAAGGGAGGTCACAATGTCTCTGCTCTCGTTGTTACCCCTACTTCCTAAGGGTGTATCAATCATAGAGGCGGAGCACTTCCTCATTCAAGCGGTGGAGGACACGTTTACGGTAAACCTTGCTGCAGGTGAGTCAGTTGGCAGGTATCAACCCTTAGAACTTATGGTTGACGCATCTACACACCCAATACTTCAGCCGCTGCTGTTACGTGGGTGGCATACGATATCACGTTAACGTTCGGTGATGAGGTAGCTTTCGCGATACTTGACAACGGGGTATAACGGGGTATCTCACACATTGAATTTATTCACGACAGGTTACGTTGATATGGAGGTACGGTACCATCGGGCTTGATCGGGCTCAAACTTTTATCAACGTTAATCTTGGGGTACCTCCAGAGCGAAATGGACATTGCAGAAAGTCATCTACTTCTTCGTCAGATACTACGGGTTGTTTGCGTTGATGTACGTCTTCGTGCACTGGATCACCTGGTAGCCCATTGACCGCGATGCCACAGTTTCTACTTCTCCGGTGAGGAGGACACTGACTGCGGCCCGACAACCCTTACTTACGCGTCTACACAAAGTGAATTCAAGCACAACAGTCCCCTTCAGCGTGCGTGTTTTACTCCATCGCGTGAAGATCTTTTTCAATAATCTCCTCCGTTGCAGATGTACGTAGGACCCTGTCGTAATCTGGTCGGGTCGCTCACACATACCGTGGCAGATGTCGTGGATGGGTATATTACGAAGCCTTGTAAGTGAGACGTAACTTCAAGGTGCACGATCTGAGTTGTGCTGGCTTGACAGCGGCGCAGCTCTCGTGACCGTTCTCTTCGGAGAGGGCATGTTTCTGTTCCGACTTTACGCTTTATACGAGAGGGATAAGAAGTGTCAGTACCTCTTCGTATCCTTCGACCACAGGTCACTTATCGATGGCCTCGGATCCAGTATTGGGTTTAATCGTCTTCCTCTATATCGGTAAGCCTTCGAGCAGTCGTGCGCATACACAGTGATTGACCCCTACCACAGCCGGAATTATTGTGAGTATACAACGATAACCCAGGAGGAGCTTCCGTTGATGGAAAGATGTTGTGCAGACAGCGGTCACGACGGGCATCGTCGAGGGACGACTGATCCACATTATGCCACGACCGGCCAACTGGCCCATGCCAGGCTGCTTCACCCTCGCCACAGTCCCCCTGACCATATCACTCGGTGCATGGTAAGAAGCACTCCATCGTCCGACGTGATCCTTCGCATGCTGACGTGATGGCAGGATCCTGAACCTCGTCGTTCCGAGTACGTGTTTTATCGGCCTCTTCAGCACCATGACGTTCGGTCTGGAACATCTCTCCACAGCGATATATCTGCTCCTTATGGTCTACAAGCTCATGAGTGGGTCGACGTTCAGATCCGAGGCCTTCGCGCGGCGTGACCCCCTCGGGGAGCTGTCCGAGCTGCGGCGGTTCAGCCCGTTGATCTATGTGCTGCTCAGGGACGGGATTTTCTACTACGTGATGTGAGTGCATGTGCTGCTGTATGGGCGAGGGGTTCTGATCTGCGATCGTCTTGTAGGGTATTCCGTAAGTCTCAAGAGTGCGTCGCACTCGTGCAGGATCTCACCGTATGCGGCATAGTTGTCAACGTTGCGAACCTCATTCTCTTCATCCGGTTTAACGGGAGAGCGCTGGAAGGGATGGGCATAGCGTGAGCACTTCTGACCACTATCATCTTCTCGCGCCCCCTTTAACGGTAGGGCCCCGGTACAGCTGGATTATGGCTGTCTACTCTGTCGCTGTGAGCACCATGTTTCATCCACGTCCGCTCTCCTCACTTTTTCCTGATCCCTGTCGGTCTGGTTATAGTCCTCGCGTCTCTGCCTCAACCTGCACATCTTTGCAGTCCGTCCTGCCACTGAAGACGAAGACTCGGAATCTGACCCCTCCTCGGATCCGAAAGCGATCATGTTGTCGACAGTAGTGGATGTCACTGGCACGGCGTCGTGCTCGTTTGGATCAAGCGACCAGACACAGTCGACCTATAGGTGAAATGAATAGGTTTTCTCTCCAGGCACTCGGAAGGACTGGTGTGCTCGATTAGGCGGTGTATGTAGATTACGTAGTCGGATAATAAACACCGATGACATACCCGCAAGACTTGATAGATCTGACACGTTTGAGTGAAGTCCTGGTTAACGAGTTGAAGTCATATAGTTCTGAGTCAACTTCTGACCACTACGGCAAGCATTATCGATAAGCGCCTACTGTATCCTCCATCCATACCACCACAATCCCCATCCCATCATTAACTACTTCCTCCATATGTCGGCAGCTGAGACACCAAGGGCTCAGAAAGCCAAAGGGAAAGACAAGGAGAAGGAGAAGAAGCCCAAATCATCTGGGAGCGGCCAGAAGTCACAGACCGAACGCCTGAAGACCGTGGTCCGCCGGCTGCCGCCCAACCTCCCCGAGGACATCTTCTGGCAGAGCGTCGGGAAGTGGGTGACGGAGGAGACTGTTGCATGGAAGTCATATTATCTGGGAAAGTTCAAGACGCGGTACGTCTCATGTCTGGTCTGGTTGGGATGGGGTGGTGGAGATAGACGACTGAGGGTGGGAGGTCGCGGCGGCAGGCTGAACAAGGAGAACATCCCTTCGCGAGCGTACATCGCGTTCAGGGACGAACATGTCCTTGCGACCTTCAGTAGAGAGTACGACGGGCATGTATTCAGGGATAAGAATGGTACGTTCTCTGCGCGGCCTCGTCTTCGATGGTGTCCTAGATCTCTCTCCCTAGGAAACGAATCCATCGCGGTGGTCGAGTTTGCACCATTTCAGAAGGTGCCAAACGAGAAGAAGAAGGCGGATAGCAGGGCATGTACCATCGAGAAAGGTTCGCACGTCCCACAGTTGTGTCTGTCGCCTCTCTCATCCACTCGATACAGACGAGGATTACGTCTCGTTCTTGGAGTCGCTGAAGGAGGTTTCTACGAAAACCTTCGATGCGGATACCCTCGAAACACTCAGTGCGTTTTTGCTTTCCTGGATGTACTTTCAGGAGCTAACCCTCCGTCTTAGTCGCTTCCACACAACCTGCACCCCTCCCCACAACCACCCCACTCCTCGAAGCGCTCAAAGCCGAGAAGTCCGCACAGAAGGACAAGGAAGCCATCCTCCGGAATCACGCACACTACAAGGACCATGCAGCGCTGGCGGCCGCCGCCGCGTCGACAAAGAAGGGTGACAAGAAGAAGGAAGGTGCGGGAGGCGCGAAGGAGAAGGCGTCCGATTCCGGTGCGGGCTCGAGCAAGAAGGGCGCGAAGAAGGCTGCGGCCGCCGCGAAAGCCGGCGGGCAGCAGCAGAGCCAAACACAACCTGGCGCCAGCAAAGACACCGCGAAGGGTACCAGTACGAAGCATGGAGGATCGAAGCCGCCGAAGCCTCCACGGGAGCGCAAAGGGGCTGCGCCCGCATCCGGTACCACTCCTGCTGCGTCCTCAAGCACACCAGCAAGTCTACCCACTGCCGCCTCCACTGCCGCCTCCACTGCTACCACCACTGCTACCAACCCTTCGTCTACTCCTGGAGACTCTGCCGCGGCGCCGTCTCGTCGCTCTCGTCCCGTCCTCGGTCTAGCCTCTCGCCAGTTCGAAGCTGCGCTCAGCGGGGCGGGCGTCGAGCGCAAGTCGCGACGCGAGCGTGAGAAGGAGAAAGAGAAAGAGAAGGGTAGTGGTGCGTCAACATCGACTGCGACTGCTGCTACGGACACGCCCCCGGCTCCAGCTTCGAAGCCGAAGCCGAAGGAGGAGAAACGCGAGCGTGCGCCGCGCCGTGGTGGGGCTCCGCCGACCATCCTCCAGCGTGACACGCCGCCGAAGATACTGGCGCGTCCACCGGAGGCGCAGGGATCGGGGGAGGGCTCGACACCTGCGGTTGTGGCACCTGCTGGGAATGCGACTGAGGGTGGTGACGCTGGGGCGTCCGGAGGAGGGCGGGGTCGGGGTCGGGGCAGAGGCAGGGGAAGAGGGAGAGGTGCTTCGTCGTAGGGCTGGTGATGGATGCTCATTCGGACTGTGTGTCGCGAGGGCGGGACACTATGTGTTCACGGCTTATGTTCAGGGAGGACAGCGATTCTCGTCGTCCTCTCCATCGAGGCCTTGGATCTAGGACAAGCGTTGCGTTCCGTGCGAGGAACAGAATGGACCGCTTCTACTTCGACGTTCGACTTCGCATTCCAATAACGTTGCGGTATGTGCTGGATCATTTCATGTATATTGGAGTAGTGTAATCAGCCAATATACCAACAGGTGCCGCTCTTGGGAGAATATGAACAGGGCACTCGAACGTCACACTGAACAGATGGCTCAATGAATATTCAAAGTGCATTGACGTGACTGTCGTCAACGTCACCTTGTGGGACAACGGCCGCCGTATGGCGAAGTTTTGGACGCATGCTATCCCTCCTCAGTCGTGGCCAAGCTTGAGAGGTATTGTCAACTTAGTTGTAATGGTTACCGAGTCAAGTGAGCTTCTGAGGTACCTCTGTCACGTCGACCTTGTTTTAATGTCTGCTGTCAGCCGAACTGAGACAGTGGCAATCTGGCGGGAGTGCTGGTAATGACTTGATCCCGAGGCGCACCCTAAGCCCTTTCCACCTGGTGTAGTGGTGGTAGTGCACAATCTATTAACTTAGACGGAATCGCGCGTCGCCTTGACACAGCCATCCGTGTGGAGTAGATAGCAAGGAGTCAAATCGTATCCGAGAGCAAATTATCACAGCAATTCGCATAGCCAACAATACGTATAGTGGGGGATAACCCCAGACTGCAGAGACACTACTGTACCTTTCATTACAAGATCATGCCCCCTCGACCCTCCTGATCATCCTTTTGTCACGCTCGCCCGTCACCTTCACCAGCCCCTCCTGCTCCAGCGCCCTGATCACCTCCTGGAACTCGGCCGTGTTCACCTTCACACTGCTCTGCGCCTCCAGCTGTGCCATCGCGTCCGCCCACCGCACCCCACGCGTTGCCCCAGCCCCATCCAGCAGCGCGAGGACTGCCCGGCGCATGTCGCCCCGGAGCTTCCGTTGCTGCCTGCCAATGCCTGTATCGAGCAGGCCCATGTCGATCTCGCCCGTGGTCGGGTCGCGCGCGCTGGTGTTGATCGCCTCGCGCATGAGGCGGTACGCCTCCTTGACGTCGCTGAGCTCCACGAACGGCGAGAGTCGCATGCGCGCGTGCGCCTCCGAGAGGCGGATCATGCTCTCGAGCTGCCGCGTCGTCGCCGTGATCCGCTTCTCGTTCGAGCGCGGGTCCTCGCCCGCCTTGCGGAGCGTGACGTAGCAGCGGACGAGCTCGTCGCCGGCAGCTTCGGTGATCGTCGGGTTGAGGCGGGACCGAGCGTAGGTGATGTATGCGGAGAGCTCCGCGAGCGGCTGGAAAGCCATGTTAAATACAGCAGAGGCGCTAGAGGCTGCTTGCACATACCAGAAGGTCTTGACCACCACCAGTCATGGGGGCATCTTCTAGGTATAGGGAGACGAGATGTTGAGCAAGCTTGCGATCAAGCGCCTCGTCGGCATTGTCCAACACGAGGTAGAGCAGGTCAAATCGCGAGATGAGAGTTGGTGGGAGGTCGATATTTTGGGTGACTGTCTGGTTCGGGTTATACTTCGACCCGATAGGGTTTGCCCCTGCGAGGATAGACGTGCGCGCATTCAGGGTTGTGATGATTCCTGCCTTAGCGATGGACACGGTTTGTTGTTCCTGTGAAGGCTCATTAGGAACGATGGCGGTGAACAGTGGGCATAAGGTACCTACCATAACTTCGTGCAGGACACTGCGTGTTGCATCTGACATCTTGTCGAACTCATCAATACAACACACACCACCGTCACTAAGGACAAGAGCACCACTGAACGAAGCGTGAGCAAGCTTCAACCCATACTGGATGCCGCAGACGTACCTCTCCAGGACCAGCTGCTTCGAGTCGGGGTCCCGAGTAACGTACGCCGTCAGACCGACAGCAGATGACCCCTTGCCAGATGTGAACACGCCACGAGGGGCAATCTTGTGCACGTACTACAACAAACAATCAGCTACCGTCCCAAGACCTTCATCTTGTCAGCACATACCTGCAAAATCTGGGACTTAGCGACACCGGGGTCACCAACGAGCAATACGTTGATGTCTCCACGGTACCTGGGCCCCCCTCCCCCTCCTCCACGGGCAACACTTTTGTTCGTCCCGCCAAAAAGTTGAAGAAGAATGCCCTTCTTCACGTCGTCCATCGAGTAGATCGACGGGGCGAGCGACCTCGCCAAGAGGTCGTAAACGTCCGGCCTCTGGCTCAGCTCGCGTAAACGCGCCTCAAGCTCCTCTCGCTTCGTCGTCCGCCGCTGACGCTCTACCGCGTGCTCCTCCTCGTCATCCATATCGACGCCCCCACCCACGCCGCCTACACCAGGGATCCGGTCCCCACCCGCCGGGCGTGTGCTCCTGTCAAATCCAAGCCGGTCGTCCGTGCCGAGCCGGACGTGCACAACGTCGACAAACGTCCTGAACAGGCTCTTCAGTGTCCGCTGGCGCGGGTTTACGCGCACAGGCATGCTTCGGAAGATGCCAGTCACGACGAGACGATCTCCGGGTTTCGAGACGTCCACAAGGTCATCGTACACGCTCAGCGAAACCGTGTGCGGCGTCTGCCCGTCGGGGACCGCGTCCGGGGTCTCCTGGAGGCGAATGACTTGCCGGTCCGCGAACTCGCAACGGTTGTGGACGAGCGACATGGAGCCGACCGTCGCGCAGACGTCGCGCGGACAGCGCCCGGGCTCGTCGATCTTGCCGCGCTCGATTTCGACCTGGACAGTGTGATTGCAGGTGAGGCAGCGGAAGAAGGCGACCTTCATGTCCGGGATGATGGGCGTCGCGCGGATGACGAGGCCCTTAATGGATACGAGCTTGTCCGTGTCTGTGGACGCGTTAGCAGTGGTAACGGTGAGCATGTGTGCGGACGGAGCCCACCAGAAGGGTTCAGATCACGCATGTTGACCGCGGGGACGCCGAACGGGCGGATGTTGTAAACCCGTCCCATAATCGCGTTGATTTCCGCGTCGCCGCGCCTGCCGCGCATCTCATCCGCACCTGCTGTCTGATCCTCTTCTGCGATTTCGAGCATGACGTCTTTGAGGACCTGGTCCATGATGGGGATGACTTCCTGAGGGTATTTCACCAAAAGAATATGGAGCTTCTTGCTCGGGGGATACGCGGCGAGGTTGGCGATGTCGAGGTTGAGAATCCTCTCGCCGGTCTGGCGCATCCGGCGGACGTAGGACTCATACAGTAACACCTCGCCTTCCTCGGGAGACGAGAGGACTCGCGTGCGGACGCCGCGTTCGCGATCGTACGAAATACGATACTTGACCTTGAAGCCGCGCATGAATTCGCGGAATGCGCGCATGGTCTCATGCACTGAGATGTTTGTGCCCCAGATCGCTTGAATGGCGCCAGAGTCATCTTCATCGTCGGATGGGACAGCGGGAACGGAGAGATCAAGTGCGGCAGACGCGGGGATGGAGAGATGTGAAGCGTCTGAGCGCAGGTCGTCAGATGGGCCTTCCTTGCGCTCTGTGCGTGTGCGAGACCGGAGAGACGTTGGCGTGAAATTGAACGAGGAGTGAATATCGCCTCGGCGGTTCTTTGGTGTGGCCCGGGCAGGACTCCTACGAAATGCGGGTCAGTCGAATAGATTGAGAACTTTATTCCCACAATCCAGGTTCAAAATCAATCGTAGGTATGTATGGCACCCAAGAGCGAGATGCCATGTAGTCTATGTTGCAATGCGCAACAAGACTGAGGTTTCGCGACGTTGGGTACGATCTAGGACTTGAAGCTTTAAAGCGAAGGGACGTACGAGGGAAACGTGAGTGGTTCAGAGCCTTGGGAGCCAGGTACATCCGGAAGGTCTGAGTCTAGTCTTCTAACGCGTGTAGGTGTCTTCTTTGTTGGGGATGAGCTCGGAAAGGGCAAGGGTGACGAGGTACCAGCTTTGGGGGACTATCAGGTGGGGAAGTTCACTTGCAGGTAACCACACGAACTTACGGGCAAATAAAGGTGTCTTCTGCCTCCTTGGTGTGCTCAATCCCATCGTCCTCCTCGCAACGACGTTATGACGCGGTGTGCCTGCGATGGAGGGCGTCCCTTCGAGGAAGAGTGGTGCGGGTGCGGGTGCGCCGGGCATCGATTGCTCCACGGTGCCTTCATCGAATTGCATTTCGACATCTTCGAGGTCGGAAGTGGGTATATCGCGCGGCGGAGATGACATGATGGCAGAAAGTTAGGCCTCAGAGGGATGAGGAAGGTGTGGGGAGGATGGGGACGGGAAACAAGACGATGGACGCGACGCGCCTCGACGCGTCGGAATGAGCTTCAGGGCAGGCCTTTTCGTTCTCACGCGTCACCAGCGCTCTCCCCATCTCCGCCAATATCCTCTGCTCCTCCTCGCACCGACTGTATGCGCTACCCGCCGTTCTTGAAGCCATTCAGGGCTCAGAGCGTCACTACATTCGCTGGTAGGTATTACACAACATCTTCCATCCCCGAGGCCGGTCCGTCGAAGTCGGTCCAATCGTCCACACGCCCCCCAGCGCCCCAGGATGAGCTAAAACGAAAACGGAGGACAGACTGGAAACGTAGGCAAAATGTGAGTGGTATGTAGCCCACACCGTCTCCGCCCTGCACTAAACAGAAAACTGTTCTTTCTTCCAGGGCCAGACATTCCTTGACCACAACATAGTCCACATCCGCGCCGGCAATGGCGGCAACGGCTGCGTCGCCTTCCACCGCGAGCTCTTCAAGCCCTACGGCCCACCCTCAGGCGGCAACGGCGGCCGCGGTGGCGACGTCTACATCCTCCCCACTCCGCACCTCACCACCCTCTCCTCCGTCTCAACTCGCATCCGCGCCGACCACGGCGGGGCCGGCAAAGGCACATGGCAGCACGGCCGGAACGCCCCGCCTCTCATCGTCCGCGTCCCTCTCGGCACAATCGTCCGCGAGCTCCCGCGCGACGACCCGCGGCGGCACAAAGACGAGTACCAGACGGAGGCGGAGGACATGCACGGGCTGAGCCCGCAGGAGAAGCGCGACCGGATGCGCGACCGGCGCTGGGTGCACTACCCCGAGTACGCAGACGACAACGCGCAGCGAGAAGAGTTCAAGGAGGCAGAGCGTATGCTCTTCCAGCAGGAGCGGGAACGGCGCCGGGCGCGCCGCTTGCGCGCAGAGAACCTGATCTTCCTGGACCTAGACAAGCCGGAGGAGACCGCAGAGGCGGAAGATCCGAACGCACCGCTTGGCCACCGCCGCGTGGCGCCAATGGGGCATCTCGTCGCACAGGGCGGAGCAGGGGGCATGGGCAACCCCACCTTCCTCTCGCCGACCAACCGATCCCCCAAGTGGGCCACGCGGGGGTACCCCGGGGAGTGGGTATCGCTGTCGCTCGAGCTGAAACTCCTCGCGGACGTGGGGCTCGTCGGGATGCCGAACGCGGGGAAGAGCACCCTCCTCCGCGCGCTCACTGGTGGCCGTGCGCGGACGGAGGTCGCAGGGTACGCGTTCACGACGCTCAACCCCGTCGTCGCCGTCGTGCGCGTCGCCGCTGACGGATCCTTCGATGGCCTCGCAGAGGGCGCGGTGCTCGACGAGACCCGCGTAGAGGAGGCCCGTGAACGCGGGTTGATGGAGCGCGGGGAGTTCGCGGACGCGCTCACGCGGAACCAGCGGCGCGCGCTTGAGGCTGCAGTCCAGAAAGACCCGTACGAGTCCATGGAGACCTCCCGCTTCACCGTCGCGGATAACCCCGGACTCATCGAGGAAGCGTCTGCAAACGTCGGCCTAGGACACTCGTTCCTCCGCTCGCTCGAGCGCTCGCACGCGCTAGCATATGTGGTGGACCTCTCTGGGCCTGCGCCCTGGGAAGAGCTGCGAGTGCTCAGAGACGAATTGGAGAAGTATAAGGCGGGCATGAGCGCGAATGCGCGCATCGTCATTGCGAACAAGGCAGACTTGCTTAGCGGAGAGGGCGCATCGGAGGAAGAGGTCGCGGAGGCGCGAGTGAAGCTGAAGGAGCTGGAGACGTATGTGAAGGAGCAAATGAAGGTGCCGGTGCTCGATGCGGAGGGAAACCCGGTGGAGACAGGGGAGGAGAGAACGCTTGACCTGGTTCCGGTGTCGGCGAAGTTCAGCTTGAACTTGAAGAGGGTCGTTGGGCTCATGCAGGGCTATGTCGAGGAGGCGAGGAAGAAGAAGGGGATCGACGCTGAAGCTCTGGGTCGTGTCTTCCACTTCCACTTCTGATGTTGTTGGCTCGTCATGCTATGAACCTGCTAACGAGACGTTGTCTATGCAAGCTATACCATAGATTACTGTATATTACCATTGATATTTGTGTCGCGTTACTCTATTCCTCATCAACTCTCAATTCACGAATAGTTGATCTGCGGGCGCATAGCTATAGATTACCGACCCTAGCCTGCCGGGATGATGATCCTGCCTACATACACGCGAACGTTGCTACATACAATCCAGGTTACAAACCGCAGGGTGAACTATCCCGGTAAGTCGACCCCCCTTTTCATAAGTATGACGGATTCTAAACGGGAACCTCAGAGATGTCTTGTGGCGACATGAGGTCACTGCGAGTCTCCTCTTCAGTATCCTCACTGGTCGTAACCTCTTGCCCCAGACTCCCCGTCGCCGCTGCATTGTGCTCGAAGCGTATCGTGGTCTTGTCCGTCTTCACCTTCGACGCGCCATCCTCTCCGCTGATAAAGCCGCGCAAGTTGAGCAGCAGGCGCGATGACTGTCCAACAGATACTACATAAGCTGTCGACGCCCGGCGACGTGATGAGAACGCTTACGGCGACAGAGGAGACGGCAATGGTCCACGCAACGCCCATACCTTCCAGTGCGCGACCCTCTTCTCGAATTGAGAGTATCATGTTCACTGCGTTGATCACTGTCGCCCGTGGACGCGAGAGTGAGTGCCCATAACCTAACAATATTTCGGGACCCTTACGGAAGATCCTATGGACGAACCAGCTGGTCAGTTTCGGAGACAGAGGGGAAAGAAGGCTGAGGACATACATTGCGAAGTACATGGTACCGTCCCGGATGAGCAAGTACAGCAAAGGACTGAACCGGCGGACCTCCGTCCACTTCGCGAGCGGGTTGCGCGTGGCCGCGGAGAGCTCGAACTTAAACGCCTCCCCGGTGAAGAATTTGTACAGCATGAGGGCGAAGAAGGTCGCTGTGCGATGTAAGTCTAAAGCTCTCACGAGATTCCAGGAGAGGAGCATCTCGAACACGAATACTCACTTGCTACGGAACAGTTGACGATCCACGCCCCAAGAGAGTTCCTCAGGGGCACCTCGGCGAGGGTGTAGCATCCGGGGATGGGGAAGTTCGGCGGCCGAGGTAGGATTGATATCGTGCGGGCCTCCACGATGCCAACGGTTATTGAAGACTACGGGGAGTGTGTCAGAAGGAGTATTCGGGGCTTGGGAGGTCTACGCACGGCGAGTTCCGCTGAAAGTGTATTAATATCTTAGTTTCGTAGTGGCATGGCTGACGACTTACCTGTGAAGCAGAAAGCGATCAGGGCGAGGACTGGTCCGAGCCACGACGGTGAAGTAAGATTCGATTCGGATTGGAATGTAGCGAGCAAATAACCGACCGATTTTGTTTTCTCTGTAGGAGGCCCACAGCCGGAGGACGAACATCCCTTCGCCGAACAAGACGGCGATGGCGGTAGCTGCTCCACTGTATGCGCTCGGGTCAGAAGATACTTGATTACGGACATGTGAGCCAACGTACAAGGCCTCGAACCAGGGCCATCCACGACATCTGAAAAGAGGTTTGTTGGCCCGATAGTCACGGCGGACAAGCGAGGGGCTTACATCTGACGCAGTTCCGTCATGAAATATCGTCAACCATGCAGAATTTGACAGGGTAGTCACCGGTACTCACTCCGAAAGAAGGGGAGAAGCTCAAATTCACTGAAGAGACGTTGAGCGACAGCCTTCTCAGGATAACTGGGACAGTCTACCTCCGAAATATAATCTACGGGACGGGTCCCCAGTAAGCCTCGTCATAGGGTAGAGGACGAGATGATGGGCTTACAGAGAACATGCAAGGCCGTAGTACCTCACGCAGAAATACATAATCTTAGGGAGAGACCATTTCGCCCTGAATAACGAAGGATATGAGCCCATGGCGGTCTTTCCACACATGAGGGCGGGCTTACTTCCAGACGAGTTCCACCTGGGCCGATGGTCCATCGTCAGATGCTTTGCTTTTCTTGTTCGCCGTATACTAGATATACTCACCTCCTCCCCGAAAGTCAGACAAATATCGTAGGCGACCCACGTTGATGCGGCGGCTAGTACGGGAGGTCTTTCAGAACTCGAATGAGCGTTACCTTAACCACAATGCAGCGCTCACCTGCGGCTCGATTGACGACAGTTGTGTCCCCAAGGAGCTGTATGAAAAGCTCGATACCTTGGAGGAGGGACAACCCTGGAGGCAACAGAGAGGTCAGAGACATGCTGACGAATACCGTGGTTCCAGAACCTGCCACCGCAACGCAGCCGACTTTATACGAGCAGCCAGCTATGGCCCCGGGAAGCACGGCCACGGTTCTCTCTTCGTCCGAGAACGTTGAACAGAGATACCACGGTGTCTTGCATCACATCCGCGATTCGCGGCCAGGCACTTGGCCCAAAATGGTCTTTGGGTTCCTTCTCCAGGAGCCTCGGGCTTGCCGAGGAGCGGCTGCGATCGAAATAACCACCGAATGTGGGAAGGGTCGAGCCCGTTTTACGCTCCCGGGACGCTGAGAAGCGGATGGTCGACGATCTCGTGATCGATCCAACCCCCGAAAAATGTGCTCTGGTCTTCGGCGGGGCTGTTCCATCGCGTCATGAGGGGAGTGAACTTGCTTGTTTAGACGGACCGGTGCATACCTCGACGTCCCATCCGATGTTGTTGCCCCTCCCACATCGCCGCTGATTGGCACCGTGGATTCTTGAGAGATCCTGTGTTCCCCAGACGTGGACATATGTTTCAAGTTCAGCAAGCGTAATTTCCCTACAGACCACGTACGAAGGTCCAATATTGTCCACACGCATATATAGGAAAATACTACGTCCAAACAGGGATGAAAGGCACACGGACGGACGAACTCCGAAGCCAGCTTGACGTAAAGTCTAAACGTCCAAGGCCACCGCAGGGGGACGGGAAGTGCTCGACGTCTCGGATTGTGCTCGAGACGTGCCGTCTTTCGCGACGTCCCCGAGTTCAAAGTGCATCGTGGTCGGGTTGGTCGGGAAACGCTCGCGCTGTCCACAAAGCACGCCCCGTAGGTTCAGGGCGAGGCGCGCCGCCTAAGAGAACGCAGTAAGTAGAGTCTACCGGGGATATGAGTTGAAAGACTCGCTGATACGGAGGAGACAGCGATGATTAACCTGTGGTGGCAGTGTCGTTAGTTTCGGCTCGCATCTATGTCGAAAATACGCCTACGGCACACCCATGGCTTGGACCTCTCTCTGATTGAACCGGATAGTGATCGCCATGTTCAATGTGCCAGCGCCTGGGTTCCCCAAGATATTCAGCGGGGTGTTGCATGCCAAGAAAAGCGATTACAAAACTTACAGAACATCCTGTCGGAGGTCGTGGACCGACACAGATCAGTATTGGATGGAATGTCACTGAGATAGCGAAGACTATCACACACATGGCAAAGTAGAGCACTCCGTCCCTGACGAGTAGGTACACAATGGGACTCAGCTTGCGCAGCTGGAACCATTTGGTGAGTGGGTCACGTCGTGCCTTGAGGAGCTCCGCTTTAAATGCATGGCTGGTGACAAACTTGTGTATCATCAACACCAGGTACGAAGCTATTGTGCAAGACGCAGTCAGTAAAGAGTGGTTTATCACAAAGGCACAAGGTAGTCTGATGATCTCGGACGCTTACTGGAGGTAGCGCAGATCACGATCCTGTTACGCGGATAAATGAAGGGGTGTGAGTCTTAAATGACAGCTGTGAGAATGCAACGCCATACCAAGCCGGAAGGGTGTGCTTGAGTGAAACGGTGGCGAAGGTAAAACATCCAGGAAGTGGGAAGTTTGGAGGGCGCGCCAGGACAGATACAGTGCGTCCTTCGATAATACCGACCGCGAGGGAGCTCTAATGGGTATTGCGAAAATCAGCCGCTGGATGCAATCCACCACGCCGTTCCCACCGTTATCTCAGCTGTATTGAAGTCAATGAGATGTTACTATCGTATGTATGCGTAACTGACCAATGTAGCAGAGCGTGACGAAGGCAAGAACTGCATAATGTCAATCAAGGCGGCCGTATCGGTGCTTGCATGCAGAGGAATGGTTAACAACTAAGACGCACTCTTTTTGTTTTTCCCGTAGGCAATCCATATGCGCAAGAGGAACAATCCCTCGCTCAAAAGCACAATGACCGTGCCGGCACCGCTGTCATGAACCTGTGAGCCAGCGTGCGAGTTCCGAGAGGAACGCTGGAAGCTTACAATGCAATGTAATAGGCCCATCCACGGCACCTGAGGAACACGTTTGGTGGCAGTCCTTCCAAGAGGAGGAGGATGAGAAGACCTTACAACTTGCGTCCCATAGATAGGAATTAGTTAAACCCATATAGCCGACATGCTAGGAAATGCGACTCACTTCAAACGGAGCTGTGGTGCTGGTATTCACTACCGGCCGGGAGCTGAGCGGAAGGCATCCACACGTAATGATGCGTCTCACCGACGAAATAGAATCTACAGGCCAAGTTAAATATACGAACAGAAACATATAGGTATAGCACACTTACAATGCCGCGGCGAAGCCATAATATCTGACAGCAATGTAGACGATTTTCGCTAACGTCCACCGTGCTCTATTACAATGCGAGAATACGTCAAATTTCCACCTATGGGATGGGTCCTTCCCACGGAACTGACTTCCACACGAGCTCGACCTATTAAATCCGTTGGTAAGCTGCGCGAACATAAGGAGGGATTGGCCTCGGGCATACCTCCTCAGCAAATGTCAAGCAGATGTCATATCCGATCCAAGTTACCGCAGCCGCTAGGAGTCGAATTAATCATGGATTTCCCCTGGAGGCAAAAGACTTACCCGCAACGAGGTTTGTCGTAAATGTGTCTTGCATAACCTGAAAGAATAATTCTAGCCCTTCGGCGATGGACACGCCAGGAGGCAAGAGCGAGATGAGAGGAAGTAGGGACGAAAGGGACATGGTGGTGGCAGAGGATGCTGCTTACATGCGGGGTGCAGGTCTTGCTTTTGTCGCTCTGGCTTAGGTTTCAACAGGGCGCACGACAGAGTTTGCGAAGAGTTCGAGCGATTACCAGATCAGGTGGTTAGCCTAGCCGCCGAAGTTCTCGGGGGATAAAGTGGGAAGCGTCGTGGAAAGGTTCGTCGAGAGGCCGTGCACGAGAGCACACGGCATAGGAAGCACGGGTTGCCCAATTGAATGCGAGGGGAGGGAAGCAGGGCCAAGTCGAAGATCCTCCGGCGGAAAGGTGACATTTGAAAGATGCGCTCCCCAGCCCGTGCGAATCGCAATCTTGTTGGTCGCTATATGTGCCGCAGCAGATGGATTGATAATCACGTACACCTGAACAACACTTGCAACACTCTGCCTCGTACGAGCTTCCACAACGCCGCCTACGATCCCATCTCCAGCGGGAGGCAGAAACATTGCAAGGGTGCACATTGGACATGATCTGCGAGCCGGCCGAGATGATGTCCGGCCGTCCTTATCCTAGAGATGACATGCATGTAAGTCTGTGGAGGAGCAGCGTAACAGCAACACGGCACTACGACGCATATACAAGGAACTTACATTTGCTTAACACCGGTATCGACACTCTGGCGTTCGGCATCGCCGTGTCTTTCCTCGGGCCTTTGGTAAGGGTCGGGTTCAGAGATGGCTTGTCTCGTCTCGTCCGCCGGATTGTCGCTCAAGACCTAGGCGTTCGTCATTTATCTGGAGATCCCTGACGGCGAATGTTCTACGCACTGTGCACAAGATCAGCGTGGCGGCTCCAACGACAGAACTGTGAACCCCCATAGGAACATGAGACAATGTTACTTTGAAGATAAACCTCAGTCCTGAATGCGTATGGTTTCGTTAACGATCGCAAGACAAGGACGCAGAGACAACAGGGCGTACCGGTGACAAATCAATGCTATGGAGGTAGAAATAAAGCTTTGATTGTTAGCTATACTTACAGAGTGGAATTGTCAATGAGCTACCTTCTAAGACTATCCCCAGGGAATGTCGACGACGGCGAACTCATTCTACCGACTCGGGAGTCAACGAAACTGTGTCCCGGCGACACACTGCGATTTTCGATCCTCTAGTAGCTTGAGTTAATTTGTGCATTTGTCTGCGGTGCATCATTCAGGAAAGTTCAAGTGCAGAACGCGGTGGAACAGTGGGTCTACATGTGGTGTCGTTCAACAAGCCTAAGGACAAGGGAGCCTACTAGGTATAAGCGCCGCTCCAAGTTCCCCAACATGCATATAGGCGCTAGCGCTTCTGACCTTGCCTCTGACCACAACGCCCGTTGACGGGCACGAAACAGCAGCTTGCTATCCTCTTGTCCTTTCTACTGTCGGCTCCTTGTTCGCTCCAATATCTGCCCGACAAACGTGTGAGCGTGACTGACTGCTCCAACGACACTCAAGTTTTCTCGAAGTGCAAGTGCAACATTCTTGATCGAACACTCAACCAAGCCTCGCCACACAGTCCCAGTCAACCGCCTGGGCCGTATCCCAGAGCAATACCGCTGTTTTATCTGCAACGCGAAATCAAAAAGACCAGGGGAAAGCGCGAAGGGAAGAAACATTTGGCAAAATGAGCAAAGTGGTCTTCGGTGCGTTTCTCTCCGTCATATGTCCGCACCAGTTACCGAGCTATTTGGGCACGCAGTGGGGAATGTCCCGTACAATATGGCGGAGGTCAGTTATCTAGCGAGTGGAGAGAGTTGAGCCCATGCTCACGGTAGAACGCTTAGGAACAACTGATAGAAGTCTTCAGAAGTGTCGGTCAGGTTGTCGGTCTTCGGTGAGTCACCGCCCTCCCGCTACATTATTTCCATCCGCTCATGTCATATCTGCATCGCAGACTAGTGTTTGACAGAGACACAGGCAAGCCGAAAGGGTATGGGTTCTGCGAGTTTGCTGGTACGTTGAAAATCGGACATTTTCTTCTACATATACTAACCTCCGTTATTAGACCACGAGACCGCTGCCTCGGCGGTCCGCAATCTCAACGGGCAAGAAATCGGTGGTCGACCGCTACGAATTGATCTCGCAGACTCTGATCCGTTCCTTGAGGGGAAGACAACGGTACGTGGCGAGATCATAGACGGCGGCGAGACACGCGCCCAATGGCGCGAACGCAACGATCGCGAACGGCATGGCGACAGACATGAAAGCCGGCATGGTCGGAGTCATGATCCCAACGCTTTTCTTCAACGTTTGCCTAAGGGCGTCCCGCTCGCACCAGGGACCAATGCGTTGGATGCGATCAGTCACGTACTCGCGACCGCTGACCCTAGTCAGATTCTCGAAGTGTTGGCGCAGATGAAGGTCCGTCTCCTCGCTTCTGCTGCTTGTCATGTAATTGACTGTTTGACTGGTTGGCACACGACCCACAGGCGTTCATCATTACACACCCAGAACAAGCTCGTGCACTCTTGGTCGCGCATCCCCAACTGGGATACGCGCTATTCCAAGCACTCCTCTTGCATAAGATCTTTCCCTCCGACATCCTAAATGTATGTGCCCAATTTGTCTCCTATACCTTCCGCGTCCTCAAACCCCCGCCCCAGAAAATGCTCGCCGCGACGGCCGCAGCCATCCCTCCTGCGGCTCCTGCGCCAGCACAACCTGCGCATCTTGCGCCTCCTCCATACATGTCAGCGTCCGCACCTCCGCCTGTGTCCATGTATGCGCCCCCAATGCCTCCGTCACACACGCCCATACAACACCAGACGCCCCCGGTCCCTCCCCCGAACATGTACGCACAGCCGCCCCCGCAGATGCCACCTTACTACCGTGGCCCTCCTCCACCAGCACCTCCGGCCGTCGCGCACCCACAACAGGTTCCCCCCGCACACATGCAGTCATCTACCATGCATCCACCTCCGCCCGCACCCTCCGCTCAGCCTGGAGGGATGCCAGAATTCGACCAGTCTCAGAGGGTAAGGCATCCTTGGTTTCAGGATTGTACGAAAATGGACTGACGTTAGGCGCGCGCTACAGGATATGTTGATGCAAGTGCTGAACCTGACTCCAGAGCAGCTCAACACACTGCCGCCGAAAGAGCGGGAACAGATCGTGCAGTTGGTATGTCTGACGTTCTTTCTTGGATTGGTCGTCATCCGTGCTAACTGTGGTCCGTAGCGGAGACAATTTGGTGTCGGCAACTGAGGCAGTGGCGGGTTGTCCCACAAGCATTCATTAATATTCATGATTGAGGGGGTTGTACCTCTGTTGCCTGGATATCTGATGCTTTGTATCGACGACACCTCCGTGTCAAAAGTTCAACTTCATCGTTGTTATTCGATGTTTCTACTGTACATAGAGAGCGGCAATCCGCTGCCACGATTTAAGAGACTGCTTCGTTCGAATACTTTTTCCCGCCTAACAATAAGCAAGTTTTTACACCGAAATGAGAACTGCCACCCCAACGATTGCGGCGAGCAAGAAGCCGCACTTGTAGCCCTCCACTGCCGCTCCGTTGGTCGGCGAGGACGGCTTCAGAGTGGCCGTCGCGATAAACTTGTCCCACGCCGCTCTCGTCGCGCTCGGCCACGTCCACGTCCCCTCCGTCCTCGCCGACCCGTAGAAGATCTCGCCCCCGCCTGCCAAGTACTCCCCCGCGAGCGCGGCGTCCTCCCCGCCGACGACCGTCCCGTCGGCGCGCACTGTCCCGTTCGGGTTGTCGCCCAGCACGAACTCGCGCAGGAATACGAGCGCCTGCGCGGGGCGCCACTGCGGCACCTCGTGCCCCGCGCCCTCGAACAGCACATACGTCACGTTGCGCTCCTGGTGCACGATCCCCGCGCGCGCGCCAGCATCGTCGAACCACGGCGTCGCGGGCCGCTTTATGAAGCCCTGGGTGCCCCCGAACGTAATGTTCTGGATAATAACCTCGGTCGCGCGGTGCTGGATGTCGGAGTCGTCGTTGCCCGAGAAGAACACGAAGGGGACGCCACGCGCGGACGCGTTGGCGAGGAGCGGCGTGAGGAACGCGACGGGCGCGACGGACGGGTCGCCGTGCGGCGGGTTGCCGCGCGAGAGGTCGTACACGGAGCCGAAGGGGTACGTGAAGTTGCCGGACCAGTTCTTCGAGGTCGGGGCGTGCAGGGCGGCGCGGACGGAGGGGGAGTTGAGGAAGGGAGAGGGGTCTAGAGGCGGCTCGGGGTTCGTCGCGTCGGGAATGTCGTAGTAGTCGACGCGGCCGTTCGCTAGTGCCGCGCGGGGGCGGGGGGCGGGGGGCGGACTCATGAGTACGAACATATGCGACAATGGAGAATGGGATAGGGTACGTACTCCAGGGGAACGTGAAGTTGAGAGCATAGTCCCACATCTCGTCGAACAGGTCGCAGCCGTACCACGGATCGAGGATGGCTTGTCCTGCGGCGTCTCGCTTCCACTGGGCTCTGTTTGTCTCTCCGTCATGCTCGGGCCTCTTCGCCGAGGGATGGGGCCCGCGCGCTACGAGCCTTTTCAGCAGCGACTTCTCCCATGAGGGGACATCACGACGGTCAACCCTCGAGTCTTTGGAATCGAGGAGTGTCGCCCGCAGGCCCAGCGTCAGATTCAAGGTTGGGAATGTCCCGCCTGTTTGTGGATAGGTTAAGTTAAGATCAAACCCACAGAGGTGGTGCCTGTCATGATCCCGCCCTCGTCAGAAATGCGAGATATTCGTACGAGCAGTGAAAGAGTGGCTCACTGCTCTCTGAAGTAGTTAAAGACATCTTCGTCGTATCCGATGATGGCGGGATAAGTTTCGAGAATATTGATCTTCGAGAGGATCGTTGGTATTGGTTTTCAGGGTAAAGGACGGAAAAACATACGGCCGGTAGGTGCCTAACGGTCGCAAACGATCCCAAAAAGCCGTTCCCAATTGCTACTTTGCGCAAGGTTACTGGAGGGTTCGATGCGGAGAAGAGATGCTTGACGATGTAAGGCTGTGCCATTCGTTAGCTGCGATACTCGATGACCGGGTTTAGACCTCAGGGAACCCACTATGAACGTGCCCGCATAGCTCTCGCCCATCAGGTAAAGCGGGCGTGTCGCGAGGCTCGGGAAGACACTGACAAAGTTCGTCAAGAAACCAAGCTGGCGGGCAGGGCGTCACAACGGACTGCATGAAATAAAAAGGGGATTTGGAAACGCACGAAATCTTCTCCCATCTGATCCTCATTGGTGACTGGAGGAGGCGGTGCGTTGCGGATAGCGCAAGAAGGACGAGCTGTACTTACTGTATCCCTGCCTATCTGAAGTCGAGTAGCCGGTACCTAACCCCAGGAGATGAGGAGTGACGTCAATGCAATGCGACGGAGGCCGTACATACCTACAGGTTGATCTATCCATATCGTATCTGCCAGAGTGTTCCAACTGAAGGAGTTGGCCACCCATGAGCCGTTGCTCGTAATGTGGATAGGTCCGCTCTGGTTGGAGGTAACGCGTAAACGTGGACCAGTCTAACCACCCCCGGTAACCACCGCACCTCTTTAGACAATCCGAGCATGCTGGAAGACCCTGGCCTGCGAGGCGATGTGTCAGAAACCCAACCTATCGCATCATTGCCCGAAGCATACCCGCCCTGGAGCCAAATGATCCAAGGTTCGGTGTTGTTTTCGGTAGCAGGCGCGGTAAGAGTGCCGTTCGTTCCCTGCCGCTCGAAACCCCAGAAGAACAAGGTGTTATTGGAGTGGTCTGCGCGGTTTACCGGGATGTTCCCAGCGAAGCTACGAGGTAGCATTATGTGCGTAAGGTTCGGCAAGGGATGTTTGACCTCGAAGTCTGCACGTTATACGACAAACCTTCAGCGGGAGGCACAGCGAAGACTCCGGATATGTGGAAAACGTACAGTCTTGCCAATCGGACCCGAAAGCTGTCCTAGGTTGGCCAGGCCAGACGTGAGGGAAAGAGTTGGGCGGCACCGTCCGTTGTGCGAAGACCTGGCTCCACGACAAAATGGCGGCGGAAAAAGGGAGGAAAGATAGGATGGTCATGACGACTTGCATGCCCGATGTTCTCTTTAAACACCCTCTTATATACCAGAGATTGAGCAAGCTTTGCCACGGATATGAACTTCAATCACAGGCACGAGGCACACCGCTGCTCATCTCCACCAATCTCTATGGCTTGCTGAGATGGAAGACATGTCAAGTATCGCTCACGATAACGTCGCCTGTACACTTGTAATACTGGAGACAGTAGGCCAACTACCTCGGAAGAGACCGTGGTGCAAGGGCCGATGTAGAAGAACAGCGCGGCGTCCGGGACGGGTGAAAACCTACGAGCCAGTGAGTGGCTGTTATATTTGGCCATACGGCTATTTGGCACGACGCACCTGGTTACTTTTGAAAGTTGTCCCCAAAATATGCAGGCAATCTTCGACGTCGGCCCAGTTCGACAGGGAGGCCTTGGGCCCGCGGTGCCCGTGACTAGGCAGTGATGATGATATGGAATGATCTGAGGACATCGAGGTCTCCAGAGAAGTTCTATCAGGGGCGCAGAAGTTTGAGCAAGTTTTGGGTGGTCTTAAGCTTGTGGCGGTAGTCGACGTCGCTGGTGAAAATGCTGCTGGCGACACTCGGGACACCCCGGAGTCTGAAACGCGTGACGTCACGCGTGGAGATCACAAGACTAAACGGCATGGAAACATCAGAGGTCAATACTATCTGCGAAACCGGCGTCCAAGTTGACAAAACACCGCAGTAACCACGAAAAGTCGGAGATGCTTAGAACAACGTACATCAACTGGTTGTCCATGCGCTCAAGTCGAACTTGGACTCAGGGTCGATGCCGATACAGAGGTCTCCACAGGGCCAGCGGAAGACGTCGTAGTCGCAGCCGCCAAGAAGCTCTCCCAAGACGCGACACTCGCGCTCGGCGCAACGAGCGTGCCCTCCGTCGCCGACGACCCGTAGAACACCTCACCTCCCCCAAACAAGTAGTCCTTCGCCAACGTCCCATCCTCCCCGCCCACCACCGTCCCATCATCGAGCACCGTCCCGTTGGGGTTGTTGCCCAGGATGAACTCCCTCAGGAACACGAGCGACTGCATCGGCTTGTACTCCGGGATCAGGTGCCCCGCGCCGTCGAACAGGACGTACGACACGTTCTGCTCCTGGTGCACGACGCCCGAGACCGCGCCGTCGTCGCCGTACCACGGCGTCGCGGGCCGCCGCCCGAAGCCCTGGACGCCCCCGAAGGTGAAGTTCTGGATGATCACCTCCGTGCTGCGGTGCGCGTCCTGCGAGTCGTCGTTGCCCGAGTAGAACACCCACGGGATGCCCTGGGCGGACGAGTTCGCGAAGAGGTCGGTGAAGAAGACGATGGGCTCGATGGACAGGTCGCCGTGCCGGTTCGGGGTGTTGTTCAGGTAGACGTTCCCGAACGGGTACGTGAACGACTGGGTCCAGTTCTTGGAGAGCGGTGCGTGCAGGGCGGCGCGCACGCGCGGGTCGTTGAGGAAGACGGACGGGTCGAGGTCGACCTCGGGCGAGAGCGCGTCGGGGATGTCGAAGGTGTCCAGAGTGTCGTTCTCTGATGAATGCGACCGTGAGCGACTCCGATGCAAGGGAGAGAAGATCGACACATACTCCAGGGGAAAGTGAAGTTGAACGCGTAGTCCCACATCTCCTGCCAAACGTCGCAACCATACCAGGGGTCGATCGTCCCGTTCGGGCGCCCGGTCAAGTCGCGCTTCCACTGGGACCGGACTTCTTCGCGGTGCTCGAGGGCAACCGCCCGCTTCATGTCAGGGTTGCTGTGCATGCGTGCAGCGTACTCGGAGATGAACTGTTTCCTCGACGATGTGGTGAACAGAGCCTGTTTCGCAGACGCGGTAGTCTTGTTGACGATCTGGCCAGACGTCACGATCTGCGGCGGGAATGTGCCGCCTGTTTGAGGGTATGTAAGATTGAGGTCGAACCCGCAGAGGTGATGTCTGTCCGATCGTCAACAACTGGATAGAGGAGCCTATGGTAAGACGGGGACGTGACGCACTGCTCCTTGAAATAGTTGAAAACGTCGGGATCGTATCCGATGAGCTCTGGGAAAGATTCGAGGAGAGTGACCTAGTCCAATGATCAGTCGGATCGCAGTTACAGGTCAACCGGCAGGAAAACGCACAACTGGGATCTCCCGGTTAGTTCCGTATGAGCCAATGAAACCGTTCCCTATGGCAATCTTGACGACGTTGACGGGAGGGTCGTCCAGTGGCAGCATATGCTTCAAAAGGTACGGCTATACATACGGACATTGATTATTTGACGATGAGAGTATATTGCAGAGCCTGAACTTACGATGTAGTGTCCCGCGTAACTTTCGCCTGTTAGGTAAAGCGGTCGCGTCGCGAGGTTGGGGAAGACTTTCACGAGGTTTCTGAGGAAGTTGATCTATCACGGGACGCGTCAGCGACTTCATAAATATCGCGAGCAATGACTGAATGACATACGAAGTCCTCGGCCATCTGGTCTTCGTCGGCGACTGCACCAACGGAAGACATGAGATAGCTTCCAGGTTACCGTGGTAGAATCATACCATATCCAGCCGAATCTGCAGTAGAAAACCCCGTTCCTGTTGGTAGCACAATGAGTGTTTGAGTAGCCGTACGATGGGAGGGAACCCTTACCAACAGGTTGGTCGATCCAGATAGTGTCGGCAAGCTGGTTCCAGCTGTACGGGTTCACAGTCCAAGAGTAATCAGGGAGCACATGGATGGGACCGTTCTATACCGCCATGGTCAGTTGGTTGTCGGTACGCGTAAGCCTTGAAGACCGTACCTCGACAGCCAAACCAAGCATGCCGGATGAACCTGGTCTACAGCGGGAATGTCAGAAAACAGTCATGGTCTATTCGCTTTAGAACTGACCCTCCCTGCACCCACAAGATCCATGGATCGGTATTGTTCGCGTTTACAGAAACAGTGAGCGATCCGGGCCGTCCTACGTTCTCAAAGCCCCAGAAGAAGAACGTGTCGTTAGGATGTCCGACGCGGTCCACGGGAATGTTGCCCGCAAAGCTGCGTGGGAGACTCGCGTCCGTGATGTTAGGCAGGGGAGCAGTCACTTGGAAGTCTAAACCATACGCGTCATCGAGCTGGGTCCACAACAGACGGAAGATGGGCCAGGAGGGACTCACATTGCTGCCACTCCGGGCTGAGCGGCCCCGTGGGCTGCCCAGGCCATGCATTGGGGAAGGAGTTTGGTGGGGTTTGAGAGCATACAATGCCCACGCTGGCGACCAAGACGCTTGCGGAGGACAAGAAAGCCCGAGTACCGTGCATAGCGTTGCCAACGGAAGACCTTGACGGTTGGCGGCTCTGGGCCGGCTCATGGGGCATATATATATATACGTCCCGTCACCGGCCGCCGCCACCGGACGAGGAAGTTGCGGCTGGATATAGAGTATCATGATGGACGTCACCTCGAAGTCACACTGCAAGTAGAGCAGACGCCATCCAAAGATACGTGACGAATGGCGATGTGAATGCCCGCAGAGGATGTAGATATGCGCTATCCAAAAAGACTTTTTGAGGACCGACTGAGACCGGTGGCTGCCAGCGTTCTGTAGAAGCGGTTCCATGGCCGGTATCTGATGTGAAAGCTGAAAGACTTGCAGCAGCAGATATGGAGGGGGGCCCGTGGTCGCACATGGAAGTGAGTGGAGCGGGGGTATTCTGTAACTCGAGGCTGGACCAGGGCTGGACCAGAGCGCCGGGCAGTAGTAAGACACGATGACTTTCCGTCGCACCGCCACAGGCCGCATTATAATTCGCAAGTCGCCCTACTAAAGTCGCCGCGCTGCGACTCAAGTCCTGCGTTGTTTTAGTCCAAGTTACGTGACCATGTAAGGGACCATAACCGAATATCAGCGGATTTGGAAGAGCCGAAATCCCCCACCTCCCCCCCCTGCGCCAAGTCCACGCAACTCCCACAGGTAAAATGCTTGACCTACTACTGCACATAACCGGCTCCGCAACTGCCTGCGGATGCGAAAGCCCCAAAATTTTACTATGTTAATGTTCCCTAATTGTAAGTAATCTTGAGCTCTTCCTAATGTCTGTCCCCCCAGCCTTGCACGATGAAGAACACCCTACCCACGGCGCTTAAAGACGACAACGATTACCTTGCGACCAAACTTGAATATCCTGAAGGAACACTCACCGCTTCAAGTTCAACCTATGTGCATAGACACGGGGAACACAGAAGAATAGTAGCCAAATCACTGTATCGCCAAGTTGAACATCAACAATTGCAATGATCGCCCTGGACTTCCGCGAGATCACATACGCAATTCTATATAGCTAAAGAAACTCGATCCGACCCCACGCGTGATGCGCTGGTGGTAGTAGCGCACAGTTTCTACCCAACTCTTCATTTCCGTCGGTGTAGGGCGTGCACGTGTACGAGGGTACTCGAGGAAGGTGAGCAGTGAATCGGGTTGTATTTCAGTCAGACTTCCAATCTACTATTGTTATGCAAACCATAAGCAAGAATCGGCGCAGCGCAGCCTATGTGTGGAAATAACCACACACAAGAAAGAAACGGAGGCACAAGCAAGGTCGAGGTGCGAGCAAAGCTGGTGATCGGGGGCCGGACGGACATGCCGAGCTGGCCGCCCGGGCGCTATCCCACGGGCGCTATCCGGGGGAGGTCAGTTTGTCTCCCAATGACGTCACTAGAGCTTGCGTAGCGCCGGGAGTTTGTGAACACGCCACGCGACACTCACGCGACGCTTGTGTGGGCGAACGAAAGCAGTCTTTCTCCGAAACCACCACAGATACAAACGCATACACTGCTGGGCCTGCCATGCACGCCAACGAAATCGACATAACTGTCCACACGTTCATGTTGAACGCAGAAGCCGCTTCTCAACTCCCATCCCAGAATATTCTGGCCGAGGCGACGCGTTTCGTCATTTCAACCACCCACGAAACATGTTGGCGTGCACCCCCTTGCATCGATCCTGCTCAGTTCGGTACGCCTTTTCCAGTGTATTGCTCATTAACCCCACATGCCACATGATACTAAACTCGCGCTAAGAAGAGTCTGATGATATTTTGTCCCTGCAGCTATCCGAGGTCCATGCTTCCAATACGACCGTTCCCCAGACACTCAGGCTATCAAGAAGCCCTTCCAGCCCGCGCAAGCCACTCTGAAAGAATGGGACGAAAGTGTGTGTCTTGCAGATCACGAACTGTGGTCGCTTGCAGAGTTGGACGAGTTTGATCATGGTCGCCTTCACCATCTCCTTGATACGCAACGCACTCGCTCCCAATCGACAACTCCTGCCCCCGATGCTCGCCTCGTAGATCAACCTTTAGAAGAGAGTACCAGAAAGAGGCCCACCGCTGATTCGTTCGATCCACCCCAGTTGCCAAAGCGCATCAAGCTCCATGCACGGTCACTCCGAAGCTTTCTACCAGCAGTGAGTGCGAGAGTGTTCATCAATCGCCTTCTCGGCTTCTCAGCTATCTGACACGCGCATATAGCCACATTTCTACCCACCCCTCCTGGCATGCAATGACAGTGTCTTATCCCTTCTACAATCGGCGACATGGCCAACAACAGAGGGCTTCTCCCCCCTCCATCCCCACAGACGCGATACCTGCGAGGAGTGTCTCAAAGACCCGTACACCAGGGTTGCGTGGGTAATCCCTGTCCGTGGCTGCCTTGAGTGGGGGGGCGCAACCTCCGCCTCAGTCCTTTCCGATATACAAGACTCCGACTCTCTTCGACAACTTGAGAATCCTCCTGCTCCTCATATGGAGGGCTCTCGGGAGATTCTCTGGACTACAGATGCTTTGCGTCAATTCTGGGACGTCTTGAAGGGCCTTCGGGAAGCCAGAAACCTTGGAGCACTATCGCTTTCCTTCTATGCCGTCCCGTCTGCGACCGCCCTGGGCTCCATGGAGCAGTACTCCTATGTCGGGTCGCACAGGCAAACCACCCCATCGCGCTCCAGTTCTTCCTCCCCCCTCGCTGCTCACTCTACTGCTTCTGCAACGGGCCCGACTCGCTCTTCGCTACGAGCGGTCGATCACTTCAAGATCTACCACGACGCGCCGTACACCAAAGTCGTCCGGAGCGCGCTGCATGGTTGGTCGTATCGAAACGGCGACCAGAAAATACGACTATTGAAGGGTGCGAAATTTGTCTTGGTCGATGAGTGTTCACAAGGCCTTCTGCTCTGCTGAGTGCGCGACACGTGACGTCCTCAGCTGAGCACGGACTCGGCCCGCACTGGAGCTCAAGGCCATCGCAACTTCTCGGCGGATTGTAGGCGAATTATTCATCTCACACTGCGATGTTCCCCGCCTCCCTGGTACCCCCGCTTGCACACGTCGAAGAGAAGAGCCCAATCACGATCACGACCCAAAACAGCCCAAAACATAGTACTTCGGTACACCGCCAGGTCTGGTGATGCAGGGTTTTACCGCCTCCTGTCCTGCTTGTGACCTGTCATATGCCCTGGACACCTTCCTTCATCGCCACGACATACGGCACACCGTGGCTTGGATCAGCGAGAAGGATTTCGTCGCCGCCGGCATCCCGAAAGTGATACCCATATGTATAGGCGGCGTGCGTATAAAGTAGCGGGACCTTGAGCACGCCGACGAGTCGAGCTCACTCCCATCCATTTTCTTCAGTGTACGATCTCGCCAACGAGCTGGTGGACGCGCCAAACATCATGGTCTCGACGCGCCTTCTTCCGTATTTGAATGTACTCGCCGGTCTGTTCAAACTCGCTGCTGGGGCTGACAGTGGCTCCGCGCCGGACGTTGTGGACCTTGGCTACGTCAAATACAGAGGAAACCTGTCTTATCCGAACACGGTCGCATACCTTGGCGTACCGTACGCGGAACCCCCCTTGGGAGAGCGCCGATGGAGGGTGCCTCTCGCTTTGAACACCACGCGTGTTTCGAGCGAAGCTGCGGGCCAGATCATCGACCTGACCACGAATCCCGACTTTTGCATCCAGGGGAGCACTGGTGGTGAGTAACAAACTTTATCATCCCTAGACTCGCGAATGACATACAGTACTGGACACGGTTATACAGCGGGCGATGCCGGAGGCGCGGGGAGCGAAGACTGTCTCAAGCTTAACATTTACACACCAGCCGGTGCGAAGAAGGGTGACAACTGTATGCGGCATACCCTACGGAGCTGCGAGTACGTACGCTGACATCAATCGAATCCCGACACACAGTACCCGTGCTCGTCTACATTCACGGCGGAGGTCCGTAATGTCATCTTCCTTCCTTCTCTCCTTCCAGCTGACTCGTCGCGCCAGGCTACGTTTACGGCAATCCGGCCAACTGGCCGTTCGACCACTGGATCCACCAGTCGACCAATGCCGTGGTCGCATCGGTGTACTACCGCCTGGACTCCATTGGCTTCCTGTCTGTCCCTGAACTCGAGAGTCAGGGCCTAGGCGACCTCAATGCGGGATTCTACGACCAGATAGAAGCCCTACGATTCGTCAAGGAACACATCGCGTCGTTCGGTGGCGACCCGAGCAAGGTCACCATCGACGGACAGAGTGCGGGTGGCTCGAGCGTGGAACTGCACCTGACTGCGAACGTTGGGAGGGATCTGTTCCATCAGGCGATTGGGCAGAGCGTTTACAGGGCGCCCTTGCCTGCTCCAGAACAGCAGAGGGTATGTCCTTTTCACAAGGGTTGTCGTCCAAAGGATGGTTGTTGATGATCTCAACTCAGCCAATGTTCAACTACTACGCCGAGCAAGCCGGCTGTGGTTCCGGTTCTGTGGTGGCGAAGATTGCTTGCCTCCGGAACGCCGATGTGAGCGCCCTTTCTCGCGCGCAGGATCTTGTCATGTACAACTTGTGAGTGCTCCCACGCCCGAGCCACATTCGCCAATTGACTGACTAATATGTGGTCGTAGCACCGGATCATACAAATCCTTCCACCCGGTCGTCGATGGCAAGCTCTTCACCGAGACACCTACGATCTCCATCCTGAGCGGCAACTTTGCAAACGTGCCCGTCATCGTTGGGTGAGCGCCGCTCTCCCCCCACCGTCTCCCGGCACCGGATCCCATAAGCTAATGCGAACATGACAGCGCAACGTCCAACGAGACGCTCTCGAGCGGTAGCAACATCACCGAGGCCCTCAAAGCGTACTTTCCAGGCCTGACGCAATCCGACCTCGACCAATACCTCGACGTCTACCCCTCCGCCGACTTCAGCAACGCGACGCAGCGCTTCGCAGACGCCACGGGCGAGTCGGACGTCCGCTGCGGGCGCTCGATCATCGGGCTCGCCGCCGCGAAGAAGCTGACGAACAAGGCGTTCACGTACCGCTACAATCAGCACCCGAGCACGCAGGCCGCGAACGACACGAACGTGTACCATTCGGCCGAGAACTGGATGATGTTCCGCGGGACGAGCACCGGCTTCAACGGCACGACGACCTTCCAGCCGATGAGCGCACAGGACGACGCGTTCGCGGCAGAGCTGATCGCGTACTGGCTCTCGTTCGTGCGCGCGGGCGACCCGAACACGTTCAAGCTCGCGCGGTCGCCCGAGTGGCCGGCGTACACTGTGCAGGGGAAGGAGCGCATCGTGTTGCAGGAGCCGAAGACGGATGACATGAGCGGGAGCGGGAGCGTCGCGGAGAAGGAGCCCGAGCTTGAGACGAGCCGATGTGCGTTCGTTGCGAGCAAGGCGGAGCACCAGCAAGCTTGAAGCTTGAACGCGGCTTGATAGGAATGTCTGCTACAGTACATACTGGGAGCCGGGCGCAAAACACCTCGTTTAAATCACAAAATGCAATTGTTCGCATGACTTGTACTACTAGTGGAATGTATGCAAGTTACGAATAACGATGATGTACCTACCTGTATCATAACTACCGGGAGCATATACCAATACGTGATCGAGACAGCTCTAGAGTAAACATGCAAAATAACACAACAGTAGCGGACGCGATTCCGGGATCGAAGTATCACGAATGGCATCGAATCAGAAGAACTCGTCCTCCGACCCGTATGAATCGTAGCCACGGCCGTCGCCGCGAGGAATGGACCCATCGTCTCCATACATTTCACTAAACAGCGGACGATTAGCACCGGACGCGCGTACAAGAAAAACGGCACGCACAATTCGCGAGCGGCAACTTCGTCAGCAAGATCGTCGCCGTCGTCGTCGCGAGTGTGGGAACGGTCACCCCCATCCTCGTCGTGGTAGTCTTCATCATCGCTGACGATGAAAGCGCCGCGCCTGCGCTCGAACGCTAGAGGGGGCCGCAGTCGCGCCAGCCTGATGCGGACGCTGTCATCATCGTCGTCTTCGTCGTGCTCATGTTGTGCGTGGTCCAGATCGTGACGCGGCCCGTCGTTCAAAAGGTTGAAAATCTCGCCCACGCGCCGACGACCCCCAATGGCATCAGATGCAGGAGGAGCGTCCCCGTCGTCGATGAAGCTGCTCTCGTAGCCGGCCTCGTCGTCCTCGTCGCTCTCGCTCACAAGCACGCCCCGGGCCCGAGCCGCGGTCCGGCGCGCCGCACGTTGGCGGGCGCGTTCTTCCAGGTCGAAGTCATCGTCGACCGACTCGATCTCCGTATCCCCATCCCCATCCCGGTCGAGGTCGACGGGCTGATCATCGACGAGGAGGTCATGGTCTTGCGGATGCGCCGGCGGTTGGAAGATGTGCCTGAAGAGCGAGCGCAGGCCTGCGCGAGCTGCGTTCGAAAACGGGAAATCGGCATCCGAGTCCGAGTCCGAGTCCGAGTCGTCGAAGTTGGAGCCGTTGTGGCCGGGGTATTCCCGTCCGCAGTGAGTGCAGGCGCCATCCCATATCTCGTGGTTGCAATCGATGCAGCGGTAGACCGCATCCTCGTCATCCCGCAGACCCATGAGCTGGTGCACAGGAGCCGGGTACGGCTCGCCGGGGAAGACGTGCTGGCCCGCGGCGCGGAAGATGCCCACCCAGGGGTCGGCATTGGCGCTGCCTTCGGGTGGGTCGGGCGCAGAGTTGTAGAAGCCAGTGGCGAGACCGCTCTTCACGAGGGTAGCCACCATCTCCTTGAGTGACCAGATTTCAATTGGACGGTCTCTGACGACGGCGCGGCAATGAGGACAGGTTTTCTTGCGGTGCAACACCGGGACGACGTCGTCTGGTGCAACGTCTGGCGGAGGAGCTTTGAACCAATTGACGAGGCATTGGTAGCAGGCTGAGTGACCGCAAGGCGCCAGAGCGTAGGGGCGGTGCATTAAGTCCAGACAGATTTGACAAGATAGCGATTGTTGGAGTGAGGACACGAGGTTTTCGTGTTGCGAGACGAGCTGTCAAAGGGAGAGTCAGCACATCCATGCATTTCAGTAGTACCGCAGGCCGTCCGAGAATGATTGCGCCACCAAACATCGGTGGGTCCGCAAGGGGGATACACGGTGGGAGGATACAAGTCTCGTTGGGATACGAAAGAAGGTGAGTAACGCACACTGCTTTTGTCCGTAACTTGCTTCTGAAGGTCACAAAGTTCTTGCGAGTCATTCTGGATAACCGCTTCTGGAGTCGCTCGACCTTTGCCCTTGTCAATGCTTGTAGCAGTCTTAGCGGTCTGCGACGCAATCTGAGCGCATGCACAGACAACGAAATCGCTCTGCGCACCGTGGATGAAACCATGGATGAGGGCGTCATTTGATCCCTGTCCTGAAGCGGCGACTCCAGCCTTGCCTCGAGTTCGGGCATCGATGAAGGTCCTGCGGACGGCTGGCGCGTGTCATCCCGCGTCATCTTGCCGGGAAATGCTACGGCGGCACCATCTGGATCGATGCTGGTCACAGAACGAGAACGAACGCGAGATAGTGTGGGCTTGGTCGCGACGGTTGGGGACTCCGGGTCGGACTCAGGAGCAGACTCAACCACAGACACTTTACGCTTCTTCTTGCGTCTCTTCTTTTTCTCTTTGGTGTCCCGGCCTTTCCCCTGATCTCCTGTAGCGTCCTGTGGCTTCACTCGCTTCGGGTCGCGTTCTTCTGTGTCTTCTGAATCTGACAAGATTCTCCTCTTCGCGTTCGGGCCTCTGGAGGCGGGGGCGACAGGGCCTAGTACGCGGACAGGTGAAGACATGCAGAAGAGCCAAGAACAGTTGATTAAACTCTGAGAGTAAGATGTGAGCCTGAGAGTGAAGGACTGTTCACGGTCGTAGTCGACAAGCAGGAGCAGACATTGAATTGGCGGCACAAAGCCTACAGCCCCACAGCCACAGCGGCGCCCGTATCTGAGATTGAAAGTGACTTCAACACAAGTCATCGGAGACTGAATCTAAGCGTATCTCGGCTAGATAAGATAACACACAGTCGAACACACGACGCTCAACACTCCACTCGTTGCCCTCCGACCCTCACATTGTCGACCACGGCTCGCGTCACCTTCTGCGTCCCTCCGCGCGCAAAACACGAGGATGATGAGATCTCCCCACCTTGACCAAACCTCCCCAGCGGAGCTCTTCAGCGTCGGCCATGGCTCGTTCGGGCATTTCGACATCCCGACAGCGCCTCGGATGCACATCCTTCTAGCAAGCGTGGCTCAGGCACCGCGGTGGAGCTCTTCGTGGGCTCTCGGAGGTGGTTTTCTTGGACCCAGCGCCACGTCGCGCGCGTCCGCCGTGACGACGGTTCGCCCCCAAGACTCATCTCCAGCACCTCCGAGTCAGGCTGGTGTCCCTCTCGACATTTGGAGCGACTTCCCGCGCAACCTCTCTAGCATGGGGTCCTCGCCCCGCCAACGTTCCGGATTCCTGCGGGACGTGACCAACACCCCTGCTTTCTTCCTGGCTCAATCCCCTTCGATCGCGCAAGCAAACGCGCCTATATCTCCTTCGTTGCCGTTCGTTGCCCCCGATGCTCCCGAACTCTCAAAACGTCTCGTCGCGAGAACAGCGAAGAAGAAGCGGCTGTTCCGTTCGCACCGCTGGGCCGACTCTCAAGCCGTTTGGATCGGCCTCTACTTCACGCTCAACCTTTGCCTCACCCTGTATAACAAGGGCGTGTTGGTGCGCTTCCCTTACCCTTACACGCTCACCGCCGTGCACGCGATGTTTGGGAGCATAGGTGGGCACATGTTAAAGGAACGTGGCGCATATACGCCCGCGCGGTTGACTACCGAGGGCTACGCAGTACTTGCAGCTTTCAGTGTACTCTATTCGGCCAATATTGCGATCAGCAACCTATCCCTCCAACTCGTGACTATCCCCGTGAGTCTATAAGTTATTTGTCCTCATCCCTCTGTCCCTTTTAGATACCGTGATAGTCATGCCAATTCCATGACATGTGCATGCTGACCTCTTGGGACAGTTTCATCAGGTGGTACGTGCCGCGACGCCTGTATTCATTACAATCCTTTCGATGTCGATCCTCGGCGCCCGGTTCAGCAACGCGAAGATGGCTACCTTGCTGACGGTTATGCTTGGCGTTGCTTTAGCGTAAGTCAATCCTTTTCTATCATGTCTCATGTGCTCACACTGTCGAACCAGAACCTACGGTGATTACTACTTCACGACCGTCGGCTTCCTTCTCACCCTCTTCGGGACGTTCCTTGCTGCCCTTAAAGCAATCTACACCAGCATCTTGCAATCTCCGTTGTCCACGCCCCCCAGAGCTAGGTTACCCCTCATTCCACCATGCCTAAACCTGCATCCTCTCGATCTCGTCACCCGGCTATCCCCTCTCGCGTTCGTTCAGTGCATTATCTACGCCTTCCTCTCCGGCGAATTGGGCCGGATTCGCTCCGTAGTCATCGACAGCGGCACGCCCTGGTCCGGATGGTGGTATCCACTCCTGCTGTTCGGAAACGGATCCATAGCCTTCGGACTCAACGTCATCAGTTTCACCGCCAATGGCAAGATCGGTGCGCTGAACATGACTGTCGCCGGTAAGCATAGAAGTCTCCAACCATGTCCGTTATCCCTGCTCACGCGGGACGCGCATACCAGCCAATATCAAGCAAGTCTTGACAATATTGCTCTCGGTCGTGATTTTCGACCTCACCATCACGCGCGCAAACGCGTTTGGCATCTTGGTCACCATCGGCGGCGGCGCATGGTACGCGTGGGTGGAGCACGAGGAGAAAGCCCTCCGGATTGGGACCAACGAAAAGCGTGTCGTCGCACGGCACACTCCACTATCGTAAACCCGCGTATGCATACACGGTATCACTAGACGTTTAGATGGCGACGGCCTCTGGCAGAGCGGACGCTTGTAGCATATTCACACCCGGACATTGTGATACCCTATCCCCCGTTTGTATTATTCACATTCACATCGCTAGTAATGCATAGGACATGGCCCTATCCGCCCACACTATCTTTCAACGGGGACCTCCCCAAAAGACACATGACCCGACCATGGTAGAAGATCGACCGTCACCTATTTGTCCCGATAAAGGTCAGCAACGGGGAATTCGACCATGGCGTTCAAGTACACTCTCCATGAACATTCGGCGAAGCGGCCTCATGCACTGGCCCGCCGTCAAGCCTCGCCCGTCACGGCCTGCGGTCCCTTCCTGGTCAAGGGGCCTCTAAGTCCGAAATTGTGGCAGTCGATAGCATGCTCCCGACGCCCGGCACAAACTCATGCTTCCCTTGCCTCGCCCTGACGCCCCACCAATCCGTCCTCTCCGGCGCAGCAGCAACCTCATCCCATCCCCTGTCCGAGCCCGTATACGCACGGCTAAGCGCAGCCGCGAGCTCTGCCCACCTCCTCGCCCCCTCGCCGTCCTCCAGCACACAAGCAGCCTTGCACAGGCGCGCCGCGTAGCCCTCCCAGACGGGCTCGTAGTACAAGCCTTCTTTCTCAAAGAGGTCCATGTACATCTTGTCCACCGTGCTGATGCTGGTGTAGTCGTCCGAGTCTGGCATCGACTCGGGCGGGGTGCGGGCCCACGGCGCGAGTGCGGCGTCCCGTGCGTTGTGGGCGGCGTCCGCGCGGGCGATGAGTGCGCGGCGGGTCTCACTTTGCGTGAGAGCTGGGCCGGTGAGCGAACAGGCGGAGCAGGCGCAGGTGAAGGCGTAGGACGACAGCGCGTCCTGGCGCGCGGTGCGCGGGAGGGCGGGGTCGATGTACGAGATGAAGATCTGCTCGCCGGCAGAGATGGGGAAGAGGGCGCGGACGTCGAAGGCGAAGGTGTGGACGTCGAAGTGGTAGGCCGCGTTGGGGGAACAGCTGCCGGATGCTACTGTTAGTACAGCTGTTTGGCACTCGTTTCTAAATGTGTGTGCGGCGGCGGCGGTGCGTACCTGTGGTTGATTCGGGAGATGTCTTTGCATACCGCGGCGTAGTGATACGGTGCACCAGGAAGGGGGCCTACGAACAGGGCGTTCGTGTCGATGATCCCCTTGACCAGGGATGGTTCTCCTGCTTGAGCGTTCATGAGGTCGAAGAACGCGTCCCGGTTCTCCTGAGGCATCCTTTCGATCGCGCGGCCCAGCTCTGGGTACTGCTGCCCCACGGGTCGACCGCTGTGAAAGGGGAGCAATTGGGGATACACGATAAGTGGTCTTTCGTGTATGATCCGCTCGCCTCGTTCGAAAGCGACGGTAGCGAACACCCCGAGGCCGGCCTCTCCTGCATCGGATATATGATATCGAGACGTACATGGGGTTAATGTAGAGGTCGTCACGATGTTTTCAGAACGTAGAGCCAATGTAGTCTCATGATGAAGAAGCGCAATCGAGACTTCGCGCCCCGCCCGGGCATCTGGATTCGGATTTTCCGGTATAAGGAGCGTGTGGAACGACGCGTCCTCCAGAGAGGGGATAGAGCTCGAGTTGGGCGATCCGTAGTTGTCAAGTATGACTCGCACATCTGGGATCCCAATTTTTGGTGCATGAGAACACGTATTTCCTTCCGGTGACGGCGAGGGGGTCATTCCCGAGTCGCGCATCCGTTTTCTATGAGACGGTTCCTCTTCCATCGACAAGCATCCCTGGTGATGATATCCCAACAATACCTACTGAGATTAGCCTGAACACTGGAGGGTTGTTCTGGCCATACCTGGGCTGTGTGAACGGCAGACGGCCACCGTGGCGGAAGTTGAAGGCAACCCCGAGCTTCGACAGTGCGGCGCCGCTTCGCATCAAGACGAACGGGCACGGTCACGTGCCCGAGGGTGGCAACAAGGAAGGCTGGTTGCCTGGTCAATTGCCAGTGCGCACCGTTGTTCGTCAATCTCGTCTGTCTAGTTCGAGAGCCCCCTATGCTCTATGCCTGATATCTCTTTCCTTCCCTGAACCCTTCTCCCCCCTCTCGCCCTTCTCCGCCTCTCTCGCCACGCTTCGAATTCTACCGCACCCGCTCCAGGCTTGCCTACGACCCAGCCTACACGCTCTTTACGCACCCCTTCCGCTCCTTTGCACATCCACCTAGCCCACAGCTGTCCCCTCGGACCCACACGCCTTACCTGCGTCTGGTCCTGAAAAACCGCATATACAACTTCGCATCTCGCAGGCGCTCCCCATCTATCATCTGTCCTTTCAAACTCGAAGCTTGACGCTCTACCCCACCATGAACGCCAAGATATTCTCCCTCCTGCTCTTGCAGACCGTTTTTGCTTTCTTGGTGCAGGCTACCCTCTATGTGAGTCATCGTCTCAGCTTGACAGCCAGGCATTTTCACTCACTGTCATCCAGATCACTTCACCGCTGCCCGCAACCGTGTGCAGCGGCGGAAAGGCTTGTACAGTCGAATGGTTTGATGATGGCGTCTCCCCGCTCCTTGCGGATATTGGGGCTTGCCACGTTGCGCTGTACAATGGGGAGCAGGTGCGTTTTTATCGCCATCGTTTTATATTTGCAAGGATGTAGCCCTCAACCGTACCGTTGTTCGTCCCACAGAAACTTGTTCAACAGATCAACCCCGTCGACGTCTCCGCGCAACACGGGCTTCAATTCACCCCCGACCCGACAGCCGGTCCCGACTCGAGTCTCTAGTGCGTACCCTTTCATCTCTGTCATGTGTGGTAGAACCTGATAGTTTGTTAGCTACATCAACTTCACCTCGGTCAACCCCGTCGATGGCGCCACGTACCACCAGTTCTCGACAATGTTCACCATCAATTCCATGACGGGCTCGTTCAACTCGCCCATCTCCAGCGATGCCTCTGCGGTCACCGTCCCCTCTTCCCTGACTGCCAGTCACTCCTCCTCAAGCATATCCACCGTGACCGTTGGCGCCACCAGTTCTTCCACGGCTTCGGCCAGCACCACCCCATCGCCTTCGTCCTCGTCTTCATCGTCGTCCTCAGCATCCTTATCGTCCTCTTCCCCGTCATCCTCTCCCTCGTCATCTTCGTCTTCCCGTTCCTCCTCGTCGAGCGACTCTGCTAGCATCTCGAGCTCGAGCACGAGCACGAGCCCAATCGAGACCGCTAGTTCCATTTCCAGCTCGTCTTCCTCCTTCTCCTCCACTTCGAGCAGCAGTGCGAGCACTTCCTCCGGCTTCGTGACCTCATTCGCCGGGCCAGTGACGACACTCATCATCCCAGCGCCTTCCGCACTCGGTTCCGCCAGCTCAATAACCACGGCCCCTTTTGCGCCCACCTCCTCCACCGCCGGCACGACCGATATCAACCAGACTTCATCTGGGTTCCGCACCTCGGCGGTTGCGGCCATGCCTTTCTTCCTCTCCCCTCTCGTCGCTCTCACTTTCGGACTCTTGATGTGATATCCTCGTCCCCCCCGCTTCCTCCCTATTTGTGGTTCGGCGCATGAGGACGGACCTAGGCAACGTGGTATGGTTGTAGCAAGTACAGCTGTGAATACCTGCTATGTCCCTCCCCTCCCTTTCCCCCCTTGCCCCTTATCCCACGGTCTTCCGCTCGTCCGTCGTCGATAAGTACCTCGCCGCTCTCCGTCGTAGTTGTTGCTCTCCCTTGCAGTTACGTCGCATTTACAGTCGTCCCTCGGTCCGTCCTGCGACCCCACCCCCTTCCCCACTCTGATCCCCATCGGACGCTTCAGCCTTCCCATCTGTTACGAGGCAGGATATCTTTCTGCCTTGCTGACGATAAGCAGGAGGATGCCTGGAGCTCAGGGCTTCGCTTCTTTTTTTTATTGCACTACTCTGGGTCGAGCGATAGATTGTCATAGCGCTACATCGTGTATTACTAATCCTTGTTACTCTTGCTCGCGACATCCCACATACTACCATTGTCTCCGCTAACATGCATTCTTCGTTGTCGCTTGAAATGTTTTCAAATCGAGTCTCAGGCCGGCGATCCCAAGCTGATGTTTGCGCTGCGCCGTTCGCACAAACCTCGAAGTTCGGATCCACAATATAGTATTTAAATAATCTAGTAGCATATAAAGCATTAATGGGGTAGTGGTAACCTGGGTCGTTGCCATCGACCCGCCGGGGGTTCGATTCCCCCTTAATGCATAGTACAGGAAAAGCGTTTCATTTTGGTCTTGAGTCGTCCCAATGATTCATCCATCTTGTCGAGGGCTGAGGAGTTGAGATCTTCAGATGTAGGGTTTGCTTAGGGCACGTAGTCCTACTTTTGTCCAATGAAGGTTCTTTGGCGGTTTAGAAGCTGTTATCAATCCCCAAGACCGTGCGGACGTCATGAGACTTCGAATGATATGGGTAGTGTGGACCCTCTCTAGATCTGCCAACTCCAGTCCGGTCTGCACACTTAGCTCTCTCATTCTCTCGGACATTATCCGCAGCGGATATCCCACGTCCGTCCGAGTGCGCTTCGTCCCTCGAGAGGGCTTATGACTGGTTTATAAGCATTACGATACACCTGCTCCCGGCACACCTCCCCGAATCTCCAATCTCAGTCTGCTTGCTCTGCTGACATATCCCGGTATCTTGCCGTGCCGCACATGCATCGAGCACTGACGTCCTCATCTTTCCTCGCACTCCCAGCTGCTTCCAGCTTCGCAGCTATATCCAGCCGACCAGGGCTCGCACGACCCGTTCGAATTGCCATCAAAGCCCTCGCTGCCCACACTGTTGCGCCTTCGAGTCGGTGCTCTCTCCATACCGTCGCGTCTCTGCGCCTTCCCCGGCCCTCGCCCTGTCTACGGAGTCGCGTGCCACCTCCCTTGACGATACGCACGATGTCGACGGCATCGAGCGGCGTGCAGGCCGACCCGTCCGCGCCCAAACCCTCCGCGGCGGCGCAGGAGCTGCCCAAGTTCAACTTCGAGCTCTCGCCCGTGCCCCAGAACCCGCTGGGCGAGGGGCGGTATATCAGGACTGCTGCCGCGCTGGTCATCGGGTACGTTCCGTCACATTTCTCTGCTTGCGTGGTTTCCGGGGAGGCCTGCCAGAGCAACGCGGCACGCGACGGGAGTGGAAGGGAGAGCGGAGGAAGAGCGGCATTCCGTGTGCTCCCACACACGGGTGTAACTTAAGCAGGGGCAGTGGGATGCGGATGTGGATCATGGGTGGGACGCGACTCACGCGGTCGCGCGTTTTCTTTTTCGCAGCGACGAGATTCTGAACGGGAAGACGCTTGACCGGAACTCGAACTACTTTGCGCGGTTCTGCTTCGAGAACGGGATCGACCTGTGAGTCCGCGCTCTGTCTTCCACGCATTGTTGCCCGCGTTGTTGAATCCCCTCTGTCTTTGTTCAGCAAACGCATAGAGGTCATCCCTGACGAGGAGGACGACATGTGAGGACCATCGTTCATGCGTGGCGCGCGATGGATGTATGCGCTGAGCTGCCTCTCCATCCAGAGTCGAAGCAGCGTGCCGCCTCGTGAAGAACTACGACTTTGTGATCACCACAGGCGGGATTGGGCCCACGCACGATGGTGAGCACCGCCCCTCCCCAATATCGCATTCGCCACCCGCTCACTGGTACTATTTGTGTTGTGCTGGTGTTGCGCAGATATCACATACCAGTCCCTCGCGGCGGCGTTCGAGCAGCCCCTCGAGCACCACGCAGAGACGCTTCGGAGAATGGGAGAGATGCTCAAGCACCGCACGGACCTCGTGAAACAGACCGAGGAACAGCGCGTCGCGCGCGAGCGCATGGCGCTCTTCCCCGCACGCGCCGAGGTCCTCTACATCGCCTCGGACATCTGGGTGGTGAGCCTCTTTTTACCCGTTCGTGGCACGTTATGTTGACGAGCGATCATATATGACTTAAACAGCCAGTCGTGCGGTTAGAGGGCAAGCTGTGCGTCTTCCCCGGGATCCCGAAGCTCTTCCAGCGCATGCTCGACGGGCTCGTGCCGTTCCTACCCCTGCCCCCGCCGAGCGAACGGCCGTGCCGCCAGCAGGTCTTCACCAAGTACGTCGTCTCATTCCATTGTGGTCTATGTCCTTTCCTCATCAGATTCCTATCCCTCTTTGCTTTGGTTTACCGTCGCAGCTTGCCCGAGTCCTCGATCGCGCCGTACCTCACTACGCTGCAGGCGCGCGTCAAGGACGCGGGGGTGCGCGTCGGGTCGTACCCGCTCCTCTCGAAGGGTGTGTACGTGTCGCTCATCGGGCGCGACCAGGAGAAGATCCAGGCGCTGGGCGAGGAGGTCGCGCGGGAGATCCAGGGGCGGCTCGTGAGCGAGGAGGAAGCGAGGAAGGAGAAGGCGGCGCTTTGAATCCGGGGTCAATCGGTGCGTGGGTTAGAACTGACTAGATGTATACCTATACGCATACAAGTCTGGAGGGGATTTCTTTCGTGTATATTATGGTGCGCCTCTTTTGCGTCATAGTCACCATCGAACGCTGCTCACTGACTGTACGCATGTTGCAGATACCTGTTCTCGACTTTACGTGTACGCGTGGATTAAAGCGTCCCTCGAAGTTCTGCGAGCCGGTTTGCAACAGCGCAAGACAGTAAAGTACGAACACTGGAACATGCCAAGAAAGACATGTAAGAAAGTCTTGTCAAATCGATACACCATGGCTCTCATCCCCACGCGGATCCCGAGCCTTGCGTCCGTCATCCGCTTCTTCCCGCCAATCCGCCCTGTGGGTCGGCTTCCACTGCGTGTTAGCTAGCTCAGCCTACATAGGACGAGAGCATCCTTCGAAATGCTCGACCTCCCTTGCCTTTCCCCATAAGTAGCATCTCGCGCGTTTCCCTCATCGTCAATGCCAGAGACCCCAGGCTCTTCTCCCTGAAGTAGCTCGACATCGGAGGTGTGTGCCAGTGCGAAGTTGGTCAAGTTCGCAACTGAGGAGGGGCAAGTCCAAATGGTGTCGAGAAAGGTTGCGTCACTGATGGATTGCGCGAGGGCTGTAAGAGGGGAGGTGTAGTAGGCCGTATTGTTGACGATCTCGGTGAGAACTTGACTATTGCGGTGAGAATGGAAAAGTACTTGTTGGTGCTAATTGGCGCCCGTCAGCTGGCAAGCGTCTAAGAGGAGGAGTGGCCGTGAGGAGGGTCACGCATCTCTAGACGCGGCCAAGACACTGCAGTCTGCACTTGCACTTGGACACCAGAAGCTATGGTCCATCTAGTGCTCTGGCCAGTCGATCTTGCTGCTCCGGAAGGCATTTACTATGGCTGGAAACGACCCCTCATCTGCGTCGCAGGAGTTTTGGCTACCGAGGACCGCGCTGTAAGCGATCTCTCTCAACTGCGACAACAGAAAGTGCTGAATAGATGTTCGTAGGAAGCCCAGCATGTGTTGGCACTAGCTGTCTCACGCAGCGAGTGGTCCGGTGTGCGACACATGTTCTCGTCTGACCCCGTAATCCTCGGCTATTGTCGTCCGTCGTCTGGGGGACATTCGCCCGAATTGTCGCTTGATGCGCACGTTTCTAGTTCAGGTACGTATTCCAAGAACTTGTTTTGCTATATGCCCGGCTAATTTGGTATATAGACGGGATGCAGCTCGTCATGTACCGACGTCACAAGCGCCAATCCATGCGGTTTTACGCCTTCAACTTCAACGAGCTCGACATCTTACCCTCCCAAGAGTCCACAGAATTCTCTCTGCCTGGCACGGCTATGACGCCCAATGAATTCCTCAGGGCTGATTTCACTCGCTTGGGGAGCCCCAGCACCCGCAAAGGGACCGCGCTCGACGGTGAGGTGCTATCCCAAGTATGAGACCTTGTCAGCCAGAGATCGTCCTTGACCTAACTATCTGCCCGTGCTTCAGGTCAATCTTGCCCATGTATTGGCGAACGTCATTGAGAGGGAGAAGACCAGAAGTGTCACCCTGCCTCGCCCCCCTCCACATGCCCCACCCCCTCCACATGCCCCAGATTCTCATGAGCCCGGCAACACATCGCATCCGGGACCGGGGACGGCTAGGACATTAACAACTGCTTTCTCGAAATTATATAGTAGTTCTCGGACGTTCTCTACAACAGGTACGCCGGCACCTCCATCCTGCGGTCAATGTCTCTGAGAATCGAGGTCGTAGCGGAACAGTTTGACGTCAGATACGAACAAGGGGTGTACGTATACGGAGAAGTGCCTTACGTTTACAGAGATAAGGCACGCACAGTGCAATCTATCTCCAAGTATATCAAGTAGGTGCTTGAACCACCTCCGGAGGACGTTGTACTCATTTTGACGCGGTAGGTTCCACAATTGCGTTTGGCTAGCATTGAACGATGTGATTATTGGTGTCACATTCGGCTCATTCCTGAACGAGAACAAGGACTATCTCGCTTTGTGGCTATATCATTGCTTGCAGGTTCGGAACGTTATCATAGTCTAGCGTCCCCTCAGCTTATCACCTATTGACTCACAGGCATACCTCGTCGACGGCATGCGCAACGCGCTGCTGTGGTTGAACAATTGGCCCGCTGGCCTCAAACTGAACACAGAGCTCAGCCAGTTCTATTGCCACTCGCTCATCGGAGTAGTCTCCGCTTGGGGATGTACGTTCTCCCGCCGCCTCGCACGTCTTGCTTCGCTCACAACGTCCGCCCATCTGGCATCCAGGGTTGCTTCAACATGCGGCCCCGTATTTCCCGTCCATTATCTGGCTCGTCGGCGCGGGCGGCTGCTGCGGCATGACGATGATCATCTCCCTTCTCTCCGATATCCTCAGCCTGTTCACCGCGCACCTGTATGTATGCTACTACATCTCTGCGACGGTTTTCAGGCACCAGCTCGGCCTTGCGGGCTCGCTGTGGAACCTGTTCCGCGGGAAGCGCTATAACGTTCTGCGCAACCGGATCGACTCCTGGGACTATGATATGGACCAGCTGCTGCTAGGGACGATTCTCTTCACTCTGCTTGCGTTTCTGTACCCAACGGTGCTGACGTATTATGCGCTATTCGCCACGGTTAGTCCCACTAGTATACGCCGTTCGCCTTCACTGATCATAGAAGCAGGCGAGGTTATTCGTCATCATCCTTCATGCCCTGTTCGACACCAGCACGGCGCTGTTGAACCATTTCCCGCTGTTCGCACTGCTTTTGCGCGTCAAGGACCCGTTGCGCCTCCCAGGTTTGCCACCGCGTCTTTTGCTCGGTGATTAGTCTCAACGGCTGACACCAAAACGCAGGCGGGGTTTGCATCCGACGTTCTCGTTCTGGGACACTTATCCTCTCCGTGAGTCCTCCGATCGGTTTGCATGCCAGTCTCCAGGCGTTTGCGGTTCTGACCACTACTACAACAGAGTCTGCCCGCTCCACTGTCCTCCATTTTCCGGCATTATGGTGCGTGTTCTTGCCCATCTTCGATCCTCGGACTAACTCTAGTGCGTTCTTCCAGCACATTTGGCGGGGAGATTGACGACGCACTATCATCCGTTGCGTATGCTGCGCCAGCTCGCGTCGGGACGGCTGCTGAATCCTATACCTCGAGCGGCCATTCGATATAGTATGATTCCTGCGGAGGATGTTCTGAAGAGATCGTAGGTCCTACATACGGTGGTGTGGCCTTTCTGTAGAGCATAGCGGGGCACGGAGTCTTAATATTGCATTCATTCTAGGATGCTCCTATTGATTCAAGTGGTACTGATATCATGAGTACTTATCCAGATGAAGCGAACCGACACACTGAGCGTCTGGATTGCACCGCCCACGAGCTTTGTAGGTAGAGGGGCCAGTGGGGGCCTTCGTGGATACAGTTGCGCTGGTGCGGGTGTGAGTCGCCCTCTTTGCTCTTTTTTTGTCGGCCACGATGCTGGGCTCGTATTACGATTCACAAACACATGAACGCAAAGAATGGCTCATAAAAAGAGTGTTGTCATCCATCACGGGATGGCAACATCGATCCATGTATCGAGACTCGGAGGAACGCGTGCAGGCGGTCATAGCGCAGTCAAACATAGCGACTACTCCAGAACTCTAGACCTGCACAGCAGAGATCAACACACAAAAGCCTTTAGAGCAAGTAGGACGGAATAAATACACACCTCGTTACGCTTCCAGGTATCTCCATCTCAGCGAGCTTGTCCAGCACCTCCGACCATCCGCAAGTGTCCTGTACCCGATTCCACCCGAACGTGTCGTCCTGAGGTATCACGACTCGCAAGTCATCCACGTTCGGGAACACCTCGCGGAAGAACGTCCCCACGTCCTCGGACGTAAATGTAGTAGATGCACTCGGGGAAGCCGAATTCTCGACTGCTTCGTATCCCGTTTCGGCGAGGTGCTCGACCTCGACCTCGAGCGGCGTAGCCCACAGAGAAACGGTGCGGACCGTGGACGCGCACCGACCCGCCGCGCGAAGCGTCTCGTCAGGTCGGAGGAGCGTCGACCTGATGGGGAGGCGGAGCATGTGGAGGTTCCGGCAACGCTCCGCAATCGGGAGCAGGCCGTCCAGTGTGGGGAGCTCGTCGGGGATCGAGCGCGCCTGGTACCGCGTTATCGTGGGGGCGACGAGGCTCAGGAACTCGAGATCGGGGAACGCGTCCGCGATGGCGCGGAGCGCGTCGTCGTTCGCGGGGCACAAGCTGGGCTGCTGTTCGAACCGGAGCATGCGGAGCTTCGTGAATTGTAGCAGGTCGGGGAAGCTGGCGAAGTGGAAGTCTGGGTCGTGTTCGGGGTACCAGCCCCACGCTGGCCGGGCGACTCCCGTGTAGACCGAGAGCTCTCGCAGGGTCGATGCTGCGGGCGCGACACAGTCCAGCAGCCACCGTAAGAAGTCCCCCTCGGTCCTGGTGGGAGCTCGCAGCATGAAGGTGAGGGTGATAGCCTCGAGCTTGCTTGTGTCGACGTATCGCTCGATGAAGGGGAGCGATGGCCTATTGTACCAGCCATCGATCGTGAGTGACAGCCTGCGGAGGTGGGAGAAGCGGATGGCACGATGGGTGACGAGATCCCCTTCGACTACGTCGCCCATCTTGTAAAGATAAAGCTCCAGAGACGCTAGGGTGGGAAGGGATGCGAGATGGGCGATAGCATCCTCGGACAGGAGTCCAAGCGTGATTGAGACATGCTCCAGGCTGTGGAAGGTACGAAGTCCGGCCAAAACCGTCTTCTGTGCCGACAACAGTTTCGGATCGGTCAGGTAATCGACTGAGTGAAGCGCCAAGTTGCGCAGAGTTCTCGGCGTCGAGGTTTGCGAAAACAAGGAGACCGCGTAGGCAGGGTGGAGGTCATTTAACCGGAGGGAACGGAGAGAGGGCCCCATGAATAGGTCCAGGAAGACGCCCTGCGTCCGAGTCCAACGTTTATCCCAAATGACTTCTGTGAGACGAGGTAGCAGGGAATGACCCTCAGTAGAAGGACCGTGTTCACGGAGGTACTGTGCGAGTGGTCGGAGGACGGAGTGTTCGTGGAGGACGAAGTGTTTGGGCTTCGTGAAAGGAAGGGGAGTGCCGATAACTTTAATGCGGTTGATGTATGGGTCGAGGAGCTTCCAATCTTCGACGGTGGGCTGAGATACGAAGTACTGTCAAGGCAGTTCAGCAGGAAGCTCGACATCTTGGTATCTCGGGAGGACAGCAAGAATTTGAACATGCTTACCAGGTTTGACTTCTTGATCCTCAGAAGACGGCTCGGAATATGTGACTTGATGAGGACATACAGAGCCGGAATTTCGCGCCAAAGCACGTCAAGCGCTGGGTCCCTGAACGTGTGGCATGTGCGACTCAGAGCGGATAACATCCTCAAGGAGTGCTCTTGGCGCACATAAACCCCTCGAGTAGGGTCATACTCGTGTTCATCGACGAATCCGAACACGACTCGCATGATGTCCTCGATGCACAAGCAGTGGTGCATGATTCCTGTGAAAATCTGACCGGACTGTTACCATTAACATGTAAGTAGTGTTAGGACGCCTTCGTCCAACTTGAACATTACACCCTCACCTATGGTAGCGGTGAAGTTCCGATTGCGGTACGAACACCCAGAGCAACTGTTGGGCATGCTATGACGCCGCTACCAGCCCTATTATATGCACATGCAAGCGCCGTGAGAGAGAGAGAACAGAGTCAGGGACATCTCCTCCCACCCCTGCTTTTGGCAGATGGTCAATGCATTGGCATGACTCCACCACAGCCAGTGACACCTCGGCCCCGTCGCCCACGAAGGACAGGGAGGATGAATGTCCTTGAGTATGCATGATGGCAGTGCACACGTGCAATGCCCAGACGTCCGAATCATCATGACTCGAGCGCTTAGTGCGGTGCTTGTCCGTCGAGCGATCGACGTAAGGCGGGCCGCGGCGTTGAGGATAGAGCAACTGTAACACGTAGAGTAAATGCATCTTCCTGACATGTCTAACGTTGAGCTCAAACTCAAACACCACCCTAGGCGGGGGCGTGAGACCGAGCTCTGATTGAACATGTGCAAGAAGCCTCCGAGTCATAATAAGGAGTGTAGGGTAAATCACAATACTTCCACATACATAGAGCATAGGATAGTGCATCACGCGCTTCGTTTTCTGTACTTTCCTCCTCGCCTAAATGTTGCACCGTATCGTCAGACATCAATCTGGCAACACGAATGCGGCCAAGAACATAACTCACCCAGCCTCCGCCGCGACCATCGCCCGCTTCCTCTCGTGCATCCGCGCAGCCTCCGCGTTCATCGCTGCGACCTCCTGGGTGTCCGGGAAGCCGATGTTCCAGTACCCTGGCGGGGTCTTCGCGCGCTCCCACTGCTGCCGGTGCCGCGAGATCGCATTCTTGTGCTGCTCGATGGCCGCGTTCTCGTTCTCCTCATCGCCTCCGTCTCCAAACGAGATGCGCACCGGCTTCTTGGAAGGCGAGGACTCGGGAGACCGCCACATTGGTGGCTGGAGACGCGTGGGGAGGGGTCCGACGGCATTGTAGTACTACCAATGAAAACCCGATGATATGAGCGGCGACTCTGGGGCGAGGAAAGGCATAGGAAGGACGTACATCGCGACAGCATTCGCAATCGCCGCCGTGCATCCCCTTGCGCTTCTCTTTGTCGCGGACGACCTCCTCGAATTGGAAGCCGACGCCTCCATTCCGCCCCGGGTCGATCTCAAACATGGCATTGATCGTCTCCTTGGCCGCCCTGCGCATGCGCACACACATCAGCCCTGGCTCGCCGCAAACAACAGCATATCTGATGAAGCGCAACGACACGCACTGAGCCTGCGGACCGTACCGCCCGCGACCTTTATAGATCGAGTAGTCCCCGGGGGTCCTCGTAGACGTGGTTGCGTTGGTGCTGGAGGGAGCGTTCTCATCGTTCTCAGTCGCGCGTTCTTTGCCCTTCTTCATCGGACGCGACATTGGGGTCTCAGGGACCCGCGGCTTACTATCGCTCACCGAGCGCAAAGACGGACGAAACGGATCACGGGTCGATGGAGACGAGGGCGGGGGAAGCATCCCACCCGGGGCTGATGGCTTCCCCCTCGGCTTGCCCGCTTGAGGACGTACCACTGAGACGGGTGTCAAAGGCTGCTGGGCTCGCCGGACGCCCTGACTCGGTTTGCACGTCATCCCCGAGACTTGAGCTGGAGTGAGCGGTATCATCTGGGAGGGAAACAGGAAGGTCACAGCTGGATATATGCGCGCATTATTAGTTCTCCCGGGGACTCTTAGCACGGTATGAAGGACAAATACCTTGTGATTCTGCTTCTGTGTCAGAAGAATCACCGTCTCGAACGGGGGAACGCCGTCGTTTCTGAGGGACCGTAGAAGGCATCTCGGTGACATTGAGCTGAGATGGGTATAGGAAACCGACGGCTTTATGCGGCCTTGAGCGTCGTGAATGAACTCTTCAAGACGTATGACGTACGTTGCGAGTCCGACTCCGTATCAGATGAGCCTGGCATCCCTGTGTTAGGGGTGATTACAGTTGAGTTGCGCCTGGCCACCTCGAGGGACACAAATGGAACATTTCCTGGCTTCGAGAGAGTGGCAACATCGGATGGCGGCGAGGATGATGAAGAGTTCAAGTTCCGGGAAGTGAGCACCGAGGGCCTCGTTGGCGGAGATGTGGATTCTTATTCCCCAACGGTTCCATGAGAGGAAGGACAAGGACATCATAAGCAATTGGACACTCACCGAGAGGAGGTATCCTCGAAGGGGCTACTGAGCCAATACCCGGACTAGAAGCCATGATCTTCCGGACCCTCTCATACGCCTTGCCCCTCAGCTTGTCCTCCACCTTCGCCGCCGTGCTCTCGTTGTCGTCGTCATCGTCGTCCCCAGAAGGGTTCAGCTTCCTGCGCTTGGCATTGTGCTCTGCTTTCCTTATCTCCTCGTTGCAGAGCCACTGCTTGAACTCCTTCCATTGCCTGTAATCCTTCGCGTGCTTGTCGTCTGATTCCTGCTTGGCCGTTCGCAGAGCGGTGTACTTGTCCCTGAGCGCGGCGAGTTCCGCCTTGACGAAGGCGAGCTCGGTGGAATCGGAAGGAGATGAAGGGTCTTCTTCGGGATCGACTTCCTTCTCCTCACCCTTCAGCGACGCTTCCTCCCTCTTCCTATCGGCTATCGCCTTTGCCAGCTCCTCTCGCAGCTTCTCGTTCTCCTCCCTCAGCGCCGCTATCTCTGCCAATGCATCCCCGAGCGCGCCCAACGTCGCCTTGCTCAGATGGACATGGCTGACAAGCTCGGATTGCAAAACCTGAACGTGAGAGGCGAGCTCTTCGGACGGATGTTGGCTGAGCTGCTCGAGCTGGCTCGGCGTGTCCCCACCAGCCTGAGTCGCAACTGCAGCTTCGGCATCGTTGAGGTCTTCATAACCGAGCTTGGCCGCGAGGCGGTGTCCGCGTTGGATCGCGTTGAAGACCTGCTTGTTGAGGTCGTCGTTCAGCCAGCGAAGTCTGTTGACCTGAGGAATAGAATCAAGAGTCCGAATGTATGATCACGCGTAAAAAGGGCGAAGACATACTTTGTTCTCCAGGAACTGGATCTGTTTGCTCTGGGGGTGTGTGGTATCCTTATGGAGTTCTAGTTTCGGCATTCTAGTCGGGGGTATAGTATGGGTTCCGGGCCCGAGTACCGGGCATACGTAGAAGGGAACACTGCGCCGCCGAGAATGAGACACTCGAGTTGAGGTAGTGGACGGGGAAAGAGGCAGAGGTTGACGCGACAAGGATACTAGGACATACTCTCACGTGACCGTAAACCACTTTGTCCCACTCGCCTCCAATTGCAAGCAGCCGATTGCGAGGATCTACGGCCTTACGCACTCGAGTATGTCGCTATCATAAATACTTAAACGTAGATATTATGCGAATGAGCATTACAATACATTGGAGGCAATACGAATACACTGAATATCCAGTGCACAAGCAGAACGAAACACCGAACGAGGCTGCTCTCAGAGCGCAGTGCCACGCTCAAAGCTGGCGCGGATCTCTGCGGTGTATTTGTCGTAGTACCGTGCAATCTATTGCCGGCCAAGAGTTAGAGTCAAAGAGGGACGGCCGAATGGGAATGAGCATACCTTTTTGTTGAACACACGATTGCGCTCGTTGATGTAGGTGATGTCTCCTTCGTCCTCGTTGTGCCGTTTCCTCGAGAACTTGCTCTTCTTGTCGACACTGTAACGAGACCTTTTAGTACACGAAACCATCTGAGACGCCGTAAGGCAGACATACTCCTTGTTAATCTTGCTGATGACGCGGTCAACGGCGTCTTCGCTTGGCTTGTTGTCCGCATACAGCAAGCTATTCGCATCTCGGTAGAGGCTCTCAGCAGCAAGCTGTTGCTGAAGACTCGAAGGTCCAACCTAAAGACAAGCATGGTAAGCACAAATACCCTATGCAACCCGCACGACGTTGCAGACGTACTAGTGTACCACCTGACGGGTCGAAGGCGGTAAGGGCTGACGAGCCACTCCCTTGGCCATTCTTGGTCAACGTTCCAGCAGCCAATCCGAGCGCAACCTCCTTCTGCCTGTTGTAACTTTCCAGATCAGGCTTGATGAAGTCCAAGTCCTTCTTGTACTTCCTCCGTGCGGCATCCCCGTCGTCTACGGATGACAGTCAGACGACATGCGGGGTTCAGGGAAAAATAAAACATACCATTGAACGAGAAATCCGCACGCCTCGCCTTCCTTGCCAACTTCTTCTCCCACTGGTCGTTCTCCTCAATCGTGTACTCCCAGTTCTTCTGCCGTTCCACGTCCTCGCCCCGGTCCTCGGCATCCGCCTTCTGCCTCAACGTCTCCGCCAGCTTGCGATGCCTCTCTAACCGCGCCGCCTCGCGTGCAGTGACTTTCGCTTTTGCGCTCTCCTCAATGACAGACGCGCGATTCGCTTGGGCTGACGATCTCTGGGGAAACGTTGGCAGTCAGTATGGGATCCAAGCAGAGGAAGGGCAATTGCAAGCTGTTACACACCATCCGCTTCCGAAGCTCCTCGAGCTTCTTCTTTCGCGAAGTCAAGGTGTCGCCACCATCAGCCTCCTCCTCGACCTCCTCCTCTTCGTCGTCCATTGGCAAGTTCGACTCGTCCATATGTTCGTCTACGGCATCGGCGAGCTTGTTGAGTACATCCCCCGCAGCGCTAGATGATCCAGCAGACATTTTAGAGCAGTAGATTCCGCGACCGGTAGGAATGGGGTGTGGAGAGATGATGGTGAATGAGTGGTGTGCGGTAAGCAAGTGCGGTTTGCGAAACGCTTCGGCATGTAGTTCATTACGTAACTTGATCCACATTGAGGTGAGCAAGTTCAGGCCTGTAAGCGCACTACTTGTCTCTGACTTTGACCACCACCTGGCACCTGCTTCTTCAAAAAACGCTCTGCTTAGGATCGCACAGCTGGGACCACTAGGAACTTTCTTTGTATAGCGAGCAACTGCAGCGCAGAGCTCATATAGGTCTGGTTGATTCAGACAACACACAACTACTGGAGGCTCATTGAAGTCCCCTCCAAGTCGACGTCGCCCGCCCACCTTCAACGCTGAGCTGTTAGAGTCTCGCCTCCAGTCTGTCGCATAGATGCGCACTTTTCAACCGCCTCAAATCTCCCGGATCGACGAGGGAGCGCGTTTTGTGCAGTCACCCCTTCTTGGGTCTCAAGCCGCAACAAACTATAACTATCTGGCTGTCTCTCACTCCGACAATTTCTGCTCCACCAAGGCCCACGCCTCCCACCCAAAACACCCTGCCATTGCATTCAAGCTCTCTGGCGACAAAACCTTCCCGGGCGCGTTGCGCCGCACTTCCTCCTTGTCTACGTTGGCATTCGCGGACGACACGTTCCATGCTTCCGTTCCCGGCATCGATTCTAGCCCCTCGCTCAAGTTTCCTCCTGGTTTGTGGTCCGAGGATGTGGACTCCTTCCCATTTGGCCCTCAGTCTACTACACAAAGTGACTTTCTCGATCTCTCCGAGTCTTTCTCTTCGCTGGCCGCTAGATCAACTTCAGAACCTGTAGTTGCTGGTTCATCGCCGTCGTCCGCATCCTACGCTTCTGCCCTGGACCTGCAGTCGAACGTTCATACTGGGAACTACTCCTTGTCGACTCTCACGTTTCTCGGAACACTCGGCCGCGGCGGTTACGGAAAGGTCCTCCTAGCTCAATCCTCCCATACCGGCAATGACCCCTTGCAATTAGCAGTGAAGGTCCTTGCTAAGAGGCGCATGACTCTGGATGATGTGCAAGAAGTCAAGATGGAGGTTCAATTACTTCGTGCTCTCAGTCTCACCAAGGGAGATGCAGTCGGAACCGCGTTCCTACAGAGGATGCATGGTGCGTTCCAGACGAAGGAGCATGTGTTTATCATCATGGTGCGTCACACTGCAAACCTCGTCAGCATGATAAACCTGAATATATGCGCCTCGTTCAGGAACGACACTGCACAACCCTGTCAGATCCTGCTGTCCAACGTCAGCTCAGCCTGCGTCCCCCTACCCGTGTGGTGAATCCTGGTGTCGGCGCCTTCCCGAACTCAATCTCACTACCTACGACTTTCCCAACGCCCCTACCGTACCGCGAAGCGCTAAGCTGCCTCCGTCTCCTCTCCGCGGAACTGGTCCTGGGTTTGTCCTTCCTACACGCACAGGGTATCGTACATCAGGACATCAAACCTGCAAACGTCCTCGTCTCTGCGGACGGTCACGCTGTGATCACGGACTTCGGCTCGGCACGGCTCAAGCCTTTCTCTGCGCCCTCTCGATCTGCGTATCTGGAAGGCTTCGACGACCCTCCTGACTTCTCGAGCAACGCTGCTTGGAAGACTACTCGGCCTCGGGCAACTGCATACTTTGGACCGATCATTGTGAGTGCTGAAGAGCAAGTGTCGTTTACCAGGCGCTACGCTGCTCCGGAGCTTCAGCATGCACCGGCCTGGATGGGAGGCCGGAACGTCTTGGTTTATGATGAACGCGTTGACTACTACAGCCTCGGAGTCATGCTACGCGAACTTGCGCTGGAGGATCCCACCGAGGACAGTCAAGAACGTTGGGAACGTGCGAGCGATGGGGCTTCAAGGTACGGCACGTCGGGCATTGATCCTGCGTTCATTAGCTTCACGGACGCGGTACGTGACGATCAGTTTATTGCTGACATGAGCGTTGTCTTACGTGTTGCCTGGTTGTCGCGGTGCAGTTACTCGTATACGAAGCCGACGACCGTCTTCATGGCGCCGCCGTCAAGACTCATGCGTTCTTGAAACCTCTGCGAGCCGCCTGGGACGACGTCGCTGCTCTGCGGCATGCTCCGTTTGTTGACGTATTTTGGCCTGACCCGGACCCGGACCCTTCGCTGGATTTGCGCGCATACACTCACACAGGAAGTCCTGACACCTTCGCTGCCGACGACGATGCGAAGACCTGGTCCGTGGAACTGGCCGACATCTCCTACGACGTCGGTCCGTCCCCGCCTCCTCCCGCCCCGCCTCGCTCCTACGAGAAGCTGCCATCGGCTCTGGTCGATGTATGCGGGGAGACACCTCAGCCTACTTTATTTCCCTCCCGTGAACACATGTCATTCCTGCCAAGCATTCCAACTCTCGACTCGTCCATACTAGGACAATTTCCTTTCGTGCACTCCAAGCCTCCCTCCTTTCCATCCCCCGAGCCGAGGCGTAAGGCAGCGCCGCTACTGCGACGGCGCCAAGTCATCTACGACCTTCGGAAAGCATTTCAGTTCGCTTACACAGTTGAGCACCCGACGCACTCGACTTCCGGCTTGGGCCACTTGGCAGTGTCGCAGCAAGGCCTCACCTCTCACGACTACACGACTGCCGTCGGTGGTGCCCAGCTTGGCGACCGCAACTTGAAGCGACAGGTACGCAGGCGGGAGCCAGCCGAAGAACGGATCGCGACGTGCTGGAGCTTCGAGCACGAAATCACCGTTGCGCTGCTTGCGACGATGGACTCCTACAAGAGCACAGTGACGCCAACCACGACGTTGCTGCAGCCATCCGAATCCGGCCAGTCGAGCGGGTCTCGGGCTACGACTGGTGTTGCACATGGCGATGGCGGGCCATTTAGACTCGGCGATGCTCGGGTGCGGCGCACGGAAATAGATATTCAGAAGCGGTCGAAGGGGTGGGCTATTTTACGCAAGTTGAAGGCCATGGTACGCGTGTCGTAGGCATATCATTTTCGCCGTCGTCGGTTCCCGCCAGGATGTACTGTCGGCGTATGGTTCGATTTGTTGTGTTCTTATCACTTCGTTGTGTAATATTCTATACTACGCACTGTCTCTGGCCTTAAGTTTGTGGGATCGAACTTCTTTTCCTCTGTGAAATCCGTGCGAACTGCCGGCAGATCACACTGTGCATGCTTGAGTGAGAGTGGGAAATTAGACCGAAAGGGTATCGAAGCAGATGGAACTCTGGCAGGCGAAGATACAGCGAGCGCCAGGAACAGCAGATTGAAGCTCCGCAGCAGAGGCGCGTCCGTACAAAACCGGTTGTCACGCGGGCCCGCCACTCAGCTTCCCCTGTCCACCCGACGCCCTCTCGTCTCAACAGCCTCCAGGCACCTCTCGTCGTCCCTCTCCCCCTAGTCTCGTCGCTTTTTAGCGCACCTTCCACTCTTTACCCAGCCCACTCCTTCGTCTGACTCACACGAAATGTTCTCCTCCGTCCTCCTCCTCATCGCCGCTGCGGTCTCCCCCGCCCTCGCGACCGTCTACGTAAGTGTCTGCTCCGCTTTCTGCAGCCTCCGATATTCACTTGGTTGGATTCCGTAGGTCACCTCGCCCGTGGCCACGACTTCGTGGGCCGCCGGCCAGCAACAGACCGTCTCCTGGAAGGACGATGGCACCGCGCCCTCGCTTGCCAACTTCGGTCCCAGCAAGGTCTCAGTCTACGTCGGTTCGCAGACCCAGCAGGTGAGCCTCTTTTCCCTAGTATTCTACGCGGATGCTGTGTCGTGAGATTGGTGCCCGAGGGCCCTGTTGTCCAGGGCTTGATGGGGCGTCTGTTGGCTACGAAGGTAGCGGGCGCTGGGCAGATGAACAGGGCATCCGCGTTCCTTCTCCTGGGTCTGCGTTTCTAGACGACAGAGTGTGTGCTTCGGGTCTCATTCGGATCTTCCACCCTGGCGTCTCTGTGGTCGTCAGCTTTTGGCAGAGAGTGGTCCGTGGATACCCGTATGCACGCTTTAATGACGACTCCGCCATGGGGATTCGTATAACTAGGCGCGAGCGTGGTGTCCGTAGCGCAGTAGCTGTCGTATCCCATTTTACGTCAGTGGAACGGATGTATGGCACCTTCCCCGGAGGCCGCGTTTGATGGATACGAGTGTTTACCTGGTCTCTCCGCCCGAGTCCTGTTACCTTTGCTTGAGACCAGGCACTATCATAAATGCTTTCGACTGTCTGGTTGCGACTCAGTGCTCACTTCAATATTTTAGACCATGGTCCAGTCTATCGTCCCCTCGGTCGATCTCTCCACCACCACCTCCATCGTCTTCACGCCCGACGCCAGCACCGGGCAGAACGGCCAATACTAGTAAGCGTCACCGTTGTCCGTTGCTGCCCCTTCTCTCACAATTCCTTCAGCTTCATCCGCTTCGAGTCCATTAGCTTCAAGGACCCTAATAACGCCGCGTACCCTGCCCTCGCGTTCTCCTCGAAGTACACGTGAGTACACGATACGTCCCCAAACGTATTTTACGTGTCTGACGTCTGACCCGAACTTCCGCAGGATGACCGGCATGACGGGCACCTTCTCTGCCGACGTCCAGGCCGAGATCTCTGCTGCTGCCTCCGCCTCAGCGACTACTGCCGCCTCTCAAGCGTCGACCACAGCGAGTACGACCCAGATTACCAGCGTCAAGTCTTCCGGGACCTCGTCGGCTGCCTCTGGCACTTCCACCGCCAAGAGCGCGAGCAGTAGCAATGGCGCGTCCACTATCTCCGTTAGCGCCCTCACCTGCATGGCGGGAGTAGCGGTCGCTGTCTTCTCCGCTATGCTCATGTAAACGGGCAATGCGGACAACGTAGACTTCCTCCTTGCGATGGGTTCATTTCCTCCATCCAGCACCCTCTGTGTTTCATCTATCCGCACGATCTATGGTAGTCGAGACGTCCTGAACACGGTCGTCGCATTGCTCCGCGGACAGTTACTCCTCTATATTCCTCACTCCATCTTGGTTCTTGGCTTTCTGCTTCGCTTTGGGTTTCCGTGCGGGAATTCTAGAATGAATATTCTTTTACGCTTTCCTGTTTCAATGTTGAAGGAGATATACTGAATCGTGTGTTTGACCGACTACCCCGGGCCCCCTCGCCGCGCTTGCTCCACCGTACAAATTCCATATACTCCATAGATCAGTCGCGTTTGCTTTTGACGACCACATGCACGACCCTCCACGCGCGACGTGTATTGTACAGGTATATAGCATAGTACTAGCCGAGGACCTTTGCTTTCGTTCTTTAATACACGTTTGTTGTTCTCTGTTTCTCTTGTGAGAGGCGAGCCCCAAATGGAAAAAAAACCCACAACACATCCTTAATGCATTAAGAGGGAATCGAACCCCCGGCGGGTCGATGGCAACGACCCAGGTTACCACTACCCCATTAATGCATTTACTACGGAAAATACTAAGTAGATGCTGATATCGGGACTGGCAATGGTGATGTCCCTGCGAAGGCGTATCAACTTTAAACTTGAACTGAACTTACTTGAACAGCTGGCCCGAGTCATTCCATATCCTACGTATCTTGGCTCAGAACCCCGAATTCAGTTCTCTCCTGAGCTCTGAGTCCACAGGGGGGACTTATCTGAGAGTTGGCGAGACCCAGACAAGACTTCTTGGAGTTTGCTGCGAGTCGGTGACAACACACTTGAACAGGTACGTCAGGATCCACTGCTACAGCACGCGTCCTTCTACTCAACGCTGGACAGATATCGCAGAAGCGTACTCGGCCATCATGCATCAGGCCCAAGTCGAGACTCTATGTTCCATGTCGTGACTCGTCAACCACACCGCGCTTCGGTGTATGACATCCACGTTAGTCCTTATTCAGCCTTACTTAGGTCACCCGACAAGCTGGGCTGGGTCTGTCCTCCATACTTACTACTTAGCGCAGTGAAGTCAAACACCACATTCAACGGTCTCTGTCTGGTCTCTGTTGAAGCAATTTTCCCAGAATCCCCCAGCGTCCAAGCACAGCCAAGAACCCTCCCGCCCAGGATGCGATCCGAGTATCGATATCGTTTGCAAGGAACCGCAAGAGCCGAGGACAGGCGCCCAGCTCTCTCAATTTGCCCTCGTCAGACTCAGTCGGAGTCGTGGCCAACGCCCTGTCGAAGAACATGCCCGGCGGCGACACCTCCCCGCGATGTTCCTTATCCAGGTTCCAAGTCCTCCTTCTCGCTCACTCCTGCTGCGTGCATCCATTGTGATCTCCTGCCGTCGTGCTCTCGGAACCACTCCTTTCCTTCCCAGTCCGACCGTTTTCGGCCTGAACGGAGCGTCCCTGCCAGTCCTTTACTTGCGAAGTACCAGCCGCGTATTACCCTGATAAAGCACAGCACTTGGACCTTGAATTTCTTCCCCTCCCCTCGCAATGCGCTCCAGCACCTCTTTGCTATGGGCAGCGATGTCTCTTCTCGTGCTCAGTACGCCGGTCCTGTCCTTTACGAGTTATGCGAACGAATTTGTCGACCCGAACCTCATCCTCGCGAAGAACTTCCCCAACATCACCATTGAAGCTCAGGAGACCATCTTTGAATGGGCAGAGGAGCTGGCTGCGACAGGCCCATGGTGTACGTCGCATGATTTTCTTTCCCAATGAGAGATCGTTGCGGCTGATATTTTGGAAAGCGGTCACGAACAAGACATTCGCCCCGCCTACGGGCAACAGACACGACTATATGAGTTGGGCACCCTAGTGCGTCACGTCTTCGTCTCCGTTTGTTTCTCCCATGCAGTATTGATCCGTCACTTGACGATAGTTGGTGGCCCGACTGCTCGTCCGTCGGTAACACGACCGAGCTCACGCCCCAACAAGGTACGTACCCTTCTGAATGAACTCCTGCGCCCACAACTCAGCGTGCTCACCGCAACATTTAATTTCACCTCCTCACGTGCGCAGTTTGGATCACCTGCCCGTACGTCGTCAAAGACGGCCAGTTCAACCCCGACGGCCGTATGGTGAACGACGTCGGTGAGTTCGACGACATGGCCAACGCCGTGCTATACAACTCCCTCGCGTGGGCGCTCAACGGCTCGTCGGTGTACGCGGCACGCGTCACGAAGTACATCTCGACGTGGTTCCTTGACGACGCGACGTATATGACGCCTAACCTCAACTATGCGCAGATGGAGCGCGGGCCCAACGGGCAGAATGGCACGCACACCGGGCTCCTGTAGGTCGTCAGTCGGCGCAGTTCATCTACTCCGATGTCGCGGTCACGCGGTCACCACGGTGGCGCATTGTGTACTATCACAGGACAGGGCTGACGCGGCGATCGCAGGGACCTGAAATGTATGGCGAAGATTGTCTCCGGTGTACTGATCCTTCGGGGCGGGAAGGCCCCCGAGTGGACGTCCGAGGTCGACACAGGCTTCGTGAACTGGACGAAGGAGTACATCCCGTGGCTCACCTCTGCGTCCATCGCCCTCGAGGAGAAGGCGGCAGCCAACACGGCGGGCATTTCGGGATTTTCAACGGCAGAAAAGTCGATGAAAAGGGATTACTCGCGATTAACTTTTCGCTTGCACGTGACTAAGAGGAGAAAAGTCGAGCCAAAAAGGGAAGAAAGTTCTCCTTTTGGGAGACTTTTGGGAGACTTTTGTGCGACTTTTCTCAAATTTGGTCACGTGGGAAGAAAAGTCTTCCACGGGTAATCCCTTTTCATCGACTTTTCTCCCGTCAAAAATCCTGGAATCCCTGCCGTGCAAGTAAGCTTCTTTCTCGCGTGCGCTCTAAATCGTTCCGAAATCCGATCAGTTCTGACGTCACGCGTCCTCTGCTCCCTCGCTCCGATGATCATTGTCGCGCTTGCAGCAACCACGGCACGTTTTACTACAATCAGCTCGCTGCTCTGCAGATCCTCGTCGGCGACAACGCTGGCGCGAAGCAGACTGTCGAGGAGTACTTCACCACGCAGTACAAGTGGCAAATCGCTGCCAATGGCGATCAGGTTAGTCCTGATGACCGCTTTTGTGGCACACTGAAATGACGGCATCCTTATCCGCGGTGCTGCACAGCCCCTCGAGACCGCGCGCACGCGGCCGTACCACTACCGTGCATACAACCTCGCGGCTATGATCGTACGTCCGTTCCATCCCTCCGACGCGCGAATGCACACCTTGATCCCACTCCCGCCCCCACTCCCAGACGAACGCGAAGCTCGGCCAGTACGTCGGCTACATCGCCTGGAACCTCACCACCGCCAACGGCACAATGATCCAGGACGCGCTCGCCTACGCCATCACCAAAGACCCCGGCCAGGAGGCCGTGAGCGAGCTCTGGCAGCCCGTCGTCGCCGTCGGCGCCGTGTACAGCGACCCCGCCGGGAAGCTCGCCGCGTTCATGCGCGAGCACGCGGGCACCGCATACCCCGCGGACGCACAGTTCCTCTGGAACCAGCCCTTCTCGGACTCGGGGCTCGTCGCGGCCAATGCGACCGGCGCGTCGGGCGACAACGTTGGGGCCGCAGGCCAGCCGGGGGACAAGAACGGCGCGGGGGTTGTTCGTGCGGGCTCGTTGGGCGCGCTCGGGATGGTTACTGCTGGCATCGCGGCGCTCCTCCTTGGCGCGTGATCGCGTGGTTCCAGGGACCCGAACGCGAAGGTGGGGATTTACTGTATGTCGTGCAGCTGCTTGTACATCTGTGGGAGGGGCAGCGCCAACCTATGCTCTATTTACATATCTATGTCGGGACGTGGGCGACCTCTTTTGGCGGCACCTCAATATGCGAGCTGTTAGCTTCACTTCACCTGCGGACGCAGACGGTAATGGCTCGTAAATTCCTGCTGAAGGTCTAGCAAGACGTTTCTCAGTTGGTGGCGCATATACCCTAGTCAGTTCACTTGCCGTCTGTGCGCCACATTTGCTGAGTGATTATTAACCCAAGCGCTTTCATCGCGTCAACTTACTCCACACAGGTAGCCTTGGGTGTAGCAGCTGAAGTCCAGTGTTCGTATGGAGCAAGCTGGGAGCAAGGTGCACCGGGTCTTGTTCGTCCGGTACTGTACATAAATACTCACACGGTGACTCCAGCCGGAGAAAAGGACGTCATGACTACCTCTAGAACTCAAACCAGGTCTTCAACGGCACATCTTCTGCAGCCCCCACAAACCCACAGGAACCTTCTAGACTCGTTCTGGTGACATTTGCTCGCTCACAAATAAACTAGCCGTAAGATGGACTGGTGGGCGCAACGAGTTATCCCGCCCGCTGTGCGTAGCTGTAGCGTACAGCTTACCTCCTCCACTCAATAATGCAGGACATTTTCGCGCATCAAGTGTTGAAAGCACCATATCTGTGTTTTGAGTATAAGTACGTCATACACCAGAAGGTAATATAGTACACAGTCCCCGCATATGTCGTCGACCTGACCAAGATACAGCCCTGGAACCCGCAACGAATGCGCTAGGGGGGACTCGTTAAGCCCCTTCACTGAGTGAAGCCCGAGATGCCGTTGAAGTTGGTGATCGGCCCGGCGGAGCCTCCAGATACCTTCAGCGCGGACCAGTCCCAGGTGCCTGCGATGGACGATCGCCGCCGGTCAGCCATAGGACGATGACTTGGCTGTAATGCGACTCACCAGTGCACGATCCAGAACCACAGTTAACCGCCACACGCTGCGCGTCGGAGTTCACGGTGAGGGTGTTCGTGCTGCCGACGAAGTTGACAGCCTGGACGACAGGACGTCAGGTGAGAGTGCGACAGAGGAGCAGGGAGTAGGAACACGCACCGAGAGCTTGACGCCGCTCCCGGGAGTGCCGAGAGTGTCGGGATAGCTCTGGGAGTGGAACGGAAATTCAGGAGCGTGCTTCGTGTGGCTGGCAAAGGAACGCTTACCTGGTCGATGAGGACGCCGAATTGACGAAGACCCGTTCCGACGTTGCCGGAGTACGTGATGTTGGTCACGGTAGAGTCTGTTGAGGCGGCCTTGGTCTTGATACGAAGGGCTTGATCACTACACAGACGCAGAACAACAACACACAGCTCTTCCATGCGCGCACTCGAATACAGGAGAGGAAGCACCTACTTATTCTGAATATTGTTGTTCTGGATGACGATACCGGAGACGGAGACATCAGAGTCGATGGAACCCTAATTTGCACGAGCAAGCAAGAGCTCAAGAGAAGCTATGTCTCCTAAAGGACAGCACACGTACAACAGAGATACCGTGCCCCCCAATGCAAGTGTTGTTCTGGAAGACGATGTTACTGCCCTTGTTGATTGCAAGGCAGTCGTCCTGGTTGTGGATCACGCTAAACTCCTGTTACCGAGGACCGAGTACGGGCGGTGACCGAGATGAAAATGGGCTAACCTGTTCTCGATGGTCAAGTCAGTCGTACTGACGTCAAATCCGTCCGTGTTATGGCCGGCAGCCTGTCCATCGCTCTTCGAGTTAGGCGCATCTCCGGCGGCTACATCATAATAAGTACAGGCAGGACCGACATAAGCATTTGAAGATGGAATCCATGGAGGTAGGATACGCACAGTCGTCGATAGTCAACCCAGTCATGGTCAGCGCAGCGGGGTTCGAGACACTGTAGACACGTGCCGGAGAGTTCAGAACCTTGACGTTCTGTCATAGCATCCGCGTGGGATGATCAGCGGCTATTCGACGACGAATACACAGGAAGCAGGGAAGCACTTACGGAATAGGTGCCAGATATTTTAATCCTGTGCGGGAAAAGGTAAACCTTGTCAACCACAGTTCCTCAATGCGACGAATGCAGAACAGGCGGCGTACTTCATCATGGGTGCAGGCTTGGTGACGCCTCCGTTTCCACCTTGGCCGTCCTGTTTTAGAAACGTTAAACGATCCTGCGCTGGAAGCGGAGGATTTGGAAAGTACCCAGTAGGAAGCACCGTTTCCATCGAAGGTGTGTCCATTCCCGTTGACTGCACACGTTCGCCATTAGAATAGGTCACGACGTAGGTGTGGATCTCCATCTGGGAAAACGTACAGGTGGTCGATTTTCCACTGCAACCACATTCAGTATTCCATACCCATGACGTAGCAGGTCGCCGCAAACCACCTACCTGACTTGGAAGAGAGGTCCGTCCCAGTCCTTGACGGCAAAGGTCACATCGCCCTCTGCAGACCAAGAATAATTAGCGTGTGCCCTTTCCATTCTATAATTACTTTTGCACCCGTTCTGCAGCCAGGGTGCGCACGAGCACTTCCCTGCTAAGGTACTAGGGTGCAAAAGTGAGAGCGAGCGAATGACCCACCCATGTTGACAGTGGTGCTGTCAGCCAGCTCAAGGTTGAAAGTCTCGCCAGCAGGGACCGTGAACGAGTTGATGACGACGGTCGTGCACTTGACGGCGTCGTCGACGTCGTCCAAGGAGGAGATGGTTCCGGTGCAGTCGCTGGCAGCGGGCGCAGCGACGACGGCACCGGCCAATGCTACGAGTGCTGCGAGGCGAAGGAAGGGGGACATCTTGTTGTCGTAGATGAACTGGCTTCGAGAGTACGAGAGGACTTGGACACACTGGAAGTGGAGCACGAGGTCAAAACAGGTTTAGGCCGTCCTTATATGCAGTCGATTCGGAGAAATACATGGCGCAAGACCGTGGACGATGCAGGCGAAAAGGGTCCCGCGAACCGTTCACCCATTGGCTCAACACACCCGTCGGGTGTCATGGGCCTTCTCGTACGAGCAGCACATGTATCCACGGTGGGAAGAGCACGGAAAGGGGGAGAAGCACAGCATCATGTACGCCTTCTACAGAAACGAGTAGCGTTCTACTCGCGTGCCTCCGGCTGCGTTACACCGACAGCTTCAATGAGGTGTGGTCAACAGGCTCGGAAATTACAAGCTTAGATGCCCCATGATCCCAGCAAGATGACCACTCACCTCAGTACCAGCTGGAGTGTTTGTGAATAACTGAAGTTTACACCGGCCTTTTCAGGCGCGAGCCGCGCCTAACATATCGTCATATTAAAATGATCAAGTCAGCCTGACCAGCCGTACTATAATGTAAAAAAACCGCAGTTCTCAAGGAAGCAAAATGAAAACGTTCTCACCCGATTCTGGGCCTGACATTCGCGGGCTGGTAACCTTGTATCCCACCGGTTGCTAAAGGCGCATTGTTTCTTCCAGCCGCTCCGCAGCATGGGATGTGACCTAAACACGGGTCCTGTTCCTGTTGATGCTTCCCAGCCTGTTATAGGATTGCGGAGAATCCAAACTGAATCCAACGAGTGAACGGAATCGCGCCGCAAGTCGGGTGTCTGCTGTGTTCAGAGTGCGCCATGTTACCTGCCAGCCAGTCAACCGAAAATGCGCCGCAAGTGCAAACCGAACCAACTCAACCTGCTGACCCTCGCCTTCTCCGAGTCTCCCAAAAATAACTCGCGGTCCGTCCAGCGGGCCGCCAGCAAGCGAAACCTCGAGAAGCAAACACTTGTGACTGCGCCCTCCGAAGTTCTTGCCACCTCCGCAACGTTACCTCGCCTTCGGCTATCATTTCCCCCCGCACCAACTGCACCCTGGACAGCCCCGCATGGGACCTGACGAACTTTGAATCTATCCCGGGAGCATTTGCGAACTCTATCCCGGCTGCAATGTTGTCCACTCGCGCCTTTGTCGCATTGACAGGCGCGTTCTCGCAGCGGGACCGAGATGGAACCTTTCTCAACGACCAACGACATACGGCCCGCGCAGCGCACAGGACCGCCGCATTCAAGGTAGGTCGTGTCAAGGACGGTCCGGGCGGCGCAGGGCCACGGGGGACTAGGGAAAGGTGGAGCAAGTTTGCTTCCTCTGCTAAAGTTCGGAACATGTCGACGGAGCACGACGCATGAGCATTGAGAGACAAAGGCAGACAGAGACAGCGACATACTCACATGGATCGTCATCGCGAACCCGCAGAACCTGCCCCGAGGTCGGTCTTGAATGTCGCGTTGCATCATTGCTTGTGACAAGTCGACTCGGTGAGAACTTGCTGTCACACCACCGAGTCGCTGCAGCAAGAGTGCTTCGTCTATTGGATGGTATCCGTCGCTAAAGATACACGAGTAGAGATAAGCATAAAAACCCGGAGAAAGCATGTAGACGGTAGTCGTAAAGTAACAAAACACGTAGAGTGATTATAACGTACACGAAATGGAAGATGGGTGTCGAATCAATATGAGCGTATAAAAAAACCGTGAACTTCCGCTTCCAGTGCATCCAATACGTCCAATGCCAGCAGGGTGGGCGGGATAGATAAGCAAGTGGGGTGGGGGGTGGGGATCGTCAACATTTTTGGTGAGGTGGGAAGGGGGTAGGACGCGGAACGTCAACCAAGTCGAACTATGTGCAGGTAAAATCGCGAAAGAGCAGAGCAGAGCAGATGGGGAGGCATGACATGATAGAGCAACTGGAGGCATAGCGGTGGATGAGACGGGGTAGATAAGTGAGAGATAGAGATGGAGAGGGGATGGATGGGGGGCTCCAAGACGAACAGGTGCAGGCGCAAGCAAAGAACCAAACCCAAAGCGTACAACGAGTGTGGACAAACAGATAGATGAAATAATAATAAACAAGATACTAAAACCATAACGGCGAAACCAGACGTCAGGGCGAAGCTTAAGCTCGCCCTCACGTCGACCACTCCGGATTAACGCCGTACTCGTACTTCGGCCACACTCCTCCGCCCTGCGGCGCCCAACCTTGCATGATCCCCATCGCCTGGTGCCCATGCGGGTGCTGGTGCTGGTGGGTTGGCGGCGGCGGTGGCGGCTGCGTCTGGTACTCGATCTGCCGCGGGGGCCCGTACGTATGCGCCATGGTCGTCATCGACGGCACAATGCCGCCCTCTGCCTGCGACGGAGGTGGTGGTGGTGGTGGCGCCATCATCGCCATCATTGCCGCGTGCCCCTCGTACCCACCTGACGGCGTCCCAGGCTGAGGCTGAGACGGGTACGAAAGGTAGTATCCGCCCTGCGGCTGGGAGGGTGTGGGCGGGTACGTTACAGGACTCTGCGCGTACTGTGGTTGAGGCTGAGGCTGGGGGTCGTACATCGTCCCCGCGGACTGGGGAGAGTCGTAGCTCGAATGGGCAGCGCTGTACCGCCGGTCATCTGCACTGTCGGGGCTGCTGTACTGCATGACATAGTCGTCTTGCTGCTGCTGCTCCCGCTGGTGGATCGGCTGGTCCTGAGCAGCAGGAGGAACTGGCGGGTAAGCTTCGTATGGCGTCGACGCAGTCATGGACGACTCTGAGATAGACACCGATGCACGTGATGACGAAGGTGGCACCTGTGACGAGCTCGACGGAGGAGGGACGTTCACGCTGGGAGGCGAAGGGGTAGGAGGGGCAGCACGGGGTGCAGGTGGAAGAGGAGCCGTGGGTGTGGGGGTCGCGGGAGCAGTCGACACGGACGCGGTCCGCTGTCTCCTCGACGGACCAGGCTGGCCAGTCATAGGACGCATGCGGAGCGGACCATTCAGGTACTTCGACGTCTTGTCCTTGTCCTTGTCATCCTTCTTGTCCTTCTCCTTCCCGTGCTTCTTCGCGTCCGATTTAGCCTTCTCAACGTCCTTCGCATTCGCGGTAGGGTTACCCCCAGCGCGATGTGCGCGCGGACGCTCCGTCTTGCAGGAGCTCACCGCAGCGCCCACGAAAGGCAACTGGAAGCTCCCAGATGAAGAGGGCGCGAGGGTCTCACCCTCAACTTCCGCGTGCTTGCGTTTCGAGCCCGTCGTGCTCCCACCGCCGCTCCGTGCGGCCTCGGCCTTGCGCTTCATCAGTTCGACGATCTTGACCGCCTCGTTCCTGCTTTTCGCACCCGAGTCCCCGCGCGCGCCCTCCACACCAAGGCGTGACGAGCCGAGCTCCCTGAGGATGTCAAGCGCACACGAGACGCTCTTCATGCCTTCCGACGCGACGATGCTCGTCGGCTCCTGGACCACCGCATGCGCGCAGACGACCGCCGCGTCGAACAGCGTCCGGCCGAAGTCGTAGAAGTCGAACACCGAGGGCCGCGTCTGGCCCCACACGCAGTGCAGTATCCGCGACGCGTAGATGATATTGTGCGCGGCGCTGATCGTTCCGAACACGGCCTGGTGCGAGGGCTTATTCGTCGCAGCGGCCTCCTTGAGGAAGGGCAGATAGAGTTTGACGACGAGGCGATTGGCCAGGATCACGAGCTCGCACTTCTGGGCCATGCGAATGGGAGACGGGGATCCAGACGACGAGAGGGGCGGGATCGGCTTGGTGATGTCTTCTGTCATCTCGAGCTTAAAGCCCGAAGGGAGTTCCTGCAGGAAAGAGCCGACCTCGCCTTCAAACGTACCCGCGTGGTCGATGGAGAGCTCCTCGTCGTTGGCGCTGAGAGGATCGCGGAACGTCTGCTTCTTGACGTTCTTGACCAGCTGTGCAAGGCGACACTTCAAGCCGAAGTAGATGGAGGACGAGTCGCACTGGAGGTCCTCCGGAATCGGGAACGAAGTGCATGAAGGCGTGAACTGATCCTCTTCCACGTCAGCAGGGAGGCGAGTCGTATGTGTATTGTCCGCAATAAGAGGTGGGTGGCCCATGGCATCCGCAACAAAACTTCGACACATAGTCAGCAACATAACAGGAAACCAAGCGAAGGCTAAAAACTCACAGATCGTAGTAGTAGACCTCCCACCAGACCCTCCTCCGCGTCTCGGCCTCGAAGAGGTTGTACGTCCCCGGGAACTCATCCGGGTCCATCGCCAGTCCCATCATGCGCGCAACGTTGACCATCTTGCCCACCTTTACACAGCACAAGCAAGCCTCAGCACCCAACCCGGCAACGCGGTGCGCATACAACACAACTCACCAATGGGAAGACGCTCTGAGCAACACTCATCCCGCCTTCGTGCAGCATGTACAGCACCTGCAATATCATCGCAATGACAGAATCGAGGTCGTACGCCGCCGTCTTCTCGAACAGCTGAAGCGCCTGCTCCGAGAGCGCAAACAACATCGCGGAGGTGCCGCTCGTCTCGCCCATTGATCCTGGCTCGGGTGATGTAGGATCCGACGGGTCCTCGTCGCGAGAAACAAGCGATCCAAGTGCAAACGCGGAGCACGCAGCTGAGAAGAAACTGAGCGTCGGCTTAGGCGTGTTGGAGCTGGACCCAGAGCCAGGGGGTCCACCGGGGCCCGTGGCCGCACGGGAAGGGGCGCCAGGCTTCGCAGTATAAAAGAATATGTCGCGAGCCAAGTCTTCTTTTGTCATCGGCGGCTTGCCGTAGGCGGGGACTGCGCTGGGTGCACTCTCACCGTTCTCCGCCCATGAGAAGACGGCAGCTATGCGCTGCTCGAAATGCGGAACATTGAAAGAGGGGTGGAGAAGCATCGTTTCGCGGAAGGCTTTAATATAGCGCGAACGGGCAGGTTCTGAAGGAAGATATGATATGAGCGCAGCGGTGACCTGGGGGAGTGCAGAGGGGCCAGCCGAAGGAGGAGGAAGGAAGGCATCATAAGGTGCCGGAGGATGGAGAGTGCTGAATCCGCCGATGGGTATATGCGATCCATTCCCTGGTGAGAATGAAGCGGATGGTGCTGAAGGGATAGATATGGGCGCAGGCTCAAGCTTGACAGTGGTGGTGGACGACGAAGGGCGCGTCGGCGCATTTGCATCCGGGCCTGATGTTCGAGCTTTCGAATCCAAGCCGAAATCGTCTAGCTCGCTTAGCCACAAACTCACTACGTCCTCCAGGTTGATGACTACCGAACTGCCAGACGCCCCCTGCGCAAGCAACGCGCGGTCATTGCAAGGAAACCCAGCCAAGAGGCTCGATGTTGAGGCAGAGGTGGGATGAATTCTGCTGTGCCCTGCGATGGTGGGCGCAGGCTGCTTGAACGTCGATAGTGCAGTCGAGACGGACGCGGAAGGAGCGGCAGCTTGAAGCTGAGCGAGAACGCGTTCGATCTCGATAATGCGGTTGTGAAGGGTTTGGACATCGCTGAAATGAAAATGAAGGCAGGACATCGAGTAGAAATAGAAGGCGAACATACACTTTCTCGGCAGCAGCTTGAGAGTATACGCAGCGCTGCACGGTATCGCGCTTGAGACAGGAACTACACGGAGTTCGACGATCGCATTTGAGCTTTAATCGTTTGCACTAGGGTTACGAGTTAGTGCACTGGAACCACCGACACTGTGTGGGAGAGGAAAAAGTAGGTGCTCGTCGAAGGAAAGCGTTGCCCTGACCCTATCCAGAGCGTCTACGAAGTATCCGAGAAGACGGCGGCATGACCGCGGTCACACAAACAGTGAAGGAGGAGTAAATCAAAGAAGAAAACTGACCTCTGCGCAAACGACAGTGATGCGGGACCGGATATGTCTGCAAAGATGTTATAGAGGGTGCGCGAGTTGAGGGAGCAACTACGCACGGTCCATTGGAGAACTTCGTTCCAGAGGACGCAGACTGGCACATCCCTGCGCCGCCATTGGCCTGCTCCGTGGCTTGTGCATTAGAGGCGTGAACGGTTGAAGAGGAGGGGGCGGCAGGGGAGGGAAAGTGCATCGCGCCCGCTGGCGTGTGTGGGGAGTCGATGTCGAGCCCCGGTGTGCCCTCCATCGGTCGACCTGTTTGGGTGAACGAGCTACCTCTGGGGGGATGCTGTCGCGGCGGGCGAGAAGGGAAGAGGGAAGAGGCGGGAGCTGGCGAGGCGATGGAAGAGGTGAAGAAGAGAGAGCAACGATGGACGAGAGGCTTGCGCGGGAAATTCGCCCGCATCCGCTGAGCGCTGCCATTGGATTATTTGGCAGCCGATCCCAAGATCCCTCCCGGCCCCCGGACACCCCCGGCCAATTTCCAGCCGCCCACCCTCCCGCCCCTTATTTCCAACTCAGCGCACCCATGACTCCATCCCCCTCGCTCACACATCGCGCCCTCATTCATTTCGGACCCTCCCCAACCTTGTCGCCAGCAACCCCGTCGACGACATGAATCTCGTCCGAGGGACGCAACCTGCTCCCCTGTGCGCGCTCGCGGACATTGGAACACTCCCAGCGTCCGGCAGAACCGCATCCCCTCATGCATAGTATGATCGTTGGCGGCCGAAGCGATGCCATGGAACGCTCGCACAGAGAGTCGACTAAGGTTTGGCACTAATCACCCCGTCCTTGCTCCCAGCCTCCCCAACATCCGCCAAAACCATTTCTGACAAACCCCCCGAATCGTCCTAGACGCTCCCATGCCCCTATTCGCCCCGCTCGCTATCCGACCAGGTACGGGCCCCACCTTCAAGCTGCCAACGATCGTAGCAACTGCTTCAGTATGCTCAAACAAGACTAGGCGCACTCGTAGGGCTGCGATTCCGCAGTCCCATCCTGACATACTATTCCGGAAACGGCCAACGAACGAACCGTCTCGCAGCGACATATATAGGCGTTGGGCCGAGGCCGGGTCAGTCAGTCTCCCCTGTCGCACACATTAGAATACTCAAAAGGAATCAACAGCATGATACAAAGTTTTATAGCCCTCCTCAACAAGCGGGTGGAAAGCCCCAAGGACTGTCAGACTCTGCGGTGCGTCCACTGTGAGTCTTTCTGTTGACCATCGAAACGTTGTATGACAATCGGAGACAAATCGAAACGGTCCCAAGTTAACCCTGGCCCGAAGGGCACAGCCACCTCCTTGTAGCTCCAGGCCCTGGGCTCTAACACCGTACTGTATCGATCGAACTTCAAACAATACCAAAGGTGACAAGCCCAGTCTTGCAAAGGCGTGCCTCTCGGATGAACCAGAATACGTGTCGATGGCGGCTGCCCGTAGAGCCACTTCATACCAGTGGCGCGCGCAACTCCTAGGGTTTTCTGCTAGAGAGCAGAGCACAAGAGCTCGCGGAGCAATTGCGTATGTCCTACGGCTCAAGAAGAGTCTGAATACAAATAACCAGCCGTTCTCCATTTGTCGGGCACCCGTCTTTGAACCTCAACGTTCAAAGCCCATGACGATCGGTGACGTGCGAGCGATGACACGCCATTCCGAGCGCACCAAAAGTCTCCACAGTTTTAATCATACGATGTTCGGGTTGCGCGGTACTTGTGATTGAGAAAAGGCCCCGCGACCGTCTCTGCTCCACACGACAGGTGCTGAAAGTAGATTGCTCGGCCCAAGGGATACAGGCCTGCCACGCGGCTACTCACCGCCGGACCAAAGTCATCGCATGTACGTTCCTCAAACCGCGTTCGTACTCGGTTCGAACAAATAGGCTCTAGAGCAGCATTGTCCCTCTCAAGGGATAGTGCAACAAAATCGTGCAGAAGATCAGGTACGCACTCCCACTCCACTCCTTCCCTTGCAAGTCTGACTCTGGTGGACGTCTGCGCTGCATTGTCTGGCGTACCCGTAAGGAAACTTGCATACCCCTCTCCCTCATGGTCACGGTGCCACGGTAGACAGCGCCCGGGAACACACATACGGACGTCATCGTGGTCTGCAATCGAACGCACCCCGGCCAACAAGCGGCGTTTGCACTCTCCAGGTGATGTGATAGACTTGCATTCCCATCCGCCTTCTCCCGCCCGCTCTGAATCTACCACACGCCCGTCGCAGCTGACGGCGAACCCAGGGACCCCGAATCGCGCTTCCGCGCCCTTCTTCATCTTCCCCCCTCTCCGCCCCCTTCTCACCGCAGAACGCAGCGCGCATGGGAACACCAAGAAGGCGCGATAGCCGCGCCTGGGCCGGCGGCATCTCCCCACGGGGCCGTCCTTCTATTCCGGGCCCGTCTTCGACTTCCGGGACCTGGCGCGTCCGGGCGGGCTGGCCGCGCCGCGCTCTCAGACTCGCCGGTGGCCAACGTTTCAAACCCTCGACAGTTTCACCCGTCTGTTTGCGCTGTTCGATGTCTTGCTGCTTAGCCCAATCCGCTCCTGCCTTGGGAACTCCCCTCTGGCGGTGACCTGCCAAGCAGCCTGCAGATTGGCTTTTTTCCGCCTTGGGCTCGCACGCGCCTTGGCGCGAAGAATGCTTAAACGCCTCGAACCGCCCAGTGGCGACGACGGCCCTGCATCTCACGGCACACCTGTACGTGCAAGTACGACAGGGGCATTTTTTCCCGGAGTCCATGTGGCCGATGACACGAGATGACCCTTCTCGGGACTAGTACACTGCAGGCGACCACACCGAACGAGCTCTATTTCTTCGCGCCTGAGCCACTGATACGGAAAGCCTCCGTCTGTCGTTCCCGCCATGTCGAAACGCGGTCCTCGATACGGAAGCACCGGCCGGGAAACCCACCGGAGAGCTTTGTCTTACAGCTCTTCGGCCCCTCCGCGCACGCACCCTCAACTCCGAGGGACACGATCGGCAGAACAGACCGCACGATTGCACGAATGCGAACTGCAAATTTGAGGAGGCGCCCTCGCTCTAGACCCTGGAGACGTCGAATTCGAAGTCTCGTCGGCTATGATACGTATCGCAGCATATCAAAGCCAGAACCTCCGAGCCCTATCTCGCGAACCCATTCTATTCATGCTTCCGCAGCACTCTACATAACAGACCCCGCACGCGCGAACCCCAAGTGCGCGTTCATAAGCGTTTCATCTCGGTATTCATTCCTCGAACCCTTCGCGGGCACGCCCGGCTTCAGCACGACGAGCAACGCGTCTCGCTGTCGCTGTCTCGATCTATAGCGGCAGTCGCCGTCTCTGCTTCGGCGAACCGCACGTTCCCTCGCAATTGCAAGTCAATCCCTTCTCGCGGGTTCCCTCGGACCCTAATGCTAATGTTCCCTATCGTGCACGTCCTTCGGGCTTGCGGCCCGCTCTGTGGCGTTCTCACTCGTCGGTCTGGGCGATGAACCTGCTAAAGCGTGCCAATATGTACTACCAGTGTACCACGCCTGCCAGTGTACGATAGCATCCTAGATCGGGCCCGGGTGCGGATGCAAGTTTACGAGCTTACGGTCTACACGCTGCCGTCATAAGCCGGCCATCATACTTACTCTGGTGACAATCCATTTAAATTTATTGCCGGCCTGCCCGCCTGCGGAGCAGCGTGGCGTTACGTGTTCCACTGCAAAATATCAGAAGTATCGGTGTGGGGTCTTCGGGAACAATGCCGGTAGCGGCCGGTGGGCCATGCTTACCGTAGCTGCCGCGAACCGCCCGATTTCATTCCTGGCTCGCCTGGGCTTGGACCTAGGGGACGTGTCGTTCACACCGCGCCCAGGCTTCCGTCTTCCGTAGTGCTCGATGCCGTAACTGCTCGCAGGTTAAACTAATTAAAGGGCTCGCAGTGGACGCGGTCACGCGGAGACCCCGGAACGTATACGTATGCAGGTGTCCAACTGTCGACTGTGGAGGTGTCAATCAAGTTTCAATATTCGGAACGCCGCGGGAGATGCGGTGCGTAATATATGTTTTGATACCGACGGAGGGAGATGTTCCACAGGATCATTAGTGTTAAGTAGTATCAGTTGGGCACAACTTACCACCGAAATGACAGACGTGGAACCATTCTCTATTTCACCTCTCAGAAGACCGGACTGCCCGCCCAACCCTACCACAGGATGCGCCTTGTAATTCCCATGTACGGCGGGGCGCCACCGAGCTGGGTTCCCCCCTGCCCAGAGGCCGAGGGATCCTACACAGGGGATACATACCATACATCGACCTCAGTCAGGCTCGCCAACGCGCGACCTCCCCAAGGCCGCCCCCTCCTGGGTGGTGCACGTATACTTATCGGGCTCCCGAGAAGCGGAAGCGTCGGCACGGTGCGTCTCAAGGGCAGATACTGTTGCGATGTGCGCGTGCAGGGTACCTGTCAGCGTTCCGCCGATCTGAAGCGCATTCTCCCTAGGCCTCTTGACAGGTTTTAGAGGTGGACGCCGAACGGTGGGTGAGTAACACACGCAGGTGCATGCTATGCCCATTCATGAACATTCGCGATTGGGGGCCCGGGATGTGCACGACATCGGGACACCGCTCACTTCGAATTCTTTGCCCCTCGTTCCGGCGCGGTGTGCCGTTCGTCCTGGTATGTAGAACTACATATACTTATATGTGTACGGCGACTTGTGATGGGGCCCGGCCCCGAGTTTCAGGGCGACCGTCTGTGGTCTGTGGTCTGAACACAGTATGTTGGAAAGCTTCGCTGTGTCAAGCACGCTGACCATCTGAAGCCGACTGACTGGTCGACCAAGACGCAAGCAACCGCCTAATAGAGGGTGAGACGGGCAATGGCATCATACCCTATCATACCACATCGCGGTCGGAATGACTGACGGAACACTGGTGAGGCACAGTAACAGTTGTGCACAAGGCTGCCACAAGCGTGCCCCACACTCCCCTGCAGATGATCACGGTACAATCAGTAACGGCTATTCAAAGCCCTGGAGGCGCGATGGTACAGGATCCAGGCGATGGTCCATCCGCTTCCAATGGCAACCACTGACCGGGACCCTGGAGCCGCATCCCACGGCTGCGGCGACTGACTGGCATCCCAACAATTGCAGTGGGAATGACGATCCTGCAAGCGCCACGCTCGCCGTGTATCCGATTCCATAAAATGGGATCAAACAGAGCGCATGATGTCAAACCACATCCTGATACCTGACGTGCCGTAGGATCAGAATATTAATGAAACCAGGCAGCACGCTCGGACGATCCATCAACGCAAGTGGCACTGGCACCAAGACTCAGGGCTCAACACTTCGTCTTCCTGACATTGGTGACCCCTCTGTAAAGCGCCATCAGCGGCTATATCCATGACTTATGGTGACACTGACAACCTTACAGCCCCTTTGCAAATTCGCGAGCAATGCAGATAGGCAAATTGCGAAAGGTTGCGAGCGTTCCGTTGAAACAGGTAGGACCTCTGGTACCTGTGATTATCGTCTCGTACATGTCTTGAGGTGAAACGTGGAACCTCCAGTTTGTATGATGCTATGATAGAACCGACACGAGTTCAGTTATAGTGGGCGCGTCGTTGGCCATGCTTCACAAGCACCATCCCTGGACCCTACATACGTAGACAAGAACGTGTCAGTATGGCACTGTCACGGAATAAGCACCTACGGACTAGCACTCAGCAGGCTCTTCTACTCTGCGTCGTCCCAATTGTTTCCTCTTCCCCATCGAGCCCCGGTTGAGCTCTACCCATCTCGCAGCAGCATACACCGCCACGCTAACCACGAAGCCAAGAATCATCCCCAAGTCGCCCGTGCCCCGCCTTGCGACCGGGCCCGTCCACCACTTCTGCTGCATGCACAGCACGATGACGCCAATCGAGGCTGCGAGCGCGCATAGCGCAGGGTACGGTCTAGGCAGGTTCGGATGGTGTGGGTCATCCCAGGCGGTCCCCACGTCATACGCCGAGAAGGATCGTCGGAAGAGAAAGTGCTCGGTGAAGACGACCGCGCAGAAGGGCGCGAGCCAGTACCCAATGAGCGCTGAGATACGTGATGAGCAGGTCGGAATGGAACGGGAAACGTGGGGAGACGCACATAAGATAGTTTCAAATGTTTCGTAGAACTGCTCCGCGCCGACTATGGCGATGGGGATCAATCTATAGTAGCGAGGCTCAATGAGTATGGGACGCGCAATCCCACGCAGCGTGCCACTTACACTATTGTAGAGATGACTGCAACCACAAAGCGCGGGAGCCTCGCGAACGCCCGATGTATGGTCATGAAGCTCGTGCACACCGTGTACATGGTCGGCGCACAGGCGCTAGGCGCTGTCAGACTGAGCAGCACAAGCAAAAACTTCCCGAATTTGCCTGTCGGCGCGAGAACGGCTGCAACCAGTCCGCCCACGTCGTTTCCGTCGCCTAGTCCCGCACGCCACGAGGGCACTGAGAGGGAGGCCGCTGAGAAGGCGGCTCCCAACATGTGCGCCGGGACCTGCAACACGATACGTGTCAGTCCAGTTCTCGGCCGTGGTGTGACAGGAGGTGGTGACCACGTACGCTAGACACGAGGAACCCGAGGTAAGTGTAGAAGAACACCCGCCAGGCAGACGCCTTCCGATCGTGGTATACTCCGTAGTCTGGGGTGACGGTCGACCAGCTTACGACGGTAGCGGCGAGCGACGCCCCGAACGTGAGCAGCGTCGCAGGCGAAGCGGGTGTGGGACTCGTGAGCGGTGCGTCTCGGAGCTGCGTTCCGCCAACGGCCAGCATGACAATGAAGGCGACGACGTTTGGGATCCAGATGAGCAGCTCATACCTGAAGCGTGGTCAGCGCTATGTATTGGTGCTCTAGAAGGATGTCGCTTGAACTTGCCAATGGAGAACTTGACACCCGCAAAACGTTATCTAGCCACACCTATCCTTTAGTCATTGCACGGACGGGGAGTACTTGTGTGGAACATACTATCAGGGATATGATAGCGATGATCACAATGCCGAGAGTTGCATCCAAATGGTCTGACACCTCCGCCAAGGTTTGTCCGCCCACGATAGTGTTCACGACCAGGTAGCCCTCCATTGACAGCACGTTGAGGATGCTTGGTACGATGGCGCCGTAATACCTAACGCGATAAACCATTAGTACAGTATCACAGAAGAAGATTGACAGAATGTGGCCGTACCCCCACGAAAACCGCGCCTGCACCATTGACCGCGTGCCGAGTTTTGGACCAAAAACCGTGCTTAAACATACATCTCAGAAGACCTTCCTGGGCCTAAGACGAGGCTGGCAGCACTCACAACATCGACGGGAATGCACAAGCACTGATTTTGGATAAGTCGACGGGAAACACAGGACAAGATAACGCTCACATGACGTCGACGACGATGATAACGAAAAACGAATCAAGGATACCCAGATTGAAGAACGCAGGTCCAACTGTCCCCGCGCTCAAGCTGGATCGGTTGGATGCAAAACGTTCAGTAACGTTCAAACCATGAAAACATACCTACGCACGTTAAGATATTCGCGTTTGCAGAGAACCACACGAAGAAAAACTGGTATAGCCTCCGATCTGTCCTTTGGTCCTCTGGGATCGGTGTGATACTGACGAACGTGAACAGGAACATTGATTGCAGCTCAGACAGCATTCACTATAGACTCACCCGTTCACCTCGAGCCCCCAACGGGCCAGCTGCAGCGTTACACGACGCGACAGCCTCCCAAACTTCGTCCTCCCCTCGTGAACGGCGTCCTCCACTTCGGTGGCAAGGACACTGTCCTCCGATAGCTTCTCTTTTGACTCGAGCGACTGAGGTGAGGCATCGCCAGGTGGGGGGTAGTTTTCCTTTGAAGGTGCCGAGTCGGCATCAAAGACCAGCATGGTGCTTGTGGTGGGGTAACGGATACTAAAACACGATGTAAGCCGTCACAGTAGCACTAGGCGCAGTTCCTTCAGCGAGGGCGAACGAAGGTGACCAAGTGCAACGCGCGAAAGGAGACGAAAATTAGTGAGGGGCGGGTTGGAGAAGCACTTTGGTGGTCGTCATCCGGTTCCCGCGGTCCAGCAAGCCAAGAAGCGACGGAGTATGGGAAGGCTTGTCCGGTATATGGGGAGTGAGGTGGAAACCGATAAGGCGCAACACATGCGGGCAGTCGGAGAAAGATAACGCTGTGGGTGGGTGTGGGACGAGACATGATTGGGAGAACTTGCACAGATAAGGAAGTCAAGCTGGGTCGGTCAGATCCAGATGGAAGACTATGAATGGCAGAAGAATGCAGCATTGCCCTCGTCTTGTTACCCAAAAGAGCAAATCCATTTGCCGATCCAGCCGATGTGAACAAAAGTCGATGCTGGTGTTGACCGAGATTCCGTGGTCGAAGAGAGCGCATAAGGGACGGAGAGAGCTGGGGATCGACGTATTAGACAGACAAGCCCCTGGAGCTCGGAGCGGATGGAGAAAGATCAGGGACCTCTGGGATTAAATATTATACGGTACAGTGCGGAGGTTACCCTACTCCCTCTGAATTAGTGCCAGCAGCCCGAGGCCGCCGAGTAGCGCGTACTTCAGCTGAGGGAAGTCGTTCTACGAAGCGCAGCGTTCCGTGAGTTAGGAATTCGAGTGCATTTACGCCCACACTGGACAAGGAAAAGCGGGACGCACCATAGCAATGGTAACATAGCCAACGTAAGGCAGGAACCTAATGGGCAATGCATGGGTAAACGACATTCATTTACCAAGAAGAGACTCACCCTCTAACTTTGCCGACGATATGTTTCCGCTCCAGCCACTCGAGCCCCTGGTACAGCTCAATGTCGTCTATATGGTTGTTGTCCCCCTTCGTCAACAGCAACTGATTTGGTGCCAGAGGAGACGCCGAGACGAGTCTGATTCGTGTAAACGAGCATATAAACATCTCCTCATCCTCCAAATTGCATAGCATACGCACCCTTTGCCGTTAGAAGCGAGGTCGTGCGTCTCCAGCACTCGATGTACGATGGGGATGTCCGCTCCGGGGACCTTGTACACCGTGATGTCGCCAGTCTCGTATCGTTGATTTGGCGGGTTCGTCAAGAAGAGAAGGTCGCCACGGTAGAAAGCGGGTTCCATCGAGCCACTGGAAAGCGCATGTAACTCCCGGTCAGGGTTTTTTTGCTTCGCATATACCGGCCGCGGAGAAGGAGGACAGACCTGAGCACGACGACAATCGGAGACTCGGTGTTCGTGATGAGTCCCAAGCCCTTCCAGATCATGAGCCCGGAGGCGAGGACCGACACAAAGTTGAGGATCTGCAGCAGCACCTAGAGACGAGAGAAGGCAGGACCCGTCGCTTCAGCACCACCTCTACGCCTTCATGGGCCGGATACTAGTGAGAAGAGGACGAACATGGCGGACGCCGAGCCTCCGAAGGGTCTTGAGCTCGTCGGCGAACATGGTGGGGAGGAGGAAAGAGATGTCTGGGGCAACACACACGTGGCGCGAGCGGTCCTCGACACCCGCGCCCTGCGACACGTTCGCGAGCGCTTGCCCACCACACGTTAGTGGCGCTACTCTACCCGGCGGGGGGCACGCCTTCTCTCATCCCATCGGCCACTACTTACACACGCCAATGAAGATGCGCCATGAGTGAAAAAATATACCTAGGTGTGTGCTACGGCGTTTGCAGTACATTCTACCACTCAAGATTTCTTGTGCTATTGCCTAATCCTACATGTATCGTCGACAGACCGAGACGGCGACATTGACCAAATATGTTAAGGGAATGCATAAAGTTACCCCATAAACTGTGAAAAGACCCCTGAAAAACACGACCGTGCCCAAACGACGAGTCAGAAACAGGAAGAAACGCACATATGCGGTCGATGGTATAAGGTGCGCACGATTCGGTCCGCCCTTTCTCCCCATTAGTCCCTCATCCCGAGCAAAGACCCCGGCGTGACGACCTCCATCGACCTCCGCTGCTGGAGAGAGGTGCACGCGCGATCCTTCCCTATCGGGACCTCGTCCCTCGGCGTTATTGGCAAGCTACCCCTGGAGACCATCAGGACAGACGGGGACACAGAGCTGGTCGAAGACGACCGTGGCTTCACGCTCATCTGCAAGAGCATCGAAGCTGCGGTCTCGTCTTCGGGCGTCCAGGTAGGAGAGACCGTCGGCGATGCGGAGATCGACTTCCGGTGTTGCTGCCGAGCGAGCGTCGAGCTCCCACCCGCCCCCTTCTGCGGAAGCGGGGGGAGTGGGTGCGCTGGACCAGGGAGGGCCAGGGAAGGCATGTTCGCGAGCGTGAGTGTAGGCCGGAAACGGCCAGAGGGAGGGGGCGAGGGCAGTTGGGCATTCGCAGGGGAGCGCACAGGCACGGCGTTGGGTGATTTTGACATGAGGGTGCTTGGGTCGTACGGCTGTGCGAGCCACGACGAAATGGGAGGCAGACGAGGCGACGCTTTGGACTGACCGGCAGCCCCGATAGGGACAGCGAAAGGCATCGGCGAAGGCTGCTCGTCCTCGGCGGCGCCGAGCCCGTGTTCGTCGTCGCCGACGTACGAATCCTCCTCCGCTTGCCTCTGGTGGGAACGCCTAGCGACAGGTTGAGGCACATCCTCCATCGTCTCGTCTTCGTCAGCTCGCTTCCGTTTTGGCGACGGAGGCTCGGAAACGACGTCGACGCGAGCCTCCTCCCGAGAGCGGCACTGGGTGCACATCTCCCTCTCGAGCGCCTGGACGCGGGCGACGAGGTCCTGCATGTACTCAACGGTCTTGACCAGTACGTCCAACTTGAACTCCTTCTCCTCTGGCTTGCCCTTTCCCTTCTTCCCATTCTCCTCCACAGCGGTCTCGGCGACTGCTTCGGGCTTCTGAGACTTCACGACCCGGTCGCGCTCGTTCACGAGATTGCTCAGGGTGGAGAGCGTCTCGTTGATCTTGGTGCGGCGTGCCTTCTCGATCCGCGAGTGGTTGAGCTTCCGGAGCGACTCGCGGGCGGAGCGGGACATGGCTCCAGGCTTGCGTCCGCGACGTTTCGGGGCAGGCGCAGCGTCCCGGCCGGGGTTGTAGTCATCTTCGTTGTCGGACCCAGACTCGGAGTCGAGCGACGCTGGAACGACGTAACCGCTGTCTGTGGTAGGCTGCTTCGGCAGGATGGGCGGTCGCGCTGGTGCACGACGCTGCTGAGGAGGAGTGGAAGTCGACGATGTAGCGATGGGTTGTGCCCGACCCTCTCCCTCGGCGAGCGAGCCCGTGCGCTGACGCTTGGCGCGACGCGGGGGGTTGCAGCTTGCAGCGTACATCGCCGGGGTCTCCTTAGGTGTTGACATGGTGCGTTCGCGAGCCTTGTATGCTTGGCTTGGGAGAAAGGATTGGCAGAGGGGGACGGGGTGAGAGAAGTGGGGCACACGAGCAGGCCGGCGCGGCGATTGATTGCCCACGGAAATATATATCTCTAAATCAACCGCCGTTTAGGTGGCGACCACTCGGGGCTCGGAGGGCGAGCCAGTCCCCGCGTCCGTGCGCGGTTCTGTCCTGCGAACGCAACCTGCGTCGACAAATGGCTGGGGGCGGTCGTGTGCCTCAGAAACGTGCGCGCGTCGCACGACCATCCTCGCGCTCCCCCATTGGCTGCACCGCATGCACGTGTAGCCGCCGCCTCAGCCTCCCTGCCCGATCTGGAAGGCAGCGTCGTTCGTCGCGCGCCTCACAGTCTCAAGTACTATTCAGCCACTCCCCGTCCAGCCTACTTATCTCAGGCTCTCTCCAGGCATCGACCCTCTCGCTCGCGCCGCATCGTGATGCCATTGCTATCCCAATTGCACTGACAGTGCTACGAAAGTCGACTGATGCGGTGCTCACCGTGCCGTGCGGCGTTCCGTCGTAAGCAATTTGCTCAACTTAGCAATGCACGGCGGCCTCGCGAAACATGTCGTGTGCCACTTCGTGTCAGTCGTGAAGTCTCTTTGGGGTCCCGGGACACATGGCCTGGCACAGCGTCCAAGGATGCCTCTAACGCCGTGCGACAAACGTGGGAGGAGCTCCCGTCTCCGGAGGCGATAGCAGGAGAGTTTAAAAGAGGCTTAGTGCTTCTTAGAATGACCTGCTGAACGGCTTATTCATTCATTCATTCCAGGGGGAGCTGATATGGCGCCCAATAACGCTCAGAACGCCCAGAGGCGCGGAGCTCCTGTGTCTACACTCTCCGTTTCGTCACTCGTGTGCATTGTATAGAACGGAGAAGTCGCGAAGCCGTCCTCGATTAGGGATCCGACTTTGCCCGCAGTGCGAGTGGAGTCCCGTGGTTTATCCTGTGAGGAAACCGGGGCGATAAAGAGAGACGAACGTGGTCGACGGACCCGAGAATGAAGGTGCTTAGAGGCCATGCACTTGAGGTTAATGCTCGGTGTGCGGTACGGGCCTTTGACGTGAGGTGAGAAGTCGGTCAGCGCTGAGAGTTGGTTCAATGTCTCTTGTCCGAAGGGTGCCGCTTGACTGACACAACGGTGTCTAGGCGTCACCGATAAGGTCCCCCACCCTCTGGATTGCCCCCCCTCATCCTTCCTGTTCAGGTCTACTGCTGTGGTCGGCGTGAAACCCTACCACGCTCACCCGTATCCCCATAGCTCGTGCCCTCACTGTTGGCCATCATGTCCAGGATCCAAATTCATATTCTTGTGAGTGTCCATGTCCATTCCGTACTCGCGCATCGATACATCCTTTTGCCATAGGTGGATGGCCGACCACGAACACTTGAGTATGTATCAGGAGGACTTCTGATTTTCGCCCGTCCTTCCTACTCATTCACAAGCTAGAGTGTTACGTGCTTTTGTCGCGTGATAAACGAGATATCAGCTTTTCCTCGATCCGCCGCCACCCCAAAGGAGACGTGACCACAGGTCGGTCCATTAACACACTCCTGGATGAGATAGCTCCGACAAATATTCCCATCATACTTAACGAACTTCGCGTTTGTGTAGTTGAAGGCGGATGTATGAAGGTGGTACGAGGAAACGGAACCCGCGACGGGCGACGGCATCGGTACGGTCCCGGACCACGCCGCGTTTGTAAATACCTACTCAGGTACGATACAGTTCGCTGACCCTCGCGTCAATATATTTCGGATATACAGCATATACAGGGCCACCCTCGACATGCCTCTAGCTTCCAGCCCCCAATCGTCGCTTTTTGTCCAGCACTTCTCTCTCTCTGAACATGCAACAGCGTCCGAGCAGCACAGCACGATATAGTACGATTTAACGACGCACCATAGGCTAGGATTATGGGGCTAGGTTTGTCGTTCGGTGGGCCGCCGGAAGGTCCTGATGTGAACTACACTGTTGAATGAGCTGCACCAAACTCCATCCATACGCCAGTACTACCGGGCTGCGCATGGCATAGCTACCGACGAGCGCTGATCAACACAGTAGTGAAGACAGCCCACTCTAACGTTTGTCTTTGGTACTACATACACAGATATCATGGCTCTCGTTGGTTGCAGAAAGTCGCGCTTGTCACAAGGTATAGTTGTGACACATACCGCCGTGTGCAGTGGATAGAATGCCAGTGGATTTAAACGAATGGGACCTTATTGACTAGTAATATTGACTGTCCACCCTGCATTTGAGATTGAGAAAACGGAACGGGCAACTAGGGCATGACGATTGGGAAGTATTCCTGCTTGAAGAGTCATCAAATGCTTCCGTTGAGGCGAAGCCCGTTCTGTCGTGAAGCTGACTGGTCACTGGTGGAAGGTCTTGCTCAAAGGCAAGAACCAAAAATGAAGCCCTTAACACCTTCACTGGCCAACGCCGGGATCGAACCAACGACCTTGGCGTTATTGGCACCACGCACTAACCAACTGAGCTAGTCGGCCAGCGTTGAGAAAGATTATCTTTTGCAGACCATGGCTAAGAGAAGGCCGGTACACGGAGATTCAGAGATAGGGTGACTCCGAGACGCCCGAGCTAAGGTAGGGCCAGCGTAGATCCCACTACATCACATGATTATCATGTGATCTCTTTCTGTCACGATCGAAGAGACGGAAATTGATTTATGGCCGATAAGCCAATCTAAGCCAGTAACTACCGATGCTTCTCCGCGCGATTGTGCGACCATACAGTAATACACCGGTCCTTCGGACACCATGGCTCCTTCGGACAGTCTGCGTTTTCCCGTTCTCCCGCTGTTCCCCTGCATCCAAGTTGGTTATGGATATGTTGCAATATATTATCTATTCTCAAACCTTGAGTTTCGGCCCGTACAGCGTCCCCGCTGTTCTTCGATTCCTCAATTAGCATGGTTTTGAGGGCAAAATGAGCTCGACCGGAGCATTGCTCAAGATTGACGACAGCCTCACCACCAAAGACTCATTCAGGACGCACACCTGTATGTATATTTCTTTTGATGAGCATTTCACTATGCTCTGTCCCTGCACACGCTAACAGCACATATTTTGCCTTGAAAGTTGCATCCAACGATCCTCCGGACGAGCGCTAACTAGCTGATTTCCCATATCGTCTCTCGGCTCTGGTCGGCTACTGTCGCTTAGATGAAAATGTTGCTGCATTAGGCAAAATCAAGGTGTCCGAAGGACTGAGGGGACCACGATAACGGGGTAAGTAAAGATGGGACTCGATCTGTTCAGAATCCTCATTATATCTCACAGAATTTTGGTATATGGTAGCCATCGAGGCCCTCATGGATATGGTCAGGTCCGATTGGGGAAAAATAAGCACGGGACGGCGCAGGAGGGCAAATTCGATTCACTGTCCGAAGGACCGGTGTATTACTGTAGTATACTGCTTGTTGTACTCAGACCCTCTGGCACAAATGTTCTATATGAGCTCCAGATGGAAGCAGAGTCATAGATGTCTGTCACGGTTTTTCGCGCCACATTTGGTATCCTAGTCACAGCCACCAACCCTAACCCAGGGTTGACCCAGTTCCGGACTCCATACTGTACACTGATCATCGTTATGTAATAGTAGCTACCTCTTTGTTCTCCTTTCGGACTGGCTCACCTGCCATCAGTACTCTAGCCTGCCCTGAAGGCAGATGGTCTGTGCACCTGTCATGTATAGTATATAAGGGCTGTGATGTGGGCTCAGAGACCTTAGATTCTGTCTCTTGTTCGCTCTCCCATCATCTGTAGGCAGCTTAACAGCCCCTGCCATCCTCTGCCTTCTAGTCTAGGCCAATCTATCCTCTACTTCTGTTGCCACCCTCTGTGTGTCTCCATCAGTGAGCCTCCCCCTTTGTTTGTTTTGTGGCACAGTCGTTCGGCTGTGACATTAGACAGAATCTCACACCTAGGCCCCTGGCTCAGTGCCCAAGACACTAGCCAGCCGTCTCTCTTCCCCCCAGGAGTTTTATACACGTTTATCATTATCCCCCATTCCCTCCGAGGAGCAAGACCTCTAGGAGTTTACCCGTCGCCACTTCAAGAGGCACGGTCATCGTCCAGTCCAGGATCAGATATCCTGCGTACTTGCGGACTCTGCTGAGGATCGCCTTCGCTACCGCCTTCGGGAGCACGCACCTCTAGTCCCTCGTCGCAAGGCTCTGCCTCGACTCATCCCATACACCCAACCCCTGCCCAACGAACCCCGTGTTCAGGCCCCCACGCCCACGCTACCTACCGCCGTCCTACCACCTATCCCCCTTGCTTGCCGCATCTCTGCCACACCGCTCCCAGCTTTCACCCGCACCAGTATCAACGACAACCTCGCTATCGTCGAGCCCAAGGTCCACACCGTCTTGAAGCACCTCCAAGCCGTCTTTGACCGCAAGGCACTCCTCGACGACCTCCCTTACGACCACCGCCTAGCCATTCAACGCATCGGTGACCAACTTGAGTGGATCAGCGACAACATCAGTCACAGCGGACACGGCTGGACCCGCAGCCAGCAACAGAGCATTGATTGGTTCTGTAAGGAGTTTGGGAAGATAAAGTTTTCGGGTTTGGGACAGCACTTCTTTAGGGTAGCAAACGCGATCGTTGAGTTAGACAAGTTTGGGTATCTAGACTGGATCATCCTGTAGTTTCCTTTTGGCATAGAACACCCGGAGTTTGGAGTATCATGGCTTCTGGATCTCGCCGCAATCCTCCCACTAGATGCCTTGGCCCTGAAGGCCCACGTACTCCACCGGTGGAGGAAATCCGCCTGAGGCGGAAGCAACCCCGGCCGGCATCACAACACCCCACACGCCCACCATCACCAACCCCAACCTTAGAACCAATGCGGGAACCCACAACCTGGACGTTTCAAGGTGTGGAATACAACACACTCGAGGAAGCAATCCGAGTATCTGGTGCACATTTCGAAATCCACGCCTCATACATCAATTGGTTGCTGGCAGTAACCAACGACATGGTCAGGAAGGATGTTGTGGAAGTTTACAACCAACTAGGAAACAAGATATCTGAGCACGGAACTCAACTGTTGTCGATCTCCATGACCTCGAACTCAGCAAAAGAAATGCGTCACCCACACAGTATTTTGCAAGAGCGTGAAGCGACCTGGAAGCCGCTGCTACGAACTAGAAACAGAGAACGGGACACTCAAAGCAGAAATGGAAGTCCTCAACAACAACACCATGAGACTCGTTGATGCAGTCAAAGAGCTAAGGACACAGGTTGCTTCCCTCACTGGTCGCCCCGGTATGACAACCGCCCACGTATCCTCGACAACTGTTTCCTCCAGCAACACTCACCGGCCTCGGATCGCGGACCCCCCCAAGTTTAAAGGCAAAACCCCGGATCTTACGGTGGAGCAATGGTTCCAGAAACTCGGCATTTGGTTCCGGTATCAGAACATCACGGCAGACGATGACAAGATCACCACCGCTCTATTATTCTTAGAAGGAGGAGCCCAGTCGTACATGGATGACTACGCCCAAAAAGCCGCAGACAACACCTACCTTGGCACATGGACCAGCTTCGTCGACCGGCTCAAGAGTGGATACCGAGAACTCGCACCTGAGAAGTCCGCCCAACAGTCCTTGGAAGAACTCTGCGCCAAATCTCACTCGTCCATTGCCTCGTTTGCGGAGAACTTCCGCCGTTTTGCGATCAAGTCTGGCTATTCCGATGTAGAACTCATTCACCGCATCGATGCTCAGTGCAAGGGTGATCTCCGTACCACCATGATCACCCACCGCTCTATGTCACCGTTTACTATCCCGACGAAGTGGGAGAACTTCCTTGACTGGGTGCTTGAGATCGAGATGAACTACCGAGGAAACAAGTACCACAAGGCCGCCTCCTCGTCAAGACCCACCAGGGACCCCGACGCCATGGACATTGACGCAATGCGCAAAGCCAGAGAAGCTCTCAAGGAACAAGAGGACTGGCTAGCCAAGAAGATGTGTTTCGGTGTGGCTAGCCAAGATACAAGTCTGGCACCAAGTGTCGCAACCCGGTGTACAAGGGGTACTACGAGCTCCCCGACTTCAAAGGCAAGGGTGTTGCACCAACCAAGATACGGGCCGTCGAGGAAGAACCCAAGACCGAAGACCAGGACCGAATGGAGTTTGTTGTCAATGCGCTCAAGGAGTTTAAACTCAGGGGCAAGCAAGAGCACCAGGAGACCGCCGCACGGATCGTCGAAACCAACGAGCAGGATTTTCTCCAGCGGATGTGACGGGGACTGGCCGTAACATCCGATCCATATGTACTAGTAACGTTAACCACCTAGAGGAGTCGTTTGTACCTAAATCGAACTATGTATATCTCGCTTCATCACGCAGACAGCGACAGTCACTCGATTTAAAGCTCACCCTCAGGCAAGGTATACGTGAAATCCAGTCAGAAGGCCTCCTAGATTGTGGAGCCTATTCGAGTTTTGCACACTATCGGTTTGTTCAGGAACATGGTCTAGAACTATGACGACTCTCACGCGAGATACGAGTGTTCAATGCCGATGCGACGGAGAACAAGAAGGGTCTGATCACGCACTACGCCCGGTGTCTCGTCACAATTGACAACCACACTAGTTGGCAGTCTTTCCTGGTCACAGATATAGGAAACCGGGATATCATCGTCGGCATGACTTTCCTCCGGGAACATAACCCAGAAGTCGATTGGAAGGCTGGTCAAGTAAAGTTTACACGCTGTCCGCACTCCTGCCTACCCAAGCCAGTCTCAGTACAGGACGAAGAAATCCAGACTGTGGAAGAGCCCCGACTAGAGGAGTTTGCACGAGACACCTACGGTCAGTTAGACCGCGAGCCCTGGGACAGTACCGAACAGTTTGTGCATTGGATGCAGTTTTCTGATGACCCTGATGCCCGTGCGCTGCGAACACGGATCGAGGAGAAGAAGGAAGGAACACCGCTGCCAGGAAGCCAGGACAAGGACTACTGGTCTAACCATGTACCCGCCCACTATCATCAGTATGGTGATGTGTTTTCCAAGACAGCTTCAGAGCGAATGCCTACTCGCACACCCTATGATCACCCCATCGAGTTTGTGGAAGGAGCAACACTGCCAAAGCCGGCCAAGCTGTACCCACTCAACCCCCAGGAACGGAACTCCCTGGATGGATGGATCGATGAGCAGGAAGCTAAGGGATATATCCGATGGTCAAAGAGCCCAGCTGCCGCCCCTGTATTCTTTGTCAAGAAAAAGGATGGCAGCCTGCGACTAGTACAGGACTACCGTGCCCTCAATGCCGTCACCAAGAAGGACAAGTTTCCCATACCACGGATTCCGGACCTTATCGACCGTTTATCCCAGTCGTCGATCTTCACCTTGCTGGACCTGAGGTGGGGGTACAACAATGTCCGTATACGCGAAGGAGATGAAGAAAAGGCAGCGTTTATTACCCACCGTGGTCTGTACGAGCCAACGGTGATGACATTTGGCCTTTGCAATGCCCCGAGCACCTTCCAAGCTATGATGAACGAGATCCTTAAGGAGGAAATTGCAACCGGACATGTGGTAGTTTACATCGATGACATTCTTATCTTCACGGACGACCTCACACTTCACCGGCAACTCACGGAACGGGTGCTCCAGAAGTTACGAGCACATGACCTCTTCATCAAGCCTGAGAAGTGCAAGTTTGAGCAACAGTCGGTCGAATTCCTTGGGTTGATCATCTCGAAGGATTCTATTACCATGGACCCGACTAAGGTCGAAGGCGTGAAGAATTGGCCAACACCTACCAAAGTCAAGCATGTACAAGCTTTCCTTGGCCTTGCCAATTTCTACCGGCGTTTCATCAAGGACTTCTCGAAGATAGCTCGCCCGCTCACGGTTCTCACCTGCAAGGACGCACCTTGGCAGTGGGGAGAAGATCAGGAGAATGCCTTCCAGAGCCTCAAGACTGCCTTCACCACTGCTCCGATCCTCCAAATCCCCAATGACACTGCACCCTTCCGCCTGGAAACAGACTCGTCTGACTTCGCCACAGGGGCAGTACTGGAGCAGTTGGGCGAAGATAAACTATGGCACCCAGTAGCGTTCTACTCCAAGTCCTTGAATGAGCACGAACGCAACTATGAGATTTACGACAAGGAGCTACTGGCCATCATCGTGCATTGGAGGAATATCGCCACTACCTGGAAGGCCACCCAGAGCCTGTTGAAATCTGGTCGGATCACCTCAACCTTACCTACTTCCGACAGGCCCAGAAACTCACTCGTCGTCAAGCTCGCTGGAGTTTGTTCCTTTCCGTTTCAACTTCAACCTGCGGCATCGACCTGGCAAGACAATGCTTCGCGCCGACCCTCTGTCCAGGAGGCCAGATCATGAGGAGGGTAGCAGCGATAATGATGGTTGAGCGCTGCTGAAGCCGGAGTTTTTCGCCATCAAGGCCATGCAAACCGCCCATGCCTCCGAGTCGATGATAGACAACTACTGGACAAGATCAAGAAGGCGCTCGAAGATGACACAATGACCAAGGACTACAAGGCACTGCTCGATAGCGGACCACGGGAGTTTGGAAAACCACTGCAGGAATGGAACTTCGAGAACGGCCTACTGCTCTACAGAGGAAAGGTTTACGTCCCAAAGGACCAGGAACTACGACTGGAGCTGCTCAAACTCCACCACGACACCACACTCGCAGGACACCCTGGCGATGGAAGACCCAGGAGCTTATCAGCCGCAACTACTGGTGGCCTGGAATGTCAGTCGGCGTCAAGAAGTATGTCAAAGGTGCGATACATGCCAGCGGAACAAGACCTCACGCAACCCTCCCTTCGGACTATTGCAGCCAAACGAAGTCCCAGCTGGACCATGGGAGATATGGAGCATTGACCTCATCACTCAACTTCCTGAGTCCTACGACAGACACGGCAACGCTTACACAGCCATTGCAGTAGTAGTAGACCGGTTGACCAAGCGAGCCCACTTCTTTGCGTGTGATGACCACTTCTCAGCCTCGGATGCGGCAGAACTCGTGTACGAACATATACTCAAACACCATGGCCTACCCCGACAAATCATCTCGGACCGAGGGACACAGTTTGCTAGTGCGCTCTTCAAGGAGTTTTGTGGAAAGTTGGGTATCCGAGCCTCAATGTCGACTGCCTACCACCCCCAGACCGATGGCCAGACGGAACGAGTTAACCAGTCATTGGAACAGTACCTGCGGATCTTCACCGAACATCGCCCAGACGATTGGGCCTCCCTCCTATCCACTGCGGAGTTTTCCTACAACAATGCTGCACATGAGTCCACTGGCTTATCACCCTTCTTTGTGGAATATGGATACCACCCCAAAATGGCCCCAGATGTACAGGGAGAACTAGGCTTCCCGACCCTCGAGGACATCTTCCAGTACCAAACGGAAGCCCGAGAACAGGCTCAAGCGTCCCTAACACTCGCTGCAGAACGAATGAAGTGGTACTATGACAAGCACAAGAGTGAAGTACCGTTCAAGGTTGGGGACAAGGTCCTGCTCAAAGGAAGAGATCTCAAGATCAAACAGTCATCGGCCAAGCTATCGGCGAAGAACTATGGGCCCTACGAAATCGTTGAGCAAGTAGGGCCTGTTGACTTCCGTCTACAACTCCCAGCCAAGAACAAGGTCCACCCCGTTTTCCATGCCTCCAAGCTCATCCCTTACCACAAGGACGAGATCGGCAACCGTAACCCCTCCAAACCACTAGCCATGGAAGTGGAAGGACATGACGAGTTTGAGGTTGAAAAGATCCTCGACTCTAAGACCTACTATGGATATGTCCGATACCTTGTGAAGTGGGTTGGGTACGACATCAGCGAGGCCACCTGGGAACCTGTACGGAACGTCAAACACTGCAAGGAACTGCTTGATGAATTCCACGCCTCACACCCAGACGCGGTTCAGCCCATATCTCTTACCAACCCGCGACCGGTGCAAGCTCAGTTTAATCGTCAAGTTTGGTATGATCGCCGCTGGAGCTCAGCCTTGAGGAGGGGTAGTGTCACGGTTTTTCGCGCCACATTTGGTATCCTAGTCACAGCCACCAACCCTAACCCAGGGTTGACCCAGTTCGGACTCCATACTGTACACTGATCATTGTTATGTAATAGTAGCTACCTCTTTGTTCTCCTTTCGGACTGGCTCACCTGCCATCAGTACTCTAGCCTGCCCTGAAGGCAGATGGTCTGTGCACCTGTCATGTATAGTATATAAGGGCTGTGATGTGGGCTCAGAGACCTTAGATTCTGTCTCTTGTTCGCTCTCCCATCATCTGTAGGCAGCTTAACAGCCCCTGCCATCCTCTGCCTTCTAGTCTAGGCCAATCTATCCTCTACTTCTGTTGCCACCCTCTGTGTGTCTCCATCAGTGAGCCTCCCCCTTTGTTTGTTTTGTGGCACAGTCGTTCGGCTGTGACAATGTCTCGGACACGATGAAATGCAAGGCAAGCCGTGGGGTTCTGCCCACGGCGTGAGGAGAGTGAATCGCTCCCGGCCCGGGGTGCCATCGCGCGAGGAGGTTGGACGATGACACAAATAGTTTCAACCGTCGCGCTTTGGTCGCGCTGGGAGTTGTCGGTGGCGTGCACCACTTCTACTAACAGCACTCAGTAGTGGAAAGCACGCCCATGGCTTGTCGCGGTGCAGCGTCCGCGCCGCGCCCAGGGGCAAGCTCTACATGCTCACTGCGCTGGCAGCGGCTGTAGATCCCTGGGGCAACCTCGCCCAGGATGTCTCTCGGATCCTTCTGGACATGTGCCCAACATCCCTCGAGATGCGCGTCATGCAAGTGCACTGCAGTATACACTGACAGTTCACCCGCGCGGTGGAGGGACGTTGACACCGCCTGTGGTGCGACGACCAGTTGGGTTTTGCCGCAGATTTCATACGAACGCACTTATCCCATCACTGATCCCAGGAGACGCGGCAAATTAGTCATGCCAAGGATGGAGCCCGCCGCAGGCGGGCGCCTCCGCGGCCCAGGGGGCCCGGAGGGCCCCAAATTTGGGCAACCCAGGGTCCCCCGCCCGTTACTCGACTGCCTCCCCAACGACCACGATCTGCACCAAGAGGTATGTAACCCATGGCATGAATGATGCCGCTGCTCACCATCCTTGATGTAGTTTCACAATTCTGGCCGCCATAACGGATCTGTGGACATGCTGTAGGATGGCCCTGCGCCTTGCACTGCTAAAATCGAACCCCGTTGTCCTGATCTGCGAGACAGTCGCAGATTACAACTTATTTTGAATTATTGAGCTCTGTCGTGAGGTTGCGTTGTCGCAAAACCGACTTGCGCTCAACAGATGCGCAAGTCTGATTCTCGCCGAAATAGGCAATCCTAGCGCCCGTGAGAGCCAGTGGTCGAATCGCCGACTTCAATTGCGGTTGTGGGAGAGCGGATGTTTGCGGAACGGTTCAGGAACCAGAAATATCCGGTTGGCATGTCATGAAACACGTCCATGCAAGAACCTTGATCCCGACCATCGCCGTTGCATTTTTATAGCGCAGATATCCCTGCAGTACCATTGAATTGCCTTTTAAATCAACACTTAAGTCAGCGCCCGAAGCTGAGGCTTCTCAGGGGACGTAACCTCTCTACCCGCCATCATGTCACTTTTCCTTGATACAACCAACATGTGCATCTGCCCGCTCCACTCACCCGCGTTCGAGCATCTTGATGTGCGGTGGTTCACTCGCACCAATGAACATGGACAGGATCCGACGACCCGCCGTCGAGTCTGCTGTTGCCGTCCAAGTGCAAGGCACCGAGTCAATGACACGGTCGCACCGCCCGTCCTTCGGCTGTTTATATTCGAAATGATTGGCCAAATTTCGGAGTATGATTGCCACCTTACTGCTGGGGGGTACGGCGACCGAACCGAAGAACCTGTCGCATCCTGCTGGATCGAGCCACGCCCTGATCAAGTTTCACGCGCCGAGTGGGCCGAGAGTGCCCACACCATCCACCTCATCTTGAACACCATCCGGGAACCTCGCAGTGCAGAGGGGCTTGTCGAAGAAGGGGACCTCCTGCGTATTCAATTGTTCTACGAGCCGCCTGAGGGCAGGGTATGTGCTTAGTCCATTAGATGGCGGTGGTGAGCGAACAAGTAGCGAACTTATTTTTGTATCGCAGATGCTGCATGACAGCTTGCCTGTTTTTGGGAGAGATGGAAGACGGGACGTCCCCATGTCACTTTCGGATGTACCGTTTGGCCGTCCCTTGCGCTTCCTTTTCACTATTAACTACTCGCACGATTTGACTGCGATCGAAGACTCTCGTATGATATATGCCGAAATAGACTCTATCAGGTATCTCTAACGGTCAGCCCAGTGTACATATTGAAAATGTTCTCACTAGATAATGTTCGCCTTTCGCCTTGATTTGGATTTGGATTTGTGGTATTTGGTAGCCGGTACCTAGCATTTAAGTACTGTCGCCGGAACCGAAATGAAGCCCTCGGCAAAGTGCACCGCGGAGTGCACTGCGGAGCATATAGCTATAGCAACTGAGGGCGCATTGCAGTCCAAACAAGTTTCCCGTCCGTGTTGAGCAATGCTGGGTCAACCATACTCATGCGAAGAAATCAATTGACTCCTTGATTACAACCGTCTATCCTGAACCTCCTGTATGCAGCGCTGTCAAGCTTTCTGGGTCTCCGAGGATGCACGCGGCACAATGAAATTCAGGGTCAACAACATCATGAACCGAATAGAACAAGTAGGTGAAAGTGTTTCAAGCTACGGTGCAGGTCGAAGCTACGGTGCGCGTCGCCGCAACGCGCCGAGGATCTAGGATCCAAGATGGCGCAGTTACTTAATACGCACTAACAGTCGACTTGGCCACCGACTGCCCTCCTATTGCCCCTACCCAACTTCTTTCCGAGCCCTCATGTCTTCATTCGAGCCCCCAGTTGCTCTGATACTCTGTGCAAACACGCTTGCAACCCGTGAGCAACGTCCATTCAAATTGAAATGGACCACCGCTGTAAGTCACCCATTTTGGCACCTGTCCCAGTCCGGCAGAAAATATGATCAGTGCTAAGCATGCACCCAATGCCAAAAGGTTGAAACCCGTACCACAAGCTGGAAGAAGGCGAGGCGGACGCAGTCGCAATTTGTGCCGCAGATCAGCTTCGTCGGGGAATGTACTGCCTATACAGACGCCTTGCACGACCGGATCAAGCCCGCGAAAGGGACCAGCGAGTGGCGTGCCTTACCGCCCAATTGGCCGCTCTACGGACCACTTTTCGAGCCCCCTACATTCACTCACTATCATCGGCGTAAAGGTGTGTCAGAATGCAACCCGGAATGGTCATACATCAAGAGCGTACGAATTCTGCACCATGTCTTCTATCCCTTCCTCGCGCGCTGCCCCAAGTGTCGCTCTCGCAATGTCCAGTCTAATGGTTGGACATCGACTGGCCACCGAGAGGTCCATGGTGTTCGTGCTGAAGAGGTCATCATTGGAGTCCAGTTCCGGTGCCTGGACTGTGCCGAAAAGCATAAGGAGGGTGTCGCCGGGGACAGTGAGAGGTATTGCTTTTCGACGACAAGCTCGGAGTTCTGGGAGCAGATGGCACTGTGGGAGATTCCACGTAAGTCGTCATCATGCATTATCGAGTCGCAGCCTCACCGAGCGGGCGGTACAGGGGGTGTTCCACACTTCTTCCACCGCAGTGCGGTCTCTGCCGAGCTGTTCGACTTCATCGTCGAATGCCGTCTTACTGAGAATGCGGCGGCGATTGCTGAGCATATCAAACGTACGTGTGGCCTTCCTCTCCCCTGACCCGTTGCGTTGTGCTAATTCTGATTTAATATCTGCAGAATTTCATCTGTTAGAGTACCACCGCAGCCGCTTGGAGTACTTACAGTTCTTCGAAGCACGCTCCAAGCAGACAGCTTTGGTGCCAAAGCCGGAGCTGCGAAACTACTCGGAGCCTCAGCGCGTAGGAAAGGAACTTAATGGGTATGATGGGACGTCGATTACTGATGACTTGGTGGCGGACGTGTACGCGCGATTCTGCAAGCAGCGCCAGGAGGAGTGCGATGAGCATCTCCGAACGCTCACAGGTAACACGCCACTCACTGCCATATTCGGAACGGCGTCTAATCTCGTCTTGACCTGCAGCCACCACGCTCTCCCTCGACGCGACTTTTCGTGCCGCATCTAAGGCCACCTTTGCCAACAAAGACAACACTCGGACATCTGTCTTCGGCGGCGGCCTCCACACGGCCATCAACCAGAAGGCCCTCATCCTCGCATATGTGAGTCCTCTGCCCTATCTCCGTCATCACCATTCCACTGACCTTGCTTGGACAGCGGTGGTGCTTCACGCTGCTGCACTCCGAGATTGGCGAGATGCTTTTGGGGTTGAAACATCGGTTTGAGCTGCTGAACGTCGACGACCCTTGGGCAGTGACTGTCGACAACTGTTGCCATTTTCGCAACATTATCCGGAAGGTCTTTCCAGACACGGCTGTCCTTCAAGATGTTTGGCACATGATTATGAGGTTCGTAATGCTGCGAGCATATCCTCAGTCTTGTAGGACTCACACTATTGGCACACAGATACTCGATTTGCATACTCGGAGGCACAAAGAATCCGCACCGCGCACAGGTCGGCGAGGATATCTCGAATGCGCTCATCAAGTCCCGAGCCCGCAACGGGATCCCAGCCAGCTACTGGAGCCAGGAGGAGCAAGAGGAGCGCCTTGTGAGGGCATATGATAAGTGGGCCGCCGTCGGTGGGGTTTGGAGTGCCGCTGCAGAGAAGGTGCGTGCCTACAGCAGCAATCTATAGTGGACGTGTTTGCTGATCACCCCGCTATCTAGACTCACCAGGAACAGCTCCAGCGCATTCGAAAGGGCTGCCTTGCACGTCCGCGCGACGACGTACCCACGGACGGCAGTCGTATTGAAGGTACGCACAAGGGTTGGAACGCACTTCAGCGCACGCATGCAAGCGGTGTCGAAGTGCTTACAAACCTTGCTGCCGATCACGTCCTCCGCCACAACATCCGCGTGGATCACAAGCACCCGAACCCTTATCCATTCACACTGTCGACATTCGGCTCCCACCACGTCTCTCTTGTCAACGCGACCGCGAAGCTCTGGAACGCTCTACTGCAGCCAGCCAACAGAGGCCAGAAGCGGCCACCCGCGGACCTCTCTCCTACACCCGTTCTCGAGCCCGCTGACAGCGGAGAAGCCTTCGGCCTCGTCAATGCGAATGCAGACGTGACCGCTTACCATTCCTTTGTCACAGTCAAAGAGGAGCCAGAGGACCCGCTCGTTGACTTGTCGTCTCAAGACCCGGAGGATGTGGACCGCATCGTTGCGTCGCTGGGCATTGATCCCACGCTGCTGTCCCGCCCACTCGGACGTTCTACAGGGTGCCAGGCCCAGAGCTCTTCAGCCGGCCCTCCGCCACCACCGACACCGCGTTCGCTCGACATGCCGCGGACCGTCATCGATTTCACTGCCGCATCAGCCCCCGACTCAGACCCGATCGACGTCGATGCAGACCCGATCGACGTCGCAGACCCGATCGACGTCGATGCGGACGCTACTCCGCCATCTTCAAGCGCTCCAATTGGATCGAAGAAACGTCCGGCGTGTACAACACTGTCGCGCTCGCAGCAGGAGGGCGTGGATAGTGACAAACGGCCGCGCTTGTTCCACCCTGATGGGCCCTCGTCCTCGTCCTCATCAAGGCCTGACCCTGTCTCGAACTCTGCACCCTCGACCTCATCTGCTCCGTCTACAGCTAGCCCCTCCACATCTCTCGCCCGTCGTCTTCCTTCCTTCTTCTCCCAGTGCCAGCTCGACCCCATGCCTGACCCGACCGCGACGCCGATCTGCTTGCCGGCACCTGTGATCACTGGGCAGACGCGGTCGCAGCGTATCATCTCCGCTGCCACAGGCTTTGACCCACGATCGCTGAAGTTCCCCAAGGATGACAACGTCGAATATTTCTTGTTTATGGACCTTCGCGCTAAGTACAAATGGGTGACACATGGCATGACGGCTGGAATGTGGGTCGAGGCCGCATCAATCTACAACGCGGCGCTCGAGGCGAAGAAGACAGGCGCGAGCATAACACCCATCATCCGCAAGATGCCGCGCGCCCTCATGGAGAAGCTGCAGGAGATCGAAAGTGTTGTCCATCACCGCAAGAAGAACAACGACTACAAATGTGAGTGCTACACTTGTCAGTCTGATGCGTCTAGCATGCTGACCACCCTTCCGGCGCTACAGCAAGGAGTGGCTCGACGACATTCTGGGAGTACCATTGCAACGCTGTCGAACTCGTGCCGGGCAAGGCTACCAAGGGTAAGGGTAAGAACACGACGCAAACCCTCTCTGTACGTATATCCTTTCCCGGTCATCGTAGCTTAATACTGTGACGTTCAGAGGCTGACACGAGCTTGAACTTTCCAGACCCGAAAGCCGCACACATGCCATCGCTGCCTGTCCATCATGTGGGCAGGTGGCGAGGGAGGAGGCGACAACCACAAGAAGGGCTACTGCTCTGACGGTGTCAAGCAGAGGCCGGCGGCGGTTGACGGCATCACCGAAGAGCTCCCACCGTGGCCGCAGCCCAACGAGATCTTCACAAAGGGCACGACTTTCTGGCCCAAGCGGTTCACTCGAACCGTGCGCGAGCTGTACGACACCCTCATCCCCGGCCATGGGCTCGGCGGCACAAAAGCGATGGAGTACACTGCATTCGCAGATATGCTCCAGGCACGTCTCACGGTCACTCCGGCCACCGCAGATCAGCCATCCTCTGTTCGCTTCAAGCTTTACCGCGGGCTGACGCTCGGGGAGCAGCCCGAACGGCCTTCTGACTTGTTCACTGTCGACGGCGTCGACTACCTCCATGTCAGCTACTTATCAGAGGGCGGCTATGAGGCAGTTCAAGCTGCTGGCAGTGGACAGGCACCTGGTACCAGCTCAGCCTAGGACACCCCAGCTGTGCGCGTGGTCACGTCTTCTTCGCCATCCGAATCGCGCGGTCCACCATCCCATTGTCCCATCTTCCTTACGGTCCGGATCTCCAGTGCTGTGCGCGGTCCTGCCATCTCCAGCTACCAGATCTCCCTGGCGCGTGGTCGCGCGCACTGTGCTCCTATCTCCATCCACCACTGTTGTCTCCCCCTCCTTCCCACCAGCACATCGTTTCACACGTCGCAACTCAGCTATTAGTATCGGCACGGCGGGAAGCCGTCTTCCCCCTCTATCTTCATCATATGCTTCGTGCTCACCACTCGGTCCTTTCCCATTCCCATATGCTTCGCGCCTGCATATCTCCGCTGCTGCGCGCCCGCGCGCGAACGTTGATGCTAGCTTCGGACGGTGGCAGCTTCAAGATGACCGCCTTGCATAGTCTCGCATGTAGTATAGTGTTTCTTGGTCTCCGGTGCCCCGTATCTGTACAGTATAATTGCTATGTAGCCTGTACGTAGTGTTCTGCTTATCGAATTCCCGCGTATCCCCTCCATTCCGCCCTCGCGATGCTGAACGTCTTCATCGCCGCCCCGCGCGCGAGGGAGGCGCCCGCCGTCGACCATATTTGGGTGGCCGTAGGGTTAAGGCTGGGTTCTATGGTTAGGGTTTACATGGTCCCCCGACCAAACTTGGTCCTTGGGACTAATTTGGGACTAATTTGGTCCCACCCCTGGTCATGGCGGGGTTCCCGGAGACGCTGTGACATAACGCTCACGTGATGTAGTCGAATCTACGCTGGCCCTACCTTATTTTCCATAGCGTATACGTAAGTATTAGTCGGCCCTTCAATGTTATCCGTTCTCCACGGTTCTCGACAACTCGGGCTCAGCTGGCGGGCCCAGTCTTGCACCTAGTATGTATGTTCAAGCTGCCTCCGGCATATACGTCAGGCCCTTCTATGATAGTTCAAGGCTATAGGGACTTGGTTGCAAACAAAAGCCAAGAGGTTCGAATGCCGTTCTTCCCCGGATCAGCGGCGCTGTGCATCACCTTCCATTGAAATCGACGCGGTAAATCAACTGGATCATGTCGCCGGATACGTTTGTGACATGTGAGTCCCGCTGCTGTGTTCGCCAAGCTAGTGCAAGGTGTGGTAGCTTGTTATTTTCTGATTAACGTCCCTCTAGTCAATGGCCCGGGCTGCGATGCTCTCTGTGCGATGGTATGCCCACAACTTCAAGGTGCGCGTGAATCAGCTCGCTGGACCAGTCACCATGGTGCATCCGGAGTTTGGCATTCGTTCGGGGCTCCAGAATTCAGACCGTCTACCCGGGGACTTCTCAGTGGTTCCGTTCCATGGATATCAGACACAATCATGATGCCTTATTGAAACCACTTCAACGTCCAGTCAATCCGTCGATTCTAACAATGTATCGTGGTCAGAGTGATCGGAATCGAGGCCCCGCGGTTCTCGGACTAGGACGCGTGGCCACGGCGAAGGTAAGTACTACTTACTTGTGGTCAGCTTTGAATGCGTCGACTGTGTCGGTCCTTATGACAAGCGATGCCGTGCATGAATGATCTAGGAAGCACCGGCCGGCACTCTATGTAGCACGGGCACAGCTCGCTGAAGTCGTCAGAAAGGTATAAAAGCGGTTACAAAACGCCAGGAGAGAGCAGGAGCAGTACTTCTGTCCTACGTCCTACCAGTCCAGTCCAGTCCCTACGATCACCATGAAGTTCGCTCTTGCCGCCGCCTTCATCTCCGCCGTGGTCTCCACTGTCCAGGCTCACCCTGAGCCCGCCGCGGCTGCCCAACTCCAGGTGAGCCCCGTCGCAGCATCCCCAGCTTACAACCTTTGTTGACGGGTTGACGGTGGTGATCGTATGCCTCACAGCGCCGCACCTGCTGGTACCCCACCGTCCCCCTGCTCCGGGCCTACAACATCCCCCTCACGGACCACTTCTACACCACCAACACCGCCGAGATGCAGAACGCGGTCGCGGTCGCGGGTTACCTCCAGGAGGGCAACGCAGCGACGATCCACCCCGAGCAGACCCCCATCACCATCCCGCTCTACCGGCTCTACAACCCGACCGCGTTCGACCACTTCTACACGACGTCCGCGAGCGAGCGCGACAACGCCGCCCAGCACCTCGGCTACGTCGAGGAGGGCGTCACGGGATACGTGTACGAGACGCCGCTGTGCGGGACCGTGCCGCTGTACCGGATGTACAGCGGGTCGGCGACGGACCACTTCTACACGACGAACGCGGAGGAAAAGGACAACGCGGTGAACAACCTCGGGTACAGCTACGAGGGCATCGCGGCATACGTCAACCCCCAGGCTTAAAGGTACGCTTTTCGGTCGTCAGCATGGCGTGTTCCGTGCTGAAGCAATGCGCTGTTCACAGCAGGTTGTTCAACTTCATGCTCGACAACTTGATGGGTGGTGGGACATGAAGGGATGTCAGCCAGTCGTTTCCCCTGACCGCGGGTGTGGAAAAGAGTCACTCCTTCCCATGATTGTTTGCATGGACTGTCATTCTTTTTACTTCTGATATATCTTACTCTGCCATTATCGGGCGAATAATGGATGTTTAGCCTCACAAGGGTCGCAGGGATGGAAAGACCGCAAAGCAACTCATTTCGACGTTCAGCATGGTTCACAAACAACAGGAGCCCAACGCCGACGCCGGCGCGACATGGAGAGCATCAATGTGATATTTCATTCATTTTGTGAACCAATCCGATACACAGGCGCATACGAGGCGAGCGAAACAGTAAGGATACAGTGGGGTTGGTGAGAACACGACAGTAGTAATACACGTTGGGGGGTATGCAAGTGGGACGAGACCGGAACGCCGATGGCTGAGACTGAGAGGTATGTATGTGTATGTGCGGCTGGTGCCAGAAAAATGCGCGGAACGATGCAGTGTACTGGATGAAGGGAACAATAGCAGAACATTAAGAGCGTGGGGCGATTAAGCGAACATACGGAAGTCCGAACCATAGGAACACGTCGAGAGACGTGAGAGAGAAGATGGGGGGTAATAAGCGGAAGTAGTGGTCATGGCAAGGGAGCGTGAGGGGAGCTGTGGCAAGAAGCGAAACGAGACCAAGATCCGGTTTTCCAAGATGAGTTCGAGTTGTGAGCGAGAAGATCGAAAGACCCCTTCAGGGAGGGGTCAGCCGCCCTTTTCGTCGCCTTCCTTCCTTCCTCTTCTCATGGCTTCGTCCGCACGGCGACATCTTCTAGTGCGAAACGAGGCGGGTGGATCGCTGGTGGTGGGAGATGCAAACGGAAGCGGAAGCGCGCAGCGCCGTCCCTCCGTCCACACCGTCCTCCATCCATCGAATTTACGCCTTGTTGTCCATGACCTTGGTCATCGCCGCGAGGACGACCTCCCACGCGAGATCCATAACGCCCCACAGCTCTGCGTCGAACACGCCCAGCGCGCACACGTTCTGCCAGAGCCCGTTGATGACCTTCACGTGGGCCATGAGCCCGCCCATCGCCGCCTGTGTCGACCCGCCCCGCTGGAACGCCGCGCCCGCGAGCGCGTTTGCGAGCCGCATCAGGCGCTCCGACGAGAACTGCGCCACGTACACAAGTTTGTTCGCGCCCGCGGAGCTGCCAGAAGAAGATATGTGCGGGAGCGCAGACGCAAGGGCCGGCAGGAGCGACGCGAGAAGCGTGTCGGGGCGCATCGTGTGTAGGTACGCGTGCAGGAGCGTGTACGTCTCCGGGCTCGGCACCGTCAGCGGCACGATGGGCAGCGTGAGCGCGGCGCGGCGGCTGGTGCTGCGGGGCATCTGCGGCAGCGAGGGGAGCAGGGCGCAGTGCGCGGCCATGACGAGCGCGGAGACGGGGTAGAGCGGTATAGTCATGGAGGGGGAGAGAGAGGACTTGTCCGCGAAGGAGGCGATGGTCGGCGTCGTTGCGGAGGAGCGCGAGGAGAGGATCGCGAAGATGTGCGTCGGGAAGGCAGAGGTGTCGGGCATGCGCGACGATGGCCGTATGGGCGCGTCGATTGCGGGCGGCAGGTGCGCGCATGGGAGCGAGCTGGGGATTGTCAGAAGGGACATGGCGGTGAGCGTCCTGGAGTAATAGTTAGCCTTTCTGCTGTGCGTAAGTGAATTACGAGAGGTACGCACTCATTAGCATTGCCAGCAAGCATTTTTCTAATGTATTCGAGCGGAACGCTTGCGAGACCCGGGTCGATGCGCGCGACAGCGTCTCGGGCGGGCTCGGTGAAGCTGGGGCGCGCGAGGCGGCGCGGGACGTTGAGCTTTTGCTCTACGGGGTATGCGTAGTGCGTCGAGGAGAGGTTGAGGGCCTCGGGGACGACAGAATGGCGGGAGGCGACCTGGAACATGTCGAATGGGGCACCTGGGGCTTCGAGTGGGCGAGCTGAATATTAAAGGCGGAAGATACTAGGACGGGTATAGTCGTCGGAGCCGGGCTGGACAATAGTGTACTCGAGTGGGCGCGAGGGGGTGATCGACACGAGCTGCGCGTGGGGAGGCGGGCGAGAGGTGATAGACCGCTGTACGGGCGCTGGCTCGCAAGGCGTTGTGTTTTGGGTTGTGAAGTTGGCAGGGCGAGCAAGCGACTCTTATACTTTGCATACTTTGGAGGGTTCCTGTTGGAGAATAAAGCGGGATTGGAGGTGGGTGGAGGAGTGGAATAAGAGGACAGACAAACCGGGCGAGTCGTTTGTGATGGTTCGGGCATCACACCCACGTGGGCCCCAGGCGCTCGCCCTAAAAGGGTATGTTTGTCGGTTCCCGACGCCCTCGAGGCTTCGCTGGGATCTTGACAAAGATCCAACTCTATGCTCATCGCCCGCAAGAGGCTCGTTGATGACCTGCGTAGCCATCGCGACTTGCCTTCCACCGCCGCCCTTGTCCTCACCCTTGGCTCGTTATCCCCCAGCCTGACTCGTACTAGCACCATCTTCCAACCTCGCGTGCCTTTGTATTCCCTCCTGCCTTCTGCACCTATGCGTCCCCCTCGACAACGCTAAACACCAACAGCCATATGCTCTCGATCTCGCGGGTACGATCGGATGAAATAGCATTTTGATGTCCTGCCCAACTTGGTGTGTTATAGACGGTGCCGTCTGATCATGATATCGGTACGTTCGTCCTGACTATTGCCTCTTTTGCCAACTGACTAAGTATGTAGCACCGTACGGTCCCGCCTTTCGAGATGAGTCGCATAGCGCAAATGGAGGACACGGCGACTCGACGTGGCCACCAGATGAAAGGCAATCACCTCGGTGAGTTCGCCTTCACAGAGGGAGCGAATTGAGGATGAATAAATACTGCTCCCTTCACTATGTATTACTATACGGGATACACGTACGACTGGGCCCCGGACAGGAGACCCTTTCTTGGTACCGAGTCGTCGCCGTCCTCTCTGAGAACAACGTTCGAGTCAGGTTGACTCGAAGGTACGCCCCGCAGTCCCAGTATGTAAGTAATTTCCAGATAGACTGACCTCAGGTACTTGCGGCTTCGCAGCCCGCGGCTCCCCGAATGGAACATCGAATGGAAACGGAGGTGTGAAGTACCTCTGTCGTCATATTGATGCCTGGCCTATAGCTAGAACCTCTCATCGACATCTGTCCCCCATACTGAGTAATTAAATATGGCGTCTGCAGCAGCCCATCGCTGTGTAACTGTCTAGGAGTTGGACATGCGGACCATCCCACATCAGGCATAGCATTTGCCACAAGTTTGCCACACCCCACCGCAAAATGCAACGCCGGAGGTTGCAAATGAGTTCACCCGGAATGGTGTGTGTACATGGGTTGGAGGGTGCGTTATGTTCATTTGATACCGCGATAGTGCAGTGCCGCCGGGGTGGTCGTAATTGTTGTCTAACTCCCGACACTGACTACTTAGTTGCCGACCCTTGGCAGATTTTTGTAGGTCATACGCGTGTCCACAGAAAAATGCCAGAGTACACTGCTGTTCGCCTCCGCGGACGTCTTGACACGAAAAAAAAACTCCGCTTCTGCCTTGGAGCATGGAGTGCCTTGAACGATCTCGGTCCTCACATTAATATTGTGGTATTCGCCTAGAGACCAACACGCGGGGCACTGTAGAGGGTTGGTTAAAACATCAAACCATGATTAGGCGCGCAGTCTTCCGACGTCCTGTCGCAGTGCGGTCTGGGATGCACAACATCTGCCTCGTTCGAGTGTACGTCGAGTGAGCTGCACTACAGGCATTATGTTTGCGGGTGGTTGTATGCCTACAGGTAAGACCTAGAGCAACATATTTGTAGATCCCACTGTGGCCGTTCCTCCGGGCCAGCCCCGCGCTGACTGATGATGTATGCGCCCACAGACCTACACGAGCCCCTGGATTCCGGGCACTTAGTTTGAGACCGCTTGCAGCATGCCCATTCCGAAGAACCGCGTCGGGTGGCGGAGAACAATAGCGATGCAACATGGAACTCCAATGCTGCGCGTTGGGGGCCCAAGTTCGGCTCCATGACCTGAGGATCAAGATTCGTTTGTACATACTTTAGCGACCCGTGCATGTTTGTTCTGCAGGAACAGAGTTCGATCGATGGGTGTCATCGGCCTATCATAGTCGGAGCAGATGCTTGTTGGACGTTCCTCCAGCCTCGAGGGCGGCTGCTTGCCACAGCAGGGTCGGGACGGGCACCAGGGAGATCAGTGCCTACAGCGAAAACGTTGGCTTCTAGCTTCCGATTGAGACGTGTTTCAAGGAACACACACCGCGCCCACCGCCTGCTTCCCGCGACGGTCATGTTCCGTCGGGACAGATTCCAGACGCGAGAGGCAGGCGGCACGAAAGCACTTCGTCTCCCCATCGGAGCCCGGGACGCGGACGACTGCTCCCATTGGCCGCAGCCCACGTTCGCGTCGCGACGGAAACGCGTTTGGAGCTGACCACAACGGCCGGGTCGGCGTGCCGGCGACGCATGGGCCTGTGGAAAAAGGCCTCGTGTCGTTCCGAGGGTGAGACAAGGCTTCCTTGTGTGTGGTCGAGGCCGTGGTGCCATCGACTCTCGTCATCCTTCACGGAGAGACGCGTGCTGGAAGGGGCTAGAAATTGACTCATCCATCTTGGCCGTGGACGGTCGACCCGGCGTCGATGAGTGCTTTTCAAGGCGGAAAAGGGGGAAGGTTCGACGTAAAATTGAGCCGGTCGACGTCGCGCCGCGCATCAAGGGGGGTTGCCTCGTTTGCCGAGGGCTGGCAACCCCGTCAGGCCATCCGCAAATGCGAATCTTAACGGCGGCGTTATAACGGCAGGGCGTCAGGATGACCCGTATATGGACGCATGGCGAACCACAATGCACTCACGTTCAACGTTTTGTTCACGGACCCCCCGCTGCGCTGTCAAACAAGATTGGACAGCATCAGATCCACCCCTCACCACCCAGCACGACGCCCCAGAGAGGATTTCGGACCTGGAGCACAACCAAAGCCAACCTATAGGCGCATATTTTCACCCTCGACCTTTCACGTACCTGCTTAGACCCTCCAGGTGCCCTTGAGCCGGATATCATACAATCGGAAGCCTCGTCGGATGTCGCGATGACCTTGGAATGTGCGATTTCACGGTAAGACGGTTCACTCATAGGTCCTACACGACGACGCTGCTGAGGTACTACAGTACGTCCTGTCTTCATTGGAGCTCGACCTTGTGGATCTTTTCAGACTCCGTTGAGATCCCTTGTACCTAGTCCTGACCTAGTCATATGGCAAGCGTGCAAAACTATTCCAAGATATGAGCAACGCTGTGCACACCTGATGAGAGTTTTCCTCAACGTGCTCGATGACACGGTCGTTTCCGAAGGCGGTTGTGAAGAGCTCGGGGGCTTCTTCCTCAAAGATGGTGTTGGCCGGGACTCCGTCTGACGTGGGCGGGGGTTGACGATCATCATGTCACGCAGGTATTCCGTGCTCATCGCCGAGCCGCGTCCGGGCTTCTGATGGTCTACTGATTAGTGCTGTGAGTAATACCGTTGGCCGCGGTTGGAAGCGTTCATCAGAACTTCATAGGCTAGACATCGGCGTTTAGTTGTATTCGTATCTTGGAGGCATCAAGTACCTTTCTTTGGCCAGCAGCACACAATCCTACTGAAGCACGTCTCCATTGCGGTTGCTTTGAAATGAGTAGATAGACGACAGATTAGATATTAAACATGTGGTAAGTGACTAGACAAGGAATACCGATGGATCATACTGCCAAGCAATGCAGCTCCAGGACCTCCGGTGGTAGAGACGCTCTGACGCCAGTCAGGCGGTCGAAAATCGTCTCGGGCCAAGGTGCTTGCTTCGAGGAGGTCGCTAAGTGCAGGAGATGGTGTGGGCCCTGAGAGTGCTGCGTGTGCGTGCGATGGTCAGCGATCTCCGAGCGAGCGAGGATTCTGCCCGTCAACGCCGCTACTGCGCGTTACGACGTGGCGAACGGGACGGGCCTTGATCATCTCGCGTCCCGGAAGCGCTTTCATAGCGTTGGTACTACGAGGCTGTTGTATCGTAGTAGCATGACCGCTCCTAGGTGACCCGCTAGAAGGTTGATGCCGGGAGGGCGTTGGTGCAGGTGTCGATGGGCCCGACGGCGCACTCTGACCAGCCTCTGTCGTTGGTTCCGTCCTCATCTCCTGCAAAGCATGTCAGCTTTCGAATGCTGCTGCACAACGGTGGACATGAATGACAAACCCCAACGAGGTCCCGGTAGCGCTTCAGCATGGCCTCCAGGAGGGTATGCCCCGAAGGGATCTCGCACCGATCGGGCTCCCCCACGCCGTGTTTCGCGAGCTCGTCCAGGAGTTTCCCCACCTCGGCCTTCCTCCCGTCGATCTTGTGTGAGGGCTTCCTGGCCGTGACGGACCCTCCAAGAGGGCCGAGCGAATCGAGCAGCCGGGCGACTTGAAGCGCGGCGGGCGCACTCCACTCGTCCTCGAGCCGTTGGCCGGGGACGTAGATGTCCTTGAGGGCGCGTCGGACGGCGGGGATGAGCTCGGTGTAGGGCACGAGGTTGAGACGGGGGTCGGGTCGACAGATGTATGTCCAGTCTGCGGGGCGACGACAGAATTGGATGTGGGACGTCAGCAGGGGGGCATTGGGACAGACAATGAGAACAAGCGAACGACGATATAGGAGCAGAGAACAGAACGTAGGGGAGAGAAGAGGAAGGGAGGGAGAGAAACACGCACCGCGCAGCACCCAGCCCGGCCCCGCCTGCTCGTCGCGGAATATGATGCGCTTCACGCCGTCGGCCCCGCATTCGACGTCGGCGCCGCGAGTGGCGACGAGCGCGATCGCGTTCTTGACCTTGTTGTCCACCTTCACGCGCACCACACGGCCCCCGACGCCCAGCGAGGCTACGTTGGCGAGCGACATACTGATTCTGTCCTTCTCCTCATTCCACCTCGTTGAGGGCCCCTCGCCAACGCCATTCTCTCCACCACCATCCTCCACACCGCCGCCTTCACTCTCATCACTGGTATCCTCCTCTCGCGCCTTCCCCATATCGAGAGTCACGCTCCGGGGCGGGGCCAGTATGAACGGGGGGTTGGGGGCGGGGTACGAGGGCTTGTCGAGGAGGCTCTTGGGCAGCGCACGGAGCGAGAAGCCGGGGTAGGACCGCCAGGGGAACGCCTTCGCATATTGGGCGGGCTTGAAGTGCAGCGCGGGGTGGGTGGGGTCGAGGACGCGGTTCGGGTTGGGCGGTCGGTTGGGGTAGACGAGGCTGCTGATGCTACCTGGCGTCGTCCGCTTGAACTGCAGCGCGGGGATTCATAGTGAGCAGCGGGCGACGGGAGTTGGATGGAAGAGGGAAGACACGACGCACTTTGATGGACTTGGTCCCTGACCTGGGCTTGGGGAGGCAGCTCAATTCGAGACATTTCTGCATGACAGTCCTCAGTCGTCGTTGGTGCACCGTCCACAAGCCAACTTCGTTCGCATGCGTCCTTGATACGTATACGTCCAGGAGGCACTTGAGCTATAGTTCAAAAGAAACAAATTGGTCATGACCTACTGCATTAAGAGGGAATCGAACCCCCGGCGGGTCGATGGCAACGACCCAGGTTACCACTACCCCATTAATGCGGTGATGTCTCTCCCTAACATTCCAATATGACGACATGCGTGTTCACACCCGAACTCGAGGGGGATGCTATCGTAGTAACGTACTAGCCATAGTTTGCATAGGATTCCTTAGTATAGTATACAAGAATAAAAGCACCTTCCACCCAGTCTAGTCCCAAGCAAAGGCATACGTCTCCCACCCACGGTCCAGGGTCAGAGCCCCAGGCTTCCCCGGACATCAACCTCCAGCCTTACGCCTTCGCAGCCCTCGTCCGCCCCGCCCTCGTCTTCGTCGCTGCAGTCGCTGCCGGAGCGACGCCCTCCCCAGAAGCAGAGGCAGCAGCGTTCTTGCCCGCCGCCCTCGCGGCTGTCGTGCGAGTGCCCTTGCGCTTCGTCGTCGTCGTCGTCTTGCCCTCCTCCTTGTCCTCGTCCGGCTCAGGCGTGTTCTCCTTGCCCTCCGGGATGACCGCCTCGGTGGCCGCCCCAGAGGCACCACGCGTGCGCGCCGCATCGGGCACCGGCGTGGCCCTCGGTACGGGCGTGCGCCGTGAGCGTGTGGCGCGTGGGGCATCGTTCTCGGCGGCTGGAAGTGGAGGGACGGGCGGGACGGCGTCGTCAGCATCCTCCTGCTTCACGGCGGCCTTGCTGCGTGCGCCGCGGCGGCTCTTCGCGTTGGAACTGGCAGGCTCGCGAGGGAGGGAGTCGAGGGGATCGTCGTCCCTGTCCTCCTCCTCTTCAACGACCTCGATCGGCTTCGCGCGTGTCCCACGGCGAGTGGTGCTGGCCCCCGCCTTGGTCGTCGATGTGTTCGCGACGGGAGTAGGCGTCTTCGCACGCGTCCTTCGCGCAGGCTTCGTATCTGCATCGTCCGTGTTGGCAGTGGACGTGGTAGACGAATCAGTGGTGGTCCGGGTGCGACGCGTCGCGCGTACGGGTTGAGGCTCGGGCTTATCCTCGTCTTCCTTGGGCTCCGGGGTCATAGCCTTCGCTGCAGGTTTGCCCCTGGTGGCACGCAATGTCTGCCATACATCCTCAGAGGGACAGAAATGATGGGGAGTGCGAAAGCTACACGCACCTGTCCGACGGCACCATCTGCAGTGCGCGCTCTCGTCCTCCGTGCAGCAGTACCAGTAGTCTGCGGCTCATCCGGAACTTGCGAGGATGCCCGCGTGCTCTTTGAGGGGGCAGACTGAGGCACAGGAGGCTTGCGCGCGATTTTGGTTGCAGGAGTCCTCTTCCCGCGTGCGGTCTTCGCAGGCAGCTCCGCGACAGGTTCCTCCTCCTCTTCTTCCTCTTCATTCTCTTCCTCGTCCTGGGTTTCTGCAGCAGGGGCTGCGCGATATGCTACGGGGGTACTGAGCATCTCTTGCATGCCATCCATGCGCGGAATCTCCGCCGGCCCTTGCGGGTGCGGACGGAACATCTCCCGCACACCAGCGAGAGCGGGGGTGCTCAACTCCTCACGAGGATGCTGGAAGACATGACGCAAGTCGGACATGCGCGGGGTCTTCGGCGCTGAAGCTAGGGCGGGCTCCTCAACTTCCTCGTGCTCATGCTCTGGCTCATCGTCCATGTGCGCGTCCCCGTCCTCTTCTTCGAGGAGGATGTGCGATGGGCGGTGCGGGCGGGCATGGTCGGGCGCGAGGAGGGAGAAGCCGCCCTCGCGCTTGCGCGGGCTCAGGCTCAGGCTCTGCCGTCCGAGGCTCTGACGCTGCTTCACGCCTTCGACCATCTGCTTCATGCGCGCGAGGAGGACTGCGGTGTCTTCTTGCTCCTCGACCTTCACCGATGAGGTGGAAGAGGACGTAGATGTCGAGGTCTCTTGCGCAGATGCACCCTTCGTCGACGAGGACGCAGCTTCGCCGAAGCTCGGGGAAGGCAGGGGCGCGAGCGTAGGGAACAGAGTGCGGCGCGAGCCCGGGGTCTGACCCTTGAAGAAGTTGTCCGGTGTTGCGAGTGCGGAACGTCTCCGAGCACGGATAGCCTGTCCAATACGTGCTTGTCATATGCATTGCATAGGCGCAGAGGGTATGCACTCACCTCGCGTTCCTCGTCGGTTAACTTCTCCCTCTTCACTGGGGAGAGCGGTGTGGAGGGCGGCGCAGCAGCACTTGTTGAGGGGCCGGATACGCCTTCCTCCTTAACGGTCGCGGGGACCTGGATCTCGCTGACCTTCCAAGGGGCGACGACGCGGACACGACGCGGACCCACGTCTGGGGCAGCCCCAGGCCCGAGGGAGAGACGTGGCTGTTTGGAGAACCTCTGTATTTGGGGAGTCATGAACTGGCCGAGGGGGCGAGGGGGCGAGGCCAGTGGGGTATCATCACGTTCGTCCTGGTATTCGTATTCATAGTGGTTCTCTTGGTCGTATTCTTCATCCTGTTCGTAGATGTCTTCTTCGTCCATCTCTTCGTCTTGTTCCTCCTGATCTTCCTGGACTATCTCTTCGTCGAGAGCGGGTTCCTGCTCCTCTTCCTTTGGCTGCATACGATGAGTCCGCCGACCTCAGTCACAAGATGATCGCGCTTACCTCGACAGAGAGGCCGCGGAACGCCCAACCAAGACCGCCCTTCACCATGTCCAGACTCTTTCGCCATCCAGAAACCTGCTGCTGACCATCCGGGTGAGGTATTTCTTGAACGTCTTCATCGCTTTCCTCCGCAATCGCATCAATTACATCCTCAACCTCCTCTGCGTCCTGCTCTTCCTCCTCGCGTTGTACTTCGCGTTGCAGAGCAACGCGTTGGGCTGAACGTATCAAGACCGCACGGTGAAGGGATGGCCTCGGGCGTCGCACAGGGGTCACCGGGTACTGGGCCATGAGGGGGAGGGGAAGAGGAAGGACATGTTCAGGCTCGACCTCGTCGAGGATAACAAGGTCCTTTTCTTCTTCGACCACGCGCGGAGCATTGCTGTGAACGAGGACGATTTCTTCTTGCTCTAGGGAAAACGGTGTGCGCAAAGGTGTTTGGAGGATACGAAGGTTCTCTTGGGGGTCGTGGCTTGGGCGCGGAGTGAAGACATGTGCGCTCGCGATCATCGAGAGGCGGAGAGGCCGGCGTGCAACACCGGGTGTCCCTTGAGTAGGAGTATTGATGACAGCAGAGCGAAGGTGCTTGGGGGGATACATAAAGCGGAAACGCTTCTTATGTAGCTCGATTACGGAGTTGTTCTGGAGGGGAACGGTGGTTGGGCCGGAAGCATTGGCAGGGGCGGGGAAGATCGGTTCGTCGTCGAGTAGGACGCCGTTCGTTCCGAGGATGACAAGAAAGGCCTTGCGCTCAACGAAGGTAATCTTGGCGTGGAGGGCGGAAACGGCAGGATAATAGAGGCGAAGGGAACATGACTGGTCGCGGCCGATTGTGATTTCTTCGTCGTCGATGGGGTATGAAGTGACGACCGACTCGGGGGACTGGTATCGAAGGAGCTGGAGAGCGCCAAGACGCCCTACGTCACTTGCGTCCATACTCCAAGTCGCGCACAGCTGGGTCGGCGGCGAGTTCGGAGGGGGCGGGGAAGTCGATGGCGATGGCGGGAGGCGGGACTCGAAGCAAGCCAACTTCAACTTCAGAGGCGCGTCATGCCCGTGACCGTGATGTAATCAGTATCTCATAGGGCACCAAAACTGTCGCTTAACACGGCCGACTAGCTCAGTTGGTTAGAGCGTGGTGCTAATAACGCCAAGGTCGTCGGTTCGATCCCGGCGTTGGCCATGGGAAGGCCTAACTTGTCATTTTTCCATCACCAATTTGGAATCCCCCCAGGGCCCACCTTGTTACACCTTACCCATGAAGGCAAGGACAATATTAATGACCTCTATCGTTGCTAATTTGGCATAGCAAGAGGCATAGCCACATAATAATGTTCAACCACGACGGGACGGGATGGCGGTGCAGATCCGGCGGCGGTTCTAATGGTTCCTTGAACCTCCTTCCCTCACCTCGGCCACATCCCCTCTTGCTTCTGCAGCACACGCACAACATCGACACAAAATGCCTCCCACAAGGACGACTCGTTCCTCTGCAAAACGACCCACAAGCGCGAGCACCAGGAAGCGTGCAGCCTCCCCACCGCCAACCCCTTCGGTCGGGCTGTGGGGCAGTGTGGGCCGTGGCTACGAAAGTCGGATTTCGCGATTTCGGTGGTATTCCAGGCCAAAGAGACCTCCCGTCCGTCAACCCGTTCCCCGCACCACCCTTACGCGAACGGCCATGTGGTTAGCGTGCGTACTTGGTGGATGCGGGAAGGAGCAAGATCCATTGCGACGACAGCCCGTTTTCTGCCTTGCCATCCTTGCTCTAATCAAGCCCTGGAACCAATTTATCGAACTGTAACCCAGTAGTGAAGAAATACATGCGCATTGCCGGTCGGACGTAATTTGCGACCATGGGACGTGGGTGCCGGAATCTGGCTCTCAATGCGATAGCGACGTTGCCGTGGATGCTACACAATCCACTCCGTCGTCAACTCGTGATACGTGTCTAGTCGTCAATTCGACAACTACACGTAATCCACCAGGCGTGGCGTGGTCTCATAACCCTCCGAATGCCGAATGGACGAGCCAGCAGGAACGAAATCATCGGCCGTGGCATCTATTCTCGGGCACCAGTGCTTTCAAGTGCAGGAGCTAATGAACGTTAACCATCAACCCAGGTCTGGTCATTGTCATTTGGAAACAACGAAGTTGGTCAACTGGGCCGAACAACAGCCAAGAGCAAAGACGGCGTGGAGATCGATTCGGCAACTTCAGTTCCGCTGCGTACACCTGTTCGCATACGCTGCCTAACAGACGAGTTCTTCCGCGCCATGAAAGTCGCAGCCGGTAGCTGCATGGCCGCTGCGCTCAACGACCTCGGCGAACTGCGTGTATGGGGAGCCTACTATGTCAGTCATTTCCAATAACCCTCCTCGTTTGACCCATGTGTCTAATACGTACGCCCACCCGACACAGTACCCACAAAACAGCGGAGGAGACAAATTCATGTTCTCTCCGCAGCTCGACAAGCAGCCGTTCCCCGTCCAGCCTAAGCTCGTGGGCGAACGCCTCTCCAACGTCGTCGTCGGCGCGAACCACCTCGTCCTCTTCACCGTCCATGGCGACGTCTACACGATGGGCCAGCTCGGCCACAAGGTCCCCAAAACGACGCCGACAGCGGGCACGGTCCCCTACATTGTACAAGGTGCTCCGGAGCACCGCCGGCCACCGCGCGGTCGCCATTGGGGTGGGACGACAGCTCGCTCGTTCTTCGTCGACCAGCAGGGCGAGGTCTGGGCGTGCGGCCTGAACGGGTATGGGCAGACGGGCACGGGCAGCAGGCAGGACGTGCTGTGGTACGCACACCGCGTCCAGCGTGTTGGCCGCACGTCCCGAGGCGGCGATGGCGAGGCGGCGGTCGTGCAGATCGCGGGGGGCGACCGCCACACGCTCTTTCTCGCGTCGGACGGGCAGTTCCAGCTGCCGAAGGACGACAATTCGGACGCAAGAGGGAAGGCGAAGGATGGCGATCAGCGAGCCTGTGCCGGTGGAGTTTCCGCATGACCTCAATGAGGACCCGGTTGTGCAGATTGGTGCGTCGAACCGGATGAGCGCGGCCGTCATGCGGGATGGGGTGCTCTACACCTGGGGCTTGAACAGCGAGGGGATGCTCGGGACTGTAGTCGACTCGCCGGACGACATCATCAGGACGCCGAAGGTGGTCGTTCGGAGAGAAGGATCTTGGCTGACTAAGGCGGTCTCTTGTGGTGGCCAACATTGTCTTGCGCTTTTGCGGAAGAAGCCTTAACCTCGGCAATGATTATCTTCTTGGGCACTGGGAAGTCCCAATGGATACAGTTGGTTGGTTTGTATGTATCACGTCAACGAGTTCACTACTGTCTCCTGTTTTTCAGAACTGGCAAGCCAGCCCAAGGAATGACAGAATTCCAAGCTTTAATGTCCCAGGCTGGCCACTCTCTCGCATTCAGTTTGGTTCCTGACCCTAGCATGGTTCCACCCCACCTGCAAGAATCGACTTCGCTCATGGCCTAGTTTACTGTATACTGGTCTGCTGCTGTGATCCTATCTTGACAATGTTGTATAATGCCTTCTCATGTGCAACTTGTGGGGCATATATCGATTAGAACACCTCTCTCGCTGGATACTCCGGGAATGAAATCGAATGCATCTGAAAGGGGCCGAGAAAATGGACAAAAATGTAGAGGGAATCGATGGTGGTCTATGTACGCAGCCATGCCGTCTTCGCCAACTTCTTCTGCCGTTTCTGGTCCTTGAAGCGTTCCTGTTGCACACGTCCTCACGATCAGCACCGTCCGACCTGCTGAACCAGCCGTCAACCCTCACACCACGAGTGTACTCACCAGGTCTTTCTTCGTTGGCCGCTTCCGCTTTCTTCCTTCCTCCTCTTCCTGCGCCTCCTCGAGCTTCCTCTGAGCGACGTCGTTCTCCCACGCGTTCACATCGAAGTAAAACTCGCTCATGCGCTTCGCCCGCTCGTATTCCGAGAGATGCGTCGGGTCACGGCCGTCGGGACGAGTAAATGTCCCCGTGCGCGCGTTGAACTTCGCCGTGTATGTGAAAGCGGCGGGGTCCGTGCTCGAGCCAGCAAGGGACGGGTCGAGGTGTGCGAGAGCAGGATCGATGCCCTGCGCGGCAGCAGCGGCGTAAAGATCATAACTGGCGGTGGCTTGATGGGCAGCGGTTGCAGTTGAGCTCGACGCTTCTGGAGTGTCGGCACTGGCGTTAGAGGGTCCTGCCTCAGCGTTGGGCTCGAGGGGGTTGACCCATGTCGTTTCGTGCGTTACCGAGTTGTAGAAGTAGTAGGCGCTGTGAGGGGGCGACCAAACCGCCTGCCAGTTGCCCTGGGAAGCGGTGCCTGGTACAGATGGGGATGCAGAGGACGAGTCAGGCGCGGAGGCAGAGGCGGAAGCAGGGTCTGCAGCAGAAGTGGAGGACGTAGACTCGGATGCTTCAGCCGAGGCGTCATCGGGAGACTTGGCCTCCGAGTCGTGCGGGGCCTCTGAGGGCTCGCGCTCGCGTTCAGGAGCAACCTGCGCGGGCTCCGACTCCTCGCGACGAGGAGAGTGCCCTGTGGAGTCGGCTGGAGAGGCGGCGTCGGGAGCAGGGGAGGGCGAGGGCGACATGGTCGAGGTGGAAGTGAAGGTCGAGGGCCAAGAAAGATTCAAACTCCGCCACACTTGAGCCTTGGCATCCTCAGCCTGGCCATACATAAGTAAGTCGGAGGTGGCGTACTCGATTCCACCCACAGCCCACCCGACACCCTTCCCATCTGCATAGCCTTGGGGTGAGTGTTTTCGAGTCGTTGCGCACTCAAGTAACGAAATAACGAGGGAAATTACGTCTCAGATTACGCTGATCGAGCGAGCAGAACCGTAACACACGATATCGGCACACTTTGCACTAGCCAAGGTACGTATCCTCTGGTACATGGGCCCTCTCGATGCGCGCGCCGTTGAGGATGTATTGCAGCATTTCCAGTTTCTGAACTTTGTATCGTCGCAAGGAACCGGTACCACTATCCGATCGAAGAGCCCAGAATGTCGCTGTCGGCGATGGCCTCCCCGGACCGCCCACAACACATTCCCCTCCCACCCCCGCTACGGTCTGCGATGAAGCGTTCATCTTCTCGCCCGACCACTCCCAATCAAAACCCCACATCTCCTCCATTCTCCCCGCCGATAGGGCCCGTACGTCTTTCTCCTCCGGCATCATCCATCGCGCTTTCCTCGAACCCGGGCTGCAGCGTCAGCGTCACCCCATCACTGTACAGTTCCGCGCACCCATCGTCATCTTCCTCCATGGTCGCCGTCTATGCTCCGCATCCATCAAGTTCACCCGTCATTGCGGCGACAGGGTACCAACCGAAGGTGTCGTTCGACACGCTCGAGAACCCGCAGGCGAGCATGTTCTCCTACACTTTGCACGTGCAGAGCGAAGGCTACTCGCGGACGCGCAGCACCCGTGTCTTCCTGTGTGCGGCCAGCCCAGACGAGAGCGGCACCCACGCACTGGAGTGGTGCCTCGAGAGTCTGGTGCAGGACGGGGACGAGCTGGTCGTGTTCCGCGGCATTGACCCTGACGACTTTGGTGCGTCTGAGATTTCGCGCTATGGGTGTGTGTGGGAGGGCTTTCTTACGCTCCACGGCGGCAGACAAGGACCACGACCAATACCGGGACGTCGCGCGCGAGCTGATGCGTATCATCCAGGAGAAGTGTGTCGAGTACGACGCGGAACGCAAGCTCTCCATCATCGTCGAGTGCATCGCAGGTAAGGTGACTCAGACCATTGATCGGCTTATCGCGCTCTACCGCCCGGACTCGCTCGTCGTCGGCACACGTGGGCAGCGGAGTGTGATGCAGGCATGGGCAGGTGCTTTCGGTGCACCGGGCGTCGGAAGCGTGTCCAAGTGAGTGAGATGACCGCTTTACGCCCCGTTTACGTCGGTCTCATGCATCTTTCGTCAGGTATTGCCTTAGCCACTCGCCTGTACCAGTCATCGTCATCCGGCCTGAAAGTAAAGTCCGGAAAACCATGGCGAAGCGGCGCGCAGACCCAAAGCGTGGTCAACACTTCGACACGTAAGTAAGTCCCTTCCAAGGGCGTTGTGGTTGTCAACGAATCCGGTGCCTAATGACTGATGGTCTTCGCCGTGCGTGCAGGTCGACGAACGGGAAGACGAATAACAACGGCAACCTCTCGGTCCCTATGTTCTCCGCCCTAACTCGCTGATACCGCCGGCTGTCGCTCTCTTGTGTACTACACCCTTGCCACGGACCACATCCAATCTCATCTGCGTTCTGCTCGATGGGCATACCACTTGCTACCGTGGGGGTTCGATCATCGCGTCATTAGTTTGTATGTGGTTGTGTCGAATGGATCAGTGCTCATACCTGTACCGTAATAGAATAACGATGCTTTGCCTGTAGAGCCGACGACTTGGGTGAATTCGGGGAATCTTCACGGTATAATATTGCAAGGGCTGCCATGGGAAAAGGTGAAAAACTCGAAGAGATAAGTGCCAAATTGCATTAACGGGGCATCGAACCCTCGGCGGGTCAATGGCAACGACCTAAGTTACCACTACCCTATTAATGCCCTTCTTTTGTTCATTTACATTCATTATGTGTAATGTATATATTAATTATCGTGCCTCAGCCTTTGCTCGGCCTTGTCGAGCAGTTTGGCCTCTTTCACTCCCAGTCTCCCACCACCGTCGCTAATGACCGCCTCAACTACCACCACGCATCATGCCGCACCTTTGGCGACGACAACACAGCCAACATCAAAGACCGGCTCATCTTCCGTCGGCGCACCTGCACAGCGAAGCCAGAGCAGCCGGAAAGGCAAACGGGCATGGAGAAAAAATGTTGATCTCGGGCAAGTAGAAGAGGGCTTGGAAGAGTTACGGGCTGAGGAGCGGTTGACCGGGTACGTTTTCTTGGTCTTGCAGGTGGAGACAGAAGAGAGCTCATCTATGCTCTGTTTGATGTCTGTTCAGAACGGCGCTGCAGAAGAAGAAAGACGAGGAGCTGTTCCATGTCGACGTCGTCGGGGACGATCAGGGTACGTGCGAATCCCGCCTCTGCCACCAGATCCCTCCTTCTGCCAGCTGGGCATCGAATGTATTGCTTAAAGTGCAAGTATACTGATGCAACCCCTGGGGGTGTACAGTCCGCAAGGCCCTCCCAAAATTCTCGGAGCGCGTGCTAACGTCCACGAAAATACTCGCCCAACGCTCCGCCGTCCCCGCCGTCTTTTCCCGCACGGCCTCCTCGTCCGCGCCGTCTTCATCAAAAGCAGAAAAACGCAAATCCCTCTCGCACGAAGACAAGGGCCGACTGCTCCGCATAGGCAAGAAGCTCAAGCGGGGGCCCTTCGACGCGTATGTGGACCCGGACCAGGTCGGGGAGGGGAGCGCGATGCTGGAGCTGAGTGAGGCGGCGAAGGAGGCGGGGTCGTATGATATGTGGGCGGGGGAGGTCCCCGATGCTGTTTTGGTGAAGGTGCGTCCCGTGTCACCCTACTTGTATCTTGTATCTTGGAGGTGCAAATACCCAGTCCCGGGAACGCGACATGCTTACTTCCACTTGTGGTACATCGTCTAGGCACCGCAAACGCAACACCCTCGATCGCTCATCGCCCTGGCGGCCGTGCCATCGCCCCACGAGGGGACGTCCTACAACCCTCCTTTGACGTCCCACGAGCAGCTTCTCCGCGCGGCGAACGATGTGGAGGAGCTGAAACTGAAGGGCGTGGACGAGCTAGAAGCGATGAAGGCGAAGATGGAGAAGGCGCGAAAAGTTGCATCAGCAGAGGCCGTCGTTCACATCGCCGTGGGTGTCGCCCCGGGAATGACGGTGCCGGAGATCGTAGACCAGGCGGACGAGGAACAGGGAGACGGCGCTGAGCCTCTGCCTCCGAAGAAGATGCCGGAGAGAAAGACGAAGCAGCAGAGGAAGAAGGCGGAGAAGTTGCGTGCGGAAGTGCGTCGTCCGCCTCCTGGTGTCCGTCCTCGTCGCGTGTTGCTAACTATGGGTCTGTAGAAACGCGCCCTTGCAGAGAAGGCGGCGCGGAAACGGATGCTCGCGTCTGTCGACTCTGCGAAAACACTCCGGAAATCCATCACTCGTGATCTCGCAACGCGGGAGAGACTCCGCGCGCAACGGCAGGCGCAGGTGGAGGAGAAGCTCAAGCAAGGGCTGGCGGGACAGAAGGTCGGAAAGCACAAGGTTCCTGAGGGTGAGATCGATGTCCAGCTTGGCGAAGAGCTCAGCGAGAGCTTGCGTGCGCTCAAGGTACGTGCTATCGCACACGATGTGATCTTGTCAAGGGAGTGGACGACTAATGCGGGTTTGGGCGCAGCCGGAGGGCAACCTGTTCAGGGATCGGTTCATCAGCATGCAACACCGTGCGCTCATTGAGCCCCACGCCGCCGTTACGTGCGTGCTCACTCACCGCTGCGTTTTTGTCACGTTGAAGCTTTTCGCTAACTACGGATGACTTATCCACAGCACCAAGAAGGCGCGGCGCAAGACAAAAGAATACGAGAAGCACTCGTACAAGAAATTCGACAGGAACCATTGAGCGGAGCTGCTCGCCGACCCCCCGACCGCAGGATATCTGTATGTGCAAGTAGGGTTTGGAGCTATGATAAGATGGGTTCCTGGTTGCCCATCGATCTTTCGGGGTGCTTTCGCTGCGCCCAAAGTTCGCTTCGCACACCAGTCTGCGTAAAAACACCGGTGAGCGGTGTGTGGCCTTGAGGCTGGCTGGATACCCGGCCGACGACCCTTCTGCGCCGCACTCCGTCCCTTGACAGAACATAGTTTCGCGGGAGGACAAATTCCGGGAAAACACCCGTGTTTCTCGGGCGCACCAGGCCGAGCTGCATGCAGCCTGTTATGTGGTTATATGTGGCTAAGCTAGCGGGACCTTTAGGCCGCATTAGACGAGCTTGACGTCAGATAGGACTCGTGTGGCCACACCCTTTTTGAGCCGTTCGCTCTCATCGTGTCTCCAGCTTTCTGGCATCGTGTACCTGCGGGCCTGCGCAGGGCGTGCGAGTGGGTCGACTGCTTGTTGCCTGACGCGTCCGGTGTATTTGCGGGGAGGGAAGCCGCCGATCCCGTTACGTTGGTAGATCACGCATCCTTGGACGGGGGGACTGTCATGATCACAACGGAATTCCCTGTGAGACCGCCGCTGAAACGAGTCTAAGGAGATACGGTTTGATGCATTGTTTATAGGGCGGAGCACCGTGTCAAGGCTGGCTGCCCGATGAGACCGTGTCTATCCGAGCTGCAGGGAACCGGTGGATGTCGGAAGCACAGGCAGCATGATCATCTGTATTACTACTATCTGTATTGGACACAAGGGGCGCTGGACGACAGGGCTACCTGGGATTGGGAAAATGCGGGAACTGCGGGCCCGAAGAACGTCTCGCAGATGAAATAATAGAGATGGCGTTTTGCATCTTGCATGGATTGATCCTGGGAGACTCGGACGTACGGGTGAAATAGAAGCGACAACGGCCATCGAGAACAGTCATGCGGGATACAAATGTGATGGATGGGTTCCTCGACGTAGTGACGCAGCTCGAACTCACCGAGGGCGTACCGTAGCCTAGTAGGCCGTGATGCATACACCAAATGCTGAGTGGAGCCGGGGAAGCCGGAGGCGATGAAGTGGGCAGAGAAGGCGATGTCCAAGCACCCCGGAAGGCGATACGCAGGCAGCTGCTGTAGGCGATCTACGTCTTAGAGGCGATAGGTTCTGGGGCGTGCTAAGGAATATTGCGAGCAGGGAAGAACTCCAAGCGCCGAACTTGGGCAGAGCGACCTCAAGTCCCGGGAGATGCCTTCAGGGACTGCACCGATACCTTGGTCGAGCGGGTCCCAGTTGCATGGGTACATGAATCGTCGGAGATAGGACTAGGTGTATTATAATTTAATTAGAATGCTACGGCTTGCCCGCGGAATCACGAAGCAGCGACATACAAATCTCAAGGACTCGCAGGGGTCGACAGTATCCTATAGGCCGCTTCACAGCAAATCTAGAAACAGGGAAAAGTATGAGTATCCGGCAGATAACACAGTGAGAGAGCAGGGCCACGGTGCCTCTGCCAGGGACGGTTAGCGCGAGCGCTAGTGAGTGGTGGAGACAATGTCTGGATTAGGAATTGCTAGCGCCGGAAAGTGGCTTCGGCAAGCTCCGGGTACTATGCAGTACCAGCAGCCACCGGACCCGCTAACTTAGGGACAATATACTCGACAGCGGTGGCTCACAGCAAGTTCAAGATCAAGGTACGGATTTATGCTGCTCTTGCGTTCTCTGACCTGTATTGACCTCGTACCTGCAGGCAGTCTCCCTTGAAATCCTCAAGTGTGAGTTTTCCCCATTCATTTGGACCATTGGATGGCTCGAGGGCAGGGGTAGCTATCGTGGAGGTAACCGGGTTGGACTTGGGTGTGGACAGGGTAGCATCTGGTTGGAGTAGGAGGGAGAGCGGTTGCACAGATGGGTTTATTCTCCTAACGACATCGTGCTGAACGGCCGTCTTCACAGTCTACCAATGGCCCAACGCGTCACCCTCCGCAAGCGCACTCCCTACAACACCACCTCCAACCGCCGCCGCGTGGTGAAGACTCCAGGTGGCAAGCTTGTTTACCACCACCTCAAAAAGCTCGCCACTTCGCCCAAATGCGGTGACTGCGGTATTGCGCTCCCTGGTGTATGTACCCTCGCCTGATTTCGGAGAGTCAAAGGCTCAGAGTTCGATGCACAATATACAGGTCCCCGCGCTCCGGCCCCGTCAATACGCGACCATCTCGAAGACGAAGAAGACTGTTCGCAGGGCGTACGGTGGCTCACGATGCGGTGACTGTGTCAAGTCTCGGTACGTCTGCCTTGCTCAACCCATACTTCCCTTCGCCGGCTTACCACGCACCCTTTCTAGCATCCTCCGGGCATTTCTTGTCGAGGAGGCGAAGATCGTCAAGAAGGTGATCAAGTCGCAGGAGAAGGGGGGCCGCAAGTAAACGTTGTCCGTTGTATTTGTGGATTCCGTGCGGTTTTGTATTCTTCTACTCTACCACCGACCGGGGGACAGACCAGAGACTGGTTGCCTCCGCACCCTCCTCACGTGCTCTCGATACACCACGACGCCATGCCTTCCATCATCATTCGCTCTACATCATGCATTGTACTGCTTATTGTCGCAAACAAAAGATGACCGATGAGGTCGGTATGCAGTAGATCTGAGTGTCCCCTTAGATGGAAAGGCTACCTTAGGCTATCCAGTCCCCTGCCGGCAGGCAAGTTATTCGATCTCTGGATGAGTGAATGGACGAGCTTCTACACTCCCGTGGATATCGACACACACAGTCCAACGGCCATTGTCCTCCCCGGTCATGCCCATCGGATCTGAGTTAGACTTGCAGTGCATGCCACGAACGAGCGTTGTCAGCAGCGTCCGGGGTACACGGACTCTGAGCCGCCGTCGATGAATTGATTGATCATTGACTGCCCGAAGATGAACGCGCTCGACCAAGTACCACGGGCGCTCTACGGGTCACGGCCCGGTCAATCTGTTACGCCCCTGTCTACCATGGCCTTTACCTCTGCGCTTTATCCAGCTCTCCCATCCATCGAATCTACTTCTCTTCCTCTGCGTCTAAGCGTCCTGACTTTTGCTCACAAGTACGTCCCTTTGCAATACTAACCTCCACGTTTTGTTCAGCTCTCCCCTCCGTCGGCTTTGCGTCTGCCTCCTCCTCTGCCTTTAAATGTCTTCTCGTTCCTCGTTTTTCTTCACAAGTGCGTCCCTTTGCGTTTTCTTGCTTGTCTCGTAGTATACTGACCTTGCTTTTTTTTCCCTCTCAGGTCTCTCGTCGTTTACCAATTTAAACGACATCGTCTCTGGCTCCCAACTCTTTACTACAAAAAAAGACCGTCTGTAAGCCCCCTTCGCTTTTATTGATCCCTCCTCGTTACTGACCATTGGTTTTTTTCTTTCCTTTTTTCCTGCTCTCTCGTCGACAGTGTCGTCCATCCCCGCTCACCCTCTCAACCTCGACAAGGAGTTCGTCGCCGCTTGCTTAGCCATGCCCAAGCAGGTCGGGAACCAGTCTCCATCTCCCCCACCGACACGCTCGTCTCCCCGACTGCCTTCTCTTTCGGTAAGCTCTCGTTCTCGAACAATGGTGAGAGGATGGCCACGGACGACGTCGTCTCCAAGGCGACCCGCCTCACTAACAAGTACCCCAACGCCTACAGCGACCTCTATGGCAGCGGCACTCCCTGTGTCTTCAAGTCTGGCCCTGACTGGCGCGTCCGCAAGGGCCATCAGGCCCGGCGCATCGAACGTGAGGCTCGCCCGGTCTACCGTCACGCCATTGGGCGCACTTGGCTCTCTATCGGCGGGCGCACTTGGCTCTCTATCGGCAGGCGCATCTACCACGACCTCGACTCCATTGGCGTAAAGTGGACGTCCATCAACCCCCTCGCCTACGCCGACGCCGGGGAGGCCAAGCCCTTCTACCCTCTCATCCTCTCCATCGGTGTGAAGCCCACTCCCTCCTTTACGACGCCGCCGTTGCCGCTGCCGCCGTCGTCAAGGAGATACTCGCCAAGGCTGGCTTCCCCGCCATCGAGGTGGCCTTTGTCGAGTCGGTAGTCACTCGTTACGTCGTTGCCGGCCCAGCTCCTCTTGTTCGACCCCCTCCTCGACGACGTCCCCGACCTGCGAAAGCCCTTCACCACCGCTCTCGGTCTCTCCATCGCACCCCACCTCGAGGGCACAGCCGCTCTCTACTTCCGCCTTGGCAAAGATGACAAGCGCACCGCCATCCTGACCTGCGCCCACGTCGCCCGTCCCCCTCCTGTCTACGCCAACACGGGCATGGCGCGTAGGAACACAGGCCAGGCTCGTGAGGAGTTCGTCGCGCTCGGTAACATGGGCTACAACAACGCCGTCAAGGCCATGATGAGCACCATCGGCCACCTCCTCCGCTCCATCGAAGTCTGGAACGACGTGGTTGGCAGGCTGGGGGAGCCTGTCGAGGGAGAGAACAGCAAGGTCACAGAGAGGCGCAAGGAGCACGTGGAGTTGGTGGCGAAGGCGACGAAGAAGATCGAGGAGGTGAACGCGATCCATGACGAGGTCACCAAGTGCCGTACCACCCCTGACCAGCGTGTCATTGGCTTCGTGCTTCACTCCGAGAAGATCGAGGTCTCGGTCGAGCCCCACAGTTTCACTAAAGACTGGGCCCTGATCGAGTTGTACGACGAGAAGATTGATTGGTCTACGTTTAAGGGAAACCAGGTTTACGTCGGTACATCTTTTTCCATATCTTTGTCTCCATCTCGTCTCTATCTCTCGTCTTCTTCATCTCTCGTCGCATTTTCCATCTCCCTCTTCAGTTTTACCTGACTATCACTTTTCTTTCCTCTGCAGGCGGCAACCTCTCGATCGCTGACTTTGGCGACACAATGTTGTCTCAGTCCGTCGATCAAGCGAACTACCGGTACCCCCGGGATGGTCTCCTCCAGGCCTACGGCGTCGTCCAGGACGACGAGATCCGCGACCCCCAGCACCTCGACGTCTACGATGAGAAGTGCCTGCTCGTCGTGAAGAATGGATTGACCACGGGGACCACCGTCGGTCTCGCCAACGGTCTCGAGTCGTTCACCCGCATCTACGATAACTACGGCATCGAGCGCACCTCCATCGAGATCGCCGTCTTGCCCTACGACAAGATCCGCGGCAAATTTTCCGATGCTGGCGACTCCGGGCCCATCGTCCTCGCTAGGGATGGTCGCATCGTTGGCATCCTCACCGGCGGCGCAGGCCCTATCGACGAGACCGACATCACGTAGCTCACCCCCTACTGGTGGATCGAGCAGCAGATCCAGGCCAAGTACCCCGGCTTGACCCCGGCTGCTTCCTCTATGTTTAGGTTCGTCTTTTGCTTTTTCACTTTTCACCTCTAACTAACGCCGTCTATCCTCGATATATAGGTGGGGACCTCTCAAGACTCGTTGACTAGTGTACGAGAAATTAGCCCCCGTCACCCGCCAGCCTCTGGCCGGGGAGAGGGTAATTGACGGTAATTTACATGCGAGTAAAGGTAAATCAGGGTAAATTTAGGGCTATTTGACGCGTAAATTACGCCTGGGGCTTCTTCCAGACGCCCCAGGCGGCTTTGGAGGGTGGCCATGGAAGTGTACGAGTCGGCTCAGTGGCAACCGTATGGGCAGCACTGTAACCGGACCCCGAGGCGGCCGGCTGAGGTTGAGAAGTCGGCGCATCTCCGAGAACCTCCTGGAGAAGCGGAGAATCGAGGTTGAACATGGCGCTGACGGTACAGAATGTGCATCTGTTCTCGGCGTGAAGGTTTTCAAAGGTCGCCCCATGCTTCAAGACTTCAGTAAGCTTCAGTCGCCTCCTTCTCGGGCGCAACCTCATTGTACGCATCCTCCGAATCCGAGTCGTTCGAGTGTGACTCATCGTCGGCCTCGTGATACATTGAATTGGGGACAACTGCGAACAACTTGACATCGAGGACCTGCCAAAGGAGATAACTCCTAGGGAGTCAGTTCAAGCTATGTACGATATGATAGCATCGAAGTTGGGCTGCGGACGCACAAGTTTCAGGTCCCCAGTGGGCTTATGTAATCGCCGCTTCTGGTCTCTCAGACGCCCCGATCGCGTCGATCGCGCGCCCCCGAAGAGCCCAGCGGATAGGCGCCCGCGCGCAACGACGGCGCAAGCGAAGACGACACGAGCGAAGGGCTCCTCGCCCTCAAAATGATTAGGAAGGAGTAAATAAATATGTTTGTGAGAGATCTCAGTGCAAACGTGATAGAGAATACAAACTATAGCAATCCCAGTTGGTTCAGCAACATATCGCGCTGTAAGCGCCCGTGCACTTTGAGGGCGCGAGGAGGAAACAACCACGGCGATGGCCCTCTGTGGGTCAATAACTCGGAAAAAAAACAGAATACTATATATTTTAGAGACTTGCACAAACATGATAGAAAACAGAAAAATCCGACCGCTGTTGAGGCAGCCAGGGCAGGTGCAAAGGGGGAAACCGGAGAAACCATGTCAAACTCGAGAAATTGACAATGAAGAGAAACGCGGGAAGCCTCGGGAGCCTGCGCGATGAGGGCGGGAGGACGCGCGGCGCCAGAGCGCGCCGACATGTTCGAGGGAGCGAGCGCGGGAGCAGGTGCGAGGGAGGAGGGGAGGGCGCGCGATAGCCGGAGGGACCAGAAATCTCCCACACTAGGGACCAGAAATCGGAGGCAACGCAGCTGTCTGCGGATGGGGTCAAAACTCGCAGGGGACCCAGCGAAACGTGCGTCCGAAGCTCTTCGAGCACCTCCGGTTTCCAGTCCTGATGTGATCGGATTTCTGGTCCCTCGGGAAGGAGGGAAGCGAACAAGGGGGTCGCGCGCGCGCGCGAGGTCGCGGGTGGCGAGCCCGTAACAAATAATCATTCTCACAGGTCACACTGCCCTCGGAGGAGGCGCCGGGGTCCGGGCTCGGTCACGGTGGGGCGGGTGACGCGTGACTTTCCTTATACGGCAGGGAGACCGGAAATTGGCGCCCCAGAGACCCGAAATCTCCGACAAGAAGTGACTTTACTCGGATCGATGCTGTTGCGGGGTCTTGTCCCACCGTCAATCATAACTTACGGTGCGGAATTGAATATTGCAGCTTGTGAATAAGCCAGTGCATTGAGCGCTTCGAGGCCATCGTCCACGTCGCTTCAGCTTCATCCATGAGTGCGAGAACTCGGACTTACGAGGGTCGACAACCGTGCCTCCGTACAACATCTCGACTTCCTACTCATCTGCCCCATCGCATTTATACCCTGGTATTGACCGATCGACGACCCTCTTGGCTACCATGGCAGCTCGTCTAAGCTCTCGAGAGGACTACGCCGGCTTGCTGGACAAGTACGACACCTGGCTGTTCGACTGCGACGGCGTCCTCTGGCAGGGAGACAAGCTGATCGACGGCGCGACCGACATCCTCCAGCTCCTCCGGCATCACAGTGCGTCCCCAGTCGTCGCTTAGATCGCGCGACTCTGTAATCATATACGGACTACCATACCGCGCGGCGCGCCGCATCGCAAGAGAAGTCGGTGCTGTTCGTGACGAACAACGCGACCAAGTCGCGGAAGAACTACAAGAAAAAGTTCGACTCGCTCGGGGTTGAGGCTCACGTTGTACGTGGTCCCCCGCCCTGCTAGATAACGTCTGGGGAGGTCGGAAAGGCTGATTCAGATGAGGGGGACAGGATGAGATCTTTGGGTCCGCGTACGCAGCGGCGGTGTACATCTCGTCGGTGATGAAGCTGCCCAAGGACAAGAAGGTCTATGTAATCGGTATGGCCGGGCTCGAGGAGGAGCTCGAGGAGGAGGGCATCGCGCACATTGGGGGCACCGTACGTTCTTCGTTCCTCCCGATGAAGGCCCCCCCACCCTGACCTCAGACGCTCTCTCGTACAGGACCCGGCGGACAACACGCTTGCGAACTTCTCCCTCGCGACGTGGACGCCGGACCCGGCCGTCGGGGCCGTCGTCTGCGGGCTCGACATCGCGGTCAACTACACGAAGCTCTCGAAGGCGTTCAACTACCTCATCCGCAACGACGGCTGCCAGTTCCTCGTGACGAACGAGGACAGCACGTACCCCACTGCGGACGGCCTGCTGCCTGGCGCCGGAACCGTCAGCGCTCCTCTGCGGTACGCGCTGGGGAAGGACCCCATAGCAGTTGGGAAGCCAAATAGGACGATGCTCGACTGCATCAAAGCCAAGTGAGTGCAACGCCCCACCGGGTGCGGCGTACCCCCGGGCTGCCCGGGGCGTTGGTGACGAGAAGCACGGATAACCGGGGCTAACGTGCGCCTCGCCGTCGGACAACAGGCACGATTTCGACCCGAACCGGACGATCATGGTGGGCGACAGGCTGAACACCGACATCGAGTTTGGCAAGGCCGGCGGGCTGTCGACGCTGCTCGTGCTGACCGGTGCGTGCGCACTGGCGTGGTGGAAGGCTGATTGGCAGAGATGCTAATAGAGCTGGGATGTTCGTGCAGGCATCACGAAGGAGAACGAGATAACGGGCCCGAATGCGTCATCCACAGTGCCCGACTATGTGACGGGGTCGATTGGGGATCTCCGTGCCTTGCTTTCGTAGCTGAGTATACATACGGGCTCTGTGTGGAGAAGCGCGAGGAAGAATGGGTTGGATATGAGCGAATATTAGAATAGTATAAGTTAGATGGACGTGGGCAGATATAGAACGTAGATCTAGATGTCGAGCTTTATAGACAACTTGAGGATATTGCCGCATGGTCATGAACTCTTCTTCCCCGATTGAAGCTGCCGGTGATCTGCTTGTGCTAGCTCGAGGGTTGCACCGACGACCATAGCGAGCAAGGACCCCACAATAAATCCCGCGACCGCGCCGAAAGTGGGGGTGAGCGGCCATGCCTATTTGAAGGCCCATCAGCAAATCGTGAGTACAAACGCAAGTCCCAATACAAAACCGACCTGCCAGGGACGCTCCCAGTCGAGCCCAATAGGAATCACGCCCAACCAGGCTCCGGTAACCGTACCGACTGCTGGGTAAACGAGTGCCCTTTCGACCGGGGTGCGCGGTCTGGACGCGAAAATTTCATCAGTTTCTCAAGAAGATGCGAGGGGGAGTGGGGAAGACGTACGAAAGCTCTGCGAAGAGACGGACCAACGTAAGTCGACTGACCAGCGAAGGACTGTCCGACCCGAACGTGGGCGGGCCGAGAGCGTACGCGGGCGGCAAGACGGTGAGGATGGCGAGAAGAAGGGACATGGAGTAGGTGTGAAGCGGATGGCTGCGTGGGGAGGGTGCACGTCAACGAGTGCAGGATGGGCCCTCGGAAAGGACGAGGAAGGGGGAATGTTTTACCTGGAAAGGGGTGCACCGAGAAGGACGCTGATTGCGTGGAAGATGACGGAGGCAACGAGGGTGGTCGCTATTGCCTTCCCGTATTCCTATGCGAGGAGAAGACAATGTCAGAAGAGGAGCATACGGGTTGCCAAAGCAGAGAAGATCGTACCACCACGCGTTCGCGCTGGGCCTTCCACCAGTCTCTCTCCATCCTCTGCTTCGTAGCATCGACGCTGTCTGGTTTGTGGGTCCGCGTTGCAGAGGACCACTGTTTGATCCAGCTTGCCCACCAGCACTGGAGGACGAGCGCGCCAATGCAGATCCAAGCAAGTGTTCGTAAGGGGTTCTCGGTGAGATTTCGGATGATATCTCGACCTTCTGTGCTCTTCGTGAAGTCCCATGGTGCCAATATTCCACGGACAGATGGAGTGGTCCCAGGCAGCAGAAGTGCGGTAAATGCGAGAAGAGAGGTGTGGACCCCTACGACCGAGGTGTATCGTGCGAAGGGAAAGTACGCTGGTTCTGAAGAGGACTCAGCTTGTGCTCGAGAGGGTCTAGTCTCTCCGGCTTTTCGGTTTCGTGAAGGCATGCTGAGTCTAGGAGGTCCTGGACACAAGGATGACGGAGATGATGATGGTACAGAACAGAGCGAAGGGCCGCCAAGCGAGTCCCCGCCAACGCGTGCTACAGCCGGACTCCTCTAACAACTTGTTCTCGACGCTCACTCTCATCAACCGACGTTCTCGACACCGTGGTTAAGACAAACCGCCGTCGGCTCCCTCGCTTTCCGACCTAAATCTATCTGCGAGTCTCCCTGGAGGACCTGAGCTTGTCATCCTTCGCCAACTCCAGACCTACCCTATATGCTCCAGTATCTAGTCTCTGGATCCGAACATTACTAGTACATGCTGTCCTATCGGTATGAACGACGTTCCTTTTGTTTAATGCCAGCCTAAGGAGTTACGCGGGGTCACTAGGGAGGTACGTAAACCCGTTGCGCGTTTGAGTTGCCAGGCTTGGCCTCCATTACGGCCACTCGACCTCGTTGCCTCGTACGTTCATCCCCTACTCCTCTACGCTTGCATGCTTGGAATATCCCGTCCGCGTTCTTGAACAATGACCCTAGAACTTTAGTACCCGCTCAAAGAAGACGCTCTAGTCACGCCTGTAAGAAGCCAAGTGGTCCTCGAGGTACGAGCGTTCGACAGCTCTGTTTATTCATGGCTCGTTCCGCAGGCCGGTCTAAGACACAGTCTTTTTGCGTTAGGTTCTGCCATGGGACACGCCTTCTGCCCGGTCGGACGTGGAACGATACACGAGGACCTCAGGCGTGCTCATATCCAGCCTCGACTAGTATGTCTTTCTTCCCGCTGGAGCCGTGTTCGGCCCCAATGTAATCGAATACCACCTACGCTCTCAGGCCATGGTGCGCCCAATAGTCCTTCTGTACAATACATTTCCGCGGCAGCTCGCTGGACCACTGGCGCTGATGGTGCGAAGATCCTTTGGTACGCCCGTCGTCGTTCGTCGGAACTTATTGAGCAACTGATATTCCATCCTAGTGTCTCCGTAGGTTGGGTTCAGGAAGTGCCCGGAGGGGATGGGCAGCAACCCCAGCCTCATGGCACGCATCTTGCCGCAAAGCAAAATTTCCCTGACTTCGTATTTCGGCCCATTTTCTGCGCCAGGCATTGAGCGCTCCGCCTTGGCCTCGGAGGTACCCTCTTCTGCTGCCATCGTCCTTGACGGCGAATACCACGAAAATACATTCACGGCCATCGGTTGACGACGGCTTGGGAACTTCTCCCCCAGCCTAACCCCAGCGTTCGCGCGAAGCGTCGTATCCGTGCCGCTTCCCGAGCAGCGTGGTGTGCACGTTCACTGAAATCCATCTTATCTCCTTTGGTGAGTAACATTTCTGACATATATTCTCTTCTTCGCCTGACCCTGAGTCCGGACCAAAGCATCGCGGCGAGCGCTCGCTGGTCGCCGCGTGCATATGAGGACACCAAATACACAACATAGGTATGTTGTGTCCACCCAAGAGGTGAGCAAACTTCCGGTTTCCCATCGGGGCTTTGGGTGGTTCCTAATCCCAGGACCCTCGGTGGACACAGGAATTTGATACGCGATACCACCCTACCAGTTGCGCCGTCCGCTTTCTTGATGTAAAACATCGGAATTCTCGAACCCATGTCCCCATGATTCTACATTCACGGCCCACAATTGATTATTAAATCACGTCCGGCGGCCATAGCAATCCCCGAGACAACCGACATTGTGCGTTCAGTCCGTTCTACCCTCGCCTTGGCTTCTTATTACCACTGGTCAGCTCCACGCCTCCGGTCTGTCCCAAAGAGTACGTGCCATGCGGAATCCCACGTCGTCCTCCCTGATCTGGAACTGTGGGCTCAGCTTCTCGCCCAAAGTACAGGCCGTGATCAGCCTCTCCAGTTCCTGTGCGTACTTCCTCTCAATATCCCTCTCGGTCATGATTGCTGATTCGATTTCGTGCTGCAGCCATTCTCGCATGTGCTCTTCGACCATGGTCATGCGTACTTGCCAGTCCTCCAAGACGTCCTGAAGCGTGAGCTCCGCCACGCTCTGCGCCTCCGCGGACATCGCCGACATGAAGGCGCCGTCCATGGACTCGAGGATGGGATATCGGGTTTCTCGCGCCTGTAGGCTCGCCGGTGATGGTTTTGCCGCCGCAAGCTTGGGTGCCGGCGGCATCGCTAGCAAGGGTTCCTTCGCCTCCAATGATTGATCTGTGTCGAGCACGACGGCGTCGAACCCGTCCAGATGCAGCGCCTCGCTGAGCTGTCGGCAAGGAGGGACTAAGGTGAGACTTTTATTCTCTCCATCGGGAAGGCCGATGTGAGGGCGGTCGGCGGAAGCAGCTGCACTCACGGTGGCAATGTTCTCGACCGACACCACTATCTGGGTTGCAACCCCGTGCATCTCGAAGTATTCCGCCGTAGCTTCGATGGCCTCGTCGGCGAGGCGCTTGGGTGTCGGGCTTGGCGCCTTGGATGACCGCACCCAGCGGCTGCGCACGCTTTTATGAACAGACCCCTTCGTGAGCTGGCGCGTGATGTCAATGAGGATGGCTCGATAGGCTATCAGAATCAAAAAGCTTACCGTTTTGTAGGGGAACGTTACAAATGAGGCTCCAGCCTGCGCACAGATAGCTGCGTGCGCTAGACCCGAAACGAAGAGAAGGTTTGTCTTCAGATTATACTTCTTCTCGAGCTTCCTGGCAGCTTGGGCGCCCTCCTCCGTCGCCGGTATCTGGCCTGCCCGTTAGTGGTTTAGGCAACCTGAAACACCATCCGCGGCACTCACGGAGAAAACAATGCACCCTTTGCCGTAGCCCTCCGCCTCGAAAAGGTTCGCAAGCTCCCGGGCTTGTCTCACCAGCGCGCGAGAATTATTCGCCTTCCGTGGGTCAAGGAACGTGAAGTGCAGTCCGCTCACTTCCCCAAGCTGATCCACGCCGAGTGAGACCAGCTGAGAAAACGGTCAGTGCTTGTTTAGACCACCGTAAACGTTGACTCACATAGCGGTTCATGGCTTCCGACAGGATGCCGCCCATATCCCAATCTTCGACACGCCTAGCCACGCCGTTCAGTCATAAAGTTTGGGCGTACCGAGTGGCAGGCAAGGTCCACGCACCTCCCACGAATGGCACGCTTGAACGCTGACCATGCATGAAACGCCCTTTCGTCTTCGTTTAGACCTTGACGCAGCAGTCCTGGTGTCATCCACGTCGCGTTGTACGCCCACCGTCGCTCCATCAGCACTACGCAGGCGCACCGCGTAGCGCGCAAACGCCCGTCAGACCATCAATGTCAGTAGACGACCCGATTTACAGCATCGTGGGCAAGAGCATGGAAGACAGCCAGGCCCTGACACTCACGGTCGCGATCCAAGGTCTGTGCTACCACGGCCTTCCCCCTGTGGAGCAACGTCTTCCATACCGATCCGTATGTTGGGGCCTGGCATTTCCCGTCCTTCTCCTTCCCTTTCGCCACATTGCCTAGTCGCAGCTTCTTGTTAAGCGGCGGCGGTTTCGGCGAGTCGGCGGTCAGGACTCGTAACGGGGTGGCGTCGTTGACTATGGCGTTGGTGTTGGTAACCACCGGGGGCGCCGGCTTGCTGCTCTTCGGGAATGGGATCGAGGGCTTCCCGTCGAACCTGACCGACAGCTTCTTGCTCGGCGTGGGGCTCTTGGGCGTGTTGTGGTTCAGCGGGCTCCCTAGGGTCGACCTTGGAGGCGACTTGACGGGGATGCGCGATTGAACAGCGTTCTCGTCTTGGACAGGCGTCTTGCGTTTGTTCATGCTCGGTGTGTGGAGTGATACGGTTGGCATGTCTGGTGGCGCAGGCATCGACCTGGGAAGTTCTGTGGACGGCGAGAGGCGGTGGGACATGTTGAGAGTAGATGAAGTGACGTGCTGAAAGTTGATTGTCGATTCGTAAGTATGTGGCTTTGACCGCTTTGACCCGCCCAATACCTCTTATAGGCATGAATCGTCCAACCACCTCAGCCTCTATGATAAAGCGGACAATAGCACCGACGCTATAGCGAGGTTCGTTCTCTTTGTCACTGCGCGCCAACACAAGCTAGGCTCAAGCGTCGGGGCAGGCAGCAAGTCCCAATAACCCGCTATCCTTGTCGGCAACGCGCGGGTTTGGCCCTCCAGATCGCGCTTCTACACCCTTCATTTCCCAACCAACCGCGGGGAATATGGACCCTGGGCGCCACTGTGTTCCATAACGCTCATTCTTCACAGCAGATAGCCAGCCAGCTTTTCGAAGGCTGCCAATATTATTGCAGAATGACGCTGGTTGAGTATGATCAGCGGCGCAGTCCGCCGCCAACGCCCTCATTATACATCCTGGCACCTCCTCACGTGCTGTCTTCTTTCCGTCTAATCTCGCTTTCATTTGCCCACTGCACGGGAAGTTCGGCAGTCACTCGGGCTTCGTTGCTGTGGACCTACAGCGGCGGGAAGTCCGGAACCACGCGGCGCATGGCTTCGACCGAATTCCCTGGCAGAAGGACGCCCTCAGGTCATGCAGCTCACGGGGTTCATCTTAGCATAGGAAGCACGGCGAACTGCTCAGGTGGTCGATTCCGGCCCACTCTTGCGGTGGAAAGACTATCTGGCAGAGATGGCCGATGAGCGAGGTCCGAGGAGGAGCACCCAGGTGTCTCTACGCGAGATACTGTGGTCTGAACGCTGATCGGGCGTACGGTCCTGACGGGCATGGTCCTCAGGCTGAGATTAATATTATCCTGTGGTCTTCACTGCCGAGAAGATCCTCTTCCACGCCGTCACTGGTGTTGCCAGTACAACTCGTATATTATATTTCGGTACAAATGGTACCCTCGGAATGAGTACGCATGGGACACGCGCCGAGGACCGGCTGGAGCACGCGCTTCTCTGCCTCTAGATGGCGAATGATATTGACGGGGCTCCGTATCCCCTTGGTCCACGAAGCCATGGCCGCGCGAAAGCGGTTGGGGCGTCGACTGTGCCCATAGGCTGAGAATGCGCAAAACTGTGCTTCGTTGCACCTGTCAACCCGGCTATCACAGCCAGCTAGGAGGGACGGGTGCGCATGCGGGCCATAGCCTCTTTCAAGCGAATTCATGTCGGGGACCCCTGCATCGTCGGACCCTGGTTCGGCTGATTAGGTTGGCGCGCTGCATGTCATTGCACGAGTACAGCCCGCGTACCGCACGCAGTGAGAAAAAACACTTACCCTGAGGGGTGCTCGACCCGGTCACTCAAAGTGCTTGCGAGCACGGGTCGGCGTACTTCACGGAGATTGATAGCTTTGCCGAGGCGCAACCGGGTTCCGCTTTGGAATGGCGCGATGCTCCTCTGAGAATCAATCGGTGCGCGCTGGGTCTATATGGCTACTACATCAACGCCAGAACTCTTGCCTAAATTCAGGGCCGACGGGCGGCGAGTGTGCGGACTTGTTAACCTGGTCTGGGCATGCGAAGGACGCAGATTGACCTGGCAACAGCTCGGTAAGAGCTCACGTTCCCATGCGATGCATGCGCAATTGCGCAGAGCCCCGGATGGCCGACGGCCCATGGGCGATACTGTATTAGCTCTGCGCTCTGCCATAGCTGGGTTCTACGTACCAAGTATAGAAGGGGTGAGTATAGACACCGTGCTCAGCAGGTGGACGGCGGGTTGCAATGCTCAGGAACACCTAGGACGAACGAGGCAGGTCAATGATTTGTTCGAAGGTCTGCTCGCCCCGTTGCATCCGGCGGCGCGCTCTCTCGGGAGGGGGCGGCCGTTCCCCACCAATGCGCCTCCTTGCATTTTAATGCACTCCATGCGTCGAGTCGCCGTGCGTCGGAGTGCGTGGCGTCGAAAGTAAAAATACCAGGACGGGTGAAGCCGATGAGAAGTTATGCTGGGGGACGAACAAGGCTGGACCGCCTTGGTCGTTGGCAATGATGACACCTGGGCGACGAGCGAGAGGGAATGGCTGGCCGCTGGCGCGACCTTGCGGCGATGCGAGTGATACCGTAGCCATTCTGAGGCCGCTGGCTGCCCACGAGCTGGCTGTGGGCGCTGGGCGGTCCGACAGAGCGGGTGGAAGCAGGAAGCAACCTGCGCGAGGTGGAGGATCTATCAAACTTAGCTTGTAGCTTCGTGACGGATTGAGCCTAGCAGTGAAAAATCAGAGCGGCGTTCTTCCCTTGAGAAATTTGGGACGCGTATACGGTAATGCAGCGCACCATGTTCTGCAGCGGAGGTGATATGGAAGCCCGTCTCCCATCCACTTCTCACATGTTCGCACACTGGGGGAGCCATGAAACACCTGGTAAGTATATCCAAGCACGATCCGTATCCAATGCGATGATTCTACAGGTATAATACATATTCCGACCCGGGCATGAAACAATACGTCGAGCAGCGGCAGCAAGACAGGCAGGACAGCGCGAAAGCAAGTACCGGAAGGTGGAGGACAACGAGATGATAGGAAGAGGGGGGTCGGGGACGGGCCAAGTAGAGGTTTTTTCGGCATGCCATCAACGCTCTGACGAATATTGCCAGTGTGCGACGGCCTGCCCTCCATGACTCGCATGAACTGCTGACGAGTAGTGGCTAGCGTTGGTAGTGGTAGTACTACTGTGGTGCGGGTTCTGTTGACGGTGATGGACAGTCAGACAATCTGAAGTCTGGTGTACGAAGAGAGGCGGAGTGGCAAACTCACCGTGTATTGATCGTCTTCTAGTTTCACAAGTTCGTACTGAGATGCGCTGTGAGAGAAAGGAGGAAGAGCGGTATGACCATACGCGGATGATAAAGTTCGATGATGGGAATGCGATGGAAGTGAGGAGGGTGCGTAGTCCGAGGGCTGTGGGTGGGAAAACAAAAACATGCTGTCACTAGGATCCCGAGCTCTTAATACGCGCAGTTCTGCTGCAGAGCAGACCCCGCAGAGACGGATATAACACTCGCCGAGAACGAGGGACTCGACGTCGCGCTCGACGTCGGAGTCTCCGGCGGCACGGGATACCCCGGCACACCATACGAGTAGTTGCCGCCCAACGGTCGTGACGAGTACGGCGGGTACGCCGAGGTGTGTGAGTTTTGCGAGGAGTACTGGCCGGTAATGGATGGAATGGAGAGGGGCGGTGGTGGAGAGTGGGAGGATGTCTGTGAAGAGCGGCGTGTGAGGGACGACACGCGGTGGGGGCGGAACACCTTACCACATAAACGCCGCCGACGTCCGCCGTTCTGCGCCGTTTCGACTCGCGGTCGAAGTGTCGGTCGTCAGGGAGGGGGGTATAGGTGTCTCGCCGGAAGTCTGTTCGAAGTTGAGTGTTCTTCATCTCAAGCTGTCGTCGCAGCTCCTCCACTTCTCGATGGAGAAGCTCGTTCTCCTGCTCCAGTTCGCGTATCCGCATGAGCGGCGGGGGAATGGCGGCTACCTGATCTGGTGAGAGGGCAAGGACAGACTGGAGCTTGGTGACGGTCTGCTCTAGCTGGAAGATAACGCGTTCGTAAGTAACGAAGGCCAATATGTAGAATGCAAGGCGATCAGACCTGCTCGATGTACGCTTTCCGCTTGGCACGGTGACGAGCCTGAGCTAGTGTGATTATCAGTGTGTTGTCGGATAGGCGGAAGACGGTGCCGACATACCTTTGGCATTTCGCGAACGTTCAGGACGTTCGGAGGAGTGTTGGCTCTGCGGACTATGGTCCACGGAACCATCACGCTGGGATCCAGTTGGCGAAGACGAGGGCGTCATGTAACGTAAGTCGAGGGGAGCGAAGGCGATCGGGGTTGGAAAACGGAGAGGGCATCAGTGGGATGCTTATATGGCACAGGATGCTATGAGTTCTAGCCGCCGGGGAGGGACCGATAGCGTCCACTGCACGCCGGGGAGCTACCCAGCGATGGCTCAGGAAATGCGAGGACCCCAGACTGGAGACAGGCGAGCGGATAGCTGAAGCCTGATGAGCGGCGAAATGTGGGTTTTTTGGCCAGAAAGATCCCATCGTGGAAATTTACGGCCTCCAGCAGCGCGCAGGAGTAGATCGCCGTGCCAGGAGGTTGTTCGCCGGGAGACGGGGAGTCCAGACTTGGTGTTTCAGCACCGCGAAGCTCATCAGTCGCAAACAATTGGTGCCGTCCAATTCATTCTGGACAAAAATCAGCCAGATGCCTTGCGTATCACCATCACGACTTTGGGTTACTGTATTTCAAGGTAAATTATCCTGAAGATACGAGGTCTGGGAAGAGAGCAGGCCGTGGAAAATATATTCAGGGTCGCAAGCTTGTGGGATCCGTCGGCGCTCGGCCTTCTCCAGCGGTCCTGACTCCGCGACGCCCTCCTCCTCCGGGCCCTCGCCGAGTCGGCTGCTCTCCTCCCACCGGAGGCGCTATTCGTTACAGTTTACTGGCTTTCCTCATCGCCTCGTTGGACGGTGTCTTCTGTCTGGGCCACTTGCGGATAGAGCGGGAATTCAAGTCAGGAAGGGGAAAGTGGCAACATGTGTCTTTGCTCGGATCGCCACTCGCCAGTGCCTGGGGCTGGAATCCGCCGAACTGTATCTGGTATCTTTCCATCCTCCGCCGTCTCCATAGCGTCTTGCTGTTCGGAACTAGGGCCTGACTTCCTGCAAAGCTTCATAATAATCCACGTTGTCTGCCTCGCTGCGAATGGTCTACCCACTACTCCTCCTGGAAGCCTTTCGCGAATAAAGGGGTCGTCGTGAGGCGCGTGGAACAAAGATATCGCGACCAACCTTACTTGCATATCAGCAGTAATGACATCCTGCGACTTTTGCCAGTCTTTTGTCAATCTGCGCAGGGTCGTCGACTGTACATCATGCGAGGTGCGCCTCTGTGGATTCTGGATTGCTTGCAGGGAGGGTGCCACCGGCCACGATTCCAACGCGTGGCCCCTTAACCCCTTTGCAGATGCTCTTTCGCCCCGTTCGGTCCTTCTTTTCTTTCTTCGTTTCATCTTGTCGTCTTCTCTGGGACGCCGGCAACTTCGCCTTGCCCGGGTTCACGACATAAGGTAAGTGTACGTTATGTTTGAGCCTGTCAATGCCGGCGCGATCGCGATACAATCTGACAATCTAGACTGGCACGATTCGGATGGACGATCCCCATCCCCGCCTCGCTACGACTACTTCAAGACTACTTACGACCAAAGTCGCCCATCACGCATGAAGCCTGGAGGTACCCGGTTGCTGTCGTCCAGTCTCCAGACGCTTTAAATTTGCCATTGCGGTTTTCACGGACTTACCCAGGCCATGCACAATCAGCACGGACAGAGCGGGATAATTCACAGCCGTTGATTCACTACGCCCGAAGCAATGCACAACCCGAGAGGGGTCGCAACGCCGGTGGAGGGCATCAGGCAGCGCTCTGCGCAGCCGCGAGAAGTGATTGTGATGTGCATGGTCCAGTAGCACGCACTCCAGACTTCAGGCGGCACTTCGCACACACACGCGGAGCCAAAGTGTGAAATTGGGCCCTCGCCGACGCCGATATTCAACAGGTGGAAGCTTCATCAGCGGCCCTCTCGAGTTGTCCGAGCGATTACTATGACATTGACAGTGCCGGCGGTATGACGAGAACGATTGAGCGGCGGGAAGCCGATCCATCGCGAGATCGCTTCGCCTGTGCGCCCTCCACTTTGCAGGCCGCAGCGCCGGTATGTACTTGGGTCATGTGCAGGCCGAGATGATTCCTAATCACTTGCCTCCACTGCTTCTTTAGATTCAATGAAGTCCAGAGGACACTGATCGCGTCCCTCAGGCAATGCCGATCCTATTTGCAATGCGAGTATGTTCTCCAGAGCACCTTTCGGGATCCCGCTGATGGAGACACACATTCACACAGGCCACTTGCGCGAACATCCTACGCGATGAAGGAACCCCCATCTCCGCCAATAGCCATGCAAAGAAGGCACTCGTGTCCTCCCGCAGCGCGGCGCGCGAGGCGACTTCTCGGATCGCACCCTCAGTGCGTCACGTCCCGGGGATATCCTCTCCGAGTCGGCCGACGGTCGTGCATAGGCGAGGACCCGCATGGACCGGCGGGCGATGCGCTGTGCCTCTGGCGCGAGGCATTGTCGCGCCGCGTTGCGCCGCGGGTTCCAACCATTTGCTATATTCGCCGTCTCCCCATATGACGGCCCCTCGTTTGCCGCAGCGCCCGACCCCCGGTCTCAGGTTTCACGGCGGTCGGTGAAGCAGCATTGTGCATATTCCTCGACCATGAGGTGCATTGCAGGACATCCGAAACCCGAAAGGGCTTCTCGGCGAAGCGCCGCGTTTCGAAGTTACGGCGAGTGGCGGGGTGCAGGGAGGAGCGGGACGAGCATTACTGATCGCCATGTTCAATGACCAGAACTTACTCCACCTTCTAACGCCGTGCAGAGTGCATCGAACTACGAGGCTGCAATCTTGGATTACCAGCGTATGTACCTGTAACTGTTCACTTGTCTTCAGTAACCCCTCCGGGCCGAATTCATGTACAGTGCTTACTCCACATTATCCATGCTTCCCTAGCTCGAGTTTCGTCGCTACCCAAGACGAACGTGGCCTAGACCGTCTCCAAGACTGTCTGCCTACGCAACATGGATATGACAGACAGCGAACGCACTTCCTCGCGTCTCCGCCTGCGGTCCCTGGATCGGAGGCACTCTCAGTCGGGTTCAGCTCCGAGTGCGCGCCATCCAGGAGTTCAGCAGATGAATCAGGAAACTTGCGTCCCTTGGAGACCTCGCTGACGATGAACGCACTCCAAGAGGCGGCGAGGAGGCTTTCCGAAGATCTCGGACGTAGCCTCCTCCGACGGCGCTACGACTCATAAACCGCCACGGTAAGCACAACGCAAGATGTCCCGTGGTGGAGCTTGAGATCACCAGATAAAGTACACGAGAGGCCGAACCTCTAACGTTCACGCGGATGGGATACATCATGAGGCCTCGACGTTCTAGGACAAGCCCAGAGCACTACTGATGCCGGCAGGCTCCACAGCAACGAGGAACGTCAACCTGGACTGTGAGTTACCAACCTGGACGCGGTATGCAGGACATGCTATGCTAATCGTGAGTGGCACGGTGTATGTGTCTCTTTATTGATACGAGTCTATGTACTTTGTAAGTATGGTGCAGACGAATACCGATTGCGAAAATGCCTCACACCTTAATCCCTGTGCACTGATACCCATGTATGATGATAGGATACATAATGGCCACACTCCCTCAAACAAGGCAACAAAGTTCAACAACCAACCGGCAAGCGGACACGCCTCGGTTACTCTACGACGTCCCGCGGTCCTGCGTCGACCGACGATTGCAGTCGAGTCGGAGCTCTCGCTGCCACGACCGGTGACGTACCAACAGACTCAGACTCAGTTACGTATATCTACGTATACAGCATGCGATCCGCATCTCGATCGAGGGACGATTGAGGAGTCCACAAGTAAACGAGCAGAATAGCCGTGGATCATCACGATCAGGGCCTCCGAGCCATCCAGGCAATCGGCATTCACGCGCACGACATGGCGGATGCCGTACACGTACATGTATGTACAGTGCCCGGCGATGCTTCAAGTTGCCGCCGCCCCTTGCCCCTCGCCTGGGATATCCTCGGCATGCATTAGCTGAGCCCATGGCCCCGGAGTCCAGGGAGGCGTACATGGTACGTACGTCGTCAAACGACACGAAGATAATATTAGCTCTGGCAAATCCGTGAGTCGGTGCTCAGTTCTCGGTTCCCTACAGACCTACGGAATTGTGCAGAGTTGGTCGACGTCGCGTGCACCTCTGCGTTTTCGTTACCCCCGTTCGCGAGGGGTTGGGGCTTGGTCATGTGGAAGGATGCAGGTTCGAGTCTATTGAACGGACCTCTTGCCTTCCAGTTCCTCTCATTAATTGGCCCGCTATACACCCCCTTCCGAGTTCCTCGACCTAGTATACCGCGCCGCAAGTGCCGTGAATTCAATCTCCTCGTCCATTGTGTACGAAACGGTAGATCTAGAAGCTGCAACGGGGTTTATAAAGGCGTATCAGGTGCCAGGTTTGTAAACCTCGTCGTAGGTCCCTCCGGCACGACCATTGCTTCTCTGATCGCTCGTCTCACAAAACCGCGGAGGTACCGGTGGACTCCAGCGACCGCACTTCGTTCGCGCGAGCATCGCTTATACGGACGCACACAGAGCCGCCCCCCCCCTTCCGCTTCTCGCGAAGCCAGCCTCAGCTCCCGGGCCCTGTGACGGACTACATACAGTACGTCTTCGCCACTGTGAAGCAGCACTGTAGCCGCGGCAACCTTACAGGCAAGAAGGAGAACGTCTGCCTCTTCAGGCTGAACGGCAATGCCAATAGCAGTGAGGTGCCGTGTTCTGAAGGCTTCGATCACGGCCATGAGGTGCGATCTGCACGGCCTGCCATGGCAGTTTCTGCCAACGGTCAATGGACGAAGAGGGGTACGGTGATAGACGGACGTTCTCGCGTTTGAGTTAGCGTTCAATCGAGAGAACGAGAGGTTGCGGTACGGGCCCGGGTGCAGGCATGCTGGGGCGGCTTCGATATGCACTCCATCGGCTGGACGCGTTTGTGATCAGACGTTGGGCGAACACCTGAGGACGAGTTGTTATATTCAAAACAAGCCTGGCAGTCGTGTCGACCGTGGAGAACGCGACACCGTCTTCGGTAACGGTGTGCGACACGCCCGCACAGGTGCATGATCATAGCAGGCACTGCTCCGGCGGGATGGGTGGAGGTGAGGGGCTTCGCCTCCTGCTCGTGCGCCCGGAACCGTCCACCCGGAAATATGATTGAGTATTGCCTGTATTAGTATTGTCCATTTTGCCGCAGGCCAGGCGGACCTGCGGCAAACTAAGTATTGCGCTCTAGAATACACAGTTGCGGTGCATAATCGCAGATCTGGAATCCGTGCGTTTCAGAAGAATGGATGGAGATGGAACGGGGCAGCAGGAACGTGATGCAGCAGCGGGGATTCGAATTCGGGAGTGCTCGGCGAGGGGGGCAAGAGACGGACTCGGATCGCTCGCCGCGAGACTATTCAGGCGGCGAGGGCTCTCGCGCCATGCACCATAGCGGGAAGCCGGCGGAGTCCTTTGCGGTGAAGTTCTTGACAGATCTGTGGGAGAAGCCGGACTTGCGAAACCACCGGACCTGCAGGAGTGGATGGGGGGAGAAGGGTGCGACGACGAGTCAGTACGTAAGTCGACGTCGGAGCAAAGTATGGAAGAGACACACGTGGTACGGGCTCTTGACGTCCGTCACGATACGCTTTCCATTTGAATCGGCCTAGGGAAACACGTAAACGGTCAGAGGGGATGGGACAGGGGAGATACAGGTGCAAAAGAGATGACCGGCCTGTGTGCAGATGGCGCTGAGCATCAGTCGCCCCAAGCCCACCCGCTGAGCGTCCGGATGGACCGCAAGCAGCTTGACATGCCATGCCTCCTTTCGCGCGCGTTCTCCTGACCGGAATGCGGCTCTGTAGAGCTCCTCGTATGTCGGTATGTACTAGGAAGTACCAGGGATCAGCGTTTTGGCATCGCTACGTAGGTGGAGATGCACATACGTGATACGAATACCACTCGCTGAGGTACGGCGACAGACTGCGCATAAAGTCTTCTTGCTGGCTGTGAAGAGTGCCGGCGGAGTTGAGGTGCGTGTCCTACTTCGCGTGAAGGAATGAAAATGGACCGACTAGTAATGCCAATCGGCCCCAGGCGCGGTCGCAGCGACGACGCCTTGTATTCGCCCGTTCACGACGCCGACGTGGACTTGCCCGTGAGCGATGCATCCTTGGATCGTTCGCCTGTGTATGTCAGCTTGTAGTCTGGGGGAGTTCGCGGAGCCCGATGCCATGCCGACATCTGTAGCAATGGGTTTCATGGTCACACCACGAGGATGCTTAGGATGCATAGAACAGGATTACTGACCATCCCGGAACGCAGCGACGACGACCTCCACGATGGCATCGATATCCCCGTCTGCTGGCATAACCACCGCGCCATGTTACGTGGTCAGCAGATGATATACGGCGGCGGTGGCGGAGGTCTGTACCTGAGGGATCGGTGATGCGGCGGACAGAAATCATACCGGGATGACGAATATCGGGATACCGGAATGATGGGTGCGGAATTGAGTTTGGACACAGATGGGTGGGCGACGGGATTCAGACTCGGGAACAGGTGGCTTGGATTGCCTGTGGCACTCGCAAGGTTGAGGATGCCGGATACCGCCTATACTTATACCGCTGCGAGAAAGGTTGCAGCATGACCGGCTCTGGCACTGTCTCAGCCCCACACGGGTCCACATCCCTACCGCGGACGCCGAGGATCACCGCTGGAGTGGGCGGAGTGTCCGCCGAGGCTAGACGACAAGCGGCTACTCCTCCCTGCACTTGCCAGCCAACCTCTCGTTTCTTTCGCGAGCTGGCGAGCCCACAACCCAGTACAAGCATCCGCTGTCAGCGTCGCAGGCTGCCTAGAGAGGAGATATTGGCACTCACGACCCTGGTGTGCCCTGGGCCTCCCGACAATTGCAGCGTGCCAGCGTGTCGCGGAGTTCTGAGAATGGCAAGGAGGGAGGTACGGAAGATCGAGACGATAGGGCGAGTGGGGACGCACCGAATCCGAAGAACCCTGGCTCTGAGCTTCATCTTACGTTACCATGTCTGAATTGCATCTGCCGCGAGTCCTTTGAGCGTTTCATGCGCCCAGCTCATCTCCGACTCCCGAGCCCCGACCCTGTCAGCCGCTTTCCTGCTGTAAGCCGACACAGTCACAGATGCAGCACGTACTGCGGGTTGCACAAAACATATGCCTAGTTAGTGCAAGCTCGAGAGTGAGTGAACCAGATGGCGCACCGGGACTGCAACCGCAGTGCGAGTTCCCAGCAGTATCGCCGGCATGGGCGAGTGGCAACGGCGAGTGGGTGCATTAGGTATTCACCGGTGTGCGCACGCTTCGGATGGACGCGTCATTGAGAGCGCGGACGAGCCATGCGTAGCGGCCCCATGCATACGCATCCGGGGGCCAGATAAACTTTGTGGGGGACGCTTCGACGCGGTTGGGTAAGCCGGGCTTGAATGGTTGCGCGGGAGGACGTCGAGGAGGACGTCGTGCGGGCTGCTTCCTGCCGTTCGTGGTCGTACGGGTCGTGCGAGCCCGAGCTTCAATCGGAGAGGAACGCGGGTGAGAGTGTGCGGACTGGGAGTTTCCTCGGCCCAGGGAGACGGTCGGCCGCGACAAGCTGTGGCCCCGGGTGCGATCCTCCACTGACCGTCTCTCCGAGGACTGCGCGGGCACAGCCAGCTCCCCCTCTCCTCTCCTTCTTCTCCATGGCCTCCGATGATCCCTATCGCCCCCCTCGATCAGTATTCATATTATTCAGGCCCCACCCGGTTTCACCAAGGTCCCCGGCTCAAGATTCAGATGCTCGGAGCAAAACGGTAGTGCCAGCCGCGAGCCAAGCACTTTGCCTCAAGAATCGTGTCGGTATCGTGGGCGATCTTCTTAGTACGCATTTTTGTCACGATTCCCCTGCAGGAGCTTGAACTTGGACCACAGATTTCAAGTTCGCCTGGCAGGCCGCCAGAGCACCTCGTGCCCGAGCCGCACTCGGTGGACCCACAGCCTCCAATTGACTGTCTCCGGCGCGAGGAAAGCTTGCCTGCGCACCAGGGAACCCACCGACGCCAGTGCGGGAATCCGAAGCTCAACCTCCCGCGATCATGCAGCCTAATCCTGGCGAAGCCCGTCAGTCAGGGTGGCATCTACGCGAAATGAACTGCCCGGCCCACGAGCTGGTGCGTACCGATCCTTTATCGAGCAGTATACGTACTACTCAAGCCCCTCGACACAGCCATGCTCATCTCTGCACGTCTTCCACTGGAAGGGCGGAACCCCAGGAACGCGCTTCCCAGCCCGGTGCTGCAGGAGATGGTCAGCTGAACCGTCCCAGATGCGCGTCGTCCACGATGCATGAGCCTGGGAGCCCGCCTGCGCGACACGCGCCAGGCCTCAAGGCCTCTGAGGCACCCTGCACTGCGGCTGAAACTTGGAGACCGGACCTGGCCCTGGCCGGGGACACACGGGCTGGGCTCGCGTCGCCATCCACGGGCCCAGCCTCACTGTAACAATGACAATGACAACGTTGGCGATGGCGCTGGCGCTGGCGATGACGCCAAGTTGACGTCGCGCTGCGAGAACGCGAGAACCCGCGACGGCGCGCGGGCAACGCGTGCGCCGCGCCTTTCACATGCACCATGATCTTATGCATTGTACCCGCTTCCCCGCGTCTTCTCTCTCCTCCTCCTCATCGCCCCCATCTACAGCTACGCCCGCCCAACGAACGCCTGCCCGGACGCCCGCCCCGGGGATTACTATTGTAGCCGCACGGACGCCGCGTGTCCGCCGTCTGTCTGGGCACGCGGGCTCCGTCGGCGGCGCGAGCTTAGCTTCAGGCTGCCCTCCAGCCGGCACTGGGTTCATCCAGATCGCGCGGGGCGCGCGGCTTGTGCGGGCGCCCCAAGGACTGGGGACGCTGTGGTGGCGCTCCGAATTCAACCTCAACTTATCGCGCGGCCGCGGCGGAGGAGACCATCGATTGCTCGCGGACGATCCGTTGAGGGCTCACGAGCTCACGACGAGTCACTGGTTATCGATTTATCGCTCGGTCGGGTTTTCCAACTCAGACGGTGCTTACTACTAGCCCAAGACGGCTCACGGGGTCGAGCGCGAATGCATGACCTTCTGTCGTTCCCCCGATGCTTGTCGGGGGCACCGTCGCGGTACTTTCTTGCACTAGGGCCAAACTAGGGCCGAGGCACGGGTCTCCAGAGCCGAGCTATGGGGACCGTTATCATGTTTCTGTCCTTGGTTGCGTTTAGCATTGCATCCGGATACTTATATCTAGCGCGGCCGAGTGCAAGTGCGCGATCCGAGAGTATCATGATCCTGAGGCAGGTTAGTCTCGTTCGGAGCAGTACTAGTGGCAGCAATTCAATACGATCCAATCGCGGCGGCGGTTCCTATTCAACGTCCTATCTAACAGGCCGTCTACTTATGCTGGACGGAGACGGGACATGGAAGCGTCCAGCGACGTAAGTACTGGGTATTGTACTTGTGCTTGCACTTTACCTCCCCCATGATATCCTAGTACGTCAATCGAAGTCGCCTGCGAAGTCAACGTAAAATGTCGGGACAACGGACTGCAAATATTATGTACTCCTATTCCGATTCCAAGTCCTCCAAACCCAACCCACAGTTCCTCTTCTCCCCCGGGTCCTCTTCCACTGCCTGTGCCCTAACTCCCCCCCACCCCCTACCGCAACGCATCCGTTGACTCCCAAACCAGATTGCCATTGCTATTGCTAGCAACGTATATAAACAATAACTAATAATATCGTTGGCCGACTCGCGAAACGAAAGGACGTATGCGTACGACTTGCGCAAGCTAACTGACCGACAGACGTCAACGACAACGACGCACGTATATGTATAGATAGCGGACCAGTGGGAAAGGATAGATCAGCACAGACGGATAGATCGTACAGTCCAAAACGACTACAACACTGAACACCTACACCTCCCGTACGGCGTCTAGAAGTTCTCTGTGGGCACACGAAAAGAATGTCAGCACCACGTCCACAGCCGCAGACCACGAGCAAAGAGACAAAAGATAAGGACGCACCCTTGCCGAAGAAGAACTTGGTGCCCTTGGGCGACGAGTACTTGTTGGACATGACGTGCAGCTGGCGCGAGAGCGCGGCGGGCCCGCAGAAGAACACGCCGACGTCCGTCTCGGGGTGCTTGTCGACGAGCGAGCCGAACACGCGGTCCCAGTTCGGGCGCCCAAAGTGCGTCGGGGCCCGCAGGCTCGTGATCGCGTCCTTCTCCGCGCCGACGTCCTGCACGATGATGTTGTTCATGTCCTCCTCGCGGATCTTCGCCGTCAGGTAGATGTTGATCTCGATGCGGTTCTGCGTGTCCTGCTCCTCGATCGCGTGCAGCAGCGAGTGGAACCACTCCGCGACCCCGAAGTCGCGGATCACCCACGTGAAGTACACCTTCGAGAGCCGCGTCGGCTTCGACGAGTTGAAGTTGTTCATCCGGTACCAGATCGACTTGAGGATCGACGCGAATGGCGTCACGCCGATGCCCGCGCCGACGAGCAGCACCGTCTCGTAGTTGAGGAAGTCCTCCGACGCGGAGCCGAACGGCCCGTCGACCATGACGCGGGGTAGCACGCGGTTGATGGGCGGGTTCGACGCGGTTCCAACGACCTTGCCTCCAGCATCTCCTCCCTTCTCATTCCTGTCGAAGTCGCAGCCGACAGCTTTGGCGAAGTCACGAGTGAAGTCACCGACAACACGGATGTGGATGGAGATGTAGTCCTCCTCAGGGGCACTGTATTCTGATCAGCGAGAAGTCCCGTTCCTGCGCTAGAATGAGGGCTGCGTACCTGGTGAGGGTGAAAGGGTGCCACTGGAAGTAGGAAATTTCGGGGCAGCACAAGAAGATGTACTGGCCGGCCTGGGTTGTGGTCTTCTCCTTCTTGATCTGAATCTCCACGACCATCGATGGGTGCTGAATGACCTTGGAGACGTAAGTGCGGTGGCGGGAGCGAACCTCACGAAGGATACGCTCGTAGATCCAGATAACGCCGCCAACGAGCCAGTAGCGCTACATGCAAGTCAGACTCTCCGATTCCTCCTTCGATCCCGAGTCAAAGCACGTACCCAGAAGACACCTATCGTGTTGTACGAACAGTAGGGCGCACGGTCGGGCTGGATCATGCAGAACATACCGTGGAGCTGCCAGTTGATGAAGAAGACGATGAAGAGGTGGTGCGAGTACCAGAACCACTCGAAGTGGGCACGGCGGCGCTTCTCAATCGCGAACCACACCATGATACCCAACGCGGCGGTCATAACCCAGCCAGTAGCGCCAGGGCCGGTGATGAAGTTGGCGGCGACGAAAGCGAAGACCTTCTGGCCGGTCGTCTTCGCGTCGGGGTCGATCATCGCGAGCTCGGTGAAGTTGACCATGTGGGCGACGATGTGAACGATGGAGAAGATGACGATGGACCAGGCGACGGCCTTGTGGAACGTGATGTTCTTGTCGAAGGGGATGAACGAGTTCAAGGGCGTGCGGCGCAGGAGGGAGATGAAGTTGCGGCAAACCGGGAGGAGGATGAACGCGACATCGACATGGAGAACGAGTGCGGCCGTACGGGCGATCGCTTTGGTTTGGAGGAGAAGGTTAGAGGACGCTGTGGTCTAGACCGCGCAGGTTGCCAAGGTACTTACGGAAGGTTATACCGAACGTCCCGCGGGAGCCGACCAAGTTGTCCTTGAGCTGGTAGTGCATGAAACCGAAGGCGATGACGAGGGCGTGCAAAAAGAGGAAGACGAAGAAGAATATGCGACGTCCACCCTCGTTGATCATCCAGTGGTTGTATTTCTCCATGGTCGTCTGGGGCACATAGGGCTTAGCGGATTGTGCGCTGGTGGGGCTGGTGCGCTGGAGGCCCTGGAGGCGGCGGCGCTCTGTCTTGTTACGCTGGAGGTGGCCAGGACCGGTGCCATTGATGACGACGTCGGGGTGCTGTTCGAGGGAGGGAATCTTTCCGTCTGAGAAATCCATGCTGGACTGGCGCCTCCTGTTGAATGGCATAATCTAACTGCCTGGGCGAGAGGAGTGTCGGTCTGGTCAGGTCAAGAGCGAAGTCGACGTCCTGCGCAGAATGAGGGCCTGCCTGGAGTGAAGGAGAGAGACGGGAGGAGGAGAAAAGGAAAGGGAGTGGGGGGGAGGTGGTGGTTGGTGTCTGAGATGTGTTTTGTGATTGCTTGTTCCCTGCCAGTGTCCGGGTCGGCGCCAGATGCGACACACGGCTTTATGTTGCTACGCGACCCTCTTCCAGACCCCCGCTGCGGATCCTTCTTTCCTTGCCGCCACCACGCCCCCAACATCTGCGATAACCAACACCGTCTCGATCCGAAACCTCTCCTCCATCCTCTCTTCAGTCCAACCTGGGGGCTCGCACTCAACCGCCGCGCGTGTGCCAGAGAGAGTTTAGGGCAGTGCCGGTTTGGCACACAACGCTCACCGCCCGAGACGGCTCGCTCAGCGATCATCGGTTCTTCATTCCATCAGCCGCACGGGCTTCGCAGCCGGTCTGGCACACAACATGGGGAAGTGCGTGTCGCCCCTCTGTCGCATTCCGACACCGACATGACTTACACCGCGCCGCGCACTCACACCCCATCATCCTCAATCAAACAACTTTGATAAAAACACTCTCTGCCTCTTCAGATTCCCAACATCCAACCCCGGGGCTCGAATCTCTTCTTTGTTCCATCCAATGATAACCGCTTTCATCATCCTTCACGCTGCGATGACCGCGTCTCGGTCCGTCGAATATCACAGCTTTCTGACCGCCGGTCAAACGTTCGATGTTCCGTGACGGCAAGTGCCCGTGTATAAATATCCCCGCATAAGCAAGTATAGCATACAGCAACGCATGATTAGAAACATGAGAAACGGCGACGTGTATAAGGTTACGGCACTCACCACCCACGGCCAGCCCCGCGATGCTCGCGACAACGTTCACACACCCATATTCCGGGAGCTGATCGCTGGGAACGGCGACGTTTATGTCGCTGAACGTGAGGTCCGTGCATGGTGCCGCAGGGCTACATTCGATATCAACGACTGCGGAACATTAAGGATCATCAGTATGGCCCTTTCCGATGTACTGTACAGTGAGGAAATCCGGAATACACTCCATTGCTCCCATTCAGGTGACACCGAGCAGGATCGTCGAGACGACAAGCGGGGATTTCGACGAGCAACTGCCCGACGGACAGTGGATGTCACATTTGGCCGCCGGCAGCAAGCGGCAAGGACAGACAAGGACGCAATTCTTGCCAGGAAGATGACAAGAATGGACTGCATCCGTGAGATGCCATCGAGTCGGGAGGTCTAATTTGTATGATCGCAAGTTCTCACCTGTAGATGTCTGTGCAGTCCCCGTCCAGTTTGTGAAGGTGAGATTGGTGAATTGCAATTTCGAAGGGGCGTCGCCACTGATGGTTTTTACATCAGCCTCTCGAGTATAGCTATTATGTAGCGCAGATAATTGTGCTGCACTGCAGCAATATCCGGACGAAAGAGACGAAGCTGCGGAACTCACGGGTGCCCGAGGTTTGTCTGATAGATCTGAATAGGCGTGGTGACCTGGTCAAGTTTGACGTTCCGTGCGACCACGCCAGATACGCGTCCTGGAGTGAAGGAGACGCATCGTCAACGCCGTGTGTCTACGCTTCCGCGACAATCGCGTTCCCAGCTTACCGCCACCTGCCCCTCCCCCGGTGGGCGGGAACCCTATCCTCGTACCCGTCCAGGACTTGAAGTACACCTGCCAAGCAACCGTCTTTGGTTTCCAGATACGGCGAATTCACGAGCGACGTACACCATGTTCCATGAGGGGCTGGACCAGCGGGTCGGGTCGCACCAACTGGTGTGCAGCGACAAAAGGAAGCCCAGGTCGTCTGAGAAACGATCGCGTCGCCGTTGCGCTCTCCGAGACGCTTGCTTACCGTTATGTCTTCCAGAACGACGTTGTCGACGTAGTCAGGCTGTCATTGTTCACGACCGCCTCTAGGGTGAGCTTCCCACGTTTTACTACAATATGACTAAACGCAGACGTACGAACTCATAGTACTGTCCCAGGGACCCGAACGCGATCCCGGTGCCTCCGGTGCAGGTGATGTTCTTCGCGAGGATGTTCGTCGAGTTCTGCCAGCCACGGGCGTCGGGTGCGAGCACACAGACCGATGGCAGTACGAGTTAGAGTCTTGGAGTTGCGTTCCTCGGACCCGAGGGGCCGGAAGCGGAGCGTGTACGCACCCCCTTGATTGCCAAGCAATCATCTCCAGAGGTGATCTGCGAGGGATTCCGTAACGGTCAATTCAGATGCACATTCATGAAATCGAAAGTGGAAAGCGAATCGCCCGTGCGAGCAAGAAGCCTGAAGAACTGCCAGAGGAAGGGGACTCACATTCCAGTTGAGCAATGTTATGTTGTCCGATCTGTACGTGTCGATCCCTGTGGACGCACTGAACCTTCATTATAGCGGAGCAGTGGCGATGCGACACGCACCGTCTGTGTTCCACACGATGCTGCGAAGTGTGAGCGACCAACTGCACGCTCTCGAGTTGCTTAACGAAGGAACCGCGCCGACTTACTTCTGCCCAAACCACCTCTCGTCCGCGTTGCTCGCGACGCACGTCATCCCGTCATACAGCACGTCCTTTGAGTCCGCGACCGCGTTGCACCAGAACGGCGGACCGTCGACCGCGAAGCCCCGGACCGTCGCGCGGGCCGCGTGCGAGAGCGTGAGCGCGACGGGGCGGCCGTCGCCGTCGAGGCGCGTCGCGTTGCCGTACCACGACCACCAGCGCTGGCCGTTGCCGACGATGCCGCCCGTGCCGTGTGCGTCGAGCGTGAAGTCGTGCCCCGAGATCACGAACCATGAGGCTTGGGACTGGATGAAGATGACGCGGAAGGTCGAGGCGGGGTCCATCCAGTACTCGAGGTCGAAGACGAACTGCGCCGCGGGGGTGTATGTCAGGGGAAGAAGGAGCGGTATGGACGGTGGACGCACGTACGTTCAGAGAGCCGTGAAGGTCGACGCGGGAGTTGGCAAGATCCCAATGCATCTTTCTAGGATCATGATGGGGTGTTGGACCGCTTGATCAAGTAAGACTCAAGTTTCATCGCACCTGGTAATGTTGTACTCCCCGGGTTCGAAGATAGTCGTGCCGCTGTGCCCGCATTCAGCAATGGCTGCTTCAATCTGGACGCATATAATGAATCATCAGCAGCACACAGTCAATCACCCGGCGCATACAGCGAGGATATCAAAAGAATATAGTCGGGCTATGTAGTACGTATGAGAAGCGAGGAGGACGCACCTGCGACACATCGCTTTTTCCGGACCCGAGAGGCTCCAAAGTGCATGTTTTGGCAAATACTCCGGAAACACCAAGCGCTGCAAGAAGGAAAGTGCCAACTATATGCATGTTCGGAAGCTTCCTGGCGCATTCGCTCACCTACGTCGCCGACTTTATACAGTATTCGCGATGCGAGTTATGTCATGGCTGCCATAAAGCCGGCTCGCCGTTCGGGGGTAGCGTCGTCACGAGGAGGATGGAAGCTAAGTACCAGTTCTAGGAAGAACCGTCACGAGGTTTGCGGCCCGGCTCGTCAAAGGTGATAAGTTCGACGCAACTAGATTCCTGGAGAGCTGTTGTAACGTATATCGTAAGTACGAGGCATTGGCCACGACGTTGAATGGACTAAGTGCCTGTGGCCCGACGAGGGTAGATAAAGTGGCTACGGTCGGGACATGCAACCGGAATATGCTGTCGGTGTACAATTGTGCCAGGACGTCCATCGATAAACATGGCCGGCGTTCTGAAAGACAGATCTGAGATCAGTCTTTGATGCCACAGTCGACCAGAAGTAGGTGTCGTTAGTATGTATGTTTACTCAACTCCTTCGAAGCGACCGAGGGTGCGCGCGTCCTGGAGCGTTTTCGCACCAGACCGGCTAGTAGTAGCTACTCGTGCTGTCGACACGCACGCGCTTTGGTTCGGGGGCTTGAGATTGGGCACTGGTGCCGCGCTGACTATCGAGGGGCTAGCTGGAACCTGAAGGTCTTCCTCATGCCGGAGTCAGCGCACCGAGATGCCACCTCAGGCCTCAGAGCCGCTGACAGTACCCTTCGATCGAGTACTTCTCCTCTCGGAGTCCTCGCTTGCGCTTTGAGGGGGACATTCTCGTGCCAGCCTTATCAGCGAGCTTCACTAGGCTTCACTGCGCCTCAGCGTACGAAACTCAAGGTCCCACTCGGCCAGTATGTATGCGCCGCCATCACGGCCACAGTAAGCCCAATTGGCCAAGATATTTACGTTACCTTGTGTGCAAGGTTACTGCCGTCTTTAATGAAGCCAGTTTTTCAGTCACCCGAGTCCTCCCGGTCCTCCCGGCACCGTCCCGCTCCGAGACCCAGACTGCCCTCCTATATACTACTTGGCTCAGGAGTCGTGCGTCCACTCCGTATTTTCGCGCTCGACACCCGTCCTGGTGCTCATATACAGCTCATGGCCATTATCTTGCGCGAAGCTACTCCGGCTCCAGAGCTGTATGACAATGGTCGACTCATGATTGACTCGGGAACATTGTAGTATGTCATTTATCTAGGTCATCATCTGCGTCGTTGCTAAACTCGCCACCCTAGCGCTTTGCATCAGTTTCTCAAGGTTTTCCGTCCTCCTACTCCAGCCAACTAGATGCAGCACACCCCCGCCGACGTGTATTGGGCAATGCTGGAACATGGGCTCCTCCTCAGTCAAGATGGCGATCCCGCATCACTGGTCAGCCTTATTTCTAACTCCCTTCTCGCTCGCTGCACCGATTGATTCACATTTCGCACTCCCCTAGACTTCCATTGTTACCTCTACACATCTGACAACGTTTCGACGGCCTACGCCTGACTCAGCGAAATTTATCAACGGCATCAAGGGCCGAGGTTTGATCGTCTTCTTCAACTAAGCATCTATCTTTCAACTCGCCGAAGTTGGCCTCCCTATGCAGCTGGTCCTACTCAGGCTTCAAGTAACTCAGCATCTTCCGTTTTCAGCTTCCAAGTCTCGAATTCCTGGCCTGTCCATCTACGCCTCGGCGACCTTGTATGTCATTGTGAAACATGTTGCTCGCGCCGGGGTCTCGAATCCATTTCAACACATTGCCCGAGTTGCACCAATTGGTCACTGTCCCCACCGACCTCGATGTCATCCGCTACGAGCTCCGAGAACAACCCCCAGCGTCTCGCGATCGAGCTCAAATCCCGCGACCGAGTTGGTGTGAGTCCCTGTCGTCACTCAGGCCTCAGGCCTCATCCTCGAGAAGCACCCCGAGCCGCGTGCAGTCTCGATCGCGATGGGACGATGACAGCCCCGAGAGCGAGCGCGATTGGAAGCGGGGGACCAGTTCCGTGCCGCCCTCCCCGTTGCATGCACAACAATGGACGTCCTCATCTCGATCGGTTTGCCCGCGGCGTGCTTCTACTCCCTGGGCGCGATGTGTTTCAGAGCACAATGCTAATCATGTTCGTCTCGCTCGGCCGGTATCTCGAGAATCGGACGAAGGGGCAGATCAAGAGCGCTGCGCTCACAGATCTCATGGCTGTTGTTCCGCCCATGGCTACCATCTACGTATACAGTATACCGACCCGGCCCGCGTGCACGCAGGAGAATAAGATACCGACGGACTTTCTCCAGGTCGGCGACATGGGCACTGTTTTGCGTGGCACGTCCACTGTGGCGGCGTCGATGACAGCGACGTCACCGGCGAGCCTATTCAATACGCGGAGCTCAGATCTCCACAGACTCCAGTTGCGAAAGTAGCAGAGCAGAGCATGCCCACCGCCAACAACGAGTCTAACATGACCGCAATGCCAGTCACTGTTTAACACGCAGTAGACCTAATGGTTGTATGTACACGGAGTAGTCCACATATTTCAGCAATCAATGTGCGACGACGTCTATGAGATTTACCTGTGACTGTGTACATGTGTTCCGGAACAAACAACACGCGTACCGCACGCAAGGTCGCTGCCGCAGCATGCGGCGCTTCTCTAGTACTTCGAGCGCGCGATATCGTAGGCGTCGGGCAACTCCCGCCGTACATATCAGTAAGGACGTCAGCGCCCGGCGACAAATCTTAAGCTCTCACACCGTCCACGACGTCGACTAGCTGACGTTCCCAACGCCGCATCCCTCGTCCACCGCGTCCAAAATGGCCGTGTGCAGGGGGACCGACTTGACCACCCTATCCGACGCGTGCGTGCGCGGTTTCTGGGCCGCCGTTCTCCCCACTGCCTTCGTCGCCCTCGTCCTCGTCGCCTCCGTCCCGCCCGTGCGCACTGTGCTCCGTCTCGCGAAGAAGCTGTTCGCCAACTTTCTCCCGCTGCACGAGGCAGAGGTTCTTATCGCCGGACAGGAGGAGGAGGATGTGGAGGAGGAGATAGCGCCAGGTGTCCCGCTATGGCGTACGCTTGTTTTGTCTACTGTCTCGCTCATTGAAACCCTCCTCTGGCTTAGCATCGGCTGCTACTCCCTCGTCGTCAACCCAAACGAGACATGGAACGGCCTACGGGATTTCCTGGTCGCAGTAACTTGGCTGTATGCTGCAATGCGTCCCATCGTCCGACCGGCTGCTACAGCTCCGTTCGACCTTCTCTCTCTGTTCTCTCTGCATCTCATCCTGAACAGCGTGGTCTTCTTTGGGCACCTCTATGACCGCCATGTGTACGACATCCCTTTGCCAACTACCCTTCGGACCGTCGTCTACATCATCAACTTGGTTGCAGTCGCGGGTCTTTTACTGCTGGTCTTCAGTATGCCGCTTGCTATCCCCAGCAAGCGAGTCAAGAAAGAGGATATTGTGCGTACTCTTATCTCTGTCCGTTTCTGCATATTTTGGTTCCCTGCCGCGTGTCATGCTGCGCTTGTTTGCTACGCACTCCTTCGGTATGCTTGAATGCTTCTTACTGACTTGATTTTGGCCATCTGTAGGGAAAGAAGGTCTCCCCCGAAGACTACACGACTGTCTGGGGCTGGGCGTCCTTCCGCTGGATCATGCCCCTCCTCGAGAACGGCACCTACAACACCCTCAACGAAGAGGACGTCTGGGCCCTCTCCCCGAGCATGCAAGCCAAGCCGCTGCACATCAAGTTCTCGCGCACCGTGGGCCGCCTCTTCTCGCGCCTCTGGCGCGCGAACGCGCTCGACCTCGTGCTCGACTTTGTGCTCACGTACCTGAGCGTCGTATTCAACTACGCGAGCCCGTTCTTTCTCAAGCGCATCCTCGACGCGCTCGACGTGACTAACGGCCCGCCGGACCCCGAGAAGCGCGCGCTTGCGTTCCTGTACGCGTTCCTTGCGTTCGTAAGCGCGATGTGCAAGGCGCAGGCGGATGTGCAACACTTGTGGTACGGTCGCCGGGCGTGCACGCGCATCCGCACAGAGCTGATGTCGTCCATCTACGACAAGGCGCTGAAGCGCAAAGACTTCTCGGGGATCGTGGACAAGGATGCGGCCGCGCAGAAAACGGGGGCGGGGAAGGCTGGCGGGAAGGGCAAGGAGGACGCCAAGGGCGACGACCCGAAGGCGGGTGCGGATGTCGGCAAGATTGTTAACCTTATGGCAGGCGACGCGAACCGTATCGCTATGACCTGTTCGGCGATGTACTTCGTCTACGGAGGTGAGCAATACTTCGTAGACTCCAGGCGATGTGTGGCTAACTTCCTCTCCTTAGCACCGTTTGAGATCTTCATCGCCACCGTGTTCCTTTACCAGTGAGCATCCACCATCCTGTCGTTTTTAGTCAACGCTCATCTGTTTGTATAGGTTGCTAGGCTGGTCCGCGTTCGCAGGCTTCTTTGTCCTTGTGCTTACATGGCCACTCAACAACTTCATGGCGAGGCGCGCTGTCCGGATCCAGAAGGGCGTCTCGACCGCTCGCGACAAGCGTATGGGTGTCCTGAACGAGCTCATTAGTGCGGTCAAGTTCATCAAGTTCTTCGCCTGGGAAGACCGCTGGATTCAGCGTGTGCTAGACGCCCGTGAGGGAGAGATGCAGTGGATGATCAAGGGTATGCATCGCTCTCGTGGAGCCCCCCCAGATAGCAGGAAGCGTTGCTGATTGTTGGCTGACAGCCCGTATCAACGCGGTCTGCTTCTCGCTGCTGTGGACAACTGCACCTATTTTGGTGTCGGTCACGTCGTTCTTTGTGTACGTCGCACAGGGTAACGAGCTGACGATCGGTACCGCGTTCACTGTGAGCGAAAGTACGCTCCTGTTCTATGTATAGTTGGCTGACTGGTACTGCAGGCCATCGCGTTGTATCAGATGGTTCGCGCGCCTCTCAACGTCATCCCAGCGTGGATTGTCCAAATCCTCCAGGTAGGCATCCCAACGTGCCGGTTTATTACTCAAACAAACTAAAATTGACATTTGTCTTCCAGTCGAAAGTTGCCCTCGACCGTATCGCGACCTACCTCGACGAGGACGAAGTCGACGACCAAGTGTCGACCATCAAGAAGGGACGCGTACCGCCTTCCGAAGAGACCGAGACCGGCCTTGGGATCATCAACGGCTCCTTCAAATGGAACGAGGTCGAAGAGAAGAAGGACGAGAAGGACAAGAAGGGCAAGGGCAAAGACAGCAACGGAAACTCGAACTCGAACGGCTCTGACGCCGACGAGGCCACGACCGCCGTGGATAATGCCTCCGTCGTGTCCGCCCCTAACGACCACCGGTTCGAGCTGCGGGACATCAACGTCCTGTTCCCGGAGGGCGAGCTCACACTCGTCACGGGTCCGACGGCGAGCGGGAAGACGGCGCTCCTGTTGGCGCTGCTCGGAGAGCTGACAACGCTCGAGGGCCGGATCCTGATGTCGAAGAACGCCTCGAGGGTCGACGCGCACGGGCTGTCGCACACGATCTCGTACGCCGCACAGTCGCCGTGGTTGCGCCACCAGAGCATCAAGGACAACATCTTGTTCGGATACCCATACGACGAAGGGAGGTACAAGGCTGTTGTCGAGTGCTGTGCGTTGAAGCCGGACTTGGATATGCTAGAGGATGGCGATGCGACTGAGATTGGTGCTCGGTAAGCTGCCATTCCCAAGTGGTATTTTGAGTTTCCTGACAGGCTGATGATCGTGGCTTGCAGTGGTGTCAGTTTGTCTGGTGGTCAGAAGGCTCGGTACGTCGGAACCTGTCTTCCTTGGTCAACGACACATGCTGACCGCTGGGATGTAGTGTCGCTCTCGCCCGCGCCGTATACTCCCCAACGAAGTATGTTCTCCTGGACGACCCGCTCAGCGCCGTGGATAGCCACACCGCTCGGTTCTTGTTCGAAAGGCTACTCCAGGGACCCCTCCTGGCCAACCGCACAGTCGTAAGTGCCCTTTGCTGCTGTTATTACAGGCTCCGCACTGAGCGTTGGTTATTCAGATCCTGGTTACCCACCATGTTGAGCTGGTCATCCCTGGAGCGCATTACCTCGTTCGCATGCTTGACGGCCGCATCGATACACAGGGCACGATCAAGGACCTTCGCGCGAGCGGCGTCCTGGACGACATCGCACCGACTGAAGAGATCGAGGCGCACAAGGAGGAGCAGGCCCTCGAGGCGGAAGAGAACCCCAACGCTGAGATTGATGCTGAGGCACCAGGCGATGGCGAAGCAGCCGACAAGAGCCAGAAGAAGCCGAGAAAGCTAATCGAGGAGGAGCACCGGGAGACGGGTAGCGTGAAGTGGAATATTTATAATACCTATTTGCAAGCTTCGTACGTCTCTCCTGAGTGCTTGAGGTGGCAGATCTGTCTGGCTGACTGAAATCACAGGTCTTACTGGACATGGGGAATTCTCTTCATTCTTATCATCCTAACCCAAATATCTGGCGTTGGTGAGAAACTCTGGATAAAGGTGAGTATCCTGGCCGTTGCATCCAAACTGGTCCTAACCACCTTGCCCGTAGACCTGGGGTCAAGCGTACGGCCAAAACGGCACCTTCACCCCTCAGCAGTTCTCGTACTCATACAGGGACTACGCCGAGCACCAACACGTTCTCGACGATGGCCTGTCGCACTTCCACCACACTACCATGGTGCATACCCCGACTATTCCGTACACCGCGCTGGAGATCACTTTCCCGCGGGCGCAGGAGCACCCGTACTTCTACATCGGCATCTATACCGCGATCGCCTTGTCCACTGGTATCATCAACATCCTCGGTGTCATCACCCAGTACACCGGTGCACTCAGAGCGTCGAGGATTCTGTTCGAGAAGCTCTTGCGGACCGTCGTGCGTGCGACGATGAGATGGCATGATGTAACCCCTCAAGGCCGCATGCTCAACCGTTTCAGCAAGGACGTCGAGACTGTTGACACTTCCCTCGCGTCGACTCTGCAGCAAGTCAACCAGTCCCTGGCGCTGTTCGCAGTGTCCATGCTGACCGTCATGTGAGTGACTCACAATTGTAACGCACGTCCATCACTAATATCGCTCGCTAGCTATTTCTTCCCGCTCTTTATCTTCCCCGCAATCATTCTCGGATTCTTCTACCGTCGCGCCGCGGTCGCCTACCTCAACACGGGCCGCGACATCCGTCGTATGGAGTCCAACACGCGGAGCCCTATCTTCGCCAACTTCAGCGAGCTGCTTGAGGGCATCGTCACTGTCCGCGCGTTCGGTGCGGAGGAACGCTTCCTCAACGACCTCTACACCAAGGTCGACCTGACAACGCAGATGTGGTACACGTTCTGGATGACGAACCGCTGGCTGCTCCTCACGTTCGACGCGCTCGGCGCGGCCGCTATCCTTGCCACGACGCTCTTCGCGCTCTCCGGGTATGTCGAGGCTGGGCTTGCGGGCGTCTGCATCACCTCGGCCATGTCGTTCACGAATAGTGTCTATTGGGCGTGCCGCTTCTGGACGGCGCTCGAGCTCGATCTCAAGTGAGCAGCCTGTCTCGTCTCGTCTCTAAACTCCTAACTGATCTCTGCCATGCAAACAGCTCCGTTGAGCGTGTCGTCGAGTACCTTGACCTCCCGCAGGAGCCCGCTGCGATCATCGAATTCAACCGTCCACCTGCGTACTGGCCGTCTTCGACCAGCGAGAACCGCGATTCGATGCTTGTCGTGGAAGACCTCAGCGTCAAGTATGCGCCCGACCTCCCCGCCGTGCTCCGGAACGTCTCGTTCTCTCTCAAGGCCAAGGAGCGGGTCGGTCTCCTTGGGAGGACTGGAAGTGGCAAGTCCACGCTGGCCATGAGTGTCTTACGATTCGTACGTCGTTCCCTCTTTGATCGTCATTCTGTGAGAAGTGTGTAATTGACTCGTGGGTGCGGTAGGTCGATCCTGCGAGCGGGAGAATACTCATCGACGGCATTGACATTGGCAAAATTGGGTTGCATGATTTGCGGGCGCGTCTTGTGAGTCGTACGGTGTAGCAGCAATAACGAACTGCTGCTGACACGTTGTCTAGACCTTCATCCCTCAGGACGCGACGCTATTCTCGGGCACCCTCCGCGATAACTTGGATCCTTTCGGTACGTCCCGTGGCACCATGTTAAACTAACTGCGCTTACGAGGGCATGACAGGCGAGCACACCGACGCGGAGTGCATCGACGTTCTTCAACGCGTACAAATGATTACAGACAGTCAAGCGGTTTCCCAACGCACCTCCGCCGCAGCCTCCCGCGCCGCGTCGATCCACGAAGGCGAGGTTGGCCGAGAGGCGACGATCGCGTCCGTGTCAACGTCACCGACGGAGGCAGACAGCAAGACCGTCGTCACTCTCGACACGCAGGTCTCGCCGGGCGGGACGAACTTCTCGCAGGGCCAGCGGCAGCTGATCGCGATGGCGCGCGCGCTGCTCCGGCGGAGCGCAATCATCGTGCTGGACGAGGCTACGAGCAGCATCGACTTCGCGACGGACGCGAAGATCCAGGCGACGATCCGCGAGGAGTTCGGGAGCTCGCTGCTGCTCACGGTGGCGCACCGCCTCAGGACGGTCATCGACTACGACAGGCTGATCGTGCTCGACAAGGGCGAGCTCGCGGAGTTCGACACGCCGCTGAACTTGATACAGAAGGAGGGCGGTATCTTCAGGAGCATGTGTCTGAAGAGCGGGACGTTCGCGGAGTTGGAGGCGGCTGCGAAGGCTAAGGCAGAGGGCGACCTAGTCCAGCAGTAGTAGGACTAACCATTCTTTGTGTTGAGTGGGCGCGTAGACAACGGGGAGATGTGTTGGATACCTCCTAAGTTTTGAGAGATTGTTATGTACACGGCACTGATGTATCATAGGCTACTGAAATTCTATTCTCTCTCATTCTCCTGACATGGAATCATCTGCATAATGGGACGTACGTGTACAGAGGAAAACGAAGACATCTTGTCCCACCATTCAACGTTCAACGTCTAACAGCGCAGACCACCTGCAAAATGATAGGTACGCCGCACGCACTTACCTGGTGATGCTCATACTGGCTGCAAACCACAACAGACGACACGAGCTCGGAATTTCAACCGACAGGGACAGGTCTCCCCACTAAACTTACCGATGTGAGTTCGACTTACGGATACACCACCCTACAACAATATCCTCCTTAACCCTACGACCAGTCCTACACCTCCAAGTCCATCTCATCGTCGCTGATGACAATCGTCCTCCGCCGTGAGCTCGTAGTCTTAGCCTTCAATGTTTTCAAGCTCGTCACCACGACGGCCTCCATGCGTCTCGTAACGCTCGCAGTCGTCGACGCCGCGGTGCCCGTACCCGTGCTCGTGCCACGCGTTCCCCTCCCCCCGGCCGCCCCTCCGAGTCCCTCGCTCCCGTCCACATCCTCGATCACGATCTGCTGCGACACCCCCTCCGCCCCGTCCTCGGCTCCGTTCGCGTCCCCCGCCCTCGGCCGCTTCTCCTTCCTCCTCGGGGAAATGTCCACACCCGCGAACGTCTCGTGCGGGTTCAGCCGCGGCCACGGCGCCGGGCGCGGCTGGCTGATGCTCTGGCGCTGCTGGTACAGGATCGCATAGCTCGGGGGCGGGATGTTGCTCAGATCCACAGGCGGGAGCTTCCTCGTGTCCACCACGTCTTTGCCGGCGGTCTCTGGGCGGGCGCGTTTGCGCGACGGGGCCCCCGCGCCAGCACTAGTGCTGGTGGTTGGGGCCTTTCTTTTCGTTGGGGGACCGACGCGGGACGGGCGAGGGGGTGGGGACTGCTCGAGCTCAGAGGGGCTGGGCCGTGCGCGGGCCTTGCCTTTTGCGCGTGTGCGCGAGAGGCGCCCGGCGCGGGGTCGTGTGTCGCCAGTGCCAGTGGACTGCGGGGAGCTAGGGACATGGACCGGGATCTCTACGACGGGGCGTACGGGGGCCGGGACTGAGGCGGACGAGGTGGAGAGCGCGGGGCCCGAATACTCGAGCTCGGGACTCTCCTCGCGCTCCTGGTCCCACACATAACTCGGCTCGTCGCGCTGTGCTCGCAGCCGTCGCCGGACTGGGGACACTGCGTACATTGGGATGAGTGACGGTCAGATGCGTGAAGGATTGTGGAGACAAGTACTCACGCCCTTCGAGCTCGATGGACTGCAGGAGCTTGACGAGGTCGTTCTTCCGGGCTGTCCTGCTAGTGAACTGGGCGAGTCCGAGGTCATGGATGACCGCCTTGATGGTGTCAGGTTGAAGGACGGTCCATGGCACCAGTGACATGTATGTGGTCGGAGGAGTAGGATGTGGGGATGAGGCCGCGGGCGAGCAGAAAAGCGGCTGTGAGGGTCCTGAGGGATGTCGATGCTCGAGGGAAAGGCATGTTAAGCCGCGTATCAGTACACTGCCCGCGCTGGCGGCCCTGCACATCCACAGGGGCGCGTACATTGATCCCCGCCAATGTCCCCGGCCTCCTTAAATTTCCTCGGGTCCTCGCACTCGCGCGCATGTGAGTAGCTCTGTGTGCACTTCAATTACACCGGTACCATGCATGCTGTAACGATGACTCCGGTGCAAATGCTAAAAGCAGCAAACGAATACAGCATAGAAAAACATATGTAGCTAGTACTTAATCTCTTGGGTATCAAGCAGTCCATCACCACAATGCGGGTATATAAACAATAAAGAAGGTCTAAGCTATGTGCTCCGTAGTAATGGGTCTAACATCTGCAGTGTACGATAGGCGGATGCATGCATGTCTAAAGGAAATCAACGAAAAGAAATGTCATGTCCGAGGGGTGAGCAGAAGTTCTACTCTGAGTCTTCGATGGTCCTTATCGTGAGGTGTTACCGATCCTTGTCCGCGCTGACGAGCTCGGACGCGAGGCGGTTCAGCATCTCGTCCGAACGCGGGTTGCGCGGAAAGGTTTTGCCGTCCCCAGTGCTACCCGTTCCAAATTCACAGGCCGAACAGAAACGACTTGTCAGCAAGATGCGATATGCGATGAACGAGGAACACGCACCAGCTTCCGCCGACGAGCAGTCGGTATACCCAACCCCATGGCCGACTCCACCCGAACACCTGCGCCCAGTTCTTTTTGAATCCGACGTCGTACAGGCGGATATGTCTGTGGGCTGCGCGAACGAGGACGCGCTGTTCGAAGGAGAGCTCGTGCTCCAGCGGAGGGTTGGAGAGCTTGCGTGAGTCGGCGTTATCGGGGAGTGAGGGGAGGTGGCGGAGGAGCATGAAAGGGGAAAGCGATTCAACGGTCGTTTGGTTCGTCCTGAAAACGAAACGAACGCGTATGAGGGAGGGGCGGAATGAGACCAGCGGGGTGGGTGAGTACGCACGAGATAAGATATATGTGGTAGATGCAGAAGGAGCCTATGACCATGCTGATTACAATGCCGTAGAAGGCGAGGAACATGGCGTGTACTGGAGTCGTCTCGTCCTGTTGCAATAGAGCATAAGACTGCGTTTCTGAGAAACGAGAGCGAGGAACGTACAATATTTAGAGGGTGCATGAACGACCACCATACAACAGATGCGCACAGAGCAGCGACGTATACCGACAGAGTAGTCACGGAGACGAGGAGGTGAACGAATGACGCGTGAGTCCTGTGTCCCTGTAGTCCCAGCGCTGTCAATGACAGACTACCTTCCCCGAGGACATGAATGATAGACTTACAATACACTTGTGGCCCAGCCACATGCAATGGTGATCTGTCGTGAGCGCACACACATCCCCGTCAAGACAGCCAAGCCACAGACAATCAAGCATACCAGACACGCACCCATTTTAAGCACACAACGCCCGCACGACCCACAGTGGTGTGCCCGTTCGGGCTTTGGCGCGTTGCACGTCTTGCACCACTTTCCAGGACCATGCGCCTCCTCGCCCTCTGGGAAAGAGAGCAAAGCCTGCATGAAGCTCTCTTGCTCACCCTCGTCCGCATCCTCCCCTTGGGATTTATCGTTGACCGGTCCGGGGTCGCGCGCGAGCACGACGATGAGGGACGAGAAGGCCAGGAAGGTGAGCGTGTAGATGGCGAGCATATGCAGAGCTGGCCGCCAAATCATGCCGTGGACAAGATAGTGGTACTTCACGAAGACGATGAGTAGGGAGGGGTGGGGACCAAGGATCATCACGATGGCCACTAGCGGAGAGGAATGTGAGGCTCGGGCTTGCAGATGAGGTTGTTAGACGGAGATGCTCACGAAGGAGTGGGAGGTAGTGGTACCATCGCTTTCGTGATTGGGAGTCTCCGCCGCCAAAGTCATCGTCATCAGCGACGCCGAGGCGGGGTGGGGCGGGGAGATGCAAGGAGAGGAGGGGTGTGCCGTTATTCCGGGACATTCCAAGAAGATATTACGCAAAGTATTACACGCGACGCAAGTCGACAGCGAGAAGCGGGCGAGATCAATGCGAAGAACAGAGGGGTCAGAGTGAAAGAGAGCCTGAGGCGAAGACCATGGCGAGGTCGCCGTCAACAGCGAGGACAACCGTCCAGTACATAAGCTTCAGCCCGGCGATCGGATGCTGTGCCTCGTGCCTCCGGAAGCGCCCAGGTACAGACGCCCTGCAGTCCTGGGCGTCTCCCACTTGTCGACTCCTGTCCTCTACACTCAGTGCCCTCCTAGGCTTGCCAGTCCCACCCATTTTCCTCACCAACAGCGCTGACAACTACATGACGATGGACGTAGACATCATGGATGAAGAGATGTCCCAGGTTTACTCTTCCAGGGCAGCAGGAAAGCGTCCGCGGGTCCCCGTAGATGACGCACACCCGTTCGAGCTCGAGACATACATAAGCAGCTATTCAGGTTCGTCAACCCCAGCTCTAGTCTCTGTGGCGTGTGTTCATCGCACATGCGTCCTATGCCATGTACAGGAAGAACATATGTCGACCGACTCATGCACATCATGACCGTATGCCCGCCCCTCGCGCCACAGGCCTTCCAACTCGCCATCCGCGAAGCACAAAAAGGTCGCGACACCGCCCTGTATCGCAACATCTTCCAATCATACGATAGGGTACACGCAGATGCCGCGGATGAGATCCCCGAGGGCCCCTCGATCGCAACGATTGACCAAAAGTGGGTAGAGGAGATGAATGTGAAGAACCAGGGGGAGAGGACGAAGCTTGAGGTCGAGCTCAAGACGTATTCGAGCAACATGATCAAGGAGAGCATCCGGGTACGTCTCCTCACTCACGATATACAAGTGCCCGTTTCCGGTACCAGGAAATTCATCGGAGAATCTCCAACGGTCTATCATTTCGTGGATAGGCCCCTTTGTTGGAGCTTTCCTTGTTTCGGTCTTCAAGGAAAGGCCGATGGGGAGCCTTGGGATCAAAATGATTCAAGTATGCGTTGAACACGATACCCTTGAAGGGTTGTGGAGATGTTTCGTGTTCGAATCACTTTCGATGTAGACCTCTATGGCTGCCTTTCGGAAGCTAAGGAACAAGGGAAGTTTCAACAAAGTATTCACTTTCCCAATATCCGAAATATCCGAGAAGTGTAGTCTTGTCATCACACAAGACCCCGCAAAGACGTCCTCTTACGTCTGGTAAACTCATAAAGACAGCTCAAGACTTAGGCCCTCTTACCCCCTCTCACGAGGTCCAACATCGCTACTGAACCAGGCGCACGAGCGGGGTAACTGGTGCGATCTGAGCTTCCGTGGATTTAGGGGCTGCGGTGCGCGGTGGCCGTATACTGGCCCTAGGGACGGGATGTTGTGTTGCGCCCATGCATGCCCTTCATGCACTTGGTCCAAGGCGATACGTAGCGAGCGCAATCTTTGCGCGCTATGTGGTACTCGGCGGGTCGGGAACAGCCCAAGAGGGAGCAGAAGCGTCGCAAAGATCGAGAAGATTCTTTCAAATAGTGTCCCACTATACGGGGTGTGGGGTCCAATTCCGCTGGTGACGAGACCACCACGAGAAGTACACTTAGAAAGGATGCACCTCTAGGCGATTTTTGATGCATTTCTCGTGACCAGAACGATTTCAACGTCGTGTCTCATATCGCTGGTACAAAAGTAACTGAATACGCGATAGATGGCGCACCGCGATCTGGGCACGTTCCACCGGTCAGTGGGCGAGCAGGCCGCGTCACTCAAGCACTACACGAAGTCCCGCGAGTTCTGCACGACCTCCCAGCACGTGCTCGACATGTGTCTCTCCGTCCTCGAACTCCTCATGGAGCAGCGGAGCTACTCGCACATCGGCACGTACGTCTTCAAGGCCGAGGCGGCGCTCGACTCCGCCACCTCCGTCCGCCAGGCTGCCCAGCCTGAGGCTCCTGCCGGCTCCGCGCAAGCCAACCGCGAACGGCGCTCCGCCGAGCGCGAGAGGGTGCAGAGCAAGCTCGACGTCGCGACGGCTATTTCGTACCTCGGACAAAGTAACTACGAAAAGGCGGCGCAGGCGTTCCTCAAGGTCGGCCCGCTCAAGGGGCTCGAGGAGTGGAGCGGGAAGCTGATTGCACCCGGGGACATCGCGATCTATGCGACGTTATGTACGCTTGCGACGTTCTCGCGGCCGCTGATCAAGTCGCAGGTGCTGGACAACGACAACTTCGGAGTGTACATCGAGCAGGAGCCGTACGTGCGCGAGCTGCTCGAGGCGTACATGAACAACCGGTTCAAGACCGTGCTCGAGAGCCTCGAGCGGTACTCGGTGTGTGCTTTCTCTTTGTGATTGGCATATTCGCCAGTGTGCTGATAAGATACGCTGTCAGACGCGCCACTACGTAGACGTGCACATTGCGCCGCACGTCCTCTCCCTGACGAACCTGATCCGGAGCAAGGCGCTCGTACAGTACTTCCAGCCGTTCTCGTCGATCCGGCTCGAGCGGATGAGCCAGGCGTTCGGCTGGTCGGCTGACGAGCTCGAGCAGCAGGTCGTGCAGCTCATCCAGAGTGGGGAGATCAAGGCGCGCGTCGACCGGCAGAACAAGATCCTCAAGGCGAAGGAGACAGACCAGCGCGCGGCGCTGTTCGCGAGGGCAATCAAGAACGGACAGGCAATGCAGGCTGCGAACAGGAAGCTGTTGTTGCGGATGCGGCTGTGAGTTCACTTCGTTCTTTTTTCTTGTCTCTCGAGTGGGGGTTCTCAAGCTTAGGATGTTGATACTGACGTGCTTGTGGACAGGCAACAAGCGGATTTGATCGTGAAGCCGCCGAAGGGCCAAGGGATGGGCATGGGCATGGGCATGGGCGCGATGCCGATGGACATTGCGATGGCTGGCATGCACATGCTCCACCCCGCCACGTTCATGTCTGGAGACTACTGAAACGTCAGTCACGAACCAGATGCTTCAAGATGGAGGAGAGCGGGGTAGGGGGAAGATGATGCATGATGCCATACAATGTAGCTTTGATCAGATCGAGTCGCTTTCAAACAAGTCCCAATGTGTAGAACTATCATTTTCCATGATCGATGTACTCTCTCAGGAACTCCTTCGTTTGACCTCAAAGGCATCTCCAACTCTTTCCGGATGTCTGCATCCATATCATACACCAGTACTGACCACTCTACACACACCCTTTCCTTTAATCTGTGTTCTGCCGCAACCCCGCCGGTCCTTTCCCTTTACCTCCAGGATCACCATCCTTCGAGTCACTTCCATATGGCTGGATTAAGGTCAGCCAGCGACTCGTTCCAGGACCCAAACGAGGTCTCAAACAACTCACCTGTGGGGCATCCCCGCTACCGCCAGCCTCTTCCTCTCGCTGTCGTCGGTTCTTGACGGGGCCGAGGCGCATCGCAACCTCCAGCACCTCGCTGGTCGAGCGAGAGCTGAATTCACCCCTCCTCGACTTCGGATATGCGACCCACCGCGCCCCCGTCGGCTGGCGCGGTCCAACGCCAGATTCGAACCCCTGTGAAGTGTGCGTCGTGAGACATGCATATGTTAGCGGGATATGCGGGCTGCCGGATGCGCGGGAGGGCCTACCGAGCCTGAGGGCGCGCGAGATCTTGAACGTCCTTCAGGTTCGCGTCGAGGTTCCTGTGCGGCGCTCCCAGATACGGAACCCGGGGAGCCGCTGGCACGGGGCGTCGTGATTTCGGAGGCGAAGTCGTGAGCATGAGCATGAGTGACTCCGGCTACGGAGTGCGCGCGGACGCGAGGCGTCCGTTGCCGGGCGGGGATGTCAGAGGCCGCTGCGAACGGGTCGCGCTCGCGCGTGCGGCTCAGAGAGGCATGAGCACCTGCCATGGGCTCTCCCCTGCCAGCTGGGGAGGCGGCGCGGGGAGCGGGAGCATCGTGGGCTTGGGGGGTCTGAGTCGTGCTGCGACTAGAACGGAGGGCGCGGTGGAAGGCGTCGTAACTGGAAGGTTGCGCATGAGCGTGGTGAACAGCGCTAGCGGATTGACGAGTCTGAGGAAGCTGCGCTGAAGCTACGGCGCTGCTGGGGAGATGGGTCGTGAGGTTGAGCAGGCGGCCCTGGGGGGTGATGCTGCGATGGAGGGGTAGGGAGGGGATAGCGAAGCCGTCGCGGTCCCTTTGTCGATCGTGAGGGCTGGGGCTGCTCGGGAACGGGACATCGCTGTTGAAGCTCGACGAACTCGGCAGCGGAAGGATTCTGCGGTCTGCTGGGCAGGCCGTGTCGAAACCGCTGACGATACTGTGCGGTTGGCAGACGACCGCGGGGTCGCAAAGTCGCTGGGTTGGAAACCTTCGGTCTGCTTCATTGTCATTCGGTCCATGAGCGCGGATGCTAACTCGTCCAGGACTTCTGGGGAGAGGAAGTCAAATCGGTCGGGTAAGCGCAGATGTGGGGACGTCAGAGAGGAAAGATCCGTGTCCTGCCATAGGGGAAATTAGTTGTAGTGAATGTCTCGTCTTTGAGGGTGGAAGCGCTTCTTACGGCCTCCTTGTTCAGCGCTATTGGCTTGGTTGAACCGTCGACCTGCAACAGGAAGTCGACTCCGTCCGAGAGGTCGTCGGTTGTCTGTCGAGCGAAAACGTAAGGGGACATAGGGGGCGAGGAGTTCTGAAGAAGCCTTACCGCAGGTAATTCCTTCCCCTCAGGTAACTTAAAGTCCGCTGCAAAGCCTTCATCATCGGGACGACCGGCATGCTTCCAGAGGTATCCAAGCTTCCGTTCCTCCCCTGTCAGGTGGAACCAAGTCTTTTGAAAGTCGTCGGTGGATATGTCTGGCCAACTGTCGATCACCGACACGAGGAAGGCCTTGAACCAAGGATTCAGCGCCTTCCTGCTTGCCCCGAGCTGCATGATATGATAAATCGCTCGGCGACCCTTGCGAATGGGCGGCAGAATAACGCGGGCCTTCCACCATCGCTTCCAGGGGCTGGATGAGTGGGGTCTGGGTCGTCGTCGTCAGAGGCAGAACCACTCTGCGGATCGGGTTCCCGCTCAGTCAGCCAACGGGGGCGATTCTCATCTTCACCGACATTCGAGTCGTGTGCATCTGCAATACGGTAGTTAGTACTGGCGCATACACATTTGCTGAAAAATCCGCACCCTTCGTCTTCTTGTTGGGTTGATTTCTACGCGAGCGTCGGAGGCGTTTTGTCCCCTGATCACGAGATGGATCGCTGGTTACTGTGGGCTGCGAAGTGCTGCCGCCAGAGGGCCCATCAGCGGGAGCATCCTCTGAAAGGACTTCGCTACGGGAGTAGCAGATCGCGAGCCACCAGACACCGCACGCGAGAAATGCCTGGATCGACGATTGGTCCTTGTGTTGTAGGAACGCTATCCTCGCCTGTGTCCTAGTTTGTGCCATCGCCCTCGTAAGCAAGGCTGCAGCCCTCGCCTTGCCTTTGGATGTGTTCCACTCCACGAGAGGTAGAGCTTTAATTTCCACGACGAGAAACACCGCGCCGAGTTTGTCCTTTGAGATGAGGAGGAGGAAGTCGGGGTAGACATATCCCATCACCTTCTTTTTGAACCCATCCATGCGATGTATGAATGGATACTGGGGTCCGCATGTTACGTTCATACACGGACGAGAGAACGTGAAACACCAAGAAGTGAAAATGTAGCCCCAGGGTCGATACAAGTGACCTTCCCACAAGCGACGGTAGGGATGTTCGGCGTGCTGGAACATATCGTCGAGTGCTTCAAAGAACCTCTCTTCGGTGAGGACGATGACATACTGCCCCTGCCATGGGAGCGTGTAAGCCTGGACCATTTGAATCGAGCAAATGTGACGTGGAAACGAACTGATACCTGGTCGGCCTGCAAGTGGTTACGTGGGAGAGAGGCGGTGGTCGGCAGCGCGTTGTTGTCCTTGGTTGGAGGTCCCATGGATGGAGGGTCAATGAGATGTGTTGGCAGCTATGTCAACCACGGCGACAAGGATCGAGCCAATGGGTGGAGGAAGGCGAAGAGAGTGCGGGGGGCTGATCAGATTCAAGTCGGCTTCACCTTAGCCTGAGGTAGATGTCGGTTATATAGAGCCCTGTGAACGAACCCACGGCCATCCCATTTAGAGATGGCAGGAGTCATGGTGGACAGCCTAGTTAGGAACATTGACTCAGGGATGCCGGAGTACGTCGCGGTAGAGAGAGAAGGAGTTGACGGTAGCTCAAAAGGAGTTGGCGCCCACGCTCAGCTTGAACCACCCGCGACCTCCTCCCGCCTCTCTCCACGCCTCTTCCGTACCCTTCTCAATCCAAGTCGTATTCTCACTTGTTTGCGCGCTCTTGCTGTGTGTATATTCGCCATGTCATCCCTCGACAATTCGCCTGGTCCCTCCACGTCCACGTCCGCGTTTACCAAACCCCGCGACCAATTGCTGGACGACGACAACCAAGTGTCCGATAACCAATCCGAATCTTCGTCCCGTTCGGTCAGCCCCGAACCCAAGAGGCCTAGTCAGGCCAAGATCAAGCGTCCGCCGTTCCCGTTTGAATATGGAGTATGTGTGTTCTCTTATCCAGGCCATCCCATGTCCTCATTCTCGCACTGCATCAGCAATACCGCGTTCGCAACATGCTTCCCCGAGCCGTTCTGCCGCGCCGCCTCGATCCCCGATGTGTTGCCATCGAATCGCCCACAGATATCCTGCTCTGCTGGCTTGGTATACCCTTCTCTTTCGATGTGGTGGAGAATTACGCGACAAATACCGGGCTCGGTGTTCCCGTTACCGAGGGCTACCACAGCCGCATACCCGGATCGGTAGACCTCATGAAGACTTGGCTCGTCATCACGGACAACTTCTATGAGGATACCGGGATCACCCTCGACATCAGGGACGTATGGGGTATCGAACAACCCGTCATCACCTTCATCTCGAACAGGCAGACGTGCGATATAACCCTGGACCAGCATCAAGCAATAGAGGACCTCCTGGAGGATATGGGATACAAGAAGGAAGATGGACCCATGTGGTACCTCGATAGGAGGGAGCTGGTGTGTTTCTAACTTGGACGTTGTTGAACTCCATCGCTGACGTCCTCTCTAGTACTAATCCTGTGATTCTTTGTTCTCGTTTTGGCGTTTTCACTGAGTGTTATATGCTGTCGTGTGAAGGTACTGCCGTCGGCATCCGAGTTCATGCATGCATGATGTATCATAGGCGGGCTCAAATGTTCGAGACTTTCACCAGAATTATATTGACTGGACGACCATGTCCGTTGGACCCAGTCTGTGCGCATGCCCTACATAGTAGTCTATTGCCGATGGCCCATGCTCGACCAGCATCCTCTCATGCAGGTCATTCGAACGAACCGACACACGGTCTTGCATTGGGAGAGAGGTGGTAGTTGGCAGGGCATCGTTGTCCTTGTTCGGAGGTTTCATGGATGGAGGGGCCATTGAGATGCTGTCCAAGGATGGTGAAAGATGAAGAGAGCGTGGGGGGTGATCAGATTCAAGAGATCGACAACGGGTAGATATATAGAGCTCTGAATGATTGAACGGACGGCCATCTTTGGTACAGCCTAGTTATAATTAGGAACATTGACTCAGAATGTCCGGATGGGATGATGATGGAGACGGGAGCTCGTAAGTCGTGGTCGAGAATATCGATGGGGTTGAATATTTGAATGTTAACGTTGCGCATTAACGTTGAGGCTGTTGTTTGCCTGAAGCGGGGGATGTGGGAATGTATTTCAAGACCCCCACTCAACCACTCCGACTGGCCCTGGTCCTCCCGCCTCCACATCCACGCCTCTTCCGTACTCTTCTCAATCGTACTCTCACTTGTTTGCGCGTTCTCGCTACGTCTCTTTCTTTCTCATTCGCCATGTCCAACCTCGATGATTCACCTGGTCCCTCCACCTCCACGTCCGCCTTCACCCAACCCCACAACCAATCGCTGGACGACGACAGTGAAGTGTCCGGCGGGCAGTCCGAATCTTCATCCCGTTCTGTCAGCCCCGAACCCAAGAGGCCAGCCCAGGCCAAGATCAAGCGTCTGCTGTTCCCATTTGAATATGGAGTATGCGTGCTCTATCATCCAGGTTATCACACATTCTCATACTCGCACACCAGACATACCGCGTTCGTAACATGCTTCCTCGCGCCGTTCTGCCGCGCCGCCTCGATCCCCGATGTGTTGCCATCGAATCACCCACCGATATCCCCCTCTGCTGGCTTGGTATACCGTTCACTTTTGACGCAGTGGTGAGATGGGCGAGGAACACCGGGCTCGGTGTGCCAGCCACCGAGGGGTACTATAGTCGCATACCCGGATCAATAGACGTTATGAAGAGTTGGCTTGCCCTCACGGACCACTTCTATGAGGATACCGGAATCCTCATCGACATAAGGGATGTATGGGGTAACCAACTCCCCATCGTCACCTTCATCTCGAACAGGCAGACGTGCGATATCACCCTAGATCAACATCAAGCAATAGAGGACCTACTGGAGGATATGGGTTACAAGAAGGAAGATGGACCTATGTGGTACCTCGATAGGAGGGAGCTGGTGTGTTTCTATTCGAATCTATCCCGTACGTCAAACTCTATCGCTGACGTCCTCTCTAGTACTAATCCTGTGATTCTTTGTTATCGTTTTGGTGTTTTCACCGAGTATTCTACGCTACCATGTGAAGGTATTGTTGTCGGCATCCGAGTTGCATGCATGATTCATCATAGGCGGGCTCAAATGTTCGAGACTTTCACCAGAATCATATTGACTGGATGACCATGTCCGTTGGCCCCAGTTCTGTGCGCATGCCCTAATAGTCCATTGTCGATGGCCCTCAGGTCATTCGTGGATGCGATCAACAACAACTGTAGATTGGGAATCCGAGGTGGACTTTCACAGGTAGGCGTCACTTGATACGTTGACCGTAGAACTGTTTTGCGTGACATCATACCATGTTGCAGGTACTTCGTAGGCGGCACAGCAAAGCTTCTGGCACGCCTTGGTAGCAATCTCCCATCTGCATTCTCAGGCTATCTGGCAAGCGTGCATTCTTCTGCCTCCTGCCCATGACCGATGTTTGGTCTCATCAGGATTGGATAGAGCGTCCCCAAACGGCTACAAACATCCCGAAGTAGCGGATCCTGCTTGTCGTCCACCTGTCCTGGAGCACCCCACCACTACCTCGATACTCCCGGCACTGCGCTGCTGAGCTTCAACGTCCAACGAGTCACTGTCGTTCAACTCTCGCTGCTCCTACGGCAGCTGTCATGCCTGTCAGGTGTCTCTATTGGATCCGCGACCGGGTATTCATTGGCTCGAATCCCAATGATAAACCTAGTTTTCAGGCGCGCTAGCACTCGCAAACCTTCGTTCTACTCACCGTGTCCAAAGGAGTCGCGGCCTTGACGCGTTCTATGCCCGCAATTGAGCGCGCGCTACATTGTGCGCCCGGTTCAAAGTTCGTTCCAAGGAATGCATCCGCCCCTTATACACCTGAGTGACCGGCTTCAGCAAGAGTTCCTCCCACCTCTCGTCCGGCTCAACATGGAATCCGTCTCACACACGATCCCGATATTCTTCGTCGTAGTTGTGTTGTCTGTTTACGTGCGCTCCGTCCTTGATTGGAAGATCCGCACGCACGGCCGCCCCTTACCCCCAGGACCGAAAGGCTGGCCGATTATTGGGAACATGCTCAACATGCCGGCGTCTCAGTCATGGGTGGCTTATCGAAACCTCGCCGTCCACTATGGTGCGTCACTGGCAGCATGGGACCCGAGAGAGTACGGACATTAACGATGTCTCTCCCATCATGTAGGCGATATAATCTATTTCAGGGTGTTGGGCCAGCCCATGCTCGTCCTAGGAAGTGCAGCGACCATCGGCGAGTTCTTCGACAAGCACTCTGCAAACACCTCTGACAGACCGAGGACCCATATGGTAGCACTGTGAGTCCGTCTCGCCATCATGCCCTTCATGATGCCCGCGATAACCACCGTTGCACAGTGTAGGCCAGGACATGAATTATGGTGTTATGCCGTACGGACAACGGTGGAGGCAGCATAGGCGACTCTTTTGGCAGCACTTCAATATGCGAGTGATTAGTGTATACCGACAGACGCAGACGGTAACGGCGCGCAAGTTCCTGCTGAAGCTCTTGCAAGACCCGTCTGAGTTGGTGGTATATATACGCTAGTCAGTCGATCTGTCCTCGGCGCGCTAGCTATATTTGCTAAATGACCGTCTCAATTCTCCCAGCGCTTTCACGGCGACTATCCTTAAGGTATTGTTCGACATCGACTTATCCGACGACGACAATCGGTATACCGGTCACATTGACGCTGCGCTGGAAGGCTTTTCGCAAGGTTTGATCCCAGGAAAGTTCCTCGTCGGCCTGTTTCCTTTCCTCCGCTACGTCCCTCCCTGGGTTCCCGGTGCTGGGTTTCAAGAGCAGTTCGCACGATGGCGTGAAGCAAGTGCGGCCGTCAGGAACGTGCCTTTCGCGCACGTCAAGCAAGCAATGGTGAGATGCACAGTCGCCAGGTGATATGGACTTTGCTCACGAGGCACTTCGCACTAGGAGCGGGGCGATCCTCTTGAGAGTGTAGTGGCGAGGCTGCTCTCGAGAGTACCCGATGAAAGCGACGTCGGGGGTGCTACAGCGGAAGTAAAAGAGGAGATTATCAAGAACATCTCCTTTGTGGCAATAGAGGGTGAGTGGCTTCCCCGACTCTAGCTTCATGTGCTCACCGAAGGCAACCTCTAGGCGGAGCCGACACGGTCAGCGTAGTTTGACATCGGATTCGCCAGCAGCAACCTAACATATGTTTTATGATGTAGACTTTCTCCGCCGTCCAATCTGTCTTCCTCGCGATGTCGCTCCATCCCGACGTCCAGAGGAAAGCTCAAGCAGAGCTCGACGCGGTCGTCGGGCCCCGTCGCCTCCCGGAATTTGCGGACCAGGCCTCCCTCGTCTACGTGCGCGCACTATGCAAAGAGGCGCTTCGATGGCAGAACGTGACCCCGATGGGCATCCCGCACCGCACCATGGCCGACGACGAGCTTCAAGGATACTTCGTCCCTGCTGGCACCATCATCTCGGTGAACGTGTGGTAAGCTAGGCGGTCGGAGGATGGAGGCGAGTCTGACGTGCTCGGTTCGTTCAGGGCCTGCCTGCACGACCCCGACGTCTTCGAGGACCCCGATGAGTTCCGTCCGGAACGCTTCATCCGCGACGGCAAGCTGGACGTATCTGCTCGAGACCCTGCGGCGTTCGCGTTTGGCTTCGGGAGAAGGTGCGTCGCGCTGGGCCAGCCATACTGGCGACGTCATCGAGTCAAACCCAAGCCAGTTGCTGAGCAGTTGAGCAGGATATGTCCGGGCCGGCACTTTGCCGAAGCGGGGCTGTTCATCATCGTCGCGTCCGTGTTGCACGTCTTCGACATTACGCCGCCGCTCGACGAGCAGTGTCGTCCGATCAAGATTACCCCAGCGCAGACCGACGGGCTCATATCGTGAGTGCGACGAGCTGCCATGTAAATGCCACTAACTGACCGCTCTAAGCTACCCTGTCGACTGTCGCTGCTCAATCAAGCCTCGCACGGTTGGCGCGGAGAGGCTGATACGCTCGAGCTTGTGTCGGCGGTCATCCGAGTCGAAGCACTGAGAACACGGCCTCCTTCGTCGGATACACGCTCCTTGATGATGCCGTATAGCCCACATTGCATATTTCACGCTCACGCTTCACAGTCGCTGTGACAATCGTTTATCACTCCATCCAACATGTGAACAACATGGTTTTTTGCGCTACTCACGTTCAGTGGCCTGGACAGTGCAAGGAATCCATAAGCTAATTTATGACCTGAACGTAGGAGAAGCGTGCGGTGCCAGGAAACTTCGTTCTGGAGAGACTGAAAACTGATATCGTTTAGTTTCCATTTCCCAGAATGTGCTCCGGTGAAACCTCAGCAAACTACCTTGAGCGTCATCAAGGGCGAAGTCCGGCGTCCGTGTGGAGCAAGCTGTGTCCTCCACCGGTTCTTCTTCGTCCGCTATATCCCCCACGGTGACTCCGGCCAGAGAGAAAGACCTCATGACTATCTCTGGGATTCAAATCAGGTCCACCGGCGGCATACCTGCTGCAGTTCAAAATCGCAAGAATCTTCTGGTATTCTCCCGGTGACACGGTTTGTGGAGCACGGCGTATCGCTGACATTAGCCTAGTATCGCCGGGCATTGAACTTGGAGTTCTGGTGGCTATGGTCTCCAGCCGAATGCTACACGGTGCGCACATTCACATCACTTCTGGAAACAGAGTGCGGAGCCTGTCTAACGACGCACCTTCTAGCACCAGAGGTTACGTACTCTGTAGTTTAATAGCGCCCGCCAGTCGGGTCAGCGATAATGGGTTTGAGGGCACGAGCAACCCATGATCAAAACCGCGGCCAGAGTCTTTGTCGTTTTGAACACAGACCACTCGGGGGGGAACGTCGCAGCGTCTTGGGAAGGCCCGAGTCTTTCGGCGAAGCCGCCGGTCGACCTATATAATACGCACCAAGTGCTTGACTTGAAGACGATACCCTCCTCTAGCCTGTCAGCGTCAGAGACATGGACTTCAGCTTGCACATTTACCCAACCGTCCCCTTGATTCTCGTCCTGTTGTACGTCCTGTATGTGCGCTCGATCGTGAAATGGCGGGCACGCTCTCGCGGACGTCCCTTCCCCCCCGGCCCACCTTCCCTTCCTCTGGTCGGCAATATGTTCAACATACCCGGTGATAGGGCATGGGTTGATTTTCAGGAGCTCGCCGCTCAGTATGGTGGGTGGAACAGCATCGCCTGAGCGGTTAATGGCTAACAGCGCAAGTTCGATAGGTGATATTATCCACTTCCGAATCCTAGGGACGTCGACTGTTGTCCTAGGAAGTCCGGCGATCATCAATGAGTACCTTGAGAAACGGGCAGTCAATACGTCAGATAGAGTGCAGAGTCCGGTCTTCGATATGTGAGCGGCTACGTACCCGTTTTCTCGCTCGTGTCCGTGCTCCCTGACAACCACGTGCAGGCTCGGACAGCACAACAACTTCGCTTTGATGCCCTACGGTCAGCAATGGAGGCATTACAGGCGCCACTTCTGGCAGCATTTCACCTCTGGTGCCGTCGAACAATACCAGCCGGTCACGCGTGCCGCGACACACCAATTCCTCGCGCGGGTTTTAGAGCGTCCTGCCCAGCTCAAAGACCACATTCGTTGGTGAGTAATAAGCCCGTCACGGATTGTTAGGGGCCCCATTCTAATTGCGTTCCCAGCACATTCCTCGCAACAGTCCTGAAGGTTGTGTACGGCGTCGGCCTTACCGACGACCACGACAAATATGCGGCAGCTTTTAATGTGTCAGCCGAGGGCATCGCGCAAGGGCTCGTCCCTGGCAAGTACATCGTGGACCTGCTACCCTTCCTGAAATATGTTCCCAAGTGGGTTCCCGGTTTCGCCTGGCAGGCAGACTTCGAGCGCTGGCGAGCAGCAGTTCATTCTGTGAGGAATGTACCCTTCGCACATACGAGGGAAGCGATGGTGGGTACCTCTTCGTCGACGCATCGGATCATTGGGCGGGATGACGAACCCCAACAAGGCGCGTGGTGAAGCCCTCGATTCTATCATCGCCAAGACACTGGCTATTGCTGGGGACGATGACGAACCAGAAAGCGAACGTGAAGAAATGGCGAAGGGCATAGGTCTTGCGAGCTACGAGGGTGAGCACACCGAGCCACAGACATTTCTCCAGCGCTCACGGACTAACAATTCTTTTGGTTTCCAGCTGGAGCAGACACGGTAAACACAGTAAGGTATTCCAAAGGCGCACACGAAGGCTGACTTGGGATTTTGATTGCAGTCATTTATCGTTCTCCAATCATTATTCCTCGCCCTCTCCCTACACCCCCACGCTCAGAAGAAGGCGCAAGCCGAACTCGACGCCGTCGTCGGTCCTGGTCGCATGCCAGAATTCAGCGATTGCAAATCATTAGTATACGTGAATGCGGTCATCAAGGAGACCTTACGATGGCATACCGTCGTCCCGCTTAGTGTAGCACATGCAGTTACTGCTGACGACGACCTGCACGGGTACTTCATCCCTGCGGGAACAGTCCTATTGCCGAACATATGGTCAGTCTGTTCGTTCTCTCCGCCAACGATCTGCATGCTGACACTGTCTCTTGCGCAGGGCCTGTATGCATGACCCCGCAGTGTACGAATACCCTTACGCGTTCCGCCCAGAACGTTTCATTCGGGATGGGAAGCTCGACCCGTCTATCCAGGATCCGCTCGCGTTCGTCTTCGGCTTTGGGCGAAGGTTCGTCAGGAAGAAGTCGTACTCTGTCTTAAACTCACACGGTCGGTTGCAGGGTCTGCCCGGGGCGACACTTCGCAGAAGCGTCGTTATTCATACATGCGGCCTCGATCCTTCATGTGTTCGACATCACGCCCGCCCTCGACACAAACGGCCGCCCTATCACCATCGAGCACGGTCAGACACCCGGATTTTTATCGTATGTACTACCTTCCTCTCTTCCCGAAGCATCGAGAGTAGGTTTTGTGAATGACCCCTTCTGCCGTGTCAGGTACGCGGAGGACTCTCGATGCACCATTAAGCCTCGTTCGGCGGAGGCCGCGGCATTGGTCATGGCACATGCCCAGGGCCTGAGGAGAAACAGCGGGGAGGATATGGAGGTGGCGTGAATCACCCCCACCGAATCTCGAGGTTTCTCAGACTGAAGATAGACCTAAGTGATACCTCGACAAGAGGCAGCTGGTGTGTACATAGTATGTTACCATGCGGGCCGCAGTCAGTCAACTACTGTACTAGCGGCTCCATCTCTGTTGCTTCGGATTCCGTTACGTAGTCTTGTTTGCTACTTTGTAATGATACAACGATCCTTATACTTTCTGACGAGGGTGTTTCCCTCTTTATCGTTCTGCGCCCACCTGTGCTTTAGGGGGACTATCATTGATGCTTTTCTGGGACATTGTGCGAGCCGCCCAGTCCTGGGGCCGTGTAGTCTTGCACGCTCTGGGATGCCAGGTCGAGGAGTTTCTCTCATTTAGGTGTTTATCAGACCTGTTATGAATGTTGGCCTTTCAACACTGGCAAGTATACCGTATACGGCATGTCTCTGGACTTGGTCCCAGGACACAAACGCATTCGGGTAAGAACCTTCAGATCCCTGTGCTGCTGCCGCTGCCGCTCCTGTTCCGATGGCATTTCTCGTCTTCTATCTCCGACAATCTCAGGGTCTGTGGTGGCGATGCTTCCACCAAGTGGCCCGAAGCGGACAGGTCTTGATTCATGGAAGAGCGTGTGCAACGGTAGGAAGTAGTCGCGGAGAGCAAACATGTTTAATTATATAACGTAAGACGTCAAACATCGTCAACTACGGCGCCATCGTCCCAAGACATTTCTTAGACTACATTACAGCTACTAGCACCTAGACTTTAGGATTGGAATACCGAACATCCACGGAGCGACGTCTGGTTGCAAGCGGTGCACCACTGCTGGGTGCTGTTGACCGCGATGGGCTGCAAAGAACGTGGGGTGAGCGCGCGTACGCGAAGCAAGCTGGAAGAGACGTACGGCAAGCCTGCTGACGAACTGCGAGAGGGGCAGAGAGGACTGGCCGAAGATCTTCACATTGTGGAAGGTGGGATCGGTGGTGCCGTTCTTGAAGCGCACGTTCACCGTCGGCTCGCTGCTAGAGTTAGCGCTGTGGAGCTCAATGGCGACGGCAGAAGCGTAGTCCACTGGGAGGGAACAGGAGCGTTAACGATACGAGCGTAGGGAAGTCGAAGAAAACGGGCGTACCGATACCGCCAAGCGAGGGCTGGCTGGCGGCGGCTTGGGTGACGTTGAAGAAGCTGATGAACGGCTTGTAGCTGATCTCGTTGAGCATGAGCTTAACCGCGCCTCCGCTCGCGAAGCCCTGGAGCGAGGAGATGATGGACGGGAGGATGGTCCTGATCGCGACTGAATTGAGGTGCAGATATTCGTGAGCAGGTCGCAGAGCGACGGCGCTGTTCGTCAAGAGAAGGACACTCACTGTTGCCAATGGCGCCGGGGGATCCGTCGCTGAAGACACCGCCCTCGTGGAAGTTTGCGAACCCGTACGCCTGTGCATTGGCGGTGGGTAGCGCCGCTTGGAGTTGCTGGAAGAACGTCGCGTTGTGGATCGACTGTACGTTCACGTAGTCGAAGATCTAGATATGTATTCCTTGAGATTGGTAGCACATTGTCTCGATCAACACAGGGACCTACATTGAACTAAGAACGGAAGGTCAGCTGAACGTTCGGGGAGGGCGCGGTAGCAAGACAAGGAGAGGGACATACCATGTTAGTGAAGTTTGTGGAGCGGTTGCCCAAAAATGGCTGGAGCTGCTGCAAGAACGGGGCAGCGATGTTTGCTTCTGTCAAGAAGGGCCCGGAGGAGTAGAATTGGTTGATGTGGTTGTCGAAGTTCTGCGCCGGAGCATTGAGTGCTACATCCTTGCGCCTCGATGACCATGAGAAACCCTACCGGGCACGAGGTGAAACTGTTGAGGGAAATGTCGAGGTTCTGTTCCACGCTCTCCACTGTCAATGAAGGTTTAGATAGAAGGTTCAATAAAGACGGAATGTCACGGCATACCGGGGATGTACTGATAGCCTCCGAAGGGGCTGACGATAGTTGACCCGTTCGCGAGAGTGACATTGTTGTCCGTGGTCGGCGGGAACAGTCCCCCTAGAAGCCCATACACCGATTCCAGGATGACAGCGCCCTCTCCGCCGCCGTCCGCACGGACGTTGAGCTGGGTGATGTTCGCCACATCGTAACTGATGCCCTTGAGGAACGTAGGCGACTTCGGGTCGAGGTACTGGGAGCGGAGGAACGAGCCTAGCTGCAGCTCTTGCACCTAGCGAGTATTTTGTCAGCGATCATACAACAGAGAAGGAGAGAGGAAGAAGTGTGATACGTACACTTCCTAGAGGCGTAAGGAATGTCTGCGCAGGGTTGTAGGTCAACGGGTCCTGGAAGAACTCCAAACGGTCGCCGTGGCGGGCGAGGAGGACAACTCCAAGCAAGGTAGATGCGTTGACCATGACGTTTGCTCGAAGGGGACAGGCAGAGCGAGCTGGCGTAACAGTCGATCACGTCTGTCAGTCGATCCTCGTTCGTCCCTAACATCCGCGCCTTTATACGCTGCGCCTAGACGGAGGACCATCGGATGTTGAGTAATGGAAGCGAGCGCGATTTGCCCCACGTCCCACACGGAACAGTCACCAGGCAGCGAGCCGCAGAGGAGAATGAACCTGGCCTGGCTTCATTAGTATAGGTAGCATCAGCTGCGAACGTTTCAACCGGTGCCCGGTGTCACTTCTGAATGACGCAGTGTGCGCCAAACTGCCACCTTTTTTTTTTCCAACGGCGCTTCGCCAGAATGGCAGGCCCATGCCCATTGCCAAGCTCCGGCTCCGTGGAGACTATGTACAGGGACGCGCTTGGAGAATCTGTCAAGAGGTGAGAGAGCGGTGTTGTCCTTTGGTCATACGTGACGCGGCGAGAGATGGGATACACACACTGTAATTGTATCGTGCCTGTGCAAGCGGCTTTGGGGAGTCTGAACGTCCAGGGTGTTGAAGAACCACATGGTTCAGCGAGGGGGTCCGAAGTGTACGTCCAGTGTACGTCAGGTCCGTATCTTTCGCTGCAGTGATGCGAGAAAGCATAAACGAATGGAAAGCGTCTAGTGGCACTGAAATGTCCGGCATATACGAATATGGCACACAGCTCTGGGAAAGTATGCTTGTCAGCCTGCAACTCGGAAGCAAAACACAGTGCAGGGGCTCACTACTTTAGAGGTTGGCCGAGTGGCTTAAGCCTCGGTAATGTGGGCGCCATCCAACTGCGGTCATCAAAGAAGCAATTGTACAGAGTAACACGCTGAGCCGTGGGATTGTTCCTGAATTCATGCAAATTCCTTCGCAAGTGCTCTGGCAATCAGTTCGGCCCTGCCAAACCCATATTAGATTAGGATGGTGTGAATAAAAATTTGAGACTTCATACCTTCGTAACATAGATCAGGTCAGGGCCAGGTCCGGACAGACGGCGAGTTCACGACTTCTTGTTCTACAGCTTTCCGCACCCGCCAATCCACACAGGCACGGACGGCTTCCCATCCCCCCCGCCTCCAACAGCGTCGAGTCGCTCGAGGACCTTCCATCCGTCCTTGAGCTCGCCGAAGACGACGTACTTGCCATTCATCTTTGCCAGGTTGCTCTCGTCGCCGGTCAGGACGACGAAGAACTGGGACGAATTGGTGTTTTTCCCCGAGTTGGCCATCGCGAGTGATCCCCGAGCGAACTTCTTCTTCAATCCCGCTTTGTCGTCGTTGAACTTTCCGCCGTAGATCGACTGTCGAACAAGAGGATCGTGAATGCTCAATCATCGGCGAGTCATGCAAGACTGTCACCAACCTCCCCGCCGCTGCCATCGCCGCGCGTGATATCGCCGCCTTGTGCGACGAAACCGGTGACGATGCGGTGGATCGGACAGTCCAGGTAGTGCAGCTTCTTGTTCGGCGCGTTCTTGCACATGCCTTTTTCGCCGGTGCATAGCGCGACGAAGTTCCTTGTCGTCTTGGCCAAGCTAGGCGTATCATCCAGGTCGAAAACCATCCTGCCGGCGAGTAGCGATGCGGGCGGTGTGAAGCGCATTTCCAGCGAGTTCTGTCGGAGGGGGACCAGGAGTGTACATCGTGATGTAGGTCCCCCAAGAAGCGAAGACGGCGCAGCGAAACCAAGTGATTCAGCGGATGCTAGGTGGGTAGAGGAGAAGAGGATGTACGTCGAGTTCTTTCAGGATGCCTTGTTGCTCCTCGGAGAGCTCGGTTGGCAAGGATGGTAGCCCGTAGATGGCAGCATTTTTCGCTAGCAAGGCTGCCGTTGCGTTATACGCAGCCGTCTCCCGCGAATGTTCTTCAACGTCGCCGATGAGTATGTCAAGAAAAACGGGAACCCCCATCGCGGTTGCGCAATGCGAATCAAGTGCCAAGTTCAAGTTCACTGAGACTTCAAGTTGGATGAGCCAACTCAGGGCCTTCTCGTGGTAGACCTTGCTCTCTCCCATGGAGAACAGGGCATTTGGTGTAACGGTTGAACGCTGAGCATCCGTTTTGAATGCGGAAGGTTCAGGGTTCGATTCCCGCGGTGTCCATTCCTTGCGTCTCACGGACTTTTTGTCATTAGGAACTGAGGCTTGTCCAGTTCCTGTGAAGCTTGCGTTTGTGATTGTTTGTGTGTAGGTCTTGGATGACAATATTAATGGTCGAGGACACTTAAGTACAATTGCCTGACGGCACAGCGACTGAGAAGAGTGTCGGGGATACCGGACGTCGTGGGCTGTGGGCACTGTTGCACAGGCCTGTCTCACTCCTTCTCGGTCCTCCGCAGCTCTGCCCTCTGTATTCTTATACTCTACCTCCGTCTACTCCTTCCTATTCTCTTCACGAACCTCCCCTCTCCTCAGCGACACACTTTTGTCCACTTCACCTCTCAATCGACCCCGCCCTCCGAGTCTTTCGTTCACGACCATAATGAGCTCAAGACCCTCGCCCCTCCGAGGTGAGCCCTCCATGAAACTTCATCGAATTTCTTGGGAAGCATCCGAACCACATGGACGCCACTCGCAGCATCCTACCGACCACCAACGTACCGGATGGTCACCCGTGTATACAACAACAGCCTACGACCTGTTGTCGTAGTCAGTGAGTATCATTCCTTCTTAGTTTCCCATCCGGGCACATTTAACGGCATGGGTAGTTGCAAGCGTTTTCGCCATCTGGTGTCTCATTTGGTCAGTCCGTGTCCCTTCATCGCTCGACATGCCTCTTGTCCCACTCACCACGCGACCGTACACACTTACTCCAGCACTGTAAGTACTCTCGCTCCCTTTACATTTTGTGGCTTTGGATTCCTGCTGGTCCTTCTGCTCCCATGGCATTTCCTAAACGGTCTAATGCCGAGTACAGATATCCGCATTTCAAGACATCAGCGAAGATAAACAGAGTACGTCTATACACTCATTTCTGCCCAACCTTCAAAGCGACCAACGCTGACATCCACCGCGCAGATGGACAGCCCAAGTTCGCGATTTTCGACATCGTTTTGGGCACAATATACGCTACGGCGTGCGCCATAGAGGTCTTCGGTGTTATCGCCGCCACAACAGTACGTTATTTCACCCTCGATTTACCCCGCGTTTCCGCAGTCCTAATATCTTGATCCCCGCTATGCGCGCGCGTGCTGCTGCCATTCCCCTCCGCCCTGATTCTGTAGCAACGGCTGGCAATGGTACGCATATACGCGATGCTTTCTCTGGTCGCCGCCGTCGCCGTTGTTGGCGCGGCGTTCCTGCGTGTCATCATTCACTTCGTGTACAAGGTGAGGGAGACCGGACCGAAGGCGGCGCGGGCCCACATGTGAAACACGATTGACTGAATACGACTCTGCGATGCGATGACAGGACGGCCTTATTTCTGAGTGCACCCAGGTCGCGCAAGGCCAAGGGGTAACATTTGTGAGCAATGCTTATTGTTTTCGCGGACCGGACAAGACAGTTACTTCTACGCAGAGATTTGGCATCTGGGGTCCCCCTGTCAATGAGCACCTCAATGCCGCCGACGCCGCGACCTGTACGTCCATGCACCTCCGTTTCAGCCGACCCATCAGCATTCCTCACACCCTCTTCACCCAGTCTGCAACAACGCATGGAGTCGTGACTCACTCGACGAGATCCTCTTTCTCATCTTCGAAATCCGTACGTACCATGCTCCCCTTCTCCCTTCCCAAATCTCCTCCGCCCACTCATCATGCACGGTGTTGCACACGCACACAGTCTGCGGGATATTCTTCACCATGATCGCCTTCGCATACTACCACCAAGTCGGCGACCCCACCTCCGCCGCCAACGTCTCCCGCACGCCCGCGAACCCCCTCAGAGACCCCGTGGGCCAGTACCCGGACCACTACAACCGCCCGTACGACGCCGAAGACGGAGGGTACAACGCCGCACCCTGGCAGCAGAACGCTATGTCCCCACCGCAGTACGCGCCCCCGCCTGGCCCTCCGCCGAGGCACACGAACATGGGCTATGGGGTCGGGGTGGGGATGGGCCACGATGGGAAGGACGCGAAGGACGGGGAGAGGGATCTCGGCGTGAAGGGGGACAACGAGAGCGACATGACGAAGTTCGACGATCCGTTTGCGGACTTTGACGGGCCGAGCAAGCCGAAGTCGCCCCCTCCGCATCAATTTTGAGTTTTGAGTTGGGATGAGGCGGGATGGAGGTTGGACAGGCGAGCTCGAGGGAGGGCGGGAAGGGCATTGCGAGAGGGCGAGGTCAGAAGCCAGAGGTGATTGGCGGCTTATCCTCACCTCATCCTGCCGTGTGCCCGAGGTTGACTGCGACTTTGTTCTGCATGATAGATGGTGAGAGGGGGGAGCTGGGCGCCCCTGCCCGCACGCCGCACGCCTGTTTCAAGGCTGCAGGGACTTGATCGGACTGTATGTTTAATACTCTTGGATGACGAACCTCTGGAATGATTCGTCACGGCTTCTGTGTGTATCACCCTCACCTGTATCTCATGTTATCTGCTACCGTAATCGATTACTTGTTACTTTACCTTCCAGCTCGACGTGCCCGCGTGTACCCGGAATTGCTTGTCTAATGTGGTGATTGTTTGGCGGCTTCTCTAGGTCTTCGTTTGGACCCTCGGCGGTCGTATGGGCTTCGTGGTGAAGTACGTGTTACATCCTCGTCGCTTCCCCCAAGTCATAACCCTCCGCTAATTGACGGGCATCTCACAGATCCACAGCTCACGCCGTTCAAGTGCACGCGGCCAGGCTGGTCGAGCTCGCGTCGAGCACGGTCTCAGTCGGGAGGCGGGAGGCACAGGTACAGCGCTGCAGTAGTACCTGATCGCCCATCGCCTCCACGGTCGCACTTCGAATTTCGCCGTAAGCTCTCTTCTCCTCCCGACATGGATCTCCGACAAACCATACACATGCCCATGGCGTTTGCAGGGGCGCACAGGCACGGCGACTCGGACGACAACTTGAAGGCGGTCGACCACCAGAAGCCTTGTTCGATCTGGACGCACGAGCACTTAGAGCTCATGAGCGCGTGGACCAGGGCCTTCTAGTCTGAGACGCCCCTGCCACGAGGCGCACCAGAGCATCTGCAGAGAAGGGGTTCCGCACCGAACCTTGGAACGTCGGGCCTCGCAGGACCCCTGACAATAGGTGGGTGGGCGGGATCCTATATCCGGAGGTTTTGCGCCGCTTGGGGACCCCAATGCCGGATACAATCCGGATATGGGAGGCCAAAAATCGGCCCCAGGCCGGTTCGCAATCCGGATACAGGTGGGTCGGCGAGGGTGGGCGGGCGCGAAGCGCCCGCCGGAGCTCCGTGCCGGCCCTTCCGGGGCAGGCTGGATCATAAAAATCCGGATGATTTTGGCCAAAAAATGGCCTCGATGATCCGGACGTTTCAGCCCAAAATTTGCCAAAAAAATCCGGATGTTTTGGGTCCGTTTCCGTGAAACCGGATCCAGCCTCCCCACCTATTGTCAGGGGTCCTGGCCTCGCCCGCGCGGCCGCTTTCCAGTGCAGGCTCGAAGAGCTCAGCGCTCAGCGTTCGCGGCGGTCTACGCTGCGAGCTTCGGGCCCGAGCCAGTGGCGTCGTGATGGACGCCGCGCCGTGGTCACGCATTGTACGCAGGCTCCGTCATTAACATTCTGTCCGTTTCAAGTTCCGTCCATGACCAGTTTGAACTTTTATCCTGCAACAGAACGTTCCACGCTTCAAAGTTCAAGGTCCAAGAGACGTTCTGTCCGACACGCAGCGGGATATCTCCTCATCGTGACGCGAACCTTGGCAAAGCCCACGTATCGCCCGTGGATCAACGTTCAACGTTGGGGCTGCGTCTCGGCGCGCGGCGTCCGGCGTATGCTTGGGCAAGTTCTCTGCCAGATAGACTTGGGATTGTGCCGCGGCCGCGGTTCGACGCGCGAGCGCTCGCGGGGTGCTTCGCGCATTCAGCGGGCTTTGGTCAGCGTCGTTCCGTGGGTGTAGCCGTGGCGTAAGTTGTGCGGTCGTGCCAGCGTGCGGGGACGCTCGGGGACTTGCAATTGGGCCTAGACATCGCGCGGACAGGCCTGAAGGCCGACTACGGTGCCGGAAGAGTCTGAATCAACGTCCGGCCCGAGGGAGGTGTCCGGTGGTGTGTGACCTCGTCGTTACCTCCAAGCTGAGTGTACGGTAAATACAACTTGAAGGCATCTTGACAAACTAACTTATGTACTTGGGAGATCGTAAGGCGAGCACTTCCAGGTCTGATGCATGATGCATGACGCATGACGGCCGGGCTCGCGCGACAAACAGAAGGATTGGGAGCGATCAGAGAACAGAACGGACGTGCGCAGGAGGCCTAGACCACCACTGCCCACTCACCTCCGCATTTGCGAATCCCATGGCCAGCGGCCCTAGGCTGCAGCGTGATTGGGTACCAAGCACCGAGTACTGTGAGCAACGAGCGCGAGCACCTCCATACAAATGGCCATACTAATTCCGGTCTTCTTCGAACTCAAATGGCGGAACAGAAAGAAAGAACGGACGGCGATTTTTGAGAGACCTTGGAAACCGGGGTGCACCGCGCAATTAATACAGTATGTACCGTCCAATTGCATCCGTCTAAGTTTTGAGTTTTCTTCTCATGGCCCGTTGCAATTGGCCAAGGCATTTCAACGTAAGGCGACGTGTTTACCGAGTCGTACTTACATGCAGAGAATTCCTGTTTGCGGCATGCAGGATCCAGCAAGAACACTGTCTGAGATCTGATGTGGGGGTCCTGTACTGATGAGTCCCGTCTGAATAGTAATGTTGTCACCGCTTCGAGCACTTGTGACACTCGCGCAGATCCGCGGATTGTCCTGTAGCAGTAGAATCAATTCGAACCGTCGCCCCGCCTCACTGGCAGCGCGAGCCTCGTTCGTGTCCACTGGGGTCGGGAACGCAGCGAGACACACTAATGTCATACCAAGAGGTAGAGAATGCAGAGCAAGGAGGTGATATTGCCAACGAACGTCGAAATTGCTACACAAGAGGTTCCAAAGCCCAAACAGCGATACATACGTATAAAACGAAAGCACGGACGACCCAGTACGAAATATGCATGCGGGATACACTGCCGCATGCGGATATATATGCTTAGCGCGAGCCAGAGAGTTCGTCAAATCTCAAGCAGCTAAGGAGGGGGATCGCAGGCCCCAGGCCTGCAGAGATAGAAAAAAGTCTATCGCGGGAGGAAGGGTGCGTCTAGAGGACGAGGGCGACAGCGCCGACGGCAGCGAGAGCGGCGAGCCCGTTGACACCGTACGACGCTGCGCCGTTGCTGCCGCTGGTCGTCGTCGTCGTCGATGAGGCGGTCGACGAACTCGACGTGCCCGACGGGGAGGTTGCGGTCGGAGAGCCAGAGGCGGAGCCGGTTGAGGTTGCGGAGCCGGAAGAGCCAGAGGCGGTGGGGGTCGCGGTGAGGGTGATGCCCTGTACAGATGAACGGTCGTTAGTCACATCCGCTCACGTCTTCGGAGGAAACGGGTAGAGGTTGGGAGGGGATGGGAAGGACAGGAATACAAAGCAGCAAGGCAACTCAGTCGCTGGGACATGGAAGCAAGGGGCAGACAGGAAGTGGGGGACAACGATAGGGAGAAAGAGACGTACGACAGCGAGGCAGAGCTGTTGTGCAGCGGCCTCAGCGTTGGTCAGGTCAGAGCCTGTGCATGCACTGGAAATACAGCTCGTGACGGAGGAGACGAAACCGGAGTCTTTGCAGAGACAGGCGTCGTCGAGGGGGTCACAGCTGCCGAAGTTGGCGTCGGTCAGGCAAGACTGGGAGCAGGCTATGGGATGAAGGACGGTGAGTTTAATGTCGCCGACGAAAGCAGACGAAACGTACTGGGGAAGGACTGTCTGCGCTGGAGGGACGCAGCGGAGACAGCGGCGGCGAGAGCGAGGACGGCGAAGAAACGCATTATGTTTGTAAATGTGGAGATGAGGGTGGAGATGAAGTGCGAAGAGCTGTGAGCACAAAGGCTTCTGGAGGAGGTGACGCGGAGGCGGGGAAAGGCAAGTAACTCAACGGGGAGTTGCTAAGGACGGCGGAGTGTCTAGAAGGGGGCTTTATACGCGCGGTGAATAAGGGAGGAACGCATCAGTGGGGACGTTGGTTGTGGGACAAACAAACGGTCGTTTTCGGCGGTTCTCACTCGGTTGGGATATTCCACTGTTGCGAGCGCGTGCGAGCCGAGCTTCTTTTGCCCTAGGCGTTCCTGATCTCTTGGTTCCCGACTCACGAGTTCGGGATGATCACTGGTGAGAAGAGCGGGCGAGCCGGTCGGGTATAACGGAGAGACCCACACGCACTTACTGGAAGTCACATTGTTTGTCAGACCATTCAGCGACTATTCCCTGCTGATTCGGACGAACAATATGAGAGCCTTGGGGAGCACAAAGAGCGACAAGGACGACATGTGTGGGTGGGATGAGGATGAAAGGGACTCCCATTGTGGGAGCAGCCAAACACCGTGCACAAACAACGCTTCCCTTTTCCGGCCGCGCCCAGGCACGCCCGCCATTTCCCACGAACCACCCACAACGGGACTCCGGAGGATTCCGAAGAACTAGACAGTACCGGGCAAGCCACTGAACCTTAATCCGCTGACAAACACGGGCAAGGGAGGCGCTGCTCGCAAGTCGGCGAATCTCTCCACCTCAAGTCCATCCACTCCGACCCAACATCCTCAAGACATGGTATGTCCTTCTCAAAACCTTTAGCGCATTCGATGCCGACCTGTTTTCGTAGGCCCCTGAAACGAAGACCACCAAAAAGGTACGCCCGCTGTCGTCATTGCTGCGACAAGAACACCCTCCTCACCATACACGCTCCTTCAACCGTCTGGTCACCTCTTCGCCCTTTCCTATGAATGCGCACGCTATACATACATAGGGAGGCAAGACGCGCTCCGCCCTCCAGGATGTCGTGACCCGCGAATACACCATCCACCTCCACAAGCGCGTCCACGGCCGCTCCTTCAAGAAGCGCGCCCCCTGGGCCGTCAAGTCCGTCGTCGACTTTGCCCAGAAGGCGATGGGCACCTCCGACGTCCGCGTCGACCCCAAGCTCAACCAGGCTCTCTGGGCTCGGGGCGTCAAGTCCGTCCCCCACCGGATACGCGTCAAACTTGAGCGTGCGTATTTTCATCCTCATCTGTAACCGTCTTATGTGGGGTTCCACACATCCCCTCCCTCTCTTCTCTCTCCTCCATCCAGTGCCGGGTTACCCCTGGTATCGGAGGAGAGGGATGAGCGGCGTGAGGCGTCCGACATTGTTCGGAGATGCTAACCAGGTCTATGATCATGTAATAGGCAAGCGTAACGACGAGGAGAACGCAAAGGAGAAGCTCTACACCTACGCTACCTACGTCCCTGTAGAGTCCTTCAAGGTATGCTTGATTCACCACATCCTGGACACATGAATCCTGATGCATACCGTGTCGTAGGGTCTCGAGACTCTTGTCGTTGACACAGAGTAGATTTTTCTACTGTTGTCCTTCGTCGCTTATGATGCCATCCCCTGCTCGAGTGCCATGGCCTCGGGCAGCAGGATGGATGGGAGGTCCGTCCGCTGTATTATGCTTTGCCATGCGCCACACATATGCCCAGCCGCACATCACCATTCATACTGCTCATATGCTATGTGAAGCAACCCAAAACGCACTCCCGCTTTCTTGTGTGTGTAATCTGTGCACGAGTGCGAGATCGGCAAACAACAACAACTTGAATTGTTCTGACCGGTGGGTATACATCCATTTGGGTTTGTGAGGTCACTGTTAGGCGTGTCATTGTGCCCGAATATTGTGCCTCTTACTTGGCTGTCGTCATCGAAGTTCCAACGCCTCGACTGTGCACAATAGTTTAACGTCCAGGTTCGCTCACACGGCCCGCGGACGGTCTCGGTCATAAGCGTGATGGTTAAACGGTAACGATAATTAATTACCCCCGTGGACAGTGGAAGGATAATCACCTACTTAATGTCGGACTGAGCACACCAAGTGCCTTGGCTTGTCGTACTGGTCATCGAATGTACGTTCACATTCGCACGCAGATATATGTAGACATGAAGCTTTGGACTTTTGAACCTTGGAGCTTGTTCTGAATTCGAACGTTAAACTTATCGCGCCACGTGCGTCACGTCAATGTCGTTGGGCGCTCACCCTCACCCCAAATTGATCTGGAGGACGATTATTATTGAGAACGTTCAAGGTTACTATGGGATCGCCATAGACGGTGAGTAGCGTATCCGATTGCAGATCCTTGTGCCAATCGAGGGCATCTTCAATGCGGTTCCGACAAGGTCAGTACAGTGGGGCATCACATCCAAATTCGCGAGTAGCCTAACAGATGTTTGACGGCAGATTTTCTCCAACGTCTATGGAAGGGGGTATGCCGCATTGCGCCATCCTGTCGTCAAGTCGAATAAATTGCTGAGCCGCTGGACAGAACCGTATGACCCCACTTTGCTAACGCCTGCCTGTTGTTCACCATCGTCGCTTTTATGCCACTGCTCAGCGCACAAAGCCATATCTTCAAGGTCATCCCAAAGCAGACCGATGGTTTTACCTCGTGAGTACAGCACTACATTATCTCCACTCTTATGCAGAGGCCCCGTCTGCTGTCGTTGCGCAGTCACCTTCCCCGTCGACTGTCGTCGGACAATCAAGTTGGTCGTTCAGCGATTGTCGAGGGGGGATCTTCCTTGCTCAGTCGGCGCGGAGGAGCCGATACGCTCGCGTTCGCAACATGGGGTGGCCGCGGTGGCGTAGGGTGGCGTCGAGGTCCGTCCTTGCGTGTGTCACGACAGCTTGCGCCCTGGCCGGCTAAGCAGTGTGCCGGTCATCGAACTTCGGTAAATTTGAATTCGATATCCGCCGGCGGATGCATACCTCTCCATGTTGTACATATGGTCACTGGCAGTGGTGCACTCGTCGCCCTTTCGCGGTGCTCTAGGCATCGAAGCTTATTGTCGCATTCTACGTACTACGACGATAATGGATGCATCCTCGTGCGATTTCGAGTTCGCCGGCTTGTACAATGTCAAGAATTCAGCTCGTGGAGTACAGGCTATTGCTAACATTGGTCCATCGTCGGGCATTGAACTGGAGACGCAGGTGACCACCGTTCTCTACGAGAAACTTCACGGGTCGCAAATTGTCTGTCTTCTGTGATCAGTGTGTGACATTGAGCCTGTCTAAGTCCGCACCTCCTAGCGTCGGAGGTTCCATGCTTTCGCACAGCACCGGCTAACCGGTTCAGTGATGCCTGTACGAGGCATCACTGAACGCCATATATCCTAAGATTGTCCTAGCAATCGCACGTCCAGCGCCCCGGACTGGCTTGAGTCTTTACCCGGTGTCGACCTACTGTATAAAATATGCAGCGAGGCCCGACTGAAAGACCAGACCCACCTCTAACCTCTCAGTGACATGGATTTCAGTCTACACATCTACCCAATTGTCCCTTGGATACTCGCTCTGCTGTCCGTGCTGTATGTGCGCTCGCTCGCAAAGTGGCGCGCACGCTCTCGCGGACGTCCCTTCCCCCCAGGCCCGCCGTCCCTCCCCGTGATAGGCAACCTGTTCAACACACCGGGCGATAGGGCGTGGTGCGCTTTCCAAGACCTCGCAGCGCAGTATGGTGAGTCGACCAACCCGGACGAACCAGCGGTCAGGAGCTGACACCTCTCTCGATAGGCGATATCATCCACTTCCGGATGCTAGGGCAATCGATCATCGTCCTGGGAAGTCTGGAGATCATCAACGAGTACCTCGAGAAACGCGCATCCAACACGTCCGATAGACCGCAGAGTCCAATCATCGAACTGTGAGTGCCCACGTCTCGGCTCGCCGTAGCTTCAATTTGAAGCATGAGTGGTCATTGCTGACCATAAACGACGAGCAGCCTTGGACAGGGCACTAACTTCGGTCTGATGCCCTACGGTCAACAATGGCGGCGATACAGGCGCCACTTCTGGCAGCACTTCACCTCTCGCGCCGTCGAGGAATACCAGCCGGTCACGCGTGCTGCAGCGCACCGGTTCCTCGCGCGGCTCGTCGAGCGTCCTGCCCAGCTCAATGCCCACATCCGCTAGTGAGTGTCGGATCGTTCGCTGATGGCCTCGGTGTCGGCATCTCATCGACTCGCGCACAGCACGTTCCTCGCAACGGTGCTGAAGGTCGTGTATGGCATCGGCCTTACAGAAGACCACGACGAGTATGCCGCGACGTTTGATGTGTCGTCGGAGGGCATCTCGCAAGGGCTCGTCCCTGGCAAGTACATCGTAGAGATGCTTCCCATCCTGAAAAACGTCCCCAAGTGGGTTCCTGGTTTCGGGTTTCAGGCGGACTTCGAGCGCTGGCGGGCGGCGGTTGATGACGTTATGAATATACCCTTTGCACACACGAGGGAAGCCATGGTGAGTAACTCCTCATCGCTACATTGGATTGCCGGTGGGGGTTGTGTCAGTGTTAAGAACACCATATGCATTCCCCACTAGGCTCGTGGCGAAGGGTTCGAATCCATCGTTGCCAAGACGCTGACGGTGGCCGGAAACGATGACGAACCCGAAGACGAACATGAAGAAATGGCCAAAGGCATTGGTCTCGTGAGCTACGAGGGTGAGCACGTTCATTTATTCCTTCATTCCCCACAAACCAACCTGGCTTTTTGGTTTCCAGCCGGAGCAGACACGGTAATCCCAGCTTGAACGCCTCTCCAACGGGTGCGCAAAACCTGACCTCGGACGTTTACAGTCATTTTCCGCCCTTCAGTCATTCTTCCTCGCCATGTCACTGCACCCCGACGTGCAGAAGAAGGCGCAGGCCGAATTGGACGCTATCGTCGGTCCTCACCGCATGCCCGAATTCAGTGACTCGGATTCACTGGTATACGTGAATGCGGTCATCAAGGAAGCCTTGCGATGGCATACCGTCGTCCCGCTCGGTGTGGCGCACGCAACTACCGCTGACGACGAGCTCCGCGGGTACTTCATCCCCGCGGGGACAGTCATACTGCCCAATATATGGCCAGTACTTTCGGTCTCCTTATAGAAGGCCAGATGCTGACGTTGTCTCGTGCGCAGGGCCTGCATGCACGACTCGGCGGTATACGAAGACCCCCATGCGTTCCGCCCTGAACGCTTCATTCGGGACGGAAAGTTCGACCCATCTGTCCAGGATCCGGTTCCCTTCGTCTTCGGTTTCGGACGAAGGTTCGTCGGGGCACGGTCGCGCTCGTCATGGATAAGAGGTGACACTCACATGGATCGATGGTTCTAGGATCTGCCCAGGGCGACATTTCGCACTGGCATCGTTATTCATAAACGTCGCCTCGGTCCTCCATACGTTCGACATCACATCAGCCCTCGACACGGATGGCCGACCCGTTGCCATAGAGCATAGCCAGACACCCGGGTTCATCTCGTGCGTACCTGTCTCTTCTCGGAGGAATCTTCATCCTTGCCGATGACACTCTCTACCGCTGCAGTTATCCGGAAGACTGTCGATGCACCATCAAGCCTCGTTCGGCAGAGGCCGCAGCATTGGTCGTGGCACACGCCAACGCTGTAGCGTGAACCCTGCCTGCGTCCTCCCGCCGACTCTTGAAGTTACTGCAGGACAGATGGACCTGTGTGGTGCCTTGACAAGAAGCAGCCTTCGAATTTGTTTCCATTGTACAGTATTCTACTAGTGATCGCTGGACTCTGCCTCGGATGCCGTTCCTCGTACCAACGATACGGTCTCGCCCCAATGCTCTGTATTGATCCACCTTTTTGTGTTGTTTTGTACCTGTCTAGGAGGATTAACGCGTTCCTTTAGAATTTCTGCGAGCCGCTTGGCCCTTCCCTCGGCCGAGCGCACCCCTCTGCTCCACGATTTATTGGCAAGTACAGGTCCGAGTCGCCCACCGCACTTCAAGTTGGTCTTGGGATCCACACAGATTTCTCCAACGTGTTAAACCAATCCCAACAGCTTCTGCATACGATCTCCGATACTATGCCGCCGCGCCGATGAACTCTGGAGTAGCGGAGATTTACTTCAAGTTTCAGGCCTTTGGTTCCGAGCGCGCGTCCGCCGCACAAGACCGTATCAGCGCCTCGGCCATCGCAGATCTGGGCTTGATAGTGCATCGACAATCCTCGGGGTACCTGCAATAGACCCGTGAACAACTCCCCGCAATGACGCCATGGCCAGGAAGATGGCACGCACGAGATAAGGGTGTCCGATTGGACGTGCTCAATCGTCATGGGGCGACCGTCTTCGCCGAGGGAGGGCGTGATGTCGAAGACGTGCAGCACGCAGGCGACGTTGATGAACAGCGTATCCTCGGCAAAGTAGCGTCCGGGGCAGATCCTGGATATCGCAATGTGAGCTTCGTATGCGTGACTCGGAAAAGAGGAGCCATCTGGTGCGACGTGCCTTCGACCGTACCCGAAGACAAACGGCGCCGGGTCCCGAGCGTCAGGATCGAGTTTGCCATCGCGTATGAATCGTTCGGGTCTGAAGACGTGGGGGTCCTCGTATACCTCGGGATCATGCATGCACGCCCTTAGAGCCAGATGTCCAGCATTGTATCCGCAATCTAACGAGAGCGCGGTGCGACATACCAGGTGTTGGGGATCAGCATAGTCCCAGCCGGGATGAAGTATCCCCGGAACTCGTCGTCAGCAACAGTCGCGTGTGGTACACCGAACGGGAGAGTCGAGTGCCACCGCATGGATTCTTTGATGATAGCGTTGACGTAGACGAGCGAATGCCGGTCCCCAAAATCCGGCAAACGATGCGGGCCAACGACGGCGTCGAGCTCGGCATGGGCTTTTCTGAGCACTTCGGGGTGAAGTGATACCCCCGCAAACAACCCCAGAAGCGTTGCGCCCACCTTCGGAAGACGTGAGCTAGGGAATGAAGTGCAATGAGGAGGATGTATACGGACCGTGTCGGTGCCAGCTGAATGCATGCAACTGGGATCAGCGAACGAACTCTTCTGACGAAGCACAATCGTACCTTCGAATGCAACTGCACACACATTCTTGCTGACCTCCTCCTCTTCCCAGGAGAACGTGCCCAAATGAGTCATCCTACTGAGCAATTTCGCGGTAACTGAATGAGCCGCTTCTCCGTTGTCCTGGAGAAGGGTGAGGAGTGGAAAATCAACATGCCGCCTCTGAAATCTCATGAGCAGGAATGGAATAATGACGGACCAACTTAGCCTTGGTGTGTTTGAACGGAACATTCTTGAGTCTCTCTCCCGCCGCTATCCACTTCGCCCATAGCCTCTGCGACGTCGCGCCTGGGAACCAGGGAGGGACGTGCCGAAGGAACGGCAAGAACTCGACGAGGAATTTCCCAGGCACCATGCCTTCCAGGGGGCCGGCGAGTGCTTCTTCCGACATCTCCACATGCACGTCATTTTCGTCCTCGACGTCGATATCGTACAGAATCTTCAATACGACCGCTGCGAAATTGCTGTTTCCCCCCGACGCTCAGCCGACGAATAAACGGGGAAGCCGATGGACTTACAAGCGGATCAACTGTCTCAGGCGCGAGGGATTCTCGAGCAGAGTCTCGAGGAAGATATGGGTGACGGATTGCTGCGTTGGTTGGTATTGCTCAACGGCGTCTCGGTGGAAGTATTGCCAGAAGGCGCGCCGGTGACGGCGCCACCACTGTCCGTAGGGCATGAAGCCGAAGTTCCAACTCGACCCAGAGCTGTACCCATATCGTGTCATTCACGAGGAGCGTGCGTTTTGTCGGAGAACTCACAGTTCTATCATTGGAGACTGCACGCGGTCGGATGTGTTTGCGGATCGTTTGTCGAGATACTCGAATATCGCTTCGGGGCTGCCGAGCACTACAATGGACTGGCCAAGCACTTGGAAATAAACGACATCGCCTTCAACGAGTCCGGTCAATGCCAAGGTCCGAAGTAAAGCACAGTCTCGCTTACCTAGTTCACGGCCAAGGTCCCGATACCCGACCCATTGCCTGGACCGAGGCATGTTGAACATGTTGCCAACGATGGGGAGGCGTCTTGGACCTGGGGGAAGAGGACGGCCGCAAGTGCGAGCTCGCCATCGGGCGATAGACCGGAGAGAGAGGGCGAATAGTAGAGCGACAACTAGCTGTACTAGGACAAGGAGGCTCTCTGGACGCGTCGCGTTCATGATCATGGCTGAGAGGGAGGCTGCGAGTGATCTCGAGATCATATGAACGAAACGAAACGATGCGAGGCCGGGGTCGAAGGACGGCAAGTGTAAGGATTCTGGGATAAGCGGCATCTTATCCTAAGTATGGGCGGTTTAAGTGCGCCGAAGATACAAGGTTAATGCACCCAGTCCAAGACGCACCTGATTCCTTACGGGTCCAAATGGTGCCACCAACAGAGGTGCTATCCCGGCCAAGGCACTCCCACACCACCTGGCTTCCATGTCTATTTGGAGTTGACGGTGCACACAGCAATCTCGTATGGGATCGATGACGACGGCATCCTATCTCGACTTGCCTGTAAAACTAAACCTTCAGTGAGAATGCTCGAGGAAGCTCGAGAGGTATACAACAAGGGCCGAACTCGCTGGCTTACATCGTTTTTACCAGGTGTTTTGCCGCCAGGCTCGGGTTCCAGGCCGTGAGGTTGGGCCGAACCTTCATGCCGTTAAGTTGTGCTGAGTGCTTCGCGATGAGTATAGATCACGACATGGGGTCCAGCGATGACATTTGGTGTGAACGTCAGTCAGATACTAACAAGCCTGTGGGAATCTGGTCATCATCTGAACGTTAGCAGAGCTACGTGCCTATTGAAGAGGCGATGACGACTGGGAGTCACGAATAAACGTCCTACTAGAAGGTTGTGCGATGGAGACCACTGATAGGACTAAGAGTGATAAGGAAAAGGGATTGCTCCATGGGTCATCGTCGGACCAATGCCACACCCAGCAAATCTCAAGGCTATGGGAGTATTCGCGTCAGCGGGTCACTGGCAAGGGCAACTTGCGAAGAGATGCAGAAACATGCTTACTGTTCCGACTTGGTTCTTCGCTCCGCAGATAAGTACTATACTTAGTCTCCACGGAAGCACTTTTGGTGGTTGAACGTCCGACGATAAGATGAGTGATTCATGCTGTATGTCCGGTGACTCGGCGGTGAGCAGTGCGCCGGCATGAACAACTTTTGAACAAGGGTCGACCCGCGCCGAGGCATGGGGTTCACTTAACGTGCCACCGGATGGGAACCGCGAGGCGTCCAAGTAAGGGTGTGCGCTATGCATGTTCTGTCCAAGGATGTTGCTGTTTAAGTTGCAGAAAAGTTAAGTAGTTACCCCTGGCAACTTGTTGGGACTTCGGCCGGGTGACGGGCGCTCCGCAACCACCAATCGGCTGCCGTGACGAGATACTGTGACTCCGCCGTTACTGTGACGTTCAAACCGTACTTACTCCTCTCTCCCTAGTCTCGTTCCCATCCGTTTTGGCGCTGGAGACACTGCGCCAAAACGTCTGGTGCATTTCGTGCTCGGCTAAGGGTGCCGTGACAAGGGGTAACAGCACGTGCTCAGCGTCACCTGGCGCGCGATCCGCCCGTTGCACGCCCACATCTCGCGAAGCGACGATGGCGTTGACGAGGCCCAACGAGGCTCGAGCTCTCAACTTTTCGCTGAGATAAGTGAAAATTTTTCCAAACCAGACATGGTGGGGACGTGATTGGGACGTAGTTTGTGTTTGGCAAGTCCTTGTAAGATAAATACTTGAAATGCAGTCTCAAGTCGCCATTCGCGCCATTCTGGGAGCACGGCGCGGCGTGCAATTTGCCTCGCTCAGCTATCCCATGGCCAGATGGCCCCAGTCGCAGTGCTCGACAGCCTCACACTCCCAGATGTGAGGGACCGCGCGCACGGAACCGCGCAGTGACAGGATGCAACCTGATACCTTGCCAGACTCTTGCATTCCTAACAACTCCGCGGGGCCACCAAGCACATGCCATGGGCTTCCATTCCCAATAAACGAGTTTACCCCAGAGAGCACTGTTATTTTGCGCACAGCGGTATTAGCCCTGGATCGTCGCGAATGGCACGCGCGATGGAAGGCTCGAAGTCACACTGGCCACCCGCGCGGCTGTCACCACCATTCGGAATTGTGACCCGCGTTACCCGAAGTCACGGCACCCTTAGCCGAGCCCGAAGTACACCAGACGTTATAGGGCTCTCTCCCGGGCGCTCACAACCCATCCGTGCGAAATTTGTGCTGCGATTTCGTGATGGATACTCAACACCTGTCATCGCCTCGCTCGTGAGCTTGTGAGAGCCCGGAGAGAGCCCATAACGTCTGGAGCCGAGACTACTCTCTCCCGTTGGCCTCGAGTTTTTTTTTTCCCACCAGCATGATCCTTTATTTAACTCGGAGAACACAAACACATTAGGTTCATAAGTACGTATACAGGCAGCTTAATTCACGTCAATCTGTCATGGGCATTTGGCACAGTGGTAGCGCGCACGCTTCGCATGCGTGAGGTCCAGGGTTCAATCCCCTGAATGTCCATAGTTGATGGACCTAGGTTTGTTTTTACCCTCCTACTGTAAGGAGGATGTGATCCACTCGCATTCGCATTCTTTTCTTGTGGAAAGATATCCGGGCGCAGTCCATTAATAGTGTCTAAAGCAATGGTAACCCGTCATATCTACAGGCGCGATGCAGCAGACAGGAAACATCCACCACCGGTCCGAGTAACCTAGCGTCCGCCCATCCCTCACGAAAGCCGTTCATGTCGAGAAAATGCCAATGATCTTAAATGGCGGCACGTTCCGGTCGTCCTCATCGCCTAGCAGCTGGCACTCAACGTAATGCGATCCTCGCGGTACGTGGCGATCGATGATTTGCAGCCTATTGAATGAAACGAAGTCATCCGTCAACAGTCCCCTCACGATCCACGGCACAGCGAGCAGCGGAAGAAAAACACTCACGTAGGCGTCGGCTCCCCCACGTCCCCCGCGTTCCTAATGATGACCGCACCCCGATAGTTGTCGTCTACCTGGCACTCGATCGCGCTCCCCTCCCCAACGTCCTGCGCCGGCTCCTTCACGTAGTACACCGCAACGTCGCCCGCCCCGATCTGGATGTTCACCCGCAGCTTGCTCGTCGGCAGCGCCGAGTAGAAGTAGTGCGCGTGCGATGACAGCTCCGCCGCCCCCGCCGGCGGGTGAAACGCCGCCCAGCCCGAGCCCTGGAACATCGACAGCGGCAGCGGGTTCACGAGGTCGTTCGCCGACACGCAGTACGGCGCGACCTCCTCGAACGGCCGCGTCTCCAGGTCCGCCGGGCGCGAGTCGATCCGCATCGCCGGCACGCGCAGCCGCGGGTCCTGGTTCGGCGTGCGCTCGCGCTCCCCACTGTTCTGCACGGGCAGCGCGGCGAACGCGGCGCGGTCGATCTGGCCCTTCTCTGGCGGTGCAGCCCCCGCGGCACCCTTGCGGTCAGCGACGCCGCCGAAGAGCCCGCGCGCGTCCGTCGGCTGCTTCGCCTGGCCGTCGGGGTAGACGGGGGCGGCGGGTGATGGGAGGGCTTCGGCAGAATGGCCGGTGATAGCGGCCCAACTGGTGCAAACTTGGGATTGGAGGTAGGAAATGAGGACGTCGGCGAGCACTTCGTGTCCGGCGGGGTTTGCGAGGATGGGATCTGCGAAGTACTGGTTGACGGAGGAGGGGTTGGACATGTACTTCGGATGAAGGATAGGCTTGGTGCTAGAGATGGGCGTGAGTGATAAGGCGTCACATTAGATGAAGGAACACGAACCTGAGGTGGGGGATATCATAAAATTGCGCGACGAGACTGTGGCCATGGTCCGCTCCTGCGAACCCTTTCGTCATCGTGACCTGGGGACTAAAGTGGCCCAGGATAAGAACCGCGGGCGAGTCTGGGCGGAGTAGAATCGAGCGGACGAGAACCTCGAATTGTTCCGTAGACGTGTCCATGCTGTCAATACTATGTCAACCCTCTTCGTTGAACTGACATAAATGCGGTACATACTTTGCATCGTCCACGTCCAACTCAATAATGACGAGGTCCGTGAGGTCTGGGATATGATGGGCATTGCAAAAGGAAAAGTACGCTGAACTTGTCCGACGCATCGCGCCGTTGGTGAGTTCTGTGGCCGGATGGGGAAACACGGCGTTCCACCAGTTGAAGAATCGGGCGGGCCAGCAGGTCGGTGAGAGAGGGTCGTCTCCAGCTCCATGGCACGCGGACACTGCAACAAAACTTGAGCTCCAGCATCACATATATTTGCACAGATTCTTGGATACGAAAATGGCCTAGGTACCGAGAGCAGTAAATACAAGTCTGTGCGCGGCGGGCCAGCTTGCATGGTTTCCCATGTCAGGTGCTCCAAGGCAGTAGGTATATCTCAGGGTACCATTGGCACCACCGACTTCGGAAGATGTCTCGAATTACTGGACAGGCCAGGACTCTGAGCTGGAACTTCTTGACACTAGTTTTATACACCGCAAAGGAATCAACTTCTCCGCAGTGAGGAAATGGTCAAGATTTCCCAGATCATTCATACAGAGGGAAAATCTTTGGAAAGGCGCCTTTCCTTGGGGATAATAGTCCTGCCAGGCTTTCCCGGCTCTGGATTTTCGTTTCCCAAAGCCTTTCCGTAGGCCCGGATCCCGAATTGAAGAGCGAAAAAGAGGGAGGAATGGGTCCAAACCGTCTGGTGAATGTTGTAGAGACGGATGGGAGACGAGCACACGTGAGGTGAGACGCGTCGCGCCGCCTGGCCTGCGACGTACGTGCCGACGCGTCGTACGCCGTGCGCATACAGCCACTGCGATACACTCAGGTCACTCGCCCATGCGCGCACCATCCTTGCCCCGCAGCGCACATGCATTTGTTGGCTTCAAGCCGTCTCGCGGTCCCCTCTTTAGCTTACGGCGCGCTCTGTTAGAACAAGTGCGCAGCATATGCCAGTGTACACCCAGCTGGCGTCGCGTGCAATCCACCCCTATCGCCCTCCACATCCAAAACAGCATGTAGGAGGAGGGCGAATGCCGGGCCCGCCATGCAGACTCATGACCTCCCCTACACAATAAATAGACCTAGAATGATCAAGGGGCAACAAGGACGAGCTGACTCGTGACCAGGACTGCCCGGAGGGCCCTACACTATATGCTTGCGTCTCACAGCATGTCATTGAGATAGCCACAGAGAAGCGCCTTTCTGGGCACCATGATAGTGGAGGTGTTGCGAATATCTAAGGTTCCGCAAGAACGTAAGGCGTTTGAAACCAACGCTTCCCCACGTCATAGCACATGGTGCATATGCAAACGCAGTAAGCACGAGGACATATTAGGCCATCCTCAGAAGGTTGGATGCGCACTATGGCCTCCGGGTCGGAGGGAGCAATGTGCTTCAGGAACATATCCCCGAGAGGGGTGACGGCATATAAATTGTACGCGCGCAAACATCAAGTTCGCGCGCTTTGGGGAGATACTGCGCGATGACGCGCATGGAAAAATGCAGTAGGGACGAAGTGCTCACCTGAACCGCCGACGACACTGATGGTCACTGGGAGGCCGGACAGGGCCTTGTTGATGACGCGCTGTATGCGCGCGCCGCTCCCCAGGTGGAAGCGGGTCGTGGAGAGCACAATAGGGTCGTATTTCGTTGCAAGCTCGTCAGCAGGGCCGAGCGCGGGACAGAAGGGGAATGGATTGGGGGCGTCCTCGGAGAAGTTGAGGTAGTTCTTGGGCTTGAGGTCGGCGTGGGGGACTCGGTGTCGTGTATGCGCCGACTCCTGTGGGAGGACGGAGCGGGTGAAGAGGATGAGGGCGACGAAGGCGAAGAGTATGAGCCATATTCGATTCGTGACCCCGAGGCTCTTCTGGTGGAGGCGGGAGGGGGTCTTCTCGCTGTCGGGGAAGCCCGTGCGGCCGGGGCTGGGGGAGATGTTGATGTGGGCAAGACCTTTCCCTGTGCGCCGTTGCATGACGCGAGCGTCGACGAGGACGGCTGGTGGGTGAGAGGGAACCTGAAAGGAGTGGAAGGGGTACTTAGCGAAAGGTGGTATCACTGTCAGGACCAGGTCTGAGGTCAGAACCCGATTGGGCGTCGACGGAACGCACTAGCAAGCGCTTCCCGAATGTCTGCCACAGCGCCACCGGCTCACTGGTCTCGACCTACCTCCACCCCCCTGCCGTTTTCCTTCGCTTGACGATATACCCTCTAGGCTACACCTCCCTAATTTCTTGGCTTCGTGGATACACTCATATTCAAGCTTAACGCGACGGCGAACGCGTCTAGTTCCTTCGGACCTAACGCGTCGGAACACCTCTGAACGGGAAGCTTCCTGGCACTAGCACCCGCCCACATTCGTGCGTTCTTTCCCCGCCTGTTCCATCTGCTGTCATGACTTATCGCCCTGAGCTCAGAATCCAGTTGCCAGCGACCATGCAGCCCCGGAGCAAGCACCCCTTGCAGCGCATCCCGACCTGGGTCGCGCTATCCGTCGGCGTAATCGTCGGGCTCTTCATCTCGAAGTTACTCACTAGTGTGAGTGTCCGCATCTATTGGCCCATGCATTCTTCTTCCATTACCACTCATTCGAGCTCTTGTTGTTATCCTTCTTGTTCGAATGTCTGCTATGACAGGATTCTACCCCGTCATGTTGCTCCCTACGCTCCTATTCCACACACGCTTCTCTATATGCTCATATTTCTCATAGGATCGACCATCAACTTCCTGGGGAGGCGGTCGTGCTCCCATACTCTCCTCATTCCGCTCCCCAACACGACAACCCATCACCCTCCCAACACTACCTCAACGCCGACGCGTCCTTGACCTCCTCACCCACCTCTCCTCCCACTACACAAAAGAATGTACACGACGTGCCCAGCCCATGTATAAAGAGCAGGCCATGGACCGTTATGCGAGCCTGGTCGGCCACCAGACCCCGTCCTCTTCTTCCTGGCTCGATGCCCTCGGTCTCGGAAGCAACCCCGATGTAGGCTACGTACCACCGACGCACCAGTTCGGCCCCGACCCGCACAAGTACTTCTTCGCCATCAACCTCTACAACTCGTTTGACGTCATCCCGGACCTCTTCGCTACCCTTTTCCGAGTTGCGGCCATCCTCGGGTACAACAACGTGTATGTCTCGATCTACGAGAACGGATCGACGGACCAGACGAAGGCGCTCCTTCGTATCTTCGACGCGCTCTGCCGAAGCGTGGGCATGCGGGTCACCATTCGGACGTCGCAGCGCACCCGTGGTGCGTTCAACCATCGTATCGAGTACCTCGCAGAAGTCCGGAATGCCGCGTTCGTACCACTGCACGAGCTGCGCGACGCGCAGAATGAGTACTTCGACACCATCATCTTCATGAATGACATCCTGCCTTGCGTGGACGATCTCCTGGAGTTGATCTGGCAAAGTCGGATAAACAACGCAGGAATCACCTGCGCCGCCGACTACATGTACCACGAAGAACTCGTCCGTATCCTCCTCTATCGCGCAGTCATGACCCGTGCCTGACTGTCTTCTCGCAGGGCTCGCCAGTGTTCTACGATAACTGGGTAGCACGCGACATCAACGGCACCGCGCTCGAGAACGCACCTTTCGAGTCCATCTTCCAGCATGGGCCGTCCCAGGAGCGCTTTATGCAGCACCTCCCCCTTCAGGTCCAATCATGCTGGAACGGGATCGCCGTCCTTGACTCGGCTCCGTTCTACACGCCGCCCCATGTTCGGTTCCGGATGGCGCGCATCGCAGAGAACGAGTGCTCGGCGTCCGAGTGCTCGCTGATCTGCAACGACTACTGGGAGGCCGGGTATGGGCGGATACTGATGGTCCCGCGCGTGAAGCTCGCGTATGATCACGTACGTCCCCGCGTCTTCTTCTCCACACTTCTCATTCTTTCTCCTTTCTTGTTGGCTGAATGAACCGCACAGCGCGTGTGGGACATCATTCATCCCGACCGGCGGAACCTGACCGCCATCCGAGGGTATTTCCGCATGGGCGGCCTGCCCGACAACCCCCGCACCGACCCGCAGGACCGCGCGTGGTTCGGGCCGCACGACCGCCTGTTCACGGAGGAGGAGACCGTGGCGGTTGACTTCAAGCCAGGGCCCGATTACGGTGCGCTTGCACGTCGTCTAAGGCGTCGAGCATTACTGACTAAATATGTGAACAGTGTGGTGTTGGGGCTGGGACGGCGCAGGAGACCTCGACGGGCCGGACGTGGACCCGATATGGGAGCGGATGTCGAACAAGTCGACGAGGGCGGACTCGGTCAAGGTCAGGCATGACCGAAGCTTGCTCTACGTATGAGCATTGACGCGGAGGGCGGGGTGGACATGTACAAGAGGGACATGTCGGAGCAACGTTGGCGTGGGTAAGCCTGAACGAGGACTGGAGCTTTGCCGGGGACACTGATCACCTTAGAACGCATTTTGTACATACATACACATCCTTTGCTATCGCTAATCGCTTTCGTGCCTCGGGATCCCACCCTCCATGCATTAGGATGCGACACCGTAAATCGAAATCTCTGAACTGCACCGTGATTTCGAGGCTGGACGCAAACATTGGCGCCTAATCTACATGGCCCGGAGTGTTCCGACGCTTATCCGAACGGACTGCCTACGCTTGCCCACCTTCCAAAGGTCCCGTTATAACCCCCTTCATACACTCACAATCTTATCTCGACCTATTCCCGGTCGACCTGCGACGCTCCGAGGTTCCAACGTCCTTCCACTTCGTGCCTCTTGCGCCTGTCCTTGGTTCCTTCGACAGCGAGGAGCACTAGTAACACTCATCATGGTGGCTCCTGTGCGGCTTTCACAGGTTAGCAAACTTGCGCGCTGATTTCGGATCCTCCATCATCCCAAGATATTGGCGGGGACTAAACCCAGGCCCCATGGGTCATATGCGCTTCGAAAGTTGGTTGTCACTGTGGAGGTGCAGCGGAAGATTCCCGGTGTGTAATGCTTTTCTCCTTCCGACGCTATTCATAGTGCAAGTACCATCCTCCCCCACCCATACCCGATGGAAACTCTGGAGATGAATGTCAGGAAGCTTCGGTTCTGGGTGAGTCGTGTTATCTGATAACGCGACAGGCTCTCGTGTTCCGTGTCTGGGACCAACCTCAGACCCAATGCACACCACCTTCGGGCCTGTCTCGACTGTCTCGTTCACCCACTGCTGCCTACGAAGAGCAAGTCGCTATTGTATGCCGCATGTCTGAACACCGAGACTGTGGTAGAGCGCACCAAGAGCGCACTGTTAAATTAGTCCTGACGGAGCATGCGGGAGCCAATGGGAGGCCGGTTTACGTCAGCCTTCCCAGAACGCTGCCGGAGCTCCAAAGAGTGCCATTTCTCTGTCAGTGTGCGCCGTATAAACCAGGCTTGCACATCTTCCTTCACCCCGTCATCCTCACCTCCGCACCGGACCATACCCTCATCTACCCTCGCCCTCGCCCGCCTCTTCCTTTCGTCATCAATATGTCCGACGCTTCTGCCTCTGCACCATCGGTGCGTTTGCCGCACCGTAGGGGCTCCGATACCATGGGAAGCAACAAGCCCCCGGTCTGGTCAATTAACGAGTCGGCTGGCTCACAGCCGGCACCCCTTCCCGCGAAATGCGACCGCCACGAGCCAGGACGGTCTGGCGTGTGCTGCAAGGAGCTGAGAGGCGACGACGAGCGCACGCTCATCGACCCAGACGTTGTCCGCGATGTGTGAGTACCACCACCCTTTCCCTTATGTCTCATTATATCTGCTCTTGCCGTCGGTACGCGTCGTAGGGAGACCGACGCATCTACGGAAGCGCTGCCAGATTTACCGATCCTTCCTGGGCCGTCCAATCGTGTTGCGCCTTTTTGTAGTGGACTCCTGAATGATCGAGCTGCCGCCGTGTCGTCATCCTGTCGGGTTCTCTGGGCGTCTACGGCAGCACTAACCTCGCACCAAATATACAGTGTCATTGGTCTCTCCGACGGCCTCACCGTCCCCTTTGCGCTCACCGCCGGCCTCTCATCACTGGGCGAGTCCAAACTCGTCATACTTGGTGGCGTCGCAGAACTCATCGCCGGCGCGATCTCAATGGGTATCGGCGGCTTCCTCGCTTCTCAAGCCGAACGCGACCACTACCGCTACCAGCAAAAAGCCACCGCCGCACGCGTCTTCCGCTCGTGCGACGGCGAGATGGAGCGCGAGGTGCACGGAGTGCTCGGACCGGTCGGCATCGACGAGAAGACGTCCCGGCAGGTCGCCGCCGCGCTCCGCGACGTCGAGTTCGTCTCCGAGGGCGACGGCCCCTCCTCTGCTCCACGGCGCGGGGCCAGCGACGCGACACTCGTCGCGGAGGAGGGCGGGCAGCAGCTGCGGTGGGCACGCAACGTCGGCCTCACGGCGTTCCTGCTCAAGTTCGGGGAGGGGCTCGAGGAGGTGCCCGCGTCGCGGATGTACACGTCGGCGTTCACGATCGGCATGGGGTACCTCGTCGGCGGCCTGATCCCGCTCCTGCCGTACTTCTTCCAGCCGGTGGCGCACATCGCGCTGATATACTCGTGCGTCCTCACTGGGGTCGTGTTGCTCATCTTCGGGGCGGTCAAGGCGCGCGTTACGGGTGCGGGCGGGTACGTGTGGGGCGCGTTGAGTACGCTCATGGTTGGTGGTGCGGCGGCGGCGGCGGCGTACGGTATCGTTGCTGCGCTAGAACGTGACTAGAGCTTATTGTGTTCTGATATGATACGATACGTGGACATTGTAATGCCAGTAGTTGATCTTGGTGTTGTGTAGGATTGCTGTGGCTTCCCGGCTCCAGGATGTGATGACTGGAGTCAGACTTATTCATACCTGAGAGAAGGATTTCATGGGCGTTTGGCACAGTGGTAGCGCGCACGCTTTGCATGCGTGAGGTCAAGGGTTCAAACCCCTTAACGTCCAGCTTTTTTTGGTGACCATGATCCATGATTGTGTCTCCTCGTCGATGCTCTATTTCAAATTTTATGTTCAGATACTTCTTCACCCACCCATGCTCATGGAGTGTCGGTCGGGTTTTACAGACTACGCCGGCCGTCCAATACGAGTCCGTAAGTACTGGTCGTCTTTCAGATCATCACGGTCTCGTCACTAACATCGGGACATCCAGAATGGTTAGTTGAAATTGTTGGCTGGCAGCTGCAGCATAGAACCTGCGTATAGAATATAGAACAGGCTACGGTACTTTGCTTTGGTAAGCAACTCCATGTACCTGATTTGATCCGAGGTATTCCTACCGCCACGGATGATGTTCAACTTGAAAGTGACTTATTCAATCGGACGCCCAGATAGGTTTTCGACCCGTCTTTGACTTCGTCTTCCGGGCTGTATACGCACCATGGTTGCTCATGACGGTGCGAGAGATGCCTCAGGGTCTTCGTACGAGATGGCGGCGTTGTCGGCAACTGGAAAGAACACCCCAGTTTCGACACAAGACTCTATACGACCTACCACTGACCTCAGTGACTGGTATGTGTAGTAACAGTAGTCCTCACGACGGAGTAAACGTGCAAGAATTCGCTCCTGTCAACCGTGGCATTCAAGCGTGGGCTTCTGGTTTTGTGCTAGAAACGCTGATATGGGGGTTTAGCTACTGGTTAGGAGTCGGTTTATAGCCCCTGTCCGGGACTGGTGGTTAACTTCCTTCCGTTGTTGGCGTCGAGCTTCGCCACCAGCGGACTCGGGTTCTCGTCGACATAGACGAACGTGTCGGTTGAGTGCTCGGGCAGCTCGCCAGAGTTCGCCGGGATCGTCACCTAGTGTTCTATACAGGCTGGAGTCCTTGGGCCGCGGCGTCTCAGCGACCGTCGGCCTGATCGTCTCCGGGCTGCTGCTGGAGGGGGGAGCAGGGTCCTCGTTGTCGGGAGCCTGAGGCAGGTTCGGTAAATTTGGGTACGGTGCGGTGGAGATATTCGTCCGGTCTGGCGTTGGCGACCGGGGCGAGCAGCATCGCGGTCGCGTTGGGGTCACGACGCCGGCCCGACCCGGCAGGGTGGCATAATAGAGGTCGTATGCCGAGGCTGTTAGGGCTGGTTGAACACATCAGAGGAATCCGTTTGGGTCCTAAGACCAACTGTGGCCCCGACCTATACTTGCCAATGCCAGCTTTTAGCCAACGCGTAATGGACGTCCCGGACGGTGTGCCGAAATGGTCGCGACACTGACGCAGAGGGCGCTAGGCGGCCGGTCACGGTTGCACGTCACGGCAACAGCCGGGTTACACTATCTCGTCGCCGTCCGGACCGTCACGGTATTTCTGCAGCTCGAAGCCTCGAACAGCAACACCCGTTGTGCCATCTTGGCCAGAATGGATTATAGTGCTCACTGGCATCTATGCACATTTACTCGGACGGCGCACAATTGCCATCAGACGCGAAGTTAAGTAAACTCCACGCCTCCCGCCTTGTTCAGGGCGCACTCACTGGGCACGCAGTCGGATGACTTATCGTCGGACGTTCTATCACCAAAACTGCTTCTGCAAAGGGAGATGAGCAATATGTTACTTATCTGAGCGACGAACCTGAGTCGGAACAGTAAGCATTCTCCTGCGTCCCTTCGCTTGCCCTTGACCTGGTGATTGACGCGAAGTTTCTCGTAGTCTAGAGATTCGCAGTGCGGTGCGGGTTTCGCTAGGTGTTGCATTGACCCGGCGATGGCCCGTGGATACATGGCCCTTCTTTTTCCACTCCAAGTCCTGTGACTTGTCTCTCTCCATCGCAAGACCTGTTTGCACTGGCAGGGCGTTTGGTGCTAGTATTGCCCCTGGTCGTCATCGTCCCTTCCATAGGTGCGTAGCTCTGTCATCGTTCAGGTGGTGATCCCTCATTCCCACAGGCTCGCTAGCATATGACCTACTTTCACACCAAATGTCACCTCTGGACTGCGTGCCCTAATCTATGGCTATCGCCGCGGCCTGGAACCCGATACGACAAACATTTATCCAGACACTCTTTATTTGTTGACGGCAAACGCTGTGTAAGTCGACGAGTTCAACCCCTCGAGCTTACTCGAGCACTCGCTAAAGTGGTTTGTGCAGGCAAGTCAACACGGGACGCCGATGCGGCCCCCATGAGAGATTCAAGTTGCTGGATGCACTCTCAACTCAAATACAAACATGGAAGCCGGATGGGGTGGGAGTGAGTTGGCTGGGGTCGCTCCTCTGCTAGGGCACCATGTGGACACGTAGCGAATCAGGTGTGTCTGGGTGCGTCAAGTTTAACCTTGTATCCTCGGCGCACTTACGCCGCCCGGACTTAGGACTCGGATAAGAATTTGCTTTTCTCACATTTGCCCGTCCTCTGACCCCGACCACGCATCCTCTTGTTTGATTTATATGCTCCCAAGCGGATCACTCACAGCATCCCTCTCGGCCATGATTACCGCGACGCGTCAAGAGAGCTTGCTCCTTCTGGCACTACAGCCGGTTGTTGCTCTACTGATTGTCCTCTACTTCCGGTCCATCGCACGATGGCGAGCTCGCACTTGCGGCCGTCCTCTTCCCCCAGGTCCAAAACGCCTCCCAATCGTTGGCAACTTGTTCAACATGCCTCGGTCCAAACAGTGGCTCGGGTATCGAGACCTTAGCCACGAGCTAGGTAAGCAAGACTGCTTTACTTCGGACCTTAGCATTGATCGGACTCGTTGAAGGGGATGTCCTATACCTTAAAGTGCTCGGACAACCTATCGTGGTGCTCGGGAGTGCCGAGGCGATATTCGAATATCTCGACAAGCGGTCTGCAAATACTTCCGACCGTGTGCAGTCTCCAATGATAGAATTGTGAGTTCTCCGTAAAGGCGGCCGCTCCTCGCGAATAATATGATATGCGTACAGGTCTGGTTCGAGCTTAAGCCTCGGTTTCATGCCCTATGGACAGTGGTGGCGCCGTCACAGGCGCGCCTTCTGGCAATACTTCCACCGAGATGCCGTTGAACAGTATCAGCCAACGCAGCAATCCGTCACCCATATCTTTCTCGAGACACTGCTCAATGATCCCTCTCACTTGAAGCAGCTTATCCGCTTGTGAGTCCACCCCTTCTGTGTTTTGTCATCCATTAAGCATCGGGCCGGGCGAACTGGCAGCAATTTTGCATCAGGCATATTGAAGCTCGTATACGACATCGACGTCGAGGATGAAAACGACGTCTTTGTGAAGATATCAGAAGAAGCACTCAAGGGCGCCGTGGAAGGCTTGGTGCCTGGGAAGTTCCTCGTCGAGTTCCTACCGTTTCTTCGGCACGTACCCCCTTGGTTTCCCGGCGCGACGTCGCAGAGACTCTGGGCGAAGTGGATGGCGGCGGGAGACAGACTCAAGAATGTGCCGTTCGAGCACACCAAGGCCAAGTTGGTGCGTCATTCTTCCATTTCTGCTCGATGAAGTTTTCGGAGTAGCATGTTGATCGTCCGCTCCTCACCGCTCTCTAGGAGAACGGAGAAGCTACTCGATCAATCACCGAGAAATTGCTCAGTAGGATGGCTCGATGGGGCACAGTCTCCTCTGAAGACGAGGAGATTATCAAGAATGTGGGCGCTGTTGCATTCGAAGGTATGACTTTGCGCCATTTGGAAGAGTTCGGCCGCTGACGCCATTGTCATGTATGAATTCAGCTGGCACTGACACGGTACGCATAAGCGACACGCCTTCCCCTTAATCGTCCTCCTCACATCTTCCGAAGGTGCTGTCGACGCTTCTAGGGATGTTTTCGGGGGTATCGCTTCAGCCCGAAGTGCTCAGAAAAGCCCATGCCGAGCTCGACGCCGTCGTTGGCCCGCATCGTTTGCCTGATTTTGGCGACAGGGATTCGCTCGTCTACGTCAACGCTATCATCAAAGAATCCATGCGATGGCACTCGGCTCTCCCCGTTGGCCTATCGCATGCGAACGTCTCTGACGACGAGTTCCGCGGATACTTCATCCCGGCTGGGACCGTGCTGATCCCGAACACCTGGTATGCCGTACTACGTTCCCGTTAGGTCGTGAACTGTACTGAACGTCTCGCTTCCAAGGGCATGCATGAATGATCCCGATGTCTACAAAGATCCCGATGTCTTCCGACCCGAACGATTCATACGAGATGGCAGACTCGACACTAGTGCTCGGGACCCGGCAGCATTTGTCTTCGGGTACGGTCGAAGGCACGTCGTACCGCAGCACCCGTATTTTTCATGCATACGAAGCTCACGTGATATCCAGGATCTGCCCCGGACGTTACTTTGCCGAAGCTACGCTGTTCATCAACGTCGCCTGCGTACTGCACGTCTTCGATATCGGGCCGCCTCTTGGGGAAGACGGTCGTCCCATCAAGATCGAGCATGTTCAAACTGACACGCTTGTTTCGTGCGTGTCCTCCTTGCCGTCATAGCGAGGAGGTGCTGAAGAGTCTATTACAGCTATCCCGAGGATTGTCGCTGTACTATCAAGCCCCGATCTGCGATGGCCGAGTCTTTGATACGCTCTTGCGCGGCAGCGGCGCGCTCGGACTGAAACCTGAAGCGAGTCTTCGCGGTGCAACCTAGTCTCTATCAAGATGGTATGTGATGGTTATACAAACGGAAGACTGGATGGTTGACCACCGGGTCTGTCGCATCAGGGTCACCGCGTATACATACAATGCAAATAAGTATGCACAGCCTGAGCTTGCTTATGAAACTTGGCGGGAAGACATTTGTGATTTGTGCTTACTGTCCACATGCCGCGGCCCGTTGCCTAATCAGATTCCAGTGAGGTCGCTGGTCCGGGTACTGTACGTGATACGTGACGAACGGCATGCGGATTCGGAGTCGTTTATCTCAAAGCCATGCGGCACCACATCCAGTTCTGCCCTCAACGTCAGGGGTGCGAGCTCACTACGGGTGGGTACGAGACAAGTATGACATTAAACGGAGCTGCACTTGTTGTTACTCCATTAATATTCATAAGGGTGCAGTGGCAGAAGACCATCGCTTGCCACTTCAAAAGCTTCAAGATCTATATCGATTGCGCGGGCCTTGCGCTCCACGTCCTCCTGCGTGGTTCACCACACTGACACAGGTCCACCATCATCCCGAGTCGGCCAAGGTACGCTGACGTGTTAAAAATTAATGCACCGCGCGCTCTGTCGTTCACGGCATATACTACGACTAAGCCGCGCAAGCAAATTGCGTAAGGTGATCGGCAGTTTGGGCGAATCTAGATACAGCAGCCAGCGTCCAGCCAAGCCGCGTCAGCAAACGGGGGCCGGCCAATCTTCCTCTCAATCTCTTCCTTCCGGCGGCTGAAAGCTACCCTCGAGCGACAACAACATATAATAATACCCATTTCACTCCACCATGAGCCCAGCTTGTCCCGCTCTGCCCTCCTCTTGCCGCCATGGCTACTGTTCAAGCTCAACTCGACCCTTCTGAGCTAGAGGCGATCGAGGGCCACGACCGTGTGCCCGAGCTGCGTGCCACTCACATAACCACTACACACGGCAACACCGGGTACCATAACCTTGCACATCCCCCCTCTTCCTCCGGCGACGTCGGCGACTCGGCCTCTGAGCGGCATGACATACCCCTCACAAGGCAAGCATCCTCTGGTTCACATGTCGATATTGGTCACTTCGATCCCGAGGGCGTCGACCAGCTTCGTCGGTCCCTTTCCCGCCAATCACACAACGGCACCCCGCTTCCTTTCGACCTGCTCCCTCGAAGAGAAGTAGAGAGGCGGAGCGCGCACTCCGTTTCCACCGAGGTCACGCTCGCGTCCCCCGATGCCCCTTTCGACTTTGGGAAGAGGCTTCGCAATGTCGCCAAGAAGTGAGTGCTTTGTTTCCTTGCCGGCGCGCGCACGAAGCGTTGACCCCCCTTTGTTTCCCATTTTATCCCAACGTGTCCCACCGTTTATTTGCGCAGGCTTGAGGAGTCAGACATCAAGCGGAGGGAGCTTGGAGTCGCGTTCCGTGACCTCCGGGTCGTCGGTGTCGGCGCGTCAGCGTCGCACCAGTCTACGTTTGGTTCAGCGATCAACCCGCTGAACGCCCTCCGAGGGTTCAGGGATGCCATGCGCCCGGCCACACGAGATATTCTCAGCGGCTTCGAGGGCGTTGTGCGACCGGGAGAGATGATGCGTGAGTGTTCCTTAATTTGCGCAGAGGGGGAGGATGGATCGTACGATATATGTCGCAGCAGCGCAGCTTCACGTCGTGTTGTATGTCGTGTTTCGCTGCGGCGATGGGATGAAGACTTGCGACTCTCCGTCAGCGCTACAATTTACGTATACTAACTTCCGTTTTCACCGGACAGTCGTCCTCGGACGCCCGGGCTCAGGATGCAGTACGCTTTTGAAGACCCTCGCGAACGAGCGCGGAGAGTTCCATTCCATCCATGGGAATGTGTGGTACGATTCGCTCACCCCCGAAGACGTCGAGAAGCGGTTCCGCGGAGATGTGCAGTACTGTCCGGAGGACGATGTGCACTTTCCGACCCTCACTGTCGACCAGACGCTCCGCTTCGCTGCGAAGACCCGGACGCCTCAGACGCGTATAGACGAAGAGTCGCGCGAGCAGTACATTTCGACCGTCGTGGAGATGGTCGAGACGGTGTTTGGCCTTCGCCATGTCAAGAACACGCTCGTCGGAGATGCATCCGTCCGTGGTGTGTCTGGTGGTGAGAAGAAACGCGTCTCGATCAGTGAGGCGATGGTCACCCGCTCCCTGCTCAACTCCTGGGACAATTCCACCCGCGGTCTTGAGTGCGTGCCATGGGGCCCCCCTTCCTATTTTCACGATCTGACTATTATGTAGTGCCTCGACCGCGCTTGAATTTGTGCAAGCTCTCCGGCTCGCCACCGACATCGGACGGCAGTCAACGATCGTCGCGATCTACCAGGCTGGCGAGCAGCTCTACGAGCACTTCGACAAAGTGTGTGTGATCTACGAGGGTCGCCAGGTGTACATGGGCCCCGTCAACCGCGCGCGCCAGTACTTCATCGACATGGGGTACGAGCCCGCTAACCGTCAAACGACCGCTGACTTCCTCGTCGCTGGTAAGTAGCATTCTTTTTGCGTGGATATGTAGGCCAATGTGCTCACCATCTGCACAGTCACCGACCCCAATGGCCGCATCGTCCGCGAGGGCTACGAGCACCGCGTCCCCCGCACTGCCGCCGAGTTCGCCGACTACTTCCGGAAGTCCGAGTTCGCGCGCCTCAACAGCGAAGACGTCGATGCGTACCGCGCCGCGTTCGTCGGGAAGCCCGAGCGCGTCGCAGACTACAAATCAAGTGTCAAGCTCGAGCGCGCGCGCCACACGCGCTCGAGCAGCCCGTTCATCGTCTCGATCCCCATGCAGGCCCGTGCACTCATGATCCGCCGCCTCCAGATCATCCGCGGGGGCATTGCGGCTCAGGTCATCCAGCTTGCGTCGTTTGTTCTCCAGGCCATTATCATTGGCACGGTCTTCCTGCGGCTCAACGACACTACTGTCACATTCTTCTCCCGCGGCGGAGTCCTGTTCTTCGCGCTGCTCTTCGCGGCGCTCTCGACGATGGCGGAGATACCGGCGCTGTTCGCGCAGCGGCCCATCGTTCACCGGCAGTCGCGCGCAGCGATGTACCACCCGTTCGTCGAGGGCCTCGCACTCACGCTCGTCGACGTCCCGATCACCCTCGTCACGCAGATCGTGTTCGCGCTCATCCTCTACTTCCTGGTTGGGCTCCGGCAGATGGCGGACAGGTTCTTGTGAGTTCTTTGATTTTGCTGAAGTTGCTGTTGGGACTGACAGCGTTGCCGTAGCATTTTCCTGCTCTTCGCTTTTAGCATGACGGTCACGATGAAGGCTTGGTTCCGTATGCTCGCTGCGGCTTTCAAGAGTCCTGCACCGGCCACTGCCATTGCGGGTCTCAGTACCCTCATCTTGGTTCTCTACACTGGTTACACCATACCCCAGCCCTATATGATCGGTGCGCTGAAGTGGATCACCTGGATTAACGTGAGTCTTCATTTACTGCTGTGAGAAGGGTTGGCACTAACATTGTCCGGTCCAGCCTCTCCGCTACGGTTTTGAGGCACTCGTAGTTAACGAGTTTCACGGTCTCGAGTCGGGCTGCTCCAACCTTGTCCCTCAGGGCCCAGCGTACGCGAACGTGTCCCTCGCGAACCAGGTCTGCACGACGGTCGGCTCAGTCCCCGGCTCCTCCACTGTCCTCGGCGACGCGTACATCTCCGCGTCATTCAACTACAGCTACAGCCATCTGTGGCGGAATTTCGGCGTCGTATGCGCGTTTGGTGTCGGCTTCGTCTCCATTCTGCTCTTCCTCTACGAGAACAACCAGTCGCTCGCAGGGCAGTCGACCGTGATGCTTTTCAAGCGTGGCTCCAAGTCCGACGTCATCAATGCGGCGCAGAAGGAGGCGGCATCCGACGAGGAGAAGGGCAACAGCAGAACCACCGACAGCCGCGGAGCGGTTGTCCCGAAGGAGGGCGGCGTGGACATTAAGGAGATAAGGGCCGCTGCGCCCCAGGTCCACGACACGTTCTCGTTCCACCACCTCAACTACACGGTCCCTGTCGGCGGTGGCAACATGAGACAACTATTGGACGATGTCTCCGGCTACGCGCCCCCTGGCAAGCTAACTGCGCTCATGGGCGAGTCCGGTGCTGGCAAGACGACACTGCTGAACGTGCTGGCCGAGCGGACTACTGGCGGTGTCGTCTCGGGCAACCGTTACATGAACGGCCACCCCCTCCCCTCAGACTTCCAGGCGCACACAGGCTACTGTCAGCAGATGGACACCCACTTGCCTACGGCCACAGTGCGCGAGGCTCTCGTGTTCTCCGCCGAGCTCCGTCAGCCCCCAGAGGTCCCGCTCGCTGAGAAGAAGGCTTACGTCGAGAAGGTCCTTGTGATGTGCGGGCTTGAGGCGTACGCCGACGTCGTCGTCGGGTCCCTCGGAGTAGAGCACCGCAAGCGCACCACTATTGCCATCGAGCTCGTCGCGAAGCCGTCCCTCATCTTCCTGGACGAGCCCACCTCCGGCCTCGACTCTCAAAGCGCTTGGGCCATCACGAGCTTCCTCCGCGACCTCGCGGACAGTGGCCAGGCGATCATCTGCACCATCCACCAGCCCTCTGCGGAGCTGTTCCAGGTGTTCGATCGCCTACTGCTCCTCCGTAAGGGCGGCCAGACGGTCTACTTCGGCGACATCGGTACGCGGTCGACGACTATGATCGAGTACTTCGAGCGCACCGGCGCGCGCAAGTGCACCGATACAGAGAACCCTGCGGAGTATATCCTTGAGGCGATCGGCGCTGGGGCGACGGCTACTACGGACATCGACTGGTACGCGGCGTGGCGGAACTCCCCTGAGTCGGAGGGCGTGCAAGCGCAGCTCGAGCGCATCCACTCGGAGGGCCAGAAGAAGCCACCCGTCCAGCCTCGCCTGAAGAAGACGTACCCGACGACGTGGTTCTACCAGCTGGTGCTGCTGCTGAGGCGCAATGCACAGGCGTACTGGCGCGACCCCGTGTACATCATCGCGAAGCTCGCGCTCAACATCGCGGCAGCGCTGCTCATCGGCTTCACGTTCTACAAGGCGAAGCTGACGATCCAGGGCACGCAGAACCACCTCTTCGCGGTGTTCATGTCCCTGATCATCTCCGTGCCGCTCTCGAACCAGCTCCAGGTGCCGTTTATCGACATCCGCAACATCTACGAGGTGCGCGAGCGCCACAGCCGCATGTACAGCTGGACCGCGCTCGTCACGTCCCAGATCCTCGTAGAAATCCCGTGGAACATCCTGGGCTCGTCGCTGTACTTCGTGTGCTGGTTCTGGACCGTCGGCTTCCCCACATCGCGTGCGGGATACACCTACCTCGTCATGGGCCTGTTCTATCCCCTGTACTATACCACGGTCGGGCAGGCCGTCGCCGCCATGGCGCCCAACGCCGAGATTGCCGCGCTCCTTTTCTCTTTCCTGTTCTCTTTCGTCCTCACCTTGTGCGTGCTCTGTTTCGCCATTTCCTTTTGTGACAAATGCTGATGCTGACTTTGGCGACTGTAGCAACGGCATCATGCAGCCCTTCAACCTGCTCGGGTGGTGGAGGTGGATGTACCGTGTGTCGCCGTACACGTACCTCGTGGAAGGCCTCCTCGGCTACGCGCTCGGCCGCCAGCCCATCACTTGCTCGTCTGTCGAGCTCGTGGCGATCACTCCGCCCGCCGGGCAGACATGCGCGCAGTACATGGCCCCGTACATCGCGCAGGTGGGCGGGTACCTCGCGGACCCGAACGCGACCGACACGTGCAAGTTCTGCCAGTACCAGACCACGGACGGATTCCTGCAGAACAGCTTCAACATCTTCTACTCGAACCACTGGCGTAACCTCGGGATCTTCGCTGCATTCATCTGCATCAACGTGAGTAGTCCTTCATCCTCTGATGCCTCGCGGTTGGGGAGGAGGTAGCTGACGACGCGTCCACAGGTCTGCTTCATCTACACATTCACGTACGTCTTCCGGGTCAGGAAGGGTGACTTCCTCATGGCGCCTTTCCGCCGCTTGAGGAGGTCCAAGCAGATCATCTAGTAATACCTTGCCACCATTGCCGATAAATGATCTCGGACTTAATTCGATAGACTTGCTTATCTTAACGACTCAGGATCTTGCACATAGATTATGATATCTAAGTACCTAACCCGGCGGACTTTACTCGCGGATAGAATGGCCAACAAACGGGCCATATTGTAGCACCAACGTTACATACGATGCGTCAAGCAGCTGTACTACTATCAAGCTAATGCATTGTTCTTCGAAATTCTATCCATTTTGCGCTCTCTTGCCACCTAGGGCCTCAGATCTCACCCCGCCGAAATTACCTTAGACGGCCTTGGTCGCCGTCCAGAACGCGGCGTGGTACACGTAGCCAAGCATGCTCTGGGCATTGTTCGTGTACGTCGTGTCGATCGACAGTTCGTTCTATCAGGACCACAGTCAGCACGACGCCACGAAGCGGGGCCAGTCCGAACAACGGACAAATGATGACGAATAGGGGTGAGCGGGGGATGACACATGACGAGCGGAGCGGGTGCGACACGTACGGATATCTCGAAACCTATCTTACGAGCAAGAGCCTTGACTTCGTCGAGGGTAAGCTCGACGGAGGGGTCGTTCGTCGTGTTGCCTTCCCAGTGCCAGAGGAGCGGACCTGTGCGCGGAGATGACGTTGGCATTCCGCTCATTGCGGATAATTAAGTCGGTACTACTACTAAGGCGGTACGCACCCAAGTTGATCCACACGCCGCCGGGTGCGAGAATGCGATGAATGATGCGAAGATAGTTGACGATGTTCTTGGCCTGTATGGTGATGAGGCTAGGTAGGCGGGAGGAGAATGAAGGGGGATACGTGCGGTGTCGATGAAGAAGCAGGTCAACACGGCGTCCCATTGACCTGCTGAGAGGTCATCCGCTTCTAAGCCACCATATATCTCTTCGAAGTCACCTGTCGAGACGTCAGTATAGAAACATGGCCGCTCAGAACAGCTCACGAACCCGCAACTAAGGAGAAGTCCGCGCCTTCAGGTAGGGACGACGGCAACACATCGGGGATAGAGATGGGCCGGAGGAGAGCGTCATTGTTCGGGTTGTTCGAGTAGGAGTGTACGTATGGGTAGATCGTATGTTTGTTTATCCCGTCGGTCCTTTGTGGCGGAGGAGATCAGAGAGGAGTCCAGCGACCAGAGGTTGGCGATACGGTGGCTACCTGTTCAACATATAGAATGAGGCAAGGAGCATGTAGTGTGAGAACTCGTTCCCCTGGCAGGCAAAACCTATCCCATCCAAAGATTAACAAGCCTCGCCTCGACGACCGAAGGAATACTTCTCCGGACCACCGAAGGAACGTGACTGACCGAGGCTAGCGACGTCCCAAGCCAATCGGCCAAGACCTGCGCCAGGTACCAGTACTCTGAAGTTTCCCCTGCACAGTTCTGGGATCAGAAGATGTACGATGTGATGCTTGAGGCTTTGGAATCCTACCTCTCCTCTTGTGGTATGTCAGAGAAGTGCTGGATGAGGGCTTCCTTCATCGGTTCATAACAGACATCGCGTTCGGCTTTCCCCTGAAAAGGCAGTCATTACATGCTCTCACACTAATGAAAGCCATTCTGACCTCGATGCTCCAATCTCGGACAAGCTGCTTGAGCGTACTACGCAATTTGTCCATATCGTGTTCGGTAGGCCGATATTTCCGCTGCGGTCCTTGCTCCTTATGCAGATCAACAGCACTCCCTCCGGATGAAGCACCGGGTTCGTGCGCATGTGAATGGGAGTGAGACCCGTGCGGATGAGGATATGAATGGCTATGGGTGTGGGCTGATGGCCCGGTCAGTGCATGTTGTGCACCAATAAAATGCCGCAGCGTACCGATAGTAGAACCTGATCCCTTGTCGTCTGAGTTCCCTTTCAGTTCGGGACCATCATCGTCTTCCTCATCGTGCCCGCTGAAAATATCTGGACTCGCGATGACGTGGTTGAGGAACTCGGCGTTCACGAAAATTGCGTGATCGACAGCTGAGATCCTGTCCTTGTACCCCAGCGACTGGAGAAGTTCCCTGTCAGCCAGGGGGAGAGTATGAAAGTCCTTTCTGCGCCGATTATTTGCGTTCAGCTAGCAGGAAATCCAACTCTCTCTTAAGTTGATCCCTAATCGTGTGAGAGGTAAGCGTTAAGATCACTCACAGCATAGGGGGCATACTGCTGGAATGTCGAGATGACATTCGCGAAATGAGCTTGCTCTTCCTTGATATGTTCTTCTGTGGACCGCATGTGTGGTTCCTGGGAGAGCTGTGCGAGCTTTCCACGGCTTGTTGAATAATGAATTCCTGTGGCGCGTCGCCAGTGGCCACACGTGGAGATCGTACTGTCCCGGTTGACCGAAATTGGCAAGTCGCAGCTCTCGAATTCCTTGTTCAAAGTGCCCTTAAGTACCAGGTTCGTGCCAACCCTTCGCAGTGGCAAGCAGGTATGAGACCAGTGGCTTTACCGCCCACTTTCGCTGCCAGGCGGGAATAGAGTACGGTTCATGGAGGACGTCGAAACGAGAATCAAGCTGGGACGATAAGTAGTACTAAAAATAAAAATTTCCCAGCTTCATCACCGTGTGTGGAGTTGTGACCTGCCGGTCAAGTAGGTGCTCGTAACAATACTAAGGGTATAGAACATAGAAGAAAAGAAGGCTATATCATTTCATGATCTACACATGCATCATGCAAAGGCAGCCTCGGCAGCGTTCGACAGCGGCGTGAACCCATAGTCCTCCCCCTTCACGAATGCGCGCGTACATTGTGCCATTGTCACGGATCTATAATCAAGCAAGTCAGCTCCCCCGTACACCATGAAACTAAACACAGATGCAGCTGGTAACACTCACGCTCTTGAGATGGGGTCGGTCTGGTAGAAGTTCTCGATCGGCTTCTTAAGCGGCTGGCCCGTGACCTTCGCGTTGGCAGTGCGAGCGGCCAGGGACTTCAGGCCGGCGAGGGCGACGTCGACGGATGTGGGTTCGGTGGTGTCGTAGCGGACGAGCGTTGGTGAGATCTCCCACATGCGGTCCCGTAAGCTGAGCACGTCGTCATAGGGCAAGGGCTCGCCGATAACCTCGGATACCGCGCTACATGCGCGGTCAGACACGACAAGGTGCGAGTCGAGGTAGATGATGGGACGTACCGAATGATCTTCCAGTCTTCGCGAGACGCACCCGGAGGGGGGACGGCAGCACGACCGAGCTGGGAGCGGCCCTCGGTGTTCACCCACGTTACACTCTTCTCCGTGTACGCAGATCCAGGGAGGACGACGTCCGCGAATTGAGCGCCAAGATCACCATGGTGGCCTTGGTAGACGACGAAAGCATCCTGAGGGATCTCCTTCGGATTGACGTCATCAGCGTTCAGGAGGTAGATGAACTTCGCCTTCGTCGTCGACGCCTTCTTCGAAGGAACGAAGCCGATGTCGTACGCAGCGGAGCGGGAGGCAGCCTGCACAACACACCCATCAACGTCACAAGCTCACAAGCTCAGTCACGCGACGGAAAACACGCACCCTCTGGAGGATGCTGAAACCGTTCCACTCTGGTGTGACGAGCCGCTCCTTGTTCGCCTCGACGAACCTGGCCAGAGCGTTGTGGATCGCACCGCCGTCCGCGTGCTCGGCGAGCGAGCTGCCGACGATGATCAACGGACGCTTCGCCGCCTGGAACTTCTTCGCGAACTCGCCCTTGCCTGCGACGAACTCGGCAACAGCCGCGGCATTGCTGCCGAGGTAGTCGTATCCGTACGTGGTGTCCACGCGCTCGCCGATCAGGCCCACCTCGAGCGTAGTGTGCAGCCAGCTCTTGCGAATGCGCGAGTTCAGGACGGCCGCCTCGTGTCGTGGGTTAGTGCCAACGAGGAGGATCGCATCAGCCTGCTCGACGCCGGGGATTGTCGAGTTGAAGAGGTAATTGGAGCGCACGTCGACAGCATGGACCGGCGCGGTGTGACCGTTAACACCGTCAAGAGCGGTGTTATCAGAGCCCAGGCGGTTGACGAAGTCCTTGAGGGCAACAAGCGACTCGGTATCCGCGAAGTCGCCAGCAATAGCCTTGATCTCGTCACCGTTAGCACCAGTCTTCTTGAGACCCTCGGCGATGGCGGTCAACGCGTCCTCCCATGAGGCAGTCACAAACCGGTCACCCTGCTTGACAAGGGGGACGGTCAAACGCTGGAAGCGGAGACCGTCGTAGGCATACCGAGTCTTGTCGCTGATCCACTCCTCGTTGACGTCGTCGTTGGGACGCGGCTGAACACGCATCACGACGACGCCACGGGAGTCAACACGGATATTTGAGCCGACAGCGTCCAAGACATCCACGGAATCCGTGGTCTTGAGTTCCCATGGACGCGCTTGGAAAGCATAGGGTTTGCTCGTCAGCGCACCCACGGGGCAGAGGTCGACCACGTTCCCAGAAAGCTCGGAGTTCATGGTCTTGGCCACGTACGTGCCGATCTGCATGTCGTTACCACGGCCGCTAGTACCAAACTCCTCCACACCAGCAACCTCATTGGCGAATCGGACACACCGTGTGCACTGGATGCAACGGTTCATCGAAGTCTTGACGAGAGGGCCGAGGTCCTTGTCCTCAACCGCGCGCTTCCCAGCAATCTCGTGGAATCGTGTCCGGTCCCGACCGTATCGCATAGACTGGTCTTGAAGGTCGCACTCACCACCTTGATCGCAGATGGGGCAGTCTAGAGGATGGTTTGAAAGCAGGAACTCCATGACGCCCTCACTATCTGCCCATGAGTGGACAATACCAGACGGAGATTGGCAGTTCAAACTAAACGCACCGAGCTTCATGGACTAACGGAGTGTTTGTCCACACCTTTGCACCGGGCATGGCAGGCATGGCGCTGTGTCCCGGTCAGATATGAGCTGGTTCTAGGGTGCGAGGATCGGGGTACTCACCAAGAGGCCACGGGTTTTGGTGATCGCTCTACCTCGACCAAACACATACTGAACACGCGCATAAGCCCCTCTAAATGGCCCGCACACCAAACCCTACAACACGCACCGGCAGTTACCCGCAATAGCAAGCCGATCATGGTAACAAAATCTTGGCGGACGTCAGCAAAGCAGCCATACAAACTACCATGTCGGTGCACACCTTGGTATTGTTGCTCCAGCAGCCTCGCAAGCCTGGATCAACGCCGAGCCTACGCATTTCAAACCTCAACACGAGACTTGCGGACGCTAGAAGGTCATATGCGGAAACGCACCTTGCGGGACGGTCACCTCCTTCCCGTCAACAGTAAGAGTGATATCCGCCTGCCGTGCCGACGAGGAAGCGAACGTCCGACGGCCTGCCCGACGAGAGACACATAGCCTTTGCTGAATACCCAGACAACCCGAAACAGATGACGCAAAAGCCATACCTGGGCGCGTCGACGACGGAGTTGCAGTGACCTTGGCGAGCACACCCGCCGACGAGGGCCTGGAGGCCGACGACACAAGCCGGAGCATGGCTTTACGCCAGAGAGAGAGAGCGGGAATAGTCAATGGAGAGGGCGCACGTCGGCGGAGTGCTCACGACGAGGAAAGAGTGCAAGACGACGCGCTCGTCGCCCAACACGATGACCAGACTCCGGCTTTCGCCGAGTGTAACCGCCGCGTGGCCATTGGTCATCGTAATTTGGCATTTTCTGATTGGTGGGGGATTAGCCGGGCCGGCTGTACAACCGCCAGCGCCGAAGCTAATTCGGGGCGACCATGGACCACCAGCGGACCACCACGAACACCGTGACGACAGTGTTCAGTGCATGTGTTGAATATTAGCAAGGTAAGTAGGCCCTATGATACACTGCTAGTAATACAACATGTCCGCAAGACAAGCCAGGCAAGAGAACAACAGGGAAAGCGGTGGCAACCAAGACCCAGTCCGACTACTAATGTATCATAACTACTTTCAGCGCACCGAGTCCTCAAGACTACGGCACGTACACCAACATCAACACGTTCACGACCAGCTTTTCCATGTCGCCGACGGGCGACACGAACGGCACCTTCTCGCGCGCGATCACACCCGGGAACGTGATCTGGTCCGACAGTATGCGGATGTCCGTGTCCGTGATGGGGATCGCGCCGCTCTTCATGACCTTCGCGCGCAGGCCGTCCACCTCCTCCTCTCCCGGTTCGGAAGCGGAGGAGCTGAACGGGCCTCTGCGTGAGCCGCTGCCCGAGCTCGAGAGGGATCCGCGCCCGACGGACGCCGTTGGGCTGTCTGGACTCTCGTTCACAATCTCCACCACTTGGTCGACAGGCCAAATGTACCCGCCAGCCGTCCAGCGGAGTTCCGGGGACAGTTGGTATAGCTTCAGCGCGTGGTACAGTATCGAGTCACCGCCCTTGAGCTGGCAGAAAGGTGTCAGGTTAGTCTCTTCTCCGTCCCAACGAGGAAAGCACGAGTACTCACACTAGGCACCAGTGACTCGGCGACCACCTCCCCAGGGTTTACCCCATACTCCCCCGTCAAGTAGAACGCGATGCTCCTCCTCCGGGACATGTTCAGCAACGGCGACAGGTGGTCAAGGAATGCATCGCTCGGGCCGATGAGTGGGCTCGGCTGCATGCCCGCCGGCCCGAACGAGTGCACCTGCACCGCGTACGAGACCGTGACCCTACACCCGCTCCGCACCGTCTGGATCTCGTACTCGCAGTCCGACATGAACGCCGTCCACTCCAGGTCCCCCGGCCGGCCGCCCCGCCCATGGAAGCGCTCTTCGAGCCGGTCTGTCCCGCGCACGACGAGCACGCCCCCCTTGAACTTGACCGGCAGCGTGATGAGGACCGTTGCAACGCGGTTGTCGATCGGTCGCGGCTGGATGAGCGGCGCGTTCCCCGACGGCCACACCTCGAGCTTGTCCCGCACCGCGGTGAGATAGTGCCCGACGGGGAGCGCAGGGAAGAGCGTATTCCGCACGGCCTCCAAGATCGGGTGGTTCGCGAGCTCGAGCGTAGTGGTGAGCGGCAGGTTCGGGGGGTAGAAGAGGGTCTCGGTCTCCGCGTACTCGCTCCGCTGCGCGTGGGGCATGCAGGACGCGATGAGCACGTCGAGCGCGGGGGGCATGTCGACGTCGATGTCAATGGGGAAGTCGAGCGAATGGCTGATTCCGCTCTGATCATGCGTGCGCGGGCAGAGCGGAGGGGCGTAAAAGATCGTCAGCATCACATCCGGCAGCCTAAGCCTATGCCCGCGCGCCTGCTACGCGTGCGCGTGACGGGCGCGCGGCGCACACGACGCACGCACCTGTGAGCGAAAGAACAGCGTGAGCTGTGTGGGGTCCATTGGCACGCGCCCGGACACGCAGAATGGCCGCGCCTTCGCGCTGACCACGGACGCGATGGCTGAGCGATATGTGACCTCCTTGGGGTCGGGTTCGGAGCCTCTTCTCCTGTTTTTGCTGGGGCTGAACGGTGATTTGCGCTGTTCGACCTCGAACTCCGATACGCTTTGTGTGCGGGGCGGAGGGAGGTCTGGATACCGGCTGGGCGTCGGCGAGGACATGCTGGATATCGTTGAAGGAGGCATTGACGGGATCGACAGTGGGGAGTACGGTTTGTGAAGCGAGGTGGTGGTGGTGATTGTCCAAGAGGTGACGGCAGGCAGGGGGAGGTCTTGTAAGCGATAGTCAAGCGAAGGAGAGACCAAAGCAGAGCGGAAGTGGCAGGAGGGAGAGCGACAATGGATGTCAGGATGAGGATGCCAGAGCCAGGCGGCAGCACGGGTGGCACGGGCCACAGGGACTATATCAGACAGCAGCGCGCCTGGCAAGGGTCTTCTGGGTCTTATGACGACAGCAATAGGCAGGAGAGGATAAAAGAGCGCGATCACATCTTCGCAACATGCTTGTGCAGCGTGTTTACTCCGATGGGATATCACCCGGAACATTTACAGCTCGCTGGCCTGCACTGGCCCACATCCGGGCAGGAGAAACGTGATCGCGATTGAGATGGATGCGCGAACCTAATTGTTATCGGGTTGCAGCAATAGTTGGGTTCGGGGATGTCGATAGGGACAGATTCCCTGGTAGGCACTATCCGTCTTGCTCAGCAACCTGCCTGAGCTCAACAGGGTCTGGACCCGGTGGAGTGCGAGCGAGGGTGCCTTCCGAAAGTCCCTTCTTCAGGTCAGGTAGTGGGGACTCTGTTCCTAGCTAACAGTGAGTCCCCCACACGCAGCAGGCCTGTGTACGTCCGAATAACGACATTACCTCTCGCGAAATATAAGCGGGTGCGCTTCGAACGCTCGTAATAGTCTAGACCGTCTGCGCGAAGAACAAGGTCTCCCACAGCCCCAGTGGTCGCGCTCGAGAGCACCCTTCCTCGGGAGTGGCGGCGGAGTCTGAGAAGGGGGCGCGCGACGAGCACGAGGAGGAGGCGTGTTTGCGTGGAAGATCGCTGTCGGTTGACCAATGACAGCAGAAACTTGTCATCTCCCTCCCCTGGACTTGATTGAATGCGGACGCTGTTGCTGGCTCGGAGGAACTGTTGTCATCAATCCACATATCCCGGATGAAGTTCAGGAAGGACCGTCCGGGCTGAAGATACCATATACCTATCGATGATCCCGAACCTTCGACGTGCACGTCATGTCCGCGAAAGTTCCGACATGGAGACGATCGCGAGAATGCCTAGGAGAGGAGTAGAGATGTGGCTAGGGTGTTAGGGTGGCGGTTCGTGGTGTAGGTATGCCGTTATCCGTATATACTGCACTTTTAATCAGTGATTCCTCCACACAGGAACGAATCCCACACGTAACGGTATATATCAAGGCCGAGTTCCGGGCGGGTAGCGTCGGTTTTGTCGCTGCCCAATATCGCTGAACGCTGCCCAGATGGCCTTCGACTCTGCCAAATGAAGCTTTGAAGCGTCGTCGGTGTGGCGTGCAACCGTGACAGCGAGTGCACAAGTTCCGGGTTCCCAGTGCGCGCGCTTCGTGAAATCGACGTCACCGTACCCACCTTCCCGCGCTACAACCCTGGGATTGGGGTCTGTAGGAAGAATTCAGCCGTGAGGGGAAAACCGATCAAAAGTGCAGTACTGATGCACGGTATGCGTACGGGCAAAGAATACTCGAACTCAAACTTGAATGTCCCCGGATCTGGTCAGCGCCCGCCTATAAACACCGCACTTACTCTTCTCTTGACGATCTGCGCAGGTTGGGGCCCCGCAACCCTGACCTTCCTACAGCCGCGCGCATTACTATATTGCAATGCCATTACCGGGATATTCTAAATGTACGGCCCTCGACATATGATACACCTGTCCTACGGGAGTGTAGTCTATCCTAGCAATATAAACCCAAAGCAGTATGGAAATGCCTCGAAAAAATCGAGATTACCCGCATAGCAATGCACACAGAAGTGCCTCGCGACAGGTGACCTGCCGACCCATTAAAGCCGCGGCGAGAGAGAAATATTTGCAGACGTAAAAAGTGAAGGACGTTCCAGGCGGTGAGCGCGATGGTCTAGCGCATGTGAATGGGCCGCAAGCGACGGACGCCGCACATATGACCTCGGCATGCTGCACGGGGCTGTCGAGTCTTAAAGACTGAAGCTCATCGCGTCCCGGTCGTCCGAGGCAAGCCTGGCGTACTCCAAGCACAAGCGGTAGATGTATGCTGCGTGGGCGGAGAAGGCTCGTCAGCGGCGGCTCTCTGATCCGTTAATGCATATAGTAAGATGAGTGAACGGGATGGACGGGGTGGACGGCCAGAAGGCAAGCAGCACGGTCACGAAAAGAGGGCAGCGGGCTGGCCGCGCAGAAGGGGCGGGGGCATCGTGGAGTGGGTGACCGGAAGAAGCTGGGATCGAAGCGAAAACCAAGGCACGCACCTTCCATATCCACTCTCCTCCCCATCCTCCGCTTCCACTGCTTCCCCGCACGTGCGATGCGTCTCAGCCGCCGATCCCCATCGATGCTCTTCGCCCCGCGACGTTCTGCGGGGTCCGTCAGCGCCGTCGCGTTTGCGGCGCGGAGCGTCGCCTCCGTTGCCCCAGAGAAGAACGCATGAATGTTGTAAATTTCGGCGTAAGACTGCGACAGCGGGATGTAATGCAACCTACGTGCCGCGCCCGATCAGAACGTGTTATTCGGACAGAGGTCATGCGGGACGGGAGGAGGGGTCAATGACGCACCAGGGTTGCAACCAATCCGAGAAGAACTCGCGGTAGACTGTTGACTTGAGCACAACACTGTCCGACTCCATGAATGAGAAGAACCGCCCCGAGTAGCCCATGCCGTCCAGATCGACAATGTATTTGTGCTTCCAGTGGTCACCGAGGTTCACCCCACCGTCGTCGATCCGGTGAAACCGTACCATCGCATCGTGCCCGCCGGGATAGTTATGCGAGCCGACGACCTTGACGAACGCAACGTCCATGATCTCCTTGTTCAACGCGCTTACAGGGACGTCCGCATAGGCATAGTTTGTCGACCCGGGCGGGTCGGCGAACACGATCGTCCTGTTGACGGGGGACTGGTCGCTCGCCAGGCGGACAAATCTGCGATCAGACGTGCGGGGTGAGTGTATGCGCTATGACGTACGCACGCTCAGGGACCCGGGACGGAGAAAACAGACCTATGACGTTGGTACTGTGCCGCGAAACCAGGAGGAGAGCTGCCGCCGCCGGTCGAGGCCCCTCGCCAAAAAACCTTGTCGGTCTTCTCCTCCCACGAGGTCTCCATGTCATCGACGTCCTTCAGCTGCAGGTTGACCGAGTCCCAGCCGTATGTATATCTGCGCGTCTGCGCGTAGTAGTAGTGGCTTGGTATCCGGATGTCGAGGAAGCCAGATGCCTTCGCAGGAGAGAAGATAGGGAAGATCGCCCCGGTGGTTCGCCAGTCGGAGAAGAAATGGCCTTGGTTGTAGTGCGCCCATGGGTTGTTGCAGAACGAGTAGTTGCCTGCTGTGCCCATAGCAAAGGCGAAGTCATCGCTGGTCGCCGTGAGTCTGCTCGTCTGGTTCACGGAGGATTGAAGCGCGCGGAACGAGCTGAAGAGTTGGCGTGCAGCAGTACCAGGTTCGCATGTCCGTCGGAACGCTTCCCAGACGTTACCCTCTCCATGCCAATCGGGATCAAAAGACCCGCTCAGTTCTTCAACGATAGCGTCTACGCATGTATGAGTATCCATTCGGTTCGAGAGAACACTAATCACCCACTGATGTTGAGTTGCACGGTCTCATTCGACTGTGCCCGACGTTCCCATGGAACAAGCACCCGACCCTCAGCCATGCCATTAATCGGAAAGTCGAGGTCAGGTAACTGTAGAACGCATCAGTATATCCAGCCCAAACAAGGGGTGCATCGATGCGGGACAGGCGCTGCCACAGTCTACTTGCACGTATACTAGATAGCCAACATCGGGCCTGGGACTCACCAGCCTGATCGTTCATTCCGTGCTCGAGATGACCACGCGTTTCTGTCACCTTGAGAACTTTCCGATGTGTGCAAACCCTCCCGGGATGAGCAGAGGCGTCTCGCTTTGCTATCATCGCATATGGCAAGCGACTAGTATTCAGTGAACTGGCATGGGCGTCGACCCTGGGTTTGTGCCTGCGCTACGCACTAGGCTGCGGTAGATCCCATGAACGAAGGGGTCTCGATGTGGGCTCGGCACAGGTATACAGAACAGAGACGAGATTCAGCGCGCCTACGCCGGATAGTAGTAGTACATCACAGACTATACTCAGGTTCAGCTGCCTTGCAGGGCAATGTGTAATGCATTTGCTCAATGGCGCTGCAAGGGACGGCTGATATCCGCCGTGCGCAGCTCTTAACAATCACTTGCACTGAGTAAAGACCTGAAACCAGGGGTGCGTGTGGATAACCGTGGCTGAAAACTAGAACCAAAGCGATACAAGACCCAAACGAGAAACTCACCTTGTCTTGGAAGTCCTTCAGAATCGACAGAAAGCCGTTCGCCCGTGCGCTGACATCCTCGCTCTCGTCGCCGTCAAGGATGTTCACCGCGGTAGCCTTCCCTTCCCGTACGCGGACGACGTCAACGAATGATAAATGGCCTGCCTGTAGGGAAAGCAAAGCAGATGTGGTGAAAACGCGATGCAGGATGTTAGGCGCATACATACAATAGCTGCCCGCCACCTAAGCTGCTCTCCGGTGATGTCCCAGAACGGTGCGAGGTCCTCGTGAATATTATCGTACTCGTCAATCATAAGCACGTTGTTCTCCTGCGTGAACTTCCACCAATCGTCGAACCCTCGCGGTGGCTTCCTACCATACCTCCGTTGGTACTCCGCAACGGCGTCCTCGAGTGTTCGGCTCTGTCTTGACAATTTCTCGCGGAATGCGGCCTCAGCGTCAGCCATAAGTTTCGGTATTGGGTGCTCCTTGATTGTCGGGGGCGAATTCGACCATCCGAACGAGAGGTAGCGGGTGGTGGTCGAGACAAGGGTATTGTCTGGGAAGTTGTCGGCCACCCGTCTGTGCGCAGACCACAGACCACCTTGCATAAACACGATCACGATCGTAGTGAAGAAGAGAAGACCCCTCTTCTGGCATGAGAGTCCCTCGTGCATACTGGGGCGTCCGGCAAAGTACCGAGAGTAAGATGTGGCGTGGACGAGACAGAGTCAGGAGAGCGGGGATATTCGACGCTTGGCGGACCCGACGGGTGCGAGGTAAAGGAGTGGACTGGTTGAGGGGAAGGAGGGGAGAGTGGGAGAGGGCGTTCAAGTTGTGAACTTGTGCCTGCCTTTGTCCAGCTCAGTGTCACAGTCAACTCTTCTGCAGCTCTGCGCGCTCCGGCACACTCCGGCCAAGCCTGATGTCATACGAGCGTCTGAGCGGAAGTAGCCGCCCTTGATGGGCGGCTGTGGTGTGACGGCGGTGACTCGGGGGAGCGTGACAGAGCGAGTTGAGGAAGACTGCGGCGGTACGACCGGGATTCGCAGAGGCTGCTTGGCGACTGCCCCTTCCGACCCCTTCTCCTCCCTCCGACATCCACCATGAGTTCTGTTGTATACCCTTCTCACCCTACCGCCGGCTCGGGTCCCAGCTCTTCTCGCTCCAACTACTACCGTCCCGCAACCATCGCCGAACTCGCCGCGCAAGCGCAGGAGAACCTCTGGGACCCCGCCAAGGGCCTCAAGCATTGGCTACGCACCGCCGAGAAGTCCAGACGCACCGCAGAAGCACTCCTTCAATCAAAGGATTATGAGGGTGCATTCGTCGAATTCGCCAAGGCCGCCACGATCGTCCTGGAGAAGCTTCCGACACACAGGGAGTACCAGACGCTACTGAACGCCGATCAGAGGCATAACCTCGGAATGGTAAGCCCTCGTCCTGCGCGTTGTGGCCTGAGACCCCTGCTACCCACACGGGCCACCCCGCACTGTCGAGCGAATGCCATCACATTCCGACCCGGTCAGTGTAGCCGAGAGGATGATGCGGATCGCGTCTATGGGATCGTGTGCGCCCATACTTAGATCTCGACTCTCCATCGTCGTGTTCGGCTAGCCCGTCAACGTCCACATTCCGTCGCATGCGGCAGCTGTGTTGTCGCTACAACACATTGCTTCGGCGTTACATATGGCTCATGCTGTTGCTCGCTTGCGTACTGCAATCCCGGAACTTAAGCTCTGCTGCGGTCCCGCAGGGCTTGCGGACCCTTCCTCGTAGCGGTCTAGTTTCCTCCATGGGATGACCCCCGAAAGCGCGCATATATCCACTGTTGGTGGCTTTCCACTCAGTTTCAACGTGGAGAGTGCTCGCGCGATTACTGGGTTTATCGGTCCGCGCAGTCAAGATTTGACACGGGCTGCTGTGGAGAAGCAGTTGGGCGGAGCCCTGCATTTTTACACAAGGGGGCGCAATTAATCATCCGGTGTTTGCGGCTTTCTTGTGTCGTTAGCGGGTCTCCTCGCGATCGTGTGCGGAAGGACCGCCTATACAAAGTTCACCAGACGATTTGGAACACTGCCCCCGCCTTCCCGTTGTCCTCTTCTTTTCGTTTATGGGACATGTTTCAAATTCACCAAATGTTCTGGACACGTTCCTACTTTCTCCTCATTCTCCGACTGCTCTCCTGTTCGAATCGTGTTCCAAAGCTACGGGCTCTCAGACTACGTAGTATCACTGCAAGGCCGTTGGTGGAAAGCACTCCCTGTGGAGCTTTCCAGGTCAGACTCAAACTACCTTCGGTTCCCTTCATCCACCTAGGCGCATCAAACTTGATTTCTTTCGAACCGGTAACTGATCAACCAAATTTTGCAGAATGGGCAGGATATCCTTGATAGTCTAAGCCAACTCAAGCCTGTGCTCGTCGAGCGATACGAGAACTGGCAAGCCGGGCAACGCGGAAGCCCAGGTCCAAGTCGCGCGTCGTCAGTAGGACCAAATCTTACTCGCGAGGAGGAGCGCGCACGGGAGGCGAGGGAGGCAGCACGCAGAGAGGAGGCGTGGAAGCAGGAAGACCTTTCTCGTCGTCAGGCCGAGGACCGAGAGCGACAGGCGCGCGAAGAAGCCGCGTGGCGACAGTCTCAGGAAGCCCGGAAGAGAGAAGCAGCAACGGCGGAGCTTGGTCCGCTCACGGAGAGACAGAGGCGAGAAGAGGAGAATAGGCGGTATGCGGCGGAAGAAGCGAAGAGGGAGGAAGAGCGGGCGAGACGGAGAGTAACGGATGAGCGACGGGTAAAGGAGCAGGACGGGATCGTGCGGAGACAGCAGGAGGCGGAGGCAGCTGCGCGGGCCGCAAGGAGAGACATTGCGAGGCTCACGCCGTCGCCACACCCGCCGCCATCCGCCGCAAGCTCAGCGCCGGCGGCGTACCGTATGCCAGAGCCAGATCACAGCTCGAAGAGTTCTGGACGCTCGGTATATGCGCCCCAACCGTCGCGGCCTCAAGAGTCTTACTCGGGCAGCGGGTTCTCGGTTATGCCCCTGGAGACTCCGTTGAAGTATGACGAGGATTCTGCGACAGATATTGAGGGGCCGAAGGTGCCTTGGAGTCGCCAGCGCGCCGTAGATCAGACACCGAAGGGGAAACAGCCTGGGTACGTTGCACCTTGACCTGCATCCTGGAACGCGTACTAAGCACACTTTCAGCGTGGCGTTCCCGCCCCCAATCACGACCACGTCCCCTTCTCCGCCAGAGCTGGGGAGCATCAAGTACCCGTCGCTCATGTCGCAGCACCAGCTCAAGCAGGGCTATGTGCCCTCGTTGCAGTCCATGTTCGCAGCCACTTCTATCTCACAGGCTCCTGACTCATCTCTCCTGTTCGATTCTAAACCGCAAAGCAGCAGCAATTTGTACAACCACGCACTACCCTCGCAGTCCGCTCCCATCGTCCCCCCACCGGTGATCCCTCCCTACCCGACGCACATGCCTGTGCCAGGATCACACCAGGCGCAGGCGCCGCATCCGCCTCCTCCCACATACACGCAAAACCCCAACTCTTCTTACTCGAGCAGCCAACGCGGACCTTCGCCGAACGGCGCACGCCAAGCGGCTCCGCGAGACTTGGTCTCGACGTACCAGCGTACGTCGCAGTCGAGCACTGCGAGTGCCAGTGCGAGCGCCAGTGTGCCGGCCCGCATCGTGGCCGGGAACTCAAAGGACGCAAACTTGTGCGAGCTACGGACGATCAAGCTGCCGCGCGAGTGCCTGCCCAAGTTCCTCTCGATCGCGCGGGTCAACACGCTGCAGAACCGCGAGACCTGCGGGCTCCTACTGGGCAAGGACAAAGGAAGCAAGTACGTGGTGACGACGCTGCTGATCCCGAAGCAGCACTCGACGAGCGACACGTGCATGATGGACGAGGAGGAGCTCGTGCTGCAGTTCACGGAGGAGCGGCATCTGATTACGCTCGGTTGGGTAAGTCCTTCGATGTTTGTTAACCTTGTGTTCGGCCGTGCTGACGCTGCGGTCGCCGCTGCAGATACATACGCATCCCACGCAATCATGTAAGTGATCTCCTGGGTGAGCGGCCCGCATAAGGTTAGTGGGTGCTGACTGGTCGCATTGGGAAGGTTTCATGTCGTCCGTGGATCTGCACACGCATTCGGGCTTTCAGCGCATGCTACCGGAGTCCTTCGCCGTCGTCTGTGCGCCCTCGTCGACGCCTCAGTGAGTCCCAAGCGAGTGCCATGTGATAAGCCCTCTCTCCTGATCGCCGGATACAGATTTGGTATCTTTCGACTTACCGATCCTGGGGGATTGCAAACGGTCTTGGAGTGCAACACCAAGGAGGCTTTCCACCCTCATCCCGACGTTCCCATCTACACCGTGCGTGCACATCGCTCTGGTTTCTTGTGTTTATATATCATGTTGATCGTCATTCCCCTAGGACTGTGACAACAGCCATGTGCAAATGAAGGATCTCTCACTCGAGATCGTCGATCTCCGGTAGCTTTTCGCGCCTCGCCAGCTCGTGTGTACTCTCTTGGCCCCCATGCCCGTACGCCTGTCTATATGCGCATTGAACTCTGGGCCCCGCACTCCCTTGATTGCACTGCCTTCCCCTCGTCCTTCCACACCCACATCGCTAGCCCACTATTTATTGATTTCGAGCTTTAGGTTGGTGCGTCTAGCTCGGGGTCTTTGAGCTTCTGCAGGCTTGCATTTCGGGATGTTTTACCGTCTATGTTTATATTACCACCCTCGCTCCTGCTCGTCCATCAACTACATGCATACCTTACATACATTTAGACCCAGCAACGTTTTTTTGGCCTTCGCTTGGAATACACTCCGCTTTCTCGAATGTAGCTATGGCCCGGAAGCCCATGAATACCATGTATTATTTCTTGTATAATAGGGCGTATTTCTGAACATGTTCCGCATCGGGATGCCTTTGACGGGCCCGGGGACGCTGCCAGCAGGCACTAGGCTTGCAAGCTGCAGACCTTGGCTGTTCCGTGTGTCCTTGCTGTATCTGGATACGCAGAGGATGTGGATGAGATATTCAATGTGGCGTCCGACTCGGATTACGAGTCAGTCCTCGTCTCAGCCTGATTGCGGAACGAGGAAAACGGTGTAGGCGTAGGCATCCTTCTGGTAGTCTATTCATGGTGTATATCCTTAGAGGGGTACAACTGCTGTGTACATCTAACCAGTGCACGTGGAGGTACGACCCGCCCTCCCCTTCGTACTAGCGTTGTACATGTGTAAGTTGCATCTTGGGAGGCTCATCACCAAGTTCGCCATCCCCTTCATTCGACCTCTTCCGCGAGATCTTCTTTGGATGCTCTGTGGTCGATGACTGCGCCCAATGATCCCACAACGCGAGCAAAGTTGAGGGAGCTTTGCCGGCTGCCTCCGATGCTCGCTTCAGAGTACAGCGGGTCGTCGGAGTCCAGCTTGAGCGTTCGTCTGCTCGCTTCCTGGAGGTCGAGCAGGAAGTGAGCGATGAGTATAGAGGTGAGGCTGCGGAAATTGACCATGCGAAGTCAGCTGGTTGTTGTCACGCGCTTAGTCGTCCAAGGAAACATACGGTTGAACGAACGAGATCATATTTTCGACGAAATGAAGAGGACCGCTTGTAGCCAGGGCGGCGTCAAGTACCTGGGACAATCGAGTCATTGTCATCATGGTGCTCCAGGATGCAGGATTCCGAGCACACATCTACTAGACGAGCACTCACAGGCAAAACAGAAACCAGAATGCTGAGCACGTCCAGAAGGAACAGCACGCTGCGAAAAGACCCTAGTAGGTAGCTGTCACCAGTGATTGTGCGCGGAAACCTTACACAAAATACACAAGTCCTGGGTAATAGAGTAAGAACTCCTTACGATAGGACCCACAAACTGAGCCGACTTACCGTCACGATATATCACATCCACCAAACTCTTCCGTTGGATCTGAGAGAGATCCGGGATCATGCCTCTTCGTGGAGTAATCCACCAGGTGACGGCGATGAGAAGGATGTCGCCAACCAGGGTGCAGACACACGTCGTGAAGCTCACTGGTGATTTGACTGGTGAGTATCTGCAAGGACCTCGTACCAAGGACGAAGACATACATCTTTCCCGCGCATCAGTCGGCGAAACGCATGTGTAGGCCATGAACTTTTACGCACCCAATAAAAACCGCACGAGGTATTGGAGACCGAACCTGCAAACAGCCAAATATGGGGAATATCTCACCCCCAATGCCAGTTGCATATGTTGACTGTTTCGGGTCAGAGTTAGGTAGGCGGATAAAGGGATAGATGTTGGACAGAGAGTAAATATGTACCAAGTTGGCGCCGAGCGGGACCAAGGATAGGACGAGAACCAGGGAAGCCACGGCGAAGTTCCTAAGCAATCCGTAGGTACGCATGGCAGAGAAGACTACCGGGTATCAGTTCTTATGACAGCCATCGTAGTCATTCGTCCAGTAACTTACAAGATCTTGGCAGGAACTGGGAGCAGGCCAAAGCATAGTTGACGAGCATCATGACGTTGCAACTATTCGGATTCAAGGAGAGTAAATACCCCTAGAAGTCAGCGACTTGTGCCCCAGCCACAAATAACGAAGTGCTCGTCTGAATGATATTAGTCTGGGTTTTTCACGAGAGGTAGAAGGTCTTACACGCATTCGAGTTTGTCACAGAGGGCGCGATCAGAGCTAACCCTTCGTTGACCAGGGAAGTCCATCTCATCGTGAAGTATAATACAGCAGCCGTGCTCCGAGGGCGGTTCCAAAACATCTGAGCCTCTCGGTCGAAATTCAGGATCCAGTCGAGGATCAACAGCGCTGCACGAAATCCTTCGTGGGCGACTAAGACAATTGGAGAACATCCCGGTTTCAACGCACTGATTCTTGCAAACCCTGTGCATTCATTAGTCACGCTGTGCACCGGATGAAAAGACTGGTAAGAGATAGTGAGGAGGAGGATTGGCTTCGCAGCACGCACGTTTCTTGGAAGAAAAGGATGGTGGAAGCAATTGCGTCCGATTCGCTCTGCGTGGACATGACGAGTCTCAAACTCCGAGAAGAGGCGATAAAAGGAAATAAGGGGGGATGGGGAACGAAGGATCGTCAGTTAAGATGATCGTCTTTATATGTTCCCGAACTGAATTCGTCAGACTGCCAGTGCAGAATAACACTTCTTAGCTGTGATCGGCACCCGGAGATTGTCCACATCGGAAGATCGACGTGCCCCTTCCCACCGGTACATCCTCATCTAACTTTGTTTGATGCATTCCAAATATGAGTCCTCATTGATATGAACGTCACGGAAACACAGCACTCACCCTAGCAACAACGGGTATAATGTGGTTATTCCCAAGCCTTCCCTCACTGCGGAAAAGTTGATTTCTTTGCAGCGCTTCCATCTTGTGAACAGCTTCTGTCCTGGGAGTTGCTCTTCCGCCACAGAAGCTTTGCATCGGATTGCGCATTCAACACTTCCAACAGGTTTGGCGTCACTTCCATGTCGCGATGTGCATCTTGCGCAACGACCATCTTGTTGGGCAACGCCCGCCCAGGTATGACAAATACCCTCAAGCGCCATGGCACGACAGCCGAACGTCTCCCGCTCTATTCGGCGGAGGATTTGGCAGTTCATCCTAGGCCCCCATGCCCCGCCGGCGAATGCCTCTATATCATTCGTCGGGGTCAGCAGACTGCGCACAAGAGATGCAACTGGAGGCTTACGGATCAAAAGACAACGGCGAACTCGACCGCATTGCAGGATGGCCGGGAAGCTTCAGAATGAGGCGGTACGAGGTAGGATTAAGCAAAGAAGCAGAGGTGAATGAGCAACAGTCAGGGCATCTCTTGTCCTCAGGTACCGCCATCGCTACCGGGGTCTTGGGGGACGGGACCATCAAGTTGCGATCCGCTGCATAACCGTGTTCGAACCTTGAAATCGTACACACCGTTGCCATTGCGTCGTATTCAATCATAGAGTCACATGAAGTTCATAACCCCAAGCAAGCCCTAGCGAATTAGTCGTCACCTCTCGAGCTCCCGTCTCACATATCGACGACCACTCACCAAAGCTTTTTGTGTCCTCCCCGCCCTCGCCCCCCTGCAGCGCCGACTTTTTCTTCCATAGTCTCTCGCTCTCACAGATGCCGAAACCGTCCCTGGATATCAGCCTTACGTCCCTCAGGCTCAGCCCCGCCATCTCGTGGAAGCAAAACACGCAGAACAACCACCCGAACAGGCGTAGGCCCGCGTGTACGAGAGAGCGCCCATGGGTCTATGAGCGAGAGCTGAAGGACAGAATAATGGACGTCGCGCTGATGAGCATCCCCGCCCGGTACCGCATCATCGCGAGCGACGTCCCGATACCGCGCCCCTCGAGCCTGAACAGCTCGCATCGCGTGCGAGGCGACGTAGAGGATCGTGGCGAACAGGACGATCGCCGACCAGGCTTGCGAGTATTGCCGTCAATCAGGCTGCCGCTAGTCTTATTCGTCAGGTCTGTGCGGGGCACAGGTCAGTATGAGAGCAGGCAGCACGCGGTGGGAAGGAAGGACGCACAGTGGGACGCGACTACGGGCTATACGCGTCATCGCACAGTTATTCGTTTTGTATATGCGCACAAAACGTGGACGGGTGCAGGGCAAGATCAACTTGCTCGGGTGTAACGTGAGCATCAATCATAGCCGTGTGTCCAACAAACACATTGTGGAGACGTTGAAGGGCCATTGCCACGGTGCAGGCCACTGGCAAGTGCAGACCAAAGTGGCACGACCGTGACGGTGCCCGATCCAAATCGCGGACCCCGTAACGCGGTGTCACGGTGTTCTCAGGGACCGAGGCCACAACATGGTCAGCCTCCCCTCCATCCGACTCTCGTCTTCGCTATGTACGCCAAGTCTGAAGGGGCGAGGACATTATATCTATGCCATTCAAAAAGTTCGTCTACAGAGTTACAGGCAAGGAACAGCGAGCAAAAACCATACAAGACATTCGGAGGATGGGATTTCACCCTCGAGGGGTGTTTCTGTGGAGTAGGTGTGTGTATATGCAATTTCGGGCGTAGGAGATGAGGCTCGGGGCGCCGGGGGGAGCACAGGTGGACACTGGATATTGCGGGAGGGAGCAAGACTAGAAGGGAGCATCGCGTATCTCCCGTGTCTCATATCTATGCGCACCTCCGTGGATCGTTATATTGTACCTAGTGCTACCTATACAAGTACTAGTCCATCGCACATCGATGGATGCGCGTATGCACACACCTGAATCCGTCGACACGTACGCCCGCTCACATGCTCCTGCCCTATTGCTCCCCCTTGCTCTTCGCAATCGCGTAATGTCTCGCCCATGACAGCTTCACCTTGTCGAGCGAGTGTAAACGTGTCCTCCGAATCTCGGGCGGGAGTCGAGCTCCAAGCGTCGCCACACCCTGCCCACCCCCCTTCCTACCGCACGCCGCCGTCGCCGGCCTCTCCCTGTATCCGCTCTCGTTCCCCTTCCTGTTCCCTCCAGCTTTCGCCTTCGCCTAGGCCTACCCGCTCGTATCGGCATACCTGGCGTAAATCCTGGTCTACCAGCCGCGAAAGGGACATCACACCGGTGCACATACATCTGTTCGATTCTAAACCGCAACGCAGCAGTACAATCACGCCGTCCCGTCTCAGTTCCCTCCCGTCGTTACCCCACCGTGCACATCCCACCCTACACATGCCTGTGCCAGAATCATACCAGCCGCCCGCCCGCCATCCGCCGAAACGCAAAACTATTCGAGCAGCCAACCCCGTCTTTCGCCGAACAGCGCACGCCAGCCGCTTCCACGAGACACGGTCTCAGCGTACCGCCGTACGTTGCAGCCGAGCACGGTGAGTGCGCTGGTGCGCATCGTGCTTGGGAACTCTCAGGACGCGAGCTGCGGACGACCACCCTGCCGCGCAAGTGCCTGCCCTAGTCCCTGTAGATCCGATTTTTCCTGCTGTACAGGGCGTTGACGCGAGGGACCTTTCGAATATCAGTGGATCGACACCGAATATATTCTACAATAGGTGACTTGTCGCTCAAGCTCTGCCACTGCCATGTCAGGGTCTCATTTTAATTCATTGCCCGAACACCACGGCACGATCCAACCTAATGCGCTCGAGCCACCTTCAATCAGAGAGGAGACTAGTATCGAGTAAGGCCGATCGCAAAACGGGGAGGCCTGTGTCGGCGCCGCAACCATGCATCCTTTCCGTAGTCCCGTCTATAAGATTCCATTCCCCAGGGTGATATAGCCACTGCCCGCTGCCAGTGCGCCTTCGTACCCGCGCTGTGCAAACCACATCTCCAGAAGTTGATCGCGAAGCTCGCCATCGCCGTCACTCGTCCTCTCCTACCACGAGATCTTCACCAGTCGCGCTATGGTCGATAACTGCGCCGAGGGATCCCACAACGTGAGCGAAGTTGAGGGAACCAAGTTGCTGGTCGCCTCCGATGCTGGCCTCGGTGTACAGCGGATCGTCAGAATTTAGCCTGAGCGTCCGTCTGTATGCTTCCTGGAGGTCAAGCAGGAAGTGAGAGATGAGTATCGAAGTCAGGCTGTGAAATATCGTCATCGGATGTCAACTGGTTGTGCTGCTGGCATCTCGAGAAACATACGGCTGGATGAGTTGCAGCATGAAGTTGACGTTCACAGCGACGTTAAATGCCTAGTCCAATCAAGTCCCAATTGTCAGAACGATCCAGGACAGTGCCGGCTTCTACGCCCCTCGTTTAGTATTATAAACACTCACCGGCAAAACGCTGAACAGAAGGTCGAGGGTGTTCACGACCAAGAGCACGCTGCGAGAAAGTCGGTATTAGCTATCCGCCGCTGGTGGCGAAATGGAGTATGTGGCAGTCATACACGAAATACACTAGTCCTGAATTGGATAGGTGCAAAGCAGCCCATATTAGCTGACCCTTCATAAATTGAAGTGACCCGACTTAGTACTTACCATCACGATATATCACGCCCACCAATCCCTTCCGCTGTATCCGAGGAATATTCGGAATCATACCTCTTCGCGGAGTGACCCGCCAGGTAACGATGATGAGAAATATGTCGGCGACCATGAGGCATAGACGTGTTGTAAAGATCACTGGTGTTTGATCTGGTGAGTACTTTGAGGCCCTGACATCATCTACAACATAGACATACACCTTTCTCGCGCATGAGTCGGAGCACCACATTTGTAGACCGTGGATTTGTGTGCTCACCCTATGTAAAGCTCTTGAGGAAATGCAGCGGACTGCAGGCACCCAATCAAGGGCACAATCTCGCCCTGGATTCCAGCTCGATATGCTACCTGTTGAGGGATATGAATTGAGTGGATGCGCAGACGTGTAGGTGTCACACACTACTGTGCTGGACGGAATAATACGTACCAGGTTGGTGCCTAGGGGGACGAGTGACAGGAAGAGAATGAGACAGGCTAGGACGATGTTCTTGAGCAGTCCATAGGCACGCATGGCGGAAAAAACTGCGTATCTGATATTCAACCCGACGTAGATCAATGGCAGCCATTCGAAGAGAGACTTACAGGCCACTGGTAGGTACTGGATGCACGCAAACGCATAGGCGGTAAGAACCAGGACATTGCAGCTGTCGAATATTATCGAACGTTGATGTCCCCGGTGGTCAGCGACCTTGTGCTCCACATACTACAGATATACAAGTACACATCTGGTATGAAATCAGTAAAGTGGGCTTCAAATAGGTGGAACATGATCTTACACGTATTCGAGGCTGTTGCGAAGCGTGCCACCACGGTAATCACGCTGACGACCAGTAGAATCCATCTGTTCGCGAAGTATAATAATGGGGCTACGCTTTGAGGGCGTTTCCAAAACATTCCGATCTCGCGGTCCAAGTTGAGAGCCCAGTCGAGTATCAAAAATGCTGGCCGATATTCTTTTTGAGTTTTGGAGACACTTGAAAAATGGTCCAGTCACGGTTGAAGCTCACTGATTCCGACAAACCCCATGTAGTCATTAATAACGCTATTGGCACGGAGCGAGCAAAGGGTCAATGGCAGCAAGTACCAGGACTAGTTCCGCAAAACGCACCTTTGTTCGTAGAAAAGGGTGATGTCAGAATCGTTGTCTGTGGACATGGTGAGTCCTCAAACTCTGAGAGGAGAAGATACGGGGAGAGGAGAGACGCAGGACAGACTGCTAGGGTGACCATCTTTGTATGTTCGTGTACCGAGTTATGTTGGATCTACCGGTCATCGGAAGAAAACACTGGTACGACTCGGAGCATGCCTTAGATACCCGCCATCGGTATTGCACTTCAGGAAAGATAGACGCCCATTCGCGCGCGACCAGTGCCGGATTCCACAGCCTGGCGAACACGAAGCAAGTCCTAAACGTAAACACGGAAACACTGCCCTGGGCCAAGTGAGGTGATGCACTGCTTATTGAAACATGCATGATCCCAAGGACTTTGACGAGCTCCTGATCGATCCCGAACAGAGATCCAATTCCTTCTGTATAGCGTTCGCCAATACATCCAAGGGTTCGCGATGTCTCTGAGACTTTCTTCAACACCAAATCATCGCGCTACTCACGAGTCAATGTCAGACCTTTCCATCAGTTCGTTCATGTCTAAGCCTCAAAATCGTACACGTCATAGCCATCGCGCCGTATCCAAGCGTATAGTCGTCTAGTCATGGCCTGTAACAAGTATTAGCAAGCAAGAACCCTGTACTTAGCCCGCACGCCAACGATCACTCACTCAAGCCGTCCCCGTCAAGTTCCCATCCTTCCCCCCACGCTCGCCCTTTTGCAGCGCCCGCTTCTCCTTTCTCAGCCTCTCGCTCTCCTGGATCCCGAACCCGTCCCTGAAGATCAGCGCGACCTCCTCCAGGCTCAGCCCTGCCGTCTCCGGGAACGCAAACACGCAGAACAGCCACCCGAGCAGGCACAGGCCTGCATAGAACCCGAACGCGCCCGCGGGGGTGATGCGGTCCATGAGGGAGAGGTACGTCGAGCCGATGATCAGGTTGCCCGCCCAGTTTGTCGTCGTCGCGAGCGACGTCCCGATCCCGCGCACCTCGAGCGCGAAGAGCTCGCCCTGCTGCCACGGCACGTTCCCGAGCCCGGTCGCGTATGAGGCGACGTAGACGATCATGGCGAGCAGGACGATCGCGGACCAGGTGTGCGAATATTGCGTGCCGTCGACGAGGTTGCCGCCGGTCTTCTTCGTCAGGTCTGTGTGGGGCACAGATGATCAATATGGGCCTTGTGAATGTAGGCGGAGGACGAGGAGGGACGCACAGTGGAATGCGACGGAGGCCAGCACGAGTCCGACGATCATGCCTGGCGCGGTCCAGATCATGATCTTCCGGCGACCGATGATGTCAATGTACTTGAGCGCAAAGAGGGTGAAGATGAAGTTAGTGCCCGAGATGATAAGGCCGACGGCCGTGGGCTGGTCGAAGCCGATCTCCTTGAAGAGGGTAGCTAGGTGACGCATATGGTGAGCAGCGCTCCTCGCGCCAATCAGAACGAGAGAAAAGCTTACCGGAGTAATACATGAGTGTATTGAAACCACAGAGTTGCTGGAAGGCTTGCATGCCGCAGGCAATGGCTATAGAATGCGCATATAGTCAGGTCGGTCGTGCAAGACGGAAGGTATGCAGCTATCTAGAAGACACACTCAGAGCACGGCGGTTGACGCCGTCGAAGAGGATCAGGCGTATGCGCTGGAGAAGCGTAGTGTTGTTCGAGATCTCGACGCTCTGCTTCACTGCCGCAGCTAAGGACTTGACCTATATGCGCCATCACCCAATTAATCGCTCTATCTATGCGCACGGATTAGCGGTACGTGTGCACACCTTTAGGTCAACCTGCTCAGGCGTCGCGTGTGAGTAAATCTTGGCCATAATGGCGCGCGCCGCCTCGAATTTCTGCCTTCTGATCATAATACGTGCTAGTCAGGGATATCAGCACATGATGATGCATAAGATGCACACTATAAAACTACTCACGCGACTCTGGGAGGAAGACAAGAAAAATGCACTGGAGGCCAGCCGGAACAGCCCCAAGCGCCACCATCCACCTCCACCCTCCGTGCGCGTTCCCGAAGGCTGCGTCGATACCGTACGCAATGACCTGGCCACCTGTGATCGCAACCACGTTCACGACGACCATACGACCACGAAGACGGGTGGGGGAGAGCTCCTGAATATAGAGCGGGGCGACACATGCAGCGATGCCGACGCCAATGCCAATGAGAAAACGGCCGCCAATCTAATAATCAGTATAAGTCACAAAGTGTAAGGCTCGAGGGTACGCATATATGCAGGCGAGAATACGTGCCATTGACCAAACTGTGTGGCATACGGCTTGGCCGATGGCGCCTCCAATGAAGATGATGTCTGCGATGCCAAGTACGGGTCTTCGGCCCAAGAAGTCACTCAGCATACCGGCGACCAAGGCTCCGAGGAGCGCACCGAGCGTTGTTGAGGACGTGATAAGTTCCTACTCCGCCTTTCAGGGGCGTGCGGTGTGCAAGGCTTTTGCAAGCGTACCTTCTGACCGGAAGACAACTCTGCAGGTCCGAGGTCGCCTCCAATCGTCACGAGAGCCCCAGAAATCACCCCAGTGTCATAACCTGCGAAACAGCACAATCATCAGGATGATCGCATGACGCCATGACTGAACAGATACACACCGAAGAGCAGGCCGGATATACTCGCGCACAAGACGAGAACCCAGACAAACAATGTCGTGCGCTCCTCGCCCTCCGCGACGACCATAGCCTCGGAAATCTCTCCATGAGGCACAACACATTCGACGTTCTCGAAACTAGGGGGTGGACACAGAGTCGGTCAATACATAATTCGCAGCGTGAATGCACGCGTGGTTGTGGAGAGGAGAAGAAAGGAAAACTCACAGCTGGGCGTCTTTTCCCTTGTCGTCGCCGACGCTTGTCGGGACCTTCTCGGTAGACATCGCGGTAGTCTACTTAGGTCGAGGAGCACTGTAGAAGCAGAAGCAACCCGGGCAGCCTATGGGAAACCCAACAGGATAGTGAGCTCGCGCCTGAGGGCTGTGGAGAGTCCCAAAACTCGAAGGAGTGTCGAGCACCTGGCTTGGGGCCGCATCTGTGCCGCATAAATATGCATGATTGGGGCCCCGCGGGCGAGTCGCTTGTACGGCTCATCAGAAGCTGCTGAAGCTTTCTCGAGGTTGGATTCTTGGAAGCTTCTTGCATCCCGGTCGCCTTCTTTGGGATGGGACATCAGGCGCGTGTTGGAGTTGGTTTCCTACCCCTCCCGACCTCGCCGGGCTTTTCTCGCGCGTCCTCAGGCTGCCGCTCCCCTCTTGCCTCCCACCTCTCTCATCCTCCCCCTGCACACCTCCTCTGCCGTCCGTGGGTTCTGTCATCGTCAACAGCATTAACTGCTCTTATCACAACGAACATCCCAATCGCTATCGGACCGACACCCACCTGCTTCTCGACCCCACTGCCAAGGTTCGGTCACAATGCGCCTTCCGAGTCTTGTGACCCCGCGCGGGTGTCCAAACACGCACTCCCGTTGTAAAATAATTCACCCGAATCCAAAGGCCATTGAACGCTGCGGTCGGTTGAGGGGGTCGACAGCTGCGCGGACGTGCTACGACCCTGTGGCCAGTCTCGTGGTCGCTGCATGCTCCCATGGCATTGCGCAACCCCTGCAACGCAACGCAACTCTTTTGTCACGGTATTCGAACTTCGGACCGGCCCACCGAACAGGGCTCGTACTCGGTACTCGTCTTCAAGCTGTGCGCGTAGGTGCCCTATCGGAGGCATATGAAAGGTGACGTTCTTTTTATTACAGTTACAGGCACGGAACGAACATAAGAAGTATATAAGACGTCGGGAGGCATTGAAACGTTGAAACATGTTGCGAAGTAGGAGGAAAAGTCATGGGGTGAAGGGGAAAGGCATGGAGTTGGATAAAGGTGTGTATGCATATACAATTGCCAGCGGAAACGTTGAAGGAGAAATGGAAACCGTAGGTGAACAAACGGACACGGAAGGTCCGAATGGGAGTGTCGCCTGGTACATCCCTTGTCGTCTCACAGTCCCGCAGTCTCGGCACGCCAACGCGCAATTGTCTTTCTACCAAAGATAACCAACCGGTCAGCATACGAGTCCACCGCACACCGATAAGTGCGCATACACACACACCTTGACATCGACACGCACGGCGCTCACATGCTCTTCGTCCACCGCGCCCGCTTGTGCTTCCCACTCGCATAATCCCTCGCAGACTTCTCCTTCACCCACCGCGGCTCGTTCTCGTCCAGCATGTGCAACACGTACCCCTTCAACCTCGGGTGGGCGTCACAGATCTGCACACGCCGCCATTCCCCGTCCTGCCGTTCACCATCCTCACCCCCGTTTCCATTCGCGTTCCCGTCCCGGGTGCCGTTGTTTCCTCCAGCATCCGCCGCCGCCTGGACCCGCACGCTTGCCTCCGCACACTTGACGTAGATCCAGATCTGCCAGCCAACGAAGGGCACCTTGAACCGGTGCACATACAGGGACTCGTGGCGCGGCTTGAGGAGGTCCGCAGGGACAGCATCGATCGGGCGGATGGACTTGGTGTAATACCAGCGGACGTGCTCCTTCAAGTTGCGGATCTTGAACTGGCGCCGCGCGGGATGCAGCCGCTTTCCGGATCTGTGGGGAGGGATAAGGGTTAACGCGGACGAGGGAGCAGGGGCAGCGGGTGCGTACTCCTTCTCGGTGGGCTCGACCTTAATCTTCGGCTCGAAGATCGCCGCCGCCTTCCTCTTCTGCGCGACCGTCTTCTCCTTGAACACAATCAACGGGACGTCGTCGTCGTCGCCCTCGTTGTCGCTCGACGCGGGCGGGGTGTTCGTGTTGTCATACGTCGCCCCAGCCTGCGTCGCGCTCGCGTTCGGGTTCGCATTAGAGGTCGTCGGTGCAGCCGACGCGGGCCCGTTCAGAATCTGGTTCCGACGCGGGAGGGGCCTGATGCAGCGGGGCGTATTGCCAGTGCTACCAGTGCTACTAGCGCCACTCCCCTCAGCGGACCCGCATGCATTCTGGACTTCGTGGATCTGGCACGGACGCGGCTGGGCGCGACCCTCGACGCCGGACCCGGCCTCGGCCCTGTTCGCGTGCACGAAGAGGGTCGGGCGAGAGGCGCCATCGGGGATGGCGTAGAGGTTCTGGAGGCACCGATCGGCACTGTGTGTCCGGCGCGCAGCGGAATGGTGGAGCGGAGAGCGGGATAATCGTAATGACATTGGGGAGGCGGAGGAAGGACGTCATGGTGAGCTTGGAATGAATGTACGACATCGGAGCGTGAGGGTACTGACCCATTAACAGGCTCCAAGTTGCCGTTGACGTCGTTAAAGTCGAACTCAAAGGCCACCTTCTTGCGGTCCCAGTCCTGCGGTCGCGGAAGAACGTAGATTTGTTAGAGCGGTGTGCCGACGGGCGAACAAGATGTCAAAAACACTTACAATGCGCAAGGTGGAAGGACGGGAAAGCATGTGAGCGAGGGAGATCTGCAGTGCGTCAGACTTGTTCATGGCCGCGTCTTCGGCGTTGATGGCGGCCGTGGATGCTCCTGGGGTGGGCGAGGTGCGAGAGCTGTTGGTTTGCATAGCGGTGCGTCTTGTCGTCTGAGGGGGAGTGATGGGTGAAGGAGACAAGGAGTGCGCAGAGGGGAGAGATATAAGTTAGTGACTCAGGGGGGTTGAATCCGGTGTGCGAAATTCGCGGGGGTGTGGATGAAAGACTAGGCTATCGATGTCGATCGGGGCTAATGGAGATGTCGGTCTGCTCGAGTCTCGAGTTGCTTATATGCACTTGTGCCACACAGTCGATCTTGCCTCGCAACCAGAGTTTAAAGTTGGCATCTCAGATCTCGCACTTACTGTAACGTACTATACTATATGATCGCTGCAGAACTAGCTAAGTTACATAGAGTCGCTATGGCCTGCTGACTATATGCCACCAAAGTTTTCCAACATTTTTTCTTTTTTTACACTCCCTCCGACGCAACATTTGATCGAGTATGTGACTTACATGTTGAGGCGCTGATTTGCATTGTAATGACAGCCACCATCAAACCCGGGTCGAGACTCGTCACTCGACCGACGCCCGTTCAACTTAAGTAACAAGTTGCCAGTGCACTGACGTCCTTTCTCTCTCTCCCTCTCCGACTCCCCCATGACTTTCCTTACACAACTCTTGCAATGTACCTAACATCGTGATGCACAACTCTTGTGGAAACAGAACTCTCCGGGCGATCCCTGGGCAAATCTGGGTCGGGCTGGCAGTTACAGGCACAGGCAAACCGTTCCTACCATACACGAGCAGCGCGCTAGGCCTGTCCGAAGTGGACTCCGCGCACGAAATTCTTTGACGATCCCCTCTGCTAGGTTGGCCGGCCACGCTGCAGCCTTGCGTCCCCTCTACGGTGCATACCTTTGTCGTAAGAGGTAAGTTGGGACAGGCTATGCAACAGCGGCTCTCACGTTCTCGTAATCTTCTAATTCGTCCTAGATCATCTGGTCTTCCTCCGGCTCGTGTTAGGACCGTTCAGATTCGCAGACAATGTTGCGGGACCCTGACCTCAGTCTTCAGACCTATCGGCATTGCTCCACGACGCGTATATCTCAAACTCACTGTGCCACTGCACCGCTCGGACTTTCATTTCCGCTCACCTGTGTGTCCCAACGCGGCCTGGGTGGCATGGGGTTGACGATGGCACTGTGGCACATTGACTTCTACGTACACGTGCACGTGGTTTGTGACGCCAACTTATTTGTCCTCCAGTGGCAGGTATGAACTTCTTGTCGGAGATTTCGGGTCTCTGGGGCGCCAATTTCCGGTCTCCCTGCCGGATAAGGAAAGTCACGTGTCACCCGCCCCACCGTGACCGAGCCCGGACCCCGGCGCCTCCTCCGAGGGCTGTGTGACCTGTGAGAATGATTATTTGTTACGGGCTCGCGACCCGCGACTCGCGCGCGCGCGCGACCCCCTTGTTCGCTTCCCTCCTTCCCGAGGGACCAGAAATCCGATCACATCAGGACTGGAAACCGGAGGTGCTCGAAGAGCTTCGGACGCACGTTTGGCTGGGTCCCCTGCGAGTTTTGACCCCATCCGCAGACAGCTGCGTTGCCTCCGATTTCTGGTCCCTAGTGTGGGAGATTTCTGGTCCTCCGGCTATCGCGCGCCCTCCCCTCCTCCCTCACGCCTGCTCCCGCGCTCGCTCCCTTGAAGATGTCGGCGCGCGCTGGCGCCGCGCGTCCTCCCGCCCTCATCGTGCAGGCTCCCGGGCTCCCCCGTTTCTCTCCATTGTTATTTAGTTTTACGTGGTTTCTCTGGCTTTCCCCTTTGCACCTGCACAGACTGCCTCAACAGCGGTCAGATTTTTGTGTTTTCTATTGTGTTTGCGCTGCCTTTCTCTGAAATATATAGTATTCTGTTTTTTTCTGAGTTATTGAGTGGCAGGAGACCTTCGCCGGGGTTGTCTCCTCCTCGCGCCCTCAGCGCGCACGGGCGCTTATTGTGCGAAATGTTGCTGAATCAACTGTGATTGATGTATGGTGTGTTTTCTATCGTGTTTGCACCGAGAGCTCTCAAACATATATTCCTTGACTTTTTATAATTTGTTTGAGGGCTAGGAGCCCCTCGCTCGTGTTGTCTTCGCTTGCGCCGTCGTTGCGCGCGGGCGCCTACCCGCTGGGCTCTTCGGGGGCGCGCGATCGACGCGATCGGGGCGTCTGAGAGACCAGAAATGGCGATTACATAAGCCCACTGGGGACCTGAAACTTGTGCGTCCGCAGCCCAACTTCGCGTGTGCGTACGTGCGATGTCAGCCTGGTTTGCTTTGTTCCTTCGCCAATCCTGCGGTACGATCGTGAACACGGCGACTTTGCCAAGCCCGTGCATCATATGATATAGTCTCATACAGTACAGAGAAACAGTCGAGTTAGGTTCCGGACGCACAGCGCTGAGACAAAATGACATGCGTCATCGCCCTTAGGGTGTGGGCGAAATGACGCAGAGGTTATCTCGATGGTATTGTAAATGCTGATGTGAGGGATATCGACAATATTGCTCTAGAGTCGACGACGAGAAGAGAAGATCTGAGAGGGCTCGATGATATCGCGTTTCTCACTGACTCAGGTATGTCTTGTATGTCTTCGAACGCTTCGCTGAACGATGAGGACAGCATGTAGGATGACGCCCCGGTGCCTAAGCGCGATGACTGCCTGGGGAGCAAGCCAAGGACAAAGAGGAAGAAGAAGCATCCAACCCTCGCGTGCTCAGCTCACGCAAATCTCCGGAAAGATCGTGACAATACGAAGCTTACGCATGCATCGTCCAGATGCACACTGTACAGCCAGTACATGTACTGGCTGGCCCTTCAAGAATTTTCTCGTGTGGAGCCTAGAGATGGTAGAACAGTCGGGTCGCTCTCTGGGATCCTCTGGGCGGAGCCAGACAACTTGCGCGGTCCTTTGGACCTAGGCCTTGAGAAACACCATGCTTCATCGATTATAGTGACCTTCCGAAAACGAAAACGAGCACATACTCAGCATCCTGCGGAGGCACTGACCCAACTTACTGCTGTGTATACTTTAGGATTCTGTTCCTCATATTCGAAGTCCCTACTGAGGCCCGTGGCGAACGCAGAGTTGACATGACAAACGGGGATCTGCGAAACCAGCTCACGACGGCTGTATGCGGTCATCAGCAACCTTTCGTCAGTGAGAACGGGAAGGTTACACGGTGTAATACTGGGGAGTCATCAGGAACTCGACGGGCGAGCTCGAGAACTCAACTCCCCTTTGCCCCAAGTCTCCGGCCTCCCACGGTGTCGATTCAGACCGGCAGCCTTACAATTCCCCTTGCACTCTCAGCTGACTCCGCCAGAGGGGCGCACTCACCGCGCGATAGCGTTGCCCGGCCCGGTTGGTTAACAGAGCGTGAGGGCAGGCCGGCGATTCTGTGGCCGGAAGTTCCCTAAGGTTGAACAATGAGCCCCGGGAGAGGATAGTGCCACAAGTGGGCACATACACGCCACAGCCCAACGTAACACGGGGAATTAGCCGTGGGTCATATTGCACTCGAACAGGATTTGCGTGACGGCGTGCGTATGTAGCAGGACGAGACGCGTGACATTATCGTCGTAAAGAGTGCGGGAGCGGGGGGCAGGGTGAATGACGCGTACAAGCCTGGGAGGTGGAGGAAGGTGTTAGGAAACGATGACCATCATATGGGTGGTGGAATACTGGTGGGGTCAGAGAAATTGCGTCGGGACGGACCGCTCTTCTTAGCTGGAGTTGCCCAGGGGCGGTGGTACGGATGCCACCCTCCGGGTTGCTTCACCAGACGCACCATTGAGCAGCCCGAGTATTGAAGCCGAAGCGTAGCCGGTACGCCAATTGGCGGCTCTTATATGTGTATACGCCGCTACATTTTTATATTGACTAACAACACGGTGTGACATTAGAAATTTGACATGGGGGGATGGTGAGACTGTGCTGCTACCACTCGAAGTCCAAGCTCAGCGCGACGAAGATATCTGGGGCGGGGCAGGGAACATCGAAAATCACATTCAGTTCGATTCCGAGCGTGCCGCTGCCGCATAAGAGCGTATCAACGACTCGGCCGCCGCAGATCTGGGCTTGATGGTGCAGCGACAATCCTCGGGGTACCTGCACCAGACTCGTCAATGGTTTCTCGCAATGAGGTCCGGAAAGGAACGCACGAGACGAGGGTGTCCGTTTGAACATGCTCGATCTTGATGGGACGGCCGTTTTCCCCGAGAGGCGGCCCAATATCGAAGGCATGCAGCACGCAGGCGATGCTGATGAACAGCGTAGCTTCGGCGAAGTAACGTCCGGGACAGATCCTGGGTATCGCATGAGCTTTGTATACACGTAAAGACGAGTGATTTGGTGCGACATGCCTTCGACCGTACCCGAAGGCAAATGCTGCCGGGTCCCGAGCACTAGGGTCGAGTTTGCCATCGCGGATGAATCGTTCGGGTCTGAAGACATCAGGATCTTGGTATACATCCGGATCATTCAAGCACGCCCTTGAAAGTGAGATGTTCAGTACTCACTCCACGACCCGACGTGAACGCAGTACTCAGACATACCAAGTGTTCGCAATCAGCACGGTCCCAGCCGGGATGAAGTATCCGCGGAACTCGTCGTCAGAGACGGTCGCATGTGGTACACCAACGGGGAGAACAGAGTGCCATCGCATGGACTCTTTGATGATAGCATTGATGTAGACGAGTGAATCCCTGTCCCCAAAATCCGGCAAACGATGCGGGCCAACGACGGCGTCGAGCTCGGCATGGGCTTTTCTGAGCACTTCGGGGCGAAGCGATACCCCAGAAAACATCCCTAGAAGCGTTGCCAGCACCTTCAGAAGATGTGAGGAGGAGGATCAAGTGGAACATGTGGACCCTGTTTGTACGTACCGTGTCAGTGCCAGCTGAACACATGCATGGAACTGGAATCAGTGGGCGAACTCTTCCAACGAGACAAAATCATACCTTCGAACGCAATAGCGCTCACATTCTTGATAATCTCCTCTTCTTCCGAGGTAACTGTGCCCAATTGAGCCATCCTACTGAGTAACTTCGCTGTGACTGAATGTGTCGCTTCTCCGTTGTCCTGGAGAAGGGTAAGGAGCGGATGATCAACATGCCACGCCGAAACACTCATCGAGCAGATATGGAAGAATGACGCACCAACTTGGCCTTGGTGTGCTCGAACGGCACATTCTTGAGTCTGTCTCCCGCCGCCATCCACTTTGCCCAGAGTCTCTGCGATGTCGCGCCGGGAAACCAAGGGGGTACGTGCCGAAGAAACGGTAGGAACTCGACGAGGAACTTCCCAGGCACCAAGCCTTCCACGGCGCCGGCGAGTGCTTCTTCTGATATCTTCACATAGACGTCGTTTTCATCCTCGACGTGGATGTCGTATACGAGCTTCAATATGGCCGATGCAAAATTGCTGTTTCGTTTTGATGCTTAATGGATGGCAAAACACGGGAGGGGTGGACTCACAAGCGGATAAGCTGCCTCAAGCGCGAAGGATTCTCGAGCAGGGTCTCGAGGAAGATATGAGTGACGGACTGCTGGGTTTGCTGATATTGTTCAACGGCGTCTCGGTGGAAGTATTGCCACATGGCGCGTCGGTGACGGCGCCACCACGGTCCATAGGGCATGAAACCGAAGTTCCAACTCGACCCAGACCTGTATGCACACAACGTTATTCACGAGAAGCACGCGTCTTCCCGGAGAACTGACAGCTCTATCATTGGAGACTGCACGCGGTCGGATGTATTCGCAGATCGCTTGTCGAGATATTCGAATATCGCCTCAGCGCTCCCGAGCACCACGATGGATTGTCCTAGCACTTGAAGGTATAGGACATCCCCTTCAACGAGTCCAATCAATGGTAAGGTATTAAGTAAAGCGCTGTATCGCTTACCTAGCTCACGGCTCAGGTCTCGGTACCCGAGCCATTGTCTCGACCGAGGCATGTTGAACATGTTGCCAACAATTGGGAGGCGGTTTGGACCTGGGGGAAGCGGACGGCCGCAAGTGCGAGCTCGCCATCGCGCGATCGACCGGAGATAGAGGACAATCACTAGAGCGACGACCAGCTGTACCAGATCGAGCACGCTCGAGGCTGGATGTGTCGCTCCCCGCATGAACGAGGTGGGTGCTGCAAGTAATCCGCTGGAGATCATGAGAAAAATCAGACGATGCGAGGCTAGGATGAGAGGGTGGGTAAGTGGAACGGGGGGAGCAAGTGGAACCGGGGGGCCGGGCAAGGTCTTATCGTAAGTATGCCAGTGGGCGGTGTAAGTGCGCCGAGCATACAAGGTTGACGCACTCATGCCAGGGCACACCTAATTCGTTACGTCTCTATTTTGTCTCCCGGTGAAGAGGCGACCCGAGCCAAGTCACTTCCACTCCATCAGTGTCGCCCAAATGGCTGCCGTGCCTGTATTCGAGCTGAGGGTAGTTGAGGGTGCGCTGTGGAAGTACCGAGTAACAGCAACCATCAAGAGCTCACATTCGGTGTCAACACACACCGATCCGGTGAAGGTTGGAGGATATGGCCCTCTGGGCTTGCGATCGAGTGGACGTGTTTCGGCTTCCCTTCCCGTTCGGCTTCCCTTCAGGCTGTCGGTTTCCCGTATCCCTCCATGCTCTCTGGTTTCCCGCTCGTTACGATGGTCGACGTTGATGCATCAAGCTCAAGTCAAGCGTATCGTTTCGGCTTCGTCGTTTCCCATCCGTTACCTCCCGTTTCCCGATCCACATCGTACTCGACCGGCCCTCGACAGGCGCCTTTACCTGTCACCTCCCTCACGACCTACACTTCTTCTCCCTTCAGCCACTTTTTCCTTCCACAGCGCCCATGGCGTCCAGTCTTGACTTCTCTACGAAAATAGGATCTGAGCCACAGACACCGTCCTCCAAACCAAAGAGACGAAGCGAGACAGATACTTGCTGTAATTCGGTTCCGACCGGCCGACGTGAGGTGGAGCTCTCAGGCTGTTGTCCTGGGTGTTTGCAATGGGCCGGCACGCGTTCCATGATGACATTTGGTGTGAAAGTCAGTCATATGCTAGGGAAGCTGTGGGAGTGCCGCCGCCTGAGTGGGTCTGGACGTTGACAGCGTTAGGTAAGTACGCACTTATGGGAGAAGCCGTGATGAAGGTCAGGTGGCAGGAATTGCACTGAACGTCCTGCCACTGGATGGTCTTGCGATGGATAGAGACCACCGACAGGACTTGGAGTGAATGGAACAGCCTCTGGAGTACTACTAACTTAAGGCTCCAGCAAAACGCTGCATCACACGCCGTGACGAGATACTGTGACCGCGGTGTTACCGTGACGAAGATCAATTCAGATCTCCGATTGCAGTTGCCAAAGTTGACCGCTAACAACATCTGACCACTGCGAGTTGGACTTTCCTCCGTTACGTCCCTGCCTGGCTGGTGCGTTAGAAAATGGGGTGAAGCAAGTACTTGGGGGCTCTCAGGAACGTCCCGTCAAACCAGCCTGAGCAACGGTGAGATGGGCGGCCATCAGGTGTCATGAACTTAGCCAATCACCCGATGCTCATTCTTCTCCATAGTTAGGCGCAAAGCCGCGAGTCCTTTGGGGAGGCCTGTCTCTAGAATGCGCGATGTCGGAGGTGCCACCCCGCAGAAGATCGCCTTTTAGCAGGATCTAGACGGTGAGTAAGCGATGACTCTAGTGTACCGGATTCGAGCTTCAATTGCAAGCTTGTGCTCATCGAAGGCGCGTTATAGGGCCCCGCGGCCACCGGTTCAGCAATGCCCCATATGAGGGCGTGCCAAGCACCATGTGCATGCACTCGGATGGTATCACAGCACCCGCAGTGCGTATCGTGGCTGTTTAAACACAGACAGAAACGTCGTAGCGCCCTGATTCCTTCGCCGCTGTCGCTTGACCCACATGATAAGTATATAAAGAGCTCCTGACTGCATAGCTTGATACCCGTCTCCAGGCATGGACTTCAGCCTACACATCTATCCAACCGTCTCCTTGGCTCTCGGCCTGTTGTGCGTGCTGTACGTGCGCTCGATCGCGAAATGGCGCGCACGCTCTCGCGGACGTCCCTTACCTCCCGGTCCGCCTTCCCTCCCTGTAGTTGGGAATCTATTCAACATACCGGGTGATAGGGCGTGGTTTGCTTTCCGCGACCTTGCGGCCCAGTACGGTGAGTCTAGCAGCGATCGAGTGGTAGGTGAATGGCTAACGCCGCCTGAGTCAACAGGCGACATCATCCACTTCCGAATCCTCGGGCGATCGACTGTCATTCTGGGAAGTCCGGAGGTCGTTCGCGAATGCCTCGAGAAACGGGCAGCTAACACGTCCGATAGACCCCAGGTTCCAGTCATTAAGCTGTGAGTGGCCGCGGCACATACTAGCTTGCATCGGCGCTCAATGTGCACAACGAGTAGCCTTGGACAGGATGCCAACTTCGGTTTCATGCCATACGGTCATAAATGGCGGCGATACAGGCGCCACTTCTGGCAGCACTTCACCGCTCGCGCTGTAGAACAATACCAGCCCGTCCAGCGTGCTGTGGCCCACCAGTTCCTTGCGCGGCTTCTAGACAGTCCTTCCCAGATCAAAGACCACATTCGTTAGTGAGTACCAACTTCATCGTAAATGGTACGCACACCGATAGCTCATTCTACCAACAGCACATTCCTCGCAACGCTTCTGAAGACTGTGTATGGCATCGGCCTCACGGAAGACCATGGCAGATATGCGGCCACTTTCGACGTGTCGTCAGAGGGTGTCTCGCAGGGGCTCGTCCCCGGCAAGTACATCGTCGACGTGTTCCCCTTCCTGAAACATGTTCCGAAGTGGGTTCCCGGTTTCGCGTGGCAGGCAGACTTCGAGCGCTGGCGAGGAGCAGCCCATGATGTGAAGAATGTACCCTTCGCTTCTACGAAGGAAGGCATGGTGAGGAGCTCTTCATCGGTGCATCGACTCGGGGGGGGGGGGCGTGATAACAAATTCACGATCCTTCTCAACCAGGCGCGTGGAGAAGGTCTTGAATCGATGGTAGCCAAGACGCTAGCTCTGGATGGAAACTCTGACGAAGTCCCAGAGGACCTCGAGGACGTGGCCAAGGGCATCGGGTTTGTGAGCTATGCGGGTGAGCACTGTTCTCAGCCATGCGTATCCTCTACGTCTGCTGACCAAATATTTTTCGTTCGTTTCCAGCTGGAGCGGACACGGTACTTAATTTCCACGATCTATCCCCAACGCGGGCGCAGAAGCTAACTAAGGATGACAGTCGTTCGTCGCCCTCCAATCATTCTTCCTTGCTATGGCTTTGCACCCCGAAACTCAGAAGAAGGCCCAGGCCGAACTGGACGCCGTCGTCGGGCCCGGTCGCATGCCGGAGTTCAGCGATTGGAAATCATTGGTCTACGTAGATGCCCTCATCAAGGAGACGCTGCGATGGCATACGGTTGCCCCGCTCGGCATCGCGCACTCTACGACCGCTGACGATGAGCTGAACGGGTACTTCATCCCCGCGGGGACACTCCTGCTCCCAAATACATGGTCAGCATCTTCCGCCTCCTTGCCGAACGACCTGGTATGATACTGATATCATGGTTGTGTCATGCTGCAGGGCATGCATGCACGATCCCGCAGTGTACGAAGATCCACACGTGTTCCGCCCGGAGCGTTTCATTCGCGACGGAAAGCTCGACCCGTCTGTCCAGGACCCGCTCGCGTTCGTCTTCGGCTTTGGACGAAGGTTCGTCAGGACGCCGTCGTGCTCTGTCGTAAAGCCAAGGAAGAGAAACTCACATGGTCGGTCACAGGATCTGCCCCGGGCGACACTACGCAGAAGCGGCGTTATTCATCAACGTAGCCTCGGTCCTCCACACCTTCAACATCACGCCGTCGCTCGATGCAGACGGCCGCCCTATCGCCCTAGATCACCGCATGACGCCTGGGTTCATCTCGTACGTACCTTTTGCTTCCCGCCAAATGGCGCTGGGTGCGTTGGTTTTTGTGAATGACACCCTGTCTCAGTTACGCCGAAGATGCTCGGTGCACTGTCAAGCCTCGTTCAGCGGCGGCCACCGCATCGATCATAGCGCATGTCCAAGCCCTGAACGCTTAAACATCAACGGCCTGAAGCACACTCGTCTTTTGTCGAGTCTTAAAGCTCCAAAACTCCCATGTTGCTATCAACATCCTTAATAAATCATTCTCGAAAGCTGGGTTTGCGGACAATGTACATGTGATCCTGCTGAATGTATAACAATATGTATGCGCTTGCGCTCCATAGCGAATAAATACGTACGTCGACGTCTAAGGACCTAGAGGATCATGTCGACGAATATGAATACTAATGAGGATGTGAGTGCACTGTTGCATGCGTACGCGGACCTAAGTACCACCGTGTCACCCCCGCGACTCGGATGACTGCGGAGTGGCATGGATCGCATGCAGCTGTTACTGAAAAAATGGTTCGCATCGAGGATACGACGGAAACTTGCTCTACTACGATAGGATATAGCAAAATACATGCGGTGTGATGTGTTGGTGTTAACGGCGGTGGGTGGGTGGAGGGGGATTATTGTACGAGGGAGTCAGAGAGTGCCATATGACGAGACGCGACGACGACGAAAGTCCAAAATGTCCATATGTATGTAGGCTGATCCTGTGCTAGAGCGAAAACAAAACGATAGTGGCGCGAGGCAATGAAAAGTACCGATGCGTGCGTAGACGACGTAACGAGCAGCGTCCATAGATGTCCAAACTACGAGACGGGAACCAGATTCGCAATGTCGATGTCGTAATTCAGCGTGAATGAGTCTGTGATCAACCAGCACGTGAGAGCAACACGCGGTCAATGGCGTCGTTGATGACCCGCTTGCGAGCCGTGAGGTCCTGGCCAAACTGCTCCTCGAGACGGCGGCGAATCTCCCTTTTGGTGACAGTCGTCAAGTCGGCATTACGCAGGTGCGCCTCGACGGCGGCCTCGATCGCGGAGTCTGATGGTCCTTCGAGGAAGTCCTGGTCTTCTGGACTTCGTGTTGTAGGAATCTGGACATCGAGGTAGCCTGTGGCGGGGCGTGAAGGCGTGGGCTGATGAAGCACTCCTGGTGCCATCACCTGTGACAGCGGGGTATTGCGTCCAGATTGGTATCCAGGTGGGGGATACATCATCTGCATCTGCATCTGCGACGGCGCCGGCGAGTACGCGCGTGACATGGCGGGCTCGTAGAATGTCTCGCGGCCGTAGATCGATGCCGTGTGAGAGTCGGCGTAACCATCGTTGCGCACCTTCGTCGGAGGTATCCAAGAGCCAATGCTGTGATTCGACTCCTTATCCCAGAGTTCGTTCTCCTGCAGATAGATACAAAACCATCAGATATGCGCAACAGAACAACGAACTCGCTACGTACGTAGTCGTTCCAAGACTTGAGAGGGATGGAGCGAGGATCGAACTTGCCCTCGTCCTGCAATGCATATCATAAGTACCCACAACTGCTCGAAGAGGTCAGGCACTTACGTGGACAATCAACTTCTTACCAGACTCTCCCAAGACGACACGAGTCTGACCCCAGGAGAAGTCGTCCATACGCCAGAACGAGTAGAGCGGCAGGAAGAACGAGAAGGCCGGTATAGCGAGGATGTAGAAGATCATCCAACCAATCATGTCCCACTTGCGACGAAGGACGAACACCAGCGCCTGCAGACCGTAGACAGCTGCAATGAGGACAATAGATAGCGTTGGGATCTGCGAATGAGCACCGGTTGCAAGGTAGATGAGGTATATGATCTGTCCATCAGGTTAGTCAGACGCCACAAAAGGTACAGGTGAGAGATTGCGCTCACATAGGCGACGGTAACAGGCTGGATGATCGTGGACAGAAGATCAATCATGACGATGAACCGCATGGAGAAACAGCAGAAGCCGCAAAGCTGGTCCAAGAAGATGAGTTCGGCCAAGTTGTGGACCGTGGAGTTGATCCAACGCCGACGCTGGGACAACAGAACCTGCCAGTCATCCGGCGCGACGGTGTACGCATGGGCGTCCCGAACGAACTGCGTCTTGTACATCGGGAAGTGCTTGAGCAGCAGCGTCGTCAAGTAACGATCTTCACCGAGATGGAGGAGGTTCTTCATGTGCAGCGTATCAACACGGTTCTCCGAGTAGTCCTCGATCATCTGGTTGCTGACGAAGAGCGGCTTGTGGGTGTCCGGAGTCCGCAGACGGTAAAGCGTGAAACAACCGGGCAAACAAGTCACGGAACCAAACAGAGACTCGAACGCCTTGGCCATGTGGTGGGAGATGAAGTACTCGTAGACCTGCATCATGGTGATGATAGACTGCTTCGCGTTCGCAAGCTCCGTTTCGCCACAGACACCGAGCAGCTTCTTGTCGTGGATCATACTAAAACAAGACTTAGCATCGATGCTTTCGATAAAACAGCGCAAGACTTACGCGGAGATCAGCCGGTTCAGAGAGAGGGGTGCGACGGTTGTATCGGCATCAACCATAAACACGTACTCGTAGAACGTCGGGTTGACACCGATGACGTTCTTGATCTGGTGGTAGATCTCAAGCTCCAGCGGGTTCATGGGCGCGTTGAAATGGACCTGATCGCACTTCAGGAGCGGTCGATGACGCGTAATTACGCACCACATACCTTGTTCAAGAAGTGCATGAGCACCATCTGGGAGTCACGCTTACCACGATTACCCGGCCGCGACTTCTCGCCTGGCTTGCCGCACTTCACGACGACGATGTACGGAACGACATGACCAGCGATTTCGTACAGACCAGAGAAGATCTTGCCCATGTTGTGCTGTTTGGCGCCCTCGCCGAGGGAGAGGAAGCTGAGCGGCTCCGCATCGACGTTAGGGTTCGCGCCGAGGACCTCGAGCACGATACGGGGAGTGGGCATGTCGTTACCGGAACCGACGACCATACCGTCGCAAATGATGAACAACAGCTTGCGCTTGTCGTCGTACTTCATCTGCGCGAGCGAGTCGATCGTCTTCTTGAGCGAAGCGGTGCCTTCCGTGTAACACGGCACCTGGCAGATGACGAACTTGTCGTGATCCTCCGGCGCGCGGGCTGCGCTGAAGTTGATGGACGCGATGAACTTGAACCCGATGACGCTGACCATGACAATCGACAGGGCGAGCAGGATGTACGTGGCGAAGAGGCACTGGGGCGAGTTTCGGTTGTCGACCTTCCCAATGATCAAGAGGTTACGCATACACACACGCTGTCGGTCCAAGGTGGCCGAGTCAAGGTTGAGCCCGTCGATAACCTTCGTGACATCCTGACCTGCGTTGCGCTGGAAAACATCGACGATGGACTGGTGCATGAAGTTCGTGTCGATATCGCCAGGAGCCACTGCATTATTGGGGAGAGTGGCAATGGCTGGAGGGTTATGGACGTAGGTCGTGAAGTCGTACACCAGTCCTTTGTAGATCGCGACGGAATTTCCTGCAGCAGCCAGGGACCGGATCTGCTTAGGACTATAGCCAACAAAGCCAAGACGATAGTTCCAACGCATCTCCGTCATCCTCTCCCAGTACCAGTCCGGACGGGGGTCGTTCGTCCAGGAACGGAAGTCGTGGTACTGCGCGTTCTGCTCCGAAGATTCGTTCTTGCTCGTGAGCACGACGTAGGGGTCGACACTGCCCGAGATACCATTACACAAAGCGCTGACCTGAACAGACAATCAGTTACAAGCTTATAGCCTAACGTACAACGAACGTACCTGAACTGGGAAAAGGGTGTCCGCGATCGTGCCACCATAGTTGAGGATGGACTTCGACGGAACCACGCTGACGGCACGCACATGGTTGGCGGAAATCGCCGTCAAGTCGAACACCTCACCGCGTATGGCGATGTAGACGTCGTTAGGGTCGTTCGAGAACGAGTGGCCATTCAGCTCGGAGGTGTTGAAGACGTGTTCCGTGGGACAGATGATGCGGGAAATGAAGACGATGACGAAGACGGCGCAAGCGCAGATGAACCAGATGAGCATGTTGAGCGCGAGCTTCTCTCTCCACGCCTGCCGGACGTCCAACCGCTTCATCCGTCCAACGTATCGCAGCGCAAAATTCGGGACCCAGAAGGTGAGCATCCAACACAGGGCGACCCAGCGTCGACGCGCCGAGGACTCCTTCAGGACCTCGGCCGTCTCGCCCTCCTGGATCTCGCCAGCCAGCGCCTCCTTGTCCAGTAAACCCTTCGTGTCGGCGTTCTGGAACATGTTCCGTGAGGGGGCGTAGGATTCAGTTCCGAAATTGGACACAGAGGCTTCATCGCGCTGACTCGTGTACGCGCTACGGCCGTCGAAGTCATCGCTGCGGAGGGACTTCCGTTCGTCGTAATCATCATACATGTCGGCCCGCTGGAAAGGAGAGGCGTTGGCAACGAGAGGAAGCGCTTGGCTAGATTGGTTGAAAGGGTCGCCGAAGTCGGCTTGGTATGGGGACTCGGCACCAGGCACTTGGTAGGGCGCATAGGGGTCGTTCAAGCCGCGAGGGTCAAGACCAGCCTCTGCCTCGGCGTCACGAATGCGGTTGCGCTTCTGCTCCTCCGTATCCTTGGAGCGAAGATCATCCTCAAGGCGGCGGAACGCTGCTTGTGAGAGGAAGACCTACGAAGACATCAATCAACATTCTTTGTTGCGGTTGGATGCTTACGACACTTACCATGGACATGCCGAGGACTATGTCCCGCTCCTGCAAACCCAGCGCGTTCCTGCTCTGCTCGACTTGCGCCCGCGAATCGCTATCACTGACGCCCACGGCAGAGAGCGGCGACTGATACCGCTGGGTGAACTCGTCCGGTGTCATCATCGCCTCGAACACGTTCACGTTCCGGCGCGCGATCTCCGACATGCCAACGCTCCGCACCTGCGCCTTCACCGAACGGCCCTCCAGCTGGTTCGGCAGTTGCGCGTCGTTCGGGTTGATGCAGAAGACGTACCACGACTGCGTGTCCTCCAGCGTTTCGAAGAGCACGTCCAGCGCCGCCCTGAACTCGCCTGCGACGCAAGGTGCTCCGCCCGAGGCCGGCGCCTCCTCTTCCTCCTTCTCCTCGATCTCGCCCTCCTTGAGCGTCGGCATCCGCTTGATGGTGTTCTTGCGGCGTGTCGACGGAGCGCGCATCGGCTTAACGGGCTGCTGCGCAGCGACGATAGTGTCCTCGTTGCGAGGATGCGCCTGGGTAGCGATCGCCTTCGCCGAGAACAAGCCACGCACGAACGGGTTCATGGACCCGGATCCGTCGGCGGCAGGCGCGTCTGACGTACCCGTCGCCGTGCCACGGAGGAGCGAGACGAAGTCGGGGTTGAGCGCGTCCAGGTTCTTCTCGAGGAAGCTCTGCGCCGAGTACGTCACAGGTCCGCAGTAGTGGTTGACGGTGAACGTGGGGAACCCGGCGCGGTCCATGCCGCCAGACTTGAACGACGAGTGGTTGCCCCACCGCTTTGTGATCGCCTCCACCATCGTGTGGTCCGTCTTGCGCGACGCCCGACGAGCCTGGTCGTCCATGATGTGGATCAGGCCACCAGGGCGGTTCTGGAGCATGCGCACACATTCCGAGTTGTCGAAGTACGGCACATGCGGAACGAAGCGTGAGATGCCCTCGTTGTTGTACTCCTCCACGTGCGACTCGAACAGCCGCTTCTGGATGATGTTGAGGAGCCGCTCGTTCGCGAAGTTGACGCAGAACTGGTCGAGCGAGTTCGGACGGCTCGTCATGTTCTGCGGGCCGGGGAGGTCGAACAGGCCGATGAACGTCGCAAAGTCGTCACGGCAGAGGCGCTGGTTGATGTGCTCGTTCAACCAAGCGAACAGGAGGGAGTACAGCATCCGTGCGAGCTCATCCCGGTTGTCCGAGGCACCGTCAGGGTCGAGGAAGACCGTGCACAGTTCCTTCTTCACGAGCTTCGTCTTGTACGACAAAGCCGACTCCAGGGCGCTGGGCTGCACGCCCAAGAAATCAGAAACGATCTGCAGGACATCGAGGTTCCGGACGACGGCCGCATCCTCGTTCCGGTGACGGTCGATGGTGAACTCGAGGTTGCCGAGGTGAAGGATTGCGGCGACAAGCTGGCACGTCTGCGCGACATGCCTCTTCGAGAAGCCGACGTTCTTGAGTGCCACCTTCAGCTGCTCGAACCGCACCGCGTCATCGTTCTGTTCCCCGTTCGCCGCACGACCGCCTGCCAGTCCACGTGCGCCCAGGTACCGGTACGGAGTCTTGTCCGAGAGATGCATGTGTGTCCGCTCCTCCGCGGAGGCACCGGCGATCAAGTAGTAGAAGATGTGAAAGTTGCGCTCGCCTGACGGGGCGCCGGACACGCGACTCCGCTCGAGGTAGTAGTCGAGGGTCTTGACACCGCATATCCGCCCGCGTTCGGTGAACTGGAGCTCGGTGTACTTGCCGAAATGAGAGGCGTTGGGGTTAAAGAGCGTGCGGGAGTTGCCAAACGTCTCCAAGACGAATTCTGCGGCGGTGACCTGGTGGCCGAGCTTCGAGCCCTTCTTCCCAGGCTGACTGACGCTGAGCTCGAGGAGTGTCTTGATGGCAAGCCTGCGATTCTCGGACTTGCCGCTGCCCGTCTCACCGCTGTGTATAATGGGCGTAAGTCATGCGAATCAACCTACGAGACCCGTGCCCATGTGGAAAGGTCGGAAGTTATTTCCGGTTACAGAAAACACTCAGGTTACTTGGGTCTCTCGAGTCCCAGGACATCCGGAAATTGTCTGGAAACTTCAACTCCCCAAACAGCTGCCCTGACTGTATCCTAAGTCCGGGAACGGCCTCTTGTCTGTCGTGGCAAGGGCCGATCTATGTTTAGATCCTGGCGGACAGGAATACTCCTGAAGACGGAGGTTTGCCACGGCTGATCCCCTGAACACCGCCCACCGGCAGCCAGCACAGGAGTTCCCGTCGAAAGATGGCTCGTCCTCAGAGCCACACCTTCGACGGGTCGGGATCGACAGGGACAGAGTACGGGAAATGCAAGACACGCAGACAAGGTTGGGACCACGTACGTGAAGATGATCGACTGGTCCTGCTGCGTCCTCCGCATGTGGTAGTAGGCATGGTTGGCGAGCTGGAAGATGTGAGGTGGAAGCCGGACCTTGTCGGGGGAGGTGTCGCGATACTCGGCCGCGTACTTGTGGAGGATGGCGTCGGAATTAGAGGGAACATACTTGTGGGGGTTTACTGCGACGAGAGCGGAGGTGCCGAGGCTAGTGTATATGTTGTCTGTCATAAACCGCTCGCGGATGCATGAGACGATGATGTCCTCCGAGACGGGGGAGAGGGTTGCGAGGTCGGTGACGGACTCGAGCTGCTGCTGCATCGTCGATTGTCGGTGGGCCATGGTGAGTTACAGCACCGAGGTGCTCCCCGACGAGCTTCCTGGTCGTCGAAAGGAAAGAAAAGAGAGAGAGGACCAGGAGAGGACGAGCGTCGCAGCGCCGTTGGTATGGCAGTGTGAGAGCGTGTCGGCGGCTGCAGGCTGCCCGTTGCTGTCGTAGCTGAGATTCAACTCGGAGTTGCAAAAAGAGCACATTTGGCACTCCGACTACGGCATCTGCGGCTTTCATTTTCACATTCGCATTCCGCTATTCTCCGTCCCAACATCGCCACTTGGCCACTACCAGATACGATCACGGACTTTATGTACGCCTGAATTCCACCTTCCACTTTAAAGATTGCACATGTCGGCCTTGCAAGTAATTACCAAGATGTATAAAATGCCGGCAGGGATCAGTCCGGCGGCGCGCCGACCTCCCTTCGAGTTCTAGGTCCTACTTACGGTCAGCCCGCCCATCTTTATCAGTTTTCGCAACCTGGCAGTGCCGCGCTGATATAGATCGCTACAGGATAAGTACAGTAGGTTCGTCCAATCCCATCCCACGTAACACGGTCTGATCGAGACTACGCTACAGGATGTGTTCGGTAGGACGTGCATGCATGCAAACCCGCCATTAATATGCCTGACATTGCTCAGGTAATCCGGTCTCCCTTGGCCGCTTACGAACGACAAGACTCGTGCGCAGTTATCGTTCAATAGATCAAGAGTGGCTTACTCGAGTCCCATAGTATGCACCATATGTTCGGTATCAGCAGGGTGAGGAGCTTGATGTAACATCAGATATTTTCACGAGTGGAAGGGGGTCACGACCGCCTAAAATCAGCTGAAACGGTGCTTGCCAGTTGCAGAGTTGTACTGCCAGCCAGTTTCCAGTCCGTCAACAGATCACGACCTTGTGCGGCCAGCGTTCTCCAACGAACGATGCTGCTAGGATCGCCATCGAGTGCCCCGAAGCAGTGGCGGTTGTCTCTTGCTCTGACAGAGCGATCCAGAATGTTGTGTACAAGTACATCCCCTGCGGTGCGCTAGTCACAGGTGCGCATCCGTACGTCAGGTGGACCAAGACTGTTCTGGTTGTCGTTAATGTTCCAGTACGTCACGCATGTCTCAATTTGAAGACTGTTGATGGAAAATAGTTCATGTGTTGGAGTTTACTCCTGGCGCGCGCATAGGCATATGTGTAGCATATTCACAACACCAACGAACTCCGAAGTGTCCAAGTACAACTGTACCCTGGGTGCGTTTTCTGTCGTTCTACTGTCCTGATCCGGCCAACCGCTGATGCGCTCTCAATGATCATAGATCCATGGACTTTATAGTGAAGAAGTGCGTCTTGAAGCCCGCCAACGAGCCGGATTACGAAGAGATCTATTGCAATCGGCCAACTACTCTGCCCGGGAGATTCGAACATGACAGATGAGAAATAGTACCTGCAACGATTCTGTGTTTCTACGGACGTGCCGGACACAGATACCAAGGGACGCAAAACTATATGGCGAATCGTGAATCCATCGCTCTTCAGGCATCCGAGGCAAGACTCGGTACAGTATGTATGCAGCACCAAACCGAACGCGGCCCGTGAACCAACGGCTGCGTGCCTACTACATGTACCTCATCGTGGACGTCGGTGAGTGACCTTTGGCTGACAACACATTGTATGCGGTCCTGATCTCCTGGATCAGCGGCTGTAGATCCTTATGAGGCTCACAGCCCAGGACTGGCGCTCACTACCACTGCACCGGAGGTGTGCAGTTTGTCGCGGTGCTATGTAGAATGGGAGCCGCGACGCACACCCGTTCCGCGGGATCCCACGAGACCTGGAGCCTATAAGTATATGCTTTGCTGTGGTCCTAGGGTTCGTGTGGAATTTGCCCTCGCAAATCCCCCCCCTCCCCCTCTTTACCCCTAGCTCCCAATCCTAACGGCAAACCAAGCACGGAATGGTATGATGTCTATTGTTCCGAGTCCGATCTTAACCAGTGCTGAATATCAGCGTAGGAGCCTGGAATATCCCATGTGCTGTTTATTCCTCCTGAGATCACCGACTTCATCATCTAAGGCGACTATGCCACGCTACGCAGTTATGCGTTGGTTTGTCGCAGCTGATTACCTGCCAGTCAACATCGCCTATTCCAGCATATTTGTTTCGGGTTTCAAGATACTACGACCTCCTCGTCAGTCGTGTCCTCCGCGACGACAACTCGAAATCTTTTCTGGCCGGTGCGAAGTATATGCCTATCTGATAAAGAAGTAGATGGCGCCGCATAAGTAAGTGATAGTCCGGACCATTGCTCTTGGCGTTCAACTTGCAATTGGGATTGGGCGGCTGATGCCACCAGTGACCTCATTTGGAAACGTAGACGCCTACGACCTCGCGCAAAAATGCCACTCACCCGGCGCGAGAGCATCAGAGACGCTCAACAGAGACGCCCTGGCCTGAAATAATTACATTACAGTTTTTTCTCTAGGCTCTCCCTCTGTGTCCTTCTCCCTTCCCCCCGCGCGGCTCCGTATCCGAAAGCCATAGTCTGTCCGATTGGGGTCAGGTATAACTCCATATTTCCCACATCCCACGTGTACCAAGTTTGAATCAAGGTTCAGCGCGTCGGCGTTTGGGCACGTTCGTCCCCATTATTGGACTCTTACCTTCCCTTTCCTTCCCTCCACATGATGCCCTTCACCACGGATGTCAAATGACTTCTCTTCCGTTCCTTGATGATCCCCGCCCACCCGATTGCGGGCCCCGGTCGAGCCATCGTACTAGTACTTATGGACGATCGTATCCCTGGCGTTAGGGTGCTTCCAACCGTCTTGTACTCCTTTTCTACTCTGGGGCGCTGATCACCATGTCCCAGACCGACTCGGGCACGCATATGGGGAATGACGAGAAGCCTGGGGTTGCGAAAACGACGGCCAGGACCGGCGCGCGCCGTCCTCTTATCGTCGTCGCCGCCGTCGCGTCCACTGTCGTCGTCCTCACACTCGCCCTCGGACTTGGGCTTGGGCTCGGTTTGAAACACCACCACTCCTCTGCGAACTCTTCCTCGGTCAATGGCACAGGCAACTTGGCGATCGCTGGCACACCGGCCTCGAATGCGGCGTTCATGTCCACAACGATGGTGAACGACGCGCCCATGACGCGCGTGTACGACTTCGTCGTGGAGGAGCGGAGAGGTGCCCCGGACGGAGTGGAGAAGCTCATGCTCGTCGTGAACGGGCAGTTCCCCGGCCCGACGATCGAGGCGAACACGGGAGACCGCATCGTGGTCAATGTCACGAACAAGATGTCGAATTCAACGTGAGTCATTCTGATCCCTCCAAATCGTTCATACACATACGTTACGATTTCGTGGTAGAACGATTCATTGGCACGGTTTGTACCAACGAGGTACAAACTACTACGACGGCTCGGAGGCGATCACGCAGTGCGGCATTCCGCCTGGTGCATCCATGGTCTACAACTTTACTGTGAGTTATCGTTTTTGATAGTCAAAGCGCACGAGTCGTGAACATGCGGTTTAGTTCGACGGTTGGATGGGTAGCACCTGGTGGCACGCTCGTGAGTCAACTTCCCGCATACACCCATTCAAACATCCGATCCCAATCGCTCCTTCCAGACTCGATGACCCAGTACACGGACGGCATAGTCGGCGCGCTCGTCGTCCACGCCAAAAACGAGTCCGTGCCCTCCTACGATGGCGACCTCGTCATCCAGCTCTCGGACCTCTACCACACGTTTTCTCCCGCGCTCCTCAACCTCTACTTCACCCCCGGCGGCATAGACGGCACCCCCGGCAACGAGCCCGTCCCTGACGGTGGCACCATCAATGGCGTCGGCCAGTACGGCGATTCCGCCGACACCCCGAAGGCGGCGTTCTGGAACGCGACTCTCGAGCCAAACAAGACGTACCGCCTGCGGCTCGTGAACACGGGCTCGTTCGTCGCGATGCAGTTCTCGGTCGACAACCACACGTTGACTGTCGTCGAGGCGGACGGGACGCCTGTGAAGTCGTTTGAGGTGTCCAGCGTGTCGGTCGCGGTCGCGCAGCGGTATAGCGTGCTGTTGAGGACCAACCAGAGCGCGGGTGCGTACTGGATCCGCGCCGGGCTCGACCAGGACGCATTTACGGTGAGGAAGTCTGCAGCTATTCGTTGCGACTAGCCTGATGCTTTTGTAGTATGACAACCCGGGCGTGCAGACGGAGATCCGTGGGGTACTCCGCTATGGGGTCGCCAATGATACGATACCCAACTTTACGCTTTTGGACAATCCTCCGTCTCTCTCGGCTGGCTCGCCCGAGGAGTTAGACACAAGCGACCTCGTTCCTGTAGGAGGTGGACCTGCGCCTAACGCTACCTTGTGAGTTCTAGGACAAAAACCCCGTGACAGGCTCCCATCGACTGACGATCTGAGCAGCCAAGTGTACTTCACCATCTCCATGCAATATGCGAGCACCACCGGAGATAATTATCTTTCCAAGTTCCTCGCCTTCGTCAACAGTACTGTACGTCCCCTCTCCCCTGTTACCGCCTGCACGCACGTTCATAGCTTCGTCTCGTACGTATAGTCTTGGGAGCCGCTGCAAGGCACCTCGACTCTCTTCTCGCACCTGGGCAACGGCACCTCGGACGGCTCCGCCACCCTCGCGTCCTCGCAGCTGATCACGACCATCAACGAACAGCACGTCGTGCAGATGGTGATCGACAACCTCGACGACGGCGACCACCCGTTCCACCTCCACGGCCAGAAATTCTGGATCGTCGGCCAGGGCGACGGCCGGTTCCAGGGCGCGACCGTTAACAATACCACGCCTATGCTGTTAGTCTTCGATCGTTCACCGTCCAGCGTGATACTGACGAAACACCCACCTGCAGCCGCGATACGCTGGTTATTCCCGCGTACACGCACGCTGTGCTCCGCTTCAACGCCGATAATCCGGGCTTCTGGGCGTTCCACTGTCACATCCAGTGGCACATGGTGAGTGCTGGGTTACTGTGCTGCTCTCAGCGCGACGCCGCTTCTGAACCTAGGCCCTGCCGTTCCGCCGGCCTTTGATGACGCGGGGATGGATGGCGTGCGGGCTTCCCGCTTCGTTGACCGGTGCTGACTTCTTGCTATGGCCACGCAGACTGCTGGGCTGCTGTTCCAGCTCAACGTGCTCCCGTCGGAGAGCGCCAAGTTCGACATCCCGCAGTACATGCTTGAGCAGTGCAAGTGACCGCTGTCGGAGTCGTGAGCCGGGCATCAGTGGATCGTGGGTGCGAGTTCGCTCGTCTTGAAGTGAAGTGTGTTGTATTTGGGGTTGTATTACTTGTTGGGCTCTCGCGCTATCGTGCTGTCCGTGGCGATCGGCAATTGAATTTGGTCGGCCACCACAGGATGCACTGTGTGTCATGACGTTTGCAGACAAGTCAGACAGCGATCGTCCTATCAAAGGCATAAGGTGTATACGTGCTCCGGTGCCTCGGTGAAGCCACTCGGGTTGTCGACTCGAGACGTGTGTAGGTGAGATGCTCCTGCTCCCACGAAATCGCATGACTGATTGCATGAATTCGCTGTGCAGGACGGAGCCTCCCTTGAGCCTCGCCGATTAGCAATCTCCAGCGAACCGCACGTCGGCTACATAGTCGGTGCTGGGACAAGATTACCCTGGCCTGATGCGTCACTTTCGTGTTCACTGAAAGTCCTTGTACTGTATCGAGGACATGGCACGGACACCCAGGGCTTGAAGAGGGGATCTGTATAAGAAGCGAAGAAGATGCTACGTTCGGTCGAGAGTGTTTGAGCTATTTGGGAGTTCGACCGCCGGTCACCGGTCACCGGTCATCTATCGGGATGAGTGAGCGATAAAACAGTCGTCACTCAAATACTAACTAAAACCAGAACTTTCGTACAGAAAGGCGTCGACTTTCGCGCTTGGTACATAATCAGTCAGCGCTCACTCCAACCTGTGGAAAGCTGTGCGACGAATGGCAGAACTGGATGTGGACGCGAAAAATGAAATAGTCAAGGCAATCTCTAGACACGAGCGACTCGAGTTCAAGACCCTCTGGAACCGCTCGCTCTCCATTAACTAGCTTCCCAACCAACTCCTCGCTAAGATCTTTATCGTGATCATCCACTCCAAGTCGACCGCTGATATCCTTTCCGCGCCTCGACATTCAAGTTGAGCAGACACGGCGCCGTCTGCACTTCCCGATTCCTAGCATTTCCACATCAATTCTTCCGTGCATCTCCACATATCAGCCGACGACGACGACGACGCCCCCGGTGGTCCGCGCTCCATGGCTGCCATGCTGCCCCCAAGCCACGCTGTCACTCTCGAACCTCTGGCTACGGCCAAGCACATCCATGTGGTCGTGTATTCTGGCTCCAACCAGGTCTCGATCGAGGTGAGGTTTAGGCCCCGCATGATCCCGGACGCCTCCTTGAGCATGATGCTGGCTCCCAGGGATGTCCCGACGTCTCGACAGGGCATGGTGAGCGACCTCGTCAAGCTGCTGGGGCGCTCACCCGTAATCTCCCTCTGCGTCGGCTAGGTTCTCGTGCTCTCCAGTACTGTCAAGGCGTGAACGAATGCCTTCCGAAACTTCCCCCTTCTCGAGCGGCTGTCTATCTCGGACGGGAAGTGGGACATCTTTCTCGGGCTCTGCCCGGCCTCCCGGACCGCCGCCGACTGCGAGTTGCCAGTCGCGTGCCCAAACCTGGCGGAAGTCGGCGTGCGGAGCATGGCGGACGCAGCGGTGTACGAGGCGAGGCGAGGCGCACTTGCGTAGTACTTGCGTCCGGGGCCGCGTGGACAGGGGCGCCTTTCTCGACCTGGACATTTGGTGCGCGGTGGATGTGCCCAGATGTGCCCGCAGAAATGCGTGGCACCTGTGTCGAGGATTTGGCGCGTTGCACGAAGCCGTTTGAAAAAGGGCTCTGGACGTGTAGGTGGATGGGAGGAGGAAGACGCTCCCTTCAAGCTGGGAGCATTTAAAACAGCGGCCGGGGGTCACCAGTGAGGGTGAGTGGGCGAGGAAACAGTCGCGACTAAAATGCTGAACGTATGTAGAGAGTATCTGGAAGTTGGAACGGTCGACTTGAGCGCTTGGTACATAACGCTCACAGCGCTCACAAGCCAGAGGTGCCCGCAGCCAACTCCAGCCTGTCAGAAAGCTGTGCGATGACGTTACAGTAATGAACCTGTTTTTGATGGTGGACTGGTTTGCGCTCACACGCGGGCATTGCTGAAAGACCATAAAGGAACGGCCAAACGGATCTGCAGAACGCCGCAATTCTATCGATTCTCACTGGCCGCTACTTACCACAGTTGCACTACACTATGCTGAGTGTCAGTTGGACTTCTCGCGATCCCTTCAATGCTGAGGTTGTGGACCACGCATCAGGGCAGGTTATCTTCCACCTCGATACCCCCTTTTGCAAGATTTTCGGGACGCGGGTAACGACCATGACCGACGCGCAGGGACGGGTCGTCGCTGAGTACGAGCGTCGGCTGGGCTATGATCGGGTGACATACCAAGGACAGACGCACCGGGTCTCGGATTGGTTGCCTAAGAACGGTTTGTTCTCAAGGTAAGTCACAATCGCTTAAATCACGCAAACGCTGGAGTGGGTATTGAGCAAACGACTTATGACCTGCAGTGCTCGACGGCTACATGCGCCAGATGGGAAGACATACGTGTGGAAAGAGAAGATGGGTGGGAAGTTCAAGGTGTGTGCTCCAAGTTGTCACCCTTAGACTAGGGCCTCGCAGTGACGGACCACGACTCCTGTAGCTTGTCGATGCACGCTCGGACGCGGTCGTTGCAAGGACGCATGCCGCGAACTTGGGCATCTTCTCCGAGAGGCATAACATAATCATCGACGCGGGCCCCGAAATTGTGGCCTTCCTTGACGTGATCGTGCTCTCGTTCGTCATATGCGAGGGGGAGCGACGTGCGAGGCAGCGGGACCAGAGTGCGGCTCAGATGTCGGCGATGAGTGGTGCGAGTGCTGCAGCTGCTTGCTAGTGTTGATCCGAATTCGAATGCATGTCGGCTTACATGACGGGGCCCACTTCTGTTTTCATTTCTGTTCTCGATTCGCTTGAAGGTTCCTCGCCTCCGAGTTCCCTGCATACTTTCTCCCTCACATGCACACGCCCCGTCGCCTCAGCGGTCAACAAACGATACGGGGCTGGAGGTCGTATGGATGCAGGCGGTGCAGCTCGTAGGACGCAAAAACGCCCAAATATGTTGGCGTATTAGGATGGGCCTGGAGTACCTGTCGCACCGGGACATACTACACGCTTCTTTCTCTGCTGAATCGGCCAGCGATCGTCCTTCTGTTTCAGTTTTAAACCTTCTTCGCGGTCGGCTTGATCAGCATACGATCGTCACCAAAGCAGTGGACGATAAGAGCACTGTCCGCCTCGGGATTGGGATCGCGGTGCGCGTGTATAATTAAAGAACCCGTGCTCCAGACGCAATGACGCACCGTCTTTCCCTCCCTTGCCTGTCACTTCTCCTTCCACACCAGCTTGAGAGAGCTCAAGTCAAGAGATCAATGACGTCACGGCGCTGGTGTCCAATAGAAGAATATGGTTAGATGAGCAAACACCTTGATTCGAGCGATTGTCCTACATATAGGCGCAATCCCGACGGCGTCCCTCCTAATAGCTCCGGCGACCATTCTCACGACATTCTCTCGTCCTGCAGCGTGGTTTCCAACAGGCAGCTTGTACGTGCGTCGGAGGCGGTTGCCAGATATCCCAGCGATAACTGACCCCTGGTTAGATACATATGTTGCACCATCCAGCTACTGTGAGCAGTTAGTATTGCATCGAAACCATCTACCTTGCAACTTTTGCTGACGCGGTTGCAGCACTTAAGAGGATCCTGAGATAGCGGCGAGTGTTGTCTGTTGTGCCAGAGTCCATGTTAGCAATGAGCGTCTACACCACCAGATTTGTGTGCGGTGAGTCATAGGTCTATATCAGGTTTGAGCTGAGCTGAACGCAGTCTGGGACGTCGATGCGGCTTAGCTCAACGTCGTGGTCGGCCGCCTCGGGACTGCGGACGGGAGGAGGTCGGGCTGCCGTGGGAAAGCGGTGCAGTGTGCCTGATGCGACAATAAGGTGAGTAGACGCCGGCTATTGTGTGGCACGGGCGCCTAGTACGTCTATTGTCTCGAGCGCACGTCGTGCAGCAGCAAAGACGATTGTCCCGACACACAAAACAATCGACAAAAGCCATGGCCACCCCCAGTGGTTCCCTCCCCTCCCCAGTCCTTCCTTTCCTTCGTTCTTCTTGCATCCAAGATGCGCCGTCCGACGTCCCTCGTCGTCGACACCGACATGACTTCAACGACTAGCATGACCTCTCCCTCCACATCTTCCACCCACCTCCCCAAGTCGGCCACTCTTCGCAAGGTCGAGTCGCCTTCCCCTGCCCCGGTATGCCCACCCCCGCAAGCCTCCATCCCTCTCCTATTTTCCCTCCTTACCCGCCGCGACTTCTTCGTTCTCATCCTCCCTGCCATCTTTACCTCCGTTGTTGCCGGTGGCGTCGCCCCGTTCATGACCTATGTCATCGGTCGCTCCTTCGACTCCTTTGCTGCCTTTCCTACCGGACCCAACCCATCCGACGATGCTAAACGCCAACTTCTCAACGGTGTCGGGCTTGCCGCCATCGAACTCGTTGGTTTGGCTGTCGGTGCCCTTGCTCTTAGCAGCGTCACCTCCTGCCTCTGGATCTGGACCGGCGAGCGCAACCTTGTCGCCGTCCGTAAGCAAATATACGCCGCGGTCACCCAGAAAGATATGGTCTGGTTCGACACCAAGATGGGCTCTGATGAGTCCATCCAGTCCGTCGAAGGAGATGGTCCTATTGGCGCTGGTGGTCTGATGGCGAACTTTGCTCGGTACGTGCAGTTCTCTTGATCCTATGTACGTTGTAACTCATTATGTGTCAGGGAAACCGACGAAGTTCGCATGGCCTCTTCGCTCGCCATGGGCATGGTCGTTCAGTACACGACCACGTTCATCACGAGTTTGGTCCTTGCCTTCGTCTGGTCCTGGTCCCTCACTCTCGTCATCCTGTCCGCGGTGCCACTCCTCATGATCATCCAGACGCTCTCCCAAGGCTTCGCAGGCCCTCGTCTCGCTGCTGAACGCACCCACACCGCCTCGGCTGCGACCCTGGTCGATCGCGCCATCACAGCTATCGCTACCGTCAAGGCGTTCAATGCCGAGAAGCACGAGCAGGACCATCTCAGTAGAGTGCTCCAGAAGATGCGTGCAGCTGCCGACAAGTGCCACGCCGTCTGGAGCATGAGCACCGCCGCTTCACAGTTCGTCATGATGGCTATGTTCGTCCAGGCCTTCTGGTTCGGCTCCAAGCTCGTCCGCGACGGCACAATCTCGCCTGGCACCGTCATGTCCGTCTTTTGGGCGTGCCTGATCGCGACAAGCAACCTCCAGATGTGCATCCCGCAGCTCATTGTCCTCACCAAGGGCAAGTTCGCCATGGCATCCCTCCTCACGGTCGCTCAGTCCCAGTCGACCTCGAGCCCGTACGGAGTACCGCTTACCCCGAGCAAGTCCCGCCGCACCTCATCGACATTCAGGAAGATCCGCCCGGCCAAGTGCAGCGGACACTTCGAGTTCACCGATGTGTCTTTCGCCTACCCCTCGCGTCCGACGATGCCCGTCCTTCAGGACATCTCCATTTTCCTGCCTCCTCAGGAGACGTCATTCATTGTCGGGGGCTCCGGATCTGGCAAGTCGACCCTCGCCCAGCTGCTTTTGCGCATGTACGCGCCGAGCGCCGGCTCGATCTTCCTGGACGACCAGGAGCTTGGCTTCCTCGACGAGGACTTCACACGCGAGCACGTTGCGGCCGTGTCGCAGAACTGCATCCTATTCGACATGAGCGTCCACGACAACGTCGCGATGGGCCTCGCGGGTCCCGGTAGCACGCGCAGGCCTCAGGACGTCACTCGTGAAGAGGTTGTCAAGGTCTGCCGTGCGGCGCTGATGCACGAGTTCGTGCGCGACCTTCCTGACGGCTACGACACCCAACTCGGCACGAATGGAGCGAACCTCTCTGGCGGTCAGAAGCAGCGACTGGCTATCGCTCGCGCGTTGCTGCGCAACCCCACTGTCCTTATTCTCGGTGAGCATTCTTCTCGTGGCGTGCATGTGACACACGTTAACATAACGTTGCAGATGAGGCGACGTCCGCGCTGGACGCGACCTCTCGCATTCTAGTCTTCGAGGCCATCAAGCGCTGGCGCCAGAACATGGCCACTATCGTCATCACCCACGACCTCTCCCAAATCAGCCACGATGACTTCGTCCATGTCCTCAAGGATGGTCAGCTCATCGAGCAGGGCTTCAGGCATGAGCTCGAGTCGTTCGATAGCGAGTTTAGCCACATGGCATGTACTCAGGAGGCTGAGGGCGGCTTCAAGGAGAAGGTCGTCCAGGCGCTTGACTTCGAGGAGCCCCCCATCGAGGCGATCCTGGAGAAACAGGACGAGGAGATGCGCGAGGAGCTCGAGGCGGTCGAGATGAGCACTCGTGCGCTCAGGCACCACAGCATCGCTCCCTCGACGTTCCGCCCGCTCACCATGGGGAACTGGATGTTCGACGCAGTTGCAGAGCTCACGCGCAACCCACAAGCCCCTGCTCCTCGTGCAAGCCGGTTCATTGCTCCAGAGGCGTTCACTGGCGCGTCTGAGGACGTCGCTACTGAGAAGAACTTCCGTCGGCGCACCCTCCACATCGAGATCCCTGACGTCGCCGTCCCCGCGCCACTCGCGACTGCCGCCAGCAGCAACCGACTCAGCCTGCAGTTCACGCCCACCTCCCCGACGTTGTGCAGCTACCCATCTCCCAAGTCGTATGCCACCTCGATGGTTGAAGACGACGAGGACTTTGACATGGAGAAGTTTGCTATGCAGCGCAGTGGTTCAATGGCGGGCGAGAAGCGCCATCACCACGGTCACCGCCGCCGGCACGCCCGCGATGTCCGCCTCGACAGCGTCATCATCGAGAAGGCTGAAGAGTCCGCTGCTGAGGAGCCAGCTGCGCCTCAGGAGGCTGAGATTTCCTTCTTCCGCCTCGTGCGCGACATCTATCCCACCATCCCCAATAAGCCGCTCGTCCTCCTTGGAATGGTCATCTGCATCGCAAGCGGAGCTGTTACTCCTCTGTTCTCGTTCCTCCTCTCCCGCCTTTTCTTCGAAGTCTCCAATGGCGCGCACAACGTCTCCATCATCAACACCTACGGGGGTATCGTACTTGCGATCGCCGCCGCGGACGGCATCCTCATCGGCCTGAAGATCGTTGTCATGGAGGGCCTTGCTATCAAGTGGGTCACGCGCGTCCGCGAGGTGTGCTACGGCCGCGTGCTTGCGCAGGACAAGAAGTGGTTCGACAAGCCTGGAAACGCCGCCCCGCGCATTATGCAAGTGCTCATCAAGGACGGCGAGGATGCACGCTCGCTCATCGCAAGTGTCCTCTCGCAATCTCTTGTCGTGGCAGCCATGCTCGGCGTCGGCCTCATCTGGGCTCTCGCAAGGGGTTGGCAGCTCACGCTTGTCGGATTCGCGATTGCGCCCGTGTTTGCGGGCGTGATGGCACTCCAGGCGCGGTTCGTATCGAAGTGCGAGGTGCGCAACAAGCGGGCTCGCGAGGAGGTCGCGAAGCAGTACTACGACGTAAGTTAATGCTATTGTCTTTCTATTGTGTGCAGTTAACCTAACCAACCGTTCACAGGCTATTTCGAACGTCCGTGCGATCCGCGCCATGGGCTTCGAGAGCGCATTCCGCGAAAAGTTCGACTCTGCCGTCGACTCTGCCCTCACCATCGGTGTACGCGGCGCGTTCATCGAGGGCTGCTCGTATGGTGTTGCGAGCGCGCTCATCTACCTCGCCGAGGCGCTCTTGTTCTATGTCGGCGCGGTCCTTATTGCGAACGGCACGTACTCGTACTTGCAGATGATCCAGACCCTGCAACTGGTCGTCTTCTCGGTGTCTATCGGTTCCCAGCTCATGGCTTTCAGTGCGTCTCCTTTATTGTTCAATATTGTGGCCGACTTTTGCTAATTTCAGCGACAATAACAGCCCACCGCATCGCGAAGTCTACTCGCGCTACGCGTGACTTCAACCGTCTTCTCAAGCTCTCCACCACTACCGACGAGTCCCAGGGCATCCTCACCCCTGATCTTTCCGGCCCCGTCTCTTTCACCAACGTCTCCTTCTCGTATCCTGAACGTCCTGAAGTCCCCGTGCTCAAGAACCTATTCGTCGAGATCAAGGAGAACGAGTGCGTTGCGATCGTCGGCTCATCTGGCTCTGGAAAGTCGACGATGGCCGCACTCCTCCAACGCCTGTATGAGCCTGACACTGGCTGCGTCGCCATTGGCCCTCACGTCCTCCGCTCTACGGACGTCCACCACTTACGCGACCACGTCTCGGTTGTCAGCCAGCAGCCGAACTTGTTCGACGCTTCCATCGCGGAGAACATCTCGTATGGCAACAAGTCGCTTACGATGGACGACATTCGGCGCGCGGCCAAGGCAGCGAATGTGCACGACTTTGTTGAGTCGCTCCCCAAGGGCTACGACACACCCGTTGGCGAGAACGCGGCGCTCATCTCGGGCGGGCAGGCGCAGCGGCTGCAGATCGCACGCGCGCTGGCGCGCCCCGCACGCATTCTCATCCTCGACGAGTGCACGTCCGCGCTCGACACGGCGAACCAGGCGGCGGTGATGGAGACGTTGAGGCACGCGAAAGTGGGCCGCACCACGCTGGTCGTGACGCACAAGCTCGCGATGATGCGCATGTGCGACCGGATATTGGTCGTGCACAATGGCGTCGTCGCGGAGCAGGGCTCGTATGAGGAGCTCATGGACCGTCGGGGTGTGTTTGCCCAGCTTGCGAATGGCGGCGAGTGGATGAGCGATTGATCTCGCTTTCTGTTCCGTCATCTGTGACTCTCCGATTCCTGGTATTTTTCTTTCCTTTCCTGTTTCCTTCTCTCCTTGGATATTGTAGCATTGGATACCGCCAGACTAGCATCAGCATACCAGACTCCCCCACGTCCACATCCCCACGCACCTGTGATAGCAGATAGTGAAAGTATAACTGTAACAGACAGCACTACGTACTACTACCCTTCGACCTTCGATTACTGAGATGCCCGCATTTACGACTCACGGATTCTTCACCGCTGCTCATTGTAACATTACTGCATACGCCCCGCACCAGCCCTGTATCGCTCCTGCACGTTTTTAGATGATGGGTTGCAATGAATTGACGATTGTAAAACAAAACCTCTTTGTCTGCGATGGTGTAAACTCGACTTCGACGCAGCTTGAGCAAAAGTTTGTAATTGGGTGGAGTACGCCAGCTTCTGATCCCTACGCCTGTAGCCCTAGGCGTCCAACTAGAGGGAAGAAGACAGAAAACGTGACCTTGAGAGCGTTGGAAACGGTCTGGGGTCAAGCGAGTGAACGTCGAAACAAAACAGACAACCAAAAGTCAATTCGGGCGCTTCAATTTCGACGGTCCTTAAGCTTGTACACAATGTAAGGAGTCAGCTTTCTCGTACATCACTAGGCCTCTTGCTCAAGTAACGTCGTGTACATTGCGATCTCGTTGAGATACGCGCGACGCACTGCTGAGGGCACCGGTATATCCGGATCGCTCCAGAGCTTCACGTCCAGCTGCGTCAAAAAGGCTCCTCTGTCCGCACGGTATCGGACGCAAGCGCGTATTGCCTCGTACACCTCGCTGTCCGCTATGCCCACCGGGCTGACGTTCGCGAGGCTTGGGCACGCGACCGCCACTGGAGAGCCCGGATCCGAGTCGGGCGTGGAAGCCGCATGGAGCCCAAGAAAGACGTTGGCAATCGCCGGGCTCCTGCTCCCGCAGACGGACAGCCGCTCCAGGAGGGGGAAGGCCCGGAAGACGTCCCTCCATGCCTCTACAGTGTCAAAGAAGAGCCGATCGACAGAGAGGGACGTTACGGGAGGGTGTTCCAGCAGCTCGACGAGATCGCTCACCGTGCCCCGCCGTGGCCGCACCAGGGGACTGCACGCGTCCCAGGAAACCGGCTGCATGCTCAAAGAGACGGCGGGGACCATCTCAGCGAGCAGCCCGAGTGAGCCCGCTTGGATCCGGATCCAGCGGTAGCCATCAGCTGGCATGTGCATGCAGAGGACATCGTGGGCCGTAGACAAACTTGGTTCGAGAGTGACAGCGTAGCTTGGGGGCGGCGGCTATGGAGAGCGGGCCATCGGAGCCATCAGAGCCGGCGTCGGGGTCGGCATCGGCATCGGCTGATACTGGGCTGATATGCAGAGACGCACGGAGGACTGGAAGTGGAAATGCGCTAGGAATCGGGACGTGCAGACGGCGCCGTGTCTGCTCAACTCGAGTGTGTCGAGGCGCGGAAAGGATATCAGCGGTTGACTTAGACTGGCCGGGTAGCGATGAATCCAGTCGCCGGAGAGACGATCGAGAGTGTTCTCCAGGTGCAAGTGTTCGAGTCGAGTGCACGACGCGAGCACGTCGAGGAAGCGGCAGAATGACATATTGTGGGAGCAGGTATTAAGTGAGAGCGTCCGCAGTTGCGTGTAGAACGAAGCACCTCGTGGTGCGACCACTCCAGTCAGGGCGAGACTTTGCAGGTGAGGGAACCGTCGCGACGTCAGTTCGATGTCGATGGGCATGTGGAAATGGGAAAAATAACGCCTACAAGCGGTGATGGAGAAGTCAAGCTGCGCTAGGACGGGCATTCCATTGCCGAAGAGAAGCGGGATTGTCGCGAGCGTGTCCGGGTCCGGATCACGAACCCCGGTGTGGATTTCGAAGTAGAGCCTCTTGCAGCAGTTTGCATAACGATACGCCCCTGGGGCGCGTTTTACACACACAGCGGAAATTGAAGTTCGAACTCCGAGCGATGATATCGCCCCGGTGAGCGACGGCATGGAAGGTAGTCGTAGGTTCGGAACAAGCCGCCTTCTCCGCTCATAGGTGGTCGCAAGTCATCATCATTCTCGGACTCTGAACTTGAATGTCCGCCATGTGTATAAAACGCGCCCCAGGGGCCTATCGTTATGCAAACTGCTGTGATACGATGGACGGGAGGATGCATAAGCCTGAGGCGATCTGGGCTGCACGGATATGGCACTCGTACTGAGAAATTGATAGGGGTCGTATCGGACCGAGCGAGGCAAAGCTGGGTCCAATTGGTGTTGTTCGCCGGGTTGACTGAGCACCACAACGTCGGGGTTGCGATGAAAAAATCACGCCAGTGACGACATACTGCCATGGATCTCCAGCCAATCGCCCTAGGACGTCGATTCCCGGACGTCGTCAAGTAGGTTTCGAAGTGGACGACCATGATAAAGATTTGAGCGAGGAGTTCGGCGGGAAGCTGGTTAATGGGTAGCGACCGGTTCCAGAGGTGCTTGAACTCGGGTCGCTCGTGAGAGATTGCCTTGACGATTTTGTTCCTCATGTCCGCATCTAGTTTTGCGATCTGTCGCGATATCTCTGAAGGACGGACGGTAGGAATGGGTATCGCGAGCGTAGACACGGGTGAAAGGGAGGATTGCGTTTCGGAAATCTTATTCTGAAGAGGTCTGTGAGGATGGACTCATGTAAAAAGACAAATGCAATTGCGTACCCATGACAATATCGTTATAATCAACACGATCCAGAGTCCAACAAACATGAAGTTGTCAGGAGGCAGTGCATGGCTTGAACGTTTGAAGTGGTATGACCACTTACCTTGATAAGCTCAAGAAGGATTTGCAACATTTTTCTCTCGTGGGCGGTGAACGAGGCGTAAGGAAAAGGGGAGGCGAGAGAGGATCATCGGAGAGAGGGGCTGATCGTTTGAGCGTGAGTCAAGTTTTTTTAGCGGTTTCTGTCCGTACTCATGCAGGACTTCCGTATGGATAGTATATGAGATGAAGCAATATGAGTATTAGTCTCTGCTAGAGCGCGAATGGTGACGACTCGTTCAAGAAGGCTAAGTCCAAGTTGCTTTACCGTCACCCGGCGCCAGTCACCGGCACTTGTGTCAGGCGCTCTTATGGGTGACACGGCCCGTGTTGCAATGGGTGCCGCACGGAGGTGAACTCTGAGTCAAGAGCACAAGGTCAGAATACAGGCGGCGAGGAACGTCCACCTGTCGAGTCAGCGTTACTAGTCTTACAAATAATACATGGTCTTCCTGAATCTTCCCTTCTCTAATAACGTGGAACCATTCGGGGCATAGCACAACCTCCAGCCCCGAGGCTCGAGACTCCGCATCACGGAAACCCGACAACCAGTGCCATCTGGTCCGTAGAGGTCGGGGCTCTAGTCGAACGGAACAGGCCTTATCCCCGGGCCCGCCAGCTTCGCCCCGGGCCTCTTCGCCGCCTCCGCAGCGGCAAACGCCGACGGCACGGGGATCCCACAGCAGTCCCCCCACCCGGTCTGCTGCTGGCCCACCCCGCCGAGGTCCGCCACCCCCGCGTGCGCGTGCGCGTGGCCGTAGTGCGGGTCGTTCGGGTCCAGCACGTCGGACGGCGGCGCCGGCAGGGGGCCGTCCCACGGGAGGAGGGAGCCAAAGAGGAAGTGCTGCATGACGGGCAGCTTGCCGAGGACCTCGGCGAGGTACATCTTGATGAGGCCCAAGTTGACTTTGTCCCAGGTCTTGACCTTTCGTTTCGGAGAGGAAGTCGGCGACAGGGAGGGTAGAGCGAGAGGGGGAGCGACGAAAGAAGGTGATTGGTCAGGGGAGGCAAGGGAGGACTTGAAGACAAACAAGGACGCACCACAGAGATGTCGTCGAGCATAGGCGAATGCCATCGAAGCGAGGCGGTCTTGACCGAGTTGATGAATTGGATGCAGGCGAGGTACATGTAGTACTTCGAAAACTCTTCCGTCGTCTCGGCATCGTGTATGGACTTCGGTCTGATGTACTTGTGCCCTGGAACGCGGTGTCGGCATCGGATGCTTTGGGAAGACAAGGTGGCTCACGAACCTCGTAGCTGAGCGGCGCCCCAAAGGAATGGCAGGAAATGGTAGTCGTCCAAGCCCCACACGCCGTGCGAGCCGGCAGGCTCCAGCCAATATGTCGACTGAAGCCCACGCATGACCTGAATATACCTATCGCATCATGTCAACTTCGTTATGTAGGAGTTGAGAGGGGGGAAGAGACGACAGCTGACCTCCAAAACACCTTGATTACCAACGCGGTGTGGTCGGTGGTCTGGAAGGCCCCAAGCTTCTCTAGCGCGAGCCTGACGCGGGCATGAATCCTCAACGTGGAGGTTCAGGAATGCAAGGAATGATAGGCGACTCACATCCAACAGAGGAAGTTGAGCTCCATGCCGCTTCCGTAGTCGATACGCGTGCGGTTACCCCATGACTCCGCGAAATACACACTGAGTTCGGGGATTGCAGCTTCCGGAAGACCTGGGATGGTTTTGTGCATCTCCGGAGCAAGCTAATGACGCAAGCATGCGTTCAGCTCAACACCGGAGACGTATGCCGAAGAGGGTATACCAGGGAACAAGCGTACCTCTTGAACCTTGTCGTAGAACGTTCGGAAGGCAGGATTTCCAAAACGCGAGGCCTTGTTATCCACGGGCGGTATGCTCTTGGCTGTCTCCGACACCCGCTCAAGCACGTTCAATACGGCTTGTACGCTCTGATCCGATGCCACCGTCAGATATGATATTGATGTTATAGAGGCCCGGTTAGTAAGTTAGAAGGCAAGATGGTGGAGGTCAACGGGCCGACTTACGCACAGGCGAAAGTGGGATATCGTCCGTCAGCTTTACGCCGACGACGCATTCGTTGAGGGTGGTGATGTACGAGACGATGGTCTCGTGCGTCTTGGACGCCTGGAACGCCTCGAGGTTCTCCTTGGTCAGGATCAGTTTGCACGGATTGGCGTACTCGTGATCCTTCAACACTCCGGGGTCTATAGTGAAGGTTGTGATTGTAGGCATGAATATGGGTTCAGTCATGGTGATGTATGCGCGTAGAGGAGGTTGCGGTCGATGTTGTGGCTGAGCCGCTGAGGACACCATCCTGCGCGCCTATAACTGCATGGATGATCGGGACGGGCGCTTGTCCAACTTTTCGTCCGCGACCTGCACTTGGATGCTGCAGCCTCTCACCTCCTTCGACCCTCCTTCCTCTCCACGTCGTCGCTCATGAAATACGATCCTTGAATCTTTCACATCAGTTGAACAACTCGTCATGCCAACCCCAACATCAGTCCTGCAGGAGTCGCTGGAGAAACACAACCAAGTCTTCGAGTCCCTGCTCAAACTCATTCCTGCAAAGTACTATCTCGTCCAGGACGATGCGGACGCCCAGGTATGACTATATGCTGTCACAGTTCACCAAAGGCGCATGCATGACAAAAAGTATTGCCCTGTACAGTACGCTTCCAAGTACCAAAAGAACAGCAAGAAGCAGAAAGCTCCCAAACAAGCCATCAAGGAGGCCACGAAAAGGGCCAAGAAGGACAAGGTGCGTTTTCCTTATAGTCCTTCCTCCATCTTATTCCTCATCATACAACCTATTATCCAGCTTGACCCCGCAAACAACAAAACGATCCTCGAGCTCCAGAACGAAGCGCTTGCTGTGCGCGAGGACGAGCGGAAGAGCACCAAAAGCAAGGGCAAACGGAAAGCCGCCGTCCAAGACGAAGACGATGACGACTCCGATGCGATGCATCTCGACGCACCCATGTCGGACTCTGGCGACGATGAAGAGGGAGACGAGGATATGGGCGAGGCGATGGACATGGACACGGGCGCGGACGCTGACGCCGCCCCGGTACCTATGCCCGAGTCGGGTGGGATTGTGGCGTTGAGGGAGAAGCTGCACGCGCGGATGGCGCAGCTGCGGAACAAGGGCAAGTGGCGAGGCTCAGCGGGCGGCGGCGGCTGGGAGCCGAATGGCAGGGATGAGCTGCTGGAGGAGCGGAGGCGGCAGCGCGCGGCGATGCGCGAGCGGAGACGCAAGGAGACGAAGGAGAAGATCAGGCAGCAGGAGGAGCGGAAGGGCAAGGGAAAAGAGAAAGAGAAGGGCAGGGAGAAGCAACAGCAACAGAAGGGCCCTCAGACGAAGGTGCGCATACACCCACGGTTATCTAACACTTTCGTCGGTGTTCATGCTATCATCTGTTTTGTAGACGCAATTGCTCGTACCCGACACCGACAAACCCGCATCCTACGACCCCCACTCTAAGTTCACCTCCGTCACCTTCTCCAACCTCAACGCCTCCACCTCCGCTTCATCCAAGCCCTCGAAAATCAAGAAAAACCTCCCCACAAGCGCGTCCAACCCCTCGCAGGCGCTCTCGCAGCTCGAGAAGCACAAGGAGAAGCTCTCGGCGCTGCCCGACGCAGAACGTGCCGCGCGGGCGGAGCGCGAGCAGTGGGAGAAGGCAGGCGCGCGCGTCGAGGGCGTGAAGGTGCACGACGACGAGGCACGGCTGAAGAAGGCGGTGAAGCGCAAGGATAAGCAGAAGACGAAGAGCAAGAAGGTGTGGGACGAGCGCAAGGAGCAGGTCGCGACGAGCATGGCGGCGCGCCAGAAGAAGCGCACGGATAACATCGCCGCGCGCGCAGAGCGGCGGAAGGGCGGGACGAAGGGGAAGGGGAAGGACAAGGCGCGGCCAGGGTTTGAGGGCAAGTCGTTTGGGAAGGGCAAAGGCAAGGCGAAGGACAAGGCGAAGAAGTGAGCTGAGCAGTCTGTCATTGCACGCTTTCCCGTTGTTATTGCGTTCGCCGGTCCTGCTCTACATGCATTCTGGATATATTGAAGGTCTAGATGGGGATATACGTGCGAATCAGATCCTCTGCCCAAAGGCCATACTTGTTCAGTCCATGTGTCCAAAGTCGGAACATCAGTGGTGTATAGAACAAGCCATACGCAACGCCAGCCGCGACTTGGGGCACGGTGTGATGTCCTAGCCATATCCTCGATACCGCAATCGTGCTCGCAAGTGGTACGCAGATGAGCGGTGGGATAAGACGTGTCAGCGGGGACGAGGGGAAGGTGGGGTGGATGGGCAGGTACGCGCACGCAAGGGTGATGTACGTCGCGAAGTACGTGATAGTTGCAGAGTGCGTGCTCGGCATTCTGCACCCCATGCACAAAAGACTCAGTCTAACCAGCACAGTGGGAAGAGGTTATTAGAAACTCACCCGTACGTCTTTTTCCGCTTCCCTCTAATCGTCACCACTGGACGGGGCTGGCGCACGAACCTCTTGATGATCTTCACCGTCACCGAGCAGAGCACCGCGCTCGCCGCGAAGTACGCCACGCCGGCCGAGCGGGTGTACAGCACAACGGCAGCGGTCAACGACGTGACTATCGCGTTCGTCTGTGCACACAATATTATTGAAGTGCGCGAGGGGGTGAGGAGCACACGACGTACCTTGTCCAGAACATAGAGCCACCAAGGGACGTGTGTCAAAGTGACGTTGTCGTCGGGTTGTTTCATATTGTCAATTGCATCCGAGGAATCTCTGAAATGTATACAGTTGAACAACCAGAGAGGTGAAGTTGAAAGAGCGTAAGAGAGCGTGCGGGACAGCAACTGGCGGCAATACCGCGGCATCGCTATGCCGCCGGTATCTGCCATAAGTTAACGAGAGGGATTGTCTGGCTAACTCTCAGTTTCCGAGTGTGGGACTTCAATTGTTTTTACATAACTGGAACAAGACGATACGGGATTATTCCGAGCTAAGGAAAGTATATCACACTCGCATTTCGCGTCATCGACAACGTTTCGAGTGAATACACCGATTAGACTCGGATAGGTTACATAGAGAGAGCGGAGACGGTTTGCAGCTGTGCCCCAAAACATTCAGGAGTCCACGGGGGCTGGTTTTCTACATTCTTGTCATGGCCCTGAGGCCTGCCAGTGAAATCTAACCTCATCGTCCACTTCCGCGCCAGGTACTGGCGACCACATGCATCTTCTGGGGGCCTCACGCTGTTTACCGTTCGTTTCCGCCAAGTCAGCAAGCTTGAGAAGAAGACGATCTCGGATTTGTAACAAGATCGACTCCGGAATTCCAAACAACGGGGGATCCCAGGGGAAGACCATCTCGTGGGTCACGTTGGGCAGTATGAACTCTGCACCAAGTCATCAATCGAACCAAACTTGTATACCAAAACCCGAAATCGGAACGTACGATGATCCACACCACGCTGATTCAACAATTCTCCCAAGAGAAAGCACAGTGGGCATGAATTCATATTGATCCCGATTGGCACAAGTTCCCTTGCGCCCTGTCGTCCTCGCTATCTCAGCAGCTGGTATAGTTCGAGTAAGGATAGATAACATACCAATATTTCGTCAACAACGTTGACGGGCCGCCGCCGTGAACAGGAGAACCGTGGGGCAAGCCACGGCGTAAAACGGCGTAGACCGACGTGAAGCGTCGTGGGCTAAAGGGAGCGTGTGGCCGCCATCAAACCGACGTCGATCATCAGCGCAGCCACGGCCCGGAGCCCCTCTTCTCACGATCACGTGCATTACGATTCAAGATGATCCGTCTCTTCTCGTTGCTCAAGCGCTCACCTCTTGCTCACCTCCCTCCCTCATTCCAACTAGGCTCGCCTCTGTCCCTCGCCACCCTCACCTCCCTCCCTCCCTACCCCTGTGCAGACAAGCGTCTGGGCTGTTGAACGGCCTGGACAGGGAGTCTGCACAGTCGCTGGAGCGAAAAGGAGGTCGCATCCTCGCAACGCACAGCCAGATACCCCCTGACCATCAGGAAAAACGAAAAATCTCGATAGTGATCCAGCCAAGCTAGATAGCGCTCCTAGCGCGGAGAGCCGTGGTGAGAGCTCGAGAGCGCGCGTGAGACCTTGATAGCGCTGGGGACCTCGGGCAACCGCAAACAATGTCATGCATTACTTTGGTCGGATGTTTGAACTGGATAATGATTCAAAGCTGATGCCATGTAGATAGAAAACACATGTATTGAATGTTACATCATAGGCTTTGCCTATCCCGCAAGTACTTGAATAATATGAAGTCATGGTGGCGTAAGTACGGATTTACGTAGAATTGCTTGCAACGGTCCAAAACATTGTCCGATGTCCAAGAGCGATCTACGCTCTTACCCCAAACTGGTATCAAGTGGCAACTACGGACAATTTGACTAAGGTATACAATAGATACACGGCGCTGGTGGGTCTGACTAGAGTGCGAGACCTTGAACATACCTGTGTCTGGATCCGGCGCGTGGCGAAATGGTGTGAACCACTCCACAAATGCAACCGGTTCTCGAAACTCTGCACCATAGTGCTCTGGAATACGGAAAATTGCTCGCATGCGTGCAACACAGAGACCTAAGTTAATGCTGGTTAGAACAGATAGTGGGTCAGATGCGTAGCGACACACCTTGGAGTGGATCGCGTGAGTCCGGGTCCAGGGGTGTCTCCTGGACAAGCACAGTGTCGAAATGTGCGGGAGATGCACGGATAAGGCCGCGCGCAGGCTGCGCGGGGACCGCACGGATGACATCCTTGAGAGGCACCGGCGACACTTGACGGAGTGGTGGCAAGTACACATGCATTCGCTTGTATACTGCGAACCGTGTGTGTCGAGTGAGATGCTGGGCGGGAACAGGGAGGGTGCGAGATGGCGACTTGAGGCGGAGAAAGTCGACGAGAGCGCGAATGAAGTCTGTGCAGCCAAACTGATGCACGAGTTTGTGAACGGAGGTCCCGGGCAAGCCAGGCGTCTTGGCGAGGATGTAAGGCGGCAACGTGTCAGGCTCTTCAGCCATCGTAACATCACCGCCATCCTCCTCCCTGTCACCATTGAGTTCCGAGATGGGAATGGTTGGGGTTCCAAGGGGTTCGGCCCATGCGAGATACGAATGGAAGCGACTCACAGCCTCCTGACGACGCAACCAGACAGTCATCTGCTTGAGGTACTCCTTCTTGTTCGAGGCAGCGTATCCACGCTTCGCATAGTCGATGTGCAAGCGCTCAGTGTTCTCGGTGTTGTACCCGTCGGTCGTGCCAACGTTGCGGATTGAGAGGGGATAGTGGAGGGCGGAGTGGAGCTTGGGGATGTTGTAATGTTCGCGTATGCCTTCCTCGACGAATATGTGCTTGTTCTCGTGAAAGGTGACCCAAGCAGCCTCGAGAAGGGCGACAGAGTCGTCAGCGTGAGCGTGGAAGTGGGCGTAGTAAATGAAGTCGAGAACCGCCCGTACAGAACGCACAGACGCAGGATCCGAAGCGCCAGTGAGAACACCGAGGAAGACGCGCTCCATGTGCTTGTACTCGGTCCCCGTCCACTGTGAAACGAGCGATATCCCTTTCTTGAAATGCCGTAGCATTAGATGGCTCGGCATGGCCTTGAACCTACGATCGACCTCGTCCGCACCGCCATCGATGCAAGCTGTGGCCCAGGAGACCGTGTGGTCCTTGAACACGCCCTTATGGAGCTGGTGAAGGAGGTCGGGGGTGATACAGGCGAAGATGTCGCAGTGCGGTAAGTCCTTCCAGAAGGGGTCAATGAGACGAAGGCCAAGGTCTTTGAACTCAGCGGGCTTCTCTCCACGTGCAGCGGCCTGGATGGTCTCCCATACGACATCTTGGTCTTTCATCGTCGAGTATACAGGCTCGCCGAGCTTGGACGAGTGGACGGAACACTTCGGGCAGAAGTTCTCCTGGCACCCGGTGACAAGGCATTGCTCGGGATGATCTGCGATGTACGCTGCGAGGATGGGATGCACGCGCCGGACGGCGCCATCAGCACACACCATCTCAACACCTTCCTTCCCGGCAGCAATGAGCGGTGCGAGGAGTGTCCTCATACACTCGTGGAAGAGGCGATAGGACTCAATTGCACGCGCGACTTGGTGAAGCAGTCGAGTTTGGTGTAAGGTATGTACCGAGTAGGATGGTCGCACGCATGGATGGCTGACGGCGAACAGACTTTGAGATGTTGCCAAGGGTGAGGTACACTGGCCAGGCTTGCTTGTCACCAGAGAAACGCGAAAGGACTGTCTTGTCGGAGGAGAGGATGACGGGGGCGATCGTTGCCCCAGGTGGAAGAAGCCCCTACTGCCTTGTAAGTTGACAGTCGCAAATGCTACACGAGACTCGGACTCACTTGGAGCTCCCACCACCAGTCACCAGTCCAAGTCTCGTCGTAGATACGTGTCGTACCATCCTTGTCCGCAAATAGCTGCTCGGGGGCGTATCGCAACGAATCCCGAAAGATGGGGTTACCGAGTAACTCGTGAATGAGCTCAACCGGGTCACGACGCCATAGCTCTATCTCCTCGGTGCGGATATTGCCTTCCTCATCTACCAGGTCTCCAGTTAACTCCCATTGCTCACAGAGCCAGTCTGCCCCACCCGGAAGCGCATCTATCTTCTGCATGAAGCTGCGTTTATTGTGGAATGAAGGGGTGGTTCTGTTGCGCGTCTGAAAACTGCCGCAGTGCGCCGTCGTGCAAGGTGCATCAGTGCGGGGTTTCCGTGCGCATCTCGTACGCGCCAGTGACGTAAAGGAGTACGTACGATCGGCAGTGTCAAGTAATCCTCGATCTGCTCTTGACTCAAGCCCGAACGGACAAGAAAACTGGCCAGCTCCCACTCCTCGCGGTTGGCAAATGGCGCGAAGCTGTCTTCGTTTTTGGCACGCTTCGTGTCTCGGAGCTCCTCAAAGACAGTTTTCGCCTTCCGAAGAATGGACGCAACCACCCTTGGGAACTCTCCTATCCATGGCCGCTTTGGGAGCCCCCCTGCCTCCTCGTCCTCTACGTCCTCAACTGTGACACGCCCAGGCCCGGCGACTGGACCGGGAGGTTGTTCAGCGAGTGGAGGTGCGTCGTCCATATTCCAATCGTCCGCGACCGGCTCCTCGACCCCTTCTTGCATAGGGATGTCTGGATCCGCCACCGCCTCCGGGTTGTCACCTGGCAAGGCATTCTCTATGTCGCCGCGCGACTCGGAGTTTGGGGCCGCTGCCGCTGCCGCGGCCGCGGTGCGTTCCTGGGCCTGCCGACAGTCGGGGCTTTGGGTGATATGTGAGCGCAGACCAGCCTGTCGGATGAACCGACGTTTACGACAATAGGGGCACTGATAGCGAAATTGGAACATGTTGCCAGAGAGATTCAAGTCGGAAAGAGCGGTGTGACAGGTGCGTGCAAGAGTACTCAGCAGATGGGATGGCGTGAGGTGACACATGTGTGACATAGCATCCCCTGGGTGACGCGGCATCTGCTCTCTTTTTTTTCTTGCATTTCGCCCGCTCAATCTGCCTACTGGTGACCGTGAAGGCTTGTGCATTCACCCTCCATGTCGCTTCGCAAACGTCCAGCCACCGCCGTTGTCAGCTCAGATTCTGAAGGCCACTCCGACGATCCGCCCGCTAGCAATGCTGTGGCGGCCGAATCATCCTCAAAACGTGCCCGCAAGGCGACGAGCAAAGCAGCAGCAGCATCTGGTAAGTCTGGTTTCTCCCGTTTCCTCATTGCGACTGACTTCGGGGTCTTTTCTGTCGAGCAATAGAGGAAGAGAAAGCGAAAAAAAAACTCGCGGAATACCGACGGCTGAAGTTACAGGTCAAAGCACTCCAGAAGCAGCTTAACCTGCAGAAGGCTACGGGCAATGACGACCCTCAAGATGTCGAAGACATCCATTCTGACCCCGATCGCCTTCCTCCGGAGTCTGAAGAAGAAGATGCAGTTGAGCTCGATCTTTCGGCCTCGGTAAGTCTCTGAGATTTATGTGCCTCAGTCTGTTTGATGTCTCTCGAGCTCACTTGCATTCCGGTGGAGATTCGCCGGATCTCTACTGTCACAGCGAAGCCACCTAAGCAGGTAGTCAAGCCTCACATTCATCGCCGCCAGGGCGCTCTACCTCCCGATCAACAGCCGCAACAAGTCTCGGGGTCAGTTGACGGGAACATCGACGCCGATACAAACGGTAACCCCTCAAGCTCGGCTCAGCCTGCCAGCGGCCCCGAGGTATCCAATGATCAGGATGGCCCTGATACCACGCAGACGGTGAGTATAACCTTGATTCATCTCATCATGTCAAGTGCTGATTATGGTTGTACCAGGGCCCATCTTCGACATCACCACTGTTAGCACCACTCCCCAACCCGAGGCCTGCACCTTCCCGCTCCGGCTCCTCCCCATCGACGAACAGCCTGAGAACGCAAGCCACCAGTCCTGCCCCCGCCCCCGTCGCTCCAACTACTACCCACGAGGGAGCCCCGACTTTACAACCCGCTCCGTTCCGAGGCGGTGTCGTGCCACCATCCGGTGCAAGGTCCAAGGTCGAGGACTATGCGGACAATATCAAGGAGCTGCTGCTCGATGCCATCAAACACTTCTCCTGCTACATCTACACCAAGAACGCATTTCCGTCGGACACCCAGCAAGATACCTTCGCCACTGATGCGTGGAAGGCGGCGTGCAATGAGCATGAAGAGCCTATACGCTACGAGGTGTCTGACCGGATGAAGCGCATTGTGAGTCGCAATACGTGCGCACTTGGGCCGATCCCACTGACCACTCTGTCGCCAAGATCTGGGCGCGCAAATCAAATGCGCGGGGAGATGCTTCAGACGAGGTACGGTCTCATACTGCAGGTGCCTACGGCTTCCGAGACGGAGCCACGACTTCGAACCAGCGCCACAACGTTGCCCTATATGCGAAGCTTATCAAAGATGGTGGTTTCCATCATAAGGTCTGTCCAGTTTCGTTAATGATCTCACACTGCATTCAGGGTGGTCGGCTCATAACTTTCTCATGACGCTGCGTACCGTACGGCGCACCTAGACCTATAATGAGCGCACGGGGAAGCCGGAAGGCTTTGCCGGACATCCATACATCTCCCGAGTCATTCGAATGGCGTTCTTTGGCAACACCCGCACGGCTATTGGCTTTCGATTCCCGGAGGCATTCAACCCCATACCGACGGAGGCCGTCGCCTTCGTCCTTACCGTGGTTCGTTCTATGCTTCTTTATGTCTCCATTGTTGTCCCGCTAACAACTGTCATTCTGAGTCTAGATTCGTGCGCATATCGAAGAGTGGTCTACTGGGCACCACGCGCAAATCAAGTTCTCCGAGAGCGAGTTCGCAAGTACGTACAAGGGCCTTATCAATGACCTCAAGGCCTGGGTCATAGGGAACGAGGATGTGTGGCTTAACATCCGCAAAAAATGGTATCGACGAGCCTTGTACGTGTTTTAATTTCTACGCGCCTGTTTCCGAACTGATCAGAACCTTACGCCTTTGTGGTTGTAGCGTTGCAGGTGGGGGTGTTATGTCCGAGTCGAGCAGCGTTCGCGTGTCAAAGTCGGTCCTGGACAGCGCGCGCGAGGAGCTTGAAGGCCGGACAGGTCTCACGGACAGTGAGGATGAGGGTGGCGGTGGGGATGGTGATGCCGGTGGGCCCGGGGATGGTGATGACAGTAGTTCGCGCTGATATCTACTAGCAAGTGCCGGGTAAGACACTCTCGCGCGCTGCCTTCCAGTATTGTAGTGTGCTATATGTAGTGTCCGTGTATACCATTTGTCAGCCGAGGAATACAGTGCCTTTTGCTATATAGCCCGTTCCGTATCAGAAAGACGAGGATGGCGTGAAAACAATCAGCGACGAGGTGGCTATGCTGGACTCGAGAGATCTATCACGTAGCGAGGGGCGACTATGGAGGTCTCGACAGCCGCCGGTGAGGACTATCTGCTACTACCTAAACAGGGACCTCCCTATCCACCTATCAGCGCTCTCGAGACCTGATAGTACTACGGAGTAAGGTTATTTTTTCCTGATGTGACGCAACCTCAAGTACGTCTCATCAAGTCGCGGCATATCGACCCCACATCGCTCGCAAGTATACTACCATGTCTCAACTATCGAGCTGCTAGTAGTGTACGGTAGACCATGTACATAATAGTTTCATAATACATGCTATTTTTCTTGTTCAAACGCAACGTATTGTCCGGCGAATCAAACACGATCAGGTCCGTAGCCTTATCCCTGCATCTATGTCTCAACTTGTGTCATGGTATTGGTCTGCTCGGCCTGTGTGTCTGGTACAGTACCTCGTATGTCCGTCTCCTCCAGCGCAGTGTGTGCTAGCACCTCCTGTGCCTTCATCAAATCGACCCACGGGTGAGCCAACATCTCCTCACATTCGTGCATTGGCACGATATCCATCAGTCCCTTCACGTCAGCGGAATGTCATACTAAGCCAACCGTGCTAGGGATGGCACGCGCCGAGTGGGAGACGACACGCCGCATATTGGGTGACATATCAGGCCCGCAATGACTCCACCGTCAAAACCCACTCACTTGCACCGCGCCGGATGGCGGACGCCTCGCGCCATGTTTGTGCCTATTCTGCGCACGCTATGACTCTACCATAACACTCCATACGCAGGCTAAGTTGGGCCGTAGCCTTGTGAACTCATGAGTCCGCCGTCATGCTTCGAGTAGGACAGCCCACGCGCTAGGTATACGAGACTATGCTCCGGGCGTTTGACCCCTCGCGCCATGAGTCTGCCTTCCCGCCCCGATAAGGAGACGACACGCGCAGGCTATGCGGGAGGTATGTGAGACCGGCCCAGACAGCGACGCGACCCGGGGCACCTTTTCTCACGACCACGTGCCTGAGCATGCAAGATGATCGATCTCTTCTCTTTTCGTCGCCCTCCCTCCCACCACACCCGCCTCTGTCCCCACCCGCCTCAGACCCTCACCTCCCTCCTCTTGTGCAGACAAACGTCTGGGCTGTTGAACGGCCTGGACAGAGAGTCTCGCAGCAGCCGAGCCAAAGGAGGTCGCCACCTTGGAGCGCATAACTGGCAACCCCTCAAGCGTCATCAAAAGTGCGACATGTCTGCTTCATATCGCCGACCGGGAGGGTGGGAATTCTTCGACTTCAGAACGCCGCAGGCGTCTTCCATCCCGGTCCAACTGGTGGTAGATATTTACGAATATCATGTACCTAGTAATTTCACAATATATTATCCTTTTCATCTTTCAAACTGTCAATCGCCCGGCGAACCAAACAAGACAGGTGTTGAACGTTGAGCCATCACCATCATCTCTGTGTCTCAGTGTGGACAGGCGGGACTAGGAAAACCATGTGCATACCATGCATATGTCGCCAACATGGTACTCTCGTCTTGTGTGTCTGCCACAGAACCCCGTATGTCCATCTCCTCCTGTGCCTTCATCCAGTCGTCCCCTGTGTGTGCTATCATCTACCCTACATTCGTTGACTCGCCGCATGGGCGCGCCATCGTTCGCATGTCTTTCACATATACGCCCTAAGGGTTGTTGACATTGTAAGCCGCCATGCTAAAAATGGTTGTGCCATTCTGGCGCCCAGTGGAAGACGACTTCCGCTCTGTCTGTGCCTTTTCGGCGCGTGCTATGACTCTACTTTCACGCTCCCCACACAGGCTAACATGTGCCGTAGCCTTGTGAACTCGCGCGGTCACTCTGTGGGTTTGACCCCTCGTGCCACGAGTCCGCCTTCCCGCCCCGAGAGGGAGACGACGCGCGCGACCACACGCGAGTTCGATGCGGGACCATGCCCCGTGGTTTTGTCTCCCGCGCCCGTGAGTCCCCCTTTACGCCCGAGAGGGAGACGACACGCGCCAGGTTTGCGGTACCATGCCACGTGGGTTTGAGCCCTCACGCCATCAGTGCACCTCCACGCCGCGAGTCGGAGACCACCGCGCGCTAGGTATCCGGTACCGAGCCTCGTCGCTTTGACCCCTTGCGCCATGATTGCGCCCTCACGCGCCGTTTGGGACCCAACTCGCGGGATGATTGTCCCCCTTGTTGCGTGATAATCTGCCACTCCTTTGTCCACAAGCGGGGTCTTGCAGTACGAATAGGTTGAACTATGTAACCCCGATCAGATGAACGGACCAAATACATATGCGGGAGTCCAACTACTAATACGCAACATGTGATATATGATCCTTCCCCCGTAGGTAGTTGGATACCATTAAGGGCCACTGGTACTGCGGTATGCGCTTCCAATTGGGTGGATGAAATACATGCGGCACTGAGTAATGGGCAACGAGGTGAGATGGAAGATGCTTGCCCGCTTAGGCAGGTGAATGGCATCTGGGACCACTGGTGCTGCGGTATATACTTCCGACAGGGGTGGATGAATGCTTGAGCCTACCATGCGGCCTGTTGTTGAAGGGCAAGGAGTTGAGGTGGAAGAACCATGCCAACGTAGATGTTAGAATGTCACTGGGGTCCACTGGTGCTGCGGTACGATTCTGGGGATATAAGGGCTGCCCAGACGGTTGACATATCCTTATCCCTTAGCTTCGTCGCTCTCATGCCTCAACCTCCTGTCAGCGACATTCCGTGTGTCGAATGCGCCCATGCCGGGTACGTCTGTCGCCGTCGCGCCGCCGCGGTCCAGTGCGTTCGCTGCAACCACTACAATCGCATCTGCTCCTTCCGTCGCGATGCGCACGCATACACTTGTTCCGCTGGATGTGTTCTAACATGCAACAGATCTGACTGCCAGGGCGTCGGCGTGTATTTGCGGAGTTGATTAATAGTTTGGAGGAGATTTTGGGGCGCCATGATGTGCGCCTGAGGCGATTATGGAGCGCACGAGGACTTGTTGCAGTTAGTTGATCGTGTCCTACGCGAGATAAAGACACTGCGTTTGGATTTGTCGGGGGGTAATTTGCTGGAGGCGATCATTCGTGGGCCGTCTTCAGTCAAGAACGGCGCTGATGATAACGCGTCCGATGGTTATGTCAGTGAGCGTGCGGCGGGCTCCAATGTATCCGATGGTGGCGGATCGGACAATGGCCGTCTGTCGCCCTAACTTCGGCGGCGAGGTTACATTCGGCGCGATGGCGATCGCACACGGGAAGAGGAGGAGGAGGGCGGCGGCGGCGGTGTAAGACCGAGTCTGAGGTATGTTATTGCTTTTTGCGACTTTTACAGACCATCGGTGGACTTAATGCGACACCAGGTGGCCCTTGTGAAGGTCAAAGGGCCGCATCCAAAAAGTGACTCGTAATGCCAAGGAGAGTGATGAGGATGGTCAGGTCGGCGACCACGGCGCGCCGCGGAAGGTAACAGGTGGGAAGCCCAAACCTCGACCGCGGGCACGCGCGGACGATGCGGATTACTCCCCGAGCTCCCCTGAGGTATTCTCTTCCGATTTCGGTTTTTCATGATAAGAACTAGTGAGCTGATTCCCACTTCAGGCGGCCTCCACAAAGGTGAAGAGGGTCGGCGCAAAGGGTGTGGCTGCCAACCACGACGGTTCGCCAGCTGAAGAGGCCGATGAGATGCTGACTAAGTCCGCGGCCAAGAAGCCGAAACCCCGCTCATCCGGAAAGGTACTGTGTTTTCGTATACGAATCTTGGTTACAGCCTCACCATGTTCCCAGTCGGCTTCCGGGGCCTCTGGGACTCCGGTTCGAGTTCTTCCCAGGTGAAGCGGGCCAAGGTACGGACATACTTGTGTTGTTATGGCCGCGCTCACCCGAAATGCACAAGGCTTCGTCCGTTCTAGGTCTGTTTGGCGGCGATGGCGGCGTCGAGCAAGGGGACAAGGACATCAAACCGTCTGGGTCCAAACGCAAGCGCGAGAGCGTAGGTAAAATTTTGCAAGCTTGGATTCGTGTCGCTCACTGCGATTCAGATGGACGTAGATCGTCGCGAGAAGTTCAAGAAGAAGAAGGCTGATCAGCGGGAGTTTGCAGGCGGCCAAGATCGCATCCATATCAAGAAGGAGAAGATGTAGGGGATTAGGGGCGGAATGGTGCCCTCACGCGGCCTGTGCTGTTTGAGCTCTCCTTGTGTTGTAGCGTCATGTACGATCTTCAGCGTCCTGCTTTGTATCGTGTAGTCCAGTGGGAATTCCCTTCGTCCCGAAATGTCACATGGTTATTGCCTTTGAAAGTGTACTTTGCGGTCGTGGCATTCAAATTCCCCCCCATGCATGATAAAATGCCAGCGGGGCAAAGCGAACATGGAACCAGGCGAAGGTGGATACTAGCTTACCAAAATGGTAATTCGCATGGGCGCTAATGCTACTTAATTGGGCGTACGGTATCCATCACAACGGCTGGTCGCCAGTGGGGGCCGAGACTTCAATATCAGACAGTTCGGGGTTGTCAGAAATCGATACATATGTTAGATACAGATGTCAGGTTGTGTGCTACCACAGACGCGGTAGGGTAGTCTTCGCAAACTTAATTCCCGCGTCATTGTTTTCGTCCCAGACTTCGATCCGCTTGGCCCAGTCGTCAACGTCCTCATCGGTGCAATTCAGCCTCCCGTTCATGAACGCAAAGTCTTCATGCGACATGATCTCGTAATGGTCCACGGTCTCTGTGGGCGGATGTCTGGCTCTGTAGTTGAGGGTCTGGTGACATCGCTGAATCGCCCACTGGATCTGCTCCCTGTGGGCTGGCAACGGGAGCCACCCCAAGGCACGGACCATGTTTGGCAGCAGCACTGGGGTGTGTCAGCTGTTGAGTGGGCCACGCGATCATTGAGGTGGAATGGGACTCACATGGGCTCTCCGCCCGTTGGCGTGTTCGCCATCGAAGATTCGATGGCGAACAAGATCTTCGGTAATGCTCCACCTGGCTCATCCGGTTCTCCCCAACGGAGAAGTTCATCACGTCCACCAGAGCTTCGAGCGTGCCGAGGTACGATATGATGTCTAAGCCCCAACATTGGTCGCTTGCGAGATCTGTCAAATTTTTAATCATCCTCACGCATGTGGAGTGTAACTAGCCAGGCGCGTACCTTGACACGAGTGAAATACTGACTGGAGCAGGTGGTGGATGTGCCGGTGCGTTCTGTTGTGAATTTGAATCCAGTCATTTCTCGTCAAATGGAGGACGTGCTTGAGCCACAATGACACGTCCGGGCGAGGCATATACTTGGTAACAAACACGTCCGGCCCGAACAGAGCTTGGCCCAAGGCGTGAACCACTTCGCAGGGTCGGGTGATGAGGGCGACATCCAGATCTGTTGGCTAAAGAAGTGCGACGTTGACTCAGCGTCGTGCGGTGGATAACACCCCGTGTTGCTTACCGATCGAATGGCCTGCTTCAAAAAACCTGCGTTGCACATAATATGGATCACGCTGGAATCAAGGGGCAAGATGGGGCCATTCCACCGACGCCTCCACCACGACGTCAGACGTTCTCGACCTTTGTATGGGTCACCCTCAGATAGCTCGGTCGCGAAGCGGACGCGATCGTCCCGTTCTTCTCCTGAGGTATGATAGGCTACGACAAAGGCCCTCGAATAGGCCCTATCGTTGTCATACATGCCAGTGCCATGTAGAGTAGCGTCTGTCTGCCAGGGGGCGTAGTCGCACAGGAGGGTCTTCCGCCATGGAGTCCAAGCCCATGGTGTAGGGTGGTCGATCGGATCCCCTCCATCACGCGCGAGCTCGAGGAGCGCGAGTAGATTACCCAGGGGGGATATGGGGAAGGGGGAAAACGTTAACGTAGGAAGCATGAGTGGGTGGGGAGGGCGTTTGATTGTTCAACCACGCGTTTAATTTATCGAGAAGCACACAGTGAGGGTGTTGTTCATCACAACGCGAAAAATATAGTAGCCATACCATTCTTCGTTTTCCAGGTTCACGTCGCGGGGTAACGACATCCGATGATCGTGCCTTGACCGCTGTATGCGCATTGGTACTGGGGAGACCGATCCTCAGCTTTCAAACAAGGACCACACATTGTTGTCATACGGACAATTGAGTGACATCATTGCATACTACGGTATTATCACCCACATGGATACCGAGGAGTTAGGTCAGGTGGGGCTACGTCCGTGGATAAAAATTTTGTCCTGCAAAGCGAATCTGTCGCCATCTCGCCATTTGCACCTCGTGGCAGTCATCAGCAAACTCTTGCGGTGCGTCCCTCGAACTGTGGGAAAGCGTTTGTGTGTTTGCGCGGAGTTACCAGTGTCGCGCAATCCCGCTTCTTTGGCGACGACGGCTCCTTTGTCGAGTTCTTCGCGCCGCACAAGGTCGATCCCGCTGTCATGGTATTCTGGCACCTTCCACCTTACGGACCCCTCGTGCGTTCCTCCTGGAATGTCCACTCCATAATGGTATTTTTACATCCAGTGTCTTGGGACGCGTCAAGCACGTGGGAGATTGCGAGTTCGAGTGAGTATCTCTGGCGTTCTTAGGAGCCTATGGCAGACTGTTGACTTGACTGGTTATATTTAAACGAGTTAGTAACCTTACGCCATCGGACATCGGCGTCTCAGGAGAGACCTAAGTTACTGGGCGAGAAACAAGATGTGTTAATGATTGTACCTGCCTTAACGATCAGATCCGATGTCGAGTGGCCAATGTTGGCAGTGCTGCGCGACAGCGTGTTGATATTATTCTAATAGACTCTCCGTTGATCGTTGGATCAGGCGCGCGGGCGGTGCTACTCAGCCTCTCGGTTCAATCCCATCCGTTCTCCGTTCTCTCACAGGGAAATTATTGTTTGCACACGTAACCAAAATACCGCGCAACCTAACTAACTGCGGACACTAAGCACGCCAACGCCGCATGAATCGCCCCACTCGCGCCTTCCTCACGACCAAGGTTGATCCACCGTGCGCTCACGGGGTGTTTCCCAGCCGCACGCCATGCGCGTAGTTGGTCGGTAAGTACTATACTTGTACTGGGCCTGAAAAAGCGATCTTGAAGCGTCGGCGGTGGACGTCGGCGGTTGGGCGTCTTCTAAGAGGCGCATAGCGTCAAAGCCTTGGGCCATGTCGCATCACGTATTTCCATGGCCATCCAGATCGACCGCGGGCGGGCGTCAGGTTAGCGGCTGCGCGGGGATGATGACTTCGCCCGCGCGTGGGATGTCAGGCTCCGTGGGAAACAACGCGGGGATCGGCGTGAACGACTCCTGGTTCGCAGAGAGGGTGGGAAGCTCGTTGGTGAAGGGGGTGAAAGAGAAGTCGAACTGGGAGCCGTTTGAGAAGGGATCTAGCTGAGTGTCGTCGAGGAAGGTGGAACTCCCCGACCTGGGTGGGGTCGTCGCTGTAGGAGAGAGAGAGCGGCGATGGCTGGAACTTGGAGTTATCGGGTACTCCGCGAAAGGCGGACTGTTGTCGTGAGCGTGGATGAACACTTCAACGCTAGATTGCGGCTTACCGAGGTCGTCGCGGCGTCTCATGGGCTGGAGATTCATCGGGGGCGGGTCGCTTCTTCTGGCCGCCCGGCATGCTCTCGCCCCAAGTTACCCCAAACGTGCGATAGCAGAGGTCGTCGTCGGCGAGCTTGCTCAGGTCACGGGGTGCAGTTCCATTGGAACCGGTGTACCACACTCGCCTCTTGGAGTCGTAGTACTGGAACTTCTCGCGGTCGCAATGGTACTCCTCGACGAGCAGGGGATGTCTTTGGGATGAAAGCGCGGATGGGTTCTCGATCGCAATCTCCACCACCTCGGGTCTTCTCCGTCCTGGATAGCCACATTCCTTAGAATCTGTGCGTGTGAAAGTGATGACAGCTCGGGTTTACCTTAATCCACCAGCGCAAAGTGATAACGTGAAGGTGTGACCGCTTGCTCTGGCAGCGCGGTTGGCGCGCCCTTCTTCCTCGAGGCGATGCTCGGCATCGAGGGCGGACATCCGGGCCTGGTACGCGGGGCCCGTCGGAGTGGCGTACGATGAACGTTTGGGTGGGCCGCGATTGGGTTTCGGGTCGACGCGTTCAGGCACCTCCACAGGCTCAGGCGAGGGTTCGACGGCGGGTTTCTTCGGGCCCCCCTTCGCTCTCTTGCCGCCTCGACCCCGGGCCGCTGGCTCCGGGGCCTCCGGGCCTGCTATGGATATGGTCAGATCCCCCTCCTGCGCACGAGAATTGGAATCGTCAAAGTCTGACCTTTTGCGACAGGTTCGGTGTAGACCACTCCCTTCCTGTGGTCACTCCGCGCTGCGCTCGAACCACGGGAAGTAGTGGCTGCAGATACCTGCAACATCTGGCGCACCGCCAAGCGTACACTCGCGTTGATGGTGTTGCGTTTGTCGGCCTGCCGACACAGAGCGCCTGGACAGTTGGACTTCTTCGCAGCCACGGTCACCTTGCGCGGGGAAGGTCTTTGCGCCGCGAAGTAGTCGCGCGTGTCGGGTACAGGTTTCGTTGTTGAGGCACTGGGCGTAGGCGGTAGATCATGTCGACAAAGAGCGGTAGGGCTTGGAAGACAGGATCGCACCTTTCAAACCAGTACCCTTTTTTGTGGGGTCCGACTGTCCTTTGCACAGTACAGGAGTCCCGACATAGTAACCGCACTTTTTGCAGGAAGTGAGGTGAGATAGAACATCGGCGGTGGATGACGGGCGTGGGGGCATGGTTGGAACCGAGGCGAAGGAGTAGGATGCAGAGGAGCAGCGATGGGAGGGAGTTTAATTGGGCTTCGGTGATCATGGCCACACTCACGCCGGCATGGTGGATGACCACCGTCCGGGTCTGATCCGCAAACTCCACTCGCAAACGATGTTACTGGGGAGATTTCAGGTTTATTTTCGCCTTCTGGTCACCCAATTTCATGAGGAGATCACGCCACGAGCTTGGGGCCATACATCTATGTCGGGAATACGCATCTCGCGCGACACGTATTTCCCCAAGGACCGGATCTTTGTCTTTACGGGGTGGGCGAATCGGCTGATATCGATGGCCTTGCCATCGATATCCTGGCCAGGGACGGTGATTCAACTGTCTCCGTGCATCCTAATGTTCACCTCATGGCTGTCCAAAAAAGGCGCAAACTAAGGGCCAAGCACCTTCGTGGGAGCTTTCCATCGGGTAATGGCTGTTTCTGAGCCAAATGTTTGACAATTTGGCGACGAAATGCGCACATCTGACCAGCTCCATGACGTCGGAGGTTGATTACAATACCTGGTGTTGTGGAAAAGGGCTGCATTTGTCCAACCATTAGAGTTGAATCGTGCAATGGTTAATATTGATGGCGAACATGTGCGGTCTGGCACAGTCTAGGCACTAAACGTTCTAAACGGTCACTTTGGTGAATCGGCGACGTGGGCACGATGACGGGTGGCTCGGGCAGTGCTTCACCGGGATTGTCGACACTCTTGCTGGTGTGATTAAAAGGCCTGTCTGCACCGTGTGCACTCCTGGTGAAAGTGTTGTCCCGTCTCTCAATATCTTCTCAGTCCCCCCCCCCCCGAAGTCCCATCCCTACTTGCTGCACAATGGCCCAGGCCAACCAGATCACCCCATCGGCCTCACCGAACGCCATCCGGACAATTTTGCCCGACAGCGAGGATCTCTGGTAAGTTGTGCGTACACATCGCCGTCTCCTACATGGACGGAATACTCATCCATTATAGGCACATTATGAAGGTCGAGGTGTGCAAGTACGATCCAACCTTGCATCGCATTATTTGTCATACCTGACCGAGTTGTCACCAGGCCCTGCTCTTGGCATGGTCGGGACAGAAAGTGCCGTGGAAGTCGAGGAAAGGTGACCTTGTGGCTCAGCTCCTTGACACGAAAGTTTCTGTCAGCTGGGATCGTGTCTTTGGCTGGTTCAATGATGGTGTGGCGAACCGGACCAGGGCCACAGGGCGGCATAGCCGCGCGAGTGGGATGTAGATCGTACTTTGCTCGTCCAGATGAAGGCAGGCGTGCTCTCCGTGGGAGGCTCATGAGTGCGTGGGTTGAGGCTCTCATCGATGTGCGTGTTCCTTATGCTCGCCTCCCGCTCCAGCGGCCGAGTGGACCTCCAGCGGTTTGGTGAGCAGCCGGCGAGGCAAGGCACCATCCTCGGTGGAGCGCGTCAGCCACCGCCCCCTGCCGTCTGCGAATCCGGCGCGTCACAGCCTGGAGAGTTACCGGGAACCGGGTCTCAAGCCCGTCAGCCAGTGCCGACTCGGGCGGATCAGCTAGTGCCCAACTTCGCCCCGCTCGTCCAGGCGGGGCGCCAGGCCCGTCTGCGCGCTGCAGGTCGCACCCGTCCCTCCACAAAGCTCGTCCGCCCCGCGCAGCTTGCCCCGCCCGCGCAGCTTGCCCCGCCCGCGCAGCTTGCCCCGCCCCTCCCAAAGTGTCCATCCCGCGCCAAGCCGCCCAGCGGTTCCGCCAGGCCCGTCGGCCACGCTGCAGGTCGCCCCGCCCCTCCGCCAAGCTCGTCCGCCCCGCGCAGCTTGCCCCGCGCCTCCTCAAGGCGTCCATCCCGCCCGCCCCGCGCGGTCGCCCCGCCCCGCCCCGCGCGGTCGCCCCGCCCCGCCCCGCGCAGCAGCTTGCCCCGCGCCTCCCAAAGCACGTCCGCCGCCGGGATGTCGCGCCAGCGCCTCCCAAGGACCGTCCGCGCCCGCGCAAGCCGCCCAGGCCGTCCGGCCCGGCGGCGTCTGTGGCGCACCGCTGTGGTCCCCCAGTCGCCGAACCCCAAAATGGCGTCTGTGGCATCCACGGCCAGTTCGGCGCACCCTCCCAGACTCCGGAAGCCGCCAACGCCCGTGGGACCCTACATCCATACGCTCTCATACCCTCGAGTCCGGTGCGTCTCGTCCTCCCCTTCTCCTTCGCTGGTTGCGACTCACTGCCCTTTGACAGTCTCCAGATGATCCGTTTTGGGGGTCACTTGGAGCTGCGCTTCTGCGATACAGCTTTGTGAGCCTCATCCTAACCTTGCTATGTCCTGCCGTTCCGCTGAGCAGGTTTCTAGACCGTGTAGATGGTTCCGCCCCGTTTGCGACAACAGCGGTATTCGATGATGAACAATGGCATACTGCGCGACCGGCAGGATAGGGCTTTTTGGGCGGACCGTCGTCCGGCTGTCGATTTGGCATCCCGCGGATATCCTCACTGTGTTGGATGGCGTGCCTGTCCTATACCCGGTGCTCCGCGATCACGGTGGTGTCACGCATCTGATGCAGTGTTTGGCGCAGGAACCGCGGTTCCGATCTGGTACGATCTCCACATGTAGTCCTCCTCGGGGACACCGTGCCTCTAATTCATTCTATTCTAGGCAATTTGATGATCACCGTTTCCCTCGCGGTGGATCCCCAGACATCGAACTACAGCATCGGTCACATCACCGCCCAGGGTGTCGCACTGCTTGGACCCGCCGTTCAAGTTCCGCTTTTGTGCTGGACCCGGCGAGCCCGCCTGCGTTTTGGCAGGCTATCCTGTTTGCGACCGTACCACGTGATCTCAGTGCGAATACCTATCAATTCTTCCTCATCATGTCGCCTTATAATTTCTATAGCTCGCGGAACCCTTAATGGCGTTTGGAGGCGGTGGCTGGACCGTCTGAGCGGCCGCATGCGCGAACTCCCAGGGCCAAAGCTGGAGGTGCGGCGCGGAAAGGCAAGTCGCGGGCGAAGAAGCGAAGAAAGAGCAGCAGGCGAAGTCCGATCGTCGCCCCACGGCGTCAGCGTTGCACTGGCGGAGTGGATCGAGGTGGCGAAGGCGGGATCTGGCGGAGAACCCCTCGTCAAGAGTCTCCAGACCCTCAAAGACTCTTTGATACCGTACGAGAAATCGTGCAGTATATTGACGTGGTCCGTGACTTGGCGACCTGGGGTATGCTGACGACAGCGCGCGGAGATCGCCCGCGGCAAGAAGATGACGCACATCGCCATGGCCCTCTTCCTCAATCGCAGTACGGGGTGGATCCAGAATTGCTTGCGGTCTCGTCAATTCGACATGTACGGGAAGGACCCCCGTGTGAAGCAGTGGGTCAAGGCCAACAGGAAGCGCGCAGTCGGCGTTAGGACTATCCTTGACAGCATCAAGGATGCCCGGGAACAAGACACTCCACCTCCCGTGGCTGGTCCTTCCAAGAAGGGCAAAAAGCGTGACCGCGGGGACGACGGGGATTCCCAGAAGGGCAAAAAGCGTGACCGCGGGGACGACGGGGGTTCCAAGAAGGGGGGCAGTGTGTTCGAGGAAGATTACGATAGCTTTACTTACCAAGATGTGTAATGATCTCGCCTCATTGAATCGCATCTTGCCGCGCTGTGCCATAAGTTGTTGCGTGCCTCGCCGCAGATGACGAATGAATCTGATATGATGGGAATTTTTGGCCATGTCGTCCCCGTGTGAGCGCGGACACAGCTTTCCCGCTGCAGATAAGTTCATTTCTTCGCGGTGAGGTCGCTATCATGATTTATTGTTGGGAAATACATATTGATATCGTGCGTGGGCGTCTCGATGTAATTACCACCACGAAGGCAGAGCGTGCGTGCTCGAGATGTACAATTCCTATCATGCCGTGTTGGTACCCCATAACACTCCCCTTTGCGAGAGCCTGATATCGTTAGGCAAAGAGCGAAATACGGCTGGACATCAGCAGTCAGTCAAAGGTTAACCAGGCTTAAGCGGTCCGCTCACGATGCTGCGATTCCCCACGGTGGCGTCACCTAGCACCCGATGGTAAGCGGTCCATAATGAAGCGGGCGCCCAAGATGTCTGGCGTCAGAAAGGCTATCGCGCAGAAGGTAGTCACCGCTTGCACATTCGCAGTCGCAATCTGGCCCTTCCATCCGCCAAATTACGGACATACCATAAGGGGGATATTTCCAATGCGTCATGATCGCGTGGTCCACCATGTCCGGCGCAAAGAAATCCACGAGAGATCCGTTATCTCCGAAGAAACGGGATTGGCCAGTGCACTGGTACGTCGCCCGCAAACATACGGTGTTGACCAGTTCCTGTAAGGCGGGGTCGTCCCAGACCGCCAACTCGTTCTCGAGCACGAAAGGCCTCGGCGGAAAGGCGACGTTGCAGGGCCACTGCGCCTGGTGGAAACGGCCCTCGGCGGTAATCGGTCTACGATCCGCCAGCTCCTGGGTGGCGAAGGTAGCAGCGGCACCGGCCCGACGATTCAAGGTAAGGTCGCGATACGCTGATCCAAACGAGAACTTCGTCCATGTAATTGAACAGCGCTGTCGTCGGATAGGCGGTGATCGGGGTGAAGGGCGACTCGGTGTGCGAGCTGATGATACGGATGTGGCGCTCGGACGAGGTCTTGTAGACATATGCAGTCGGTCGTCGGTCATCGGGTATTGGCCAATCGTCCTCGCTCAACGCGCGCGTGGCCTGTGGGTCCAGTTCGAAATCGGCCAGGAAGTCGGCGAGTATGATGCCGACACACAGACCTCCAGCTCTTCCGTGAGAGACAGCGGTCTCGCATGATAAAGCGAGGGCAGCCGCCGCTGATTGCGGCGCGGTTCCACGTGAGCAAGCGGAGGAAGCGTTCGGGATCGGTCAGTAGTGCCTGATGATTGCGTCGCGCTCCTCTTTAACGTCTGAGAGACACGGTGGCGGAAATGTAGACAGAGTACCCCCAGCGCGAGAGAGTACCCATGTCGAGCAAGTCTTCCATTTCATGGTGGATCTCGACTGGAAGGCTACGTGGCTCTCATCAACCCACAGGAAACATTGGTCTAGGAATGTTCGCGCGACGAACCTCATGAGTTTGCTAAACACAGCCATTGAGGTATGCTGAGCAGACGGGCACGGCGAGTTACCGAGGCCAAACGGGAGGGTGCCTGCGTCAAGAGGGTGCTTAGACTAGGCTCAGACGCGCAGGGTTTTCACAGCCATATGATCAGTAAGTTGATATGTTCTCGCGTGAGTGGCTCAAACACTCCGTCGCTGCCGTGGTTGGACGTGATCGGACGATTCCGGCCATCCGTTCGACACACACTTTAAAAAGCGTGTCCGTGTGCGGCGACATAAGCTCCGTCCATACCTCTCCTCTTACCACCTTCTCCACGCACGATGCACTCGAAGCGCTCGATTGGATCAGATCCGCCTCGGTTCAAAACAAGCTTCACCTGGAGTGCGGTCTCCCTTTCCAGCGGCGACAGTGAGGTGGGCGAAGAGCCGTCAAAAAGCGCCGCCGAGGACCGTCCGCGAACAACCCTGTCGCGAAGGCAATGTCGTCCGTCTCCTCGGGCTAGACTTTTCTTTGTGGAAGAATTGAGGTGAGTTCGCGACCTGTTCGTCTCGTTTTTGCTGGCATTCTAAGCAGGTCTACTAGGGCGATTCACGCACTAGTTCGCCAGCCGATCGCCGAGGATTCCATCTGCCACCTCCGCGATGTCCCAGCGCGGTGTGGAGCTCAGCAACACACTCACTACCCGACCCAGCGCGCCATTGTGATCGTCGCCTTTGGTAGCCTCGCATCGTTCCAACTGTCCTGGCGCGCGCAAGGCACCACCCTCACAGTCACCCTAGAGCTCTTTTGTGGCGAGGACAAGGAGAAACTGCAGATGATATCGACTTGGGGCAACCCGGCGGCGTGCGTTCATGCCTCCTTATCAATTTTGCCCAGCCGTTCCGCGTGCCTGCAGGCGTCGCTACGCGCGAAATTCAAGCACATCGGGCATCCCGGACCAGCGCTCAAGGCTGCTCAATGTGTGCGATCGCTGCGGGGCCTTTCGGTCCCCAAGCACAAAGTTTGTCCCCTGAGCGTGAACGAGCTCCTAGGGGGGACGTCATTCGTATGGAGATGCGATGTGTGCGAGTTCTGGATGGAGACCGCTTTTGAGTGGAATTCAAGCTCAAGAGTGTACATTTGGTAGTTGCCATCCCCCGTGGGGTCGACGTGATGCGCTAGTAGTTAACCAGATCCGTCGTAATGTGATGCTAAACTTGGTTGTTCTCTTTGGTGCCTCGATCATGATTTGTGACAATTACTGCCCAGGCGGACTGGAGTGCGCTCATGACCAATCGACCATGACACTGATGGAAAACAGGACAACGTTTAGAACGTTGGGGCCCGCTATGCTGCACTCGTTAGTAGCGTTTATTAGCCAATCATCGCCACGAGCAATGGCGTCATTCCTTCTAGCATGAAGCCCTTTCGATAAATCGTCGGTCAGGCCGCACTCCGGGCGGTAGCGCGCTTATGTTGACCAGTGTCGCGTGGGATGTCCAAATAGGTGGTTCAGTGGTCTAGGTGCGACTTTGCCAAGACAACTGGAGGACACGAGCATGGATAAATATGGAAAGGCACATCAATAGCCAACCGCCCATCGATCCCATCCTGTAGATCCATCACTGCCCCACGCGTCCTTATTTCTGGCCTTGCTGGCGGCCGTTTGTAGGCATCGATAGAGCCTTCTGCATAGCAATTCGGGAGGTCAAATCAAGGGATGGCGTCATGAGGGCTTCCTATGGTGCGTGTGTGAGGGTATGACTGAGTGCCTCGACGTACAGACGAACCGGAATACGCTCCCGAACCCAAGTCAGAAGGAACCGCAAGAGAAGGTCGTCTTTGATGGGCCTCGTGAATGTGAAGTGACGCCCCAATTCCCCAAGGAGGAGATATGCCTTCATGAACGCGAGGCCACGCGGCCTGTTGCGCGCCATTGTTGGGTTGCGCAAACCAATGCAGAGCTGCGACACAAGGCCCAGAGTAGCAACCATTGGTCTGCCGTGAGCTCGGGCCTCGGGCCAACAGCGGATCAACTGCCAGGTAGTGACCCAGCCGTCACCCTGTTGGCTCGCTTCCTCCGCGGTGAAGGGAGCAGGATCTGGCGAAGTTAGGTTAGAAAGCGTGGTTCCATGGTGAGTGGAATGGCGTACCATGAGAGGATGGGTACCGTCATGGCGTAGTTCGACCTTGGCGTTCCCTTTTTGTGCGTTGAAAGGCATGTGGCGGACGGAGGTCAAGTGTAGCACTACAGGAGAAGGGGAGAAGACTGAAGGGGTGTATGGCTAGTGTCCATGGCGGCGATGTGAAGGACGGTGTGCGGGTTAGAAGCCACCTGGGCCTTTTTATTCCGGCGACCTGTAGGCGCCACCATCCTCGTCATGCCCGCGTGCTTCAATCATTCCTACTTCTTATATTGTTAAATCCCTTTAACTCTCTGTCTCCGAAAACATGGGGCACCAAAGCCAGGCGTAGACGAACCAGTTCATGTGCGCACGCACCCTCAACATTAGGAATTTCTCAAGCCGCGGATATCCCGAGCTCGCTCAAACCCGGTTCCATGAGCAAGCCGTAGCCCGAAAATGCAGCGGACTATAATCCGCGCAAGCAATAGACTATCCTAAGCCATCTCAAATACCCCGATGACCACCGTTTGCCAACATCCGTCCCAGAGAAACGTAACATTGTTGTAGGATTTTCGCCAAGCATGTTTGATGAGTACCAGAAGCCAATTTTTCAGATCGAACTGACGTCCTGCGCCTCTGTAGGGCCACGAATTCTTACACCGGGCTCGTTATGCCACACGCAACTTGTTCCGTCCTTGCGCAGTGCAACGACACCTGCGGGCGCAAGGTCTGCTGCAATCTAGGCGCGCCAACCGTGTCCTGGCGTCTATCTCCCGTTACCTAGGACGGTAACTTGGTTCCCAACTTGGGGACATCTTGATCGATGCCACGAGCGCCGAGATGCGAGGCACCACCTTGGGAAACAAGTTGCCTGTTCATCCACAGGTTTACGTCGCTCTTTTGGTGTTTTCGGTACTCTCCTCGAATAGCTTTGGTCTCCGTCAGAGCCTGTCCACTCGTATGCGTGATGTAGACCACAACAATAATAGCTTAGCTCACTAAGCGTCGCGCGCGAGGACCCTTACGCGCGCGCGACGGACTGCAGCGTGCCATCAAGGCACCTTAATTCAAATGCCAGATGGCGGATTCGCGATACAAGTACGAGTATTCGTAATCCGTATACCACACCCGCAGCACCCCCATTGCCCTCGACACCCTGCTCCAGTGAGCTCGTCCTCCCCATCAGTGTTATCGAGTGTGCGTGTCAGCTGTATCAAGGTGCAGTACCTATCGGATGCGTTGTCGACGAGAGGCTGAGCTCAGGCGTCGCGGCATAGCAAGCCATCGTTCTGATATGCAGCGCTATCCTGCAATACCAATGGCTCCTGACCACTGGTAGCTTCAGCCGCGGTACTGATTTAATATATCGCACTGAAGACCGCACCACGATTGATCAGGCGGAAAGCACTCCACACCTTTGCCGGCGAGAATCGCCACATATACACAGTGGCGAATGTCCCCGATCATCCACACTTAGCCACGCGATCGACCCAGAGTCGCTGGTCAGCAGCTCCACAGGCACCCTGCAGCGTCCACAAGTCAGTATCCGGCGGTACCGGAACTACCATTCCTCCTCGTACCCTGCGGTCGGCGATCCCTTACTCTCTCGTCTATGCGTCAATCCAGCCAAGCTGACGCCCACGCACTATGAAGGAGGATGGGCGCTCGCTGATGACATTCGCAACGCCTGGATCCGACTCGAAAAGGGTCTACTGTATGTCTCGGAAATGCTTCTCACATCTTCCGAACAGAGCGCCTGCGGCACGTCTGCCCGCTGAGGCACCTACAACGAGGTATAAATCCTGATGGACTAACAGCCCATGCAGGTTGCCAACCTCCCTTGCCTGCGGGCGGAGGAGAACAGGCGGGCTGTCAGAGGTGACGGGCGCATCAAGGGCGCATGTGGGACACGAAGGAGAGGTCACGGGGACAGCGCGGGACGGGAAGGAGACGGAGGAACAGGGTCTGGGCGCACAATGTTGCCTGGCTACGATCACGCTCGGCGCATCAGACCGCATGGGTCACGGGCGGCGCATCAGGCGGCCCAGCCCACCCTCCCCGAAGTTCTCCAGTCCGTTGTCCGCTCACTCTGTTCGAAGAGGACTCAACAGTGTTATGGAGACCCTGTACTATGACGGGGTCAGAGGAGCCACACCCAACAAGAGAGAAATCTCCATGAGCGAGCGCAAGCTGCTCGCCCATCGGGGACAGTCGAGGGAACAGACATGACGGACACATGAAGGGCGCATGATGGGGCCCTTCTCGGACAGGCGGAGCGCGGGAGGTTACGAGGCCGGGCGGGAGGCAAGAAGGGAGCAGCGAGAGCCCACATGACATCCGTGTGCCGATCCGTGCATCCATGCGCGCACCTCGGCGCCCGTGCCACCATCACTCCAGCGCAACCTGTCACATCTGCCCAGCAGAGACGTCCCGTCGGATCCAGGCCCATCTTCAAATCCGTCCGATCACTCTTTTCAGCGAGCATCTTAGGACAATCGGAGGCAGACTTGGAGGAGGGGAGAACAATACGTCGTTGAGGGAACAACCGGAGGCCGGACGCGCGAGTGGTGTGTTGGGTTCCACGCCACAAGCAGGTTCGTGACGTGGAAGAAATGCAGGCTGGGGTGATCCACCGGGATCGTGTGGTCCAGTTGCGCGTCAGAGTCCGAATCGTGATCGTCGTACTGATTGTCAATGTGTATTAGTGATACGTGCCAAGACTATCGAAACGCTCCCTTCCAACCGCAGTGTCCGATCCATCGGACGCTGAAGTTGACACGCCCGACGGCGTCGCGGTGCCTCGATGATCAAGATACCATCTCTACTGAACGCCTTGACCACCTCTTGCCTCTGCGACGTTGCCTATCGCGCCACCTGCCTGTTAGTGAGTGTGGTGTAACAGGGAACGCAACAGCGACATACCTGCTGGGATCCTGGGAAAGTGCACGCGGTTGCCTAGCGGGCACGAAATGTTTCGGCCGTCCAGCCGTAAAGGCGGAAGAGGATAACTTTCCATCTGGAACGAAAGGTTAATGCGGGTCAGGGACTACTGGTGCTGTTTGCTCACTCATCCTGTCTTTCCGGCCGGACGACACGATCCCTTTTCCCCCCGTCCTACACGCATTGAATAGGATATCGAAAGGATGGGTCTGGTACTCACATTGACCAAGTGAAACAGTTGTCTGCCGATCCGCTTGGGAGGAATGAAAACGTCGGTGTTAAGGGATGAGAATCCCACCGCTTGTAGGGCCTATAACAGCTTGATTAGCGTGTAGTATGGTTCGGAGACAGGACTGTACGCGCCTTTAGAAAGTCCCCGTAAGTGAAAACACGGCGCCCTTCGCCATAGTCATTCAAAATTGACGCGAATATCTAAGTGGTTTGAGGAAGATAGGCGGCAGAATGTCGGAAATCGGCGTACCGTGTAGTGGTCGGGGCTCACGGTGATGGCGTTGGACTTCATGCTGTGTGCCGTGAAAGTGGGTAACGTTTGACGAGAACAGCGTATGAATTCAGCAGGAGAAGTGTAGATGAAGCGGTAAAGCCAGAGCTCCAGCTCCCAAACAGGACACGGGTTTGCCATCAGCGCTCCAAGCGCTTACCTTTCCCGCGCTCTACTCTTGACCGCACCTCCATCACTCGAGTGCGCTCTCTCTCTCGTGGACTCCAAACGCAGCCGCGTGTCGTCGTCTCGTGTAACCTACCCCCCCCTCCCCGCCTCGCCCTCGATGCCATAGAGTCGGCGGGTCACTGGATATACATCTCTTCGTCGGACCCTCGTACGGATGCAGGATGCGTCCGGTCACCGCTCCCCAGTGGTCGTCCTTCAATATTCAAGCACCCTCGAGTGGTCGGAAAGCTCGATATGGACGATACAAGCTTCCTTTTGCCTCGGGAGATGTGCTTGGGGAACAAAGCGGTGGGTGGTAGGCGATCACCTTTGGAGTCAGGTGTGTTTCTCTTCCGTTTCACGCGTACGACACTGTGTTTGAACAACAAGTGTCCCGATTGTCAGTATCATCCCATCTCGAACGTTCCCAAGCGGTCGGCTGTGTTTGGAGTGTTCAACGATATCCGTGTCGCGGCACACGATCGACCGCATGTCGTACAATCGAGATCCGGCTTTATGACTGATCTCGAAAGCCTCACCGGTAAGTCCGTTCAGATTGCCTCCCCCTCCGTTATACGTCACGCTCACTTCCGATTTGACGCACTTGATCGACGCGTGCGGCCGAGCAGCGTTTCACGCGGCTCTCGGCATCTCGTTACGCACTACTTATCGTGGTGAGTCGATGATGTCTCATGTCACTGACCATCATCCAGGCCCGTCCGATGGGATATCATATCGGACGCACCTACGCTCGCAGCGACGGCTTGGCCCGACGGAGTCACGAGCAGGGTGCGCCAATGGGGGCAGGGCGAGACAGGAGAACGTAAGAACGGGCGGGAAGAACAGGGGGTGGGCTGGACCTGGGACCGACGGATGGGCGGGAAGAGACGAGATCAGGACGCAATTCAGGCCCATCGGCGATGACGCGCTCTCCATCAGTGCCCTTAGGACCTGTCCTCGAGGGAAGACGGTTCGCCAGTTGCGACTGCGTCGTGGACAGGTGGTAGGCACCTAACCCTAAGCCATATCCAGCCGGTCTAGACTCTAAGCCCGATGTGTGGCGTATATCTAGTAATATAATCAGCATCACCGCTTCAGGCCCAGTACGTGCGATCGAGATGGGAAGTGTACGCAACGTCCGCAGTGTGCACGTGGACAAGCGTGGCACCCCGTGCGCGAACTCACGCCACGCAAGGAAAAGCAGGCCATACGAGTACGCGGATTTCATGCGACGCGAGTCCCGCAATGGCGTCCCCATTAGCGGACCTATGTCTCTCGCGGTACATTGTCCTTGCAGTTATGACGCAATGCGTCGTCCCAGATCGAGCCCAGATAGAACCGCTGATCGACTGTGGGGAAGCAGTGCTGATCAACATGTTTCCGAAATCCTCGCGTTCATGTTCAGTACCCGTCATACACACGGTTCATCCGGACATCAGTCATTCGCGAACTCACCGCTTGAGCTTAGTGCCATTGCGATTCATCTACAGTGCGGATAAGTTGCCCAGGCACTTGTTGGTGTGGCGCTGGCCCGATCCAGGGTGTTTTGACTTTGATCCCCGGTCCGCGCGATCTGCCAAGACGTTTGACGTCAGCGGAATGCGAAGTGCACCACGACCGTTGAGCTCCCTCAATGTGGAGGCTGCGTGTCGGTTCGCAGTGGTGCCACGGTATGATTGTGCGGGTGAATTGTTCCGTCTGCAGGGGAGGGCTTCGTGCACTTGTCTCGGCTGCTCGATGTAGCTGACGTATGGCTATTCAAATTGTCGCCCCGCCTCCTCGCGCGGTCCGGGGCTGGACCGCGGGGTCTATGATGTCATGAACGCCGAGTCTTCGGAAGTTAAGGAAGGAGGCGAGCTCACCCCATTCAGGCGAGGTATCAGCAGCCGCATAACATTCGCCTGGTTGGGCGACATGAGTTATACGCCGCAGAGGCGAGGGCTCGCGACCCGGGGAGGGCGCACGAGTAGCATGGCCCCAGCGAGGCCGAACCGGGTGGCGCGCGCAAGGAAGATGACTAGCGTGCCATTTACTGCACGCACATGGTGGGGCTCGAGCTGCGCGCGGGTCTTGCTTGGGTAAGATAGAGTGGTATGCGACTTCAGTTCATTTCGGGGACATGGGAGATGGGATACATAGTAGTAGATCTTTCTATAGTTCTGTCAGGTCGATGACCTCGCGCCCCTCAATGTCGAGTTCGATAACGTCGGCATTGGGCTTCTTGGACTTCAAGGGGGTGGAGCTCGACCCCTGGACGAACTCCGGCTCGTCGTGAGAAATATACGTGGCGGGGGAGTGCGTGGGGTTGGGAACACGCGCGATCGAAGTGCGCGCGCGGGAAGCCCTCACAGAACGCTTGCTTGGGGTCGGTGTCGGGTCGTCGACGAACTCGGGCTCATCGTCGGACAGTGGGGAAGTCGTGAGGTTGAGAGCCGAAAGACGGGCCTTCTTGCGATATGTGCGAGGGGTGACGTGTTGGTCGTCGTCGTCGGAGGGGCGCTTCGACGGCGCACGCGGTGGGTCTGTGGGCGCGGATTCACGCGCCCGCACATCGCGCGATGCGCGCCACGATTCGAGCCAGGCGATCGCCTCTCCAGAGCCGTTGAGAGTTTGGACGCCGGGATGCGCGAGGAGGATAATGGGTGAATCCTCAGGAAGCCTCGCAGACTCGCTGCGTGGCACGCCATGCCAGCGACTGTGGGTCTCATGCCAGATCAGGAAGAACGGCGCATCTCGGAGCAAGGCCAACCAAGGCCTCGGAGGTTTGACATCATCGCGAGGGTCATCTAACAGGGCGCAATTGAAGAGGAAAATCTGAGGCGGCGTCATGTTCTGATGCTATGGTTAGCGGGTTACGCCTGGGCAGATGGTCAGGCGCGCTCGTACCTCGAACCAGACTACAACCCAGCGGTGACGGCAGGGCGGATCGTAGATGACGCGCGCGAGTGTTAGCTCGGTGCTGAAATTGTGACCGCGCTGACGCTGATAGTCTTCGAGGTGCTGCCCGAAACCGCGGCAGTGGATGCCCAAAACGCGCACAAACACGATGTCGTCCTCGGGGAGGACCTCTATAGGACTGATATCCCATGGGACCGGACTCCAAACGTTACCAACAAACACCCAGCGCTCGAACAGGGTGGGTGCGGGGATCGCGCGGACTCGGGGGCAATGGTACAAGTAGATCTCGCGTAACGGGACGGCCACTCGGTCGACGAATGGTTTTTGGCCAGCCTGGTGGGGCAAAAACGATACGTTAGCAAGTTGAAAAAACATATGGGCGGTGCATACCTTCTCCCACAAGACAATGAGGATGGTGCGCACTTCAGGGGCGTTGTTCTACATTATGATGTGAGTGAGTGTTTGCGATGGGCACCGCCACTATGCTAACCTCAATTGCGAGTCTTATATGCGCGTTCTCAGCGATCATCGCCTGTACACCGGTCAGTACACGCGGTTGTTGCCCTGACGTTGAAAGGACTTACAGTGGGGCGATGGACGCTGGCTGGTCGCGGTTCGGAGGAAGGGGCCTGTCCACGGTTCACAGCGTCAGGGAGACTGTGCCATCTTTCACAAGACCGAGCGTGATTCAACGTACAGCCACAGAGATGGCGTTGCAGATCAACTATGTGCTTCGGTAAGCCTATGTGAGGCAGAGGACGGTGTCGGAAAGCATATACGTACACCAAAGGGCCGCAGGGAGTCGTTAGTAGCACACAAAGCGCTGGTCTTGGGCTTCGCGCCGTCCACCGCGCGGGTGGATTCCTTCTGGGCCTTCGGAGGCCCTTGTTCAGGGGAGGGTACCAGGTTGGCCTTCGCAACAGCCTTCGCGGCTCGCGCGCGTCCCTTCTTTTCGTTCGCAGCGGTCTTGTCAGCACGTACGCGGGCTTTCTCGTTTTTACGGGCGAGCTGAGTTTGACGGTCGCGGTCGCGGATAGACTCGATTCGCTCGAGGTCGTCGTCGGTCGGACCTTGTTGCATCGGTATGTGGACTCTGTGACATGCGCGGCACTCGGGATGAAGTCAGATAAATTTCGGGGAACGTCGACGCGACGTATGTACTTACAAGCATGTTCCACGCGCCTGCTATGCCATACTTGTAACAGAGGCGGGAGTCGAACGTCGCGGGCTGTCCACAGCGAGGGCAAAAGTTTGGAGGTTCGGGCTGGGGCCCGGCGGCGAGAAAGCAGGCGGTTTTCAACTGCTTGGAATACTTGACGTCGTCTTCGGGAGCATCGAGTCTGAGTTCTCCATAAACTGTGGGATTGTCGGGTTGAGGATAAGCACGGTAGAGACGCATGACGACAAGGAGACGGCGCTCGATGGGAGGGGTGGGGGAGGGTGGGGGAGGGTGGGGGAGGTGGGGCAAAATCCCCGACCGTTGGGCAGTTTTCATGCAGGTTGGTATGAATCGATCTCGGCAAGCTCGGACGATCGTGTCACTTGTGCGCGCTGTCATCTCCAGGGGGGCCGCTCATGATTGGGATCAATTGGATGAAATTTGCGAGCCGTTGGGGTCCCTTGGTCCCTTGGACAATGGCTATCTTTGATTGCTTCACGCGGGGCTCGTACGCCAGGGGGATACGAGGCTGATGCAATTTCTAGCGGCGACATGTGCGAGGGACCTTTGGGTGTGAGCTCCGCGTGACTACGTGGAGAGCAGGACATGAGGAGCTGCGCGTATTGCTTCGCCGAGCGAGCGGTACTACGTATTTGGGATTTACATTACGGAAAGAGATATTGGACGGGGACGCGTGTTTTTTTGGGGAGAATGAGCTCATGGCATCGGAACGATTAGTTTTTTATTGCGCGCGCAGAGGAGCGGTCGATGGACACCTCTGGAGGGACGTTCGGGACACTGCCGGTTTGTGGCAGTTACTGTGGGAGGAGCGGTCAGTGGGTGTGCGATGTGCGATCAGAACACGCTTTCGCACCTTCTTTTTGCCCTTGTTGGTGGGCGGGGAGGTGCCTTCATCAGCCTAGTAGCAAGGGAACATGGTCAGTTGGTCTGCAATCCGCGAAAATGGGATCTAATCGAACCGTTGTTTTGGATTTCTTGCGCGGGGGAGGAGTGCAAGCGGCGGCCGAGTACGGGGTGGAACTCAGCTGTCATCCAGGTAACTGAACGCGGGACTCACGTTTGGAGGATCCTTCTGGATGTTGCGAATGCGTGTTGACCTCCGCAGGGCGGAGGTCGAGATCACGTTGCGGTTGCGAGGAGATCCGAGCAATCTTGTGGTCCTCGAGGGCTGCACAGCGGAGGTGCTTGCAGACGTGCGGGTCGTAGTCGTGCTCGCAGATGTCTGCACGGACGTAGTTGTGCTCGCAGACGTCAGCAAACCTGTGCTCTTCAAGGGCTGCAGAGAGGAGATGCTCGCATACGTGCGGGCCGTAGTCGGGCGAGCAGACGTGAGCACGGAGCTGATGCTGGCCGAGAGGGAGGTAACCCTCGGGGGGATGCGCGCGTGGGTCGAGACCAACGTTGGCCATAAATTTTTCGTGCGGCCCTTCATGGTGAGTGGCTCGCTGCCGGCCGGGCGGCGGTCTGTGAATAGCGGAGCGACCAGGAGGCGCTGCGACAGAGTTGTCAGGCGTCGCGCTATCCGGAAGATTCATTGCAAGGCTTACTAAAACAGGCCGCTGAGTCTGGGCATCGAGCTCTGCGAGGAAGTGGGGCAGGCCCTCGGGGGACGAGTTCGCTTTGTGGCGAATGACTGCGAGGTCATGCCGGTCGCAAGGTTTGAAGGGTTCGGAGGGTTCAACAAAGTCCCAGCTATGGCTGATGGCGTTCCACGAGCAGAAGACGGCCTGATAGTCGCCGCGGGAACTGCCCATGACGTGGGCCAGGAGCTGGGGGTGCAGGTCCCATCTGACTAGTCCGTCCTTGGTGAGCGTCACGTAGAACAGCGTGGGCTGTTTGTCATCCTGAACAGAACACGGTTACTGCAGGCCAGGTATTGCAGTAAATGGCGTCTTACCTCAGCGTACGCCACGACTGTTAACTCTTCACCGTGGTCGTGTCGTGGATATTGAGAGCGCAAGTCGACGTAGTCCCATTCATTGGGGCCGGGGTCGACGCCCCTCTCTTCGTCGAGCAGCCGAAGAGCTTGAGGGAAGCCGACGCAGTTGACCGCGCTGGGGTATCGGACGAGGACACTTCTGGCGCTCTGGTGGATGTGAAAGGGTAGCAGGTCGGGTGTGGAATCCACCCAAATGCCGTCTTCTTGGCCCCAAAACTGCAGTGTCTTCGTGGGGGGAAGGTCCGCGAAACCGGGGAGGAGGCGAAGTTGGGGGTGCGCCACCAGAACACTGACGGGAATATATGTCTTGCCTGTCTGAAACTGAGTTAGATATGAATAATGTTGTAGAGTATCGTGCATGCGCACTTCGGTCCAGATCTTGAGGTGAAACCAACGCGACCGAGGTAAGCACTGGGCGCTCGGCTTGTCGGGCTCGGTCGATGTCTCGCGCGGAGGAACGGGGGGGAGCGACTTGGCAGGCGGCGTACCATCAGTCGGGGCGCTCGGCTTGTCGGGCTCGGATCCGCTCGAATGTTGGTTGCCCATGAGTTGAGTGGGAGAAGGTGGGCGGTGTAAGAGCATGGTAAGCTGGACGTCGACGCGGTCGGGCGGGGACGCGAACGATGAAACGTGCGGGGACGAGTGTGTCTTTCTTGAGGGTGGAGCCGCAGGCAGGCGTGCCCCGGACAGCCGAGAGGCGCGATGGTGCGAGCGCGATGTTTTCGTGCAGTTGATTTCCATGCGTGTCAGTTCCAAATTGAAATCTGGTGGCCTCGAACGTAAGAGTGCGTCACGTGTTCGTGCTTCGAAGTCTCGGGTGCATTCTGGAGTATGCACATGTGTCAGCTTGACTATTCGCGAGGGTACTCACATGGGGTCAGCGTCGGTGCCCTGTTTGCAGCGAGGGAGAGGACCAGCACCGCCGTAGAGAAAGCGTGCGACGGGATCTCGGGCACACGGGGTCAAAAATTATGGATGGACAGCATAGGTACAGGATACATGCTTCGAGGATCGAAAAAGGGGAGCTGCCATCGAGAACTCGGCGATCTGGACGTCCGGCCTGCGTGTTCAGGTTCGGAATGCTGATGCCTCCAGTGTGACATTGAATTAGCTTGCTTGGCAAAGGTCGTGAACAATATGGGGCGTACGTTACAGCGGGAAGTCCTCATGGAGCAGTCTTACTCTTCATCATGTATCTACCCACACCCCGTCAATCGGTGTCAGTGATAATCGAGAAATCGACATAGCTGTGCGTCCGTGCCGACATCTCGCCACTCACGGCAAATCTGACGTTCGACCTCCTTGATCTTCCACCGGAGGTGCAGCGTGGATGTCACCTCTCCCGCTGGGCGAATGTATATCGTGGTGCGAGTTGGCGCAGGCTCCCAGTTCATCTCCTCGAGCAGGATAGCCCAGATTATCGCCCAAGTAGTGGAAGCGGCGAGCGAGCGTGCAGGCTTGATGTTGGCGCAGTCCATGCGGGTGCCCGAACTCGATCGAGAGATCCCCTCTTTCAGGTGGGGTTGGTCAGCGTTTATTGAGATCCAAACTTAGTGCCCTATGTGCAGGCTGTACTGGACGTTGCGCATGAGCCACGTCCACCCCTCAAACACGACTAACAAGGTACAGATTTTTTATCTACCACAAGTCTACCACTTCGCGACGATCTTACGCCGCCAGCTTCGTTCATGTGCGGCCGATCGCTGTAAGGGGAAGCGTCCTGGGCGTTTAATCCGGTCAGCGCAGTCGGCTTCGGCTATCGGGCCGTCACTCACCCGTCCTGAGTCAACTCCCTGCGAGACTTGCGACTAGTTCGAGCTCGGGCCTCGCGCTCGATGACGGCCATGCCCCGAATGCCGGGCATCGGAACACCCGACGGTTGAGACACCTTGCGAGGACGCTTGCGGTTAGTATTCCCACCCTCATCGGCGCTAGCTGCCACATCGTCTTGGCCGAGCGCGTCCTGTGGGGCAGGCGCCGATCCGGCAGGCCCGCGGGCAATTGTCCCGATGTCAACAGCCCGTGGCTCGCCGTGGATGGTCGTTTCTACGGAGCCAGATAGCGACCCCGTTGGCTCGTGAGCGAAGCATTCTAAGGCTATTTAGTTCGATCAGTTCGGTCAAAGGTGCGCGGGGGTGAAAGTACATGCCTGGAAGAAATGTGTTAGCAGCGCGTGGCGAGGCGGGCTCTTCGGCGCCGTCGCCCGAGGGAGCTTGCCCGAGGTCAAGCTGGCAACAGTCAAATGGACAGTTCGGAGCGTAATTGGAGCCATCCTGGGGGAAGACTATCTCCTCAGCGTCGTTGGCGGCAGGAGGGAGGTCATCCCCAGGCGGAGGAGTCCCATCCGACGAGCTGTGCGTGGTGGCGCCGTCCTCGGTCGCGGTGTCGGCGGAAACTGGGTTTGTGAGCATCATCGACATGCCATCTGTAGTCGTACTCGTGAGGGATGGTTCGCCGTCGGGGTTAGCGGACTGCGAACGTCCCATCTTGAGTGCGGCAAGGCCGTTGACAATGGCATGGTCGACTTGGCCTGCGGCGTCCATGGTGTCGTAGTTCATGACGGGGAACCTGGTTACACGGGCTGGGTCTTCTAACCACCCGCCGATGGCACGCGAACACATCAGGACACCTGCGGCGGACGGAGGAGCACCGCGGGTGGTGGCCGGCCCGCCCGGCGCCAGGAGAGTCTCCCGGTTTGCGCGCGCGTCTACCACAACGTAGTTAGTATTTGAGACGAGATCGATAACGGTGAGGCTTACATTCTACGGCCCGGCGCGCCGTGAGCGCAAACGTATTGGCCTCGGGCACCTCTGGACCTGCACGTTCAATTCAAAAAAAAACACGCGAGAGCCTTGGACGCCACTCACCTTCGCGGCATTGCTCAACCCACAGGGCGAACACGGTCTCGAACTCCAGCTGAGTCCACCCGACCGTCTGAAGGAACGCGTCGAAGAAGGTCTGGCCGTGGCGGTTCGTGCCCGCCCCTGTGCTGGTCCAAGGTCAGCGGCGCAACGTAACGAGGGCGGAAGTCAACCTACACATGAATTCGAGCCTCTCCGGTTTCGTCAGGACCGCCAAAGACAGCTAACCCGCCCCAGCTGACTGAGTCGTGCAAGACCTTGACGAACTGGTCCACATGAGCAGCAATGTCCTCGGCGTGACTAGCCGGTCTCCATGAATGAGCGCGAGTCGTGCAAGAGGATGTGGAAGACTTACGCGACAGCATGCGCGTTGCCTTCGTCGGCCCCTTCATCATCCTCGCCGGGTCGGCCATAACCTATCTCTGAAAGCGCATCCTTCGCGGCCTCTCTGTAGCGCTGCTGTTCTTCTTCGGGGAGCTTGTTCCAGGCGGCCAGGCGGGCAGCTTGCAGCGCCTGAATGTCGCAGCGGCGCCGCCCATCTGCGGTGACGTAGTCACCGCCCTTCGGAGCTTCGTCAGACTTGCAGAACGCCTCGAATGGCGTGGTAACGCGCGGCTTGCGCTTCAGCGGGGCGGGCATGGGAGGCGGAGTCCATTTCTTCCCTCCTTGACGCTTGTTGCGCGTGCGCCAGTTCTTCAACCACTCCTGGATGGCCTGGAAAAACGCGGTTAGCCACGAGTGGGACGTGAGGCCTAGGAAGAGAATACGCACGTTCGGTAAGGTGACCATGCGGGCTTCCCATTGCTCTTGAGTCTCTGTCGTTCGGCGAGATACGAAGGACTTGCGCGTCTTCGAAGTGCCCCGTAACCGCTTCTTGAATTCGGCATCGGTCTCGCCGTCCACGGGCCCCGTGAACTTGTCGTGGAACCGCGCAACGAGCAGCCCGCGGGCTTTGTCGTGATCGTTCTTGGAGAGGAACTCTTGAACGTCTTGGTCTTTAACGGCCTCGTCGAGATAGTTCCACTCTGCGGTGAACCAATACGAATCTTGACGAAGGGCGTACTGGCGAGCCATAGTGTGTCCAGAGCGATCGCGCGGCGTCGACCGTGCTCTGAGAGGAAGGGCGTCGTGACTTGGGCGTGCACAAATCTGTATGACATTCCGTCAGTCATTTACGGGTCCACGGCTTCCGCCGAAGGACATCTGCTGGGGGACATTGCGTCCACATGGGTCAGGTACCACGTATTGCGCCAAAGTTGAAACAAGCGCGTGCAAGTGTCTGTCATTCGAGCTTAAGTTGCGCTTCATGGACACCTTCAAAACATTTATTCGTCACCAGCAAGACCAGATCTTGAGAGAGCGATATACATGGAAGACGTACGACGTGCGTAAAGGTCATGGGGTTACAATCGGCGGGATGGGCAGTCTTGAGTACTGAGAAACAAATGTTTGGACATAGAATTTCACCGCCTGCCGCTGAACGTCTTGGTATTGGCCCTCCAGCAACTCGTCGCGCTTGCTGCCCTGAATGACGACCTCCGGACATCCTGGCCAACGCATCAGCACCTGCGCAAAGTAACGGAGCCGCTCACGACCTCTCTCCCAGTGTTCATGAGGCGGCGAGTACCAACAAAAAACACGTGAAGCGCGATCTGTTGGGGCGGCCACGGTGGCCGCAGACGATGGCGGTCCCCACACGCCCGATACCACCATTTCGCGCTCCCACCGATGAATCTCCATCCAGTTCTTCTGGGGGACGAGCAAGGTGTCCAACGCCAGTAGTTCCGCGCGGAAGTTGACTTCGTGCGACTCCCACAAGAGCGACGCGCGGATGGCCGGATTGGCCGTGATGGCGGAGAGGTTGACGGCCAAGCCCTCGAAGTCCACGACGGCGTGCTCGTCGTACGAGTCCATATGGGCGACCTTGTGAAACAGGCTACCGATCTCGTTGCGCTCCCCGAGGCGCCGCTTCGCACGTCTGGCGTCGGAGGTCTGCCCCCCCGCACGGATGCTTGTTTGGGGGAGATATTCACCCCAGAGCGCTGCCCGCCATTCCGTAATTGTCAGAGGTCTGTTGTCGAGGGAGATGTCGAATAGGCGGGTGCGACAGAACTCGCGAATGCGCACGAGGTTGTGCAGGTACCGGCTAACTTTGGCGTCGGCGCGCGCTCGATCGGGATAGACGCATCCAGGCGGCAGGCTGTCCATCGACGTCACCGTATCCAAAAGGAAAGGGGGCGGGAAGAAGTATAACGCCGAATTAGGAGTCTGTGGCACCGGGCCGGCCGCGCGCAACGCCTCAATCCAGATCTCCGAGATGTCGACGAAAGGCGATAGTAAGAGGTATCGAGAGGGGTGCGCAAAGCCCGCGCTGCCAGGGGGGCCCGCCGCCACCTGGCTTTGATTGGTGCCAGAGGTCGTCTGTCCTTCGTCGATGTGCGCCGCAGCAGTAGCTTTGCGACGCGCCCGCCGCCGAGCACCCTTCGACGTCCCAGCCTGAGGCTCAGCATCCGCCGTGCGCATTGAAAGATGACTTGATACGATTGTCTTTTCTTCCACCCGAGGACGTTTGCTGCTGATGGTATGCTCGCTAGGCAGCTGGGGGACAGAGGTCAAGTGGAGCGACGAGAGGTGAGAGCCTGCGATGTGCTTCGAGACGGAGACCAGCATGCTGCTGATCCAATTGCCCGTTAGGTTCGACACTCCGACAAACGCTCCAGCGCTGTGCAAGATAGGTGGGTCGCAGACCTGGCGGGCTAAATCGTATGGGAGCGGATCTTCCTCCACGATCCGCCACACGGACAGCGACGCGTTCAAGGGCTGCAACACCCAGTACGGGATCCCGACGCGATGCCATGTCTGCGTGACTGCGCCTTCGCGGACGAATCCCCCTACAACGTCCAGAACGGATGCACTGAAGTCTTTTGAGGACTCGACCCGACCAACCACAATGTCCAGGTAAGTCTTGAGTCCCGCCAACTCTAAACACACGCGTTGAATGTGCGCGGCAACGGCAATCGCCCTCGTCGCCACTGACGGTAAGTAATTCATTCGATCCACCACCTGCCGCAGGAGCATAACCAGAAATTGGGCGTAGCGGAGGACCGCATGCTTCGTATGGGCTATCGTCTCCGTCCGTCGAATGGCGGTGGCGGCAGCCTCGGCCAGATCCTTGCGAACCGACGCTCGGATCTGGCCTAGACCATGGACGGCGACCGAAGCGTCCTCTTCCCAGTGTTTGTCCGTATCCAGAGAGGTGAAGAGGATGTCGGGGATGTCGGGTGGTGACGCACTCCGCGGGATGCATGCCACATGGGTCATCTCCTCGATATACCACTGAGGGTGTCGGGAATACTCATGAACGCCCCATCGACCGTCCACGTAGGTTTGTATCATGTTGACGTCTCTAGGCATATGGGGTACGTGCTCTTGCGAGGGCGATGTGATGACGAAACCACTGAGGACACCTTGGGATGCCACTTTGCCTTCCCAAGGTCCGCATATAGCTGGAGCTGAACGTTACTGTCAGTACCTCTGTCAGCGACAGGCACGGATGACTCACCGCGACCGATTCGGTTACGTTTGAACACCGCAGGACCTGCGGGCTCAGGACGACCCAACCCTTGTTCTGAGGTTTCGATGCTAAACAAAGGAATCAGCGACGTGTCGTTCGGCACCCTGCGTATGAATCACCTTTCTGCCGGGGATGTAGATGCGACGTTCGGGGACGGGGAAGGGCCTGACCCCGGCAACGGACGCGTCACCTCGAGGATCGCGTCCAATGGGTTAACGGCAGAGCTCGCTTCCTCTGGCGAGTCCCCCTCGTGAGTCTTCTTGCGAAAGTTGGGGAACCTGAGCACGCCTGAGCGCCACGTCGGGGCACGGCGAGCGGGCGCGTCCGTCATGCCTAAACAACAGCACAGTGAGCATGCAGGGAGCCTGGTTATTAACAGCCGCGCACTCACAGGCGTACACAGAAGCGGAAGGTCCAATCGACTGAAGGAATAGGTAAATAACATCAACGCACACATACAAGCAGTACACTCACGAGAATGCACCCAGACCGTGCTAACTAAACTATTCGAAAGGCGCCTCCGATACAGAGGTGTCCTACCGGGAGATCGAGGGAGCCAGGAACGCTAACCAGGGAAACCACAGGCAAGGGCGACCACGGTTGGGAGACCTCGGCGACAGCTGGTGATATCACCTAGCTTTCACCGAGGGTGTCGACGATAGTCTGCCAGCAAACAACGGGTATGTAACCGCGCTGTCCGTCTGCCAGTCTTGAGGGACTTGTAGCCACGAGAGGGGACTGCGATGCCACGTCACTGTGATATGTCGCGATAGGTGGAGAGGTGAGTTGCAATTGCAACTCGGGGACTTCAAACTCACCGAGGAGGGGACAGCGATGCCACGTCAGGATAAGCAGTGATTCGTCGCGCTAGGTGGACAGGTGAGTGGCAATAGCATGATGGGGATTACCAACTCACCAGGGTGGCGAACAAGTGAGTGTCGAGATTGCGAGGACGGGGGCGGGGGGAGGAGTGGGGAAACGTAGAACGTATCGCGGAGGCAAATGGACAAGCGGTGTTGTTTAGCGCCCGTCCCGGGCCCAGCGTTCGAGTTTATTCACTGGATATGAACCAGTGCAGTGTATACGTACCCAATAACGTGTTTGTAGTCATCAGAATTCTGTTATGAACTGTATACCGCGGACGACAAGACCGGCCAGCCACCGTAAGTTCACAACTCGGAGAGGATCCGACCAAACCCTAAGTCCGGTTCGAATCAGAGCGCCTTTTCACCGCCCGACTCGGCTGCCCAACTTGAAGAAGCCCAACCCTACACGCGGAGTCGCCTCTGTTACCTGCCAACCTCTTTCGTGAATCGGCACCCCCCCTCATGCCCGCTCTCGTACCCTTGTATCTCCCCTGCGAACGAGTGCTGCCACCGACATGCCACCACATGACCCACCGCGAACACCCCCGCCCTCTGCATCCTACACATCCACCGAACTCTCGCGGGGCACGCTGCGGGCACCCACTAAAAGGTGAGACCTTTGCCCACCAGCCGTTACAGTAACCGTACCTAGAACGTTGAAATGACACGATCGCGAGCTGACATCACCCCTTTAGGCCCGTGCAAACTTACTGACCTTTCATACATTTCCAGATCGCCCCGCCGACGCACGCCGGCTAAATGCCGCGTGTTGTGCAGGGCGAAAGGCTAGAACTCCTGACTGGAAATCCAGCAGTCGAGTCAGCCACAAAATATTGCACTCCCGTCTGGCAACCCAGCGGTTGAGTTATATTTGGGCCAGGCAGAGTAGCGCTTCCTGCGGAAGACGACCACCCCTCCCAACCGACCACAGCCATCTGTACCCATTCGACCGCCAGCCCACATCTGAACCACCCACTTCAGACCTTAGCCGAGTGACCTGTACGGGACGTCCTGAACGGTTGTACACACACATTTGGAGGAAGTGTAGAGGTGCGTCATTGGGATTCCATCTAGCTACAATGATAATCGCGATGGACAGCGATGTGGTGTTTGATCGACTGATCGGACGGGGCAGGCAACAAGATGGTCATCGGGGGGCAAGGACAATTTGCCAGTGTTACAGTAGTAAGTATCGCCCGAAATAATCATACGTTCCTAATGATCGCGCCAATCAGATTGTAGGCCCGCCCATCCCTGCTAGCCAAGGAGAATACTCTCGTCAAATTTGCGCAACGGCCCCCTGACCCCTACACAACTTCGAGCCCACACTCGCCGTCCACCTCCCCTTTGTCGTCGCCGCCCTCCACACATCATGGGCGGCGGACAGAAGATAACCAAGAAACTCAAACGGGTCACCGACGTGCTCGGCTCCAAGCGAGTGCAGACGCAGAGGCAGCCTCAGGCGACTCCGCTCCCTTCCACCCCCACCAAAAGGAATACCAGAGGGTGGAACTGGGGCACTCCTCGACGAACTCAGGTTCCTACCACCTCCACTCACCCGACCGCCACTCAACCACTCCCTTCCCTATTCTCCTACCTTGTCTCTGCGCTATCACCCAGTCGCAACGCTGCCACAGTGCACACTGCACCCGACCTTGCACAATCAACCGCCCATCCTTCCGACCTTCTACACCCTTCCGCCCTTCCTCCCCACCTTACGGACCCCTTTCCAGCTTTTGAGGCCGGTCCGGACCCCTCTCAGGCTGACGATACGGACTCTATCGCGTCTGGCTTGCATGACGAGACAGAACCCGACGATCAAGACGGTGTAGACGGCAACTACCACCATGTGAGCTTCCTCCAAAGCTCCCGGCATGTTTCCTCATATGCTAACTTCTCACAGCCGTCCACTCGATCCCACAAGTTCATTCACCTCGGACACGCCATATTGGCCCGCGACCTGCTCAACGAACGTGAAGCGCCGCCGACGAACGGCACTTGCGCAGAATGTCACCAACGCGTCCTCACGACACCCCCATCCACGCACACATTGTACTACTGCGACGACTGCTTCCCCCCCCGCCGCAAATGCCTCCATTGTCTCCTACGGAGCCATCGCGAACACCCCTTCCATCGCATCCGTTCATGGGACACCGTCAACAGATTTTGGAGGCCGGTACAGTTGGGAGCCCTTGGCTACGAGCTGGTTTTAGAACACGAGGGAGCTCGCTGTCCTGGAGCGCTCTCCCAAGGGCGAGACTTCGTCATCGTTCACGATCATGGCGTCGCGCGCCTTCCAATCGTCTACTGCAGTTGCCCGCATGCGCCCCCGGCAACCACTCAACTCATGCGCGCGGGACTTTGGCCCGCCACCTGGGAGAAGCCGCGCAGCGCCATCACCCTCCAAGCCCTGAAGACATTCAACAGCCTCAGCGTTAATGCCCACACCACTGCCCATGACTTCATCGGCCACCTCGAGCTACTTTCTGATGTTGTCGCGTCTGACGATGTGAAGGTGCGCCGCACTGCTTGCGCCATGTGCGAATGCTAACGTTTAGCGACAGGACCGGGTGCGCGAGTTCCGAATCGCGGTCAGGACATACAACTTTGTCCGCGCATGCAGGCGGGCTGGCGTGGATCCCGGCGCGGACTTGCCCGTCGGGTGTCTGGCTGTGCTATGTCCTGCCTGCCCGCAACCCAAACACAATATGCGACCCGGGTGGGAAGGTCGCGACGAGCAGTATGCGTAAGTCCTCGAACACCATATTTCCAGTTGATCACTCGCTCATTGAATGTGCGGCCCCAGCTACGTGGACGCCTTACACTTCTGTATCGACGGAAATTTCCATTTCAACCTCAAGCCCAAGCACACCGACCCGAAGGATTTCCCCCTTACCAAAGGCGCTGCGTACTTCGCGCACGAGGACGATTTCAAGACGTACATCGCCACCACCAAACCGTACCCCAACGAGGTAAGTATAGACATCATACCCCGTAGATATGTGTATCAACCCCCATCTCCTTGTTTAGCCGTCGACATGCAGCCAGTTTGTCGCCATGGGCGCCGGGAAGTACAAAGGCCCAGTGTCCGGGATCATCGCGATCGTGTGCCGGCACAACCTCGTACTCCCATGCAGTATCGTCGATCTTACCAAAGGTGAAAAGTAAGCTACTCCTGAGGTCATCGCTGCGATCAAGTCGCTAACACCGGCCAAGATTCCTATACGTCGACTTCGCCCTACTCTCAGCCTTGCAACGCTATCGCTCCCTCCACATGATCATGAGCTCGTACGATATCAACTGCCAATACATCAAGAACCTTCCGCGCCGCCTCAGAGCCCAGTTTCCATCCGAACAAATCAAGTCCTTCAAGTCCATCCAGTCCGCGGAACTGCCGGAACACGTTGTCGCGGGCATAGGCAAGTACCACGCTCCTATGCACACGGCCGAATGCCGCCCCTTCTTCTCCCTCAACAACCTCCCGGGCGCGGGCGACAACTTCGGAGAAAACGCCGAGCAGAAGTGGGCTGATATCGAGGGGATCTCACGGGCGACAAAGGAGATGGCTCCCGGTCACCGGCACGACAGGCTGAACGACCAGAACAGTGACGCCAACACGAAGCTTGTACACGGAATGGGTGAGTAGTCTTACCAAAGCACTGTTGTCTCGGTACGCTCTGACCTCCTCGCCGTGAAGTCGACTATCTCTTGGACAAGCACGACGTTGCAGTGAAACGACTCGCTGATGCCGAAGGATACCTCACCTCTGTCGAGGAATCAATCGCCGACAAGGGTCTTATCGCCAAGTGGGAGGAGGAGCACGATGAGTGGGAGGCCAAGGTTGTTGACCACAAGAAGCATGGCGACATGGACGCACCATTCGAGGTCAGCGGACAGACATGTGAGTCCCGCTGCTCTTCGGCCGCATTCTTTGCTGATCGTCGCGTGTAGCCCTCACTACCCAGATGATCGTAGCGCAGCTCAGTCAAGAGCACGAGAGGCTGGGGAACCGACACGGCATCGCGTTGCTCGATATCATGGAGGCGGCCTTCCGTCTTGACGACACCAGGCGAGTTGAGATCCATCTCCAACCGCGCCACTTCCGTTATTAACCCGCTCCAATCAGGATTGACTTGTTACGCAAAATCAACGCGTCTGACAGCTCCGCGAACGACACCAAGAAGATCACTGCCAGAGTCGAAAACTACCGTCGCGACCTACGTATCTGCGCCGACGAGTTCGAGATCCTGGTCGGGCCCGCTCTCGCGAAGGCTGTCCAGGATATCCAAGACCTCGGCGGCCCCCTTCCCATCACCTTTCCCCGCCGCACCGCCATCGAAGACCACGTGGAGAAAATATCTCCTTTCACTGACAAGCCGCCGACGGACGAAGTCGCCCATGACACCAACAAGCGCCGCTCACAGTCCCGCGCGCAGAAAGCATTGCAAGCCATGGCCGCCGAGCTGGAGGACAGTGGCATCTTGCTACCCTCCGTCTACCACAAGCAAGTGCGCAACCACGTTGGGATGAAGATCGCAGTCGAGACCGAGCGGAAGCTTCGGGAGGGACTTGCCGCCGAGGCCCTCGACAAGCTCCGACTTCATTTGACGACCTACCAGGCGTTAGAGTTGCGAAGGCGACAAGTCTCGGGTGTCATCAACAACACTGAAGTAGACCGTCGCCTCGCCGATAAGAGACTCGCGACAGACCGCGCGAAGTACGCGTACCGTAAAAATCGACACCTCCTACGCGTACTCGGCATGCGCGAGGATGACCTGAAGTTCAAACCGCTTCGCGATCAAGACTGCTACGCGTTTGCCATCACCGCCGCTGAGCATCGGCTCGGCGATAGTCATCGCCTGCCCTCGTGGATCTGGGGGGACTTTAGCTACGTCGCGAAAGTCAAGGACGGCGACATCCGCAATTTTCTGGACGACAGTAAGTTCACCTCCTTTGGCGCGTTACGAACATCACTGACACTTTACTAGGTCTCAAGGCGCACTGGTTCAGGCACAGTGCGTTAGTGCGTCGTTGGCGCGAGGCCGTCCACACTCGTCGCGAGGAGATGTACCGGACGCTCCGCTCCTACCGGGCGAACAACGCCACCTGGCTCAAATGCGCAGAAGACCTCGACGAAGCGGGGGATGGTGGTGGGGCGGCGTACGCGCGAAGGTGCGCCCGTGCTGGAATATGTTTTGATAAAATGAAGCTCATACTTCGTCCAGACAGGCGTTCCGCTACGAGCGACTCGCGCACAAGGCGGAAGCAAAGTTCCCGCTCAGCGTCCACCAGGTGAGCCTGAGCACAGCCAGGGAAATCCGCGTAACTAACCCAGCTGGTGAGGGTGTTGGAATGCCTCCGAACAACTCCAACTCTGCGCGCCCTCACGCCAACGCGCAGGGGTAAGATCGAGCCTTCTTCGTAGTCTATACCTCATTGTGTCCGATATATACCTTGACGCCTTGTTGCACGATCGGGGCAGCGAGAAGGACGTCCCTTAGCATTATGATACCGCCCACTCTGATGGCCAGACCCGCGATACGCAATTCTATGGGTAGCGGTGATGGTCGCTGCACCAGCTCCTCGCGCCCCGTGTGGTCGTCTGCTCGAGTCCATCCCTGACGAGCACGAGAGCGTCCCCTCGCGCACCTCACTGACTCTGGGGGTCCGATGTACCGTGAACCGCACGTTCACGACGTTCCCTTTCCGTAAGAGGAGCGTCGTGAGTTAGATATCCGATCAGGTCTCGTCCATGTGGCCGAAAAGGCCGTCGAGACCAAGGGTTCATCGGTGCGATCTCGCGGCAGTTGATATTTGAGCGCTCCAGGGGATACTGGCGCGCCACGCGTGCCACCTCCTCGCCCACCAGGCAGCACGGAGTGAGCGATCCGTGCCGAGGATTTGAAGAGTTGATCTGCGCGACTCACACGCTCTTTACCTACAGTACTGCCGCGCGAAGCCCAGTGCGAGCACTCAGAATGAGGTCCACGCGATTGGAAGATAAGGTGAGTTCCCGTTTATCCTTTCTCGACAGTCGAACGTGTCCGGGACACATAGTCCAATAACCGGACTGCGTGATTCCCGGACTTTCATGAGTGCACAGCTTCGAGACCTGCCCTGATCGACCTCCGGTCGATCGGGGCAGGTCTCATTGCGTCATCGCACAGGTTAGGCAAGTGGCCATGACAATGTCTTGCCTTGCTCTGTACACTTGCGTCTACGGCGGATGCTCCGTGTTGCCAAGAAACAAGTTTTGCTTGAACTTGAGTGGCGCGAAGTTGAACCTCTCCTGCGGAGCGAATATCCGCGCCGACCCTCCTTCCAGAGCGCTTGACTGGAACGCAAGGTTCGAATCCATGGGCGGGCACGATGCGCATGTTATACGCCCAGGCAAACATACCGCCCCTCCCCAGAGTTATGGCAGCCCAGTAATACCCTTTACTGCGAAGCAATCCCCTCGGATGACAAGCTGGGAACACTCGCGAGAATGATGCCACCTTGAATGGCGTCGGCGGAGGTTCGCGATCACACATGCCTCGCCAATGCTGAGCGTAGGTCGTGGTAGTTACAGTGGCACTGATGTATATACCGACAGCTGTGAAATGTCCTTGACCAGCCGCTCGAACGAAGAGCCCTAGGATACGCACTAGGATACGCAGACGGCGCGGGAAGGCGCCGGACGATGTTCCGCATCGAACCTTAAATTCGAAGCACACCAACCGCCACAACCAACGCGTACCATCTCTACTCGGCCACTCCTGCTACTTAGACACGCGATGAGCATTGCACTCCCTCCCAAGATCTTCAAGGTGAGTGCTTCGAAACAGACCGACGTTCCATTCACTCTACAAGACACCATACACCTCATAGACACTCGCGCCTGCGATAAAGGGTCATGTCGGCGTTGCTCGTGAGGTCAAAACCGCACCATTTCTGAAGGTGAGACATCCTCTCTGCCCTTCGCTCGTTATGTGATCTGCGGATTGAGACGGCGAGACTGGTTGGTCAGGCCTTCACAGCCTATTTCGGGTGCACCGTAGATAAACGGAACGGCAACCTAGTCAAAGTCACCCCGCCCTCGCCCGGATGCGGCTTTTGGTTTTGGCCGCGTGTTCCTTTCTTTCTTCACAAGGTACGTGACATTCTGTATCCGATTGACCATATGATATTTACCCAACCTACCTGCAGCCGGGCAATCGCACTCTAGTGCGTGAAGACCTTCACGCGTAAGACCCTCAATGACTTTCTTCGCATGACACTCACTATCTTTATTAGGCTTCGAACGCAGTTCAAAGACCTCTACAATTGGGACCACCACACGATTACTCGTGGTGGCGGCCGTTCGAAACCGTGAAGGCCAAGTAGTAGACAACGACGAGGGAACGAGAACGCATTTCTTGAATGTATGTAGCCATACGTCCCCCCCAATCCCAATTGTGTCAAGCATTCAAGTTCTCGATCGCAAGTACGTATCGCTACCGGCAGAATAGCGTTTGGTATGTCCTATATCTCGATCGTGGATGGCAGGCACACGCGCAGTCTCGCGCTGATTTATTGGTCCGGCTGGTCATGCCGCGTATGTAAGTATGTACAACGTATTTAGCTCGCGCACATAGCAACCAGCTGATGCGCGCGATTACAGCAGATGGAGAACTGCGGCCGGTGCCCGCCGCCTGTCCACGCGGATCGGGGCGGAGGCATGCTTGTCGGCGTGCGTGCATAACTATACATGGTCTTAATTGGTAAAGAGGGTCGGGATGCCCACTCGGAGACGATGGAGGAGCCGCGGCCGGGCGCAGTGGCCAGGATGAGCGAGACGGCCAGGGTGCATCCAAAAGTGAGGGACAGCGCTCGGCACTCCCGCCAGGCACCGAGAACTTTTGATGGATGGTAACTCGTCGATCACACGAGCAGCCTGGAACGGGGACGCATGGCGCATTCCTCGACTCGTGAAGCACAGTCAATGGTCCATATGGCAGGCACGTTCTGGTGTCATCTGCGGCCGGGATTGTAACAGGAGGACGGGGCGAGCGGCTGAAATAACGACGAATTAGTCGTGTAGTCCAGATATGAACGCAACGGGCGAGGACCTACCGAGAGCTGCGCTCAAGCCTGAACGGTGTCAGGTACCAGGAACGTGGCGACAGAAAGCTAGTATGGAGCGAGGCGGTGAGCGGAAACATGGCCAAAAGGGGCGGTGGCCTGGAAGGGGCCGCATCAGCATGTGATGCGAGGCGTTGTAAAGATGGCGTCGAACTGATCCAAGGGCCCGGATATGGGAATCGACGGCGGGTGATGGCGGGTGATGGCGCACCTCCGGGGGACAATGCATCCTGGAGCCTGCGGTCTCGAGACGGGATGCGCGGCGGCAGCGACGGGGACGGGCCGCTCAACGGGGTTGGACAGATAGCTCTTACGCGCGATGGTTTGGAGGGTGCCCGTCAGCGGGGAACGGGGGCGGGCGCCGACGAAGACCACAAACGGGGGAGGAACCAGCGCGCATGCTGACATAGGTTTGGGGAGCCACGTGTGGACGTCGACATACGGGCGCTGGCGACAAACGGCTCTGGGTGTCAGGCGGGGCGAGATCATGGGCGGGGGCCGTCACGTGTGGGGCCCATCGTCGGTTGGCAACCTGCATGGGCTGTTAGCCCATCGGGATATATACCCCGTTGTAGTACCTACGCCCGCTATGCGATCCGTGACCACTCCCACTGGCCGCACCCGGAGGACCATGGGTATCGGAAGCTACACGCCAGTGCACGCAGTGCCGAGATATCTATCCGTTGTGCCCATCTTGCCTTCCAATTGCTCGTTGCGCGTTGTTCTTTGGCCATAGCCATCTGGCTGTTCCCTGGCCCTGTTGGGGGCACTGTTCCAGAAGTGAGCTCTAGCCACTACGATTACGCGTCCGACCAGTCCGTCCCAGATTGGGTGGCTTTCCTTAAAAAAAAGGAAGTGCCATCGTCCTGGATCGATGCCATCAGCGACTCCACCATCAGCGACTTCTCCTTGAATCTCCGGGTGGGAACTATCTTTGACCCCTCCAATTGCGACTGGCTTGCCATTGCCCCTGTCCTCCGTGCGGCGAATGTTCCTGTTTTTGTCTTGTGGCGTGGCCGAGACGAAATCAATACATGTGCTGCTCTCATGCCCTTCATGATGTCATTCGCCCCTCCTCTCCGCGCGCGTTCACCTCGCTCTCGGCGGCGGCAGGAAAACCACGGTTGTGACACTTTGCGCGAGGGCAGAGCCGTCCGCTTCCGACTTTTCCGCTGTGGGCGATACCACACGCCTTCCGGGCCATATCAACTTCCAGGGAGTCCAGATCAGACTTCTTCGCTCGGAGGAGCGGTTTCGTCCCGATCAGGAGCGGCAGGAGACCGCGAGCTCAACTGGCGTCGAGCGGCGTGGCGCATGCCCAAACGGCGTTGGCACCGTCTCGCCATTCCCGCTTGTACCTCTGGGTGAATGCGAAAGTCATTTTCCCGGAGTTGCCCCCTCGATGGGACGGCTGTGAATACCGCCACCCCATTCCACCCTCGGCATACAGGAGCATATGGATGGTGCACCCACCTGGCTATCGCCAATACAACTCCTTTTTCGACGAATGGGATTTGTGGTTTCCACCTGGCTGGGAAGACACTCCAGATGAGACCTCGGAGACTCATCCGGCCTGGTCCATCCTAGTACCCTCACATCCGCCTCGTCGCGCCACTACGATCCCCTCCGACTCAGATGCCGCGCCGCCAAGCGATCGCCCATATTCTCCATGGCGGCGAGATGCTCCTGAACCCAACACCGGAGGATCGCGACATCCACGGCGTGGGCCTGCCCCGAACTACCACCTCTGCTCTTGATGCGGGATCACGATGACAGAAGCGCCGCGCGTTCCCGAGTCGACTATCAAACATGGGCAAACCGCCTCCCCAGATATTCAGCGAGCAGGCAACCAACCTGCCCGGCGACCCGCCATCCGAGCAAGCATTGCAGGTTGGACCTCGGCCATGTTTGAAGGCGATCGGAAGTCCCGAGCACTTGAGTCCACTTGGGATCTAGACAAACGAAACCCGTCCTACCTCCTTCACGACCCAAACCTCCGCATGTCCATTTCACTAGAGCATCATCGAGCTCCGAAACACGTCTTCGAACTGGACAACATTTCCCGATGGGTATTAGTGCGGTTTCATAAAGACCCTGACAATCAAAGTTGGTCGCTCCTCACGTCCGCGATGGGTGCGCTGTTGCTTGCTCGCCGACTTAGCGAGGCGAGACCTCCCAAGAAGCCCTTTCGACCTTGGTGTCTGTCGGGGTTCCGTCGAGCAGCGATCGTCCTCACTCGCTGTCCGTGCCCCATATTTGCCATCCCCTCTACCTCGAGACGACGATTTCTCCCTCCGTGGCGAAAGCAGGGAGAGCGTGAGACCGTCCAAAATTATTATTCGTATTGCCAGCGCGTCTTGGAGATCTCGCAGCGCCCTGCGCCAGCGCGCATGGATGAAGGGCGGCATCGTGTGGCGTATCATGCGACACGTAGCGGGCAGGGAGGGACACATGCGCAAGCAGGGAGCTCATTGGCGAACGTCGTATCCACGGGACCATTGCCACCCGTGGCGGAGGCGGGGCCAGATGGGGCCTACTATGATGATGGTTTGACTATCGAGGAACTTGGCGTCATCGCGGGGTGGTAAAGGTCTACACAGGTAAGCACTCGTAATTCCCCAACCCAGCTTAATAACTCAAAGATGGCACCCCAGGCAACCGTAGTCAGACCGAAGATGCATCATGGTGGCCGAAACATTCTGCGTGGGTCAGAGGAGGGGCATACACCGGTATCTGGACCACCTGGCAGGAGCACTGGTTCCAGATGCGACTCAAAAAATCTATGCGGAGGCGAAACCATTGAATGCTACTGAATGGAAGGACACGCTAAAGGCACAGAAGAAGGCTGGGCAATTGGCGGAACTCGTGGATCAGGCCTCTTGGGAATTCACATACCGTCACTTCGTCCAAGCCCAGGAGCAGTCGTGAATGTAGATCATGGTATGCATGTACAGCAATAGGTATCATAAAGGCGTACGGCAGATGTAATGTCATGATTGACACATCAGTTATGTGGACCATTCTACGAACATATTGCGTAGGCGTGCCAAAGAGCAGGTCGGTGAACACCGTAGCCTCTTAGCAACACTGATATCTATCGTATGGCGGGTAATTGACAGAAGCAGTGCGCGCGGAGCGGCGGTGACCTCAGTGCGGCGCGGGGACCAGTAACGACCAGCGGTGAGGACAAGTTCGGCGTGAGCAAGCGTCCAATTGACACAAATAAATGATAAAGATATTTAGCACTGCAGGTGGGGATCGGGAGTGCCAGATCGCAGGCGAAGGGCGTCCAGGGCGTCCAAGGAGCGCCGCAGCGGGATTGACAAGAATCTCCGAATGAGGAAATCCATTACTTAATTGGGCAATCATACAGAGCGCCACAGCACGGCGCTGGTGGCGTACTGTAATGACAATCGGATCATAGGTACCCGATCGACCAGGAACCGGAGGAGGGACACAGCCGTGATAGTGGACCGATAAACATGAGTAACATCACGGGAGCAGTGGAGGAACGGGCGGCGAGTCGGATGTAGAAAGAAAGGACACCGAGTATAGTACGCAGCGCGTCGGGCGGGTTCGGGTTGGTGCGACCCGACCATACTACAGGGAAAGGGGTGTCATGAGTTCCTCCACAGGGACAAGCCGAGGACGGCGCCCCCTTGAGGCCAGAGTCGCGACCTTGAGATCGTTATGTGTCGAGATGTTCTCGTCAAGGAAGAAGTTGTAATGCACGTCCGACATCTCCCTGACGATCGGGAGGAATTTCCCGACCCAGACGTTGATCTGTTCACATACTGAGGAGTTGAAGATCCACTCCCCGTCCTCGTCTAGAAGCTCGGGAAACCCTGCCGGATTGCAGTGCTCCTGGCAGTAATCGTCGTCTGCGCTGTGCTTGTTGACAGCATGAAACACATCCACGGGGAAAGCCATGCGGAGAAGATGGTCGTCCTGGACGTTGACCAAGTGGCGAGCAACTGGCAGTTGTTGTCGAAGAACACGAATGATGGCAGTGCGAGGAAAGTGTCTGGGAAAGGTGGTGTTGAGGAAGAGCTAAATATGTGTTAGCAGGAGGACTTCACGATCGGACGGCAACTCACCCGTTCATTTGGGAGAGACTCCGCCGTAGAATGTACATCTTGAGATTATAACTCCACAAGGTCGCACAAGCAGCTGCTCGTTATGTGTCCACGGCGGGTAGCGTAGTCTTGACTTTCGGCTGTCGCGTTTCGGCTCCTTGCGGCGACATTGGGCGTCACAGCTGGATCATCCAGGTCAGGATCGTCGATCAAAGCCGGCGGCATGTCCTCCGCTGACAGCGCCGCGGATGCTAGACCCCACATGTCTAGCCTCTGAGACGGCGCTTGAGTTCAAACAGCGCTTCGGCCTCGTTGCCGTCGATCGTCCTCCACACTGCGATGAGCGGGGCTGCTGCAAGTTCGTCGGCCATCCGTACAAGGCTCGTCGCAACCCTTAATGGCGCATATCGAATCCATGGACCTATGGGTCTCGCAGTGCCTATCGCGTGGAGATCGCAGGGGCTCTGTGCAGTGATACACCTGGCAACGAGGATGACCGATACAAACACCGTCCATTACACAAGCCGATATCCGAGCTGAGGCGGCGTTAATCGGGCCTCCCGGAGACCATGAGGACACTTACCCGACGTCTCTGCGCCTTCCGTCTCCTGTCTGGTAATCTTTTCGCAGTCGTCGCATGCGTGCGCCCACTGCGGTTGCCCAACCCCAACCATCTCCTCGTTTCGAGCGTTGAGCGCAGCCGTCAAGCGGTCAGCCTGTTCGCCATGGTGCGGGAGCTGCAGAGCGGTCGCGGCGAGCGTGATGGAGGAGTAGTGCGTGTATATAGAACGCATTCCAGACAATTTCGGAGGTTATTGTCGGTCGGCGTCGAATGCGGCGATGAGAGAGATTGTATATTTTCGCACACGCATCCCCAGGCGCACTAGAAGGGCAATGAGCGATGCAGCACAGTTGAATAGTGCAAGAAATAGCATACTGCGCAAAGGCCATCTGATGCGGAACAAGCGTATGAGCTCTTCATCTACGTAGGAGTGCTGCGTGACCTCGGCAATTTCGGGCGCCTTTGTAGTACTGACGAACTGAACTTGTCGAGTCTGCGTTGGAGACATAGTAGTTCGGTCGGTATGTTGTGTTGCAACCTGACAAGTTAAGCCCGTTCAGCGGCAACCATGAGGTGAATATGATGCTAAGCTCACCTCGGCAGTACAAAGTCATTACCTGGCATGGCAGCACGCCTCTGCCGTGCGTGAACAAGTTTCCAAGGAATTCTTTCCGATTTCCGCCCAATGGTAGCCCACGCTGGGGACAAGATTCGACGATACACATTCGAATAGGTGCCGCCATGATCTCCACCCCTACGAGCGATTAGCTATAGATTCCTGCCCTCATATGCCCACTCACCAAGGCCGAACTGAGGCGCAGTTTTGCTGAGGGCGCCATCCAATTCCCACTCATCACCAATTCCCGTCGCAAGCTCGTACTCATTCAGAAGCAAGTCGCCAGTGTTAGTCCATAACATGTCCACATCTGCATATGATAACGCAAGGTTCAAAGCGAGGACATCCCGAATGTTTGCCGGGAGAGGAGGTAGGCCTTTCCGTCGCCGTGGTGCTGAAGTCACGATGCGAGGCATGTAGCGGGAGATGATGTCGAAGAACCTGCTGAGCGTGTGGTAGTTCAAACTCTGAAACAGCTCCTCATTTTTGGCGAGCCGGGAGACCAAGAGAGAGAAAGGTAACATAAATAGGAATGTTGCCAGAAGCAGGAAGGACAGATAGAACGGGCGAGTGCAGCGGGATTAACATCATGTCTCACAGTGTCTCCGTGTCGGCGACATGCTCCGTTGATGGTAAGGCAGAATACGCTTGCCATCAAACGGCGCGTAGGTAACAATAAACCGCGGATGGGAGGGCGCGTTGCGCGGATAACAATCAAATCCGCCGGACACGAACCTATACCCCGATAGGTAAGGGGCCAATATCGCGGGTCGAGACTATGGATGCCCGCATCCATTTGCACAAAAAAAATGTAGTTCGCGTGCGGAGCAAGTGTTGACGTACCTCGACACATTCGACTAGCGAAATGTAAACCAATTGTACAGGTATATAGACTGCAGGCGCACTCGATGCAATCCCATGTGGTCTGAAGAGAGGCGTTGTCAAACCAGATGGGACAGACTACCTTCGGAAGGGAACGTCATTGCTAAATTCGTGATGTTGCCTGTGCACTGATGGAGCTTGACTTTTCAGGGACAGGGACGTAAGGCACAGCCTATCTAATAACGGCAATCAGAGTTCACTGCCCCCACCATAGTAGCGAATGACGTACTTCCCTGTGTCAGTTCAATCCTCTTTGACACAACCTCGAGTGCAGTGATCTCAACCCGCGCGTGAAGAAATTCAACAAAGCGCGGGTGATGGACACCACAGGCCTTGGCCCTAAACACATGTTCTGGCGCGATGTTGACCTTGCAACAGTAATTAAGTGACCAGGACCCAGCAAGCGACGAAATACGGTGCACGGTGAGAGACGCATGAAGTGCCACGACAACATCATGCGAAGACAATTTTATCTTTTGTGTCTGGGTGTCCAGCGAAGGAGGGGGGGGGGCCGAAACACACGTCAAAGACGCCTGGATGATCCTCCCGACGAGATTCATACACCATGGCGAAGACCTCTGCCTCCTCCGGTAGCCTCAAAAGTGTCTTCAAGGGGTGAATACGGCGGGTAGCAGGAGATTTCGACATAGGATGCTTCTTCCCACGTGTTGCCCTTCATGCTAAAATCGTCTTCATCACACCTAGAAACGCGCATATGATAGGTGCGTGGGGGTAGTCTTGAAGTCTTGGCAGCCGAAGTGCGATGGGGACGAGAGGGATTCGCGTAAGTTGCTCGAAGCAGGTGACTTTTGCAAGCACAACGGGGAAGAGCGAGTCCACGTACAAACGCCCCGCTGCGTGCGCTTGGCCTCTATGACCGACGATGTACCTCTAAGGGTGGTATAGCGGCCACTGTGCTCCATGTAGGCGTCGTGCCTGGACATGTAGGCGACATGTCCTCCCGGAGATGCGACGACGCACTGCGTGCGCGTGCCCCCTCTGACGGTCAATGTACATCCACGCGCGGTATTGACATTATACCCTGCGCGTCTCGAGGACCTCTCTCCCCGTGCGGTCGACATGCCCTGCCGGAGGGGCAATGAGCCGCTTGGAGATCTCGCTACACCTGAGCGTCGATGCCCTCTCTTCGCGCCGTGTCAGAACCCGTACGTTGGTGCGTTCGCATCTGCTCTCCGAGTGTCGATACACATTCTCCCGCATTGCATGCGTCGTGAAACACTCTGCCCTCCTGCTCGTGGCCACACACCATTGTCACCAACACCGGGGCAAGTGCCACCGATAGAATTCAGGAAACGCTCCCCCTACGTGTGATCGCCTCACTGACGATCTATGCGATCTGCCGCGCAGCACCTTCGCGCGAAGTATGCACCGTCTCCGCCCGTGTAGTTGCCCTCCCTCCACGTGGACGCCCATCCTCGCGCGGGATAGACTCCATGCTCTCTCGCGTGTAGTCACCCTCTCTTCGCGTCGAGCCTCCTCTTCGCGCGGGTTGGGTAACATCTCCGACCGTGTCCTTGAAATCGGTAGTGACAGCCACACTACCTATTTCAAGGAAGCCTTGACATAACTCAAACACGCTTGGATGATCCACCCGACGAGATCCATAAACCGAGACGAAAACTTTTGTCATGCTGGGATGTTCGTGCACAATTCATGCACAATGATTCCCTGATACCATGATACCCACAGGTCGGACAGGTCAGGGTATTCTGCCTATTTGCCTATTTACTCCCTGCAGACCGTGCCATGGATGGCTCCATGGGGCAGACATGTCCCCCGGTGCAGTGTTCATACGGACTGCGTACACTCGCCGTCTAGGAAACTCGACATACATCCATGAGCCGTATAACGGCCTCCCTGCCCGTGTTGTCGATGGTACGTCCTGGAGGTGTCATGATTCGCCCCGCAGATGCGCCCCCTCGCGCAGAGTATACGCAGCCCCGTGTTGCACAGGCGCCAACTCTGCGCGAGGGGGCGGCCTCTCTGCCCGTCGTCGCTCCGTCTCGCGCTGTTCATACGCCGCCCCGCGTCGCACAGGCCCCGACTGGGGGCGTCGCGCCGGTCTCCCTGCCCGTCGACGCTCTGTCTCGCGCAGTGTATACACTGCTCTGCATTGCGGAGGCTCCGACTCCTGACATGGAGACGGTCTCTCTGCCCGTCGGCGCGGCCCCGCGCAGTGTATACGCCGCTCTGGCTCGCAGAGAGGCGGCTCGGCGTTGTTAGCGTGTAGACGTGTAGTGGATGTCGTTTGGCGCTTACCATGCCTGTGTGCTCTATGTCTGCTGCCCTGGGACTTTGCTGGGCCTATGATAAGTTTTGCAGTGATCATTCAAGAAATGGTGTATGAGGGTAGCGAGTACAAGACATATACGATGAGCTACAGATGCGACAAAACATAGCGGTGCGACAGAACATGTACAGCAAAGACGACAACAGCAGAAAGCGAGTAAGAGCAGGTACGGACACGTAAGCGTGAGGATAGCAGCATCACAAGGCATCAAGAAAACATGAAACCATCCACCCGAGTCCGCGGGCCACGGTAGGAGGACCCTGCGGTACTTGCCCGCCAGACGACCGGGTGGCATTTGGAACTGAGAAAGCGCGGTGAATGCAAATCAGATGAGAGAAGGTCAAGGAAGACGATAATTGACACACCGTCGAGACCCCAGTTTGACGGGACAAGAGGTCTAACATGACTGAAGAGCGAGGACTAGCGGCAGGATAACGTGGAAAGCGTGAAGGCGACGAATACATATGAACGCGTCAGAGTACTCACCTCGCCAGCGAGCATCAGTGACGCCCTAATAGTCCTCGTCAACCTCCATCGGATCCTCCATCACGGTTTTTCCATTGGTGGCAAAGTCGTCGACCATCGGGGTATCGGGATCGTCAACGTTCATGGTGTCGTCGTCACCGATGGCCGTATGGGGCGGGACGCGGCCAAACGTTGCGTCCGCTTCAGAGGACAGAAAGACGATCACGGTCATAGCGCGAAGGACCGGGACGGCAGCCTGACCGGCTACTCCCTCCCCTCCAACTCCAAACGTGCCTCCTGCTGCGACGATGGTGGCGAGATCGAAGACTATGCATACCTCGTCCATCACGTCCGTCAAGGTCGCGCTTGGGGGGACGGGGACAAACGTGAACACGGCCGTCGAGGTCGCGCTTGGAGCGACGGGGACGAACGTGAAGACGAGGAGGTTGCTGGGCATGCCGCCTTGTCCTGTCATAAAGGGAGATGTCAGACGAAAGCTCAGGAAGACTGCAAAACCAGAGGGACACTCACAGCAGGGGAGATGGGTGAGAGAGGCGTAGGAAGGGGGGGAGGGGGCAGGAGAGGTTGGGGAAAGAGAGAGTGATTTCTCGCGCTGTCAAAAATTGAGGCTAAGGCCCAGGAAGCCAAACGAATGCACACAAGGGACCCATAGAGGAACCCGGCGCACATCTTCGACGTTCCCAAGTACGTCGAGTGCCTTTCCTTTCTGTCCCGGGCGCCCCGCGGTGCTTGCCTGCCGATCCTTTCTGAATACGGATGACTTCAACACCCTTAACAATCTCATTAGGTCCTATCTATATGTGTTAACGTGGTTCAGCGGTTACGCGTTCGTATTTTATTGCGCGCTTGTTTGTCCTGACGTCGTCGGTTCGAGCCTCACCCAGGTGAGCTTTTTTTTACATCGCATGTCTCGCCTAATGTCCTCCAGATCACAGCGTGGCTCCGCATCGTGTGGTACACCTTCCTCCCCGTGTGTCCGACGACTCTCCCCGTGCGTGCGCTCTCTCGCTCCGTCGCTTCACACATTCTCCTCGGTGTTGTGTATCCCCGGGGCGTGTGCGCGCCGTTCACCGGTACGTGCGTCGTTCCTGACCGTGCGCTTGACATATCTTCCTGGTGCAGCGTCACGCCGCGACTGTTGTGCCCCCGTCTGGCGGTGGGTGCACCTACGTTCCCCCATGTCTAGCCTCTGCCGCCCTGTGGCTTCAACACATTCTCGCGGCGTCGCGCAGCCTCCCGACACCGGCGCGGCCTCTTTGTTCGTGCATGCGCGCTCGCGACGCGTGCTTTCAAACCGTTCTGTGAGCGCTGTCAGGGCCCGCGCTGTGTGCGCACTCCCTCTCGCCGTGTATGCGCCGCCAGCGCTCTCCCATAGGCGCTACCGCCCCGCGTGGGCGTCATCCCGCCTCGTGCGTTCGACGTATCTTTGCGAAGGGGTGTCGCCTCGCGGCACGCCCTTCGTCTCTGCCCCCATGTACGGACACTCTCACGCCAGCTTCCCGCCTTGTCTCGGCAACGCCACGCGCCTTTCACCCACCGTATGATATACGCGGAGAGTCGCCCCTGCCAGATGATCGTGTCCCAAGCAAGCGCTTGTGGGTCTCGCGCGGAAAGCCCGCTCGCCATGGGTCGAGCGGAAACCGAGCCGTCCAGTGGATTCCACGCGCACACGTGGCTATCGCTGCAACGGCGGATAACGACGGATTCCGCCGTATTCCGCCGTATTCCGCCGTTTTCCGCCGTGGGTCACCCCATGGTTCAGACATTCACCCGCCGCCGACCCTCCGGAGGCGGCGATTCAGCCTCACAAGCAAGAGCCATGATCGCTGCCTCTGCGTGAACGTGGCAGGTGGTGTCCCATCCGTCCATCCTGTCACATTGGCTCGTGCCAATCCACCCCATCGCGTCGGCCTTGGTTCCTGGGGGAGGTCGCGCTGTTGAATCTCATCGATCAACGCCGTCCTCACTCTCTCGCGAGCTGACTCAGTGGGGCGAGGGTTTTCAGCGAGCTTGATCAAGATCGCTGTCGGGTTCTGGAAGAGCGGCAAGTTGTCCGGATTGGTGAGATGCATGCCAACCGCGCCCTCCGGGCTGATCACACCTTGCAGGTAGCGAAGTGCGTTTCTACCCACGGCCTTGCGAGAAATGCGTATCATGCCTGAAGGGCCCAATCGTGAGCACGGTATGCACTGAAGATAAATAGATCGGTTACGTGCATACCATGCTCCTCTGATAGTACGCCTAGTAAAGGAACCGCGTGCCAGACACGCTGGACGATGGCATAACACCAAAGTGGAAAGTATCTGAGGAGCTGTCCCCTCAGCCACCCGCGGACACGAGTGAATGTCCAGCGCGCAGCTACGTTAAGAGCGTCACGAGCCCTTGCACTCAGGCTGTCTATGTGATAAAATATATGATAGGTAGACGTTGGGTAGACGCGAAGGACTTGGACGGAACCCACGTACCAGTGTCTCGATCTGTCTCCAGGTTAGCTTCATCTGAAACAGAGCACATAAGTTAATTAAGTGTTAATCATCGATCACAAAGATGGAAAGTAGAATTACCTATTCCTTTCGGCAAACTCGCGGAAATGAGGGCGGCGTTGTTTGAGAAGACTCCCCGAACTCCATCGTTGTTCAAACGTTCAAGATTGAACATCATACAAGGTTTGCCTGAATCGAAGAATACGATACCTTGAAAAGGAAACTGCCACGCCCTTGAGGCGAACAGAGAACGCACCTGTCAACGATCGGTTTGCGTCGCCGTCATTGGCTCAGGCTGCAATCTGTCTTGAGAAGGAACGAAGCGACTGTCCGTAGTATGAGCTCACATGAGCCGTAAGACCGGCTCGTCCACAGTCGAGCACAGTCGCTATGTACATTCGGTGCTTGTTGCATGCGCGTTATCCTTGCCTAGTTCGACAGCGAGGTGAACAAGCTTCTCTCTAAGCTCATCCCGCAACCGCTTCAGGACCGACTTCGGGATTCCAAACAGCGGCGGGTCCCATGGGAGTACAACGTCGTGTGTAACGGGCAGCATGAACTCTACATCTGAACCGCGTGTCAGCAAACAATGTGCGGATATAATTGACGTCGCTTACCCAAGTCTTTGAAAGACTCATGGTGGACGTCCAAGAGCTCGCCCAACCGGGAGCAGAGGTGACAACACCTCTGGCTGGTGTAGATCTCCACGTCGTACGTCATGCCCTATCCAGCAGCGTCCCTCTCAGCCGCTGTTACGATGGCAAAGAATGTACTTTAACACCTACCAGGAATGCTCCGTCGAGCTCGTTCTGCCCGCAACATCCCACGCGCGACCATGCCCCGCTCGCAAGTGCCATGGCTCCGGCTTCGGCGTGGATGCGGCGAGCTGATTCCTCCGGCGCTATATCCGCGACCTTCTGGATCCACTTCAATGCTGCGTCGCAAGCCTTCGAACCCCACGGGGTCAAGTGATGCAATGTCTCGTCTACGATGGACTGCGTAGCTCTAGTACGCGCACTCTGGTCCACAATACGTGGGGAATTGAGGGCGACGACGGTCACCTTTGCTGGCATGAGCCGAGCCACGAGGGACGGCGCGCAGAAGCGGAAGATGGCTCTCGGCCAGCTCATGAGCATGCGCATGTAGCGTAACGCGTAGTGACCGGAAAGGTTGCAGTCGTCCGCAGTTAGGGGATCCCAACCTGAGATGGCGCACATGAGAGAAAGAAGATAAAGAGAAGAACCGTAGGCCTACCGTCAGCCTGTGCCTGAGAGATACTCTCTGCATGCTCTAGGCGATTATAGACTCGTGTTAGTAGAGAGAATTGTAACGGGGAAATTTAAGCATACCTCTCGGGAGCAGCAGCGCCGACAAGCCTAAGGTCCTGGTAAAGAGGTCCTCAACGGGTTTCTGGTTTAGAATCATACCAAGGAGAACGAGAGCGTCGACAAGCGATTTTGAGTCGGCCGCCAACCAGTCGAATGAGGCGTCCTTCATAACCTGCCGGACCTCCTTGCAGATCTTTCCTATCGTGTTGATCAAGAGCGCGGCCGTATCTTTGCTGAGCTGGAAATTCCCGGTGGCTTCGTTGACGGGGTTGACAGTCCACCCGTACTTGAGATAGAACCCACTCAACCGGTCTGGCGCGAAGATCGGGAGGGCTTGGGATGGAATCTTGTCGCTGTCCGCGGGCGACCACCGCTCGAGCAGGTCGAACAGATCCCCGTAGTAAAAGTCCTTCCTGCTCCTCTCGAGTCGTCTCTGGAACTTCGACCGATTGCGCTGGAGGACCCACTTGATCATCTAAAAGTAGTCGACGTGATGAGATTGTGCCGGCAGGGAAGGGAAAGGGGACCGACCGTGTTCCATCCCAACTCGTTAGGATGCAGAGCGGCCAGGAGGGCCAGCAAGTCAGCGATGTAACCCTCATGAGTGGTAGAGGCAGGTTGACTGTGCCGCTATGCGTCAAAACAGGTGTTCCTTGAATTAACACACGGGTATGAAGTACTTACTGATACAGTATATCCTTCCAATCTCTCCCGGTTGGTGTGATGAGATGACCTTGTTCCGAAGATTCCAATATGGCATCCGGGTACACGATCGTAGCGTGAAAGCTTTCCTGCGTAGCGGTGCCAACGACGGCAACGACTGCGTCGGACTGAGCGCTCAAAAGGTTCGAGAGGTGCGAAAATGGTTCAGGCTGGTTGTCGTCGAGTAGATCGGGAATGGTCATCATTCGCAACGTTCGCTCACTCCAATCTGGGCGCGCCGTATTGAGAAAACGAGACAGTACTCCGATGTCGCTGGCGAGAGCAACCAGTTCGGGATCGGCCTCAGTCTAGGACGTCATACGGGAAGCATTGGCCCATTAATATCGAAAATAATGAGGCGCCTCTCACTTACCATGTTGACAGCAGGCGTAAAACAGCGGGGAACGGGATATTGTTTCATTGAGAGAGAGGGATAGAGGGGGAGGTGGGAGAGGGAGACAGACTCCTATTCAGTATGTTAAACTTAACTTAAACGTTGACTTGATCGGCGCCTCGCCTTCATCCACGAATGTCAATATCCACCAAGCAGCACGCGATTAGCAGGTATACAAGCTACCACAGACTCCATGCGCATAGTTTTCTAGGTATCGTGCACACTGCAACACCTCCGCGATGCCTGCCACATAAACGACCGTCTGCATCATCCCACAGGGCCCCTCATCCCTTAACAATGCCCACCGTGACCTCCGCCTCACACTCGCCGCCCTCCCCTCCCCTCGATCCGAAATGCAACGCATGCACGCACCGCTCCCAGGCCCACCTCGTCAGTTTCAGCACCTCTACGTCCTCCAGGTCGTGCCTTACGTGCAGCTCGAGCGTGACGACCAAGCTCTGCGCCGGGCCCTCCGCCTTCGCCTTCGCGTTGACGCCGTCTGGCGCGTACAGGTCCGCGTCCGAGATGGCGAGGCTCGGTGTAAGCTGCCAGATGTGCGGGGCCGGGAGATGCAAGACCTGCGGGTGACGCTCAACTTCCCGCATTGCGCGGAGGAACGCCTCCATGCGCCCGCCCGCAAGGCCGCGTGCGGGCGAAGTTTGGAGGAGCACGGCGCCGAGCTGGAAGGCGGCGCGATAGGCGAGCTTGAATGTCACTGCCGTTTCGAGCCCGGCGAGGATGAGATCGAACGGCCGGTGTTGTCGTCTGGCAAGTCGAAATGGGGGTTGGGTTAGCTTTGCATGCTAACGTAGACGGACATAGGAAGGACGTACAGAGGAAGAGATAACGCGGCAAAGAGGACTGCGCTCGCAAAGCCTATCGGCGCGAGCGTGTAGGGATTTGTTAGTATGTTGTTGAGAGCAGGCGGGTATGTGAGTGCAGATGCGGAATAACGGGACCGTGTTGGGAGTAGAGATGATAATGAGGGGATGTGGTTGCCCGCCGCTATCCAGGTCGCGTGAGTGAATGCAACGCAATTGGGACCATGTTCGTGGTAAAGACGTACTGCGGACGAGCTTGACGTGATTGTTGTAAAAGAGAGCAGTAGACAGAAGCGAAATAAGTGTAATAAATAGCAGGCCAACAGGGAACTCAATCCTAGCCCTATCGTTAATTCCTCTACCACTAAACACGGATAAGCACGCACCCGAACACCGAAGACACCTCGTCGCCGTGATGATGATGGTGACCTTCTCCCGACGAGAGCAGCAAGTGCTCGACCGTCTCTTTACACACGTACACGGACGTGAAGATCAGGTACACCGACTGCGCAAACATCATGACCGTCTCCACCCGCGCGTTCCTACACACACTCTAACGCTCAACGCACGAGACGACAGCATACAAACAAACACGCACCCGTACGGTCTCCCCGTCTCAGTCTGCATGTCCGGATGCGCGAGGTGGTTCGGCAGTACGTGCCCGAGCGCGACGCCAAACGCATCAAACACGACCCAATATCCCAGCCCCGTACACGCCAGCGACCCCACCTGCTGTCCCGTAATCCACAGCCACGCCCCCAGCACGAATTGCCACAGCCCTACCCCAGCTGTGACGGGCGAGATCTCCTGTGCCGCGCGAATTCTCCCTATCGGGCTCTTCGCGCGCCGCCTAGACTTGGACTGCGATGGGGCCGCGGGAGCGTGTCCGTTTCCGGCCACAGATACGGAGGCGGCCGTATCGTCGAGCGAGTACACCGACTGCTGGCTCGGGAACGGCGATATCGGCGCCCACGGGCTGAGGGGCACGGGCGTCGGCTGGGTGTGCAGCTCCTCGGGCTCGCTCTGCGCGCCGGGCTCGAGGAACGAGAAGAAGCTGTGTGACAGCGAATGCCGGTGGTGGTGCCCGCGCCGCAACGGGCCTGCCGACAACGGTTGCGGAGGCGTGGGGGAGATGGGGTGGGACGGCTGGCCCGCGGACGCAGACGCGGACGGGCGAGCACCGAACGTGAAGCCTTCACGGAACGTACGCTGGCCCACGCCCGGGGACGCCATCGGCATGGGGACACCTTCCTCCGAAGGGGGCGGGGTGCTGAAGTCGAGCTCCTGCATGCCATCTTCCGCGATACTTGTCGCGGGCAGGGAGCCGGGCCGCGGAAAAAAGATGGAGAGGTTGCGCGAGTGAATGCGTGAGTGTCTGCGCGGCGGCACGCCGTTGGACTTCGCGCCGTTCTCGATGGGAGAGGTCGGCATGTGAAGCTCAGGGGCAGTGGAGGAGGATGGGAGCTTGCGTGAGGGTGGCATGGCGAGTTGCTGGGGAGGAAAGGATGACGAGAGCGGGGAGGGAGTGATTGGAAAAAACGGGCCAGATATTGAGCGGGTGCGTGAGTGCGCTTGCGAGTTGGGGGACGGGAGTGAGAACGACTGGCGCATAACTGGTGGTTGATGCCGACCATTCGCGTGGCCATGCGACTCACCGTTCAGAGGTGGGGGCCGGGGCTGCAGGTTAAAAGTGGTGCGGTATGGGCCAGCGGATGATGGCGGTCGAGGGAAGGACGATGGCAGTCCAGGTTGAGGGAAGGACTGGGACACGGCGGTAGCAGGCGTCGACGTGACTCGCGGGCGGGACGTTGGAGGCGCGAGACTGCTGTCCTCGCTGGGCGGAACGCCGTTCAGGTTGAGACCTTGGGTTGCGGGGGTAGATTGCAGAGAGGGGGAAGCAGGGAATATGAATGCGTTGTCCTCGTCCTCGTCCTTGCTCGACTTCCTTCGATGCATAGCGCCATTGGCAGACATTCCTGCGGACATATGGTGATGCGATGGCCCCTATCACGCCTTGAGGTCGTGAATGGGAGTGCGGGGAGGATGAAGGCCAGCGGAGACGAGGAAGGACGGGTGAAGGACGCAACGGCGCAAGTTTGAATTCGTCCAACGTCCAACACTGATCATTGCAGAGCGCCTAACAGACGATGACATTTCGGACAATTTGAATGCCACACCAACTTCTTGCACCAAGCTCACACATCCGCCCCAAGCTCGTCCAAGCGTGCGCTATCATTATCGAGAAGGCGTATCAAGTTTATAATACATAGGCGTGAGCGTAGGTGAGGCAGATAGCAGCATAGTAAGTACTAGATTTGCAAACATGGTAGGAAATGCAAGATGCAACAGAGGAGAGCAAGATCGTGAAGTAGCAGACCAGATCGTAACGTATCATACACAGTCCGTGAGATCCCACAATATCCATTACCGAACGATGGAGTCGCGAGGAGAGCGGGGGCCAAACAGTCCCGGGCTGCCCTGTGGAGGCCCAAGGAGATGCTCGACGGGTTGGATGGGAGGGGATGGTTGGAATGCAGGGTTCGCTAAAGAAGAACGTAGTCAGTATTCTGACAATCAAGGAGACAAGGGTTCGGTTCTACTTACGTTGCCACGTCGCCCAGGATTGTGTCGCAGGGGGAGGAACAGGTTCTGGGGGAGGAGGCGGGGGTGCAGCCTGTGTCCTCCTCGAACGCCTCGACCCGCGAGTGGGGATCGTGCGCCATCCGCTCGGTGCGTGCTGAGGAACCTCGGGTTCTGGCTCAGGGGCAGCCTCGGGTGCGGGACCAGCCTCGGTAGGCACACAAGTCATGGTCGGTTTCCTGGTCGTCTCGTCAGAAAACACCTTCCCGGCAGTGCGCGACGAAATACTGACCACGAAGGATCAAATTGTCCCTCAGGACCGTACTTGGCCTTGAAGGTGAGAAGCTCTCCGATATGGCTATGAACCAACGGCAATCAGCTGCAAATCGCGACATTTAAAGGAATACGGGACACACAATTCGAGGTTTCGCTTGTCCTCTCGCAGCTTGCCGACTTCGCTGAGAAGCATCCGGACCTCAGTGGCCAACGACCGACTGAACTCGTCGAGGTAGCCTTGGACGTTGTACGGAATTTGCTCATTCGCGGTAGCTTTGACGGCTTCGATGGTCTCCATCTTGCGCTGCTCGCAGTCGGCGCGCCATGCTGGATGAAAGGCAGTTAAAACACTGACTTCGAATCAGGGATATCGCACAACTTACCTTCGGCCATCTCGCGAATGGTCCCCTCATAGGCAATCCGCTGCTGCTCGATAGCATCGAGCGCCTGACGTTGGTCTGTTAAACTTGTGGTTAGCAAAGCCGCACCTCGAGAAGTTACCGTACACGTACTCTCTCGCATCTCCGCCAAGAGCTCATCCTTGGACGCAACATTCGCGTTCATCATGTCAGCCTGGTTCGCCAAGATCTGCTCAAGCATGTTGCGAGTCGCAGCATCCTGCGCGTCCTTCTCCTCCCAGCGCCCCTGCTTGACCTCCCAGCGCTCGTCCGCGAGCTCACGTTTCCTCGCGATCTCGTCCCGTTGGTCGGTGACAAGGTTCGTGAGGTCACCCAGTTGGTTGCGCATCATATCGTTCTGCTCGAGCATCTCGGCGCGCTCCCGCTCGTGCCGTTCCGCCTCCTCCGTCGCCCGTGCCATTTTCTCGTCCTCGACCTCCTTGCGCACTGCGGCCAGCTCATTCTCGAGCGCGCGGATGTGCGCCTGGTACTCCTCGTGCATCCGGTTTCGCTCCGCCTGGTCAAGCTCCTGTGCGCGTTCGCGCTCTGCCTGTGCCGCTTCACGCTCGAGACGAATGACTTCGCGGATGTCCTCTGCGTGTCGAGAGGCAGCCTCGCGCATCGAATCGACGATAGAAGCTGCATCGTCAGCCTGGGGGGGAGCGGGGGCGAGGGTGCTCGGTGGTGCTGGTGACGGCTCAGGCGTGGGAACGTCACCTTCGAAGGATCCTCCACCTGGAGGCGTTGGAGAGCCTGCAGGCATGCCAGGAGGCAACGCCGCCAGACGATCCTCCAGCTCCTTCCACACGGCCTCGCGACGTTGTTCCGCCTCGATGTCGCGCCTGCGCTCATTCTCGATGAAGATACGCTCCCGCTCCTCCTCGTTTGCGCGGTAGTTCTGCTCGCGCTTCTCTTCGCCGTCCTGCAGATCAACGATTGTGTGATCCAGCATTCCAGCTAGCTCGTCAAAGCGGTTCTGGCGCTCTTGCTCCGCATCTGCCAGCCCGACATCGCTTGGGCCTGACGGTGCAATGGCGACCGCCTGAGGCGGATGCGTGGCGGGAACGGGCAGTGCGTGAGGAGCCGCTGAGGGCGTAATAGAAGGAAAAACACCTTCTGGACGATGGGGGGTGACAGGTGCTTCATGACCGACGAGAACATGGCCTGGCTCGGGGACAACCCTGGGGGGCGGAGAGTGGGGCTCTTCCTCCAAGGTACGTTCATCGTCATCGGGGAACTCCAGTGCGCTTGGTGTACGAGGTGAGCGAGGGCGTACGCGTTCTGACGGACGAGGCGAACGGGGACGGGTGTATTCTGAAGGACGAGGTGAACGGGGACGGACGTGTGGGACGTGTTCTGGTGGGGGTCCGGCAATAGCTGAACCGGCATGAGATGGGAGTATGGGTATAACATGTTCTGGTCCACCCATAAGTGCTTTGTGGAAACTCTCGGCAGCAGACGGGGCATGTGGGGGTAAACGATGAGGGACTGGGAGAGTATGGTCACCTTCATCTCCTTCCGTGACAAAGTGTTCTGAAAGCAAATTCATGTTAATATGAGTGGCAGGATTATAGAATCGAATACTTACGGGTAGGCACGGTGTGGGGAACATGGGGCACAGTAGGGTCTGAAAACATATCAAGATGGGCTGGAAAAATATAAAATCGAACACTTACGGGAAGGCACCAAAGTATGGGGAAGATGAGGAGGAGGCGCTATAAAACTTGTTATCAGCACTGCAATTCGTCAGTAGAAGTTGTATCCTTACTAATTGTATGTTCGTATTCCGGTTCCGAGGGAGGCGGGATATGCACAGAGCCATGCTCATGCTCCGGGAAATGGACAGCAGTCGGCGGTCTCCCGGTCGTGATCACCATCGGCTCCGTACGAGGACGACCGGGACGGGAAGTCGAAGGGCGTCCAGGGCGGTCATCATACGGAGACGTACGATGCGGGTAACGCTCTGAAGAGTCACGAGAGCCACGAGAGTCAACAGAGCGCGCCGCACGGCGTGGACGATGGCCATCCCCTTCCTCATGCTCGCGCGAGCCAGCACGATGAGGACGACGATATGGACGATGGCCATCTCCTTCCTCGTACTCCCGCGAGCGAGTTCGATGGGGGCGATGACCATCCCCTTCCTCATAGTCCCGCGAGCGAGTCCGATGGGGGCGATGTTGGGGACGCGGACGATCGCCTTCCTCATAACCAGGAGAGTGGGGACGATGAGGTCGGTCACCATCTCGAGAAGCTGGCGAGCGACCTCGTCGTGAACGAGGTTGTGGACGCGGACGATCACCTTCCTCATAACCAGGAGAGTGGGGACGATGGGGTCGGTCACCTTCGCGAGAATCTGGCGAGCGACTTCGGCGTGGACGGTAATGACGGCGATCCCCATAATACTCGGGAGAGTGAGGGCGACGGGAATCCCCGTGGTAATCGTATCGGCCAGATCGACCTGGAGATCGAGAACGTGGACGGCGTCGCCATTCGTCGTAATACGGATCATAACTTCGAGGACGTGGACCATGGTCCCCAGGCCGTGGTCCGTAACGAGGATCATATGGTGAGCGAGGTCGATGCGGATCACGAGGGGAATGAGGCCTAGATGGCGACCGGGAGCCAGCATGTCCCGCATGAATGATTGTTGGTGTAGTGGGAGGCATATGGACAGGGGGAGAATGAGATGTCTGGATTACAATGGGCGACGGTGGGCGAGAGAAATGATCCCTGCCAGTACCACTTGGGGTGACGGTCGGCATCATCATGGGAGGTAGCACGCCTGGCTGAGTCGGGGGTTGTACGTAGACGAGTGGTCCTGACGTCGGACTCACAGCTGACGGCTGAATTTGAATAACATGTGCAGGAGAAGGCGAGCGCGATGAAGTGCGCGTATGATGGGATGGAGTACGCGTACGATGGGACCTTCCAGATGGCCGTCGGGAAGGAGTGTATGGGGCAGACGGCCCAACAACAGTAACGGAGGGCGGCAGCGGGAGCGGTTGATCAACTCGAGTCGGGGAACTGGATCGAGAAGAAGGCGCCGAAGTAGTATGATAATGATGAATCACATCAGGAATGCCCGACATTGGCACACCTGGAACTCCGGGAGGCATCATGGTCGGCACCGGCATACCTGGTGGGTACATTCCCGGCACGCCAGGCATACCTGGTGGGTACATTCCAGGCACGCCAGGCATACCAGGCGGCATGACATGGGGCATAGCAGGTGGGTGGATGATAATTGGTGGCTGAGGGGACGTCGTCCCCGGAGCAGAAGGACCTGGGCTGACCGGTCGTGGAGACGCAGCCGGTTGTTGCTGAGACAGTTGGGGAGGCTGCTGAATGACGACCGTGGTATGCTGCTCAGGTTCTGCAGTGTGAGTAGGTGCGGGTATCTGCACCGGCGGCGGGCTTTCGCGCTGCGACCCAATTCTAGAAACATCTGCCGGGAAATGTTCGGGTGGTAGAGCATGCCCGATAGGCGATGGAGTATGTTGCGGGCGATACTCGTCACTCGGAGGACGATGGTCAGAGCTGGAAGAGCTGGACGAGGGAGACGATGGTCTCTCGGTGGACACAGCAATGACGGTGGGACCTTCCGGTGGGGGTCGGACACCTCCAGGGGGAGGAATCACTGTAATAGGCGGAGCTTGTTGGGGAATAGGTGAATATTCCCAGGGTCCCTGAGGAGGCGGAATAACCATTACGTCTGTTACAGGGCTGCCTTCGTCGGTGGGAGACATACCGAGCGGTGTTGGCCGTGGTGGAATGACATCAGATGATTGGTCATCTGAAGCCACTTGCTGTTGAAACTGGGGCATTGGGAACGGGGGAGCAGGCCCAGGAGCGTAAGGATAACCCGGCGGAATCACAGGCACGTTGTCATGTACAGGCCCTCCCATGCGTGAAGGGATGACAGGATACTCTGGGGAGGGCGTTTGCTCCTGCGGGAACAACGGCCGCACAAGTTCAGGTTGGGGGTGGAAACCCGGGGGGAATTGACCACTGGGAAGGAATTGACCACCGGGAAGGAATTGACCACCGGGAGGAATGACTTGTGGGGGAATAACGACAGTACCTGGGGGAGGCACCCCTGGCATAGGAACTCCTGGAATGGCGACACCTGGTGGGGGAACCACGCCAGCGGGGGTACCTGTTAAACCATAACATTAATATTAAAGATTCTCCATAGGGCAGGGAACACTTGCCCTCTCGTCGCATAGCCATAGCCTGAGCGATCTGGTTCAGCAAGGGAATAACCTCGTCACGAGTCTGCTCCAGACGCGCCGACACGCCCTGGATCTCGGCATGCCGATCGTGCACATCTCGCTCCAGCCACTGGTTGAGACCGCGCAAATAAGTGATGATCTCGCTTTGTTGCTCGAGACCGGCCAGTTGTCCCTGGCGGTTGTCCTGCGCAACGTCAGCGGTGAATCATTCCACATAAGAGGGGACGTCCTTACCCGCAGGAGGTCGAGGATGTCATTGAACGTCGAAGGAAGCTGTACGACAGTCTGCAAATCCTGATCAGTGAGCGACACAAAGCAGAGTGATCTCGATACTCACCGGACCGGGGGCAACTGGTACAAATTGCGGCGGCTGGGGAGGGAAGGTCTGCCCGGGCGGCGGCACCGGAGCTTGAGAAGGCTGATCTCCCTCTGTGATCCCAGGCTGATACCAGCTGGGTCCCGTCTCTGCTTCGTCCATCACACCAGTGGGTGCAGATATAGGCCGCGAAGGCACGGACTGCAAACAGGGTCAAGGCTTTCGTCAGTCAAAGTTGTCACAGACGAGCTGATTAACCCACCGTGTCCATAAATCCATCTCCGCCTCGCCTCCTCCTGCGTTCTTCCTGAACGTGGCGATCGAAGTCAATGTCGGTGTCAGGCGGCCTTGTACCAGACTGTGCAGCGGTAGTAGGACCTACGATAGGAATTTCCGACAGACTCTCAGTCTCTGACGACGGAACTCCAATTGGCGGACCTGGCCTCGGTGTAGGTCGCGGCGGGTGGGGTGGACGTCTAGGAGGACGAGAAGATTCGCGTTGTGGCGGGGGGCGGGTGACCGGGAATGTCCCCGGACGCGGCGTCAAGTCTGCCTCAAAGATTGGGCTCGTACTGCGAGGACGGGCCCTCGGACCCGGCCTGTAGATGAGCGGAATGAGTGGTGGGGGAGCCTGAACTGACTGCGTGGATGGCGGCGCGCCAGACATCATAATCTCCATCAACTGTTCGTCAAATGATGCACCTGGCTGACGAGGAATAGGCGCATGAATGGTGGGCGGTGCCTCCACCCTGTCCGCATCACGGTCCGCTCGCATGATGTTGTCGATGAGCGACTGCAAACCGCCACTGATCGACGACTGTTCATCTTCGGGTCTTGGAGGACCGGCGCGACTGCCATCGAGGAGGCGCAAGAGGGTTTCCTCGATGACGTGCAGCCGCTCTGAGAACTCATCCCAGCGGTCGACAGGAGCGGGCATCGGCATCGGCATCGGCACAGGACGGTCACGCAGCTCTTCCAGACGATGGTTAGAAGCGTCCTGAGCATCCAGCAAGTTCGCAATCTGTTGACGAATACCTGCCAGGTCATCGCGCACACCGGCGAGCGACACTGGAGGGACAGGGCGTGCAGTACCGCTCGAGACTGACGACGGAGAAGGCGAGGATGATAGGGGAGGCAGAGTCGCGCTTGGGCTAAGGGTTACGGTCGTAGTGCGCGGTCGGCCAGGCACGTCAAGGTGGCGTAAGCCGATGTCCGAAAGCTCTACTGACGGAGTGACAGACGACGGAGGCGCGGAGGTCGGAGAGGACGATGTCGAACTGTCGGGCGAGGAGACGGGCGACGACGATGGCCAAGAAGGCGAAGGCAACAGCTCCATCGGGTATGACTCGGACTCCATCAAGCTCAAGTCGTCAGAATGATGCGATGACAGGAACGACATCGTCTCCGTGAGCGTGTCTGGAGACGGGATGCGGCGGCTTGGAGGGGGCGAGAGCGAGATGGCGCGCATGAGCCTGGGGACCTCCCGTTTACCCGAGACTGGGGCTGGGGCTGGGGTAGGCCTCTCTGATCTTGCACTCCTCCGAGCCTCCGCGCTGGCAGCGGAAACGACGCTACGTCCGACAGACACATCCTTATGCGGCAGGGGAGGAGGTTGCTCCGGTCTCTCAATTCGCTGGGGTTGTGGAACCTGCACGGGTTCCTGGAACGTCCGCTCGCGCAAGAGCGCCTCGAGCTCTTCCAGAGTTGCTTTGATGTCCTGAATGTTGTCCGCCATGTCTTTGTTCTCTGCTCCCCTGGCCTCATTGACATCATTCAAGTATTGCAGCAGACGGTTCACGTCGTGCGTCAGGATGTGACTCGGTGCGTCGGAAGCGATAGTAGTGAGGGTCGATGCGATGGATGGCACGTCGCCACGAGGGGTGGAAATGCTCACTCGCATTGAGGGCGATGGTGTAGGCGGGATGGGCGAAGGCGGGATGGGCGAAGGCGGGATGGGCGAAGGCGGGATGGGCGAAGGCGGGAGAGGGATGTACAACGGCGTAGCCTATAAATCGAAAATCCTGAATCAGCCATGTTCCCTACCCATTAACTATAGACATTGAGATTTACCGAAGGCGGCCTCGAAGGCAACCTCTGAACCTCCGTGTACGGCGTCCCAAGCAACGACGGCTCCGTCCTCACATCCAGGTCGTATTCCGACGGTGCCATCCTCGAAGAGCTCATCGAAACGGACGACACTGTCGAAAGCATCGACGCGGAGCGCGTCAATGTCACCTCGGGCGGCACGAACTGCCTCGGTACGCGCAATGGCGAGTACTGGCTCGGGAGAAGCGAGATGGTTGACTGCGTTGGGGTGAGCTCCAATGACGATGTCGACGGCACGGTCGGGGGCGACAGCGGGCTCAAGGCCGTCACCTGCGTCATCGGGACGGAGACGGAGATGGAGATGGACGAGGGCGTCGAGGGCTCGATGCTGGGCGAGGACGGGCTAACGTCCGACATCGTCGGTGTCGGCAACATGGACGACTCAGATGTCTCTGGAGCACTGCTAGGGCGGAGGCCGGACGTCTCGAACGAGTTGTCGGGCAGCTCTGGGATCGCCTGGGACGCCATCGATGGGGACGCGCGAAGCATGGAAGACTCATAGGACTCATCTGTCTCTGCACCCCATGCGGACTCTGGCATGGCTGGGCTGGAGGGCGAGGGCGTGAGCGACTGGGAGATCGTCGAGGGGATGGAGGGCGTAAGCTGGCTCGAGGGTGTCGGGGTTACCGAGGACTCCGTGGGGCTCATGATCGACGACAACGTGATGGTCGGCTCAAGGTCTGAAAGCGGGCGGATGGGTGAAGGTCCGGGGATGGAACTCTCCTCGATTGACTCTGTGCTAATGTCGAACGACGAGGGTGTCGGGACCTCAGATTCAGTCGGCTCAGGGGAAGACGGCGTAAGCTCCAGCGATGGCTCTGTAGGGGATGTCGGAGTAAACGTCATTGGGGGGGGAGCGCGTTCAGTTGGCGCGTGCTCAGAAGGCTCGCTGGGGACGTAAGTCGACGGCGGAAGCGGAATGTCTACACGCTCTAGCTCTAATTCCCTCGGCATCGGAGACGGTGATGACAAGAGCTCCATCTCTGGCGAAAACTCGCGTGAGTACACGGGAGCCAACACAGGGGACGGCGCGGATGAGGGGATGGTCGGTATTTCCGAAGGCGTTTTTAGGCTGTCCTCGTCGCTGTCCTTCGGCCTGATCGCTGGCGTCTTGTCCTTGCACTTGCAGTCCGCCGTCTTGAACTCGGTCGACACGTCCGACGCGCACACCTCTGCAGTGATGTACTCCGTCGGCGCGGGCGTCGTGCAGAGTGGCACCGTCTGGAACTCCGTCTCCACATCCGATTCGCACTTCCGCGCAGTCTCGTACTCCGTGTCGCACAGCATCGCCGTCTCGTAGTCGGACGGGATGGTCGAGAGGCTCTTGAACGACGCCGTCGAGGGCGAGTTCGGCGAAGGGGCGGTGTAGTAGTCCGTTTCGGGCTCTATCAAGCTGCGCCTGTAGTAGGGCTCCTCCACGGTCGAACGCGAGTACGACGAGGAAGAAGGCGTCGGCGTGACCGAGCGGCTACGCGACATAGACATCGACGCTGTCGGGGTCGTACCGGTCCGCGAGTGGCTCTCAAGCGTGCTCATCGTGTAGGTGTAGCCCCCCGAGTACGTGTTCTCCCTATCAGTGCCCTCCGACGACGAGCCATACGAGTTCGTGTTGGAGCGGGAGCCGCGAGGCGTCCGACGGCGTACGCCACCAGAACGCGTCAGGCCAGTGCGCGAAGAAGATGTAGGCGTAAGGTTGCTCGAGCCCGTGTGAGAGTCGCCGAGAAGCGAAGCAGAGTCTGTTCCCCGGTACGACAACGTCGACGTGACGACAGCCGTCCCGGAGCCCGAAGCGATCTCGATCGACTCGTCCGTGACAAGGCCTGACGTACTTCCTACAGTCAGGGTTCCGGTACCTGTCCCGGTCCCAGTTCCAGTGCCAGTAGTGGTCCTCGTGTCCGTTGTGTCCGTCAGCCCATGCGTAAAGGAGGACGACGAGTAGAAGCTCGACGTCGATGGTGTCTGGGAGCGTGCAGCGAAGAAATGGTCGTCGGACAGCGCGCTCGACACCTCCGACCCCGACGATCGGCTCTTCCTGTCGGAACCGCCCCTAGCAGACGGAGGTGGAGACATGTAGACGCGCCCTCCAAGTCTCGGACCACTCGACACCGTCACAGGAGAGCCGTCGCTCGCGGAGAGGCCACCGGCGAGACCCAGGCCGAAGCCAAGGCCGGGACGGCCCTCGTGCGCACGGCGGAGCGCAGAAGCGAATTCCTCGTCTAGGTCGGTCATCGAGCTAGTACGACGGAGCGAAGAGCTGCGGCTGGGGGCAATTACACGGGGGTCACCTGGGTACAGGTAGCCTTGCGAGGATACCGCCGCATCGTCCGTAGCACGGGTGTGGTGAGCGGAAGCAAGAGAAGGACGGCGGGAGAGACTGCTGGAGCCCGAAAGAGACTGGATGTCCGACAGCTCGTCCAAAGGAGGGACGTAAACCGTAGACGCGGAGCCGGTTCCGGAAGAGTGCGAACTCGTAGTGCTGGTCATGGATCTGATGGTGCGGATCGACCCAGTCGGAGAACGCGTGCTCGAGCGGTCTGGGATCGACACCGCACGGTCGAGCACCTCCCTGCAGGGACTTGTCAGATATTCGACTTCCACGAAAACAGAATTCGAAGACGGACCAGATCGCGCTGACCCATCTCACCCTCTCTCGCGCACTCTCCGCGCCAAGCCTCTCAATCCCATCAGCATACAGCAACTGAAACGGGCACAATGTCTCCATCAAGCCCGTATCCGCGCCGGACGGTTGTCCCGCACTGCCACTCGACGCTGCCTGGTCACTCTGCATCCGCGCCGCCATCGTGCCGATATCATCCTGCGCCGTTGGGTGCAGCGGCGACGGCACCGAGCGCACCTCAATGCAGTTCAACAAATCAAGCGTGACAATACCTCGACCACCTCCGGGCGCGATCCACGACAACAACAGCATGTGCGGATACAGGAGCGCTTGACATCGTTGCCACCGGTATGGGGGCGGCGCATGGACGTTGAGGTACCACAACAGCCCGATCCTCAGTGGCTGCAAACGTCACAAAGGTTGTCAGAATTGCTCTTATTAGCATCGACGGAAGAAACAGAACGATGTCGAGAGAAGAGAAGAGCGTGGGAAACAAAATTTAGATAACGGCGACTGACCTCCTGCGTGCCGCCCGCGTTGGCGTACTGTCCCAGCTCTTCGATGTCGAATGTCGCGGGGAGCATCTCGCTCGTGCTGAGCGTCGGATCTCCGCTCGTGCTCGCGCCCGCGTCATCCCCAACATTGACCGGCATACCATGTTCGTCGACCTCGCCCAGCACACGGTCCCTCAGACGCGCCGCACCGCGCTCCGCCCTTCTGCGCAGGCTGAAGAGACCCTCCTCACCCTGAGTGGGGGAAGGCGTTGTCGCGGCCGAGCGGGCGGACTGACCCAGCGAGGGCGTGCGCTCCTTCCAGGCAGCGACAATGTTGCGCACAGAGGTGAGTGGAGAACGGGGTGATGTCTGCGGGCGACGCAGCGATGAGGTGGGCGTGGCGGTCGACGTGAAGCCGGTGAACGTGTTTGAGTACGAGCCCGCACCGGTCACCGAACCAGAAGCAGAGCTGCCGCCGGAGATGGTGCGCGTGTGCGCGTCCGTCCCCGAGCGAGTTTGAGTTAATGTGTTGCTGGTGGTGGGAGTGAAGCGCGACTCCGAGGTGAGGGGGGTGCCGCGGGGCGAGATCATGGAAGACATCGTGGCGATGGGTCCGGAAGACGACACAGACGAACCCCCCCTGCTCTTGGTCGGGGAGGAGGGACGCGAACTGTAGCCGTAGGTCGAGCTCCCGTAGCCGTAACTCGTCGAGCCAGCCGTGTACGGGAAGGTAGACAACGACTGGCTCATGGTGGTGGTGTAGGGGCTGGGAGAACGCGGCACAGGAGAACGAGGGGCAGGCGAGCGTGGCCCCATTGGCGCAGAGAGGGTACGAGCATGCCCGAAGAGACGGGGGGACTCGGTCTCCGTCCGCTTTTCTTCGAAGAACGCGATGAGCTCTCCAGCGCGGCGCCCAGGAACGTTCACGACACGACCAGTAGCCTGTGTGGCGGGCGAGTTCGCACCGCTCGGATCTGTGGCAGCCCTGGCGTGAAACGCGGCAGGGGATGCCCTACCTGCTTCGAAGGCGGCAGACCTCCTGTACTCGGTCGCGGGGATGTTGGCGTACATGGAAGTCGGCCGGCTGCCTTCACTACCAGACTGAGCAAAGGAGGTCGGCCTCGAGCGTTCCTCCGTGTGCTCGGAAATAGTGCTGAGAACCCTACGTTCGCGATCGAGAAGGGCATCTGTCATAGTGCGATAGCCGTCGGAGAGGTAGCTCGAAGGCGTCACAGACGTAGTGGCGCTGTATTGACCAGTGTAGCCAGTCTGGGAGGAGTAATCAGACGCACCGACGGACGAGCCGCCACGAGACCACTCGGTGAGGGCGTCTTCGGTGTTGGCGATCTCGTCGTCGACCATGCTGAGGGTGGCCTCCACTTCGCGGATGTCGTCAATAGAGTTTTCGTCCGAGTAACCGTCCGAGTAGGTGCGCCTCGAGGGGGAAGGGGAGACAGTGATCCCGCGCATTTGGTGCGGGGAAGAGACTTCGCTCCCTGAATGAGAGCCGATGGGTGTTACTGACAGGGGGTCAGCGAGCAATATGAGGAGATGAGGTTTGATATTCAAGATCGTGCGGACATACCAGAGCGTTCGGAATACGAGAATCTTGATGAAGAGTATGGTGTTTGAGTCGGCGATAGCGTGGAGAAGGTCGCGGTGCCGTAGAGCGGCGACCTTGGCTCTCCGCTTGAGGAACTGGAGTAACTTGTCATACTTGAGGAGCAGTCCAAGAGCAGTCTAGAACATGTCCAGTGGGTCAATAGAGGTCTTGCTGAGATTTCGAGGGCGTCCTAGCCGCGGTCGATATAGACAAAGGAGGAGGGGGCGTTGGGGACGGGGACGACAATGGAAGGAGAGAGGAAGAGCTCTCAGGGACGATACGCGGGGGACGGGCGCTGCGATGGCCAAGTTCGAGTCGGCGTTCAACATCGTGTTTAGGGCAAGCTCACACGCGCTCGCGTATCAGCATGTGACCGCGCCGAGGTGGTACACCCTAAACGCCGCACGTAAGTTACAGCAATACTACGGTAGTAAGTACCACTGTACCAGTAGCGCAGACAGCGAAGACGGTGACTCGCATACTTGGATAGTACTAGTATTTACGTTATGTTGTCATCCGGTTGGTCTCCACATTTAAAACGTGATACTTGACTTGCATACTTATTACACACCGGACATGGCGTCAAGGAGAATGTGTTGAGGCCCGAGGGTGAGGGACCTACAGCGAGGTACCTCCTCGCCGAGCGAAGATGTGGTAGAGGGGAAAGAACTTGCCAAATCCCCAAGTCGCCAACATACGGGTCCTTATATACATGCGAAGGAACTGTCCCAATCTGGGGCGAGAGTGTCCATAACGGGAACGTGGTCTTGGAAGGTACGTCATAGTGTCGGCCTGGTCCATCACCGTACCAGAACATGCCGGTCACTGGCCAGCCAGATATCGGTACGAGCTTCGGAACGCTGAGCAAGGAACACGGACTGCAGCTGGGATCGCGCATGCTATCCCCTTCCCTTTAATATTATTATTACTCGTGCAGATTCGAATTCGGAGGATCGGGCGCTGGCTACCCCTCTTTGAGCATCCATGCTTCCTGACCACTCGCGCCAGATTTGTGAACCTTCCGACCTTTATCTCCACCCTCGTCCACCATCGCCGCCGTCACCTTCATTTTCATCGCACCATCGCAACGGGCTACATTTTCCGAGCTCCCTACCTTAAGGATTTCCGACGACTTCAAACTCCAAGGATGAGCGACGCCAACGAAGGCTTCTGGGCGGCGTGTTGCGGCGTTTGCTGTATGTGGTTTTTTGCGCCTAGTGAGCTCTCAACACTACCTAACGAAAACCCGGTTTGTAGGCGTTGCATGCACCGGTGCACTCGATAGCTGGTGCTTCACTAGTACGACACCCTCCATCTACACCCTGAACGATCGTCTTGGATACTAACAGATAGCACGGTAGAATCCTATGGTTCAGGAGGAAGCGGCAGGCAGGCAGGCTGTTGTGGTTCCTGCTGCAACAAGTCCTTCGACGAGGACGAGTTCCAAGCGCAAAACGGGGCCGGCACAAACGCCATGAGTGAGCAGCCAGCCCCACAGGCCGCCATGTCAGACAAACCCTCCCCCGCAAGCTCATGATAGCATCCCTCTGTCCCCTCAACCCCTGCTATTCGATGATTGTGCTGGTCGATGTAACTCTACATTTTCTCGTTCTGGGTCCCGCAGTACTGCACGCATTTCGGGAGCGCCAGTGTCAGGACGTTTTGCTTTCGTGTCCTGGATTCCCTATTAGCCTGGACATACTTACCGCATCAGAGCATGCGCATGTATTGTACACCTACCCTCCTAGAACTCACCCAGCCGATCCTCAGTCTCACTGAGAACCTACTACGCCGTGTTGCAGTCGAGCTCAGGCAGAGCTGTGATTTGATGATGCGGTATTAGTTCCCCTCGCCGCAGTGCCGACACTAAGTAGGCACACCGGATGAATTCTCTCTTCCCCTTGGCATCCGCCTCATTCTACCCTGATATCCTTACATTCTGCTGCACTCAATTGCTTTGAACTGTTGGGTCTCTCCCGAGTACATGCTGATTCACGAAATATATACGGCGGCAAATGGGCGCTTCTGACTCAATGCAGCTTGTGCTCGTCCTCATCCGAGCTACGTTACCGCACATACCCTAATGGCATCTCGCGCGGCCTCCCTAGCACTCTCTAGAATCGCAAAACGCTCTGTTTTTCCACCATACAGCACTAGAATTTACTCTCGGGCCTTCCGGACTACCAACACGAACCTCCGTTTCTCTCCGACGCAAGCACTTCGCGCGTCGCACCCATCTCGTACGCCAGCACTTCCTCGAACAGTTCTCCAACTCAGCAGACATTTCTCCTCGTTCACTCCGCGACGAAACACTGCGGTCGCGCAGTCGTTCGCAGACCCCGACCGCGCGGACCTGTTCTACCACCTCTTCACGCCGCCCACGTCTCTGTCCTCCGCCCATCCGGTATTCGCTCTGTCGTTCCTCCCAACACCTCCTCCATCTGTCGTCTCGTCTTCTGTGATAGGATGGCTACCAGCTAGCGGTGAAGGAGAGGGCGCGGGGCTGAACGATTTCGTGGAGAACGGTGCGTTCCAACTCGGCTCCCGTGACGTACTGCATGCTCATATTGTCATGCAATTTATTGCGCATTTGTACGTGGTACCTCCGTGCAGATAGTTTCCGCGAAGCGCTGCACGAAGCGGTCCAGTCCGCGCTGTGCGACGGCGTGGACGAGGTGCAGAAGAACGGCGCGATCCAGACCCAGGAGGGTTGGATGCACATACACGGTGCGTGCCCTCTCACTAACACATCAGGTGCGGTTCCTTGCCTCTCAACATCTTCCCCTTCCTGCAGACAACCGTAACATCCCTGCTCTTGGACGCATCGGTGACCCAGATGATATCATCGCGTCCGTGCGAGTGGAGAACGGCGAGGTCAGTCTGCTCGTTTCCGATGACGTCACGTCTGCGGCTTATGCGTGTGCTCCTTCGTAGATCCTAGCAGAAACGTACCAGCCCATGCCCTCATACCGACTATGCACCGCGGACGGTGTCCTCCAGCTGACAGAGGGCCTCGCGACGAGGCTAGTGGAGGTTCTGAAGGCGCGCGTCCTGGAGGAGCAGAAATGATTCAGGGCTCAGGACCGTCTGTCACTCCCCGTCGCGTCCGAACGTTAGTTGGATGAGGTTGGTGAGCGTGTCGCATCAAGAAATCGGCCAAACGTTGGTTGACCTGGCGGTGTTTATAAGCACCCGCAACTCTCCTTCGTCCTTACATCGCCTTGTAGGCTTGTACGGCTGCCGCAAGGCTTGCGTTCTGCCCGTAAATGCTCATGATCACTCTCGGGTCTTGGAGCTTGCTGATTATAGTGCATGTGTTTTAATCATACTCTATTCTCTGCTTGCTAGAAGTCTTGCCCCCCAAACACAACCGGTTACCCTTGCGCTCAAGGCTTCGACTTTCTTGGCTCATTTAAATATAGCGGGAGCCTTTGTCCGGACGTGGGCTGATCATGGCCAAAGGGTCCCTTGCGTTGTCCTAAAGAGTTCCGTTCTGACGTTGCCAGCATCGTTGTGCGTCGCCATTCACCCTCTTGCTTCCACCTACGTTCTTCATTCCGGTGATGTTCAGGACTGTATCCTGGTGGACCCACAACTTGAAGGCTTTTGATCGACTGTTCCTGAACCGGTTGCAGCCGGTTGCTCCGTGATCCTGGTCCACCACTCTGACGTCTATCACAGACATCCGGGACTCCGTGGGCCCACCGTCCACCCCCCAGTCGTTGGGATTCTGGCTTCTCGTTCTCCGGTTGCCTATCCACAGTACTCCTCCCTCTCGCATCCTTTGGCTCCGCCCGCCCGCCTCTGCGATCCAAGTTGTCTCGTTATCGTGTTGTGGTACGAAGACCCCACAGCGTCCCGACTACACCAAGACCCGCTCCTGCTCTCCGCCCTCTGCCCTCAGCCCCCTGTTCCTCTCCCTCGCACACTCCAAGCATTCGAGGTCCCATTCCCCTGCAGGTACACCCCTCGCCTTGCCGAGACCTCCTCCTCGAGGTGCTCAAAATTGCATGCGTGTGGGAGATGCACGCCCCCACGCTTTCTGCCGCACGTCGGCCGACTGTGGCTGGGTTGTCGAGCTCGCGCCGGGGCGTCCACGGCTGCGTCAGATAATGGTCCCCGCGCTTGACGTCTCGGTGGGTGATTACCAGAGAAGAGCGCGCGTCCCCGCAACAACCGCAACGGTGTGCGGTAGTTGGACGTGAGCGTGCTAGTTGGCGACGAATTGACGATGGGGAGGCGATAGAGGAGGTGGCGAGCATCCTGGTATGCACAGTTGCGCTATCTCGTCTTTTGTTATGTATAATATGTATGCATATGTCATCATGAAAAACATTGGGTTGGCGACTATTAATTGAAAAGGAATATTGTGTGATTACTTCGAGATACCAGAAAATTCGGCCGGACGCTGCTCTCGTCGGAAGCACTGCTTCATAAGCCAACGAAGAAGTTACAAAGTGCGAGCCTTGGTGAGTCTCGCAATCCTTGACCATATCCCGAGGCGTGCATCCCTGGCAAGACTTCCACATATTCCCGGCCTTGGCTACCTTACAAGGCCACGTATCTCACCGGCGGAAATCCGCCACTTCCCCATCGATATGGCGCAAGCGTCACCCGCACAACCAGTGAAAGACTCGGAGACTGTTGACTAGCTATGTTCGAAAACGTGGTATGCGACGCAGAAGCGAGAAAGCATGGTGCACCTGTACTATATACATGATTGCGCGATGAGGAGAGACCGTCCTTGAACTTGATACCGAAAGCATGATGTCCGTTGCGTAGGTTGCTTCAAGCATCGAGAAACTCTGAACCACGAGTCCACCCCTCCCCTCCCCAGACCCGTGCTCTCCGCGCCTCAGGCCGTAGCACTCCCAACCTCCTTGCTCGGCGGACTTGACCCCGGTGGCGCGCCGGCCTGCATCGTCCCTTGTCCCAATCCCGGCACAGGCCCAAGGTCGAATGGCAGCTGCGACGGTGCAGAGTTCTGCGTCCGCCCCGGCATGAGCGCCGCAGGGATGGCTCCCCGACGCGGCACCGCGGCCCCTGCTCCCGCTCCCTTCTCCCCGTGGCTCCACGCAGATACCCTCCCCAGGCTCCCGTCCCCGCGCACATTCAGGTCAGGCAACACGAACCCGTCCGACGGCTGTGCGCGTGCGTGCGCCTCGGGCGGCCGCTGCAACTGCAGCACCGCTACGTGGCTCTCGGACTGATGCGCGCGATGGGATGCGTCCGTGCCCGTGCCCGGGGCGCGAGCGGGCGCGCCTGCGTCCACGGACTTGGTCTGCTGCGCGATCCAGTCGCGCGTGCGCGCCTTGGCGTCCCTGCGCGACTCGAGGATTACGCGCTCCCGGTCGCCCTCCGAAGCCGGCGCCGGCGCTGTCTGATTCTGATTCTCCGGCAGCGAGGAGCGCGAGGGCGGCCTGCGCGCGTCCATTGACGGGCGGGGGCCCGGCTGGCTCGTCACGCGTCCCTCCCTGTCGTCCCCGCCCCGTTCGCCCTCTCCTGAGCGCCGGGTGCGCCTGCGTTGTAGCTCGAGGACGTGCGTGGAGTTGCCGTTGCCGTTGCCGTCGTTGTCGTACGGCTTGGGGCCGGGGCCGGGCGCGTAGAGCTGCTCAACGGTGCGCTCGAAGTCGTCGTCGGACATGGCGCGCTTGCAGGAGCAGCACATGCCTGAGCGGGAGCGGACACGGTAGTTGGTGTCGCCGCCAGGGGCCTCTGCAGGCGCGCGTTAGCGTGTGTGCCATGTGAGTAGCGTGAGGTGGCCCAGGGTAATCGGCGTTTAATCGGGGATGGGTTTGGGAGGAGGAGGAGGAAGAGGAAGAGGAAGAGGAAGAGGAAGAGGAAGAGGAGGAGGTCGTATGTTGGCAGGGAGGTGGAGGGGATGTGCAAGGGCTCGGGGCATGCCAGTTAGAAGATACGTTAGAGACAGACGTACTGAGGAGACACCAGAGGTTATCCGTCTGCGTGCATGAGAGGCCTGTGCGCGAGTGCGTGATGTGCTGTCAGCTCGCGTGCGCCATGTGGGTGGGACTCGAAGATCTAGCGCAACTCACAGCAGCACCCACACGTTGCGACGAGGAACACCCCAATGCAGTCGTCAAAGCCAGACATCCTCCTGTGGCCCTGATAGTTTGTGTATTATGTAGTGGTCAGTCGATGGCCGTTGCGTCGGAAGCAGAGTAGAGATCGACAGTGGTCAGAAGCCGTGAATCGCAGTCGATGCGAGCAGGCAGGTATATAGACTCAGTCTCACGAAGCTAAAGCAAGCAGGACAAGGGTAAGGGACAGAACAAAGAGATGGGAGTCCAGAAATCGAGGGCTAGAAGCCTCGTGGATCGTCGTATTCGTGAGAGTTGAGGATTGGAAGTTCTCCTGCGGGCAATGCACACCGTCGACTCCGAAGCCGGCACCGCCAAGTCTCGAGTGCGAAAAGAGAGAGAAACTGTTGACGCTTTACCCGGAGGCTTTGAAGTTTGAACACTATGCAAGTGCTCCGGAGTCCGAAGGCCGTTCGCCGACAATGTGCTAATACGCCCATTTTACTTACCCGCCCACCCGACGGTGGCTATTAGTATCAAAGACTGTGACCCGACTCCGACCGCACGAGTGCCGAGTACGTACAATAGTCGTCGAGGCGGTGCTCCCTCATTAAATTCGGCTCGAGGGGCGTCTTGGGAAGCGTTTTCTCATGAGGGCAGTGCGGACGCCGCTCCCAGATGGTATTGAACGGCAGGGAGGCATGGCAACCGCGCGCTGCGAGAATGCCAGAGAACTAAAACATTGAACAGAAATGCAGAACACATGCTGTTCGAAACCCTCGTGCATGTCCATAACCTTGAGCACACCGATGAGCAAAGCAAAGTCGGCAGCCCAAGGCTTACAGCTTACAGGGCCAACGTGACGTCGATGTTTCTCGCAGCACTTTGAGACACTTCCAGGCTGGCGGGCATGCGCTTGCGTGAACGGACGCTCAGTAACACAATGAAGATGTGCTGCGGATGGGACTGAGAGCGGCCGTGCCTGGAGCGAGACGTTCAGGGACAGGTTTGGTAGCTCCGTGTAGCGGACAAACGCTTGCAGGGGGTGCAACAAGGGTGCAATGGTAAAACACTTGATCGCAGTGTGCGTCTTGAAGCTTAAGCTTGAGATTCATCCCGAGCATCGGAACATAGTTCTCCTTTGCACTGGTTAGCTATATCCATCCTAATGTCGAATGTTGGAAGTGGTCTCACAAGGGATGATGATTATCTGCGAGAGCTAGGAACAAACCAACTCGTTCGGGATGGCGTGCGCGAGAGATGAGGATCGTGCGCGAGAGATGAGGATCGTTACCGCGAAGGAAGCAAATCTTGCAACACCTCGTCTACGTCCCCTACTGCGGATAGCGGCCACTGGCCGTCTAAGATCGACGCGGCCTGGGCGAGCGCAGACCAATTAGGGGAGGGAGTAGCGCGGATATGCGAGAAGTCTTGCACAGCCAGATAACTATTCCCGCCCTGGGCTTCCTGGGCGGACGAAAGGCGGTTAGCGATGGCCCTATGATGCTAGTATGATGCTACGTGCACGAGACACGCGAGCACGATGAAGATGGACACGACGTACAGGCCGAACGGAATCTGTTTGCGTCAACACTGGCATTGGCGTCGGACACCGGAGGACTGCCGGGTAAGCGGTGAAGCGGGTCGCTGAACAATGTTCGATGATGGGGTTTGAGGAGATCGTGATATAGACGTCCACTTGAGACGATGCGTGTATACGAAACTATCAAGGAGGTCAGCGTTACGAGACAGGAGCATTGCCAGACGACTATGAGTGTCTACGCGCGGTGGATCACTTCCGATGCGAGAGATTCATCCAAGGGTAAAGATATGGAACTTCGCAATGCAATCCTCCTCTTAGTGGAAGCCATCTCCAGGGCATCCGGCTATGCGGCGCATACGATTCACCAAAATGCATAGGAATGGACGTACCTGTCGGCTTCCAAGTGCAATGACGCAGTTCTTCATGTCATGCAAGAGCGCGCTGCCAGTTATGATTGGAAGCACCAGGATGGTATTGTTTAGATTCTTGGCATGAAGCGCCGTGAACGCCAGTTCTTGGGGATAGTCCGGATTCGCACTGGAGGGTATCAGATTGACGATACAATGGTCCAGGTCGGAGATTGTCAGGTCAGAAGCCGAAGACCACGGTAAAGCGAGCGAGGCGAGGGAGAGATATTTGTGCGAGTGGCCGGAAATAGATAGCCCCGACGTCGGTGGCTTGTTCGTGGGTATAACACTCGTTGATAGGGCAGTAGAGGGAGGCGGTGACGAGACTGGTGAAGAGGCCGCAGGTTTGGCTGCTTTCCGCTTGAACGCGAACTTCGCCTTGGGTGCCCTTGCAGTGCGAGCACCCTCCAAGTCCGACTCTATCGACTTGATCTTCTACAGATAGTCACTTCAGTCCGCCCCGAACCATTCGCGGAGGAAACACTCACAAGGTCGAGGGTGCGTTGATCGTAACTGGGCAGGTATGGAACCGCATCGGTGAAGTCCTTCCTCAATTTTGAGAGCTCGACCGTCGCTTGATCGATGACCTCTGGTGCGGTACCACCGTCCTTAAGCTTTTGAATGCTGGCAGAAAGGTCTGCCGAATGTGTTGGTTCAGATCGGGTGCTTGGGTCGAGCAGGGAGAGGATGCCGACCCTGTGCAATACCATCTAGCCGTCCATAGTATTGTTGGCCGAGTTCCTGGTTAGTGAGTTCATCCTTCGTGTCGGACATTACAGAACGGAAGGGATGATGCGACTAAGTGTGGGTGGCTGTAGACCGTCGACCGAGACTCGAAAGGACCAAGAGAGGACTGAACAAAGTCACGCCGAGCAAGTCCAGTTCCGGTGAGTACCATCACAGTCACGCTGCATGTCACGTGTGACACCGCTGTAGTTGGGTGCGGCTGAGCGTTTGCAGAGCTGCAAGCTTGCCTCCCCTCCTCCGTCGCGGCAGCTGCGACGCTACCTCTCTCTCACCTACGCTCTACCAACCCCTTACGACTAAATCGACATGGCCGACACGATGGACGTGGATGTGAACCCGCCCACTGCGGCTCCCAGTGAGCCCAAGGGTAAGACTAAGGAGGATGGCAAGGGCGACAAGAAGCGCTTCGAGGTCAAGAAGGTGCGTCTACCACGATACCGAATGCGTATCTGTTGCTCATCCATCCATACCTTGACCTATGTGGCGGACATGACAGTGGAATGCCGTTTCTCTGTGGGCATGGGGTGAGTGTTCATGCGATTGCGTGCGGAGTGGCGACCCTTATTGAGCGTTTCTTACCAGATATTGTCGTGGAGAACTGCGCGATCTGCAGGAACCATATCATGGATCTTTGTATGTTGCATTCATGTCGACACCGATCTGCTGTATTCACTGGTTGCGGCGACATAGGCATCGATTGCCAGGCGAACCAAGTCTCCGCTACCTCGGAGGAATGCAACGCCGCCTGGGGTATCTGTAACGTAAGCACACACTCTTCTTCGTCTTTCTTCCACCTTCCACTGCTCGTGATGACCTTCGATGACTCGCGTTGCTTTGTACGTCGTTTCACTAACCCATGCCGCCTCGTAGCACGCCTTCCACTTCCACTGTATCTCGCGTTGGCTCAAGACGCGTAACGTGTGCCCTCTAGACAACAGAGAGTGGGAGTTGCAGAAGTACGTATTCGCAAAGGCTCTGCTATGTTCTTCGTGCTGACTTCAACACGATGCTGCGCAGGTACGGTCGTTAAAGTGCTCATACACAGACCGATGTATCAGTTGTTTTCCTCTCCATCGCAATGTATCATACGCCGCCGCGCTCGCTGTGTTCTTCTAAACGACTACCATCCTTGGTGTTCATGTGCGTTGTAGGGTGGAGAGAGGTAACAAGGTGTGTGACCAAGTATGTCGGTCGATCGGCGTACAACCGCCGGGGCTGAAGGGGACTCGAAGGCTACGTCCCGCTCTTCCCCAGTGCAGGAACGTGTTTTTCCATTGCGACCTTTTCAACGTTAGGTTTTGGAGACTTGACATACATGGACAAACGGATTCGCGATGGGCGAGGGCTTCCGGACGTGAGCTTTCGGTCGCCCATGTAGTAAGGAGCATGTTCGCAAGCCTCTGGATTCAGTCGTCGCACGCTCTCCAATACATCCACGTCTTCGCGGGCAAGGAATCTATCAAACGTCAACAGTTCGACTACAATACGATTCAAATGGTGTACCACGCTTGACTTGGGGTTTGAACTTGGGGCGCCGACAGACGTATGGATTCCTGGAAGAGTTACGCTGTCACCCGGTGCTGACCGTGTAACGTATAGACAACTTTGTCGGGCTTCCACCAAGCTCGACAGCGTGTCGAGACAGAATAGAGACCACTGCCGGTAGAACCTGATTGTCCATTGATTCTTTTCACCATCGAGAACTCAGATCCAAAGCAAGTCTTCTCGAGAATGACGGCCCAATGGATCATAGAAGGGAGAAGCCAGATTTCGGTATCGCCGACAACCTTCTGACCACGCCTATCTTCATCTTGGCCCATAAGCTCTTGCGTATGTAATTTTTCATGTGGTACATTCGATCGCGAGGTTCCCTACTTATCATGCCTTTCGAAACTTGCAGTTGAGCTGAGACTGGGTCATCACGTTCCTACGCTCGCTCATCGAAGCACACGAATCCGACGCTGGCTTTGTACACGGGAGGGCAAGGCTTGTATACCGTCACGGGAATCGGGAGTGGTATTTTACCGAATCACTAGTGCTTGTACCACCACTCGTGTTCGGTCACGGTATGCATTGTTGAGCAAGGCGCATGCCTAAGGATATCTATTATATATGGAGTTCGAACCGTCCTCCGGTTCCGATATTCAACCTTAGAAAACGGAGGGACAGCGACTGTGAATAACGGATTCGCAATTCCCCTCAGGCTGGGACGCAAAACGCACTCACCAGACACCATGGAGACCATGACCTGAATCCCAGGCCGCGCATGCAGCAGCGGGAACATCCAGGCGAGTAAGTACGTCCTGGCATGAGACCTTTCCGACGCGTTGAGACGGGTCCTTCACGACGAACTCAACGCTCCCCAGTGCTTGCAAGTCTTCGCGGGCGAGTAAGCGATCGAGCAGTTCAGACGCGGCGACGGGGTTCAAGGCGCCAGGGGCGGCACTTGATTCGGGACCCGGGTCCTGGGACGAGCTTGCAAACGTTGGGACGACTCGGAGGTCTTCCCAAGTGATTATACTCCGTTGGTTCAACTTGTATGTACAAATCGTGAGTTCCTTCAGGTTGGCAAATGTCGACGGGGCCGATGCATCTAAAACGCAGCGCTGTGTTAGCGACTCGCTCCGACGAGACTTTGTCGCCTGTGGGCCGTAAGACATACCTAAATTCACCGTTGTCAAGCGCTCAAGATAGGTACTTACAGCGCAGAGGAAGTGGTCGATACCGCTGGTATCGTGTTGGCTTAGAACAATCAGGGTGCCTGGGTAGAACGCGAGTGTGCGGAGAACGTCCCGTGAAGGGGATTGAGAGAGCTTATCGGAGGAACGCAACGACTCCGTTCTGGTGCCCGCTGTGAATACGCCGGTACTCGATGTCCAGAGCAGAGAGGCTTGGGCCCCTGACACATGACCCCTTGTTACCTCCGAGGAGCTGCTGCGGGACGCGTCTGAGTGCAGCGACGGTCGATACCTGCCAAACTATTTTTGTTACCCCACCCTGCTCCACCCGCAGTCGAATTGCACCTCGAATTGCAGCATGTACTTCGTATATCTACCGTGCAGTCGCACGACATGGATACGGGTGCTTGGACACAAGTGCTGTTGCGATACCGATACCCAACATATAGCCCCCAACTGTGAAAATCTCCCGAACGCTCGCCCTGATGTCCTAACATGCCCAGCCAAACTCGTCTGGTCGGCCTTAACCTCTTCTTCGTCGACGACAGCCCGTTCAGCTCCGCCGTGGTCAATAGAGACTCCGGAGAGCGGCTGTACTCGATCTCGACGCAAAACAGCAAGACCGCGCGTAACACCACCATCCGGGATGGTCGGGGCGACGTCGTCGGCGCGCACGAGCAGAGCTGCTGGCCGGGTGGCAGATGCTACGACAACGTCGCGCTGCACGGGCGGAGGTGCGCCGTCGAGCAGTGGCTGCCCAGGAGGAAGAAGTCGATATTCTCCAAGTACGCCTGAAACCAACCGGTCTTCCACGACGATGCTGACTGCCCCACCGTTGAGCACAGGGTGTGGATACTCCCCGGGCCGAACAGGCAGGCGTACCACTGGCACAACCAGGGAGATGCCTTCAAAGTATGTAGCCACGCACCCGGCACCGTCCTTGCCCTTCCCCGTTCTGAACATGTCTGCACCACGTCAGCTCGTCGACCCGCGAACGTACGAAACGCTCGCGCAGTCGCACCCCAGCAACTGTGTGGAAGGCACGAAGCTGTCCCTGGACGTAAACCCCGAAGCGCTCCCCATGCTCGACGCCATCCTCCTCTCATTCGTCGTCCTCGAAGCGGCGCGCACCTCCCCCGTCTGTGGGGAGAGCATGCGCAGAGGCGGGAGTGCGCAACCGCCCCACAGCTACCAGCGCGGCCGTGCGAGACCTGGGGTGGGCTCCGACGAGGTGGAAAGGGTCGGCACTCTAGGGACAGCTTCGGGCGTGCCGCTGGGTATGACGCGGAGTTGGAGTTGCTGAGAGGGCGCAGCTCGAACGCCGAGTGGAGAGGGTTAAACAGAGGCGGTTCCTATCTGGTAGCTGCCCCCGCGCCATCTGTATAACTTCGCACTTCAATGAACATAAGTATACTATCCGATAAAACAATTTCGCGGCGCACCGTTTTTCACAAATTCCGTCCTACATTTCAAAAACGACGACGGAAACACAGCTGGATCACGACCACCGTTGTCCTTGAGGGTGTGGTTCTGGTCACCGCAGAGCGGCTGAGCCTGCTGCGACGAAGGTACACAGACTGGTTCAAATGTGTTCGGGGTACGCCGTGGCGAGAGCAGGTGTACGTGGGGACCGACAACGATTGTGCGATCTCGGTCGGAGTATAAGGAAGAGTGAGGTTGGAGTGGACCTTGCTGTGAATGTCTCCACTTCGTGAGACCGAGCAGCCTACTGACCGACAACGCCTTAGAGTTTGTGCTTATTTAGCACACAAGGACTCAACGGCCATCATACAATAACCACGACACTCACCTGTCTTGACTCCCACTACACGATGAGCTCTTCCTAAACCCTTAAATCCGATATCTCCTTCCTGAATGACAATCCCCTCAGCTCGGATGTTGTACACGCCACACCACAGAGGCGCATTGAAGAAAGGATCATACGCAACGCACGCCATGGGGAGCCGTTCGCGGAGTGGGAACAGAAGCCGTTTGGGTCCGATTACTTCACATTCCACGAGGAGAGGTGCAAGATGTCTGAATGGCTGCCGAAGAAGAATATATTCTCAAGGTGAGCGACATGGTGTGCAGATGAATATTCTACTCACCGAAGGGTGCATATAGTACCTACAGCACACGTGTACTGGTCGGGCCAGACAGAGAGGCGTTTCACTGGAAAGAAAAGGCGACGTCCTTCGAGGTGAGTATCGTGCTTCTGGAACGTCAGTAAAGCAAGCAACGAACCTCTATGTCTTTGGGGCGCAGGCACGGATATACTGTAGCCTATCGAAACACGAACGCAGCAGCCTATCGCAGTCGCACAATGCGCATTCTGGCGTAGGATAGCTGCTGGGCCTGGGCGTCGATCATGTCGCACTTCCGATCCTCGACGCCATTCTGCTCTCCTCCGTCGTCCTAAAGCAGGGTCGCCGCGAGGAACTGTGCCGGGTGAGCGCGACCGGAGGCGGGGCATATACCCCGTACCGCTTCAGGAACGTCTTCTTAAGTGGTCGTGCATATGTATTAGGATGGTCGGACGCGGTGCCTCCGAGACAGAAGTAGAAGTATGTGCATGAAGGCATGTTCTGGGAGACACAAAGTAGCCTCAGACGACTGGACGATTAGAAAAACAACCGGATGGACGGCACATGTAGGTACGTACTTACTTGTTATTGTCCTGCAGCCATCTTAATGGTCCGGGGGCTGGTGGCGGAAGCATGATTGTCGTATCATCTCCGAGCCCTGGTGTCATGATGCTGCCGCGGTCGACTCGAGATGAGCCGCAACAAGGAGTCGCACACCCGTACAGTCCCACTCCTCTCACGCAGCCAGACCAGTGGCCGGCCATACCGGCACGGAAGGTCACTTGCTCGCTGCCAAGAGGAACTTCTAAGTAGGTGAGGTTGACTGGAGGTTGAAGCAAGGTTGAAGCTGTCGTCGTGCGAACCGGAAGGTACCGGGCGAGTGGGCGTCCAGTCCGACTCCTCATTAAACCGAACGCAGCTGTTATGTAATGTTCACCTTCGACCACCATGCACGCGGAAACAGTTTTGTTCCATCTGTGGCATGTCACCGTTTACTTTACTTTCTTATACTTGAGTCCTTTCTTGAGTCCTGTTGCGAAATTGGCCAACTCACCACCCCCTATCTCCTATTTTTGGCTCATGGTTGCGATCGAGTCTGGCATGCGGATCCGGAGAGGATGAACACAAGATCGATGAACTCTACTGTACTTGAACACTCTGGCCGCCACTGTCTGTCCCTGAGCACTCACTCCCGTCGTGCGCACGTTCGTGGAGGGACGCACGACCTCCGACTCTCCCGTCGCGCCAGACGCTGCATATCAAAAACGTGATTGGAGCTGCCAGGTGCAGTCCACGAATTGACGAACCATGGCCAGCTGCGCTCAACGTGCTTCCCCCCAGGCACGATATCAGTTGAGACATGTGCAGTCGCCAACGAGGTCCAATCTCTGGTAATGAACGTTAACCGAAAGGGCCACCGGAGCATAAAGTGCGCACCATCCAAACCTCGTCCTCGACTCTCCCCTCTCGACCCCCAACGCGTTCGACGCCTCGGACTCCCCGCGCGACGCGTGCGACCCAGAGCTCGTGTACCAAGATGCGGTCCGCGCTTCTGCTCGCATCAACCCTCACGTTCGCGAGCTCTGCCTTCGCGGCCGTCGCCCAGTCCTTCCAATCCCCCGCCTCGTCGCCCGAGTCTCCCTCCGGAAACTACACAGGCCAGTCGAACCGGACGATCTCCAACGGGCCCCTCGTGCCCGGAAAGGTCTTCGACCGCTTTATCCAGATCTGGATCGAGAACACCGACTGTGAGTCTTTTCCTCCTCTCAGCCAATCCCGCGTGTTGCATTTCCCATCCTCCCTCGTGGGCTCGCCTCCATCATTGATCAATACTGACTTGAAGCCCAAACCTTTTCCTACCTCAGTCGCGACCGCTGCGTCTTCGCCAGTGTTCCAAAACCTCAGCAAGGAGGGTCTCCTCCTCGACTCGTTCTACGGGGTCACCCACCCTTCTGAGCCCAACTACATCGCTGCCGTCGGTGGTGATTTCTTTGGTGCTGCTAGTGATCCCTTCTGTGAGTGCACATATGCAGTCCTCTGATACTCGGGAGCTGATCCCCATTCCGCTGTGTGCGCAAAGTTCACATTCCCCAGAACATCTCGACCGTCGTCGACCTTCTTGAGGAGAAGAACATCTCATGGGCGTCCTGTGAGTGCCCTGTATTCGTTGAGTGGGAGCCAAAGCTCAAGTCGTCACAGACCAGGAGAACATGCCCTATGATGGCTTCACGGGCTTCAACTACACTGAGAAGAACTACCTGAGTGGGATTTCCCCATACATACTACGCGACATGTCTGAATATCTGATTGGCGGCTTCTGACATCGTAGCCGGCAACGGAACGTACACGTACTACGTACGCAAGCACAACGGTCTCATTATCTTCGACTCGGTCGCGAACGTCTCCAGCCGTGCGCTCCGCACCCGCAACTGTGAGTACTAGGGATAGTTTCCTTCCGTTTCTAATGCGGCAGACTAATGAGCGCACTGCCAGTCAACGACTTTGCAGCCGACTTGAAGGCCGACGCGATCCCTCAGTGGAGCTTCGTCACGCCTAACTTGGTCAACGATGTGTGTTTCGAGTGTCTTCGAGTGTCGATGCGTATCGTAGCTGAATGACGATTTACAGGGTCACGACACTACAATCGATTTCGTCGGCGACTGGCTCAACTACTGGTTGATCCCACTCTTGAGCGACAACAAGTTGAACAACGACAGGACGCTCATCCTGCTCACCTTCGACGAAAGCGAGAGTACGTACCGGTCGTCTTGGCGCGTTCTACAGCCGTGCATACAACTGACACACTTGCCCGCCGCCAGCCTACACGATTAACAACCGCGTCTACACGCTGGTGCTCGGCGGCGGCCTCCCTACGAACCTCAAGGGCACGACGGACTCGACGTTCTACACGCACTACACCGCGCTCTCAACCGTGCAGGCGAACTGGGGCCTCAAGTCCCTGGGCCGCGGGGACGCGAACACGACGCTCAACAACGTCATCGACTTCGTCGCCAAGGAGACCTCCTGGACCAACAACGGTATCTCCGGAAACGACGCCCGCATCCGTACGTGCCCCCTTCCCCTCTCTTTCTTGCAGTATGTCATACTCATAAACCGCGCACGGACGAACAGCGCAACTGAACATCACGGGCACGATCCCCGGCCCGCTCAACACGGAGTTTTACGTGCCGTTCACCGCACCCAACACCTCGGCCGTCGGCGCGGGCGGCGGCGGGGTGTTCGTCTCCCCACTCCTCGACAAGAACATCACCACCGCGGATGCACCGAAGCCCGTGAACCTGACCGCGTCCGGGCTGCCGAACCCGTGGGGCACCGACCCCGGGTTCAACTACGCGAACGGGACGGAGGTGATCCAGGTGCCGTCGGCGACGGGCACGAACCCGGCGTCGGGGAAGAACGCGGCCGTGCGTGCGGTCGCGGGGATGAGGGAGAGCGGGGTGGTGCTGGTTGGGGTGGTGCTTGGCGCGGTTATGTTGCTTTGAGAGATGGGATGGTCTGTGGGACAGTTGCCATCGACGAGGAGTAGTACTCGATCTCACTGGGCTTGCCAGTGGCCTAGTCGATTGGAAATTTCTGTGGTCCAGTTGAGTGTTGAGCGTCGAGCCCTGAGATCAAAAAGTTTTGTAGGAACTTGCCATCGCCACGACTTGTGTCTCAACTTCAACATCGTCTGCTCTGCAACGTTCAACCCCAGTGGGAACCCGCTCTAGCACGATATACGCTGATCTAAGGACATCTACGGTAATCTAAAGACGGGTTTCGGCGTCGGTGTAACTTTGCCAGTTGACTTTCCCCGTCAACCTTCAACCTCGGCGAGACGCGAGCCTGAGAGATGTACGATGATATTGTTACGGGTTGGCCGGACGTTACTGCATGGAATATCCAGCCTTTCAGTCCAGTCGTTCGCGGTGAGGCTGGGTTATCTCGTTCCTCATTCCCAGAGTTCCAAACGATGAACAGGACGGCAGCCTAGGTAGGCTTTCAAGAACTTCTGAGGTGTGATAGCGTATACGTAATTGCATAAGTTCCCACGGTAGTTGCCCAGAGTGCGCTGCGGCCGACGCAGCTCCCAACTCTTTCTTGTCGGTACTGTACGACGAAAACACACAGGTCGGCCGGTTCAATCATTATATATGCCAATCGCTACTCACGCATCACTAACAGTACTTCCAACTTGCGGGTGCCGGACCCCCCTACAATGCCACGGCTGACTGGTTGCAGAAACGTAGCCAAACGGTTCCTACAAGACCTCAGAGGTCGCCGCTCGATGGAGCACGGCAGCATCATACCTACCACCGACGCACCAGCAATACAAGAACACGATGAGGTCGATGCCGAACCACTTCAAGCGGCTCATCTGTGGAACCAGTCCCTCCCAGTCAACCAGTTACCGAACGAGCTTCTCATTCGCATCTTCTTGCTCCTAGTTTCACGAGGAAAGGGCACTCATAATCCGGCTTGGGTGAAGCTTATGCTGGTTTGTCGTTACTGGCGCGACGTGGCGCTAGCTACACCAGGCATATGGCGTTCCATCGACATAGGCCTAAATGCCGACTGGACCGACCTCGCTCTCACCCGTTCCGATCCCGCTACCATCGACATCTATATGCGTCCCAAGTACATCTCTCGAGAACAATTCCGTCTCATATATCCCCATGCTCACCGTATCCGCCGCCTCAGATTCTACGATAGTATCGACCCACAGTGGTCTGCGGCACTACACACACTTTTTGACCCAGGGATGCCTGCTCTGGAAACGCTCACGCTTTCTATCAACCCTAATCGATGGCCAAAACCGGTCCAGTCGACATACATTGACATCCAGCTATCGTCCAAACAATCTCCTCGTCTACAAATGCTCTCCCTGTCCCATGTGGTCATGCCTCGTGATCCCCTCCTATTGTCGAAACTGCATACTTTGACTTTGAAGAAGTGTGAATGCGACTATTCTCTCGACCAGTTCCTTGACATCCTATCCTCCTGCTCCATGTTACGAAAGCTGTGTCTGCTTTCGTTCCTGAATAATCTTACCGGCAACTGGCCTTCGCGCCCAATTGCCCAAAGGCCACCCATCAGCCTGCCACAGATCGTGGCTGTTGTGTTGGGACATCACCCTCCCCGTCACTCATCGCATTTCCTGGCACATTTGCTCCTCCCAGCCACCACACACCTCGTCGTACATGCGGATGTGCCAATTCATGGACAGGAAGATTCCACCCACTCTCTGCTGGACGTTATCCCCCCGAATCGCACCACCGTCCTCCCCGTACTACGCGCAGTCACCAAAGCCGAACTCCATGCCAGAAGAAACGGCTATTACCTCCGCGGTGCCACACTGCGGTCGGGGGAGAAGTATCCCCTCGAGCTCGGATATCACCCTGCTCTCAACAACCCGTGGGACACTGGTCCAGGAAGACGTGATTTGTTACTGCGAGGTCTCGCCGACCTGGTCTTGGTCTTTCAGGTGGCAGCATTGCGCTGCCTCTCCATCCGTGGACTTTCTGTCGCAGTCACCCACGCCAAGTGGAGGGAGGTTCTCAACGCCTTCCCGCGCCTGAAGGAGCTGCGAGTCAACGACGACGGACCGATGGTCGCGCTCGTCGGAGCCCTGCAATCCGAGTCCTCCCTTGCACTCTCCTCGATCTCTGGACACGACGCTGGACGTCGTTCGAATTCAATGCTCCCATGCCCACAGCTCCGGTTCCTCGCTCTCGAACTTGAGTGCGACATGTACGGTCCTTTCTTGGATATGGTGCTCGACTGCGTGCATCGTCGCGCGGAGAAGGGCTCGCAGCTGAACAAGCTGGAGCTGCGGTCGTTCAGCCCAGCTGACGCGGTAGAGGAGGACTGGACTCCTTTCGTTCGGGGACTGGAGGGACTTGTGCCGGACGTGTGTTACATTCCCCAACCAGATGCGATATTGGCGATCGCCCTCTTGAATTCTATCCTACTCGATTCGTGAAATTTCCAATGGTTTAGCGATGAGAAATCGGGACTATGGAGAAGAAAACGAAAACGAAGGAGAGCTCATGTAACAGTTAATGTGTATTCGGAGGGACTTCTACGATTAGTTTTGATGCTTCAAGTCCTGCATGTACAATATCTCAAGTTCTGAACCTCGTATTGGACTTGTACATACTGCCTTCTCGAATCAGCGGCCCGGGTCTGGGCACTGCGTCGCCCCGGATCTGTGTCGGATGGATCTGAGCAAAGCTATAAAGAGGCAGGACAGAAATCTACCTACGTTCTAGACTCAAAGATGCCATGGTCATAGTATTCCAAGGCTCAATCTTGCGTCCATCTTCATCCAACTAGCACGCACACTGTGCAGCAAAATTATCATAACATCGTATAAGATTACATCGTGGACGTACAGTGGTGCATCGAAAGCTAGCGCGACAACAGAGTTGGTCGTAAGGAAATACCCGAGACGGAGAACACTTAAGGCGTGGTCTTTATGAGGTCCATGTACTTTGCTCTCTCCTTCGCCCACTGATCCTCCTGCTTCAGATGGGGTGTCTCCATCAGAGTGTCCAGCCATGCAAGGCCCCATGCGGCGCCGCCAACCTTGGTGCCTCCAAGTACAGTCTTTTCAGGGCTGTCTGGTAGCACCTCCCAACGGGCCCTCGTCGGTTGCGAGTCAGAGCGGTCTAGTAGGAGGAGGCGAATTAGCGAGATTTTCTCCTCAAATGCGTGCCAGACAAAGCTTACAGAGGACGATGCCTGTTTGTGGCTCGTACACCCCAAGGGGCAGTCGGCTCTCCTGCTCACGTTTCCGCCTGTCTTCCTCCATTATCTCCTCAGCGGACCTCTTCTCGCCCCTCCCAATGTCGACCTCACCATCCGCCGTGTCTGCTAATATCCCGCCACATACCTTCAGCGCCTCCTTTCTCAACTTTGTCCACTCGTTCGACATCTCGACCGTCCGCTCCGCCGCGACATACATCCAGTTCTCCTCGTTTACGCCGTCGCGAGTCAAGTACGACTTGCGGACGGCATTCAGCGGACCATCGCTGTACGGGCCCCAACCCGACGGTCCGAAAATCGTTGTCGGCCCGCCCGCGCGGTACATTCCGAGGGAGCCTCCGCTCCGTTCGCCCTTGGTCGCCTGTCCACCCCCGCCCGAGGTGCCTGCTGCGAGCGCAGCAGCCTCGTTCGCGAGGTTGGAGGTGTCTTGGAGCTCGCCAACGAGGTCCCCTGGCTTGAGGCCCTTCGCGATGGTTTCCTCCATCACTTTATCCTCGTAGTAGTCGTCTATGACCCACCTGCCCTCTGTTGGCCAACGCTTTAGAAACAGAACCTATAATTTTGAAGGGGAACACATACCGGCGAGCATCTTTGCGCCGTGGAGCTTGTATGCGCTCCGCGCGGTGACGAGGGTCACGCTCCGCGTCTTGAGATGCGAACCGAGTTTTCCCACTTCGATGAGATGGTCCTTCTCCCACTGGGTCGCGTTCTGTTTCATCGCTAAGGGGTTCCGACGGAAGTAGTATAGCGAGTCGCGAAAGCCAGATGTACGCGCGGCGTCGATAGCGAGCATGTACTTGCGCTCTGGATGGCGGTTGGGTAGGACGAACGTCTGCGCCTTGAACCTCCTCCCTGCCAAGCATGGTCCGTTTTGTCGCATACGCATGAAAATAGGGCGGACTCACCTCCAAGTAGGTTGCCATGAATGTCAATCTTGTTGTCGCCCTTGGGGTCGTCGTCCGTAACATACTCGTCCCCCTCGATGACATAGACCTTCCCCTGTATGCGTTGGAATGGCTTCCCGCCACCTTCGGGCTCTGCTGCCTCCTGCGTGGAGGCCTCCGCGACTTCCGAAGAGTCTTGGTCTTGCCCCTCCTCTGCTCCGCGTTTCGGCAGTTTGATGGTGATGGCCCTTCCCCGCCCCCGCCCTCTTCCCCGCCCCCTTCCCCGGCTACCGCGCGGGGTGCCAGTGCCTACCGCGCCCCGTCCTCGTCCTCTTGGTCGACCCCGCTTCCGAACGGGTGTGGCTTCCACCTCGTTCATGTCATCGTCGGGGCCAACCGGGCTGCCTTGCGCGCTGGGGTCTGCGTCTTCGGCATTATCGATGTCCACGGGCTCGTCTTCGTCCGGAACCGCTTGTGGCGTTTGGGGCGCGGACTCTGTAAGACTTGGGTCGCTTGTATTCTGCGGCTCCTCGTCGCCGCCTACGGAGACGTCTTCGTCTTCCTCGTGCACCGAAGGGGTTCGTGCGGCTGCCCCTCCGAGTCTCGCGCGGCGTGGTCGGATACTGATCTTCAACGTGTTTTTTGCCATGCCTTCCGGCACCGTTAGCGAACGTTCCAGTAGTCAAGCTAGGAACGGGGACGAAGAGAGGAAAATGGGTGGCCGAACTTCGAAGTGGCCGCAGGACGGGAAACCTGGCCGCGCTCGCTGTGTTCTCCGGCGCCAAGGCGGAGGATGGGTCACGTGCCTAACCAGATTGGGAACACGGTCGCGCGCGGGGCGCGTCTTGACCCCATCCCCCATCCCCTCTCTCACCCCCACCGTCGCCACCATGGCCGACGCCGCAGAACCGCGACGATCACAGCGCGAGAAGAAGCAGGCAACCCATTTCGTCTCAGGTACGGCCCAATCACAGCTATTTGTCGGTGACGGAGCCTCACGGCGTCGCAGTCGACAGTTCCATACTCAACAAGCGCAAACGCTCCGACGCGACGAGCGACGAGGAAAAGGGCCGGGATGCCGCGTTGAGCGAGCTCTCCGACCTCGCGCTAACCGAGGACGAGGCGGACGACGAGGACGGCGCGCCAAAACAACCGGCTAAGGCTCCTTCGAAACGCAAGGCCAAGGCAGCCCCTGCGCCCAAGAAACCGCGTGCACCCAAGGGAACGGCCGCCAAGAAGCCAGCGACCAAGGCCCCTGGGCCACCGAAACCGAGAAAAACCGCCGGGCGCAAGGGCAAGCAAGCCGCCGGCGCTGAGGGCGAGTTCGACGCCGAGCAGGTGGCTCGGGACAGCAAGATTTCTGGCGACAATGCGCTGTTTAGTACGTGTCTTGTCAGATTGTTGAGCCGATGGTATGGTTAACGTTGGTGGCGAAGACGCCATTATGAACCCTGCCGCGGCGTTGCAGTCAACAGCAGAAGACTTCCTCGAATCGCTATCCAGCACCCCTGGGCAGAGCCTTGCAGACCTCATCAACTGCATTCTGCGTACATGTGGTTGTAACGACTCGGTTGACGAAGATAGAGCGGTCGATTACGATGGTGTGGTGGACGCCTTGGATGATTTCACGGAGATTCTCAAGAAGGTGAGTAACCTGAGTCGCTCACAAGACCACCATTCCAATGCTGCTGGCAGGACGACACCCCAATATATCCCCTGACATCCAAGCTGCCCATCTTCAAGAAGTTCCGCAAGTCGCTCTCCGAGTTCCTCGAACGGCTCATCATCTCCTCAGCCGAGCTCGGCTCCCTGTATACTTCCGACCTGATGTCAACGCTCCAAACCTGGGTCATTGCCATGTCATCGTCCCAGCTGCGCAGTTTCCGCCATACCGCCACCGTCATCGCGCTCGAGGTCGAGACCGCGCTCTGTGACGTCGCTGCGGCCGTGGAAAAGGAGGCGGAGGTCGTCAGCAGGCAACGTGAAGGAGAGAGGAAGCGAAAGGCGACGGGTAACAAGGGGAAGGCGGGCAGTGCGCGCGACGCCGAACTGGAGAAGAAGGCCGCAGAGGTCCGTGAGCGTCGCTCGAAGCTAGCAGAGTTTCTGAAAGAGTTCGTGGACGGGTAAGTGCTTCACGTCCTCCTAACCACACTGCTTTCGCTAACTACGTACACATAGCGTCTTCGTGCATCGTTACCGCGATCTCGATCCAAACATTCGCGCGGAGTGCGTGCGCGCGATGGGCCTGTGGTTCAAGAAGTACCCGGCGCACTTCCTCGACGGCGCGTACCTGCGCTACGTCGGGTGGGTGCTGTCCGACGCGCAGACACAGGTCCGCCTCGAGGCTGTGCGCGCTCTCGCCCTGGCGTATGACCAGACAGCGTACATCGGCGCAGCCGCACTGCAGCACTTCACCGAGCGCTTCAAGCCGCGCCTCGTCGAGATGGCCGTTGGCGACATCGAGCTCAATGTGCGTGTGGCGGTCGTGCAAGTCTTGCAAACCATCGACGGGCACGGGCTGCTCGAGGACGAGCAGCGGCAGAAGCTTTGCTTGCTTGTGTTTGACGAGGAGCCGCGGGTCCGGAGGGCGGTCAGTGGGTTTGTGAAAGGCGTGTGGGAGGAGGCGGTGGACGAGCGGTTAGTTGGCAGGAAACCCTCAGACACGGACAAGAGTCGCGCTGGCGTCAAGGCGCTCGGCGTGCTCCTGGTCAACTGGGGCCGTGCGCTGGACAAGTCAACTGGAGATGGAGATGGAGACGATGAGAGCGACCTGGGTGAAGGGACCTCGAAGCGCGTCCGCGCGAAGGAGGTCGCGTCGCTCGTCGGCCATAACCCGAAAGGACGCACTGCGCTTGTTGTGGAGGCGCTGTGGGACGAGGTCGAGCCGGTGCGCGACTGGGAGACACTGCTTGACGTGTTGCTACTCGACCACTCTGCGGCTGGCGAAGGGCGGCCCACTTCAAGATCGAAAGGCAAGCAGGCCGCGTCTGACGAGGCTGTGGATGAGGCATATCGCTTGGAGGAGGTCGAGGAGGCGGTCCTCGTTGAGATGCTTGTCGCGACTCTTCGGAAGGCGCTCGCAGACGCTGCCTCTGTTACCGCGAAGAAGGTACGTCACTCATTCAAGCCGTCTTTGCATAGTGCTAATGGGGGTGTACAGGGCGACGAGGACACGACGCTGTCGGATGTCACGCGAGCATTGATCAAGGCGTTGCCGAGGCTATTCGTCAAGCATCAGACGGACGAGAGCAGGATATCAGACGTCCTGCTCATCCCCCAGCTGATGAACCTAGACATGTATCTCGAGATGCGGATGGTGACGGTGCGTAGTGTGTGGCGCAGTGGCGCGAGTTTGGCGAGTTTGACGAGTTATGATGTGCAGGCGTACTCGAGTTTGTGGGAAGACGTGACGAAGCAGTTCCTGTCGCACTCCTCTCCGGTCGTGCTCGCGAACGCCGTCGCGACGATCCGGCGGATGATGGAGGCGACGAGCCTGTCGAAGACGAACAGCACGAAGATCTTGGAGCTCGAGGATGAGCTGTCGACTTCGCTGCGGGATGCTATCGCGGGACGCGACGAGATCGAGGTCGCGACTTTCACGGAGGACGAGGTGCTCTCCCTGGGTGCAATCTGCGCGCGCCTGGCCGCGCTGTCGGGCATACGCGACATGACGTCATGGATGGAGGAGGACGAGGGCGGCAAGCAGAGCAGCGCGTGGGACATCGTGAGCGCCCTCGCGGAACGCGGCCGACTCGGATACAAGGAGGAAGAGACGGCATGTATTCCTTACCTTTGGGCAGACGGCCATCTAACGTCTGGGCATGCAGATGGTCGACCGCGCATTGCAACTGCTCACACTTCATATTATGTGGAAAGCTCGGAGCCTTCCGGCGGCGGTAGAGCTCTCTCCGGACGAAATTCAGTTCCGCGACAAGCTTAAGGAGGAGCGAGAGTCTCTTCTTGAGAAGCTGGTCGAGTTCGCGGTCGGCACTCAATCAAACACGGTGGAAGTTGTACGACGAGCGGTGCGTCGTTTTCAAAGTGTTGCGTCGAATGTCTGTTAATGTTTTGGGGGTCTACAGGCGTTCCAAGGGTTGCTGACTTTGCACATTCTCTTCTGCGCAACGGAGATCACTGCACCAGACGGCAGTCGACTGGCCACCGCAGCGTTGCCTTTGTCTCTTGATGATGAGGTGCAATATCGTTGTGCGGGCTTTGTTCAGGCCGAGATTGAGCGCTATTCAGAGGAGATTACTGAAGAGCATCCCGAAGACCATCGAAGCAGTGAAGAAGAAGATGACGAAGGGGAGGAACCCGAGCCGGAGGAACAGCCGAAGGGCAAGAAGGGCCGTGGCAAAGGAAAGGCGGCTGTGAAGGCTCCAGCGCCAGGTACGTGCCTCTACCCATCCATGCTTATTCGCATGCTGATCAGATAGCAGCCCCTCGCGCAGAGACTCGTGCTCAGCTGGAGAAGGAGTACGTCTTCATTGGCGTCGTCACCACCTTCCTGCGTGCCATCCGTGCCGGGGTCATTCACTTCCGCCATGCCGCAACGATCCTCGCGCATCACGGCCGTCTCGGTCCGACCTTCGACCTCTGTTCGAAAGTCATTATCGAAATCCTGCGTGAGGAGGGTATGTACAAAGACAACGGCGAGACCGTCGTTGTCGTCGTTTGTCAAGCCCTCCAGGAGGTGAGTCTGAATATCCGCTTGACACGCTGCACGATAATGAATTGCTGTCATGCAGTCTTTCACGCTGTATCTCGAGTCTGTGGCCCACACAGGCGATCACGCTATCGCGCTTGGGAAGGCGCTCTCCGCCTGCCTGATGATCCGTGGGGCTCAACTCGCTGTCGTTCGCCGACTGGATCCAAAATACGTCGTCGACATCCACACAATGAGCCTGAACTGGGTCGGTAAACGCCTCGCCGCTTACGAGAATGTGAAGAACAAGAAGGCCAGGAACAAATGTATCCTATTCTTCCGCGTCCTCCAGCCCCTCCTATCCTCGATCGATAACCAGGATTCGCTCAAGATGTAAGTTTACTATTCTCTCTCAGCCCATCCATTCCCTCATATGCGATCGGATTCAGCAAAGCGCATCTAGATAATATCATCGCACAGTCGAAGCTGGAGATCTCCCCAACTTCGAAGCCATGGGAGCCTTATCGTGCCTACGAGAAGAAGCTCTCAGCGGCGTTGACGAAGGAAAAAGGTGTGTGCCTATGAGACCTCTTGATGGCCTTTCACCCTTACACCTTTGGTCTAGGTCCTGGTCGTCGGGGTCGCAAGCGCAAGGACGCCAAGAGTGCCGAGCTTGTGACCACAGACGAAGAAGGCGGCGAGGCGAGCGAGGTAGAAGATATGATGGTCAACGGCAACGCCGACAAGCCCGCGCGTCGGAATCCCACCCGTCGCGCAGCGCAGAATGGAGGATTTTCTGAAGACGAACCTGGAGTCACAGAAGACGAACAGGAAGCCGCTGCTGCAACTACCACTCCGAAAGCAAGACCGAAACCACGCCCCGTGCGGCAACGTGCGAACGGAGAACGTGAGGAATCCCCCGTCCGGACGCAATCCCCCACATCTGCGCGACAGTCCAAGTCTTCTACACCACTTTCATCCAATCGAGGATCGGCCTCTCCAAAGGAGCCTGAAGAACACGAAGAACCGGTGGAGCCGGAAGAGTCCCAAGACCCTGAGACCCCGAAGGCGTCTCGCAAGCGCGCACGGTCCGATGACGAGGAACAGGAGGATGAAGAAATGGCCGATGCCACCACAAACGGCCTCGACGACGACGACGACGCTGAGGAGGCGTCGCCAGAGACACAGGCGTCTGAGCTGAAGATCCGACGAAAGCGCGTTCGCCATTGACAGCGATACCCCGGAACAAAACTGGTAGGACTCTTATGCTTATTCGCCACTGCTCCCTTGGTCTCTTGATATTTCTATCCTCTCGTTTCGGAGCATCTTTCATCTTGCTGTCTGTGATTCGTGCTGTCGCCGCCCCTCTATCGCTGAATGTACCGCTTGATATGTACCGACACTGTAGCTATCGCGCTCTGCGCCCAACCGTAATGTAATCTTCAGTACTTCCGATCATTGGCTGGTTGATGTCGGCCTTTCATCCCCGTCCTAATTCGACAATACACACGTGAGTGTCTTGGCCCCATCTCTTCACTGACACTGACGATCATTGCTGTCTGCCTCAGGCAAACCATGCAACAATCGAGTCGATGGGTGACGAGAATGCCGGAGATGGTTTGACCGGAGCGTCTCACTGCCTTCACAACCCCCGGACTCCCGTTATGGAGTCTCTCGCCCCAGATTGAGACATCTTCTATTCGTCTCGGTCACAGGTGTATCGTTGTCTGACGACCACCCTCTCCCCCCCCTTCCCCCCCTACCACACCCACCCTCGACCACCCTCGACCACCTCTCTCGAGCCCAGACCGCTTTCTGATCTCCGTCCATATTAGACTGCAAATGAGCATGGCAAGCGTGTCCCTGCTCTGCTTGTTCGGCATCTTGTGGGGAAGCCACGTCGTCGCGGCGCCGCCCAACTCTTTTGCCCATGCCTGGCCCGGCCAACCCGCGACACCTTTCGGCCCTGACTGGCAGGACTGTGAGTGTTCCTACATCTCCGAATGTAGTCCTGTGTGTCACAACTAATGTTGATGGTGTAACATGTAGATTTCGAAGTCAAGGATCCCCTACCACGCCTTGAACACATCGCGCTATCACGTAGCTTTGCTGGGAACATCCCTGTGAACCGGCCAGACCACCCAAACAACACCCTGTTCTTCTGGGCTTTCGAGCGTCAGGGAACGAATGGCACACTTACCGCGCCTGCGGACGAAAACAACACTGATCCTTGGATTATTTGGCTGCAAGGAGGGTGAGTATCCTACAATGGTTTGAGAAGATTGAGTTCCTGATTCATCCTCTCGCAGACCAGGGGATTCAAGCATGCTCGGATTTTCCCAAGAAGTGCGCGCTTCCCCAGAGTGTTCAGAATAACGAACGCTTACACCTTACCTCAGAATGGGCCTGTCCTAATAACGAGCAATCGCTCGTGGGAAGCCAACCCTTTCAGCTGGAATACTCTGGTGGATGTCATATGGATGGACCAACCTGTAGGCAAGTACAGCACCGTACTGCGATGGCGCCACCACCCTCACCTCCTGTTTAGGCACCGGCTACTCGACGGCTGATGTGCAAGGATACAGTAAGTGCAGCTTGCCCTTCTTATATTGCCCGTCGCGAACCATTCCCTCTCACAGTCGCGGACGAGGACCAGATGGGAGAGGACTTTGTGGGTCGCCATTCGATATCTACTTGCTTCAATCATCTTCTGACACCCATGCCTAGGTTGGTTTCTTGACGAACCTTGTCAGTGTCTTCCCCAGCCTCGCCACGCGGCCGCTCTACCTAATAGGCGAGAGCTATGGGGGGATGTTTATTGTCGGTGTCATCAATTATAGCTCTAGTCACGGAGTAGGAAAGCTAACGAGTGCTGTTGCAGTCCTACATCGTCAAGCATATCTTCTCCGAGTCGAACCCTCCGGTCAACCTGCACAAAGTAGCCATTGGAAACGGCTTGTTGGGATCAGTCACGACAGTCCGGGAGCTGCCAATCGTATGTTGTTCAATCCGTCATCCTGCAAATCAAATGCTAACAATATTTATCAGATCAATGTTCTTGAAACCTATCCCGCCATAATCGGTTATGATGAGGATGTCTTCAACTACTTCAGGGCGCAGTGAGTTAGACTTGCATCGCCTATAGTAATCCTGACGTAGACGCTCTAACCACTAACAGACACCACCTCTGCGGCTTCGATCTGAACTTGACATATCCGCAAACTGGCGGAACTTTCCCAACCTTAAACACGACTTCGGGGCTGCGAATTACGCTCCGTGACGAAAGAAGGTCAAGGGTGGATCCACCCTCGCATCACAAGTCGGTGAAAGAGTTCGCTTCGCGTGGGTTCCGTACCTCAGTCAAAGGGTCCGAGCATGACAAACATCGAGAGACAAAGAGATCCCAGTGGAAGCGAGACCTCGCTGATCGTATCAACAGCGGCACCCTCGACCCATGGTACGGCTGCGACATCTTCGACGAGATGTGGGACTATGCTTTCAACTTCACATTGCCATGGAGTATGCACCCGATAAATCACTACTACATCTGCACATACTGATGCTTCTCCGGCCAGAGCATAGCCGAGTCAACTTCTACGATATCCCCGACGCAACGAACCCGGAACCCCCCAGAGACGCGTCGCCCTTCTTCAACAACGACGCGGTCCGCGCCGCGTTACACGCTCCGACCTCGAAAAACTGGACAAGCCACTTTGTGTATCCCTTCAACTCCATCTATGACCGGGCTATCGGGAACCAGCGCGGGGACCCGTCCGTCGAGCCTGTCGCTTTCCTCACGCCACTCTTCGCGAACGCCTCCGCGCGGGGTATCCCGTTCGTGTTCTACTCGGGCAATGATGACTCGGACATCCCGCACCATGGCACGGAGGTCATCATCCAGAACATCACATTCGGGGGAATACAGGGCTTCACGAAGAGACCTGCGACGCCTTGGTTCGACGACGATGGCGCGTTTGCGGGTATCGTGCACCAGGAGAGGAACCTGACGTACGTGCTATTTGAGGGGGCGGGGCATATGGTACCGCAATGGAGGCCAGCGCAGGCGCTGGCGTTCCTGCGGGAGTTCGTGCTGGGCGACAACCCAAACGGGACAGTCCTCGGGGACGGGTCGGTGGTCGGCGGAGAGAACGTGACGCTGGGGAAGGAGTACTTGGCGGGCGGGAACGAGGTCTTCTATGGGTCTGCGACGACGGAGGGGACGTACACGATCCCGAGCGCAACGGCCGCTGCGTGGGATCAGTTCATCGCGACCGCCACGCTGGGTGCTGCTTCCGTTACGAACTTGCCAGTTCCTTCGAGCAAACCAAAGAACGGGACGGCAGCAAACGGTCCGAGCGACCTTGTCGTCCTGCTCGCAGCAATGGTCGGGATGATGGTTTTTGTTTCGGAGCAGTTGGCGGTCTGATAAAGCCCAGGACCCCGCTGCTTCCTGACTAGGTTGGGAAACTGAAGCTGCATTATTAATATTGGTGGCGAAGTGGCAAATGATGTTGTTTGATCTCGTGGCTACAAGCACCTACTTCAACAAGGCTTCAAATGACCATTATACATTCGAATACTAGTTGCGCTTTTCTACACATGCAAGTCTTTGATCGCTACAGACGGCTAGGTCTCCATGGATCCGGTCGAACCAGGATCTTCACTACGGATCGAATAGATTAGTATCTACGCCACCGTTTCCAGAGAAAGGCACTTACCGTGTTCGTCCTTCTCATATATCAACGCTTTCATGCCCTTCTCCACGAAGTCCTCCAGCGTGATCCGACGCGTGATCAAGTTCTCCAACCCATTGAACTTTCCGTCGGACACAGCTTCTAACATCTCAGCATGGACGCGGTCATATGCAAGAACACCTGCGAGATGTTGGTCAGATTGGGAGGTTCGCCCGACTCGAGAGATCTCTCCAAACCCACCGGTGAATTTGAACTCCTTGTACGTGATCGCATCGATGTCGAGCACCGGTTTATTCTCCCAGACAGCAACGTTGACCACGCTTCCTCGTGGACGGACGGCCTGGAAGGCGGTATCCAGTGTGCGTTGATTACCCGCACAGTCGAGAACGACGTCGGCCCCGCGGTCTCCCGTCGCTTGGCGCACGGCGGCGGGGACGTCGACACCCGGAGAGGTCGGATTGTAGACGACGTCTGCGCCCTGGGAGATCGCGAGCTGCTGTCTCTTCAAGGCGGGCTCGGATACTGAGACCCAGGAAGCCCCGAATACGCTGGGAAGATTTTAACCAAAGCGATTCAGTACAGATATAGCGCATTCAGACATGGTGACGCACCGTGCGACCCTCACGGCGAGAAGACCGATCTCGAGAACGCCTTCAGCTTCCCAATAAACCACACCCACAATGTGACTGTGACTTACGGGACCAGCACCGAGGATAAGGACTTTATCGCCAGCTCGCATGTTTGATCGCTTGACGGCATGCCAAACGACAGCTAAAGGCTCCATTAGGGCGCCGACGTCCACTGCGTTCGTTGTGAGCCTACTAACACAGGAATATAAAACAGGAGCTACTCACAGGGTATACCTTCGGGCAAAGCGTGAACGAGGTCCTCATCGACAGAGATATACTCGGCCAAACCCCCGCCACAGCCGCCTATCCCCTGCATCGCATCGCGTTGAAATTCCAGACGTCATTCGATTCCTCACAGTTGCTCACGATGAATGTGGTATGAGGGCAGACGTTCCGAGTCCCGTCCCGGCAAAACGGGCAGGTCGACTTTCTACACGAGAGAAGGGGCTCTCTGTTGGATGTCGTCAGCGCGCTTCGATACGACGTCAATATTAATCCTCGGGCACACGTACACGACCACGTTCAGCCCAACGTGCAGACGGGAAGTGTTCACCCCCGACCCGACCTCCACAATGGTACCCGACATCCTGTGAACATGCTATCAGGTAATTTGGGCGGGCCATGATGGGGGATGCTGCACTTACTCGTGACCCATTACCACCGGAAGGGTCTCCTTGGTGACGACATGGGGCTTGGTGAGGGTCGGCGAGACAGGCAAGATGCTGGAGTACGAGTGTAGATCGGAACCGCAAACTGTACACCAGATTCATCCTTGGGTCAGCCGAGTCACATCTGAGGGACGAAGAATTGCGGTGGGTTTACATACTGCCATTCCTAAAGCAATCCCAGATGGAGTATTCAGCGGACACGCGCAGTAGTCTCAAACTCACCATGCAACCTACATTAATAACGACATCGCTGAGTAACGGCACGATGCGGCAGGCAAAGGAAAGTCATACCTTAATCTTGACCTGCTGCGCTCCTACTTGAGGCTGAGGAATCTCGTCGAGACGAATGTCTCCAGGTCCGTAGTAACGAATCGCCCTCATCCTAGTGGCAGTTGGTCGACCTTCGGCCTCGTCACCCATGTCGCATTTATATAGTAGGTCATAGGGGGCTCCGCGGCTGTGTGAACGATGCGCCAAGTCTGGGAGAAGGACCCGAAACCTCCTGATCGGTCACCGGAACGACGTCACGGGATTTCCTATACATGAAAATATCCGCCGGGAGACCTGGCATGGGATCTTTGGAACCCTGTCGGAATACCAGTCAATACAATACGACCTATGGAGCCGAGGCATTGCATCGCCCAACGCAGCTCGCGGGCACCGTAAAGTTTATGCGGAATTTAATGACGATCGTCTCGGAGAGTTCGCTGCACGGAGTGCTCGGACACGAGACCTTGCAGTCGTGCCTCCAGCATGCACGTCATCTTGTCTAAGTCCTCCCCAACCCCTCTCAGGTGCATCTCCAGCCTCGGAAAAGCAAGATCCCTTTCTGAACGGCTTTGAAGGCACTCGACTAACGCCTCGACGAATTCGACATCTGTAGCCCGCCCCTTCACTCCAATTACCCCCAACTCCGGATACGCGGCCGACGGACTGCTTCGCGAGATGTTGCATAACCTGACGAAGGGGTTCTTGAAAGGGTCGAGCCTTGCCATCGAAGGGGTACTTGCCCGCAACGACTCCGGACTCGGAAGGCGGAAGGCCCTCAAAGAGGTGCGGAACATATCCTCCATATGTCGTGTGGAACGCCGACGAATGTCAAACGCCTCAACAGAGCGCAGCCAAAGACTCGGGTGAGGTCGAGGCCTGCACCCGAGAGCGCGATAACACTCCTCGGGTAGATCTAGACATATGCTACCGATGTAAGTTAGAGTAGTACTCAACTTTACTGCTGGCACAGAACTACGCCGTCATGGACGGATCTTTTCGTCAGCGAATGAGACTGGTACTGATAGATCGAGATCAACGCGGTAAGGCTGGACTCGAGATGAGATGAGATCGAGTCTCCGTGCAGCTGAACTCGCGCTCACCAAGTGTTGGATACACGGATAGCCCGGGCTGAGCCCTTGACTTCAACCAGGCACGCAAACGGGGTATTGAATCAGGAAACAGGTATCTATTGAAATAGTCGAGGATACGAGCGTTGTCAAAGAAACATCGACAGGTAAAGGGGTGGTGGTGGTCGGGGACAAACCATGTAACACCAAGTTTGGCAACTTAGCCGCCAGTACCCTGGGTGCCAAACAGCCACATACAACAGGGGTAAATTGGCAAGCCTGAGGTCGATCCGCGATAGAGACCCAATCCCTGACGGTATCGGGAATACATACCTTCCCGCCTGCCCGCCAAACATAACTTCTAACGGGTCTCGACGTATTTGACTACTCGGCGGTATTGAGCGTCCTGTCAGACGTCCTGTGCGCGTTCTTCCAGCGGTGCATCGATGAGCAGACAGTGCCGTAGCCTTGTCTCCCCTAGGCAGACCTAAGTTGATCTGTGGAGGAGAAGGAGGGAAGATCATACTAAGGCCGCAGCCTGGCTGAGTCCTGATAGCCATCCGTGAAGAAACCGCAGAAAGACGCAGCTACCCTGTCAGGTTCTAGCTACCGGACGATCGGGCTCGAAAGCTGCTTCTGACGGTCGTCATCGACCGCCACCTCCTCGAGTGGGCGGAGTCCACCGGCTGGATCCCCGCCAGCCAGAGGGGCTTCCGTAAAGGCCACCGGACGACCAATAATGCGTTTGTCCTATTCATGATGGCTGGAAGAAGGCTCCGGCCTTCTACACTCGAACAGGAAACAGAACAGGACAAGGCTCTGATATCGTGTGAGAAAGACTCTATATACATGAGGGTACTATGCGGGCGTACCTGATATCGTGTGAGAAAGACTGGGGAACACGATATCAGGCGCGCGGAAGGTAATATACCATGTGCGTATGTAAGCAAGGGGAGTGCCGAGGAAGGGCGTAGGCCTTACAATGGCGAGGTGGCGAGTGGTACTGTATTTCGATCTCTCAGATCGACGACATGAAACATTGTTCAAACAAGTACGACTCACTTGAACTTCCCGCTCTTATGTAGCCATGATTAATAGGTCGGGTCCGGGACTGTAGAAAATGTTGATATTGCGGACGAACGGGAGGCACATGAGGCAGCCGATGATCTTACGCCAGATGCCGGCCCTGAGCTATTTGTTTCTCGTCCTTCGTTCGTCGACGAGTCCACCTGCAGTCCTAAACTTGAAGCTGTCAGCGCCGGCTTACAGCAAGGTGAAATCTCAACGTAAGTATCAAGTTATCAACAATGGGTTTCTCACCCCAGAGAGACGCTATGCACTTTAGCAATAATGTGGTTCCTAGTTTGACTCGAGTACGTGATATGACATCGCGCAGCCGTGAATGATGTGAGGTTTCTCCACTTCCATCACGAAAGCACAGCACCAAAGCGCTGTGGGTGGAATGGGGCTCCACTCTCCATAAGTACACGATGGAGGCGTCGGGCGCACAGGTGCCAAACTGCTCTCCGTCTCATGTGTCTGGCTCACTTGTACAACAGCACCGATGAACGTCACGTTCCTCTCCGATAGCCCGTTGAACTCGATCGTCGTTGACCTCAACGGCGGTGGGCACTTGTACGATATCTCGACGGAGTTCGACTTCAAGTCCTCCACGACGCGATGCAGGACGACGATGCACAACCTGGACGGGGAGGTCGTGGGGTTATGGGAGCGTGCGTATCAGCGGGACAAGGACAGGATTACATACCACGACAAGATGCACATGCTCTCTGACTGGCTCCCGAAGAAGAGCGTCCTCTCCAGGTGCGTATAGTTCGCTTTTTTCGCAGTGTTGCGCCTCTAAATTGACGTGTGGAACGCATGCATATGTAGGACGAGGATCCTGGTCGCCTCTGACGGCTCACAGTACCATTGGAAACAAGCGACGAACTGGGGCACGACGACGCTCAGGGTAAGCGCGCTGCTCCACATCAGAGACAAGGGTGCCTGAACTTACTTGCCGTCATACCGCCGCACAGCTGGTCGACCCCGAGACACAAGAGACGGTAGCGCAGGTGCGGAGCGCACGCACAGGCTCAGGGTTTCTAGTTGGGAAGCCACGGAGGATGAGTCTCGACGTGAAGCTCGGGACGGCGCTGAGGCTCGATGCAATCTTGTTATCGTTCATCATCCTCGAGCAGACGCGAAGAGAGCAGGCCGCAGGCTCGTATTCCGACGCGCGGGCAGCAGCTTCTGGTACGGCCGGCCCAGTTGTGATACACTGAGGACGTTGGTCAAGTGTTGGCAACCAACCTGAGGGTGTTTTATTTATCTCTACGAACCCATCATTTGAGTGTTGTATACTGTGTACACTACTAGGCTATCCCTGATAACTCTAATCGAGGACTCACCGCGAACCATCGAAGAACACAAACAGCCGTGAGGTACTGCAGACCTAGGACAATTTGTTTGAGGGGATCAAAATAAGTGCCCGCATGCAGCCGACTCAGCACATTCAAGTCACTCACTTGGATTTTTTTCTCGCTTTGAGCCTTGCCTCTTGATGAAGGATTTATATGGTCTGGTTAGTAGTTGTGCTATGCTGCCAGCGAGAATGTCCCGACTTGTTTTGAAGGTCGAGACGTCGTGAAAAGCGACCACACGTAGTTACATAATTGTCCAAATTGTGCCGGATTGGGCCAATTTGGGCATGTTGTCCAAAAACGAAAGTGGCCCTAAAAGGGGCAAGTTGGTCATGCCAAGGGTCGTGTCGGGCCGCGGAGCGGCCGAAAAGGTGCCCGGGGTGCTCGCGCGAGGTCGCGCGCCAAAGGCGCGCTCTCTTCCTCCCCACAGCTTACACCTCTCCTCCCTTCCTGGCTCCTTCGCTTCAGCTGGAAAAATCGGCTACCAGATCTTGCCAATTTACCAGCTTCTCGCGGCGGCGCGCGCGCCGCCGCGTCTCGATCTGTGAATGCACTTTCAAAGGGGTTTTCCCCAGCTTCTTTTCAGGCTTTCCTACCCAGAGTCTCTCACGTTTCCCCAGCTTCAACTATCGTGTTCTATCCCGACAACACCCCTGGATGGATGGATACTATCTGGGGTCTTTCAGGTAAGCAACAGCCCAACTTAGAGCTTGACAGCTGTCTGAGAGCACGTCTCCTGTTGCAAACCCTGTATCTTATTCAAATTTCTTCCGTTTCCTATTAATCCTTTTCGAATAGTGAGCTTTACTTCTCCCCTCTCTTGAAATATATTTTTTATGATTTCCATTCCACCCTACGAAGGTCTATGGGGTTTGCGATTAAGCTGATCAGCTTGGGCGCTCAATGCCCATTTGCGACTGTGATTTCTCTCCCAATTCTGTACGGTTTTCTCTGATCTTGAGCACATTTGAAAGGGGCGAGCCATGCCTTTCAGACGAGTCTAATATCGCCATCTGATGTGAGCTGGTTGCAGTGCAGTTTGGCTTCTGTTTATTCAGCTCTTGGGCTGCTCTGGTCTCGCATTTTTGGCCTCCTTCTCACATATTCTGTACTGTATGCTCAGGAGTAGCTCAAATATATATTTTCATCCTCGAATGGGACCTCGCGTGCTCCCAAACCGGCCCTCTCGAGCTTCGAGTCCCCTCGCGAGCCATCTCCTGCGGCACGTGCACCGAGATTGGTCGACCAAACCGGGCGCTTATATTGGTCGCGCGCACCAAGAGTCCTGGGGCGTCTAGGACCGATGTTGGTCCCACCCTTGGCTCCACGACCTTCCCCTAAAAGGTTCAACTTGAACCTGGTGACCTCATCTTCCTGCGGCCTGTCGAATACTATCCCTCTCTCTCCTTATACCCTCATCTCGCATTCTGCCGCATATACCATTCTCTTCTGCTTCTTGTACTTTCCGTTTTACATTCCACTTCCGGCCGTACGAGGAATGAGTCGGTAGGAACCAGGTCATCTACGGTACGAAGGACGTATACGAAAAGGTGAGCACTCCACGCATCCAGTTCCATATCCAGGATGTCCAAGTAAAAGGGTCGACCCCGCCTCCTGCACTGCCCACCGCACATTGCACAACGGACGCGTCCCTACGCCTCCCCGCTTCTGTTTCAGTGACGGGGCGGCGGCGCACCGAGCCCCCGCAGTGTCCGATACCCGACGTGCCATCTCACGAGCATGCCGTGGCACGCCTTAAGGCCGGACCTACATCATTTCCCCTCTCCCATCGCTACATTTCTGTGGTTTCAGCAGACGGCTCTGAAGTTAGGTTTGTGCGCCGTGAGCACCACCTGGCGCGCGAACAAAGGCCGAGCCGACAGCGGCCGCCCCACCCTCGGGTGGAGGATGCCAGCCGTTCACAGCCAAGCCCGGGCAGACGAGTGCCACTCTGCCTGTGGCGGTCTCAGATGTGGATCTATTTCTTTTGTGAACGCGACAGTCAGCTGTTGACCGCGCGGCTATAAAGCGTCCGAGCTCAAGGACTACGCTCGTCTTTGGCGCGTGGTTCCGCGCGGACAAGTGGCAGGAGCGGGCACCGCCGTGTGCGTGGAGGTACGTGTTCTGGGTGCTGTGTGTGCGTATGCGATAGCAGGGGCGAGGAGAGGAGATCATAGGCGTGACGGGCTTTGCTCGTTCTGAGATTTTTTTCTATGGCTGGATTTGTATGCATTGGATACTAGCTAATACTGACGAACACTGTTCTTTAGGTGAGGTCATGCACATGCTGCTCGAATATTTTCGCGTTAGGACGAAGACTTCACGATCTGTAGACTTTATGGATGCCTATATGCGCAAAATACCTTGTTCTGTCTTCCAAGAATCGCATTGACCCTCTCATTTCCGTCCAGTAATTTTCCGTCGCCGCCATGTTAGTCGGTCTCCTGAAGTATGCCGGATGGAGCTACCTCCCGAACTACGCCTCCCGCCAGCTCCTCTCCGTCGTCCATTCCGTCTACCCTCGCATCTTTGGGAAGCCCCCACCGATCCCCGGCACCCCCGCGTTTCAGCGCCATGTCCGCTGGACGTACCTGTTCGTCGTCGTTTCTTACCTCCTCTATACCTCCTACGACGCGGCGACAACAGTGGAGCCCAACTACTACCAAATGCTTGGTATCGAGCCGACGGCTGACCAGAGCACGCTCAAGATGGCGTTCAGGCAGTTTGCGCGGCGGCACCATCCGGATCGCGTCGGACCTCAAGGAGAGGCGATTTTTATACAGGTTAGAGATGCATACGAGGCGTTGAAATCACCTGTAAAGCGTTTTGCCTACGATAGGTTAGTCTTCCGTCTCCTCATCGCAGCATAGGCGGCTTGGGCTTATGGAGAATAGGTTCGGACCTGATGCGCTAGGGTGGGCGCAATGTTCGACGCTCAGGGAGTACATCCGCCATGGACTCATGCAGGCATCCGGATTCTACATCGCCTCGACGTGTATCCTGCTCCTGCTTTCCGCCTCTGGCCGCACGGGTCCCGTAGCATACGTAAGTCGCTCATCCTTCCGCCGCATTTTTACCCGCTCAAGGAATGCCGCTCAGTGGCGTTACATCCTCCTCGCTCTCATATCTGTATACGAGATGCTCTTCCTCCTCGACCCGTCGCCGTCGCCCGCATCTGCGGCGGGCTCGAAGCTCACGTCGGTGCTCTTTGCCGACCCGGCGAGCACAGCGCACACCTCCCTTTTCTCGCTCCTCTGGCCGCATCGTGTAGCGTACCAACACATCCGTTTCCTCCACTCGTTGTTCGTTCTCTGCTCGTTCGCACTGTCGAACGTTGCCCCGGTGTTGTTCCCACAGCCGAGCCCGGAGATGGAGGAGAGGGTCATCATAAGCCAGGCACAGCAGATCCTGCAGACGGCGAACCAGATCTCGGCTGAAGGTACGTACCGCATCCAATTCCCGTCACGCTCGGACCAGTACCAGTGAGACTAAGCAACGCGCGACTTCTTCTAGCCAACGCGCAGCTCCAAACGCTCTACCACGCCGCACATGGCCCGCACACAGGCACGCCCACACAGGACTCGACATTCCCGTTCCTTGGCGATCTCCAAGGCGGACACGACGGCCGGCCGGCCGACGAGGTTGTGGCCCTGCTCGCGCACGAGCTCGAGAACCTCATCCTCGAGACGCAGCTCCGTGCGGACGGCGGGCCGCTCAAGAGCGCGGTCGACAACGCCGTCGAGCGCGAACGCCGGCGCAGGGCGGGTGCGGGCGGGAGGTATGGTGCAAGCTCACCGTCCGAGGGGTGGATGAAGCGGAAGGTAAGCGAAATGGGAGGGAGGTTGAACGGGTATGGCGGGGCGATGATGAATGGGAACGGGGTGGCAAATGGGGGGAGCGTGGAGAGGTCGTACGACGGTTCGCCGGTGAGGGGCGAGCGGACTGTGTTTGGGTACGTGAGGGGGCGGTCGAGGTCGCTTGGGTGAAGTGCGGGGCGTGCGCGCATCCCGGTGAGGTGTTGTTTCCGTAGGCGTCGAGGGATTTGTCGTTCTATTGATCATGCGAGTATGACAGACATTAGCCCGCTTCATTCGCTGGACCATTTCTTCGGCGCAGATTGGTCAGATTGGAGTTTTGTTCTAGGAAGTTTGCATGTTCTCTCGCCGCCGGTCTCCTCGACGCTTCCTATTTATTATGTAATATAACCCTCAGGCTCACTCTCCGGTGCCTCGGGCCCAAACTTCAACATCTTACGCAGGATCCTTCGTTCGCCTTCAAGCTTCAAGCTTCAAGTCTCATGGTTCTCGAGCTTGGCAGTCTGAAGGGGTCCGCTCGCGTCCGGCCGATGGAAGGGCCAGCAGCCACTTGAACCGATCGACTCGGATGGGACACTGGAAATCGGTCACACCCGGTTTGCCAGAGAATGCATTCAGCGTGCAACGCCGCGCGGCAGCCTGACTTGATTATACATTGATAGGCTTCGATGGCAGGCATCGCCCACAGTAATTAGAGTTAACCGCGCGAGAATAGAGATGAAAGTACGTTGGGGAGTGAGCTTTAGAAGTTACCGGAGGGACTGCTTAGTGCGATTGGTCTTGTGGAAGGACGAGTCTACTGGTGCTGTCCCAAATGGAAATGCACTGGAGGTCGAGGGCTAAAGGTGAGTACCAAGCTGGGTTCCTATTCGTGGTACTCATGTCAACACGTCATAGCCTAGTGAACCATACTCATCAACCAAACCAAAATACCGGTCCAATAATTCAAGAGCGTTTCCCAGCCATCTTTTCCCCTCTAGATCGCCTCCGATATCCGCCCCTGTTCCACCATTCATATTGCCTCCAGCATCCACGCGCATTTCACCATCGCCTCCAGTACGTACACAGTATACTCCCACCCAACCTACTTTTTTGGCCGGAATCTGCACCAGTACCGCCGCTGCGGTTACTCAGACTCCGACCTGCAACCGCTGTACCACGGGCGCCGGTGCTCTCCTCTTGAACATGCACTGGTGCACTCGCATGTCCGGCAGTGTTGCCATAATGTACATACCCTCAAGGGTACCATCCTCATCCTTCTACATTGGCTCAGCTTCCCCAGTCCAATTGAGCCAGTTCCAAAGGCAGCATACAACGGATACCTTGGACCGATACAAAGTTCGAACAGCTGTTGTCGGCCTGATGGATTGATTGATGAGGGCTGAGCAAGGACAGGCCGGCGTACTTATGAAGTCGAGACATGAATTGATCATCACGATATCGACACTGCCTGGTTACACGAGCGGGCTCTACAACAAGACCGTCTAACGTCGGAGGATGGAGCACATAAGTACTAGCAAGAGGTAGCGTGAAGTTCGGATGGAAGTCACTAGATATGCAACATATGGGCGTATACGTGGATCGGGAATGAGGATATGTGTGCGCACACACGAAAGCTATGATGCAGATGTATGTAGCGATGATGGGCAACAAGATGAAATACCTTGGAATAAAGGAACGTGGGGAGACGAGGGTAATAGGAGGACCGTGATTATCGTGAACCATGGTTTGTTGACTAGTAGAGGGTTCTGGCTGGGATATAGATGAAGAGAACGACTCAGCTATAAGGTACGAAGTATATAAGGAGACGAAAAAGAATGCCGCAGCAATAAATATGCGTTAAATCATGCATGAATGTCTGGCCATCATAAGTCAGCCCAGCATCTGACATCAGAGTTGAGGCGAATGAGCGTCTTTTCGCTGTCGTCCGTCAAGACGACATGTACAGTGTTTGAATTTCCTTCGGCCGCACACAGAATGCCTCCTAGATCTCCTTCGACATCCGAATCTTGAACGACCTCTGTTGGTTCGGCGTGACGATGTCCGAGTTACGTCGTGTCACCCCCGCGGACACGGGGCTCCGCACGCCAGGCAGCGCAGACGTGGACTGTCGCCTTGACGGCCCGCCGTGAGGGTTCTTGAGCTCGTCAACCGAGATGCCCAGCATCTCGCACAGTTCCTTCTGCGCCTGGACCATCGCACGGAGATCAGACGACGGCGAGCCTATGACGAGATCTACATCAGTAACATGTCCCACGCCGCGGGCGAAGACAACTACACATACCTATCGAGCTCCGCGTAGGCAAGTCTCCAGACAACGGGAAGGGTAGGTCGTGCCGCAACGGAATGGGCGGCACTGGCGGGATCTCCTCCCCGCCGCCCTGGCCAGACCACATGCCAGGCGACGCGACGCCGCTGTACCGAAGGCTACTGCTCGTCGACGACCGCTGGCTTCTCCTGTACATCGAGCGCAGGCCGGCCTTCGACGCGCGTTGGCTGGTCCTGCGCGCGACCATGACACGGCTCGAACGGCGGCTTAATGGAAGCGACTCCTTGTCCTTGTCCTTGTGTTTGTCCTTCCCGCTCTCCACCATGGGGAGGGAGTCCGCCACGATCCTTTCCGTGAAGTCGTCAAACTCCTGTGCGACTTCCTGTGCCTCTCGCCACGCCTCGTCGCGCTCTGCCTCGAGCATCGCGACCTGCTCGCGCAGGCGCTGCGTGTCCCCGACCTGCTTCAAGAAGCTCGAGTTGAGCTTACGGAGTGCCATCGCAAGCGCGCTCCGCTGGTGCACGTCTCGCAGGTGGACGAGCTGCGCGAGCTGGTCCGTCGACGTGTACAGCTCCTCCGCGGTCTGGTCCAGGTTCTCCGTCACATCGCTCAGCTCCTCCATCATTCGCCCCAACGTCGCCGCAGCCCCAAACTCCCCGAGCTCCGCGTTGTCCGCGACCCGGGAAACGTTCGCGAGGAGCGTGTTCCGCTTGCGCACGTTCAGCTTGTACTTGAGCTTCAGCTCTGCGCTCAGGCCTTCCAGTCGCTCAATCTCCCGCGGCAGCTCGCTCTCGAGCACGTCCCCGGGCAGAATCCGGATCGCGGACGCGTCCGCGCTCTGGCGGATCGCCGTCGAGACGATGTTCTGCAGCTGCTGCGAGGTGAGTGTCCACTGCGCAGCCTCCATCGTCAGCCCGCGGAAGGGCACGCGGTTCGTCTGGAACTTGGGCGCCGTGTGCGACATCATCGACATCACCCGCGGGTGGCTACCACTCGGGCCTGCGGTGCCGAGCGACGACACCGAGCCGGCGCGCATGCGCGCGGCGGCGGCTGAGTAGCTTGGCTTGCGCGGGCCCGCGGGGAGTGGGGGACGTAAGCGAGTGTTGCGTTTGCTCACCGTGCCATCGGGTGTGCCGTACCCAGAGCGCGGGGTATTTGGAGTTCCGTGGAGGTCCGGTGTCGACATCCGTGCTGGTGGGGCTGGGCCAAGGATGGGCGGAGGCGGGACATTCGTGAGGAGCTGCGGCACTGCTATCGGCGGCGTCGTGCTTCTGAGATCTTCAACATAAGGAGGCGGTGGGTGCTCGACGCTGATGGAGGACGCATGAGCGTCGACTCGTGAACGGCTAGGACCAGGACCAGGGGAAGGAGACGAGGGCGCGGAGGATGAGTTTGGGGGTGAGGGGAAGGGGGAGAGGGAGCGCTTCAGAGGGATTGAGCTTGGCGAAGACGACGATGCCTGCAGATGTCCGCTGGACATGGAACTAGACCGACGGGACGGCTCGGGCGAGTCGCCAGTACCCGAGCGAGATGGAGCAGGTGGCGTATGGGGCGGCGGTTCAAAGGATGGGGCATACGATGGAGGCGGCGATACGAGTGGTTCGTCAGGATTCGTGACGGATCGCAGGCGTCGTTCGGAGGACGCCTCAGCGGCCTTGGCCTGCTCAGCAGCAGACATGCCCGAACTACTCGTATCGGTGCTCCCCGCTGTCGCGAAGGCATTCGTAGGAGCCCGATTCTGATTTGCGCCAAATGCTTGACTGTGATCCTGCGATATGCTTCGGTCGGGCGGGTGCGAAGCGGCGTTGGATCCCGACCGATCGCGTCCACGGACAAAAGAGGCTGCATCGATGGGTCTCTGCTCCTCAGAGAACGTCGTGTTGTACGGCGCCGCACTCGTCGGCGGCTCCGGCACCGTCGAGTATGTCGAAATAGCCCTGGACATGACCTGCTCCTCAATTGCTGTCAGCCGCTTGGCCGCAGGCGACGCCGATGGGTCCGCATGCGGTATCATCGGGCTCCCCGGCTGGGATGAGCCACTCTGCCCCGATAGCGGTGGGGTCAGAGGTATCCGCGAAGAGCGCGCTGGGCTCGGTTTCGAGTAGACGCTTCCGGATATTCCGCGCGCCATCCGCATCATCTCCAACACACCCCGGCCACGGGTCGAGTTCCGATCCATCGACATACGCGAACTTGAGCTGGCGGGCGACTGGAAAGTGGAGGTCCAGAGCGGGGAAAACGCATTCGGCGTCTCGGGGAACGTCTGGCGGTGGTCCGTGGTCGACGGCACGGACTCTCCACTCGAACTGTATTGTGGCGTCATCGTGAAGCTGTCTTCCGACCGCCGTCCGAGTGGGAGAGGAGGCGGGGGACCCGTCGCGCGTTGGGGAGCAATCTGAAGGGGGAAGCTGTCAAGGAGGTCGGGGGAGTCCACGGGGGTCTCGGTGGAGTGGGGAGGACCAAACAGCGCCGAGGTGGGAGTGAGGGTCGCGCCAGGCGGCTGGGGGGAGATGAGCACGGACGAAGGACGCTCCCCGATCGGGAGCAGGATGGATGGTCGTGTCTGTTGTCCAGCACGGGGCGCGCCAGTTTCGGACATGGTGCGGGTGACCGCGAGCCTCAGTGCGAACGCACCCGACGAACGCATCGTGCCGGGCATCGCGGCATTGGGTGCAAGCGACCCGCCCTTCCGCGCTGACTCCTTCGATTTCGTGGAGTTGCCCGTCCCAGGGCGGCCCATCCCGGGCTCCGTCGCCGCGCGCGAGTGGCCTGTCGTGCCCTCGGCGGTGGCCAACGACGACGAACTCGCATTGCCTTCAAGGGAACGTTGTGGTGCCACAGAGTTGACGAGAGAGCGGTTGGATGCATTCGGGTCGAATTGGCCGATGAGGACAGACGCTTCCGATGTTGATGGAGCGGGTGACGGTGCCTCTGAAATGGGGGAAATGGGCGGCATGTTCATCGACTGCTCCCTCCGGAGCCTACCTGTGCTCTTTGGGCGTCGGAGCGGCGGAACGGAGTCAAAGGACTCCTTGTCTGCGCTGTCTAGCGCGACCCCGACAGAGTTGCGCCTGTGCAAGCCCGTGCTATCCATGCTTAGACCCAAGTCGGCGCGCGAGGGTAGTCGTGGGACCGGCGGCACCGATGACGATCGTGGACTTCCCGGTGACCCATTGCTTGCCCGCCTCTCGCGCGTGTACGGCGAGTTGATCAGAGGGTGCTCGCCGCGTGGGAGCGTAGCAGAATCTTGGCGGCCACCGCCAGACTTGTATCTGGAGGCGCGAGACTCGCTCGAGAGGATGAACGAGTTGACGACCAATGCACGGGCGAGGCTCGTACCCGAGATCGCAGATGACATGTCGTCAGTGACTGAAGAAGAGGGACTGGATGGTCGGCTGCCCTTTGTCGGAAGCGGCGGTGGGATATCGTCCGAGTGAACGTCATTCGCCTCCTCCGCAGATCTCTGCACTCTGGTCTTCGAACTGGTGAAGTAACTGGGTATCTTGATGGGGGAAGGGGTCGGCTTCCGCGTGGAGGACAATGCGATCTGAAACGAAGGTCAATGGAGAGTCGCGGCACGCGAAGTGTATGTACTCACCGCCTCGTTTACCTCGAGGGAACCATGAATGGAAGCATCGAGGAAAGGGCGGTTCGGCTACCAAATCCATGAGCAGACGATATAAGATGAGAGATGTAGTGCACGCTACGCACCTCTCGCAGCTCAGGCTCCTCTGTGATTGTAACTTCGGGACTGCTGTGACCCCACAACGTTGAGGGCGCGTCAGGCAGCGCCTTCGACTTGTAGGGCAGGGAGACATTGCGTCTGGGCGGGGTACGCTTCTCGGGCGTGGGGGCGATGCTCGGGGGTAACCAGTCGGACAGGGAATCAGTGTCGAAGTCGAGTTGGATCTGGGGGGAGGTGATGGAATGGTCGATGCTGGTCGACGGGCCGCGGTCCTGAGTGTATGTCGCGTCCAAAGAACGCTTCTCGTTAATGTCTACGATGTCGGGGGAGGCGAATGAAGCGGGTGAAGGCGGGGACTGAGCTCGCCGTATGCCAGCTATGGTAGAGAACTTCTTGTGGACTTTGGCAGTCTTCCGTTTTGCATTGAAGACAGAGGCCAACATGAGGACGGCTCAAAGTGTGTGCGGCCGGAGGAGCCCAGACATAAGACGGGGGAATGAGCAGCGGAATGGAAGGTGGCCAGAGACGGGGAAGGCCTAGTGAACGACGGGAATGACGGCGAGCAGGGGGTGGAGGAGTCGGATGAAGGGGAAGGAATATTCACATTGGCCATCACCGACTGTTGACGCCATCTCTTGCGACCATCATGGCGCCTCGCTCTCCTCGCCTCCCTCCTCCCGGCCTGTACAGCATCCCGCTTGCCTTCTACCAACCCCTCTCACGCTCTCCCTCGCTCTCCTCGGGCTATTACTGATATCTGTACTCCAAGTAGAGCTACCCCGCAACAACCTAAACATTACTTATTGCATGGAGAAGTCAGGATGATAAACATAGGCAGAGATTCATCCCATCCTTGCCGCGCATCATAAGTAGCGCATGCCCTCACCGCGCCATCAAAACAATGGAGAGTTGCCCAGCACGGCCCTAGGAACGGTCCGACTAGCCGCTGAGTTGCTGTCTCACTGCCCATATGCATGTGCCGTCGGCAGTCTCACTAGTCCCTACTTACTTACAGTACTTATTATCCCTCCCAAGTTCCCAACCATTGACCTATCATCATGATTCATGATCTCCTAAGTACTTACTTCCTGCTTCAAGTTCACGTTCCGCCACACTCCAACCTTTTCTTCTAACCCTTGGCCTAAGTACGGGCGATGCGCTTACTCAGATAAGTACTTGAGTCACAGTTTACAGTTGTATCCGGCAGGTCCATCACCCCCGGGTCCCGGCCGTCTCGGCGCGCCTCGTGTGGCATGTTAAAACAATGTCTCCATCTCGACAACTCACCATCATCTCGACAACTCACCATCATCTCGACAACTCACCATCATCTCGACAACTCACCATCCACTCTGGTTGGTCCTGGATTGGTCTTGCCAAGTTCTTGCGCAATAGCCGACATTTTACCACGGGGATCTGCAATTAGTCCCGGTTGACGCCGACCGGACCTCGCAGGAGACACGTTCAACCTGATCTTCAGACACATTGATATGAAACTTAGCCAACAGCTATGTTGAAGTGTCAGAGTTTGGTAAGCATCGGAGAAGAAAATAAGTACTCGTTGACTCTGCCCTTTCCAGGAGCTCAGTGTGCCCAGACCTATGTAAAACATTAATATTGTATTCTGACACAATCATTTACACTGCCACATTCCCGACATTGCATCGGCTTTTACAGCTGTAACACATCCCGCAGCCAATGGCGACAAACCGCTGGTATTAGGTAATGCTTATTGGTTACGGCGCCGACATGTGTTCTCAACCCCTAGTACTTACTCCAAAGTCTCTAGGATTGCTCGTCGTATGCTGAACCTTGAATTCAAATAACTTGGAAGTATGCCAGTACTTATATCATGGTCCAGAGGATATGAATGATCGGACCGGAGAGACGCTCGTCGAACCACTACCGTAGACTACCGTAGGAACTGTTGGCAGCGTGACCACTTCAATGACTGTGCCATCTCGCCTCATCTCGCAGCATCAGACCCGACGAGATCTAGAAGCTGTCACGGTGTAAGTCTGGTGTAAGTACATGCGCGCGTACGGCTTATCCAACCCTCGTCGACCTCATCGAGCGCAAGGACCGCGCCTGCTCCTCCTCCTCTCTCAAGTTCTCACAGACCGAGTCCCGCTCCTCGAAGAAGCCTGTTCCAACGGCCGCACAGCGCCCACAGCGTCCCACGACAGTGCTTCCTCTGCTTCAATTGGCACCCAGACATTTCGCCGGACAACTTCCTGCCTGACCTCTGGTCCTAGATATCTTCCTTGTCCGCGGAATGCTCCTTCCTTAAGCTTATTGACTCGTCGCTCGTCCTGCAATGTGAGATCTCAGGTGGCGCTATTGCACGCGCTCCCCCCGTGATATCATACATCTGTCGTTGCACATCCTAGGCCTCCCGTGGCCTTGCTTCGCTTGCCTTGGGCATCCACCTTCGTCCATTCAACTGCCGAAGTTGTACAATATTGATGATGAGCTCAGCAGGTGATTCACACAAGGTGGTGGGCTGAATTTCATCCTTTGTCTCTGATGTCATCCCGAATATTAATCCGGACCGCCTACTGCTCTCTACTGCTCTGGCCACCTCCAGAAACTGTTGCGAACAAGTGCAAGCATGCTAACTGAACATCGCTGTACCGCCCGCATCAAGGACTGTGGTTTAGCGGATCTGGCAAATCCTACATCTCAGTAAAGTCGACGTCGACTCTTTTCTCAGAATCAGGTTTCTTGCGCGCGCAATGGATGTCGCGACCTCGAAACTGAAATCATTTTATCTGATGGCGGGCCCGGCCATGACGTCGACATTGAGAGACTTGCCGTCCTAGCCTCATGGTACAGTAAGTACATGCAGTGGAAACCACTGCCAGTGATTGTACAGCACATACCCCATCGTCGTACGTGCGGCTCGCAGCCCCGGGTTCAGCAATGGAACATCATGCCCATGAATGCGATGGTCTGCACCGCTTATCGCCCCATTGACTATAGGATTTATGCGCACCAAATGTGCACGGTACCCATGCGTTGGTATCAGGAATACCATAGGGTGAGGACGTGTTGTATGCATGCATGTACACGTGCTCATGTCCACCCACATCCGACCTATGTCCTACGTCCCACACGTCTTCAACGAATCGCCTAGCTGCCCAAGCTCTGAGGGCACCCGAAGACCATACATTCTCCTCAACCACCGCACAGCCTGCCTTGCCGTGTGAAGCTCGAGCTCCTCCCTCTCGTCCATGTCGACGTCAGCGCCGTCCCAACCGTTACCAGCGTCCGCATCTGCATCTGTATATGCATCCACAGCAGACGCATACCCAACCATTGCACTCAGTGCGACTACGAGGCTCAGCGAGACCGCGTGGCGGTCACGCACCGCGAGCGCGAGCACGGCCTGCGCGCACTCCGCCAGCATCGCCATCGTTGGACGGTACTCCGCTGCGCGGGAGACCGGCATCGAGAGGAAACACTCGAGGTCATGCAGAACACCGAGCAGGGCCGGGCGGATGGACGCGTAGTCGTCTGCGGAGTCGGCGTTTGGTCCGTCGGCGTCCGAGTCGGGGTCTTCGGGACCCGGGTGCGCGTACATTTGGAAAGGCTCTGAGTACAAAGTGACAGACGTGGTGAAGGAGGTATCGAAAGACCGTTTGTGACCGGACTCCGCAGAATATGGGCTAGGAGGGGCAAGCGTATTGCTCGTGCTGGGCTGGTCCGGCTCGGCGATGGATCCCGGTCTGCTGGTGGCACGCGCAAGCACTGCAGAAGCGCGGATGACCATGTAACATGCCTGGACGAAGCGGTATGGCGCGTTCTCTAGGCGTGTCTGCTTGCTATACGCACAAAACGCGGCGATGCCTGATGGACCGAAAGTACTGATTAGCCGCCTGTTGAAACATACGGAGCATCGGGACGCTTACAGTCAGGGCCCACCGCTTGGAACCTTGTGAACATCTTGCACATCAGGTTGAACGTCCGCTCCCTTACGAAACGCTCCGGGCTCGCGCGCCCAACCTCGGCGTCCAGAACCCCGGCCAGCACCTCGAACATGCGCCGGAACAGCGGACGCGTTTGCGCTTCAGCCCCGTTTTCGTCCAAACCGGCCTTGGACTTGGTCGGGGCGGGGATCGCGCGGACGAGCCGGTGCATAGTCACGAGGACCCCACGCCTGGCATCCTCTTTCGTCTCCACAGACCCATCCTCCTCTTCCCACTCCTCCATCATCACGTCCGATTCCCTGCCCGAATTCAGCCGATAGAGGACATCCAGCAAGAGGTTCATCAGCGTCAGCGTGCCCGTATCGCCCCTTCCCCCCTCCCCCTGCGGCGCCAGGTCCCAATACGGCAGGTCGTTCAGCACCCTCGGCGCGCGCCTGAGCAAGATGCTATCGACGCACCGCAGCGCCGCGCGGGGTGCAATGTCGCGCATGCACGGCCGCACGACCGTGTGCAGGAACGCGTCGTCCATGAACATCGCGTCCGCGCCCGCCAGCGTCGCGTCGTCGAGCGCCGCCGCTGCCCGCCCGGTCTCCATCGCGAGCTTCTCGCGCTCCTTCCAACTGCCGTACGCACGCGCGAGCGACAGGCGGTGCAGCCAGCCACGTAGCACGCCCCCGAGCCACGAGTGCGCAATGATCGCGGGCAGGTCCAGCATGGTCGCGAACGGGTCCGGGGTCGCTGCGCCATGTGCACGTTCGCGGTCGGTAAGCACACCGCTCGCCCGGGGCTGGTGGAGGTGCGCGTGGTAGCGGGAGGCGAGCGCCGCGGCGGAGCGCTTCACCCACTGCACGAATGCGCAGATGAGCCACGATTGTGGAGACTTGTATGGGCAGTCCGGGTAGAGGGGCGGCAGGAGGCTGGTCGTGATGGCGAAGAGCATCGAGGTTGCTACAATCGTCGTGACAACCGCCGCGACAACGGGGTGGAGCGTCCACAGCAGGTCGAGGAGGCCGATAAAGAAGAGGAGGAGCGCGGCCTGGAGGAGGATGGGCAGGCAGAGGATGATTTCCGGGACGCGCCAGCGCCGCATGCCGTCGTAACGGTACTGGCGAATGCGGATGCTTTCGCGGGAGATGTTAGACGAGCCTGCGAGGTACTCGCGCAGCCATTGCTTCACGAGCAGGCCGAGCGATGCCGAGAGCAAGCTGCACACCAGGCTGGAGAACCATAACGTGTTCAAACGCACTGCGAACGCGGTCGGTTTGAACGGCGCCGTGGTCTGTGTAAACGCAGGGACGGTCGCGTTGACGAAGTTTGCGTTCACATTGAAACTGTTCAGTTGCATCGATATCTGTGAGAGGATGGCGGTGTGGGTATCGTCGGGTTGCTGTTGCAGCCACTTGTATGATTCGATATTAAATGCCGTCAGGACCGCCGAAAACAGACCTGCCTGTTACGACATGGTGCGTGGCGTTAGCATCAACTACGCGCAGTGGAGACGGACAACGAATGGAGACGGTAGGATGCTCACAAATACGAGGAGGGTATCAATTTCCTCTTTCCAATCTTGGATCATAGCCTCATCATGCTCCCGCAACGCCTTCGCGCAGGCCGCCCATGCCGTTGAGCTGTCCCAGATGGATGGCGTTCCACGCGCGCGCTCACCACCATTACCTGGTCGTTTACGCAAACGATACATGGGTTGGAAGCAATGAGACGGCAGGCGACTGCACCGGCATGTTTATATGGTGAAACGCAGTACAGCCTTCCAGGCAACTTCCAAGCGTAGAAAGTTCTGCACTTCCCATGCCACAGTGCTTACATCGGCAATATCCGAGCGTAATTACCATGTTGTAGTCAACATGCCATTTTGAAACTTCGTGCCTTCCTGCGCGGGGTTGCGAGATAGACACAAGATAGCAAATCAATGTATTGCTTCAAACACATGGAAGGAGCGAGCGAACAGCTCGTACTCCGAAGATTCGGGCGGAGGGGCGCCAACCACAGACGGCCACACACGCCGAATACTCCGACATTGATAGGACGTTCGTCAGCAATAGAAGCACTCACTGGAATCCACGGGACTGCCGACGCCTCGCAGTGATGTACACAAGGCTATACACCCTCCCGAGTATGGATGGAGACACTGCAGGGGGTTCAGAATCGTCAGCGACTGGAAATGCGGGCTTATTGAGGAGTGTGAAAAAAGGTTCAGACGAAGCGGACGTATCTGCCAAAGCAGACCGCCCGAAGGTAGCTGAGATAGGTTTCTGCAACGCAAGGGGGTCCCTCACTAAAGCCAAATGCCTCAAACATCATAACCACGGAGCCAGATCGGAGCAACCGAAGGTAGTCGGAAAATCGACTCACCAGAGGAGGATCGAGCGGTAATGCGGTGTCGACGAAGCCGGCTGAGAGGTCACCCATCCTCTGAGCATCGGTGCTTGGTCACAGCTGTCGACAGGCCGGCTCCAGCTTCGGCTGCGGCCCTCTTCTTGGACAGTCCTCGGTTTCCTTGGGTCCGAATTAGCGTAAACTTCTTCATCTAGAAGAACGTTGCGCCAAGAGGGACTTACGTTTCAAGAGCTTCTTGGGAGCATCAGGGACATGGTTGGGCACATCTAGGATGCTATCGTCATGCTTCGAAAGCAGTTGGGACGTTCTCTGCTTCATTGCGAGCAAATGACGTTTCCTGTGTATCGCTGCAAGCAGATCAGGTACAACCCGACCAGAGAGAAGACCAATCCTTACTGTCGGGCTGAGCGGGAGGGAAAAGGCGCGACATGCGCGCGCGGACCACTTCTGCGACCCTGTCGAACGGACACAGCGGTCAACAGACGGAGAAACCATATGTTGCAAAAACGTACCGTGGGCTGACAACGCCATGAGCGCAAGCAACACCGACTACAGTTTCCCAGCTGATCGGCGTGATACGGTTTTGCATGCTCTTCTCAGCGGCGGGGACATGTGCAGTGGCCAAAGCCAAGGTGTGGGACAAGAAAGCAGCCGAGTCAGCGGTCAACGCATGCAACACGACGTCCGGTACCGTATGGTCGTCTTGTTCGGTGAAGGGATGAGGGTGACCCGACGATGTCTCGGCACCAGGCGGGGTCTCTTCGACGTTGTGCTCCGGAACGACCACGCGTTGATTGAGCGCAGATAGGGCGAGAACGCGTTCCGCGATGTTCTTCACCTCGTCGGCCAATCCCCACTCTGGCACGTGAACGTCGCCAGCTAAGAGGGGCCATCGAGTCCAGGTGTCTCTTTGCTTTGCTTTGCGTTTGTTGACGGGTTGTTCGAGCGGTGAGTCGTCGCCACGAGATTGAGAGGAAAAAGCAACTTGAGAAAAAGCATCCTGGGAGGGAGAATCAGTGGGAGGAGATTCGTCTAACGCCTCCTCTCTGTCTTCGCCAACATCGTCGCCGTCGTCATAATCGTCGCCACCGTCGCCATCGTCGATATAGCCGCCGCCGTCGTCGTCGTCGGTCAGAGAAACATCACCAGCAAGACTTGCCTGAGATATGAATGGCGGTGGTGGCCGAGTGAGATGAGAGGCCAAGTCAAGCGTGTCGCTTGTCCGAAGAGCGCGCAGCAGAGACGAGTACTCTGTCAGTTCCGCATGAAGAGCAGCAGGGACCCTCGGTCGTTTTGCCATCCAGGTCTGAGGGTTTTGGGGAGCCAAGGCCCAAGGGGGAGTTCGGTACACAGGGATTAGGCGCTGGCAATGAGGTCCTGGGAAAGTGATATAAGCAGAACTGTACAGTTAGTGCAGCCTCCCATAACCAACGCCCGCTCGCCGGCCGTCTCGGTTCTCCAGTCCACTCCATAACCAACAACGTAAGTCCTCCGTGCACCTCGCCCCATCCGCATGTCACTCACACTTATCACTATAGTATGAGAGAGAAGTGGAAGAAAAAGAGGTCTCGGAGACTCCGTCGCAAGCGCAGAAAGATGCGGGCTCGCTCTAGTATGTCTCTCCTCTTGCCTCTCGTCGCACAAGGACCTTGTTGATTTTGTCCTTCTCTTGCTCAGAGTAATCGCCCAAGCGGCCTCTAGGCTTGCAAAAATAGGGATGTCATGTCACTTCAAGCGGTGTATTATGCCCTACTCTTCGACGTCAGGAGGGTCATGCCGACTCAGTCGCGTCGCCTCACGCCGCGCGCTCCAGGCCCGGGGAGTGTTGGTGTCTCGGTTAGGTCAGGACGTCGAGACAGCTACGGGGCATTGTATCAATAGTTCATGCTTGTCACTTGTATTGCAATGATCTACTTGCCAACTCTGTCACTTTTTCCTGTGAGTGTCGTCGTGAAGACTCGACGCTCAAGGTCTCGAGATTAGGAGTCTCCTTGAGCAATATCCATGCCTCCAGCGCAGTCTTGGATTGATGTGCATTGTGGGTAGGTTGAGCGAAGTAAGACGTTCACTGCATTTTGAAGTGAATGTAACTGACATCGTCTCCTTCATCGCCAGGGCAATGGCATTGGGGTTGTCAAACGACGACATACGACCCAACATGTTGCGACGGTTAAAGTTCCGACAAAGTGACCTTCCACAAGGAGAACATCAGACTTTTTCGGTGTATGTCAAGATGGTGTCCAGGTGAGTTCATACCCTGGCGGGCGTATCAACAGAATCCAAGCCGTACACTATACGTATACTCCTTGGTTCAAGGGTGCTGATCGCGTCCAATCGACCCGTGTACATCTGAAAGAGCGGTTGAGGTGGTATGGATTCAAGGCATACAATTTCGACTCCCCCTACAGTTCGCCTGACCCAACCATCCTCTTCTCTATCCTCACAGTGGGTCAATCGTACGTTATTCACGCCGTACGGTACTACCGCGCAGTCTCGCCCAAATGGTGTGTGGGGTTTACGGGAACCTCGTGGTCGACCACCCTCGATGTCAAGAGCCTCAGGCACACCGCCCTGTACCAGGCGGTAATCTGCCATACTCTTCTCCTTTATCTGACGCCCTCGAGGCTCATGGGTCGCATGACGACTCTCCGGGACGCATAGACCACGGTCATCGCAGTGTACGACCGTCGTTTCGCCGACCCCAATGTTAATGGAGCGCGGTACAAACGCTCGACAAGGTTCGGGTGGCTCAACCGTGGAGATTGGCGGTTTACTGGTCAAGGTTCGTCGTCTACCGTTCTGTGGATATACACAAGTCTCATTGACCACTAAATAGTATACCAGATACCACCGAATCTTAAGTTGCTTTTCACATGTGCACTTTTCAATGGCATCCCGTTGTCAGTTGTCTGTCGCGGTGTGCTTAGCAACCTCTGGCAAGACGTTTAGATCTATACGCGGTGCGTTGTGTTGACGTACAGTGCGGCCAAATTTAACAGCCATCCAGGAAGCCCCAACCGTGCCGAGCGCCATGTTGTCCTACTTCCGGCCGCGCACCATAGTCCTCTCCCAGGTAGTTGCTGTACTATCACGAATTTTCCAAGTGCACGAGCAGGTCAGAGTAACGTTAGCGCAAGCGACACTTGACCCGTCGTTTGTAGATGAAGCGGTCGTGATGAGCGTTTCTCAGATTGAGCGACGGTAAGCCTCCTGCCCGCAATCGATTCATCCTCGTGCGAAGGCTCCCTCAACGTCCCGTATATAACGATGTATCGCAGGAAGCATTCGACTGCAAGTCATCATGGCTCGCACACCACTGCTCTATCTGTTCGGCATTTTGCTGGGGAGTCGGGTCTTCGCCCAACAGGGGTCGCCTCCCAACTCGTTTCCTCACGTCTGGCTCGGCCAACCCGAAAACCCATTCGGCCCTGGTTGGCAAGATTGTGAGTTTTGTTATGTCTCCAGGGGCTCTCCTATGTCTCAAGTTGCAGGCTAATTGTACAACACGCAGACTTCGAGGTCAAGTATCCTCTGCCAAACCTTACACACGTAGCGCTGCCTCGCAGCTTCGCCGGGAACATCCCTGTCAACCGGCCGGGCCACCCAAACAACACCTTGTTCTTCTGGGGTTTTGAGCGCCAAGGAGCGAACGGCACTCTAACTGCGCCGGCGGACGAAAGCAACACAGAACCCTGGGTTATTTGGCTCCAGGGAGGGTGAGTCCCTGACGACGCGCTGAGAAGCATGCGTCTCTAAATCATCACCTCGCAGACCGGGATCCTCCAGCTTGCTCGGGTTTTCCAGAGAGGTGCACGTTTCCTGAGGGTGCACGTGGGAGGACCAGCGAACACTTACAGCGTACGCACCTCAGAATGGGCCTATTCGTATTACGAGCAATGGCTCGTGGGAAGCCAACCCCGTTAGTTGGAATACCTTGGCGGATATCATATGGATAGACCAGCCTGTAGGCAAGTGTGACGTCTCAGTGCACTGACGCGACCACTCATCGTTTGGGTAGGTACCGGCTACTCGACTTCGGAAACGCAAGGATACAGTAAGCATATCTTGCCCTTGTCGCGCTACCTGTCACACAACGTCCTATCTTACAGTCGCCGACGAGGATCAGATGGGAGAGGACTTTGTGAGTCCCCAAATTCACTTTTGTCAGATTTCATGCCGTCTCATGTGACACGCCCATTTACAGCTGGGATTTTTGACGAACCTTGTCAATGTATTCCCGAGTCTCGCCACACGGCCCCTTTATCTCATGGGCGAAAGCTACGCGGGCACATTCATCGTGAGTGTCGAGGTTGGAATCTGGGCATTGAGACGGGAACGTAATCGATGCCGCAGCCTTACATCGTAAAACATATTTTCTCCGTGTCGAACCCTCCGGTCAATCTGCGCAAAGTAGCAATCGGAGATGGCTTTTTGGGGTCGCTTGCGACCATTCGTCAACTGCCAGTCGTATGTTGTCCTATTCGTTACCTTCCAAAGCAATGTTAACGGACCTGGCTAAAGGTCAATATTCTTGAAACTTATCCCGCCATCATCGGATACGACGAAGATGTCTTCAACTATTTCGTTGAGCAGTGAGCCAGACTTGCTCGTCTACGCAAACAGTCGCATTTCTGACGGAGATGCTGTGACTTGAACAGACACCGCCTCTGCGGCTTTGATCTCAATTTGACATATCCACAGACAGGCGGGGCATTCCCAACCTTACACATAACTCCGGGGCTACGAGCAACGCTCGTCAATTCAGATCAGTCGGGGTCCGACGTTTTTTCGTCGCCGCGAAAAGAGTCCGTTGCGCGTACGCTTCATACCGAGACCAAGAGGTCAATTCCTGACAAACATCAAGAGGCAAAGAGAACCCGGTGGAAGCGAGACCTCACCGAACGCGCCAATGGCACCCTCGATCCATGGTACGGCTGCGACCTCTTCGACGAGATGTGGGACTACGCGTTCAACTTCACATTTCCCTGGAGTACGCATCCGAACCGTCACTGCTCCGAGTCTGTCCGCACATATTGACGCTTCCCGCGCTAGAGAACGGCCGCGTCGACTTCTACGACATCCCCGACGCAACGAACCCCGCGCCCCCCAAAGACGCCTCGCCCTTCCTCAACGATCCCGCCGTTCGCGCCGCACTGCACGCCCCGGTATCCAAAAACTGGTCCGTCCATATCACGTACCCCTTCGGGTCCACCTACGACCTCTCGATCGGGAACGAGCACGGGGACCCGTCCGTCGAGCCTGTCGCATTCCTCACGCCGCTCTTCGCCAACGCCTCCGCGCGGGGGATCCCGTTCGTGTTCTACTCAGGCAACGACGACTCGGACATCCAGCACCGCGGCACGGAGGTCATCATCCAGAACATCACATTCGGGGGAATACAGGGCTTCACGAAGAGACCTGCGACGCCTTGGTTCGACGACGATGGCGCGTTTGCGGGTATCGTGCACCAGGAGAGGAACCTGACGTATGTGCTCTTCGAGGGCGCGGGGCACACGGTGCCGGAGCTCAGGCCGGCGCAGGCACTGGTGTTCCTGCGAGAGTTCGTGTTGGGCGACAACCCGAACGGGACAGTGCTCGACGACGGGACGGTGGTCGGCGGAGAGAACGTGACTCTAGGGAAGGAGTACTTGGCGGGCGGGAACGAGATCTTCTATGGGTCTGCGAAGACGGAGGGGACGTACACGATCCCGAGCGCAACGGTGGCTGCCTGGGATCAGTTTATCGCGACCGCCACGCTGGGTGCTGCTTCCGTTACGAACTTGCCAGTTCCTTCGAGCAAGCCAGCTACACCAAAGAACGGGGCGACGGCAAACGGTCCGAGCGACCTTGCCGTCTTGCTCGCAGCAATGGTCGGGATGGTGGTTCTTGTTTCGGAGCAGTTGGTGGTCTAGTAAAGCCCAGGACCCCGCTGCTTCAGACTGGGTTGGCTTTTCTACAATTACAAGACTTTGATCGTTACAGACCGCTAACCTTCACGGATCCGGGCAAACCAGGATCTTCACTACGGATCGAATATAAATATATTAGTATCTACGCCACTTTTTCCAATGAAAGGCACTTACCGTGTTCGTCCTTTTCATAGATCAACGCTTTCATGCCCTTCTCCACGAAGCCCTCTAGCTTGACTCAACGCGGGATCAAGTTCTCCAACCCATCTAACTTTCCAACGGCCACAGCCTCTAACATCTCAGCATGGACGCGGTTATACGCAAGGACACCTGTGAGACGTTGGTCAGATTGGGAGTCCAGTGTACGTTGATTACCCGCAGTCGAGAACGACGTCGCTTGGCGCACTGCGGCGACGATGTCGGCACCCGGAGAGATCGGATCGTAGACAACGTCTGCGCCACGGAAGGTTGAGAGCTCCCGCCTGTTCAAGGCAGGCTCGGATACTGCGACCCAAGAAGCCCCGAATACGCGGGGAATTTCAAAACGAAGTGATTCAGTACAGATATAGCGCATGTAGGCGGGGTGACGCACCGTGCGACCCTCAAAGCAAGTAGACCGATCTAGAATTCATCTTCAGTGTCTTGCTATCCAGCCGCGACAACTCAACTCACCGGGCCAGCACCGAGGATGAGAACTTCATCACCAGCTATGTTTGAGTGACGGCATCACGGGAAGTGCTATATCTGAAAGGTAACATGGCACGCGATCTGTGAAACATTGTCGCGGCCATGAGTTGGAATACTAGTCAAGACAGAAGCCTCCTATTCATACAGGGAAGCAATTTAGCACGACTACCCAACTTATCGCGTCATAGGACTACTACCGTGTCTAGTCTACGACCGTTCCCCGCATGGAATACTCAGACACAAGACCTTGCAGTCGCACGCCCAGAGCATGCACCACCTCCGATAGGCTTCCCTCAAACCCGGTCAGATGTATCTCCAGCTTTAGCAAGGCGAGACCCCTCTCCGAACGGCATTGAAGGCAGTCGACCAACGCGTCCACGAATTCGTCGTCGACAGCCCACCCCTCCATTTCGATGACGTCCAACTTTGGACATGCGGGGCGCGCGCCAGAGACGGCGTTGCGAAGCCCGAGGAAGAGCTCTTGCACAGGATTGATGAAGTTCGGGGACATGACTACCCGCAACGACTCCAGAAGCGGAAAGGAGAGGAACATGCTGCTCCAAGTGTCAGGTTCGACATCGCTGCAGTCCCCGATGATTGTCAAATGCCTCAGCGGAGCAGAGCCGAACACTCGCGTAAGATCGCCGAGCGCACGGGACAGTGTCAAAACCGGGGTGTAGATGTCTCCTTCGATAGAGAGGCAGACTCCGGGATGTGTGGGAGCTCGATTGTCGACGGACTGGAATGAGTATTTATGGCCGATTGCTTGAATGACGGTGACATCCGTGGTGCTCGCGAGTGCCGGAATGCCATCAGCATGGAGCGGAGGTAGCATGTCAGGAATGCCATGAACGGTGTTGCTCTCGTCTACGAGGACGGAGCTGACGACGACTGACACAGTAGGCGGCAAGAATAAGTGCAAAAGAAGTCCAGACGTGTAGGCAGGCGGGTGCTCTCTCAACGAAAGCTCCGTGAGACTCGGAAGACGAATAGGAGGTCTACGCGGCGTTGATGACTTGACCCAATCCCCTGGGAGGTATTGAAGAGACGCAACCAAAGTGAATGTTTGGAGAAGGGTGCACGAGGTCAAGACATCGAGGAACGCATCAAAGGAGGAACCCCATAGACACCATTCTAGGGATAGTCTTTGTAACTTCGCACAGAGCGACAAATCTTGTGGCGCAATCATGAGGCGAAGACGTAGTGATCGGAGGCAGGGGAAACGCTGCGAGGATATGTGAATGTCCGTGAAATTTGCGACTGTATCTTCCAGGCCTGGAACAAGCGACACAACAGGAAATTCGAGGGTTTCGAGGTTAAGAAAGTCGCCAGCACCACAAAGGAACTTGAGCGCTGCAGGTCGCCAAGCGTCCTGGATGCGGATAAACCGAAGGCTCTGGAGGCGACTGACATGCGGTGATAGAGCCTTGAACGTCTTGACGGGTGAAAAACCGCGAACTCCGAAGGTGAAATCGATGGTCGCTGTAGCGGATCGAGCGAGAACAAGCGTTGTCCAGCTTGTCTTGAACGCAGCACGAACCACGCGCCATAGACTGGGGGATGCGAGGGCCACGTCGCGCCAATAGCGACAGACAAGCAGGAGCGGTAGCCACCGCATGTTTGTCGTTCGAGATGCATGACGCTTGGATTCTGGGATGGCACCTTCTGCGTAGTGGAGAAAAAGCTGCACGAGGAGCTCATTTGGTAGTTGATTTATATGAGCGATAGATCGCTCAACCCCATAGGAGTCGGTCATCTTTTGAAGGATGTCAGGGGAGGATGGATTAGCCAGGTTGAAATAAACGTACAGAAAACTACGCCACGGTCAAATCAATCGACGGAAGCTGCCGCCAGTGGACGAGACGGATGCCGATAAATCGGGATAAACGCGGTAGGGCTGGACTCCAGAAGAGATGAGATTGAGTCTCCGAGCAGCTCAGGAACTCGCGCTCACCAAGTCTTGGTCAGGTACAGCCAGGCTTCTTTGTACGGACTTCAAGTTCAGCGAGGCACGGCAAAGCGATAGTGACTTAGGGCCGGGTATCAGAGACAGTTGATAGTGCCAGTGATAAGAACCGTCGCTGTTAAGCAAGCGTAAACGATATACGCGCAGGACAGGGGTGGTGGTGGCAGGCAACTTGAAGAGGGACAGATTTGGCGCTGGTACCCCCGAGAACCCCACTATACGCCGCGGAGCGGTCGGTTCTATCGGATCCGTTCTTCATATTCATGTGTCTGGAAAGTGTAAGATGCAAAACACTAACACTCTTTATCACTACTTGTACGACGTCAACATCTTGAGCAGGTCAGGCCCAACCATACACACTACTGAAGAGCAGACGATCATGACACCAATCCGGCCTCCTGCCAATCGTAACTTATCTCAAAATAACGTCGGTACAAACACAACGTTCGACACAAGTTCTTGCAGCCGAGGGAGGTACCTGGTCACGAAAGCACCCTCCACATCAGGACAGCAGATCTCCATATGTAACTCCTTCAATCGAGTACCCCTCTCCGCGCGGTAGCGAAGACAGTCGAGGAGAGGATCAACGACGGTCTTCATCGCCTTCAACGTGTCCCAATACCCATCGACCCATATGCGTTCCAGCCCTGGACAAGCGGTCGGCTGCCCTGTCGGGCTCGCAGCCGATGCCTCACGAAGGCCGGAAAAGAGAGCCGCGTGAGCAGCACCCTGGAAGGACAGCAAGGAGGGAAAAGTCTGGAAAAGGATGGCCCAGGTTTCCGCGTCGACGCATTCCCCGATGATCTCCAGATGTGTCAATGGCGCGGGGCTAAAGATCGCGATGAGGTCGTCTATGCCGTCCGGCATGCACTCGTCAAGGTCCCCAGGTTTCAGCGCAGTGGACGGCAGAAGGGAGAACTCGATGAGGATCGTGTCGTGTGGACCCGGTTTTGTTGGGTGACACCGAATGGAATATTCATCGTAGTCTACGAGTAACGTTCCCTGAGTAATGGTTGCAAGTCCCGGTAGGGTACTCCGAAGATTTGAAGATACGATGGCGCTGAGGCTGTCTCCCCGTTCCTCTTCAGCGCGTCCTAGCTTCGCTGTTATCGACAGCGACGCCGTAGGAGGGATGGTGATTCGAGAAAGGAACCGTGCTGAGTGTGAGGGAGCATGATTGTCGAGACGCAGGGAGACGAGAGCCGGTAGAAGGCGCAGCGGCGCGCCGCGTTGAGTCCCAGTGCCAGATAGTTGTTGGAGGAATCGGTCAAGGTGGAGGTGTTCGAGACCGGGACTGTCGGACAAGATTTGTACGAATTGTTCGAGAGAAAACTTGCAAGGGCACGCCTTCAGCGAGAGCTTCCGAAGCTGAGCGTAGAATAATGGGTCCTTTGGGATGATGGCGCGGGAGAGGAACACGACCTTGAGGCTGGGATGCCGTTCACGGGTAATCTCCAAGTCTGTGTAAGGCGCTTTCGCTGTATCCTTGCGCCTAGTATCGCCACGGATCTCCAAAACTTCCAAGACAGGCAATATGTTGCGAATGACCCGAAGGGCGTCTGGCGACCAATGTTGCAAACGGAGGGAGTGAAGACGGTGGTAGTGGGGTCGTAGAAGGGATACATGTTTTTCGGAGACACCGGAGTAGAATGAGATATCGATGGCCGCGGAGGCGGAACGGGTGAGCGCAAGTTTCATCCAGCTGGTCTTGCCCCCCACATCGATGGTGCGCCATAGAGTCGGCGTTGCACGCGCCATGTCGCACCAGCTACGGCAGACAAGCATGAGCTTCATCCATCCGAGGCAATCCTCGTCGGACCATGGGAGCGGTCTGCTGAAGTGGACAAAGATGCGGAAAAGGATGGCATTGGGTAGCCCAGTGACCACGAGCGAGTGGTTCCAGCGAGACTTCAGTTCCATCCTCTCGAGGAACGTTTCAGGATCCTTGATATCGAGGGCATCCAACCGCTTCTGGATCTCCCGGCAGATGTCGTTAAGAGGCGGCGGAGCAGGCTGATGAGGTCGACTGATTGGTCCGTTGAAATTGACAGCGACAGGGTTCCCGAGCTGAGCCTGCCTCAAACCGGAGACCTGCAACAATACATCCGATTAGGGGGTTCATTGAATGCTTACAACTTAAACATAATGCAGTACTCACCAAGCTAACAAGGCTTGCCACCTCACTCATCATCTCGCACGCAATACGGTGATGGGGCCACAAGTCGTAGTTTGTGAAGCCTGACGAATAGATATCGGAGATCGGGTTGATCCACAAGACGTGCATTAGTGACAATAGCCCTCGAATTAGAGGAAGTAAGCAACACACCCTGAATGTAGCCTCTCGCCGGGTCGAACGTCGGGGTCGTGGCAAGCGTACACGCCGGCGCTATAGGTTTCGCTTGGGTTCGCTTGTAGTTCGTCCCGGCAGGCAGCCTTCTCACGCCGCATGACTTGCGTTGCGGTTAGCACGATATCGACCCGACGTGCTCGGTTGCGATAAGTCCGTATGGTACAGAGAAGGACCGTAGACAGTCATACAGAACCTCAGTGCGTCCTAGACAATATCCTGCGGTGGGAGGGGCACAAATGCGATTATGCGGTGAACAAACGGTCAATATTCAGAAACATCCGAGTCATGTCCGTCAGAGTCATCAACGTCGTCGGTCCCATCAGACTCGTCGGCATCGCTGGAATCGGCTGCGGTCCCAGATTCGTCGGAGACCGCGAATGGAGCGGGGCCACTGGAGTCGACGTAGTCCCGCTTGCGTCCATCCACGGTCCTGCTGAAAGACAACTCCGACACCATCTCCAGCAACTGGGAGACGTATGCGCGCCGCAAAGCCGGTTTCAAGGTTGCGTCCGAGCTCTGTTCCATGACCAGCCTCTCAAGCCGCGCACCCTGCCCCGCGCGGCAACGAAGGCACTCAATCACAGAGTCCAGGAGCTGGGGAGTGATGATCCCATCCATCTCAACGCAAATGGACTTCAGGTCAGGGCAGGCCGTCTGGAGCGGCGACCCGGACGGGGACGGGTCCGTCGTTGCGGCCGCGGACCGTGAGGCATCGCGAAGTCCGTCGAAGAGCGTGTCCGCCTCACCGAGCCCTCCGGTGGCGTTGAACGGGTCGTAGGCGTCTGGCGAGACCTTCAAGACGAGCACGAGCAACGCCAGACGTGGGAGGTGGAGGAACAGGTGTTCCCATGCGGCGGCATCCGCCTGCTGGCAGTGCGCGTTGACCCTCAGGGTCGTCAGCGTGGCGGACGCGAACACCTGAAGGAGGTCGTTCAGCGCCTTGGGAAGGGAGCTTTGCCACAAGTCAAATGCGGGGGAACGGATGCTGAGAGTGACCAGATGGGAGGCGGGGACCTCGGGTGCGATGTAGGGGCTGGAGAAGTGAGGGCGGGAATAATCGTCCTCGGATTCTACCTCGGTCTGTCGGCCGCAACGGAGTCCGTAGGTTCCACCGTGGACGGTGACCTCAGCATCTGTCGCCAGTGCAAGCATGGGGAGGGAAACGGCGGGCCTCGGGGGCATGATTGCCGTGATGGTTTCCTGCACTTGGTCTTCGCGCACGTCCGCAAGGACGGAATAGACGTAAAGCAAAGCCGTGGATGGTATGGTCAAATGGGAAAGGAACTGCGACGTAAGGGATGGAGAATGTTTTGTCATGAATAACTTTGTAAGACGCGGAAAAAGCAACGGTTGTCTGCGAGTGGTAGGACCGGTATCTTGGGGAAGATGGGAAAGATGCTGCAGAAAACCAGCTAGCTCGAGGACCTCCAAAGCTTCGCTCGCACCAAGGGCATCCAGGAAGTGGCTGAAAGAGAACTTTGCGGCACAATGCGTCAAAGATAGTCTTCGTAGGTTCGCGAACAGCATGATGTCGTCGGGCGCAACTACTCCTACGAGGTTTAGGTCGAGGAGACGAGGGAATCGGTGGTGGGTTAAGGCAAGGTCCTGGAGATGAACTGCGCTCAGCTCCGACAGGCGGTAGTCCCGCAGTTCGACCGGGAATTTAAGAACTTCTAGGGTCGGCATTCCCTTGCTAAGGAGGGCGACAGCTGAATGGATACTCTGCGTCCAAACGATGCCGTAATGGAGGCGACGGCCGTCAGCACCGACCACGAGGTGGTCAACATCGAGGGTTGCGGGAGCAGAACGAGCGAGGCAAAGGTCGATCCATTCGGCCTTGCTTCTGGAGGTTGGGCTCACGGTGCGCCAGAGTTCCCGCGTAGCCAGGGCGAGCTCGCGCCAGTGGCGGCATACAAGCATCAAGACGGTCCAAAACGGGGGCCAATGAGTTGTCGAGCGCGCCAGAGCTAGCGGTGTAAACAAAGAGCGGAGCTGACAAAGAAAATCGAGTTGCATGAGACTACGCCGCGCGACAAAGTCCATCCGTTGGACATGCAAGAAGATCGAAGCCAGGATTTCGACTGGGAGGTTGTTGATGAGAAGGGTGCGGTACGAGGTCGGGTTGTCCTTTGCCATCTGGTATCCGGACCCGCGGCTCGTGGTAGTCGCGGAAAAATTGCAGTTGTCGTCCTCACCGGTCATGGTGATTTGCTGGGACGATAGTCAACACGGTTAGCTTCCACGAAGATTCATAGAGAGACACTTACTTTACGGCCGTAGAATCTGAGCGTTTGGCGGCTGTAGTGGCGAGAGACAAGGGTGACGATTGTTGGGAGTCCAAGAGATCCATAGTGTGACTAAGCAAACTCAACGCACGTTAGACGCCCATGGTAACCGGTCTGGGCCGTCTGCCAGCAGTTTCGGTTTTCGCACTATCATGGCAAAAATCTGCGAGGTAAACTTGTGCCATTGTTTGGTCTGCAAGTTCGTGAAAACCGTCTGTAGCAGTTTATGTTTCCTGACCCCATTTTGTTGGTTGTAGGTCCGTGCGCTACTGCGACAGAAGCTGCCAAATCGGCCACTACAGAAATGGCCACAAGCAACTTGACTGCTAGGACTTTACTGTAAGCCGCACCCCCCGCCATTACCGCTTTTTTAATGACAGAACGACTTCGTGATCAACCGTATGCGCCACACCCCATTTCGGACATGATTATCACGAAGGTCTCGGCATGTGGGTGTCTGTGGACGGGCCGATTGACTGCCAGTGAGCTCTATGCGGTTGCACTGACGATAATTATCCACAATCACCTAACATTTCTTACCATGGTAGACTTCGACCCCTAATGCTCCCCATGCGGCCGCCAACGAGTGCTTACGAAATCGAGCAACGCCGAAGGCTGAGCGCTGAGCCAGGAAGACCCGAGCACCACAATGGAGTACAAAGCGCACGCCAACCACCTTCTGACCGTGCAGATCCTTGTGCAGGATTGCAGTCAGGCTACGGAACTGGTAATGGTCTTCGCTGCTCGCACGGTCGTCCACTGGGCGGAACATACCGACAAGATGGACCATTCTCAACGAGAGGTGCGCCTCCCATGCTTTGGACCGGTCTTATAACGTCGGTTTTCTTCTCTAAACCGTGGCTCGCGTGCAGCACCGGTATTGCGAGGTGTGGCCCCGCGCATAACCCATTCACCAATCGCCCACGCTTGTTTATCTCAAGAACTTTAACGGTCACGAAGGTGGGTGTGTCTCCTCTCGTTCCTAACGCCCCCCCATCAACCCTCATCATACTGTGCAGATCAGAGACGGCGCGTTCATGCCTTCCGCCGTCCTTGACGCTGAGCAGGGTATCTTCGTGCTTCGACGGGGCGACTTCGCAATCTTGCAGATGCAGTTCCGCCTTTGTGATGGCACTCTGTTCCGGAGGGAGTTTGAAGCACCCACCCTCATGGACAGTCTGTTTCTCCCCGGGCCCGTTGCATCCCGGATAGAGTTGCCCTGGGCAGAGGACCCTAGCATGATGCAGTACCTCGTACGGGATATCAACATTGGCCTCGGGACGAGGTTCTGTCCTGGGCAGCTGCCCCCACAGGGACTTTTCGCTGGTATCGATCATAATGCGATCAGCGCGTACTGTACTATCAGGAGCATCTCAGTCATGGAAGGCAAGATGGTAGGCGTGCCTTCGCTATGGGCAAGAACAGGCGGAGCGATGGGAGCAGATCCGTCGGAATGTGGCTACGGAGAACCAGTCATCTTAACGATCAGCGGGCTTTGTAGTCGTCTTCGGTTGAATGTACAATGGCGAGGCCGGAAGAGAGCCTGGAACAGCTGGGTGGGGCATGGTGAAGCGGCAAAGCTGTGGTATACAAATAGGTATGTCCCATCGTTTGACTTCCTCGCGACGAGTTGTATACCGAATTCTTCTCAGCGTTTGCTTATGATGCGAAGCTCATGCACCTTGCACCAATGCGGCTTGATACAGACTTGTGCATCTGCTCTCAGTTTTCGCGACTGTGCTTACATACTTGCTTTGAGGTACTTAATGGCATCTAAATTGTGGGTACAGAGAAGACAGCCCGCCGGATCGAAGCATCCAAGTCCTCTAAGAACCCTGCATTTAAAGCTTAACCCGCTCTTTCTTCGCGCCAGGCTGGACAAGTTTGATCCTGCCCTCCTTGATGGCCTCCTTCAGCTGGTCCCGGACCAAACGCCGCAGCAGCTTCCCGCTCGGGTTCTTCGGCACCGCGTCGACGAACTGAATGCCCGCCAGCCACTTGTACTGCGTCTTGTGGTCCGAGACGTGCTGCACGGACGTCAAATAGAGTTCTCGTTCCTCAAGATAAGCACGAGCGCACGCACCTTGAGGATGGCCTGCCTGACACGCTCCTCGTCCTTCGGGCTCTTCGCGACCCGCTTGTGCACCTGCTCGTGCAGCACGACGAACGCGAACGGCAGCTCGCCGCTGTACTCGTCCGGAGCAGCCACGACACACACGTCCGCGATGTCGGAGTGGTCGAGCAGGTGGCCCTCCAGCTCCGCAGGCGCGACTTGGAACCCGCGCACCTTGATGAGCTCCTGCACGCCAAACACAACATGCCACATGAATGCGATGCCCACCCAACGAGAACCCCGCGAGACGCACCTTGATACGATCGATGATAAATAGCTCCTTCTTCTCGTTGACATACCCCTCGTCCCCGGTGTACACCCAGCCATCCTTAAACGTCTCCGCCGTCGCCTCCGGGTTGTCCAGATACCCGATAGCCATGCTCGGGCCCGTAACGATCAGGTGGCCCGTCTCGTTGATTCCGCCCCACGAGCCGTCTGTCTTAATAATGCGACACGCGGTGCCGGGGATGAGGCGGCCAGCTGAACCCGGGGTGCCGATGCGCATGTCGAGCTGGGGGAAGGAGAAGGTGGTGCAGGTCTCGGTCATGCCGTAGCCCTGGCCGATCCGCGAGTTCTTCAGCACTTTGGCGACCTGGTGCGTGAGCTCGGCGGAAAGCGGCGCGGCGCCTGAGGTCATGAGCTTGACGCTGCTCAGGTCGTACTTCTTCACTGCTGGATGCTAGGGAAAGGGGCCATCAATTGGACTCTGTCGAATCAGCGACGGAAGAACGTACCTTACAGAGCAGCACGACCATTGGCGGGACAAGGCTGCAGTTCACTCAGATAAAAAAGAAAGGCAATGGACGAGAAAACGGGCTGAACTCACGTAAGATGAGTAATTTTGTAACGCTGGACAGATTTCAGCATGTTCTCGAAGTTGAACTTCGACACAATGACGAGGGTCATCTGGTGGTCGCATGAATGGAATGAGGGCCCGTTGAACGCAATGCAGACAAGGAAACATACCCCGCAGAACAGGAAGAAATGCAAGCCGACCACGATGCCATAGATGTCTGCATGTATTCCCGATGCGTCAAGTATTCTCCGAACACGAGTGCTTCAAATCACACGCACGGTACCACGGCAGCACTGGGCGATAAAGGAACTGAATATTACACGGTTTAACGCAAAAGTTTCAAGCAAAAACATACCTCCCAGCCCAACATCCCCTGCCCCATAAATCTTCTGGTTGTTTGGCAGCTCCGCGTCCCTCGTGTTCACATACTGCTTCATCTGCACGCAGTTCGCAATGACCGCGTAGTGCGGGATCATGACCGCCTTTGGCCGCCCCGTCGTCCCACTGGAGAAAAAGAGCAGCGCGATCCTGGTCTTGCCCTCTCCCGGCTTGAGGCGGGGCTCAACGTAGCGCTTGGGCTGGATGAGGCCTTCCTTGACGAGATCGCCGAGGGTGACATGGTGGTCGCCGGAGACGGGGTCGAAGAGGATGATGCGGTCATCGCGGATGCCCGCCTTGCGCGCAGCTTCGAGGCCGACCTTGAGGGAGTCGGGGTGGAGGAAGAGGACGGTGGCCTTTGCCGTCTTGATCTGGTAGACGAGCTCCTCGGCCGTATATGCGGGGTTGGCGCCGCTGAATCGGGGAAGCAGCAGGTAGGAGACAGAGATTGGGTTCGATGGATGTGGGGGAGAAGAGAAGAGGGTCTGACGTACGTGACAATGCCTCCGACCCGGTTGGTTGCCCTGCACGCCCGACACGCGACCAATCAGCGATGCTCATCAACCAGCGTAGCGCGTTCGAGCTCACCAGATTACCGTAGGATAGTCTGTCGGCAAGGTCAGACGAGTTCACGGCATGCGGTACGCGAGGAGGATGGACTCACCGACGTGGTTGGGACCATAGACGCAGACTGGACGAGAGCGGGATGAGCGCAGGGAAGTCGCGGTGGGGCCAGATCATACGCCGGAAACAGTGCTCACCGACGTCACCGCTCCCTTTACGTCCGTATTTGCTCTCCAGTCAGCCCATCCTCTTCTTGCACCCCGATCACTACCATGAACGCTGCTCACCGATTCCCCACCGTATGTGAAGCGAGTTCGCCAATCCAAACACTCGTGCGCGCACCTAACTCGCCCCTGTCAGCACAGTCGGTCGTAGGCGTGCGAATTCATGCAGGTGAGCGCATATAGTCACCTCGTCTCCAGTTATGTGCCGTCCAGTCGCATCGTCGACGAAGTACGTTGGGTTTCGCAGGTGTAGCGCCTCGCCTCCTAGCTCGTGGTGCTGGTCGAAGAAGAACTGTGGGATTGTCACGTCGTCGGGGATGTGGGCGAGCGGGCCGCCGTCCCCGTAGATGGTTGGGATGTTGTGCGCCATGTCGACGTCGATGGCGTCCAGGCCAGGCCAAGTCGTTTGCGGGTTGCGCAGGAAGTCAGTCAAGTCCTTCAGTCGAGGTGCGCAAGGTCGGCCGGATGAATCGACAAGATCCGAGCCCTCAGGAGCGTCGTGGGTGAGTACTAGGAGTGCCGGTAATATTACCGCCGTTCGTAGCCCGTCGTTCTAACACCGTGGGCGGTCGCGCTCTGTGGGTATGATTAAGCAACACATCCCTCCGACGAATGCTCATCCTTATTATATGCAGGCGTTCCCCCCCCAAAACGGTGTGGGTCCGCCCGATCGCGGCTTCTGGGACCATGAACATCACGCGGGAGATGCCAACGATGCTAGTTCCGTTTCCACTCGATGCTGCATGGAATTCACATGACCCACGTCAACTTCGTCAACTCATCAACGAGCTTGCCCCAATTCATACTTACTTATTTGAATCCTCGAGGCTTCAAGCTGTCGGGGTCATTTACGCACCTAATCTGCGACGCAGCGTAGTCGGGTGTGCATTGACTTCCTCTTGAAAAATTAAAGCTCCCTGCTATGGGCAATTACGTTCCAGGTTACGAAATCGAATATCGATGCAAGCGGAACTGATTTGTCAAAGGACAATGATTGGTCACAAGGAAGACGCAGATCTGATTTTTCAGGTAAAACACTTCACGTCCCCAATCCGACCCCAAGTTCCCCGCAGATTCAATTCCCCGTGCCACAAGGCGTTGACCAACAATAATGCTCAGTACAGTAATGTGTGTAATCCCCCGCAGACTGAGAGTAGCCATCATCGTCTGATACCAAGAGCTAGAGCAACATGGTACCACCTCAGATTTACCGCCTCGGGCTGTCCAAACCCAATCAGAAAGTTTGTTTGACGGTCTTGGCGTTGTAAATCAAGTGGGCGTTTCGGTGGGCTTGAGTACGTTGTGAATTGGAAGCGTGCTAATGCAGGGCCCACAACTGCTTTGACAGAGGAAGAGACACGACGTCTAGACTACAGAGTACATCCACACAATGCCCTTCGCCACCAACCTAAATTACCACCGTCGTAGAGAAGCTGCGAGTCCTCGCTCAACAAACTATGAGGACCACGCACTCACATTACCAAGGCATCCCGACCCGAATGTACCCGCTCAGAGCTTCGCCTTCGCACGGACCGGGAGGACCAGCTTGCCGGTGTCCCGAAGCTCTTTCGCGCGGTCACGCAGGAACCGCCGGAGGAGCTTGCCACTCGGGTTTTTCGGGATCGCTTCAATGAACTCGACGGCGGCTAGGTGTTTGTAGTTAACCTTGTGATCCGCCACATGCTATCACCAGGACAGACGTTAACGCGCGCCCCCGCCCAGAAACAATGCAACAGAAACGCAGGATGAAATGCAAAAACCGATGCGTTCACGGCCACGCGTGCACTCACCTTCATAATCGCGTCCTTGATCCCTCCTTCCCCCTTCCCGTCCTTGGTCCGGGCGAGCGCACTCACGCTGGGCACGACGAACGCGAGCGGAAGCTCGCCGGAATACTCGTCGGGGAGGCCGACGACGCAGACGTCGCCGACGTCCGGGTGGTCGAGCAGGTGGCCCTCCAGCTCCGCGGGTGGCACTTGGAAGCCGCGGACCTTGATGAGCTCCTTGATGCGGTCGACGACGAAGATTTCCTTGCGCTCGTTGAAGTAGACCTCATCCCCGGTGCGCACCCAGCCGTCGAGGAACGTTTCTTCCGTACTAAGCATGGGATCGCGTATTCAGCGTCTGATTGGGACGACGAGCATATAGGCGGGGGTCACTCACGCTTCCTTGTTGTTGAGGTACCCAAGCGACATGCTCGGACCCGTGATGATCAGCTCGCCGCGCTCCCCAATTCCCGCGAGTGACCCGTCGGGCTTGACAACGCGCGCGATGCACCCTGGCAGGAGCACCCCGCCGCTGCCGAGCGAGCCGAGGCGACGATCGTTGGGGGGGAACGTTACGGCCGTGCAGGTCTCGGTCATGCCGTACGCCTGGCCTATCCAGCAGTCGGGGAGGACGGAATCGAGCTGGGACGTGAGCTCGGAGCTCAAGGGCGCGGCGCCGCTCATGAGCATGCGAATCGAGCTGAGGTCGTACTTCTTCACTGCTGGATGCTTGCAGAGGAGGACGATCATGGGTGGGACAAGGCTAGGGGTGCGGACGTGGTTCAGAGGAGGCGAGGCAAGGATGTAGGGATGCGAAGGAAGCGTACCAGAGGTGCGTGATGCGGTACCGCTGGATGCTGTTGAGCATCTGCTCAAAATTGAACTTCTGGACAACTACCATTGTCGTCTGCGAAGCAGTACATCAGGCGTCTTCAACTTCGCAACGATTCCAAGTGCTCACTCACTCCAACGAAGAGGTGGAAATGCATCACTACGACGAGGCCATATATGTCTGCGGAGACTATATTAGTGTGCTGCTTTCCCCTTATTTATGAATATTGACTTACGGTAAAACGGTAGAACTAGAATTTCGGCCAATCGTAAATCACCATCCCATTTGACAGACTACTCCAAAGACTTACTTGCAAGACTTTTGCTGCCCGGCAGGTACCGCTGCATCTCCTTCGGTCTAGTCTCGTCCTTGACTCCCATGTAGTGGGCCATCTGGATCACATTCGCGAGGACTGCATAGTGGGGGATCATAACAGCCTCAAACGCATCGCGTCAGCATCCTTGCATCAAGTCCTATAATGTTGCAAGTGAGTCTCAGTTTTACCTTCGGTCGGCCTGTCGTTCCGCTGCTAAAGCTCAAGAATGCCAACTTCCTCCTGCCCTCTCCGGGCGCGAGCCTGCGCTCCACGAACGCTTGCGGCTGGGCGAGACCCTCTTCGACGAGCGTGTGCACGGTGACGTTCTTCGAGCCGGGGATTTCGTCGAAGACGACCACGCGATCATGCGGGATGCCCGCCTTCTGCGCCGCCACAAGAGCAACAGGCAGTGAGCCCGCATGCGAGATGAGAATGCGCGCCCTCGTCGCCTCAAGTTGGTATTCGAGTTCGTCCGCGGTGTAGGCGGGGTTTGCGCCGCTGCTCGGGCAGTGCTTATGAGACCGCGGTGAAGTGGCCAACAAAGCTCGGATACGCACGACACGATGGCACCTAATCTGTGGACGGCCCTGTGCAAGAGACGTCGGTATGGTTAGGCCGGATGATTAGGACAGAGGCTGTTGACGCATACCAGATTGCCACTGGGTAATCTGCACGGATAAGGAATCGTCGTCAGCTTCCGTTCTTGGTGGGGCGCCGCAAGAGAAACGGCTTTGCAAGCACGCGCATCGGGTGCGGATCGACCGCCTCTCCCCATCAGTCCGCGCACAAGAGCCGCATTCGCAGTGAACGTGGGTGAACGCACCGATGTGATTGGGACCAAAGATACAGACTGCAAGAATGGGCCGCGCTCTGTGTCATCCGCCGCAACTCCGAGCAAAGAATCGTGCCATGGCGTACCGACGTCGTCCTCCCCTTGACAAGGTTCGCGCGTGTCAGACCAGACGCACGCACGTCGGAGCCACAGGCGGCGGACGCACCGATATTCCAACGCAGCTTCAGCGCGTTGGCAAGCCCAAACGTCCGTGCCCGCAGCTACGTGGTGCATGAAACGCGCGCCCTCAGCTCAGCTCCAAGTCTGCCGTGTTGCCCGTCCTCCGCCGCGATCGCGCGCGCTTCGGGTCCATCTGTCGCGATCGGATTTAGACGGGGGAGTACTCACCTCGTCTGAGCCGACCTCGCGGCCCGACAGCTCGTCGATGCACCACGGTTGCGGCGTCTTGAGGACCGGCCGCGCGGGGTGGTGAACATCGAGGATGAACTGGGGGATGGTGATGTCGTCCGGGATGATTGGGATGGGCTCGCCGTCTGCATAGATTTCCGACATTCGTGCGTAGCGTCTAGTGGAGGTTCTAGAATCTAGGGGTAATATTGAGGTGAGTCCAAGTCGTAGCTCCTGTGTTCTGCAGTACGCCCAAATTGGGGTGAAGAAACGAGATAGGGCTCAGAAGCACAGGCGGGGAGCGGGGGTCCGGGCGGGGTTGGGTGCGATAGAGGTCAGTGGTCACGCAGACAAACGGTGGGAGCACGGACTCATATACTTATGTACAGAATCGCTCGCCAACGGCGCAACTCGCGTCCCCACGGGCTACTTACAACCGTCCACTGAGACCTCAGGCCTCAACAGCAGCTTCACATGATCCGGGTCGTTCAAGCATGGGCTCCGCGGCTCGGCGCTCAGCGTAACAGGCACAAAGAAGTGGGAGTTATTTACGCCAGAACGCCAGAGAACGCGGAGACGCAGTGATCGATGATCATCAAAGGCAATCCAGAAGCCAGACAACCAAAGACAACCCAGTATTTCTATCAAGTTGGAGCGAAGTGCTTACGCCATCCCAGCAGAAGCGACGTCGACGACTCGTCGACGTCCGATGGCTTGAATCTATCATTATGGCACGTCTGCGGGCCCCGGGAATGTGGTGTTATCAATGGCGCCGCGCGCGATGTGCACGTGTGGCATCCAACCGATAGCTCGCTGGTCACGGGCTCACTCGCTCGACCATCTTATATTGTAGCTTGATGGCCTCGGGCCTCTCAAGATGCCACCTGAAAGCAACCCTTATGGTGCGTTTAAGAGGCTGGTCTCGATATTCAATAAGTTGGTTCAAACGGGTACGAACAGGGTGGACTGGAGGTACCGGGGACTCGCGGGAGGGACGGATCTTAAGCTTCAAGTTGATGAGCGCATCTACTGAACCACCACTGTTAATCCAGCCTCCAGGTTCCTGGGCGATCGCCGATCGTACTGTACATAGTGTAGTAGACCATTAAAAAGGGCCCCAGTATAGTTACGGATGCATTTTTAAAAAACCGCGGGGGTCAAACTAAACGTGGTTGGCATGCGCAACGTCAGAATGCAGAGACTCATTCGAAGGACTTATGTGGATGGGGCGATAATGGTACACCATATAGCGGAATACAGGTCAATCCTACAGACAACACTCTCCTCATCCAGTGGGCGGTAAAGGTGTACATAAATAATAAACGGGAAATAAGGACAGTGTGGGATGATGATGGTGACGATGCAGGGGGTATCGTGGGTAGTGCGAAGTGAGAATAGGTCATAAAAAGTGGGGCAGATTCATGATTAACGGAGAAAACGGAAACGAGAACAAGTATGTACGAGAACAGTGTGACGCGGAAAAAGACAACGATGAACAGAGAAACCAAAGGAAGGAATGAGAAAGAATGGCCATGGAGGTCGTGAAATGAGGGTGTGTATCCATTAGGTCGTGATAGGGTAGCCGTTGGCTGTCACCGAGGGTCTTCCGGTCTTCGAGATCGGGATCAGACGAAAAGCGTTGTATCCAGTCCCTCGGAGAAATCAAGCACGACGATCTTCCTGTCGTGCGAAGTACTGCAAAAAACATGTATCAATTAGCCCTTTATGTCCACCAATCTCCCAAAGTCATGTCCCACATACCTTACAATTCGACAGTGGTCGAACTTAACGTCGAAGATGTGGCTCACATGGCATCCGCGGAACTCGCGCAACATCTTGCCCGAGTGCAGGTCCCACACCTTAACCGTCTTGTCGTAGCTCCCGCTCACGAGCCGTCCACTCCGCGGATCGAACGACAGCGCGCGGACGAGGTAGTCGTGGCCAGTCAGCGTGCGGAGGCACACGCCAGTGTTCGCGTCCCACACCTTGATCTTGCAGTCGTTTGAGCCAGAGACAATTAGATTGTCCTGTATGGGAGGAAAGCAGCCAATAAGTACACAATGTGGACACGTAATAAGATGACGACGCCAAACACACCTTGAATTCGATGCAAGCAAGACCCCGATCATGCCCCTCGAGGGTCCTCATGCGCTGCCCGCTGGCGACGTCCCAAAGGATCATTTTCCCGTCCCCACTCGCGCTCACCACCCTGTTGCCTTGCAAGCCAACGGCGTTCACAGGACCCTCGTGCCCATTCAAAGTGCAGTGCAGCTGGAGGGTGTTCCTATCCCAGACTCTGATTAGCGCATCCTTCGAGCTGCATCCCCAAAATGTCATCAGCCGTAACTTCACTTCACAGAGCGCTTTTCAAACGTAACTTACCAGCTGACGATCCACCGCCCGTCGATCTTCAGATCGAGTACACCTCCTCCATGCGCGCGGAGCACCTTCCGCACCTCTCCCGTGATCAGCGCGTCCCCACCGGGAACGACCGGGGGATGGGCGTACAGGTCCCACACGGCGACGGTGCAGTCGCTCGAGCCGCTGACCATGAAGCCCCTTCGTGGCGTGCGTGCGCGCACGCTCATATCCATGTCGTCCGCGTCGTCGTCGAGAATGTCCCAGTCGCGATCGAACTTGAGGCAGAGCACACTCCCGCGGTGGCCCGCGAACGTCGCGAGGCACTTGCCCGTCTTCAGGCTCCATACCTTGATCGTCCGATCGCGCGACCCGGTCACGATGCGCGACGAGTCGAATTCTAAGCAATATACACTGAATGGGAAAGGTGTCGGTTAAAGGGGTGAAACATTTGACGATGAGCCAACGAAACCCACCTGTCGCTGTGCCCGCCAATACGCATGACCTTGGGTTCGTAAGCCCTCGGCAGCTCCTTCTCCATTGGTGCGTCGTCGCTTAGGTCCGCACTCAAACCCGCACTGGGGTAGTTGGACCAGCGGCGGTCGAGTTCCTGCCGATTGCGATACAAGTGGTGCCAGTGAAGTTCCAGAGGGGCGGGCGCCATCGAGGGGGGTATCCTCAGCGAAGGATACATGATATCGCGGGGTGCCCTGCGCAGGTCGACGCGCCATCCATCCGGCTCCCTCAGAGAGAAGAGGACACGCCATATCGAGTTGTCGCGTGCCAGGTGATTCCAATTCCTGCTTCGGGTTAAAGATTCTGTCTGCAGAACGCAACAGCATGCAACGCACCTGGAAACGCGCAGACAGGCAAGGATAGAAGGGAGATCCAAGAATGTTAATAGATGGAGGGCAAGCTCGAGTGGCAAGTGCGACACAATGTCCATCCCGGTGATCGCACGGACGTCGATGAAGCACGCCTCGTCGTCGATCAGCTCCCCCTCCTCGCCGTCCAGAGGGTCCAAGCTCGCATAGTCGATGGACCCATCCGAGTGGTACTCCAGCTCGGCCGCATCTCGCCATGACGGGATACCAGGACGGCGGCGCATGCGCTTACCGGGCGACCCCTCCCTCAACGCATCCCATATCTTTGGAATAAAGCCCATGCCGATGTTCATGCTCCTAGATGATTTGATGGGGGATGGTGCAGGGGTGTTCGAGCGGGCGTTCCAACAGCTGGGGTACCCCGAGATGGTGCGCCGCCCCGAAGGAATGAAGGCCATCGAGCAGCGCGGCGTGCGGTCGCCATTGCCGGGGAGTAGGGAGCTGTATGCATCCGGATTCCAGTCCACGATAGAGAACGTGTCTGTCCGGAAGCTTGGGGTTGGGGATGTGGGGCGGGTGACGGTCAAAGAGCGGCGGACAGAGGCGAACGCGCCGTCGACGGTCTCCATGTCGTCACCGTCGTAGTCATAGCCCGTTACTGCGGCACTGTCGTCCGCTGCCATGGCCAAGGTAGTGCTGGGCGCATAGGCGGTGTCGACGTCGCTGGGGAGGTCCGCGGTGGTCAGATATGGGGAGCCTAGGACGGAGTTGAGGAGATGGCTGAAGCGCGGGGTCGCATACCCGTCCGGGGTGTGGTCGGTGAGCACGTCGTCTTCGTCAGCGTGATGGTGGTATGTTGGAAAGGGAATCGGAAGATGCGACGATGACTCGGGTTGGGCCATCGAGTGTGGGGTGCTGAGTTGACGGAGGGTGGTTGGGAATGTTGGGATCGTCGAGGTGAGGAAGGGTGGTATAAAGACGGTTGACCAGCCAGGATCACAGAAAGGAGATTGCGGGGGAAAGATGGACGCGGAGTTGGCAGGGATTGGGGAAATGACGGAGTGGGGTTGGTCGTCGTCAGAGCCGACGTTGAACAAGCTGTAGACGCCCGCCCGCCCGACGGTTTCTCCGTCGCAGTACACATTCCCTGACTACTACCACTCCCCACTTCTTTTCAAGTCGTGTTCTGCACGTTGTCAGAGATAGAAATTGCAGAAGACCCTCGCCGTGCGGACGTCGTATCGGTAAGACGACCAGTGAAAAATTCCCCGAGCGACAGCGAATCCCACTAAGTTCGGTGTCGCGCATCAACCTTTACCTGGCTAAGGAAATATGACCTCGAAGGACGATGCATAGTTGCTGCACAGGATAGTAGATCACAGGTGCGTGCTTTAGACAGGCGACAGCCATGCGATCGTATGTTCATGTGTGATCTGCAGGTTTCGATTTCCCCTTTACCGCGTGTGGACCATGCCAATGGAGCCCAACATGCCGGTTGTTCACGACGTCGCATCACAAGTGGACCGGTCCACGAAGGATATTCATGCGATTGCGATTTCGAATCCTTACTTTTGGTGGACGCCACACCCTTGAACGTTAACATCGACCAGTCACTGTCCCACTACACGACAAGTTTCCATGGCGTCCGTCCACCGTCACAACATTTTAAGCACCATCGGCCACACTGAACCGTGCTTTCTGATGATAGCCGGCTACAAACAAGAAGGACGACTCAGCATTAACATGGTGCGTGTATGTCTACTGTCTCGACTTCACCGCGACGTAGTGGACGTGACAGTTCCGCCCATTTATTGTCTCTCGAGACACAAGGGAGCTCTGCTTTCGGCAAAGCGAGGCAGGCCGTAGCGTGGCATGCCTCGGTGAGGGCTATCCTGTTGGAGAGCTTGGTCATGAAACTGACGTGGTTAGCACCCGCCTCTCCGTCTCGCTCACGGACTCTATAGCACATTCAAGGTCCAGGTATGTCATCCTAGTGTTACTTTTCAACTGGCTAGTTACGTGTCTCATCTGTTTTATGGGGCTAGGCTAAGCTATTGCTACCCGGGGCCGCTTTGACTTCCTGTAGGATCTCTCTGAGGAGTCCCCCCGGGCATTTGACACACAGGTTCTGTCGCAAAGAAAATCCGTACGCTGGCTTTGTACCACTTCGCTCGCCGTCGAGGGCCACCGGGCGCATGTCATCTCCAGGTTCCTCTCCCATGTTTCTTCACATCTCTGTACAATCCATCTACGCCAACACGTATGGCGACCTCATTATCGCAGTCTGCCGATGGCGTTACCGCCATGTCCCCCACCAGATTCGGTGAGATCCTCCCGGTCTTGACTAGCATTAACGAAGTCGATCTCATTATCCTACGATAAATGGCGTCGCCGACGCAGCGCTGACCTGCAAGGCCAGGGAATGAATGACCTTCGAGCCCTGCCACGGAGCTTGCCAGCGTGCTTCCACATTCCTTGAGGTCAACAGCACGATTTGGACCAGGATCTGAGTCTAGGAAGAAGAGAAACAGGGCAACTATTACGCTCTGCGAGCAGTGGCAGACAGTGCAAGTTTGGGACTGTCACTCACTCAGGCCCGCAGATCAAAGATTGTCCAGCACCATTCGCCGTCTGTCGCACAATTCAAGTCCAGGCACTCGCGCTAGAAGTATGGGACGAGGGATCGCTACACCAGGTCAGTTGAACCAAGACCCCTTACGGTGATTCAGTACTAAGTATAGCAACTTATCGACCGCAGCTTGGACTCGACCGTGACGTGGTCGTCCATCGTCTCTCGCAGAAAGCCTCACGAAGACCTAAAATTGTCAGGTTTATGCCCGTAAGCACTAGCCTCTTCAATCCCTGCAGTGAGACAACTGCTCACGTGGAATTAGCGTTACTTTCAACCCGTGATCAGCTTGAGCAATGTCACGGCTCACCACGGTCAAACGACTCCTACAAGGCCACAGAGGTCTCCGCTCTTCAGAACACAAAAGCTCCACCCACCCCACCGAAACACAAGCAGTAAGGAACAGATCAAGGTCGACCGCGAGCGACTCGCAGCGGCCCAATTGTCGAATCGGTCCCTCCCTATCAACCAGCTACCGAACGAGCTTCTCATTCGCATCTTCCTTCTCGTGTCCCTTGAAGGACTCGTATCGCTCGGACGGCCGCAAGCGAAGGACATGGATAACGCTGCTTGGATGAAGCTCATGCTAGTATGTCGTTACTGGCGCGATGTCGCGCTAGCTACGCCGAGCATGTGGCGCTTCATCGAAATGGGCAGACCTCCTCAATGACCAAGCTGCTCTCACACGTTCCGATCCTGCGACAATAGACGTCGATATGCGCCGCATCTATATATCTACAGAAGAATTCGATCTCCTATATCCCCAGGCTCACCGTATTCGCCGCCTCGACTTCTACGATGGCATCCACAAGCAGCGGTCTTCGGTGCTACGTGACATACTCTTCGACCTAGGGATGCCTTCCCTGGAAGAGCTCGCGCTTTGCATGAACAATATATACATTGCTGACCTCACCAAGGGCTTCATAATATTGAAGAGGTGTTGTATAGCGTACGGGTTTGCTAATGGGTCTCAGTCTCACGTTCTGCACGTAATTCTAGAAACGAGTCTTGACTTGGTGATATCATGAGCTGTGTTGTTAACTCCGGGAAGGGTCGGCACGTAGCGCCCCATAGGACGGATTGAATGGCCGAGCAACTCGATCTCCCTCAAGTGTCGACATCCCAACGCACAATGCAGTACGCCAGTACTATTGCATGCTCAGTCTCGAAGGGTGTTAATACTAACAAAGCGTAAGTATACGGGAATTGATCATGACATCGAGGCTCTGATTCGAGGGAAGTCAATGCGATCGATTATCCGCGCATCACCGCAATAGTACCTTCGCGCGAACCAGGCTACCCATCTTGTATAACCCATACACATCGGGTGCTCCTGCTATCATCTGCGCCCTGGGCTCCACAACGCCTTCGGCATCGCTCGAGCACCAGAACTCGACCGAAGCGACGTAGTCGCACTTCAGCGCACCCTTCTCGACCCCATCCTCCGACGACTGAGATTCTCCCTGACGCAACGCGACCGCCGCGCAGGAAACGATGCGGGAGTCTTTCGGCAGATCCTCATGCGTGAAGATGAGGCCGTCGACGGATAGAGGGAGCCCCGCGACGCCGGAGCGATAATGCTCCATCGGCATGCTCAAGAACGCCTCGTAGATGCACGTCGAGCCTTGCTGGGTGATCGCGATCTTGAACGTGTCCTTAAGGCCCTGCACGCACAGCGGCGGGATCGCTACCGCAGACTCGAACCGCGCGAGTGAGTACTCCGCCAAGAGACCCTCGGCGGTACAGATTGCGGTGCGGTCTGCGCCAGCCATGCGCTCGCCCGCGCCGGTGAAGCTGCGCGGGGCCCATCGGAAGCCAGGGAGGTTGAGCCGCGGCTTCTGGAGCATGGGGAGACGGTGCGGGATATCGTGCAGCTGCAGGAGGGACGCTTTCATGCGCTGTTCTGCCGCGCCGGGACCGGAAATAGAGAGAAGGGCGTCGATGTTGACAGGAAGCAGACCTGCGAGTGCTGTACTCTCATCGTCGGGCTGCGTCCCCGTCCGATGGCGTACAAGATCGATGACTTCGTCGATCGTGCACTGACGGTTCGGATCGTTTTGGTATGCGGCGCGGAGCGTGACGAGGGTGAAGCACGATCGGTATAGCGAGGCCATGTTGAATTCGGGGCGGCCGATCATGCCGTCGCCACTGGCATTGGTGAGTTGCACCTTGCCCGCCTTTGGCGTGTGGAGTGCCACCGAGTGGTCGTCAACACATAGTCGGTCGGTAACATCCACCACCCGGTCCGAAAACTCGAACAAAAGTCGGCGCGCCAAGACCCCTTCCTGCGCGGTCCACAGCCGCCGCGCCCACCCCGACATGACGATGTGGAAGAGGTTCTCCTCCCACGGCCTGTCCTTCGTGCACTGCGCGCGGACACACGCGTCGAGCACGAGCACCTTCGCCGCCTCCTTGTACGTCTTCGACAGCAGCTTGAGCGCGCGGGAACGCAGCCCAGCTTCGCGCGGCACGCAGAGCGAGTCCATCCAGAATGCCCCTGTATCCGGAATCGCTTCCTTCGCGAGCGCGGATATCCGCGCGATTTGGCAGGCAGGCAGGCCGACCTCAGGGGAGCCCCCGAGTCCGTCGGCCCAGACGTGCGAGATCGCGACGTATTGTCCTTCGATGGCAGGCCGGACGCGCAGTCGCATCCCGTCCCAGACGACGACGGGGACCGCGCTGGACTCGGAGCCACCCTCGGAGAGGAGCTTCGTGATGTCCTGGAGAGGAGGTGTGACATTGGCGCAGTGGCAATGGGGGTCGACGTGGCGCGCGGAGTAGGTCGCAAGGTCGACAGTGTATAGAGTGCATGCAGACTCCGTGCATTTGGCGTGCTCGTCGAGAGCTTTGCGGATGAACGGCTTCTCGCGGACGATATGGGAGAGCAGGGCCAGTTCATCGATGCTAGTGAGGAACGGCGTCGAAACGACGTACGGACACCAACCAGCGAGTAGCATGACCCGCCTGCACATCTGTTTGGTGTGCCGGTGGAAGTAGCGCGTCGTGTCGTGGAGCTGCTTAGAGATGTGGTCTATCTCTGGGATGCCGTGCCAGATGGAGAGGGCATAGTTGCAGAGCGTCCCGATGGCAAGCGTCAAAGTACCGAGAACGTCAACTTGCACTTCGACAGGGAACCCGGCTCGAAGCATGAGACTTGTACCCTGCAGACCCTCTTCGTCGAGAGCAGCAAGTGCTTGATTGAGCACGGAGGCGAGTTGGCGGCCTTGGATACGGTGGACCTCCTTGTCGAACGTCCCGTGTTGCATGCACTCGTGCATATGGTGATTCCACGTGAAGAGGAACCGCTCAAGGCGAGTACCGGACAGCACGCGGGTTTCCTCACCGGGCCCCAGGGATAGAAGGTCCACTTCGGAGACTTTGTAATGCGTCACGATCTCAAGGAGACCGAAAGTCATCGCCCCGAGCCACACAGTAACATCGTCGCGCAGGCTGGGAGTTGAGTTCCTGCGGCGGATCTTCACGTAACTGGACAGCGTGGGGGAAAACGGGTAACCGTCCTGGATACTGCCAAACCACGGAATGTCGAGCGGGTGACCAAAACGCGTCCTCGAGGCCCGAAACCTGGGGTGATTGTCGTCCATCGACACAATTTCCGGAGGTATGATCAACACGGTGAGTTCTAGTAAGGTTATGTGAGTATGCGCACTTAAAAATGAGAGCGGTCGTATCTTACGCACCTGCAGACATCTCTACTGGCGGTTTCTCATCTTTCGAAATCCTACTCCAAGGCATGGGTGACGACTTCATCTCCCGCCGCGCCCGGCACTCGTACTCCCACATGGGTCGAAGGAAGTCCAACAGAGCGGCTTGGTACAGTTCCATGTGCCGCGCGGCCCCCCGAACGTGCCCGCACGCGCTATCGATCGCATAATAGAGAACACCAGAGGCTGCTGCACGACGACTCTCCCGGACGACATGAATCAGACCGAGGAGAATGAAGTCGATTGTAGAGCTCGGGGAAAGGCCAAGGTCCACGGCATCGACGGGCTCCTCTGGGAGACTATACCTATCCGCGAGGAGATTGACAAGGGTGCCGAAGGGCGGGTGGTGCTCCAACAAAGACTTCCACGTGGCAAATGATGAGCTGGTCAGGGAAGAGGGGGAGTATGTAGATCGGATGTAGTCGATGAGCGATTGGTAAAGGTGGAAGTGGGGATGGGATGGGTCAACGAAGAATTCGAGGGACTCGGGTATGATCTGAGTCCAAGAAAGGCGTATTGGGCTCGGGGTTTGTTTGTTGTCGGCCGGCTCACCCTCCTTAGACAGAGATACGATCGCAGTACGGCCCTGTTCTAGCTTCTGAGGAAGAGGGGGCAGTTTGCTCGGCCTGAAAGACGATGTGGGTAGACATAACGCGATTAGCGTCACCAGTGGCAGACTCACCTTTGAGGCTCTTGTACCTGATCAAAGTCCCCGCACGCTATACGCTGGAACACACAGGAGAATTTTCTTCCGAGACTCTGAAAAGGGCTATGGACCATTTGGCTACTGAAAAACGGCGATTACGGGTGTTGTTGAGTTGAAAGGCGAAAGGACGGGAAGAAACTCGTGCGAAGTAACATCACTCACCGGTGGGCATTTATACAATGCGGTTGCTGCACGACACATGGAGCTCATACCATGAGCATGGTTCTCTTGTATTCGTTACTGGGCCTAAGGTGGTAAACTCGTCATCAGCAAACCTGTTGCCTCGCGTTTGACACGAGAGCGCAGTCTCTCATGGGCTAGAACAGGCTCTCGGTCCGCAGATTTGTGGAGCAACCCTATGCCATAAATACTACAACAAAGGCGGTAAATCGGGATGTGAAGGAGGAATTAAAGTATGAGGATGGGGCCCTATTTACCTTGTGAGTGGGCTGAAGCCATGTATTATCGATTCAAAAATGGGTCTTGGGACGACCAGCTGTGTGTTAATGAACTTTCTTCTATCAGTTACTACTCACATAGACGGTGCGAACTTGCAAGTTGCACACGCCGATGGACGATGGCGGGACCTGGGCGGGACTCGGAGAAACGTTGCAGGCGCCGCGTAGCCGACGGCCGTGACTCGAGTTCGACTACTTATCTTGTCCTCTACCACGAACATGAAGTACTTCTCCACCCGCAGCGCAGGCCGACTCCTGTCTTTTGAAGAGGTCGATCCTTCCCTGAAGAGATCTATCTCCATTCTGAACGACATATTCCCAGACAGTCCTCGCTGGTCTCGCCCCGGATGGCGGCCTCTATATCCCTGAACACATTCCATCCCTTCCTGTGGATTGGCAAACTACGTGGAAAGACTACTCCTTCGTGGACATCTCTGTCGAAGTATTGTCTCTCTATGTTACATCCGACGAGATCTCCAAGACCGACCTGCGACAACTCGTCGAACGATCCTACAGCACGTTCCGGCACCCCGAGATCACTCCACTGAAGAAGCTCACCGACACTACTTACGTGCTCGAGCTTTTTCATGGTCCTACATTCGCGTTCAAGGACGTTGCGCTTCAACTCCTCGGAAACCTGTTCGAGTTCTTCCTCAAGAGGAGGAACCAACGCAAGGGACCCGGTGAGAAGCCAGAGAAGTTGACGGTTGTGGGTGCGACGAGCGGAGACACAGGAAGGTGAGCTTTATCCTCTGAATTAAGTCACGTCTTCTCTACGCCCAACTCCACCTCTCCCTTGTTCCGCGATTTATTCTTTTGAAACGCGGAAACTCTCCACGGTATCGTGAAGCCTTGACGACATCCCACATTTTGTGATCTGAGGATCCTGCGCAGTGAGCTGGTGTTCAAGGTTATCCAATTGTGGGTCCGTTTTCGAACCCGCGGACGCTGTTCAGGGCGCAGAGTCTACCCCTGAGTTCGGGCCCGCCCCTGGTACTTTCCTTCTCGCCGCGGATATAAGGCATCCTTCCGCTTACGTTCAGGAAAGGACGTCCCTACTGTTCCAGGTCCTAACCAAATCTTCTCACCACAGCGCCGCAATCTACGGTCTCCGGCATAAGGCGAACGTCTCCATTTTCATCCTGCATCCGAAGGGCCGCGTCTCTCCCATCCAAGAAGCGCAAATGACCACAGTGATGGACCTCAACGTGCACAACCTTGCCGTCAAAGGCACCTTCGATGACTGTCAGGTACGTCTCCCGTCCCTGTCCCCTGTTCTTAACCTCTCACCCGTCATCTCCGCACAGGACGTCGTCAAGGCGCTCTTCGGCGACCGGGAGTTCAACGCGACCCACCGGCTCGGCGCGGTGAATTCAATCAACTGGGCCCGGATCCTCGCGCAGACAATCTACTACTTCCTCTCGTACTTCCACATCAAGCGGCAGGTCGCGGACCCGGCCCTCGAGATCCAGTACGTCGTCCCGACCGGTAACTTCGGCGACATCCTCGCGGGATACTACGCGAAGCGCATGGGGTTGCCTATCGGGCGGCTGGGCATCGCAACGAATGCCAACGACATCCTCACACGTTTCTGGAAAAGCGGCGCATACGAAAAGGTCGATTCGTCCGGCGCGCCGCCCCCTGCGGCAGGCACCTCAGACGCGAGCGGGGTGAAGGAGACGCTCAGTCCCGCGATGGATATCCTCGTATCGAGCAACTTTGAGCGGCTGCTGTGGTATCTTGTGTACGACACCTCGAAGGAGCTTGACGACGCTGCACGGAGGAGGACCGCAGGCGCGATGATTGCGGATTGGATGGGGAAGGTGAAGAGCGATGGGCGAGTACAGGTGCCCGCGGAGGTGCTCGAGCACGCACGCGCTGATTTCTTCGCGGAGAGGGTGACCGACGAGGAGACACTCGAGACGATCAGGTATTACTTCGGGTTGGCGAAGTACATCGCGGACCCACACACTGCCGTCGGTCTCCACGTTGCGCGCATGGTCGCACCCAGCAAGTACGTAGTCGTCCTCGACAAGTTGGGTTGCAAATGTTACTGACAATAATCTGGGAATTATTAGTCCAGGTCACGTCCGTCAAATCGTACTTTCGACTGCGCACCCGGCGAAGTTCTCTGAGGCAGTCACGCGTGCTCTCGACGGCGCGCCGGCATTCGATTTCGAGCGTGACGTGCTTCCGCTAGAGTTCAACGGTCTACTCGAGCGTGAGCGCAGAGTAATCGATGTTGAGGGCGCGGATGTCGAGCTCGTCAAGAAGGTCGTCGAAAAGTACGCCACAGTGGGCTAGATCGGCTCGCATGCATGCTTGAGAGGGGAGAAGGGAAGAGAAATCTGGCAGATACAGTATATCCAATGTACCATTTCATTACCAGAACACCGCACTCCTCCTTGTAGTCTCATATCAAGACCGTTCGCGTGCCGGAGGGTTTGGTATGAACCTATTCCTGCTTCAAGTTAACGTTGTTGCAGTGGTATCGGGTCCGCGGCCGAATCCGTCGGAAGATCATCTGGGAACGGGCGCCAATGCTAGCGCTCGTCCGACTTTTCTCTTTTCTCTCTTGACGACGTCGACCACCACGGCTGCAACATCTTGTGTCTCACCAAGGTCGAGTCTCATCCCTTCCTTTCTTCATGACACGCCTGCACATACTTACTTGTTTGGATGGATACGTTGCATTAGGCCTAATGGATCTCGGGTGTTCAGGATATCGATGTGCCTGGACCGCTCAGTCGACTCTAGATTTTATGCGCTGACGTGCATCCAATGCGTACGTGGATTTGCCCGTGTACACATAATTTATTTAATATGTTCGAAGAACACTCTCCAGATTTCAGTATCCTTGGACCACGCCGAGCTCTATCCAGAGCTCGCTTTACAGTCCACAAGCTTTGCCCCGGAAGCGCCTATGCCTCGAGGACATAGGTGCCGCTAATGATGGATCCATATCACACGAGGACCATTGTCTAAGTATTCTGCATCTGCGAATCGGCTTCCATCGATGTGAGCCACAGCGCACACCTCTCAAGCCAACTCAGACAGCTTTGGCCGACTTGCACCGCAACCAGCGTGATGGTCATGGCCACCGACGAGGCGCGACCCCGACTCTCCAAAAATGGCAAGCACCCCACTGAGAGATCACCATGCAGCCTTCCTCTTTTCTTATCACTCGTCTTGTACACTGCGGCTCTTGCGTCCTCCTCCACGACAATAAACAAAGGTATCTGGTGCCATCGAGTTCAACGGGTAGCGCTCCTATGGGGGATGATCGGGTCTCCAAGGGATGGCATTGTCATCCTGACGGGGCCATAGGCACGCATGGATTCGGACGCTTTGGCCTTCCCGAACCAATGACTCTACTCATCCTGTGCCACTGGAATCTTGTGGACTCGCTTGTCCTCCAGGCCCTGAGTCGCATTCGCGCAACGGGGCCACACAGTTTAATTGGACGACAACTGGTTGCTTTGAGCCTCGCGGGGCGGCCAACGTCTTCAAAAGCGGCCCCTTGCCAGCCATGGCCGCCACTATCCACAGTCCTTCTTTCTACCCCTCGCTTTGCCTAGTCGCTTTGCCCTTACCCGCTTCTGCCTGCGCACCACGCTAGCGATTGTTGAGCTTGGGTATACAAGATGCCTGCCTGGCTCTCCCAGACCTTCGTTAAGGCCGCCCCGAACTCAACTCATCCCAAGCCCAAGTCGAAGGGCAACGGTGAGACAACCACCCGAACCACCTCGCAAGCCACCTCTGGCTCTCGTCACCCCCTTACCCCTTCTCTACCCAACTGTCGTCCGACGCGAAAGCTTCCCGCTCCGACCATCGACACTCAACCGAAGCGGAAATCGGTCCGGAAGCCTCTGACACTCTCGCTTCCCTTCAAGTCCATGCACCCCAACACAGGCAAGGCAGCAGGTTCCGCCATTTACGCCGCCTACTCGCCTCGACGGGAACCGACCTCGGCGTCCTCCCACCATCTCTCCTTCTCATCTGTGCTTGCTGAGGTCGGCGTCGACCCGGGGATCACTCGTACGGTGAGATTTCAGGAAGCCTCCCCTTGCCCGGAACCTTCAGGCTATCCGCCTCCCCGGCCTGCTGTGAAGAGCAGAGGTAGCGAGTACGTCAACATTACGCAGGGCGCAGGCGGCCGGGAGCGTCCTGTCCCCGTCCCAGCTCTCGCGCCCGTTCCCCTCCCGATCTACGCCCCAGCTCCAGTTCCTGGTTCACGTTCTCCGCACTCGGTGCCGCCGTCCTCGTTAATTTACGCCCAACCCTCGCTTCCGTCCCCATCGCCGTCCCCCGCAGCGAGCTATTACGCGCGTCTCTCGCCAAAGAGCACAAGCGGATACGCGGAGGCGGCTCCGCCCACGCCTCCACGCACCTCTTCTTCTCAGTCTCAGAAGCAGCCCACGGGCCCGGTGCGCATCGGGTCGTTTAGGCTTTTGCGTGTGCTGGAGAAGGGGACGTTCACGAAGTCGTACGCGGCGCAGGACACCGGCTCCGGACGTGTCGTTTGCGCGCGCGTCGCGCAGAAGGACAGGATGCTGCAGGAGGAGAAGATTAGGAGGGGCCTGCTCGTCGAGATGCGTGCATATGGAATGATTGCGGCGGCTGCCCCGAGGGAGCGGGCGTACTTGATGGAGCTTTTCGGCGTTTTACAGGACGAGGAGAGGGTCGTCTATCTTATGGTGAGTGCGATTTTCATTTCCGTCCGTCAATCGGTCAAGCTCAATCGTGGCATGCGCTGACAATCCATTCCTGCTCATGCAGCCGCTGATGGAGGGCGACCTCATCGATGTCTCGAAGGCGGTCGCGTCGTACGGAGGCTTGGATCGGTCGTTGGTTCGGCGTTGGGTTGCGCAGTTGGTGAGTGGGCCCTTTCATGTCATGTTCTTTCCGGCTTTCCCACCATAATTAAGAGCATATGTTGGCTCACGGCATAGCGTACCGTGTTGATCGCGGCTGCTCCTTCCCATTCTTCGATCTGTGCTCTTCTGCGTTGGGCGGGGCGCCGGCGCAGCGTGTACTTATGTATACGTTGTTTATCACAAGTCTAACATAGCGCTATCTTCTCGGTGTTTGTTGCAGGCCCTCGGAATAGACGCGCTTCACCGAATGGGGATCATCCACCGTGACCTGAAGCCCGAGAACATCCTCGTCGACGCCTCGAACCCCGGGCAGGATCCTGACGTGCGGATCGCTGACTTCAACACGGCGTTCATCGCCCACTCGCCTCTCGAGGATGGGACTTCGTGCACAAACGGCAGGATCGGGAGCGCGCCGTACATGGCGTGGGAGGTCGACCAGGGTTGGTGGTACGGGAAGATGGTCGACTGGTGGGCGCTCGGTTGCATCATATTCGACATACTTACGAACACGGTGAGTGCTCGCCATTCTATGACCTTTTCTTATTGCCTGTTGTTGCCATTCGCATCGGTGGTCCATGACCAGCGGATCCGGTAGTAATGGGCTGCCAACCCGCACTGCGAAGAAATGAACTTTTCTGCAGCGAGGAAAGCCTATTGAAATGATGAACATTTCATAAATCTTTCACTGCGACGGAAAGTCTTTGCAAGAGCGCCTTTCCTCGGGCACAATAGGCTCACGAGCCTTTCCGGGCTCTAGATTGGCGCATTTCCAAAGCCTTTCCGTTACGGTGAAATTTTGATGGAAAGGGTCCAATTCAGAAGGCTATCCATCGACTTTCCATGACGTGGAAAAGTTGATTTCTCCCCAGTGCCGGGGGCTTGACAGTGTCGTGGAAAATGTCAGGGACTGACGTGATTCTCGTAGGTTTTGTTCGAGGGGCATGACGACAGGCAAGAATACGTGTGGTGGGATCACAAGATGGATGGAATGTCATATGCTGCGTACCATGGCAAAGGCAAGATTTCGGACACGGAGGTAGAATTGATCGATGGGGTACGTGTCTCCTTTCTCAGTCCCAACCAAATCTCCTCTCGTTCGTTCCGCGCGTGGAGTTATTACTCACACGATGCGTTCTATTCGCTTGGTTGTGCAGCTCGTGGATTTGCATCCGTCCTCGCGCTTCCAGCTGCGCCACCTTAGGCATCACGAATTCTTCTTGGACGAAAAGAAGCAGTATGTATTCCCGATCTAACCTCTCCCCGTCTGTCTTCCCGATCGGGGAGGGTAAAGTCTAGCCTTTTCAAACGCGAGGGAACAATCACTGACAGCACCCCTGCCTTCCCTTCCAGCGTCAATATCTTCAATGTACTCCTTCGCGAACCGGCTGCCGACCTGCTGACCGGTGAGTTTACTCCGCGAGGCTACTAAACGCTCGCTGCCCGGTTTCTTCAACGTACTGATGCACTTTCCGCTCTTCTGCATTCACTCCCCTTTGACGCGTCCACTCTCTATCCAACGCCCATTGCCATCGAACCCACTCCACCGCCATCCGGCTTGCCGCCTTCGCTTGCGTCTTTCGGCGACAATCCGTCATCAGCGTGTCCGTCAGACGCTTCTCCATCAAGCTCGGTCAAAGTGGACGGTTCCCTGAGGAATGAGCCGCCCGTGCATCTTTTCTTCCAGGGCGACCGCCTACCACTCATAGCGCCAGGCTCAGAGACCAAGTCTCGCCGTTACTGTCGGGACGACGCCGTGTCCGTCGAGTATGCTCATGTCCCCGAGCTCGATGACCCATTTGCTAGTCTGGACTGGCTGAACCCACGTGGACCGTGGCGAGTATGAGTCTCTCGGCTGCGACCATGTCGAGTCGCGCTTCCCAATGGACGTCGAAGGTGATCATATTCGGTATTTTCCTCTTTTACATATCTATTCCCGTTATCCTATTTCGAGGCCCCGGCTGTGCCGTGGGGTTTAGTCGTCGTGGAGCCCGGTACTCCTACGGCAGTGTTTATTTATCTTACTCTATCGCTTCCTAGTATTGTTGTATTCTCGCCGCTATTGAGACCCGTTCCCCGCGCCGCTCAGCACCCTCACACCGTGACTTCGAATTCCCGTAGGCTGCGTAGCGCGATTCCCACCTCGGTCCCGCGCTTCTCATTGGATATATAGCCTGTTCCAAGAACTCACGTTCACGTGCGAACGCCGAGACTATTCCAGGACCGCGGCAAGTATGGAGTGGAAGGAAACGGAGGTCATGTCGGGGACGGGATGCCCGGTGGATGGGTCGCCTTCGGGTTTCAATGCTAACAACGGGCTCCTTCCCTCCTCTGGGAGATGGAGAATACGGCACAGGGGCATGGAGTGCGCAGTCCCGCGGATGTGCCTTGTTCATGTTGCACGCTGGGAGTCGTGATACGAAACGCAAGCTTCCCGCCGTTACTAAAGTTTGCTGGTCCAGCGGCGTCCGGCCTTGCGCGCGATCCGGATCGGCTTGTGCCTGTAACTTGTGCGCACGTACTGAGAACGGGGGTCACTTTCCCTTAAACCTACCTTCGCGGGTAGGATTTGTGTGAAAAGTGTCATATAAATTGCTGATAAATGAGCACGTCTTCGGCCAGGGCGGACCCGAAGGGTGGTGAGAGCTTGGCGAATTGGCTGGCCGCTGGAGGGGTGGGAGGGCTTTGCGAAGGAGGCGTTCAGTATTCGCGTGTCCAGAACACGCATGATGTCATATGATCATGATATATGATGGGCCATCCTTCGAATCCATCAGGAGGGGGAAAGATTTCGGTGCAGGATGCCTGGAGAGGCGGGGCCGCACATGGTGAGGGCACTCAATGAATCTGTGGATTAGGAAGACTGGGCGAGCCGCGATGAGGCTAGCGAGGTGCTTGACGCGGGAGCCTGGCGTCATTTCTCCACAATTGACACCAGAGTTGCATGATGTTGCGGCGGCCAGAGGCTGATGTTCAACGGTCGAACCTGTCGAGTGAAGACGGCAAAGATCTGGCCGACCAATGTTTCATCAGCACATGTACACAAAGTGTTTACTTACTTTCTATGTCTTTCCTAATTCTAAAGCCGCCCCTTGTTCCTCTGTCAATCCTGACGTGGCGCTGTATATACGATGATGCTCACGTGTCGTGCAACGCCAAGTATCTGGTTCTGCCTTGCACTGTGCAGTGACTATATGGCAGCGGAAGCATCGGTCGGATGGCTCTTGAGAAAGTGTAAGTAGTTCTCCGCGTGAAGGACGGTCCCCGTCCCATCAGTCGTCCACAAAACTACATCCCGCGCCGCTCTGGCAGCATGGCGAGCACACGATTGGTCGGGGAGGCCTGGCCTTCCGAGGACTCTAGAAAAGTTGTGGTTCTCTGTCCTCCGTAATGATACAGAATACAGTAATATCAACGCCCTCTAAAGCCCACTGCCATCTGAGGCTAGATCATGATATTCAAGCTGGCGCTCGATCCCGGGTGACCGGGCCTGTTTATTCTGGCTAACCTCGTAGTGCGAGCTGAAGTCAGTTCAGAGTGTCTTCCGGCCCTCCCTACCCACTCCGCCGGGGCGATTCGTGGACATCCGCGACAGGCCGAGGATCATTCAATTTTGCTAACCGTTAAGCGTCGAATGAGATCAGCGCATCAAGCCAGCGCAGCCGCGCGGCGCGGGAAGAGCAGTGGTGGGGATGCATCTTATAAGTACTTAAGTTGTTTCCGCGCGCGGGCCTAGTGTTCGTCTGCGGTTGCCGACCCTGTCCAATCCGAGTTTACCGGCGGTCGTCTTCGGGGTTCGGCAAGAGGGACATGTCGTAGCTGGCGTCGATTTCGTCGGCGCGGGGGCAAAGTATGACAAGACGATTATGACCTGTTGACAAAGGACGATACTTAGATGGAGTCTTATATCGGTTTGAGATGTATGACTGTCTATGATACTTCTTACTTGTGTGGAACAACTACCACTAGCGGGCTCTAGCGGGATGGTGGCGGGGGAAGACAAGACGGGAGAACGCGGCATGGTGATGGTGGCCGCCTGGTGTAGCAAACAAGGCCCGGGGGAACGGGAGTTCGCAATACAGATGGGGGCGGCGTCGGCTGCTGCGAGATCGGGGGTGACGATATCAGATCCCGCGATTGGCGTCGGGGGCGGCGGCGTTCGCTACCACCAGCAGTCGCACCTTGCGCCGGCCAACACGACACACAGAAGCAAGAGCTGACAGGAAGACGAAGGCTCGGGTAAAGCGTGCGCAGATGCAAATTAACGGGGATTACTGCTGGAATAGGTCGGATGCCTTATAAGGGGCGGCCATTCGCGTCAGGGAACAGCTTCCCTTCACATCCCTCTCGCCTTGGCCCGAAACCCAGCGACGGGAGGGGACGAGGAGTCTAGGGCCTGGCGAAACGCATGGCCATATCCCGCGTCCTCCTCCACCCTTGAGCTTGTCACAGAGCTTATGTCCAGCGTCTCTTGTGCGTCGAACCCTTTAAGGATTTGAACTTGGCCCTCCCGTGTTGTCCTTTCCCCTTCCCTCCCGCCGAGCTCTCCCAACCGCCCCCCCCGCTTCTTGCATGGAATCCTAGCTCTTTCAGATCTCATATTACCCCGTCGCTCGCTGTGCCACGCCTGCACCTCGGCCATCCTGCTTCCCCATACCTTCTGGATCTCCGGCGTCGGTCACTCAAGCTTACCTCTCTGCCCCTCGCCATGCCTTCTGCCCTATCATCACCTTCCGGACGCATACGATCGCGTACGTCCGACATCTCTGATTTTCTCCGGGGCCGACACGACACGAAGACGAGTATGGAGACGCCGTCTCGTCCCCCTCCCTCCCAGATCCCTGCCATTCCACGCCTCAGTCCATCTGCCACCGAGTTGGCGCTAGCCACCCCGCCGAAATCCAAGCACAAGTTCTCCTTTCTGGCCCGCAAGCGCAAGCCGAGCTTTTCCCCGTCTTCCGTCAAAGCGGACACGTCTGCTGCCTCTCTAGCAGCGGCGGCAGCCCCATCACCCGTGCACGCCAATGCGAATTCGACTGCGATTGGTGTGCGACGGGAGCTTGACCGCAAGCAGGTCCCACCGGTACCTGTTGCACCCCATGACCGCGAAGGGTGAGTTTGATCTTTCCATCGGTCCTTTCTCTTGAGCATATTCTCTACTACCTATATCATTCCACCGTAGTCCGCGGAACGCGAAGGATGCATATGTGGGCACTGAGCGGATCTTCCTGCCTTCTGTCTTCTGGCCGCCTAGCCCGTTGTCAATTTATGTTTTGAGTTCTTCCCGCCTCGAAGTCGAAGCCTCGACAATTGCGTCGAGTTGATTGTACTTGCCTGATTTGGATAGCGCCCACATAATTGCCCGTCTGACGCTTGTCGCGGGCAATTTCCCCGGACGCCGAACATGGTTCCCAGCGTGTTTGTGTGGTGCATTGCGTCCGACGAACGGCAGACTTGTTCAGGACTGCGTTTGCGAGCTTTTGCCGTGTAATCTTCGAGAGTTCGGTGACGGCACCATCAAAACGGCGGGCGGTTGGTAGCCTCGTGGCGTGCGGATGATCGACGTTGATTTTATCGATTGTCACCGATAGAGCGACGAACATATTTTCTATGTTCTCTTTCTTCCTCTTTATACTCACTTGCGCCTTTCTGACATGACCTGACATACAAGCTAACATTCTGATTTTGATTTTGATTGAGCAGACCAAGCGTACGCCCGCCGCTACAGGGCAACGCGCAGCAACGTGTTCAACCTCAAGGTCCTGCGTCAGGAATTCCCATGCTCCAATCTGCTGCTACCTCCTCTCGTTTGAACGGCGGGCCCATCCCCAATATACACTTCTCGCCCTACGGTCCAACGCCGAATCTTGTCAACAACTTCCGTAAGCAGAAGCCTTCGCTCGAGTCAACAAGACGGAGCAGCGATAGCCGTGCCTCGGCGAGGCCTGTTATCACAGTTTCTCCGCCGTACACCAACATCTATGAAGGCGAGCGCGCGTACACCGCTCCTCGGTCCGCACCCCTGCCTTCAGGCCAGTCATCGCCCGAACGGCCACCAGCCTCGCTCCCAACCCCAACTGCCAGCGAGCGGACGACTACCCCCGATTCTCCTACATCATTGGATGCATCCAGTCCATCGACCTCCACCCACTCCGTCGTTCAATTGCTGCAACTGGCTGATGGTAATTTCCCGTCGGCTACTTCCTACAAGGAAGAAACCATCCTCCGGAAGAATCATTTCGATGTTTCTGCCGACGCTCAGCCTCGCCGCGGTACGGTGTCATCTGCGAATAACAAACCGGCGCCAGCCACCGTAGGGTTTCCGCCGAGTCGCACAGAGAGACGACACATCAGTGTCATGCAGCTCAGTCTACTGAAAAAGGAGATCGCCGCAACCGTTCCCAAAGTTCGCAAAATGCCCTCGGACTCATCTGCGCTAGGTGGCCCGCGAGATGTTTCCCCAGCTCTCGGCCGCAGCAACACGATCACAATTTCACCCCCGCAGTCGCCAGAATCTAACCAGAGCTCTCCGCAGCCCAGACCTCGGGCTCAGACACACAGTCCGCCGGCCCAGCACAAGACAGGGAAGAGGATGCCCCCTCCACTGAAGCGAACTTGGCACACGCCTCCGACGACGGGTCCCCCGAGGGAACCTCTCCCCTCCCCGCCTGTTAGCGCGACACTGACCATACCAGCACCCACTACGTCCGACTCGTCGCCCAATGGTCCTCCCTCCCCATCCTCGTCCCTTAGATCACGCCCCACGCTTCCTCCCGTGGTCCCCCCTAAAGACGTACCCCCGTCTTCCCGTCCACAAGGCACGATGTCTCCCGACTCCGCCGCAAGTGTCAATCTCAGCGTCCCCTCGTCCCCAGTACGTAGTCCCGTTGACACAGACACCGATCGCGAGAACTCGGTTCCGCCCTCCCCACGCACGCCTATTCGAGAGGATCTGGCGCGCAAGGTGCTCACGGACGAGAACGCGACCGCGCAGGAGCTGCGCGACGCGCTTCAGCAGCAGGTGGATAAATACAAGCGCCTCTCGTCGTACCTCCTCAGCCTCACCGAGCGTCACGCGCTGGAGCGGGCGGAGCTGGTGCACAAGGTCGAGCTGCTGGAGCACGATCGAGAACGGCGCGAGCGGGAGATGAAGGGGCTGAAATGGCTCGTTGCACACTCCGGTAGAGACGAGCCCGCGCGCAAGGATAGCGACGTTATGCCGCCTCCGAAGGATAACGGCGTCGCGCGCGACAGGTCCGAGAGCGCGGCGACATCGCGCACTGCCGCGTCGGTGGTTGTGACCTCTACTGGCACGGACGGGCGGATGTCGTTGGACAGCGCGGTGGGGAGCGTCGAGGAAGGGCTGGTCGAGTTGCAGGGCTCGATCTCGGACTTCATCGCGCCCGAGAATGAGCTCGCGTCGCAGCCACCCCGCGCTCACGGGGGCGTCACGCGAGGACCCGCGGCGGCCAGGCGGCGCGCGCGGAGCAACACAGTGCCAAACGCCATCGGAGGCGCTTCCGCGCTCCCGTGCATGCACGCTCCCACGTCGGCATCGAGACTTGCGCAGAAGGCGACGAGGCGCACGAGCTCGCCCGTGATCCCCTACAGCGGTTCGCCGGGCGGGTTTTCTCAGACGCGACCGCTTGGGGTCTCGCCTTCCGGCCCTAGGACCGGGCTCGGTCTGGGGGTTGGGCTTGACGGCGCGCCTTCGCCCACAGCCATCTCGCGCTCGCCGAGCCCAGACGGCCGCGTCGACCTGCACGCGCGATCCGACAGTTCGACGTTGTCTTCCCTGCCCTCGCTCTCCACCATGCATTCGTCCTCGCCTTCCTCCGGTCTTTCGTCTATTCCGGAAACGCCCCGGACCGACGTCGCCGTGCTAGACGACGATCTGCACGCGCACCTGAACGTCGATGGGAAGGAGAAGGCGGAGCGTGGGATCGACACGAACTTGCACAGGCTCTCGACCTCCTCGACTTCGTCTTTCAGCTCTGGGACTGGGTCTGGCGTGTCAGCCGGCAGCTCGAGGGTAAGCGCGTCGCCGTCTATCGGCCAGGTCTTGGACAGGACGAAGCCGAAGAGTTCGATCCCTTCTCGCTCTCACCACCAGCCCGAGATGGAGGCGATTCTGCGGCGATTGCGCGCGTTCGGGCAGAGCCAATCGCCGTGACCTCTCCGTCTTCCAGCAGCAACAGCACTTGTGGATACACCCCCTTCTTGGTTTCCGGGTCTCTGGTCTCCTGCGCGTCCAGCACACACTCATTCTATTCCTTTTCGTCATCGTTATCATCGCCACTCTCGTTTACGTCCCATCTCGCCTCTCACTCTCACTCTCGCGTGTCGCCCCGCCCCCGTTCCGGACCTCCTCATCGCCTTTATTGTACTATTCCACATCAAAACAGGCTGGGATATGCATCCAAGCCCTCCGTAGTCGCGCAAAATACCACACTAATTGGAAATACGTTGGACCGTCACCGCTTGCATCCTACACTAGGTTATATAGTTCATGATACCATTCTGCCCTCGTCGCTCCTTAGTCTCTCATCTCATTTCCCCAGCCATCCATCTCGCATCCGCATGCGTAGTCACTCTGTCTTCTCAGAACTCTATCCTCCCCCTCGATCGCCATCGTCCCACGCACTCTACCAGCATCTTCGCACTCCTATAGTATCCGCTCACCTCCGGGACCTCGTCTGTACCATTTGTCGTCGCCATCATTCTCGTTCTCTCCGTTCTCCCCGTGCACGCATCGCATCTGGCATCGTTCTTTAGAACCAACCAACCAACTGTACTTGTTATTGTAATATACATGTCCTCGGCAACTTCCTTGACCAACCGACAAAGGAGGCTGCTGTTCAAATATGGCTTGCACCGTACAAGACTATCACCGTCCATCCTGCCGTGGATAGGTGAAGTTCCAGCGTAGGAACGAAGTCAGTATGATCCTACGGCCCTAAATTCTTATATACAGCGTCGTTGGTAGAAGTGATCGAGAACGAGTGACTCGGACTTGCCAGTGCGGCACTGAGATAGACACCGAATAAGCGCAAACGACGCTTCGTATTTATGCTCGCGAGAGGTGCAAGGCATTCACTCTCCCATGCCCACGAGATGATATTGTTTCTGTTTCAAACGAAGACAACCACGGCCACACACAAAGAGAAGATTGAACGCTGCAGATCGATTGACTCGGGCTGGAAGCCATGATTTATAGGTGACGAATGGTACTACTACATTGTCATTGGAAAGCATGGGGTGGCGGAGGTTGGAAGATTGGGCTACATAGTTGATATTAGTTGTCAATGAAAGGTGGAGAAAATTGAAGTAACGAATTCAGTCCTCGTCTGCGCCGGTCCACCACGGAGGACACCTATGATAGAGTGTCGATTATTAGACTGCGATCCGTCAGCAGTCAGTCCTAACAACAGACGCGGAGAAGGAACTGCTCAGTGCCAAGTCAGCTGCCATATGAACTGCCATTCGACGTCCGACACCAGTTCTTCTAACTCTGGCACGTACTCGTTTTCCATGAGTGCATCTTCGTACACTTTGCCCCGCAAGTTCATCCGAACGTGCTCCAGATGATATCCCTTTCCCGCACGATCACGGAGGCACTGGAGCATCACGTCGATGGCCTCCTCGAAGAACGGGGCCACTATGGAGACGGATCGAAGCCTTGGACACGGAGCGGTCGAGTCCGGCGGTGGCGTGGCGGCCATGAGGCCTGCAAAGACCGTCTCGGCGGACTCAGCTTCAACGAGCTCCAACGTGTCCAGCAGAGGGTATCTGGTGAATATCTCCGTCCAGGTCTCGACGGTAACGTCGCCGCAGTCGCCGGTGAAACTGAGCGTAGTTAATGGTGCCGAAGGGAGGACGTTGAGGAGATCGTGCACTCCATGGGCGAGGTACCCGCTCCAGTCTGCGATCAAGGAAGACTCAATCTCGAGCTTGATGAGGTCCTCCTCTGGTGGGTGAGGCTCAAAAGAGCAGGATAGCGAGTAGTTCGAACCGTCTGCGACAACGACTGCCCCCTGCGCCAATGCAAGAGCAGGCAGGACAATGGCGGAGTCTGAGGGCAGCATGGCCGCAACGGTCTCCATGACGTCCTCCTCCAAAGCATCATCAATGTCGCAAACAATCCAGACTGACACGATGGGTGATAGCAAGATGTGGGAAAGGAAGCGAGATGTGTAGACAGCAGGGTGATGAAACAGCTCCAGCGACTTGAGGTGTCGCAGACACACCGGCTTCCTGCCTGTGGCGGGGCTTCCGGCCCAGTCCCCCTCGATGTGTTGCAGAACAGAGTCTACCCTGAGGTTCTCGAGATTCGTGGCTGCATCCAGGGCATCTAGGAAGTGGTGGAAGGAGAAGTCACAGCGACAATCGCGCAGAGAGAGGTTGCGAAGGCGAGTATACACCTTGATGTCTTGGGGAGCCATGGTGAAAGCGAGGATGAGCGATCCGAGACGGGGATATCTCTCTGCAGTAAGCTGAAGGTCCACAAAGTCAACATCCTTCATCCCAACGTTCCGTACATAGGAAGGTAGCTGTAGAGTCTCCAAGGCCGGCATACCGCCATCGCCTTGAAAAAGCGCAATTGCGGCGGACTCGCAGGCCGGGTCGAGGTTGAGGTTCAGCGACCGGAGGCGACGAGCATGGGGTTGCAGTAGTTTGATGTTTTCCAGGTCATATTTGAAGTATCCAAACGAAACATCGATGGTGGCGGGGGAAGATAGAGCCAAAGCGCGCTCCGTGTGTGCAGGTGATCGCATGTGAATAGCGCGCCACAACTTAGGGGAAGTGTAGGCAATATCGCGCCAGTAACGACAGACGAGGATGAGTTTCATCCAGTTGGTCTTCAGATGGTGCCGACCGATATAGAACGTAGAATGACCGGCCGATAGGGCATCCGCGACTTCGGAGAAGATGGAGACGAGAAGCTCGTTCGGCAGGCCATTGACGGGTAACGTGCGATTCCAGGCCATGGCGCGTTCAGAGCGCTCCTTGGCAGTTGCCTTCTCTGTGCTGGTGGGATCCAAAAACGGGAGGCGTTGGTGAACTTGCGCGCATAAATCTCCGGTAGCGAGTACAGACGGCTGTCGAACAGGCCGCCAGTGTTGGGAGGAATCAGTCGAGCCGTTCGGTGGCACCTTGGTTGGTTGGTGGTTCATCTAGAATGACATATTCAGAGAGTAAGTTTGAAAGGTGGACCGAAAATTCCTAGTTCAACAACTCGCTCACGGATAATATACGCGCATAAACGATGATAGGCCGCCGGTGTATGAGGCTCGGGCTGAACCACATCCCAATCAGCCTTGAGACGAGCGACCAAGGCACTCGGACATGCTCACCGGGGTCCCGAAAGCAGTACGTTGCTGGTTGCGGTAGTCTTCTGGCAGTTGTTGCAGAGAAATATCGAGATTTCGGGCAGTGTCCGACTCGACCCTTCACCGTTTAAGGGCGTCGGATAATCGGAACTTGAACGACGGCTACGACGCTAGTCACTACGTCTACTTGAAAGTTCGTCTGTCGGAATGATGAGTATCGCAACCTATCAATCCCGCCATGAAAACTCACCGTAAGAGTCGGTAAGACCTTCTGAAGGGCAGAACAGGGACGGCGTCGCGGATTTGGCAGTGCGCGGGGAATCCACGGGCCCAAAGACAGTACTACTACTAGAAGTGATGAGGAGAACTTGAAGAGGGTCAAGAGCAAGTCAAGAGACGAGACAATAAGGGGGTGGTGCTCAATTGTTCTCGGCGTCACCACTGGCAACCGCTCGTTTCGTCGGGCGCCTCAACTTCGCATGTCGTGCCAACACTACCGGGGCCTGCCACTAGCTCTCATACATTATTCTGCGAATCCCTATGAATTTTGAACGAAATCAGTGGGCGGAGGCCCGAGATACAAAATTTCGGTCTTCCGAGCCAGGCGCCGATTCCCGCGCCAACGATATTAGGCGTCCTCAATACACTGTCCATTCACTGGATGGCCGCATCTCGCTGATTCTCGCGTATGCATTCGCACTCGATCTGCCCTCAGTCAGCCATATTCCTTCATCTTATCCTCGATCACCGTCACCTCATGCACTCCATCCTCGCACCGCCATACGCAAATTCAGTCTCATCTGTACCATTCGTTGTTCTATTTCTTTCCGTTCGCCTCCCGCACGCATCGCATCTGGTATCGTTCTTTAGAAGCAACCAACCAACTGTAATTGTTATTGTAATATACATGTCTTTGGAACTTCGAGTAACTTGCGGCAAAATGGACACCAAACAAGCGCAAATGTAAGCTATGCCTCGTCTTAGTGCTGGCGAAAGGTGCAAGACACTCTCCCATGCCACTGCTCATGAGATGGGTATAGCTTCTGTTCCGGACGAAGCCAATCACATCCGCACACAAGGAGAAGATTGGACCTGGAGGTGCGGTATTGATCGACGACAGGCTGGAAGGTGAGGAAATGGTACTACATTATCATTGACGTGAGATGAGAGCATGGCAGATGGCGTCGGAAGGTAGAAGAAGCGGCCGAGAGTTGAAATAAAACGTGAATCCTAGGTTTCTGCCAAAAATCGTCGCGTGCGCCGGTCCACTACTACGGGGGGTGCCGTCACGCGTCCATATCAGACTAGAAATCCGTCAGCGGTCGGTCCTGACAACAGACACAGTGAAGAAACCGCTCACCCAGTGTGAACGCGTATTTGGCTTCCGAGACCAGTTCTCGTAACTGTGGCATGTAAGCGGTGTCCATGAGTTCCTCGTCGCCCTCGAACATGCCCAACAACTCCATCCCAACGCGCTCCAGCCGATACCCCTTTCCCGCACGATCACGGAGACACTGCAACATAACGTCGATGGCCTCCTCGAAGAACGGCCCCACCACGGTGACGGATCGAAGACTTGGGCACGGGACGGGCAAATCGGGCAGTGGGGTCGCTGCCATGAGGCCTGCGAAGGCCGTCTCGGTAGTGCCAACTTGACCGAGTTTCAACGTGTCCAACAGGGGGTATCTGGTGAATATCTCTGCCCACGTCTCGACCGTAACGTCGCCGCAGTCGCCGGTGAAGTCGAGCGTAGTGAGTGGCGCAGAAGCGAAGACGCTGAGGAGATCGCGGGCTCCGTGGGCGGAGAACCCGCTCCAGTCTTGGTTCAGGGAGGGCCCAAGCCGGAGTGTGATAAGGTCCTTCCCTCGTACGCGAGGCTCAACAAAGCCGGAGAGCAAGTACTCCGATCCGTATACGTCGACAACTACCTCCTTCGCCAATGCAAGAGCAGGCAGAACGATGGCGGGGTTTGACGGCAGCATGGCGGCAACGGTCTCTGTGAGGTCCACCTCCAAAGGATCTGCAGCCTCGCAATCAATCCGGACTGATACGCTGGGCGAAAGGAGGATGTGGGATAGGAAGCGAGAAGTGTAGACAGGGGGGTGGTTAATGACTTGCAACAACTTGAGGTGTCGCAGAGATAGCGGACTCCTGCCCGTGGCGGCGCGTCCGACCCAGTCCCCCTCTATGCGTTCCAAAAACGAGTCTAGGACTAGGTTCTCTAGATTTGAGCTTGCATCCAGGGCATCCAGGAAGTGGTCAAAGGAGAAGGCGCAACGACAGTCGCGCAGAGAGAGTTTGCGAAGGCGAGCATAGACCTCGATGTCTTGGGGAGCCACAGTGTGGGCGACGGTGAGCGACTGGAGGCGGGGACATCGCTCTGCAGTGAGTTGAAGGTCCACAAATTCACCATCCTTCGGCTCTCCGAGTCCGGCATTCCGCCAAAAGAATGGTAGCTCGAGAGTTTCCAATGCCGGCACGCCGTTATCGTTTTGAAGAAGCGCAATTATGGAGGACTTCCAGACTGTCTCGACGACCACAAAGTGCAGCGACCGGAGGCGATGAGCGTGTGGTTGCAGTAGTTCCAGGTTTTTCGGATTGGATTTGTGTAGCGCAAACGAGACGTCGATGGTAGCGGGGGAGGACAGAGCCAAAGCGCGCTCCGTGTAGGCAGGTGATCGCATGTGAATAACGCGCCACAACTTCGGAGAAGCGTAGGCAACGTCGCGCCAGTAATGGCAGACGAGGATGAGTTTCATCCATTGGGTGCTCGGGTAGCGCCCAGAAAGCCTGGATCTGCTGATCGATAAGGCATCCGCGACCTGGGCGAAGATGGAGACGAGAAGCTCGTTCGGTAGGCGATTGACGGGTAACGTACGATTCCAGGCTATGGCGAGTTCAGAGCGCTCCTTGGCAATTGCCTTCTCCGCCGCATCCAAAACCGGGAGACGTCGGCGTACCCGCGCCCATAAATCAACGTTGGGGAGTCCGGACGGGAGTCGGGCAGGTTGCCAGTGTTGCGAGTCCTCCAGTGGCACCTCGTCCGGTTGGTGATCCATCTAGAATGATATATTCAGCGAGAAGGTTGGCAAGGTGGGCCGAAAATTCATACCGCAACAACTCGCTCGCGGCTAATTAACTCGCATATATGATTATAAGTTATCGTAAGGGCCTCGGGCTGAACCCTTTTCGGAGTTGCGTCAGCATTGGATGAACAACCAAGGCACTCGACATGCTCACACAAAGGTATAGCTTGCTGGGCGCCGTAGTCGTCTGGAAGTTAATGCGGAGGAATGCCACGGCCAGCTGGGCGACACTAACTTGTTAGTAAGTAAGCAACGAGCTGGCTGGGTTTGAGATTTTAGACCCCGCCGGACGTTGCCGGCGACTGACCGAGTCTGCCACTCCACTGAACATCGCCAATTGTGCCATAGTACTTCTCAGATCTCAGTGTTGTTGACAATCGAATTCAGGTCTGGAGACCGTTACAGTCATTTGCATCCCAAACTGAAGTCGCTGTTCACGAAGAAGCTACTTGCTCATACTTATTTACTCCGCCGCCGGTTCCGGCCCGGGGTTAACGGCCGTTCAATGACGGTCTTCCGAAACATCATGACGACATCAGCATACTAGTAACCGCGCGACACACAATTGCTGGGGAATACGCATTGACGAGCTCTAGGGGAAGTAACTCATGGCATGAATAAAACAAGTGCAAATGAGACTCCATTTTGATCTCCACGGAGGTGTAAGAGTGTTACGAAGTACTTACAGCTTTTGCCCGACTCGGGGACGAAAACAGTCACTTGCACTTGGGCACACCACTGGATACGAACATACATCAAGAATCTGTACTAGTGCGTGATCCACTGTGATGGACTTGACAAGTTTGACAGCGGATGCTGGCACAGAACAAAGCACTGATGAGATTTCAGGTGAGTTCAGTCGATTCCAGAGAATAAGTGTGAGGAAGTGGGAGCAAGCACCATCAAGGCGTTCAGTAGCCTCAAGTGCGGGCAAGCTTCGGACGAAATGCTGATGTAGACATCTGCCGGTGCGAGTGTAGACGGAAGTCGAAGAGGCTGCCACCGATAGTCTTGCGAGGAACCATCCGAGTCCTCCGACACAATGCTGTCTGGTCGGTGACTCATCTAGAATAACATATTCAGCAAGTAAATTCATGATACAGACTCGAAACTCGCATCACACCAAGTCACTTCTAGATGATGCACGATGAGGATACCCTATCGTGTGGGGCTCGACCTAAACTATTTTCGTAGGATCTTGATCAGCATTTGGAGGGAGAAGCAGAAGACCACATATACCCACCCAGATCAGCACCTGGCTGGTCGCAGCAGTCTGCTGGGAGCTGTTGTACCTAGGGTTACAGACAGAACCCCGATTGTGGCTTCGGGTCTTCAGTGCTGTTCGAGACTGACGACGTCACGATGCCACGTCGACTCAGTTCGTCTGTCGAGACGAGCAGAATTAGTATCGCAGCATCGCGATTCTATTACTTGAAAAATCACGGCGAGACCTTTGATGTGCACAAAGGCGTGGCTTGCGAAATGAGAGTCAACGTCGCGGAGACGCAAGGGGAGGAGACAAGGAGCCTGATCACCGTGCTGTCGTAAGTGTCCCATTCAAAAATTTCCCTCCCCCGGCACGCCCCGTGAGCGCCCCAGGCTGGCACTCGGGACCGATCACTCAGTATGTCAGCCGTGTCTAACATGTCTAGGCGGCCGAGCAGGAGGTGGGAAATAGTGGTCAGCGAGTGCCGTCAATCTGAGTGGCCACGAGCGCGCTGGGTACCACGCGGCGAATGCGAGGAGCGGTACGTACGACACACGCGCCGGTGCATGATGGCCACGGCTCACAGGACCCGACAGGGATGTTTTGATAACTGCATAGGATTTCATGATATCTAGAGCTTCGCTTTAGCAACGATTGACAATTTACCGCTGGCTAGCATAGCTTTAGCCTGCTCCCGCAGAACACGTCGCAAGAGCTTGCCGCTGGGGTTCTTCGGAATGGCGTCAATGAACTCCACGCCCCCAAGCCACTTGAAGTGGGCCTTGTGATCGCAGACATGCTGAACATTGTCCTTTGTTAGCATGCGTGGTTGGGACGTGCTGCAATAGAGCACGAACCTTCATGACGCCCTCCTTGACTTTCTTCTTTCCTTGGGGGTTTCCTTTCACACGCGCCTGCGCGTCTCGGCTAAGCACGACGAACGCGAAGGGGAGCTCTCCGCTGTAGTCGTCAGGAATCCCGACAACGCAGACGTCCGCGACGTCAGAATGGTCGAAAAGGTGGCCCTCGAGCTCCGAAGGCGCGACTTGGAACCCGCGCACTTTGATGAGCTCCTTGATGCGGTCGACGACGAAGACTTCCCTGTTTCTGTTAAGCTTGACTTCATCCCCAGTCCGGAGCCATCTGTGAAAGCCAAAGGTATCAAGAAACAAAATCCCCCTCTGCACAACGAGATGGACGCACCCATCCTTAAATGTCTCCGCAGTACTACACAACAAATTTTAGTGGACCCACCCGTTCATGAAAAGCAACGTGGCAACTTACGCGGTAGGGTTGTTGTAGTATCCGAGGGCAAGGGCAGGGCTCCTCAGATGCAGCTCCCCAAGCTCGCCGAACTGAGCGAGCGTCCCATCCGCCTTGACGACTCGCGCTTCCATGCCCGGGATGAGGAAACCCGCACAGCCGGGAGTACCAGTGCGCTTGTCGAGTTGGTACATCGTGATCATTGTCGACGTCTCAGTCATCCCTATGGATCACGTTATCCAAGATCGGGATGAATCAGGTAAGCCTACATGTTAGACAGGGGAGACGCACCATATCCTTGCCCGACAAGGGCGTTCGGGAGGACCTTCGTCAATTGGTCGGTGAGCTCCGCACTGACGGGCGCCGCGCCGCACACGAAGACTTGGACGGAGCTGAGATCGTAATTTTGCACGATAGCGCTCTGGATAATGGGCAAAATAAGGGAGATTCTTGGTATCCGTTGAGCTATTCGCGAAAATACCTTGCAGATCATGATGGCCTGTGGCGGGACAAGGCTAGATATCCCGGGCGTTGCATCAACGTCAAAGCACGAGTTTGTGAGGAGGGCGAGAGCTTACCACAGGTGCGTAACCCGGTACTGTTGGATGCTTTGCAGCATGCGTTCGAGAGAGTATTTCGGGGACACTACGATGGTCATCTGAAGGATGGGTCAGAAGCGGCGCTATCAACACGATATAGCTCGTGAAACCCGCACCCCAACAAACATCCCGAAAAACAGCACGAAATGCAAGCCATACGCATCTGGTTGTGGATATAGTAAGTCAATCACATTCTGGGGACAGCAAATTGGTGTGCTCACGATAGAAGGGCAGAACTAATAAGTCGTGACAATCGCCTGTCAGCATACATCGAACATTAGAGCGATAGCCTCATACCTCCCAAAGACACGTCCCCAACATGGAAACGTCTCCGTTCGGGAGGAACACTCTCATCTGTGGGCTTTATGTACTGGGCGATCTGGACGATGTTCGCAACAAGCCCATAGTGCGAGATCATAACAGCCTGCGAAGTGTGAGATTGTCAACAGTCCAAGATCACCACAAACAAGCACAAAGGGACTGTACCTTTGGTTTCCCAGTAGTTCCACTGGAGAACAACAGTAACGCGAGCTTCGTGCGTGACTCTCCAGGCTTGAGTCGCCGTTCCGTGTACTCCTGCTTCGCCACAAGCCCAAACTTGATGAGCTCTTGGACATTGGAATGCGGCGACGTAGGGACAGAGTCGAAGAGCACAATTCGGTCGTAAGGGAGTCCGACTGCATGGGCCGCCTCCGCTGCGACGGCGAGCGTCGCGGGATGCGTGAATAGAAGACGAGTCTTGGACAGCTCGAGCTGGTGCATGAGCTCTTCCGAGGTGTATAACGGGTTGGACGTTCTGTGGGATCATGATGAGGAACGAGACGATAGCAGCAGCAAGGAAATATCATACGTGACGATGCCGCCCAATTTCTGAACCGCCCTATAACGTATCCAGATGAGGTGGAGAAGTTCTGACTTTCATGCAACGACCCTAACCCACCACATGACAACCGGGTAATCTTCCATTGTAGGTAAGTAACGCCCATAGGAAGCATTTAACGGACGTGATGCTTACCAACATGATTCGGGCTGAAGATGCAAGCTGGATGGATGACTCAAGACCCCGGCCTGCTTGCCAGCACCGTGCTACGTACCTACGTCGTCCTCGCCTGAAGACATTGTTCAGTATGTGTGGGCCCAACAGGGACAAGTATGAAGTACTGACCCAAGTTCCAGCGTAGCTTCAAGGCGTTAGCCAGACCGTGAGTTCGCGCCCGGAGCTGAGCAATGTTGCATTATTGGAGGGACAGAAGTCATGAAGTCCAGGGAACGAGCTCACCTCATCGGACCCAATCTTTCTCCCAGTAGCCTCCTCGATGAGCCATGCTTGAGGTGTAGCCTGTGCGGGACGAAGCGGATGGTACATGTCTAATAAGAACTGCGGAAGCAACACGTCATCCGGAATGTAGGGAAGGTCATCCATGCTGGCTAGTATTTCTGCCATGACAGCTTTCCTCTCGTAGGTGGGTGGCGGTCAACCTAAAGGAAAGGCCCTAATCGCTGCAGGCCCGGTAAGATAGGTCAGTGGAAGAGCGCATGGCTCAGAAATGGAGATTGGCTTGAGCGGGGAAGCTATAGATATGCGGATCCGCAGCGCTGTTTCAGCGGTTGTTACATCAAGGTTTGGGCACCCGAAGGGCCGGGGCCGCGCTGGCCGAGCGGGCGGTCTCGAAGCCCACAGTCATCTTTTGCAGAGGTCGTGTGCGGGGAAGGATTTGTGCGACCGCCTGCGTGGAACCGCTATATAAGCATGTGAAGCATCTGGCTCCAGCTTCGCGCTACTTGACCATTGGGCGCCGACATTCCGAGAGCTGCTTCTCAGCCTCGCGCGATAACGTACTCAAACTCGCCGAACGAAGGGCTGGTATGTTTCATGCCCGGAATTGAAAGCGCGATAGCGTTTGCAAGAGATCGACCTATGGTACACAACGAGTTCAGATGACTTCCTCCGCCCAGCGCAAAACGTCCTCGTTAGACATCTTGTTTGGGTCCTGGAGTTGCATGCGCTGTCATGAACACAAAGCTATCAAGACAAGATCGGTCACTGAAAACTGTAATAATGACATACCGGGGCTGCGGCAGCTTGGCTCGCTTCAGCACTTGAAGCAGAGCCTATAGCTTGTGCGGCCTGACGCAGTTCTGCTAGCTGCGCCTCTAAAGAGTCACATTTGCTGCATGCATAATGGTCGTGCGTGAGTTGACTGTTGGAATACGGTGCGAAGAACAACACGTACGAGTGGATCGCCTTCGTCTCCTCTTTCCTCAGCTCTAGCTGTCTCCGCATCATGAGCTCGAGGTTCCCTCGCGCCTGCACGGGACGGAGGTCGTTCGCGGCAGCCATGATGTTTTGCGCGAGGATGTTGATCCATTCCAGATGTTGCTTCCACTCAGCCTCGTCTTCGGACGAATTAATCGGCGGAGGCGCTAGGAGTGAGCTGAGGAGCTTCGAATAGGTTACGAGCAAGGAACGCAGGATGCTGCAGAGTGCCGGACGGCGGTCTGTGCAAGCGAGCGGGCCCCATACATCAACGAGGTCGCGCATATAAGTGGTCGGATGCAGAACATACCGATGCTTGGGTCCTGCGGGTATAACTGGTGTCCACCTAGCTCTGCTAATGAAGGGATAGTCTCCTTGACCTGATGGAACACAACGTGTCAGATCAGAGACGCAAGGATGTATCGTGATAACCACTCACAAACCAGGTGTCTCCGAAGACTGTGTAATGTCCCTCTTCTAGTATCCAGTCTACGCGTGGCTTCTCCAGCGTCGCGATCGACCATTCCGGCACGTCCGCCTGGTCGGACAGGACATCATACTGGTTCAGCGCGGAGATATCCGCACCCACGTCTGCGCGTTCCTTCAAGAGCTCGAGGAGTTTGAGATTGTGGTTGGTGTACCGCGTGTAGTGGGAAGGAGGGGAGGGGAACGGGTTCCGGAGCTCGGTCTCCTCGTCGTCCATCGGTCGTCAACGTGTCGTCTTCAGCGTACAATATAACGTCGAGGTGAGCGCGAGAGAGGCTGAGAGGGGATGGATGGCCGCGGAGGCCAGAGCTTCATGGGAGTTCAGGCGCATGTCGCGTTCCGCGGCGGGAGAATGGAGAAGGCGCGCGACGCGAGTCGCGAACACGCGCCTTCCTTCCGTCTTGTCTCTCAACCGCCATCGTTTTGTTCGTTCTCCGACCTCTCTATCTGCTTTTAACATTCTCAGAAACCTCGCATAGTATGGCTACCAGGAGGAGAGTCGGGTTCACCACGTCCACGTCGGAGGCGTCGCGTCGACAACTGATGCAGCCCGTCCCATGCTGGGAGAAAGTATGGGGCCCTCCAGACGGCGCGCTGCCTGGCACGACGCTTCGCGTGTACAGGTGGGTCAAGACGGACAAGAAGCAGGTGCGCCCCTGCCCCCATTCCTCTTCTCACAGCGCATATGCTCACATTCTGACTGGCATCACAGCAATTCAGCGACGACGAGGGCGAAGCGGACGAACCGCTCGCGCCCATCCAGCCCGAAGACCTCGTCGAGGTCGTCGAGGGCGACGACGACATGGAGCAGGACGAAGCCGCGAACTCGAACGCGACCCCCGGGCCCATGTCGCGCGACGTCTCCGAGCCCGCCCCACTCCAGTCGCAGAACGAGTCTCTGGGGGACATCAGCGCGCCCCAGTCCAAACCGCCCACGCCGAAGCCCCATCCTCTCTCGATATCGTTCCAACCGCCCACCCCGACCCCTGGCCCGGAGGACGTCGACGACGGGCTGCATGACGCGCTGATGCCCCCGCAGGCGGGTGGGGAGGATGAGGGCGAGCTGGGTGGGGGACCTCTGGATGGAGGGGATTTGTCTATGGGCGGGGACGAGGGCATGAGCTTGGACATGGGCGGTATGGGACCGGACGGGGAACAGTTTGAGGGTGCAGATCTATCACAACTGCAGTCTGCGGACCCATTGCTCGGTGGGCCATTGATGGATGAGAGCATGGGGGACCCGTTCGCTGTTCCGCCGTCATAGGTATACGATATGGAGAGGTTTTCGGATGGGGGTTGAAAATGTACCAGTATGTTCTGACTATTCGCTATCATTGTGCTATGCATGTTGTCTTCATTTCGTCGCCACTGAAACTCTGCAACTGCTGGGCAAAAGTTTCGTTACGGCAACCCGACGTGGATGGACCTGCAACCTAGCGAAGCACACCGCACACCAGCATGACTGGCAACCCACATACCCACCTCTTCGCTGGTCTACGTACATGACGGAATGAAGTCCGCGCGCTGTGCAGAGGACAGGACCGAGGGATCGCGCCGAAAGGAAAGGCAAGCAGTCCGTTTTACAAGAGCGTCATTCCGTTTTCCGTGAGAAATAAGTTACAGGCGAACATAACATACAAATCATCATGCAACTGGCTGTTTGGGCCCAATCATCACCAAGGGCATATAGCATGCCAAAAGCGCACCAATCCCGAGCCTATCACACCGCTCTGGTTAGGGACATGGGGAATGGTAATGGGACATGGACGACGTACATAATGACACTGACACCGGCCTGGCTGCCCTCCTTTACGCGCAATGGGTGCGAGTTGATGACACTGTTGATTGAAAGGAGGAGACAGGGCCAGGCAAGATACCTGTACGTGAAAGCAAACGCGGGGTCAAAGGCCTAGCCGTCCGACCATGGCTATATACACGTACCGGTTTCGAGTAACCATGATCAACCCGGACACGAACATCACTAAAGTGCATTAAGCGTCAGTCGGAGAGCATGTGGCGCGCGTATAACAAGGGCTTCGGCGTACTCGAAGAACCAAGGGGATCTGTATGTAAGGGCATACAGTCAGTGCTTCAAATTCACTCCCTGGCAGGTGACCGGATGCGCTGGCACATACCCATGGAGTCGACCAGCCATGTCTCCGGCAAGGTCAGCTTGGTCTCTCCGGAGATATCTCGAGGATCGTCTCCAACAACAGCGACGACAGAAGGAGGAACAGACATGGTAGTTTATGCAGCAGCGCAGGGGAACACTCGCAACGCGACGCCGTTCCCGGGAATCCACACTGCAGACGACTCCGGCGAAAGCCGGCCTGAGCAGATCTAAGATCAAGGACATCGCTAACGCCTGGGCCTAACAGGAAAGTTTGTGTGTATGTTTATGGCACCTAACTACTACTAGTGGTATTCAGCACTTCGTTTCGACATTATCATTATGTATATGTACCTGTGATTTTCCAGGTTAACAGAATGCGAAGGGTCTGTCAACGTTAGGTGGCCTGTGTAGGAGACTCGCACACTGATTACAGTCGGAGCTTTAATCACGACCTGACGGAGTTGGAACATTGTATCGGAGTCTTCATCGTGAGTCCAGACTCGAAAACCAGGTAAGTACATCTAGAGGCCGAAAACAGACTGTTTTGTACTTATTTATCTCCTTTCTTTGCTTTGAACCAGCCGCATGGCATGAACTCTTACGGTGTTCCGAGTCTTCAAGTTCATTGTAACCTTTCGCACAGTACGGTACTGTACAGTACTGCATGCTGACAGCAGCTAAAACCGGGCGCCTGCGCAAGTCCGCTCTTGCTTCTTTCCGTTCTCTCCTGTGCCTGACCGGCCTGACCCCGTGGTGCCCCACACTGCACTCAACGTGTGCTGACACTGACAGTCTGAGTCTCCGAGTCTCCATGCAGAAGCAAGAGCTCGTTGCCTGAATGCCGCGGTCTCTTGTAATTCCGGAATCCGGATCCCCTTCTGGACGCCTGGCAGTGGAGTGGACATAATGCATGTAATCATGACGGTACGAAGCATCCGTGGCACATCCTGATCCAACTTGCCTATTCATATGCACGTCCTGTACACAGGCAGACCATGAACCACCGGAATTCCGATGGAGCTAGTCGCGCTGTCATCAACGTGGGTTGCCATCGGAATTCCGGTGGTTTTCGTGGCCACTGGATTCCAGCAACCCGACCATAGAATCCAGATGGCGTGGCATGCTAGGCACAATGGCTTAAAGGGGAAGGCAGCACGGATGGCATGTCAGGGCTGGCGCTTGGCGTGCCAAAAAAGCTGGTGCAAAGCGGGGAAAAACTTGCTCCGGTCAGGAATTGAACCCGTGCCCCAGGCCTACACTTCGCAACAACTACCACTCCGCCATAAGGTCTGACAATGTCTGCAGCGTCATTAGTATATATCAAGGTTTCCAAGTAACTTGGTGGTGCTACCTTCAAACCAATCTACAATTCTCCTTCGGCAGAGGGTTTCCGGAGAAACGTCGTCCCAACATTCATTTTGTTCGGCTGGGCGTGTATACACGTATGCAGTATTTTATCCAAATTTATGCCTGACTGTACACGGGTGAAATCGTGCACGCAGAGCCTTTGGACGCCTTACATCGCCTCTCGGTGCTCTCAGCCGGTTGATGGTCCACGGCGTAAGGTCGTCTCCCAGCCATTCCCAATAAGTAGTACGGCCAGCGGATTTCCATTGGACTTGATATCTCAGAGGAACGCACTCGGTCGGATGTTGGAATCCACCAGATTAGCAATCTGATGGAATCCATGTGGGAACCTAATGGGTTCTTGCCGCATTGCTGCTGGAAATCAACTAGTTATAAAAGCCACCGGAATTCCGGTGGCTCATGGTCTGCCTGTGTACAGCCGTCCTCGATCCAGAGATTGCAAACAGCTTCAAGTATTATCAGTTGCCTACTAGCTTGCTGTCATGATGTCGTCCAACGATTTCACGCCGATGTCACAGACTTTGGACAGCTTACGAGTGCCTTACGCCGCCTGATCTTCTGTCATCAGTGTTGGATCGCGTGGGGCCGCCGCTGTCGGGTGGCCTGGACCCGGCCTGACAGCCACAGGTCCCAAGGGGACAGGTAAACCCAAACAAGTATTCGCCATGGACGGCGTAACGAATCCCTTCCGCTCCCACCTCCTACCTCCTCTGCAACGGAGTCTGTTGCTGCCCTCCCATAGGATCCGGATGTCCGCTCTCCTAGCGACGAGGTAGCAAGCCGATGCGTTTTCTTTGGGTTTCTGTGGTCTTTATCCTAGGTTTCTGTCTTCTTTTGGGCTTGGTGGATGGGGTGTTCGGCGCGGCGCTCCTTGCTTCCGAGTCCCCTACGGCGCAAGTCAGGACGGTGCCGTTCAAGATCGCTAGGGGTGTGGAGAGCTTGCCCCAGCACCACATATACGTTGTCAACGCGTCTGTGGCCGGTGTACCGTTCGAGGTGCGTGTTTGTGTTGCGCGTATACTCACCGTCCACGAGCTAATATTCTCCTTCTGAGCAGGTTATCATCGATACCGGGAGCAGCGACCTGTGGATCGACACGAGCGGTTCGGAGGCGGCGTTCGCGAAGGGGGAGTCTGTCAAGACTGGCCGCGCGATCATGCTCCAGTACGGTGTGGACGGCGTGCACACGTACGCACGCGGTTCGACAGAGTACGCGGATGTGCAGTTGGGTGGGGGACTGATAGGTGGGGGACTGATCGCATATAACCAGTCTTTCGGTGCGTTCTGCTGTCGTTAAATGAGATTGGATACCAATGGACAAGACGCGACAGTTAACGTTCCCGGGACGACGAACATCACCAAGTACGGGGATAAAGGCATCCTTGGGCTTGGGCCGTGCGTTTCCCCCCCTTCCCACAGCCCGGTATGGCATGTTGCTCACGTTTGACTCTCGCATGTAGTCCCCGCGGGTGGAGTGTTATCCGTGAGACGTTGAAGGGTACTGAGTGGGTGATAAATCCGATCCTTCGGACTGTGAGTGATATACAGGATGTCGGTCTCCCGCTATCGCTGATTGGGTGTTGAACTTGACTAGCTCCTTGACCAGAACCCTGATATGGAGCCGCTCTTTACAGTAGAATTTTCCTCCCGCGATTCTGAGGGCATGGTGAATAATGGGACCCTATCATTCGGTACGTTCGCAGTCAATATAAGCCGACGCCCCATCCTCAAATTTGCAACCCAGGTGGTGCATCCCCATCATTCGCCAAAGTCGCGGATGCTCCGAAGCTGAGCCTCATGACCGGCAATCTTTGGGATGTTCCGTCTCAAGGGTTCATGGTCAATGGGGAGAAGGTCAACCTTGGCGGTTCAGCCGTGTTGCCGTTCGCGCTGGATACTGGTGCCTATACTGGTGGGTCTAGTCAACTCTATGCGCGTTTCTGCCAGGCGAGTCATTGATATCCGCGCCCAGTGTGCGTACCACCCGAGTATATGCGCGCGATCTATGGTTCAGTGCCCGGATCGCGTCTGCTGGACGACGGTTATTGGAGCGTTCCTTGCAATGCGAAATTGAACGTGTCGATGGTGATCGCGTACGTTTGACTTGCGAATTCGAAGTGAGGTGGTTCACTCGCTGACTCCCCACAACCCCATGAGCAGGAATGCAACCTTTCCGATTCATCCTATTGACATGACGGAGGTATACGATTACGACATCCAGGATGGAATACCTCTCTGCCGAGGACTGTTTCGTAATAACGTGGATAAGCGCATTCGTGGGTCTTATCGAAATTTATACTTAAACGATCATCTCATGCAGTCATGAATAGCGTTCCTCGTCGGCTTGAATGCACTACAGAATATGTATGCGCTTTACAGCTACGGGGACCGCGGTGATAACACGCCTTACGTTCAGCTCATCAGCGTAAGAGATCGTATTTTGTCATGTAGGACTAATGCTTACAGAAGACGCAGAACACAGACGTAGAGCAAGCATACAGGGACTTCGACATCATGAATGCTGCCCGCATCAAGTCCTTCGTGGAGCGGAACGCAACTCTCGGCATCCAGTCAGCGTCTTTGGGAGGAACAGCCACCCAATATCGTCCCCTCCCTTTCTCCACGGAGCTCTGGAGCTTCACCTCGCCGCGTCTGTCTCGAAAGGCATGGTCGAAGACAATGCGGGAGAATAACTTATCCACATCGCGATTGTTCCTGCAAGCTGTCCTGCTGTTCGCCGCCTGTATTGTTGTAGCATTCCACTCGTTGTTGTATCGTCATTGTTGTTTTCGTCGTAGTGGCGCCTCGCGAAACCTGGTTAGCTTTTTTCACTAACCCCAGCGGCCTGCATGTGGTTTACCCCACAAGTTGACAAATAGTGCTGTGATGGGCGCTCATAGCACGTGATCGTGATGCGGGGAAGGCAAACAAGCACAAAGCCCCGGCAGAAGTTGTTGAAAGCGAAGCGCCACGTCGCGTCGCGCGCCCCAGCCTTCGCGATCACCTCCCCGAACTGCACCCCCGCGCTCGCGCTTCTCTGACTGCCCCACTTGATCTTACGCACGATCTTTCCGCCAGCGCATCCGTCACCTCTTCGCCGACCGTTCCCAGAAGTCATGTACAAGCTCATCCGGAGGATATCAAGCGGGTTCTTCCCGCGCCCAGACCGGCCATGGAGCGAGGACGGTGCGTGCTTTCCGTCTTCTCTCGATCGAGCCCGCCACGGTCTGACACTCGCCTTCATTTGTCTTCGGTGTCTTCCTTTCTCGACCTCCTTCCGGAACCTCCTCGATGGTTACTGGATCTGGATTTACACATACACAGCGACATCGACCGCACCCCAGATCGGCCGCAAACGGCGACTGAGCACCCCCGAGCCCGACGACGAGCACGAGCGCGAGCACACGCCGGCGTCGAAGAAGCTCCGCGCTGAGTCGGAGGCGGACGCGACCCCTGCGCCTGCGACGCCGGTGCCGGAGACGGAGGAGGTGAAGGAGGTGACGAAGGGCGTGGAGGAGGTCGAGCTCGAGGAGAAGCCTTCGGCAGCCGAGGAGGTGAAGGAGAAGGATGTTGAGGAGGCCTCGGCCGAGGGGAAGGAGGCGGCGGCGATCCCACTCCCGGATTCTCCGCAACTGAAGGCGACGGAGGGGGAGGATGCCGATGCTGATGGCGAGGCCGACTCCGACGTTGACACGGAGGCTGAGGTCGACGCTAAGTCGGAAGAGGTCATCTCGACCAACGAGGATGCTGCTGCGGCGGCAGGGAAGGTGGAGGAGCCCCCAGCACCCACAGTGGCTGTCGCCGAGGACGAGGTCCCTGGGCTAACGCTTGCCAGCAAGTCGCCGAAGAAGAAGGTGGAGACGACGCAGGCGGCCGTGCTCACGGCGCAGGCATGATGGACGTCGCGAACATACCCTTGGATATTCTTACAGCAATCCACAACGCCCAACGCCCTCCCTCGCTCTGCACATCACGCGTGTTGTCGTGCTGCGACGACTCCTCATCCGCTGCAGCAGCGATACCCTCCCAAATGGCACTCTGCCCAGTGGATTCTGCGTGTCTCATCCTGGTTAATCTCCTGGACGGATCCGCTTCCCGTTTTCCCTATCGTTATCCTACTGAACGTAATGTTGTGTACTCACCGGTGTTGCTGTTGTTGTTTGTACGATTTTCCTCGCCTTCTTGTTTTTTCATGATCGCCTATCCACATCGCGTAGTATCCATCCACCTCATCTGTAATGAGTCCCTTGCTTGCTTCCCACCGTCGCGTTTAATCGCTGTCTGCACGTTTCTGCTGTCTGATCCCTGCTGACTATATGCGCTTATTCCTATTCGTGCGTCTGCTTTGAGTCATCCCACCCAAGGCCGAGCGTTCCGTTCTTGACTCCGGCTTTCCATCGTACCATCGCTTCCCATATCTCATGCCGGTCCGGTGTCGCACTAGCATACAGGTATGTCTCATCTGGTGATTGACGGGGCTACATTGACTTGTCGATTTTAGGTTGGTGCCTATCGTACCATTGACGATGAGGCACACATCCGGCACGTAAAGGAGATATCGTAGTCATCCTCGCATCGGTATGTCGCTTTCGCCGCGCACCTGTCGCTGCTGATTTATTCCTCTTCCACGCATCGAAGGAGGAACTTGCCGCCCTGAAGGGGACCACAGTGCCCTCCATCTCTGCCATCGATGGCTAGGAGTAAGGACCTCAGGTCTGGAGATCCGTAAGCCATGCAAAAATAGACTGGATGGTTCGATGCTAACGTCTGTGCATCGCGATGCTCCCCGGGTTCTATCCGGAGATCATCCAATGCCCCATTTCCCTAGGTTGGGGTCCTTGGACACCAAATGCGCCTGCGAGTTGGTACGCCATGGCCAGTTGACTGCGAACAAGTATATCGCCTGATCTGGGCCGTCTTCTCCAAGATTACCGCCAATAAGATGACGGATTCCTGCGAATTTGCCCTCCCCACCGCTGCTATATGCTCATGAGAAACTGCGACACTACCTCGACCTCGACCCTCACAGTACTAGCTGTCCACGGTTTGACAGCTTTGTTGACATCCCTCTATCGCTTCTTCGCGGGGTTTGCAAGATAATTGCCCACCTTGTCCGCCTTGGAGCCATGATGTGTATGGATGTTGGTGTACCGGGTGTTCGTTAACTGCGACGTCATCTGGGGTCGCATTTAATACATACATGTATGTAGCCTTTCATACTCGTACAACCCCATCTTTCGCATTTTTCGGACGGCCACGCTACGTTCCTTTTAATCTCAGCATGGGCTCATGAGGAGGAGGATCTGCGTGTATCAAGTATACGATATGGATAGCTATGCCCAGCATAAGTATGCTTAGGTTGAGTTTCCTTTACCGTGGCGGCGAGCCCATGCATGGTGTTGTCAGGCCTGTTGATAGCTTTGTAAACGATAATTCGGTCTTTGCATCATGTCAACATCGGGGTCTTCTGATCAAGAGGGATTCTTCCGCAGCTTGCGATGCGTTGAACTGTGTGGTTCGTTGTTGGTTCGTTGCTGTGCCTGGGTCAGTTCCACGTCACGAAGTGTCTGGGGTCTCGCTGGCGCTTCACCTGTGCAAACTGTATGCGCCTCTCTGCGCAGTAGGTTCGACCTTGAAGTCGGTCACCGAGCTCAGCTTAAACTCCCATCAAATGCAGCCTCTTTGACCCCTGTGCTTCCTCCTCACTCATCTGTTCTCAAGAACTAACAGACATTGGGGCATATACATATACAGTTGCCCAGGTTCCACCGTCGGAAGGCCAGCCAGTGGTGACGTATCCGGATATCGATCTTGGTCTTCCCTCCCATGCCCACACATACAGAACCGTGTCAATCTGCCCTGCCTACGCCACACAGTGGCTTGACCGTTCAGCTGAAAGGTATGTGCGTCCCGTTGCTGTCAATATATGCTCAAATTGTTAACACTTCTTCTGAGGCTTCCGGTTCGCGTCGAGACTGATGGAGCCGTTATTCCGAGTTAAATTCGCAGGCAGGCACGTTGCTACGAGGGAAGGTATTGGGCCAGGTAGAGTGTCTTGACGTCCTGCGATGATAGTGCAGCCCATAATCGCATCCCCCAAATAGCCCCCACTCAATTGTAGCCGTCGTGCTGCCGCTTACGACAAGTCTACGTCGTCGTTTCTGACAGGCCAATAACATATATCTCAGGCTGTATGTCTGGACTTCGGCGAAAATACCGGCTCACATGGTGCAAACCATCACATGTGAGAGGACAGCCAGCGTGGTGTTCTCTTTTTCCCGCCCATTCATGTAAGTCGGGCTGCTCTTATCGGGCTTCCGAGCTGCTGACATGGAGACCCCTTCCGCGTGGTGTGGGAATGCGAAGGCGTTTGCGACGAGCATCGCGGCCAGAGTTACACAGAAGCCGCTAAGTATAGGGGTCCCTGTCCGCGTATTGCACCAAATCGTTATCGCAATGCCAGACAGTGCCCATGCGACCCCTCACCAGGGACGTTCCTGGGGAAGGTGCGATAACGTTACGGGCGAGCCCACCAGCTGGCTTACATGTCTCGCGCTGCTCCCGCGGTGGTAACAGGTTCTCTGCCTTATCCTGGGTCGGTGGGACCCGCCCAACTATTAATGCCCTGGAGCATTCCCATGGTGTGCTAGGCTCTCGAGTCTCTCCCCCCCTCTCCCCATCGGCCCTCGTCCTTGTGGTTCAGCCATGGCCGACGAACTGAGCACTTTGCCCGCGATGGACGACAAGCAGTCAGCCTCGGACTTGTCCGACGAGAAGAAAGCCATTGATGGGGTAGAGATCTCCGAGGACGCGGTCATGGCGAAAGAAGTCGAGGAGTTTGAGGAGCGGCTCCAAAACGACGAGGCGACCGAAGGCGAGTATCTCGTCCAGGAGGCATACGAGGTTGCCATCAAGGTACGCACCGCCCTACCTCTTGCCCCCGGACTTTGATGGCGGAGGCACGTAACAGGTCTTGTCCACCCGCGACAATCCAGAACTCCCCGCGCTCACCTTCAGGACGTTCTTCCTCGGTCTTGGTTTCTCGGCGTTTGGAGCGTGAGTTCCATGCCCGTCTACTGCCGTTTGACGTCTATGCAAACCACTGAGACACTACTGTCCAGTGTCTTGGCTCAGATCTACTACTTCAAGCCTCAGACGCTCTCTGTGTCGACCCTGTTTCTGCTTGTACTGTCATACTGGTTTGGGAACGGCCTTGCCGCCCTCCTGCCGTCCCACGGAATCTTCCGATGGCTCAATCCCGGACCGTTCAACAGTGAGTCCGTTGTCAGTTCATGCTCAGTGACAGTGTGCTGACGGATGCTTCAGTCAAAGAGCATGTAGCTATCATTATTATGTCCTCGACTGCCGCTGTATCCGCCACGGCGATTCAAGTCATTTCCGTGCAAGATCGTGAGTGATGGTCCAGTGTCCCGAGCCCGAGAGCTGAGACTGACCCAAGTCGTCTAGTGTATTACAACAACCAACTTGTATGTGCCTTCCAGACCTCACAAACTAAGCAGGACTAATTGTCGATGGTGGTAGAATGCTGGTCTGGCTATCTTCACCCTGATCGGCTCTCAGATGCTCGGCTATGGGTATGCAGGGTTGCTGCAAGACATGCTCGTAAAGCCCACGAAGTGTTTCTGGCCCAACACTAGTAAGTTTGCACCCCCCCCAGGCGTTTCAGATTGCTGATGACTGCTCAGTCTCCACCGCGAACCTCTTCCAGGCCCTGCACTTCGACAACCAGATGACATCGAAGCGTGTGCGTGTCTTCTGGACCATCTTTGTTGTCATGTTCTTCTGGGAGATCATCCCGCAATGTGAGTCCGACCTGCCCCCTCGGAAAACTACCTTCGACGGCTCCTAACACACGTCGACATCCACAGGGATATTCCCGGTCCTCACCGGAGTGTCGATCTTCTGCCTCGCCAACAACCACAGTGTCGTGTTCCGCAACGTTTTCGGCGGCGCCAGCAACAACGAGGGCATGGGGCTGCTCTCGTGGTGCTTCGACTGGAACCTGATCGGCAGCAGCTGCATGTTCAACCCCATCTGGCTCCAAATCAACCAGGACATCGGTATCATGTTCACGTACATCCTGATGGCCGCGGTTTACTATGGCAACCTCTGGAGGGCGAAGGACTTCCCGTTCATGAGCCAAGCCATCTTCGTAAGCTTCACTTCCGTTCCGCTGATGACTCTTGCTCATGATCAACGGGGGTAGGCCGCAGACGGTTCGCAATATAACCAGACTGGCCTGCTTACGAATGGCAAATTCGACCCGGTGAAGTTCCAACAGCTCGGCGTAAGTGTTTCATGAGCTACTGTTGTCCGACGAATGTTCAACAGATGGTGTTGCAGCCCGCGTTCTTCTCGGCAACCAACGCGCTCGGACTTATGACGTCCAACCTCTCGCTCGGCGCGACTTTCACGCACGTCTTCTTCTGGCACTGGCAAGACATCAAGCCCTTCATCAAGTCCTTCAACCCCTGGAATAAGACGCAACAGGTCATCCACGACCCGCACTACGAGAAGATGAAGGTGTACAAGCAGATCCCGCGCTGGTGGTACGCCATCCTCCTCGTGGCCGCGTACGCGATCGCGCAGGCGACCAACTACGGCGGGCACTCGGGGCTGCCGTGGTGGGCGCTCACGGTCATCCTCGGCATCTCTGCGACGATGTCGCTGCTGTTCGCGACGCTCGCGGCGACGATCGGCTTCTTCCAGTTCAACACGTCCTCGAACGCGTTCTACCAGATGATCACCGCGTACCTCGTCCCTGGGGACCCGATCGCGAACATGTACGGGGCGCTGTACGGGCAGCACCCGCAGGACCAGTGCATCCTCATGCTCGGCGACCTGAAGCTCGGGCAGTACTGCAAGCTGCCACCACGGATTACGTTCTCGATGCAGATTCTGGGCACAGTTATCGGCGCTATCTTGAACTGTATGTATCTGCGGGCAGACCGTGATATGCGATATTGTTCTAACTTGAGTCCGATCCCCAATTCTAGACATTATGATGGTCACGATCATCGATGCGAACCGTCCGGCACTCCTCTCCATCTCCGGTACCCGCCTCTGGTCCGGCCAGAACGCGCAAGGTTTCAACTGTAACTCAGGTTCTCACCCTATTCGACGGAATGAGGCTCACAGAGTCGAACCACCACAGCGAACGGTATCTCGTGGGGTGGCCTCGCGCCCGAGATGTTCGGTACCCACGGCGTGTACCACATGGTTCCTATCTGCCTCGCCATCGGCGTCTTCTGCCCCCTGCCGTTCATCCTCGCCGTAAGTCCTTCTTACCAGTGCGCACTGTACGCCGGCGGGCGTTGATAGCCCCTCTTTTCGTCGTAGTGGTACATCTGGCCCAAGGCCAAGTTCGACAAGTTCAACACGCCGATCATCCTGCAGTACTCGACCTTCCTCTCCGTTGGCATCAACACGTCCGTGAACCCGTCGATGGCTATCGGCATTTTCTCCCAGTGGTGGGTGCGCACGCGCTACCCGCGCTGGTTCACGAAGTACAAGTGCGTATCTGTATCTGTTTCTCGCGCCCGCATTTGCGGTTTTTGTGCGGGAATAGGAACGGTGCGCTGCCAGTGTGGGACTGACGTCGATTACGTGACTTCCTTTCTTTGTAGCTATATCGTCGCTGCGGCCCTCGACGGCGGCACACAGGTCATCTCGTTCATGCTCAACTTCGCCGTGTTCGGCGCCTCGGGGAACCCGCACAACTTCCCGCAGTGGTGGGGGAATGGTACGTGTTCGCCTGACCTTCTCTTCAGCCGTTCTCCGTTTTCTGTCGACCTATTCGTGTGCGTGTTCGTGCCGGCCCACTGATACGTCCTCCTTGCGCTTGTAGACTTCAACCTATCTGCAGACCGTTGCGTGCTGCCAGATAATTGATTCACCATTCACGGTCCGATATCGCAGCACGATGTGGTCGCACGACCAGGCATGGTATGAGATGTAATTATAGGACATTAAAGAATAGAAAGAGAAGCACGATCGACCCGTCTCACGTCATGTTGCTTCTGGGCGACGTTATGTGCCTGCCAGTCAGGATGTGCATATTACATGCTCGGCCTTCCATCGACGTCGTTCTCCGTGGGCGCAAACGGCTGCGAGCCCTGGGAACGGCATGTGGGCGGCGGCGGCCCTGCGAGTGCGTTCCCAAGAGAGATAACGATTGCGCGAAGCTTCTGGCGGTGATGTGCTGGGATTCATTCATGATTCCATTGTACCACTCCCAAGTTACCCACGACACGTCCCGAAGTTGGACCCCTGGCACCTCGGAGGAGTCCGAGCTCGAGGCTTTGACGCTATTCTAGACTTTGGATCCGACCTCCGAGACCAAAAAACCTCGTGAAAGTTGTGGTTGTGACCATCTTTATATTAGTCAATCACCAAATGCTACAGAACCTCAGGCTCATCATCGAGCAGTTGTTACACTTACTGCGCCGAAAGACGGTGTGGCAGAAATCGGCGGGCACGTCTGCGAGGTAGACGTAGCAAAACTCAGCGAGAGTGTAGTAACGATACGTCGAGTTGATCGTTTCGGAGAGTTCGGAGCTGCTCTCTTTGTTGGTGTAATAGGGGTTGTTCTAGATCCACTTGTATCCATGGCTCTCTGCGACGACGCAGCTTCGACGGACCTTCTCCGAAGCACAATCACAGGGATTGGTCCCATTCTCCTTGCATTGCGTAGACAGCGGTAGAGTCTCCTGGAAAGTTTTCTCGTTTGTGCCCCAGACGTGAGAGAGGATCGTATAACTCTCGGGGACGTCCTCCGAGTCAGGGAAGTAGTGCAGCTTCGCACGATCGGTACTGTACTGAGCAACCCCATCCAAAGATATCCTGCTGTTCTCGAAGTCAGCACCGGCTGTATACGAAAATTTGATGTTGAAGGCAGAGTCAGCGACCGGGAGGGCACTGTTCCTCTGTAAACTTTCAAGTCACGAAGGTCGGAGAACAGGGTCACCTGTGTTACTAGTAAAGATATTCCGTGGACACTCAGTGTCTGAGCCTGAGCGTGTTCAACGTTCAATGTCAACGTTCAACATGTGCACGACGAGGTCAGACTCGTCGGAGGCACTTCCGGGCGCTTTGCTATTGGCGCCCACATTCGGCATCAGCCGTGCTGGCGGCTCGTGGCGGTGAGTCGGTGCCCATTTGGAGTGTGCCGAATCCGCCCTACTCCCTCCGCTCCTCCATTATGCCGACGGTCATCTACATGCACTTCCTAAGCTCCTTACCCGTCGACCCATCTGCGGTAGGAATATGATCCGGGGTGTGGAAATCGGTGAGTAGAACTTTGCGCACTGCCCTTAGGCTTGCCTCTTATTCAATGTCTAGGGCAGCCTGAGCTTTAGCTATACCTAGGGCATCGAGCGATATTCCAGATTCCGATTCCGTCCACAGGTCAACATCCGAATCGGGTACGGCACTGGCGTGGCATGTAGTGGTAATGCACACTCAGGGGTTTTCCAATGAAGCACAGATTCTGCACCTGCGTTGTCGGATATTCCCAGTTTTCCTGAACAATTCGTTGCGGATCGGAGGTGTCTCTAGCATTCGTCAATTTTGGCCCCTTCACGGTGAAATTGCCTTCTTCTATGTGTCATTGAGCTCGTCAGTATATCTGACGTATCCACCAGGATCTCTGCAAGCCGAGATGTGCGTGGCTCTCATCTCATGTTCGCGGCACACTCGGGGCGAGGCGCAGACACACGTTGTCTGTCCGGATCCTCCACCGGGCATGCCGTTCATGGGACGCGGCGCAGCGGCTTTATGACACGATACATATAAGCACCCTCCAGGCTCCGCATCCTTTCGTACCCCTCCCCTAGCCACGGATACATGTCTCTTGCTTACCACCCTTTGAACGCTAGCTCGCCCTCAAGTTGACTTCTGGCCTCATTCCAATCCTCAGCCTAACTGCTTGACCGACTAGACGAGATGCTGCTCGCTACCTTCCAACGAGTCTTCCGTCCTGTCACCGCGTCATTCGACTCGGAGCGGTCGCGCGAGCGCGACCCACTTGCAGGGTTCTCCATCCGACCCAGCCTATGCGAACGTGACGGAGACGACACAAATAGCACCAGCGACGGGAACCTGAACAGTGGCGACCTCCATATCGATGGTGTCCGCATCAGTCTCGACTCACTAGATAACACCCCGCTCCTGGCACGAAATCACTCCTCACAACCGTCTACTTCGACAATGACGACGACGACGACGACGGCGACTACCGCGACGGTCACCGCGAGCGGCGAGATCCTTCACGCAGGCCCGTCACACGTCTACTGGAAGACACCGCACTCAGGTTCTGGTATCGGCTTGGGCTCGCAGCGGCCGAGCGGCGAAGCGGGCCCCGCGAACTCGAACTCCGTGGACTATGCGAGCATGCATTCCCACACGCCGACTTCGCCCGTACTCTGGGGCTCACATTCAATTAGTCGGTCGGTGTCTTCGCCTTCGTTGCAATCCCCGCCTTCCAACGCATCCGGCATGCGGGAGTACAAGCCGTCGTCTCTAGGACGACAAAGCTCGCGATCGCTCAGGCTTCCCAGAGACTCCCTCTCCGCCTCGGAGGACTCGGACGCGGAGAGCACTAGCTCACTACGCGAACATTCCACGCTCCCGAAGCAGCTTTCTCCAATTCATGAGCAGCAAGTTCCATTTCCGCCTCATAGGAAGCTGTCGACGGACAGCGTACGGACACCGGATTCCACCCGGACGTTCGACAGGATCAGTGAGCACTCCTTTCGCCACTCTTCCTCGTGTACCACTTAACTTCATGTACACCGCCCTATGATGCAGCTACTCATTCAACGCACAGCGCCTTCATCAATCGCCCGCTGAAGCGCTCCCTCAGCCAGACATCCACCAGCACGCACCTTTCAGCCATGTCGAACCCTACTCCCCCGGTCATACCGCCACTGGATCTACGGCCAAACTTCCAGGCCGCGACGATGGGCATCCCGCAGGGCCGACAATCCCCAATATCCCTGCAGGTGCCCATTCCGCGCAAGTCGCGCCTGCCCGTGCCGACGCTGCCCACCGTCATCGGCAGCCCGCGTCAGACGAACATGGTGTCCGTGATATACGAGGACGGCGCGTCCGCCAGCGCGCGCTCGAGCGCATACGCGACGGCCCCCGCGTCGCCCAACACGCCCACCGCGGGATCGGGAGAGCGCCTGTCGCTCCACGGGCTCGTGGACCTCTTTGTCGACCCGGACGACATCGTGACGAATCCGAGCAGGGGCTCTGCGGATACAAGCGGGACCGTTAGCACCGAAGCCACTCAACGCGCCCTCTCCGCTAGCCTGCGCGACCCCGCGTCGCCGACGTCTGACGGAGGGCCGGGGGGCAGGGCCGACTCGGACGCGCGACCAAACAGCCGCATAATCCTGCGCCCGCAGAACCCTGTCCCTCCGAGCACGCACTCGCGCTGGGGGACGCCGCGCAACTCGGGATCCGGCGGGCGGCTGCTCTCGCACTCGCCGTTCTCGCTGTCGTCGGACGGCTCGTCGTTCCTCGAGAAGTTGGACCAGCGCTGGCTCAAGGGCATGTCGTTCGGTTCTGGGCGTTTCGCGCACCCGCCACCTGTACAGGCGAAGAGGGAGGTGACACATGCGTTCGTGCTGTTCTGGGCGGGCTTCATCGCACCGTGGTGCTGGCTCATCGGGGGCTGGCTGCTATCTCGCGAGGGCGAGGCGTTCGAGCCCGAGGGGCCGTTGCTCCCCTTGTGGCATCGAAGGCGCGCCGACAGAGGGAAGCACGTCGCGGTCGACCGCGGTGATGGAGACTCGGACCACCAGCATCATGCTGGGGGCGTGTCCTGCGGCGGCGGTGCACATGAGTTCAGAGGCGCGGCAGATCACAAGAGGACGAAGGCGACGTCGTGGTATCCGCTGATCGCCCCGTCTGTAGAGTCCCTCGCCCCTTCGACACATAGCCGTGGCTCTGCGCATAAACTGAGGAGGCACTTGCATGGCCACCATGGGTCGCGCGGCGTAGATCCATGGATAGCGAGATGCCGTGTTGGTGCGGCGGTGAGTGGGGTGCTCATTTTCGCAGGGTTCATTGTGGCGATGGTGTTCGTTGGCATTCGTGCTTGACACATCTTTGTGGTCTCGATCTTCCTGGACAATGCCATGCTGCTTTGGACGGTCTACTGACAGGTTGATCCCTATGTGGTGCTAGGATGTGCACGTTGCATGCTATGTATCGCGTACTTCCGTTGAACACCGTGTTTCTCGTAGTTGAGTATGCTGGCTTGGGAGTGATATATTACTTGGATGAATCTACTTGAGCAATTCGAGGAGCCGTGACTCCGGTCCGGAACAGCGGCCGGCAGGAGACCAATTACACACTATTTTGCAGGGATATTCTAGGGTGTGGAATTCGCCATTGCCCGTCGTGCGCGGCGCGAGTCATTACAGATGAGCCAGCTGTTGAGGAGTCGGCGGACTCGCAGCGGAAGATGGAGCCGTGCGGGCTCTCAGTAGGATAGGGATCATGGCGTATCCGATGCGGTGCGTTCGGTTGCAGCGCGCGTCGGGTTGCCCAGTCTGTCACCGCGCACGCTGGGAGATTCGACTCACCCTTTTACTACCCCGAGAAAACGGCCCCTGTCTGGCATCTGCCGGGGTCCTATATATGCTAGTTGCTAATAACGGTCATCACCATCCACCCACTACTTTCTCTCTCTGCCAAGCCATGTTTGAAAAGGCAATGTCCATCCCTTCACAAGACATCCTTGGCGAGCAGCCACCCCCGACGCCAGAGGACCTACAGGACCATCGCGCATGGACAACTCTGCTGGAACTGTCAACTGCGCCTTCGCATGTCGCCGAGACCCTAGGCGTTTCGGAGAATAGGACGCTCATGGGTGCGTCTGATCGGTTCTGCTGGCTGTATGCGCTCACCCGTCTTCAGGCGAGGGTTCGTACGGCAACCTTCTGTTCAAGGGCTCATTCAAGGGCCGTGCTGTCGCCGTCAAACGCACTGTCCTCGAGTTCGTCACCCTCGTCTCGCGCGAAGTGAACATCGTCCAGGCCTCCGGCGGCCACCCTAACATCATGCCATACCACTACCACGGGACTGATGCCGACCACCTCTACATCGCACTCGAGCTGTGCCCCGCGTCCTTGGCCGACATCATCGAGCGTCCCGCCGAGTTTTCCAAGATCGTCCAGGCGTTCGAGCCCAAGCCCGCCCTCCGCCAGATCACTTCGGGGCTGCGCCACCTCCACGCGCTGAACATCATCCACCGTGACGTCAAGCCGCAGAACATTCTGATCTCGCCCGTGAACGAGAATGGAGGGCTCCGGATGCTCGTCTCGGACTTTGGGCTGTACAAGGAGCTCGAGTACAGGGGCACAAGATACGGCAACAGCGCGACGATGTCCCTCCAGGCGGGCGGCTGGCGTGCGCCCGAGGTCATTCGCGCAGAGTTGGACAACGACGAGCGGAAAAACAAGCGGCAGTCACCGCGAGGCGGCATCGACATGGGGGACTCGGGCGCAGGGATGTCGATAGCCAAGTGGACGAAGTCGGCCGACATCTTTGTGCTCGGGTGCGTTTACTATTACGTCCTGACGCGTGGGCTCCATCCGTTCGGGAGGCTGTTTGAGCGGAAGAGCAATATTCTATACAACATCCGGGATTTGGGGGGGTTGGAGGAGGAGGAGAGCGTGGGCCTGATCAAAATGATGCTGAGTCGTGAGCCCAATGAACGGTGTGCATCCTCCTTCATTATATCACTCCCCCGCCGCTCACATTGTGTTGATCCTCCAGGCCGGATGCGAACATCTGCCTCATGCACCCTTACTTCTGGGACGATGACAAGCGGCTGGCATTCCTTCTGGCCGCGTCGGAGTGGTTCGGGGCCATGCCTCAAGATGCCGCGGATCTGGAGGCCCTCGAGAAGGGCAGCGACGAGGTCCTGGGTGCGAACTAGCACTCACCGTGACGGCTCGACAACTTGTCCGAGAATCTTGACGAGTTCCCGAACTACGATGGGAAGTCAGTTCAGGATGCAGTGGGAATGTGGTACGTATCTTGCCTTCTTTCGTGGAGAATCGAACGGTGTCTGATGGCATTTGTGGGGAAATATAGAGACTGGACTATCAGGACCTCCTAGACCATGTGAAACGGCTGCTGGGGAGAATGCTAGAGGGGGTCTCCTGGCGTACTTCACGCGCCATTTCCCGAAGGTCTTTTTTCACGTTTACGACGTGATTTCATCCTCTGCCTGCCGTACTGAGTCAGTGTTCCGCACTACTATGAGCTCAACACATAGGGTTTCTACTATTATTACGATCCTTATCCTTGTTCTCACAATCATCCTGTATCATATCGCGAGTCACAATCATATGTGTATTCCGCTGCAATTTTGTGTTTCCCTTCCCGGCTACGCTCTGACAGGTTCGATATTGGTGGAAACCGACGGGAACCTCGGGGCTTCGCTGTCTCCGTGCGGACAAGGGTTATTGGCTGAAGAACCTTTCGATGGACTTCTGGGCCCTGGGAGACATAATATATCCCTGAGTTAGAAGGACTAGTATCGAATGTCAATGATATAAGTATTGGTGAGTGGTTTCGTTGGTGCAACTTTGTTTATGGTCGCGCATTGCCAGTGATGGACAGACATGGACCTTAGGCTGATTAATCGATGCCTATGGCACCCTTGTCTCGCAAGGCAGACGATTGATATGACCTATGTGCGGGGAGGGAGGACGGTTATATAACCATGGTACCCCGCGTTGTGGACCGGCGGTTCGCGCGAAAGTTTTAACCACGTAGTAGAACCTCGTTATTCCAATTTCCCCCGGCTTTAGTCTACGCCTATTTGGCCCAATACCCCAACCTCCGCCACTCACTGTGGGTGTATCTGTTCTCTATGACAATGTAGTACAACCCGCCAGAAACTGTAGTGTCCGCACCGCACCTTTAGCATTCTATCATCTCTATTTGCTGCCGGAGCGAAGCGAGGCTTCTTCGTTTTATTTACGCATGTTCGCATCGACGTGTGCATATGATGACTGTCTTTGTCCCGGAGAGACGCCATCCATATTCTGCATGTTTACCACGCAACGACTGCTTACAACAACGACCGCTGAGTCCCGTATCTGCTGCTCAGGAACTCGTGAAGCTCTTTGGCTGTCGGCCCAGACGCATGAGCCCGAAGTCGCGGAACGCATGTAACACGACAGTCGCGCAACTCACCGAATATCGACGGCGTCTCCTGCGGGATCAAGTGGCCCGCCTCCAAGATGCGCACATGCGACGAGTTCGCAGGGCGCCGCCAAACCGCGCGCCACCTCTGCACCGCGTCTCTGTGATGGTCACGATCCAGCCAACGTCAGCTCGGGTCACTCCGTACATTCGAGACAAGGCAGAGAGTTAGCGAGGTGCGTACTTACGTCGGATGGATCTTGGCCGCGACGAGCCAGCGCAGCTCGATGCGCTCGTCAAGCGTCGGGAGCAGCTCGAACGTCTCGAACGTGGCGCGCTCCTCCGCGAAGCAGATGGCCTCCTGCATGCCAGGCATTTTGAGCCGGACCTGCCCGTCGGGCGCGTCGTACAGCGCGCACTGGACGTAGACCTCGAGCGCCGCGGGGTCCCAGGCGGCGAAGAAGGGCGTCGAGGCGAACATCCGGTACGCCTCCTCGCTAGTGGGGTCCGGAGACCGGTGGCAGGGATGAGAGGCCATTTCGCGACGGTCAGAGGTTGCGTTGAGGCGAATTGGGGTGCGGGACTCACCGGGATGCCCAGCCGTCGCGCCGCTGGATCGCGCCGGTGACGAGCATCTGGATCGGCGGGCACGCCGCGGGTGCCAGGGCGTGCATGGGGCGAACCATCGCCTCGACGAGGAACAGGTGCTTGAACAAAGCGGGTATCTCGATTGCGGCGCGCACGCTTGCGAAGGGTTCATATCAGCCGCGCAGACGTGCCAAGGATGGAGACACGAAGCCTACATGGAAGCGCCGCCAAAGGAATGTCCGACGGGGAGAAGACGGCGGTCCACGAGGCCTTGTCTCTTCCGAGATTCCGCTTCGGCGTTGGCTAGGCGAGGGAGATGAGTCGGGAGCGACGCAGAGGACGAAGATTGTGGGAGGTAATGGAGGAGGAAATGCAGGATATCGCGGCTGTTGTCCCGCCAGTCGTCTGAAACAGCGAAGTCAGCGATGTTAGAGCTGTCACAGAGCGAAAACGCTCACAGATGCCGCCGAGGTTGGCGCTGTTGAGCAAGCATGCGTCGCCGTGGTTTGCGGCCTCCCAAGCCCAGATCTCGTCGACTTGATAGTTCGCATCGCTAGAGTAGTCCGCGACCAGCCGTTTAAGGCCCGGCTCCCAAGTCTGCCCAGCGTAGAAGCGCAACAGCGTCAAGAAATCAGCTATGGTGCGATATCGATGCGGCATAGAAGTGCGCAGTCTAGTACCTCCTTTGGAAACCCGTTCGGGTGCAAGAGGAACAGTGTCGTGCCATTCCCCGTCCCCTTGAGGCCCTTCCGGACGTATCGGTTTATGCAATTCCAAAGCGGCCGATCGTTGGGAGGCAGCGAGTCCAGGCCCCCCTTCCACTGTCTCTCCTTGGTGGAGAGGACGTCACTAACTGTCTTGCGCACGGCAGCCCGGAATTCGTCCTTGTTCGGCGTCCATTTGGGAAGAGCTGGATGGGGGACGTATGGGGTTACCCGGGGATGCGCCGCGGGGACGAGATGCGTCGAGAGCGTGTACCATTCGTCAAGGAGCGACGCTCGGGGCGGAGATGGCAGGGCGGGCAGAGTGGTGGTCTTGGTTGGGGTGTCAAAGGGTGCAAGAGGGCCTGGGCTGCAGGAGGGGAGATCGAAGTGGGGGGGCGGAGGGAACGTCAGCGCATTCGGGTTGAATGACGGGTGTGTTTCCAGCGGCGGGAGTCTATTGGGTTTCCCGTCGGATGACATATCTAAACCGCAGGTTGGTAGTCCGCGGGGTGTCCGGGTCCTGGAGGGGAACAGTTGGATCTAAGAGCTGGGTGAGGCAGTGCGGGGTAGCTAGTTGTGTATCTGAGAAGTCGAAGGAGGGTAGCCTCATGAAAGGTGCTCCTACAGTAGCTGTGCCGGTTGCTGATGGCTCATGCGATGGGGCGCCGTCGTGAATGGGAGATGACAAATTCGAAACCATCATCTCGAGAGGCGCAGCATTACAGTAGTCCTGGTCGGCTGACATGAGCAAGACATGAGTGAGTTGTACCACTGTCGATGTACGATGAAAATGCTCCAGGGACGTTAAGTTTGGATCGCCTTCTTGCGAGCCAACAATAGGCGCCCATCGCACTCGATTATGCTCCTATCTCGCTTCTGACTAGTACTCTCCCTGCCCGGCCTGCATCTGTACTTGAAGTAGTCTCTGCACCACCGTCGATTCCCCCAGAAGATCTTACTATGCCAGGCCATGTCACCCAGTCAACCCCAATGCCAGAAAGCTTCAACTTGGAGAATCATGTTTCGACGATCCCGCCGGCAACTCAGGCTATCGTCGAGAAGCACAAAGTTTCCGACACTATCCTAGGTACGTCTGATCTTTCTTGCCGGCTGTATGCGCTCACGCGTCTTCATGGAGGGGTTCGTACGGCACAGCTGTGTTCAGGGGCTCGTTCGAGGGCCGTGCAGTCGCCGTCAAACGCTATGAAACCCAACTTTCTCCACATTGCGTTCGAGCGCTGTCTTGCGTCCCTGGTTAGACTCGAACCAGTCGGACGGAACACATCAGCGGAGTGTGAAATGGGACAGTGTTCCGTACCGACTGGTCAAACTGGTCGCCCTCCTGGCAGGGCGTCCGTATTTGGGGGGTGTGTGAAAACGTACTTAGTGAAATCGCCTGGAGCTCCCTTGGAGAACGCAGAGGTCCCCTCTGCGGGTTATGCATATCCCAATTCAGAGAGTCAAATCACGTTCAGCATGCTTCCTATATAGATATCCAGGCCTCTGGGGGCTTGTTTCACCTAGGTACATGGCAAACGGGTGCACACCGAGCCAGCCAGGGTTGGCGCTTGTCGCGCTCGCCAGCGCTTACGTAGCTCCCGTCGACTTTGCGCGCACCACTACATGCTCTCCCGTCCTTCTCGCGCATATGCTATTTCGCCCTCGAAAACCATTCGTTTTATTGAACCTGGTGATCCCCCAACATTTATATGAGTTTATCTCACCAATAGCTCAGCTTCTAATGTTCTGGGTCGCGAGTTTCGGGTGCAGACCTCTCACTTTGCACCCAAAACACGTTGATGGCCGCAAGTTAGCCCAGAGTGCCCCCAAAATTGTGATAGAATGTTACTAGCATGTTCTATGAAGTATCAATACAACTTCTTGTGTGGAGCTAGGGTACAGTACGAGTGCTGTTGAGAATTTTTTGCAGGAGCGAAACGCGATTTCACTAAGTACGTTTTCACACGCCCCCCAAATACGGATGCCCTGCCAGGAGGGCGACCAGTTTGACCAGCCGTTCGGTGATCCTCACAACGGAGTTGGAATCGACATCACCGAATCTCGGCTGGAATCGAGCCTAGTCCCTGGTCGACCCGCCGAGTTCCGCGCCGTCATCGATGCGCTCGAACCGAAGTCCGCCCTCAGCCAGATCACTGCGGGGCTGCACCATCTCCACACGCTTAACATAATCCACCGTGACGTCAAACCGCATAACGTCTTGATCTCGCACGCGGGCGAGAATGCAGGGTTCCGGATGCTCATCTCCGACTATGCGATGTGCAAGAAGTTTGAGTACAACCTGAAGGGCTACGGCCAGGGCACCGCATCGATGGCCGCCCACACGCTTGGCTGGCGTACGCCCGAGGTCATTCGCGGGAAGCTGAAGTTCGACGACGCGGACGTCGAGTCGCAGTCCCCAACAGGCAGGATCGGCATGGGCGACTCGAGGGCGGGGACGCCAACGGGCAAGCCCACGCGGCTGACGAAGGCGGTCGACATCTTTTCGCTGGGGTGTCTTTACTATTACGTGCTCCCGCAGGGGCTGCTCCATCCGTTCGGGACCTTTTCATGCGGGAGCTAAATGTTCTGAATAACGTTCTGGTATTCATGGTTTTGGAGCATCCCGGAGAGGAGAGCGAGGTGGCCATAGCTTTGATCAAATGGATGCTGAGTCCTGAGCCGGATGAACGGTGCGCATTCTCCTTGGTTTTATTACTCTTTCCGTCGTAAGGTGATAATGATTCTTTTGATTTTGCAGACCGGACACGAGCGCATGCCTGATGCACCCGTACTTCTCGGACCATGACGCATGACAAGCGAGCGGGTGGCGCTCCTTCAAGGCGTGTCGGTTCGGCTCGAGACCTTGGGTCAAGACCCGAAGGATGCGAATTTACTTGCACTGGAGAAGGGTGGAGGGGCTGGCACTTCCGGCTGCACAGGCTTGTCATCGAGAATCTGGGCGAGTTCAGTTGATCCGTGCGTTACTGTACGTTCCTGCATTCCTTCGTGGACCACGGAACCGTGTCTGGTGTCTGATGCGGTCTGCATGTGAATGTAGAAACGTAGTTACCAGGCTAATTTACTTCGCTTATCTAGCGTCACAACATTCGACGTTCTTCGCTCTCCGAAGCGCCAGCAACCGTTTGTATTGCTCCAGCCACAACCGACACTCCAGGAGATCTTTCCGCTCGCTGATCTTGTGACCGCCACGAAGCACAAGGGCCTTCCCAACCTCGACCGCGCGTACGTCGGTCTCGTCGAGGAGAGCGGATCACTCTTCGCCATGAGCCCAGATCGGTTCCCGCTCGTCGTCTTTGGCGATTCCAACACCGACCGCAGATGGCACTCGATCGACCCGCCTCCCGGCTCCTCGTCCGAAGATGACAGCATCAACGACTTCCCCATTGACGTAGAGAGCGCCACCCGCGTCGCGAAGATCCGCAAGCTTCGCGAGATGTGCAGGAACGGTGCATCCGACGTCCGTTGCCTCACAGGGGTGCGGCCGCTCGGGTCGGACAGCCAGTCCCGTCTGATTCGTTTGCTCGACGGCGCACCGTCGGTGATGACGCCGCCGCCGCCCTCTGGCCCGTACCCCAACTCCAACAATAACAGACCGAACGTGGACGTGGAGATTCGCGACGAGGACCGCCTGCCAGACGGTAACGCCACGATGAAGACACCCCCTGCTTGGGGCAACCACTCTGGCCCGCGGATTGAGGATGCACCAGCGGGCGGGCTCTTGGGGATGGACGGGAGCACGCAAGCTACAGTATCTCGGCGTCTGGCCTTGCAGCGATCATACTGCTCGTGTGGATGTCTGCCAGTGCCTTGGGACCGCACCTAGTTTGCCGCCGTCTCCTACTTCAGTCGTTGATTCTTCAACATTCCTGACATCAAGATAATCAATCCTGACAAGCCTGAGGAGTGTGCAGGATGGAGCGACGTTGGACGACCACGGCGGCGGTGCCAGCACACACTGCCCGCAGCTCACCTGGTGGCGCCGCCGGGACCAAGGTACATCCGGCGATGTAACCTCTCGCAATTGTCATTTGAATGCTCAGATGAGTCGAGATAGCCATGCACGAGCCTGTCGCGTCTGAGAGTGGCTCGAGAGCTACGGTTTACGTGGACTGACGGTACCGGTGGTGCTAGTGGAGCCCGGGCCCAGTAGTATATTCACCCCGATATGGACGCTCCCATGAAAAGTCTCGATTGGGATAGACGAGTAGAAGACGGCACAGGCGGTAATACAATAAATGGAAAAATAAGGACTGGAAGGTCAGCTACATTGACATTGCACGCTTGAAAATGATGCGGTGAGGGCAGCGATGAAGAAGCAGCGTCCGGTGGCCACTTTAGTCGGTGCCTAAGGCGCGAGGGTGTTGGGTGTACGGAGAGACAGCCCAGAAGCGAGCCTGGACTCGATAGTTATGCAGCTCAGGAAGTACGTTGAATTATCGCCCGTGTCGCCTCACGCGACTCACGGGTGTGAGGCTTATTACCAGGGGGCACAAGTTAGCCAAGTGACTCACACCCGTGAGTATGCGCACACTCGTCTCTATCCCTGTGTCGCCGCCGGAGGTCAAGAAGGACACCACGAAGCCCGTGACGGAACAGGACGCCCCCGAAGAGAAGGGCGAGCAGGTCGTTAACGAGGATGTAAACTCTATGTCAGTCTCGGCGTCTCGTTGCCTTCCCCGGCGTCACCGCGCGTCTTGCGTCGGCTTTTCCTACGCTTCCGGGCCCGGGATGGCTCATCGTCATCCTTCGCTGGGTGCGCGGACGTAGTTGGGACAGTAGACGGTCCAGCAGTTGCCGGACCCTCGCGTTCCTTGCGCTTCTTGCCAGTGACTCGTGGTGACGTCCCTGAGGTCGCCGGAGACTTCGTCTTCACGGGTGGTTCGATGACTAGGAGGCGACGGCGGGTACTGTCAGTGGTGGTCATCTCGGTTCTGAGAGACAGCTCTGGCTTGTTCGTAGGTCTGGTTTGACCAGGGAGAAGCGTCACATCTTTATCGCTGTGATCGACGAGGTACTGGAGAATGATGCGCTGGAAGGCCTCGTGGAGGTGGTCAGGGGTGCGCGCTGAAGATTCCCAGAGAGCCCATTCGGTCTTAACTTGGTTGGCGATGTTGCAGAGCATCACCCCGACGTCTCTCATAGACTCGTCGAAAGCGTCCATCCACGTTGAGATGCGGCAGTCGAAGATGACGTTGCGGCAGTCCTCCTCCCCAGGATTTTCCTCGATAGAGTGAGAGTTTAAGGTGTCCCATATCCGACCGAAAGCGGGCGACGCATTTTTCTCCGCTTTGCCATCCTTAGGCTTGACGAGGAGAAGGGCGTAAAGCATGGTCCAGAAGACCGATTCGACGTCGTGTTCGGGGCGATGAACGTACGTAAGATTCGACTGGAATGTCGGTGGGTGTATCGGCGGAGGTGGCGTGAAACCATGCTGTTTGGCACCGCCCATCTTGAGCTCCGGCGGATACTTGTCATAGCGCGCAGGTCCATGAACCGTGTTGTAACGGTGCAGCGCATCGCCAGTGAGTTCAGGCATACCAACTGCCGTGACGGACGCCGAAGAGATAAAGAGGCTCCCGACGCAAACAGACCTAGCAATGAACATAGGTGTTCCCTGGGACCGTGACTGATGTTAGTGTGCATTCAAGTTGCATACGATGGCCATATCTCACCGTACGATGTTCGAGCTCCAAATCCGAAACCGAAGGATCAATGCGCTTGTCCAGAATTGCGGCATTACCCACGTCAATCAACAAGCAGCAAGCTTGACGGTTCTCTCCAGGTCTTTGAAATGTGGTCTAAACGGCAACGGTCGCGTGCAAAGTATGACAGCATACGAACCTGGTTTCTCCCCACAGAACGTCCTCGATCAGCTTCGGAGCCCGCTCGTCACACATCATCCGGCGACCCGTAACCTCTGCCCGCTGGGGATACATGAGGATGTTGGAGATGCTCATGTCGCGGTGGAGTACGTTCCGCTCGCAGTACAGCATTCGGTGTACTGCAAATGACGTCAGACCTCCCCAATCATTCGGGATAGAGGAGAAGACACACCTTCTAGGGCATCATACACGGCTTTCAACAAGTCGTTGACTGTCCTGGCCGCCAACAACCTCTCCCCGGAGTCCCACAAGGACATCCTCACCCGTGTACGGAGATCGCCCTTCTCATTCGATCCACAGAAAATGGCCAACTCTTCGGAGTCCTCAAAGCGGACCACACCTGGAACATCTCCATCTCGGTGAATATGTCTGAGGATGTCCTCCTCCTTGAACCGACATCTGAAGTGACGGAAAGAGTCCTTGATGACCATGGTCAGGTTCCTCTTGTCTGCCGTGACGGTCACAACCTTGAATACGCTTGTACGCCGTCGCCAGGGGCTGCCGATGAAAAGGAGGGTCCCTTTGCTGAATGTGCGCGTGCCGCAGCGGATGGACCACGTTGGAAGCGCGAGCCTGTCCGGGCCCGAGTCGTCATGGTCCCAACGAATCGTCTCGTCGATTAGAGTATGGTTGGAGGGAGGGACATAGTGGGAGTAGACGTAGGCGATAAGGAGCGACAAGTCGCCCCAATTGTATTTCGGAGAAGAGATGATGCCGGACGGCTCCGAGACTATGACCTGATACCACTCGGGTTTGACGATAAGGGAATAGCAGGCTGGGCGGTCGGGGCGAGCCTGATGGAAAAGATAGGCATAACTTGCAGCCTGATCGAGACCGGCATACTTGTCCGCAGGTTTCGCCTCGACGATAGCTTCTACGCGGTGGTACGGAAGGGTAGCTGGTGGATCGGACATATCGATACCATACGCGCCGAGGAGGTCGGGCTGGGCTTTCGGAGGCGCCTTGAGTCGGAGCTCCACTGGGAAGTGCGTCGGAGGCGATTTGTGGAGGTCTAAAAAGACGAGGTGTCCGTCAATGCCGTCGGGGATGCAATGCGCCCTGCGGAGCTTGTCCTTGAGTTGTGGCTCTAAGGTGTCTGCAGCATTGTCAGAGAAGGTCTGAACGCGCAGCTGTTGAGGAGCACGTACCATGTAGATCCTTACTCAGGCACGTTAAGAGGGTCTGAAGGGGCCTGTATGTCGCTGCTTCAATTTTCCCCGCTTTTGCAATACCGTCTGCCTTGGTACGCAGTTCTTCCGAGAGTGCGAATGACGACGGGACCGCCGTGAGGTGGTTGTCGATGAAGTGCGGGTCGTAGTGGCGGGCACCTATATCTGACATCGCTGCAATGCCACACCGGGTGGTGGGTGGGTGAGCTTCCGGCCGGATAGGTGAGTGTCGAAAGGGAACGGAAGGCCTACCAGCAGTCTCGGAGTCTGTCTCCGCCACATCATCCACCCCAGGAGCCTGTATATCAGGACTCATGGCAGTTTCTGAATGTTCTGCGGACGACATGATGGTGAGACCGCGTGAGGTTGGGATCACGACGGTCATTTTTCGATGGTACTGATACTGTCCAGAGGTGAAGGGTGACGAGATTGAGGACCAGAGAGGGGGATTAGATGATGGCCAAACTCAAGTTACACGTGATTACAAATGAAGAGATTAGTTACGATATGTGCAATCGACGGCAGGCATTGAGATCATATGTCAAGACCCGAAGGATGCGAGACTGCTTGCGCTGGAGAAGAGTGCATACGAAGTTGTGGGCGGGGACTGACCAACACCACGAGTGGACTCGATTTAGAGCCAACGTGCCCGAAGAACGTGGAAAAGAATTCCAGCACTGTAACTTGCGAGAAAATTTTGCAAACGCTGTCCTAGAAAACAGCAGCGTTCTGAACTGCATTATTCGACCATACCGCGGGGGCCGTAATAAGACACGAGTTACATTATAAGATACAAATGTGGTCGGGTCGGATGCAAGCGTTTCAATCAATGACAGCGATGAGGGCGCAGAGAGTGACAAGAGAGAAGGGAGAGAAATGGCAAACGATGACAGCAGGGTATGGCGACGCGAGCAGTACCAACACATAAACATATCGGAGAGCGCGAAGACAGTCGCAGTTCTAATTGAGAGTTCCGCGACACTTTGCGGAACCGCAAAGGCAAGGTATCTTGTCCTGTTCGATAGGGAAGTGATAATCTGCGGATCGTATCGGCGACGGTCAGCGTGAGCCAGCAGGAGGTCAGTCTGAGAGGCCCACCGTAGGTGATCTCACTACCAAGCTCAATGTCTTGCTTTGCGTAGATCACAATCTTCTTCTCTCCGCTGATTGTGATGATCTTCGCAGTACAATTAGGATCGCAAGAGTGGTTGATCAGCCGACTGCGTGAAATTCAGTGGTGTCAGCGGCGCCAGCTTCTCACGTAGAGGCATAGACAATGAGGACGTACCCAAGGTTCCCCTTCTTCGTCGCATCCACCACCAAATCCTCGTCGATACGGAAAAGGTAGCTACTACCAATGCCCTGCCGCTCGTACGCCTTCTCGCGCTTGTCTGCGACCTGCGCACGAATGACTTCTCCGACGTACTCGATGACGAGGTCTCCGCGGTTGATCTTCTCCATCGCGTACAAGCCCCAATCGTGGATGGGCGACCGCGCGAAGCGCAGGTGCTTCTTCCGCGTCTGCAGCTGGTTGTACTTGACCGAGTCCGGCGCGGCAGCCTCTCCTTTCGACAGAGCCATCGCGCGCTGGACCTGGTTGATCTCTTCCAGACCCTGCGCACGCCGACGCGCATTCGCACGATTTGACCGGGAAGACGCGACCGCGGGCTTTGGAGGCGGAGCTTGCTCGGCTTCCGTTGCGACCGTGGTTGTCATACCGCGCAGCGCGTATTGTGCCACGTATGCCGACTTCTCGGTGTGCGAGATCTTGTAGTACCCTTCCGTCCGCGCAGATCCAGTGGCATGTTTGCGGAAAAACGCAGCCACCTCACGCTCGAGCTCGTCTTCTGGTCCCACAGATTTGCCATAGAGCATGCGCTCCAGCGCGAGCTTCGCGAAGTACATATCCTCCTCGTCTTCGCAAAGGCCGTCGGCAATTGGGTCGATAATTGCGGTTGGAGGGAGCGGAATTGGAGCAGCCACAGTTGGGGAAACGAGCGGGGATGGGGTGAGAACAAAGGGGGTCGTGACATGCACCTGGTCGAGGGCGGGAGGCTCGAATGGTAATGACTCGGGAAGGACTGCGTGGACGAGTTCCTCCTCAAAGACACTTGTGTCCCTGACATCTTGCACGATCTCGGTGACGGCGGTCTTCCTGGACTTCTTCGTGCGTACAGGAACGGCATCGTTCTCGAAGACCTGGACCTGCTGGGACTTGGCCTTCTTCTTGACTGGGATCTCGACCTCGCTCGCCTCCGACATCGCGCGTTTGCGCTGCTTCGTAGGCTCAGGAACGACCACGGCAGTAACCTCCTGCTCGTCCTCGGACTCGATGAGCTTCTCCTCGACGATGACCTTTTTGGACTTCTTCAGCTTCTTCTTCGGCCTCTCCACCACCACTTCATCCCCCGCAACAACCGCCGCTTCCACCGGGGCAACTGCCTCTTCCCGTGGCCGTTTCTTCTTGGTGCGAAACGAGAGCCCACGAAGCGCGTCCCTGTCCAAGTACTTCGACTCGTGGTCCACAGTCTCGGGGACATGGCCATCGACGACAGCCTCAACACGCACGCCCTTCTTCGCACGCTCCTCAGCCACCCGTTTCCTAACCTGCGACGCAACGATGCGCTCCACGATATCCTTCTCCAGCCGCGAGCGAAGCTCTTGTCGTAGCTGCTTCTCCGCCTGCTCGAGAAGCTCGCCGTCCGTCCACTGCGTCTTGTGAGCGGTCGGAATATGGGTGGGGGCAGCCCGAACAGTGACGCTGACGGCGTGGTGCGCGAGCTTCCGACCAGTCCCGTTGAGGACCATCGCAGCGCGATGCGCAGTGTCTCGGTCTTTGAAGGTCACGTACCAGCTGTGGCGGTCACGTAGGATCTAAAATAAGGTGACAAACGATCTTTGTGAACAAACCTGAACGAAGTCAGAACGCATCCACGACTCACCTTGTCGACCTGGAACCCCACCATGAACATCGCCACGTCCTGCTCCTCCACGCTCGCCACATGCCCGTCGATCGCGATGTGGTCGAACCCGTTCTTCGCGAGCTCCGCTTTGATCACGTCGTAGTCAATCTTCTTCTTCCCCCGCCCGTACAACGGCCGCCGCGACACCGGCGACGGCGAGCGTGAGGGTATATATGGCATTGGCGATGGCGCATCCACCACGTTCAACCCAAACTGTGGGGGCAGCACTGGCCCCGCCTCAATGCCGTTAGGAAAGAGGTGGATTGGCGGTCGGATGTTGGCGGGAGCCACTGCACGCAGGATGTTGGTGGGAGGCACTGCGCGGAGGACGTGGACGTTGTGGCGCGCACGAAACGGGGCGGTCGGTGGTGCCGGTCTCCGCACACGCGCAGGACCGTTCCGCGGGCCGGTCGGTGTACCGTTCGGCAGCGGGCTTGCCTTACCATGCTCCGAGGGAGACCCTAGCATCGACATAGGCGTCAGCCCTTGCGGGCGCATGGGGAGGTGTGCGTTGGGTGGAAGGGATCGTGGAACGTTGTGTTGGCCGAGCTGTCGCGGATTGTTGTGAGGTCCACCGTCTCGTAGCGTCGTCCGCCATGGGTTGTTGGCGTGCACCGGCGTCTGGCTCGCGCTCGACGTCGGGGTCGGCTTCAGATGCTTCTCCTTCTCCTTCTCTCGCCTGTGCTTCTCTCTTCTGCGCCTGTCCAGCTCTCCCATGACTGCCTTCAACACCTTCCCCTCACCATCGAATACTACCCTCAGCTCCTCACCCTCGCCGACTCCAGGGACCGCGATGTTCAGTTTCTTCCCGTGCTCGGCTGCCACGCACTTCTTGGCCTCCTCATGCGATGCATACCTGATGAACACGATCCCGAGCACAACACCACTCGACTTGTCGATTTGAGGCTCAAAGGACATGAGCGTACCGTGCATCCCGAAATGTCGTCGCAGGTGTTGATTCGGCATGAGCGGCGAGATGCCCAGTACCAAGACGCTTGTTGGCGGCGGCGGCCCAGTAGAGTTCGCATCGAACTAATTTTCCGCTTGCCTCAGGCTCAATCGCAACGATAAGCAAAAACACAAGGCGTACCTCATACTTGCACTGGACGAGTTCCGTCCGCACAGGCCGTAATGACGGTAATCGCTTCATCTTAGCCTCTTTCCTTGGATCGCGGACGACGGCCTTGTGCTCGCCTTCGATGACCTCCCCGCCATACCGCAAGATAATCTCCTTCCCCTTACCTTTCCCTCGCACACGCGGCTCATCTCCCTGATCCATCCCCTTCTCCCGCAGCTTCTCCGCAAGCGCCCGGTACTGCCCCTCCCGATCCTTGTCGATCGCGTAGTCGAACAGCACCTTCCAGTTCTTGCCTGCAGGGAACTCGGACGGTTCCGGTGGCCATGGCGGTGGTGGCGGGAGGGAGTACAATTGGGGCGAAGGCGGCCGAGGAGGTGGAGGCTCGCTCGGCGGCTGAGGTATAGGAGGACTTGGGGCTCGATGTGCTCGAGGGCCCGTAGGAATATGTGGTACTAGACGCCCGTGCGGTTGAGCCGAATACACGCCTGTGAAAGGATCTCGTCTCGGGCCAGTTGGTGGCAGCCGGACAGCGGACGTTGAGGGAATAGGAGGAGGGATGTCCGGCGGAAGTGGCGGCGGAGATGACGGCGGAGGTGGGATAGAAGACGACGACGGTAAAGGTGGGGGGGCAAAGGAAGGTGGAGGGGGCAGATGTGATGTTAAAGGTGGTAGCGGAGGGGCAGAGGAAGTAGGTGGCGGTGGCGGAGGCGGAGGTTCAGACAGTGGTGGAGGGGGCTCAGACGGCGGAGGCGGAGGCGGTGGAGGCTCATTCGAGGGCGGAGGAGGCGGAGGAGGCTCCGTCGAAGGAGGCGGAGGAGGTGGAGGTTCGGTTGTAGGTGGGGGCGGAGGCGGTGGAGGCTCAGATGGCGGCGGGGGTGGCGGGGGAGCCGGACTCGACGGCGGAGGCGCGAACGCCTTCAACCGTGGCGATGTGGAAGATTGGGGCCCATCGCCGTTTGTGGAGCGTAGTGAGGAAGAGGACGCACTGGGTCTGAGTTTGAAGGATATGGCAGTATGCCTCGCGTTCAGCGCTGTCGTCGGCTCCTGTGGAAGAGCAGCCCTGCCGGGTCCTGCGCCGTTTGGTTGTACCTGTGAACGATTAAAATGCCCATGAGCTTACGCTTCTACCTGCAGCGACGAGGGAGCACCTACATCACTGGAACTGCCCTGATGAGCCCAACCAACGTCAACTTGTTTGCCCTTGAACGCTGAAGGGCCGTTTGGTGGTACGGCGGCAGCCGTTGAAATGCCAGCGTGGCCATTCACGTATGGTTTTCCTCCTCGACCTCTTGTCCCTGCTTGGCCGTTGAGAAGACTGCGAGGACCAGTGGGCGGAGTCGCTCCTATCCGAGACCCTGAGGACGCGCTGGGAGGATTCGAGGATGAGGAGGCCGAGGCCGCCGCTGCGGCAGATCCATGGAGAGAATTTAACAACGCCCGCGGTGCTCGCGGCGGTGCCTTTCCCGACATCGACGAGCACGGGGCGAGGAAGAGGGGACGGAGGGAGGACAGTCAGAGGGACGTGGACGAGGTGGTGGTCGTGGGTCAAGCGGCATCGCCCTGCGACTTCGCGCCTTGGGCGACATCTTGGACCGCTGTGGCCATGTTTCGCCCAACGATAGTCCCTTTCTCGACTTTTCGTTCGTTGCACTCATGGAATACGCACACGTTTCAAGTACACACATTTTTCCTGCTCCTTTACTCGCACACATGGAAAACGCTCGACACCGCACCACATGTTGTAAGATTGCTCAACACCAAATGATCCAACCCATTGCCTCCTACATCCTACGCTTCAACACGCTTTCCCAAAACCATCCTTCCGTCGTCAACGTGCAGGACTTGGCCAAGCCACCTGAGGAAGTTTTCATGGTGAGACTTCTGGCTTGCCTGTTATGCGGCAGGGGAACCGCTTTCCCCGAATACCCCGAATATTTGGTGTGTACGAGGAAGGCCGTCGACCGTCTGAGTATTCATGGTTTGTCCAAGGCTTGCAGAAAAAGAGAGCGGAGGGGGCAACAGCGTCGAGGATGACATTGAGATTGGGCTGGGACGGGGACGTCAACGTTCGTTGCTATGCGGCGGAGATACAAGGGCAACTATCGGGGTTTGAAACGGCTAATCTCAGCGACTTACTGAAGATCTGGCTCGATCTAAAGGCTTGTTCAGAGATTAGATAAGAGTGAACTGAATCGATCACTTTTGCGTGTGCTTTTACTTGCGTTGACTCACAGACACACCCATCCATATACCCCCTTCATCCTAGACATCGGCATTCACCATGACTTTGGACGTACTGCACTTTATCGACAACAAGGGAGGAAATGCGGAGGAGATAAGGGAATCCCAGAGGAAACGCGGCCTGTCGGTTGAGGTCGTCGATGAGGTTATCCAGATGTACGCCGACTGGGTAAAGCGTATGCTTGCATCTGTCTTTTTCTTGTGTGTATATCGCTGACGCAGTGCGATAGTCGACTTCGAGGCGAACAATCTCGCAAAGTCGGTTAATAGCGTACAGAAGGAGATAGCAGCCAAGAAAAAAGTGCGTCCTCTGCGCATGTCGCGCATGCCATCACCTCATGTTGACACCAGCGTTGCAGGCGAAAGAAAACGCAGACGAGCTTGTCGCGAAGAAGAAGGAGATTGACGCGCAGGTAGTCGCAAAACGGAATGAAGCCAAGGAGTTCGAGGCGAAGATGCGTCAAAGGGCCTCGACAGTTGGCAACATCGTCGCCAAGGACGTACCGGTCAGCGTGACCGAGGTATGTCACACCCAGTTGCATTTGAACTGTGCGCGAACATCCCGATACTAAAGAGGGCAGTAGGACGACAACAAGATTCTCAAGACATGGGTTCCTGAGGGGAAGGACGTGGAGAAGAAGGCGGATATCATGCCTCACCATGAAGTCCTTCTACGGCTCGATGCCATGGATCTAGAACGAGGTATGACTCCATTCTCCATCATAAATAATCCGATGCAAACCTCCAGTGTAGGCGCGAAGATCACCGGCCACCGAGGGTACTTCCTGACCAACGACGGCATCGACCTCAACCAAGCGCTCATCTCGTACGGCCTCGACTTCCTCCGTAAGCAAGGCTACAAGAAGATCCAGCCGCCGTTCATGATGAACAAGGACGTTATGAGCAAGACCGCGCAGCTCGAGCAGTTCGACGAGGAGCTCTACAAGGTCATCGCCGCCGAGGACGAGAAGTACCTCATCGCGACCTCGGAGCAGCCCATCTCGGCCTACCATTCGGACGAGTGGTTCGACTCGCCCGAGACGCAGCTCCCCATCAAGTACGCCGGGTACTCGACGTGCTTCCGCAAGGAGGCCGGCTCGGCCGGTCGCGACATGTGGGGCATCTTCCGCGTGCACCAGTTCGAAAAGGTGGAGCAGTTCTGCATCACGGAGCCGGAGAAGAGCTGGGAGGTGTTCGACGCGATGGTCGCAAACTCGGAGGCGTTCTACCAGAGCCTAGGAATCCCCTACCGGGTTGTCGCGATCGTCTCGGGCGCGCTCAACCTCGCGGCGTCGCAGAAGTACGACCTTGAGGCGTGGTTCCCCTTCCAGGGTCAATATAAGGAGCTCGTGTCATGCTCAAATTGCACAGACTACCGTGAGTCGCGCAGATGTGGGCTGGATGGACGCAAGCTGATATCCTTTCCAGAGAGCCGAAGACTTGAAGTCCGTTGCGGTCTGAAGACGAAGGACCAGGCGCGCAAGGTCTATGTCCATATGCTGAACGGCACGCTCTGTGCAACGGAGCGGGCGCTTTGCTGTGTCGTTGAGAACTACCAGACACCGGAGGTGAGACCGGCTTAGATCTAAGCCCGTCTTCTTTTATTCACGCGATCTTCAAATTCAGGGTCTCGTCGTTCCCGAAGTTCTCCGGCCATACATGCAAGGCCGCGAGTTCCTGCCATGGGTCAAGGAACTGCCGAAGAACCTCCAGCGCAAACAAGCATAGATCCCACTTTGTCTGGGGCTGTAGTTGTTGCCCTAGACGAGTTTTAAATGCTCGTGTACCGTGTAGTGATGAAGTATTCCCCCCAAAGTGTTGTAGTACAGTTTTTGAGAATCCATGCTGAATCCATGTGGCCTGCAGCGTCAAATCCGCATATACGCGCGATAGAGCAAATCTATCTTACAGAGCGTGGAGCTTTTCGACATCATCTTCGGGTACGGTGAGTCCACTTGCAGTGTAAGATCATTCTCCCGAATATTGTGGTACACCATGGTCGCAACAGCCAGAATACGTCCGAGCCCCATCGATCGATATGCTTGCTGAACGAGCTTAAAAAACTACCCTGGCAACAGAACAGACAAACTCTTTTCATACATTCCCAGTCTCTCAGTCGGTCCAGACTCCATACAACGACGGAAGGACGCAGCCCCAAACTTCCACCGGAATCTCCTCCTGACCAAGAGTAATCGTCTCCACCTCGTCCGCAAACACGTCCGCATACCGGCGAGCCAACTCCTCACGCTCCGAGATGACGACGACGTGCCAAGCACGCTCCGTCCGAACGTCCCTGTCGAAGGACATCCACACCTTCTGAAGGCCGTCCACGGGGCTGTCGTGGTCGTCGGCCGTTGTGGCTTGTATAGCATAGGCGTTCTCACTATCCGCTAGAACGGCGTCGATGCCCGTGAATTCCGACGTGGGTGGAAGCCAATAGAAGGATGGATATGCCTTGACGTCTGCAAGCGCGTCGACAGTGCCAGCAAGCAACCGCCGTGCAGGCTTGATAGTCCGCGAGTCCTGGCCGCGGAAGATGGTGAGGGGCGCAGAACGGAAGCAAAGGGAGACGTGCACGTCTTGCTCCAAACTCCGGCCTCCGAAGCTCTTTGTGACAGTGCGGGGGGTGAGTAGGTCCACAAAAGCCGCGGCTAAAGCCTTCGGAAGCTGATGCCGATGGGTGTTGAAAATGTCGGCGAGATAGGGCGTTGGGATGTAGGACACAGGGATGGAAGAAGCGAGCACCGCAGACGGCAGCGAACGATACGGACGAGTGAACAGCAAGGTCGAGCTTATACTGTGCGCGCGTTGTAGGCGATGCATACAGCTGACTTCGGTGGGGTCTTCGCAGAGGGTCACCGCCGCTGCCGTGGCCTCTCTGGACAGAGTCTGCTCGATCCGGGCGCGAAACACAGGATCCTCGCGTAGGATCTCGATGATCGTTCGAGTGCAGGGCCCCCACTTGCTGATGTAGTGGTATGCTTGAGCGTAATCCCGGAGCCGCAATTCCTTCCTAGGGATATGCGTCATGCGTCATGAATGGGTACGAACATGGAAACCGCTCACAAGATAGCCCCTATCTCAAGCGGCCGCGGGAGGTCCGACACGATGACTTTGCCGTACTTCTGCTTGAGCCAGTTCTTCCATCCTCCAGGGTTCGGGGGCATGCCAGTGGATTGAATGATGCGTACACGCGGCGACTCCAGGAAGGCGTCGCAGGGAATCTCGTTCAAGCCCACGAGCGCCCAGTAGCCGACCAGGAGCTGAAATGCCGTTGCAGGGCAGATGAACGCACCCTTGTCGTTGAAGATGACGGCGAAGGATGGCGAGAGTTGGATTGCTGTGGGGCGCCGGTGTTCGAGACGGTAGAGGAGCAGGTAAAGGAGAAAGACGGTCTTGCCTGGGAGCGCATCAGCATGACTTATCAGTTGCATACACCAAGCGATTCATCACGAACCAACGCCAGGATGTCCGGTCACCACCATTGCGTTCGTCTTGGCGAAGCAGCCCGACTCCATCGCGTCTCGGAGGTAAACGTACTCGTCGCGGATGATGAGGACGTCTTCGACCGTGACGTTCATGTTTGGACCGCCGCATGCGATTGCGACCGACTTGATATTGTGCAGGCAGGTGTACGCCCACTCGCCCGAGGCCGCCGCGTTAACATTTCCGTCGGCAAGAGGAGCGACGCTGTCGCCGCCATCGGCACACTTGAGTACGTCCTTGTCAGGAGAGATATCCGCTATGGAGATCTTTCCCGAGGACTTGTAGGGCCACACCTTCCCCCATGCATCCTCGTAGAGTCGTTTCGCAAGATCCGCAAGGCCAAGATCTGGGGCCGCCATGACGGGGTGTTGAGAGCGAGTGGCCGAGCGTACCTAGGGATGAGCTGGGGAAGAGGGCGGACCGATGTGGGAACTGTGGGGCTCGGCGGGGCGGGGATCGAGTGTTCGGGCAAAGCCGCCTTCTCCGCTCATAATTTGCCAAGAAACTCTATTGCTGAGAGCGTTCGATCGTAGTAAGTACGTGGCTCGAGTCGGTAGATCATGTCACCGTGCGTGAAGCACTTCAGGAAGCCGTCTAACATCGACATCCCCAGCAACCGCCTCACATCGTCCGAGAGGTCCTGAGGGTCACATTGCTACATTTGCGTGACGCAGATCACATCAGACATGGTTCCATTCTCCACAAAGGAAGACAGGAACGGGACGTACCTCATTCCCAGGGCGTGGAGAGAACATCCTGTACTGACTTTCCATCATACTTCCGGAGCTCGTCCAGATTCTCGATCAATAGCTCGTGGAGCCGCGAGTGCCGATCTGAACCCAGGACCTCGTACCCGCCCTGCTCGAGGGCGCGCAAAGTCGGGTCCACCGCGTCTTGATGCATGGGCCCGAGCAACTCCCACGCGTTCAGAAGAAATGCTAGCCACTGTCCATCGTCCCAGAAGTATGGGTGCATCAGGCATATACTCGTGTCTGGCCTGCAGGAGCAAAAGAATCACTATCAACTTGCGACAGAGGGGGAGGAACAAAACGAGGACTCGCACCGTTCATCCGGCTTAGGCCTCAACATCCTTTTGATCAAAGCCCTACCCTCTTCGCCCTCCTCTCCCAATTGCTCCAAACCCTGCAGCTTCTGGACGTTATTCAGAATATTTGGCTCCCGCTCGAACAAACGCCCGAACGGATGAAGCCCCTGCGTGAGCACGTAATAGTAAAGACACCCCAGCGGGAAGATGTCGACAGCCTTCGTCAGCCGCGCGTGCCCGCCCGTCGGCGTCCCCGCGCTCGAGCCGATGCTGCCTGTTGGGGACTGCGACTCGTCATTCGCGTCGTCGAACTTCAGATCGCCGCGAATGACCTCGGGCGCACGCCAGCCAAGCGTGTGGACGGCCATCGACGCACCCCCTTGGCGGTATCCCTTCCGGTTGTACTCGAACTTCTTGCACATCCCATAGTCGGAGATGAGCATACGGAGCCCTCCATTCTCACCCGTGGGCGAGACCAGGATGTTCTCCGGTTTGACGTCACGGTGGATGATGTTGAGCGCGTGGAGGTGGTGCAGCCCCGCAGTGATCTGACGGAGAGCCGGCTTCGTCTCGAGCGCATCGCGAATGGCACGGAACTCAACGGAAGATTCGAAGACGTCCGCCAGGGTCGCAGGACAGAGCTCGAACGCGATATAAAGGAAGTTGGCGTCTGTCTCGTGGTGGTAGTACTGCATGACGTTTGGGTGGCCTCCAGAGGCCCGGACGATGTTCACCTCGCGCGAGAACAGAGTGACGAAATTGAGGAGGGTATTTTTGACGGCGACCACACGGCCCTCGAACGAGCCCCTGAACACAACTGTGCCGTACGAACCCCTCCCTGAAGACGCGTGAGCGCATACAGCGAGCAAAACGATCAAACACACCAAGGATAGTATCTGAAACGTCGAGCCCCTCGCCGACAGATGGTGTCGACGGTCCCGGCGGGATCGGCGATGCACGATTCTCCATTAAGCCTTCTGGCATTGGAGTTGGATGTGTGACATGGCCTGTCGGACGATCTTCTGGGGGAATCGTCGTTGACGCAAGCACCTCTTCGGATCTAGACGCAGGCCGCTGATCAGAGGGATCCGGAGGTGTTTCCATCGAGGTAGGGGTGGACATGGAGGATGGTGAATGTGTTGAGTGTTATTCACAGCCGCCTCGGGCGCAATTATAATAACTCCGAATGCCCCTTTACCCAACAAAGGCCGTCGCGCGAAGGGCAGGTGCGCGACCTGCAAGTGCGAGGAGGGCCTATCAAGGCACTCCGGCGCCGAGACGGTCGGTAGGGACGAAGGACTGTCCATCCCTTCTCCCTACTCACAACCACGATGATACCCTCAGAGACGTAGCACCTGAGGAATTCCAAGCTGAGGATGTATCTGGGGTCGAATGGACGATGTGGACGAATTACACGAAAGGTGGGGGGTTTACATAGGACGGAATTCAGCACAGAGTCGGCAGGCATCCGCCTCTGTCCTCAAGTCCTCTCGGAGACCGAGTGACCTGGATGGGAGCCTTCTCCTGAACTAGATATTTATCGAAAACCACTCACCCTTAGATTGATGAACGCCTCGCGCGGATATCCGAGCGAGTAAGTCTGCAAATACACAACTGGTCAGTGCTCAGTGAGATCCCCTCGCGCCCGCATCCCAACTCTCCATCCTGAGGCTGAAGGTCCCACGCGCTCGACTCGACTCGAAAGACCATGCGAGAGTCTGCTGCACCAAACGAGTTTCCGCCTGAGATGATACGGGCAAGCCTCAAGGAGGAAGCAGTGGGGACACGACCGGTTGAGCTGAAGGGTGGCTGTATTAGCCTGAGAGCGTATCATCAGATTGTTATTGATCTTACCCGAATAATCACTATCTATAAGCTGATTATCAGAGTGAACTATTATGGCCTAATGTGACGACTTCAGCGTTGTAAGCGGACGGCTTGAACTTGGTCACCCCAACACTTACTTGTCTCTCTCGCTCTCGCTCCCCGAAATTGACGACCTTCCATACCACCGTATCGAAGCTATTGACGAGGCGACAGCGAAGGACGAGGACGGCGGTCTCGAGCGAGCTGCGACGGATGCCTGCCGACTCCTACAGGCTTGTCCCGACCGCCTAAGCTGCTACTGCCTCAATGTCGAACCCAGGTGAGTCATGGTCTCAGAGCCTTCTAGTGTCATCTGTTCTCACAGGAAATGGGGAAACCTCTCTCTTCTTAATATTAGATTTATCGCCTACGTCTACTCCCACTACGGTCCTCCGCCCAACCATACAATCGCCGACGACACGATCCATTGGCACCACCCCGCACTTCCAATGTGGTCGACCCCCCTGCAGACCGCACATTCTTGTCGATGGGAAGTTCCTCTCCATCGGCAATCCCTGGCGGCGGCGTACGAGCACTTTCAAGGCTGTGATTAACACGGCAGACAAGAAGACTGTAGCCGTCAAGGACTCCTTTCGCTGCTGTGAACGTCGCTCAAACGGGGAGGAAGACCTCAGGCATATTCCTCGGGATGGCGAGGCAGACGTCCCAGGTGTCGTGCGCCTTCACTGCTCCGAAGAGTTAAAGATTGTTTGTGGAAGCGAGGAGAAGGACGACCCCCGTACGCGGGCCGGGATGTCGATGTTGGAGGCCAAGACGGTCAACCACTTGCTGATGGCTGCGTACGATGCGCTATAGGGTGTGTTCCAGTGTCTTCCATTCCCAATCATCCGGGACGTTTATGGTGTCTGCAGTACACCGGACACTATATCTCAAGCGGAACGTTCTCCACCGCAACATGAGCATTCCCAGCATCCTCATGTATCCCCATTGAGGATCGCAAGATCATCCCCGGCGCGTCTCTCTTTATCAAGGATGTTTTGCGCGGGTAGCTAGGTTCCTATTGCGTCCTAATCGCCGCGTGATCCCTGACGCTGACCACACATTACAACGACCTGTCCAGCAGTGGCGAGCTTGCTGCTTGCGATCAACATGGATCATTCCACTTCCTACTGAGGAGCTCGAATGTCGTACGGTGAGATCTCGCCGTCCCACTTATACAACGCACGCTCAAATCAGCTGGAGGGGACGCCCATGGGGCCATGTTCATTGCCAGGTCTGTTTGTGTCGGGAACCTCTTTATTTCTTCAGCGGACGTCATGGCAGTTGGTATGCCTGAACTCACTGGCGATGCGCTGCATCGTTGCAACACGGTTCATGGACCTGTGCGCTATGACAAGTATCCGCCGAAGCTCAAGGTCGGCGGTACCAAGCAGCATGGTTTCACGCTACCGTCGCCGATTGACCACACGACATTCAAGCCGGATACCAAATACGTTCATCGCCCCGAACACGACGTCGGCGTTCGCGACCTACCTGCAGCTCTGCGCGCTTCTCATGAACGCCCTCCCCACACACGCACTCGAACCTCCACAGGCCAAAACGGACGCAGTCCGGAATTGGGCCGACTATGACTCCGACTCCGAAGAGGAGACAAGGGTCGAGGTTGTGGACTCCTTCCAGCCGAAAATACAGCTTCCCCCCTTGGACGACCGGACGAGGAAACGGCTTCTCGCCATTCCTGCTGCCGACCATATCACTTCACTGCTCCGTGCCTCTCAGAATCCAGCGCTCCTCGATACTTGACCACCACTGGCCGTACCCGCCGTCGCCGACGAAGTCTCCGGCGACCTCAGGGACGTCATCACGAGTCACTGGCAAGAAGTGCAAGGAACGCGAGGGTCCTGCAACTGCTGGACCATCTACTGTCCCAGTTACGTCCGCGCACCCAGCGAAGGATGACGATGAGCCATCCCGGGCCCGGAAGCGTAGGAGGGGCCCTCCAGGCCGACGCAAGACGCGCGGGGAAGGCGACGAGGCTTAGGTCTGCTATTCTCACAAGTATAAGTTCCGGGCAGATGTTCGTGAGGTCTCCTCAATTGTTCCTTCCCATTGGTATTGATACCCCACATCACTTGATACTGTTATACACATAGACGATCCTCCATTGCATCGCATTTGTTCCTCTTATCCCCTGTTGTACATGCGGCTCAGTTAAAGCAGTTGTATTTTCATTCGGTTGTGCAATCACGTCGTTCCCGATACTGTCAGGTATCAAGTCCAAAGTCCGTTTCTCGAGTAATACTAGTCGATCTGCTGGTGCCTCAAGGCCTCAACGTTAACCACCCTCTGATGCGCTGATGCCGAGGTACGTAGCCATTTGCATCGTGGGAAAATCTGGAGCCTCACGCCACCTCCGGATCCGCTATGAATGTGCTTGTCGTGTATCCATGGCTGCCACATGCACAACCCAACACATGCACGCACGGCTGCATGCAGTGTTCTGTGTTGTAACTTGTGTATGCGGAGGGAACACCCACGGAGTCATTAGATTTGCGAAGAAAGCTACATTTTACCCGCAACGAATGAGGTTCCAAATAAGTAGTACAGTACATAGGTGTGTCGACTTCACCTAATAATAAGTTTCCAGAGTCGACCAAATAGCAATAGCAGCACAGCGATGCAATACAAACTTTACAACAATGACGAATAAACATACAAACCAGTGGGGTGGATGCAAAGAGTCAGGGACAAGGAAAAGGACAGTCTTTGAGCTCATAGTAGAATCAGACATCGACTCAGTGCGGAGGATGGAGGATGGACATCCTCGGGAACTTGCACATGAAGTACGCCTCTGGCATTGACCCCAGGAGCCGCTTCACATCGCCAGGGAGGTCTTGATAGTTATGTTTCTACATTTGCACACATGCCGCATCAGACGCCGTCCCATTCTCCACGAAGGAAGGCAGAACGGGGACGTACCGCACTCTGCGGTGGGCAGAGCAAATCCTGCACTGACTTCCTATCGTACTTCCGGAACTCGCCCAGATTCTCGATGAACAGCGTGTCGAGCCGCGAGTGCCAGTCCGCACGCACGACCTACCCGTCCTTCTCCAGGGCACACAAAGCTGGGTCCGCCGCGTCTTGTGATATGGCCCCGAACTCCGACGCATTCACAACGAATGTCAGCCGCTTATCATTGTCCCAAAAGTACGGGTGCATCAGGCATGTACTCGTGTCCGGCCTGCAGGATCAAAAGAATCATTGTCAACTTGCGACAGAGGGGGAGGAATAAAACCGTGCGAGGACTCGCACCGTTCATATGGCTCATGACTCAGCATCCGTTTGATCAAAACCATACCCCGATCGCTCTCCTCTCCGGGGCGGTCCAAACCCTCCAACTTCTGAACGTTTTCCAGAATATTCGACTCCCGCTCAAACAGATCCCCGAACGGATGGAGCCCCTGCGTGAGTATGTAATAGTAAAGGCACCCCAGCGCAAAGATATCGAGCGACGTCGTCAGCTTGCCCCTCGGCATCCCTGCGCTCGAATCGCCGTTGCCGGTGCTGCCACCCGGTGACTGCGGTCCGTCGTCCGGGTCGTCGTACTCCATTTCTCCGCGAATGACCTCGGGGGCACGCCAGCCGAGCGTGTGGACGGACATCGATGCGCGCGAGGAGCGGAAGCGAAGGCGGTTCCGATTGTACTCGTACTCCTTGCGCAGCCCAAAGTCCGAGATGAGCCACCGGAGCCCTGCGTCTGCATTCTCGTCCGCGGGCGCCATCAGGATGTTCTGTGGTTTGACGTCGCGGTGGATAATGTTCAGCCCGTGGAGGTGGTGCAGTCCCTCCGTGATCTGACGGAGGGCAGGCTTAGGCTCCTGCGCAAGTGCATCGATGACGTCGCAGAACTCGGTGGGACGGTCGAAGACGTCGGCCAGAGACGCGGGGCACAGATCGAGAGCGATGTAGAGGAAGTCGGCGTCCGTCTCATGGTGGTAATACTGGACGACGTTTGGGTGGCCGCCGGAGGCCTGGACGATGTTCACCTCATGCGAGATGAGGGTGACGAAGTGGAGTTGCGTGCGTTTGACGGCAACAATACGGGACTTGAGCGAGCCCCTGAACACGACTGTGGCGTACGAACCCTTCCCTAATAACGTGTAAGCGCATACATCTAGCAAAAATGATCAGACGTACCAAGGATAGTCCTAGGATTCGAAATGTCTATCTTCCTGACGACAGGCGGAGCTGCCGGTATCCGCACGACTCTCAATCCATGGCGCTCCTTCAAGCCCTCTGCCGTCTGCTCGACCTCGCCTATCAGAAGATCTTCCGAGGGAATCGACATTGGTAGAGGCACTCCTTCGGGGATGGACGCAGGCCACTGGGCAGAGCGTGTGAGAAGCGGTTGCATCGGACCAGCCGCAGTTGTATATAAGTTAACCCACAGGACTCAAGTCTCAGGCCGGGCAGCCTCGTAGGCGTTCCGATTTAGGCGCCGGCGCGGATACAAACTTCGGGGGTTTCCGTAGATCTGTTTCCGTGCTCCTCAACATCTCCACATATGGCACTCACCGAAAGCTTGACGCAAGCGACCTCTCCAATATCGGATTCCCGGCCTGGGTGGCTACGAAATTTATAGGCATGGCTACGAAATGGGACACCTGACCTACAGAAACCGACTGCCGTACTAATAAGGGCAATCCTCAAAGAGGATGGATGAAGTGGACCGTTGCACGAGACATTTAGGGACGTAACAAAGTTAAACCCGTGAGTTTATCGCCAGGTTGTTATTCATCTTACCTGAATAATGACCTTCTGTAATGCGATTATCCTGGCGGAACTCGCCGGAAGCAACGCAGCATGTCAGCGCAGCTCGAAACCTACCAAGTACATCGTCTTCAGAGTGCGGACGACACGCCCGCGTAGTTACATACAGCTTGTGAAGAGAGGAACATCTACATTTTTACCGACGACGGACGAGGTTCCAAATAGTACAGTACGTAAGTGTTTCGACTTCGCCTAATAATAAGTTTCGAGCGTCGACCAAATAGCAGCACAGCGATGCAATACAAATACAGCAATGACGAATAAACAACCAAGCCGGTGGGAGGGGGAGGGGGGAGGGGGATGCATGATAGATGGGTGTGGAGATATGTTTGGATATCAGGTGCGAGATGCCAGGGGCGAGGAGATGCAGGGAATGACGTGTGTCAGTACGGATGCAGGGCGGATGCAAAGAGTCAGGGACAAGCACAAGCACAAAACCTTAGTCTTTGAGCTCATAGTAGGATCGGAACATTGACTCGGTGCGAAGGACGGAGGAGGAAATGACGCCATGGACGTGGAGGAAGAGCTTCGGGAACTTGCGCGTGAAGTACGCCAGGAAGCCCTCTGGCATCGTCCCCAGCAGCCGCTTCACATTGTCCGGGAGGTCCTGATAATGGTGCTTCTACATTTGCACATCGAATACATCAGACACGGTTCGGTTCTCCACGAAGCAAGGTAGGAACGGGACATGCCTTATTTCGAAGCGCGCGGAGCAGATCCTGTACGGACTTGCCGTCGTACTTCCGGAACTTGCCCAGATTCTCGATGAACAACTTGTCGAGCCGCGAGTGCCAATCCGCACCCACAACCTCGTATGCACCCTTCTCGAGCGCAAGCAAGTTTGCGTCCTTCGGGTCTCGACACATGATCTCGAAGCGATCCGACGCGTCCTGGAGGAACGTCAGTCGCTTGCCCGGGTCCCAGAAGTACGGGTGCAGCAAGCATGTGCTCGTGTCGGGCCTACAAAATTCAAAACAGCCGTCAATTTGCGACCGGGGAAGGCAGGGATAGAATGTAGGAAAAGCACCTGTCGTATGCCTCGGGGCTCAGCATCCTGTTGATCAAATCCACAGCCTCCGTGCCCTCCTCTCCGAACCGCTCCAGCCCCTCCAGACTCTTCGCGTTTTTCAGAATATTGAACTCTCGTTCGAACCGGTCCCCGAACGGATGGAACCCGTTCGTCAGCACGTAGTAGTACAAGCATCCCAGCGCGAAGATGTCGACCGACTTCGTCAGCCGCGTGGGCTTCACAGTCGGCGTCCCTGCGCTCGAACTGCCACTGCCAATGCTGCTCCTCGACGACTGTGACTCGTCGCCCGCGTCGTCGAGCTTCACCTCCCCGCGAAGGATCTCGGGCGCGCGCCAGCCGACCGTGCCGGCCGCAAGCGACCCGTGTGCTGTGGGGAGGAAGCTCGTCTGGTCGTACTCAAGCTTCTTGCACAACCCAAAGTCCGAGATGAGCATCCGATGCCCCGCGTTCTCGCCTGCGCCCCGCTTCGCGTCGGAGATCAGGATGTTTTGCGGTTTGATGTCCCGGTGGATGATCTTCAGCGCGTGGAGGTGGCGTAGCCCCGCGGTGATCTGGCGCAGGGCGCGCTTCGGCTCGAACGCGACGACGATGTCGCGGAACTGATCGGGGCGCTCGATGAGGTCCGCGAGGGACGCGGGGCAGAGCTCGAGCGCGATGTAGAGGAAGTTGGCATGAGCCTCCTGGTAGTAGTATCGGATCACGTTCGGGTGGTCGTCGGACTCCTGGAGGATGTTCACTTCGCGCGAGGCGAGCGTGACGAAGTCTGCGAGCATGCGCTTGACGGCAACAGCACGGCCTTGGAGCGAGCCCTTGAACACCACCGTCCCGTGCGAACCCATGCCTGGACATCCATTAGCGCATATAGCCAGCGACAATAACCAGACTCACCGAGGACAGTTTCCGAAACGACGAGCGTCTTGACGACAGGCGCAGGCGGCGTAGACGGCGCCAGCACAATAGTCTGTACGGGTTCCTTCGGTCCCTCCGGTCTCGGTGTTGGCTCGGGGACCGGCTCGACATCGTCTGTAGGGATAGTGATCGCAACGCCCTTGTTCTTCTTCTTTCCCCGCTTCCTCCGGATGGCCTTCCGCTTGCCTGTTGTATCGGGAGCCTCGTTCTCCTTTTCCGTGTCGTCGTCCGGGGCATCCGTCATCGACTCGACAGCGTCAGGCGCGAGGAGAACCTGCATTGTCGCAGGGAGGTCTTCTGACAGTATGGGTGCTGGTCCAGGCACTTCAGACGCCGGGGGTGGCATAGGGTTTGCATCCCCGTTAACGACCTGCTCGCCCTTCTCTTCGGGGGCGCCCTGTTCCGTCACAGGCTTCGTAGTGTCCTTCTTGACCTCCGGCGGCGACACAGGGATAGAGACTGAAGTAGGAGATGGCGGCAAACTAGACGCGGTCCCAAGGAATTTCCTCACAGACATCCACACGAGCAGCACGATCGCTGCAAGACCAAACGCCGAGATAGCTTGCGTGCTCCCGTCCATCCCCAAGAGCCCGTTCGCTGGTCTATCCTCAATCCGCGGGCCAGAGTGGTTCCCCCACGCAGGGGGTGTCTTCATCGTGGCGTTACCGTCTGGCAGGTGGTCCTCGTCGCGGATCTCCACGTCCACGTCCGGTCTGTTATTGTTGGAGTTGGGGTACGGGCCAGAGGGCGGCGGCGGCGTCATCACCGACGGTGCGCCGTCGAGCAAACGACTCAGACGGGACTGGCTGTCCGACCCGAGCGGCCGCACCCCTGTGAGGCAACGGACGTCGGATGCACCGTTCCTGCACATCTCGCGAAGCTTGCGGATCTTCGCGACGCGGGTGGCGCTCTCTACGTCAATGGGGAAGTCGTTGATGCTGTCATCTTCGGACGAGGAGCCGGGAGGCGGGTCGATCGAGTGCCATCTGCGGTCGGTGTTGGAATCGCCAAAGACGACGAGCGGGAACCGATCTGGGCTCATGGCGAAGAGTGATCCGCTCTCCTCGACGAGACCGACGTACGCGCGGTCGAGGTTGGGAAGGCCCTTGTGCTTCGTGGCGGTCACAAGATCAGCGAGCGGAAAGATCTCCTGGAGTGTCGGTTGTGGCTGGAGCAATACAAACGGTTGCTGGCGCTTCGGAGAGCGAAGAACGTCGAACGTTGTGACGCTAGATAAGCGAATTGAATTAGTCTGAAGCCGACGCAGTCTACGCAGCACCTACATGGGGCTAGGGTAGTTATTCGACCAGACGGGCAGGGCGGCGGCGGAGTCTACGGCGACGGTCTTGAATGACATGATCTTGCCGGTGGGGAGGGACTGTATGTAGGTATTGTCGGCGGTGCGCTGGTATAGTGTTTGTAGTGCGGTATCCTGGTTATTGGGTCCATAGGCGGAGAACGTCAATCTCTGGACGTGGGTGCGCCGACCGGGACCCTCAGGGCGGGTATGAATAGCTACGTGATAATCTGGAGTTTGTCGATCAGTTATATTAGACCACCGAATGCAGCTCACAAGAGAAGGGGAATACAAGTATGAAGAAAGCGGATAATGTGTCCGCACGGGAAAAGCCACCGCTCAGCGATTTACAACGGGACTGGTTATACTTTGCGAACAGCTAGGCGCGTACCGTGCGTCGCGCCCAGAGCCTCACAACCGCAGACAGGAGCTAGGGAAGGCCCTCCGAACGCCGGGGAGACGACAGCAATGGAGGGAAATACTCACCTGTGCGTCCAATATACACTTCCGTCCGCCGAACGGCCTCCTTCGGCGGCTTTGATCCATCCAACTCGTCCAAATCTACGTCTTGCGACGAGTCCGTGAAGTCTTCAAACGGGGTCCACGGGCACTTGGGGTCGACAGTCGCCTTGATCTTCCCGGTCTCGAGCTCGATCAGCAACAGCGAGGTCTCCTTGCTCCCAACAAATACCCTCCTGTCCTCGTCGCCAGAGAAACTGAAAGGGGACATGTCGACGAGCTGAGCCATGGAAAACGGGAGACGCTGGAGCGGGCTGTTAGACGAGGACATGACATAGATGTCGCCAGTCTGGGGCTCGATAACGTAGATCTCCTTGCTGGCGTCGTCGTCGTCCGTCAGGTCTGGGTCGACCTCGGGGTGCTCTGTGCGGACTAGGGGACCGAACGCGGCAGGGGCGACCGAGCCAGACGAGGCCATAGACCAGAGAGAAACACCAGAGGTCCTGTTGAGCGCATGGAGCTTGCCGTCGACGGATGCGACGAGGACAATGTCGAGGAGCTCGAGGTCGCCGTGTCCTCCGTATGGACGTGGATCCTCGTTGCGGAGGACATTGACCTGGGTTGAGAGGTCCTTGATAGGACTAGAGCGGAGTGAGAGGACTTCTGCAACACATATCCCAGCAGATACGAGTAGAGCAGAGAGAGAGGCGAGCGATTTCATTCCATTCGAGAGCAGGTCGACGTGGAGGGTGGATATCGACTATGGTGGACGGGTTTAGCCTGGGTTTAGCAGCTGAAGTCGTGGTCGCAGTCGGTGGCAATGTCCGGTCCAGGGGTCTGGGTCGCTCCGCCCGCCCGCGCGTTCCCGGGTTCGATTCCCAGTGAGCCCATTTTGTAACAGTAATTATTTGGCAGCGTGGTCGACGTCTCCAGTGCCAAACGACCTCGGATTTACATTGAACGACTTCGGCTTTTGCTCCTCCATTATGTCCAATGTCACGTCGACTTTACGTGTCGGCTGAATGTCTATGGGTGACACACTCACAGTCAGTCACCTTACCCTTCTTGCTGGACAGTCCATAGTGATCGCAGTACGCACTCCATGGAGATCGGTTTTCGTATAGTATGCCAAAAAGACACGATTATGATTCCACTACTAGTATTATTCCTGGACTGTACGTTGTTCGCCTTCAAGTATCACGCAGTAACAAGCAACACCACAAGAATTATGGATGCTCGGCGACTACAATTTAATAGGATTTGCATACGTTACCTGACGAGCATGCTGATAGTAACTCTACTAATTGCCGAGCTCGTAGTATGGGCGGAACACCGAGTCAGAAGAGTGGGCAGAAGATGAAACCACGTCATAAACGTGGAGGAAGAGCTTCGGGAACCGGCGCGTGAAGTACGCCAGGAACCCCTCTGGCATCGTCCCCAGCAGCCGCTTCACATCGTCAGGGAGGTCCTGATAGTTATATTTCTACATTTGCGCACAGGCCGCATCAGACGGCGTCCCATTCTCCATGAAGGATGGCAGAAACGGGACATACCGCATTCTGCAGTGCACAGAGCAAGTCTTGCACTGACTTCCCATCGTACTTCCGGGACTCGGTCAGATTCTCGATGAACGGCGTGTCGAGCCGCTCATGCCAGTCCGCACCCACGACGTCGTATCCGTCCTTCTCGAGGGCACGCAAAGTCGGGTCCGCCGCGTCTTGAGGCATGGCCTCAAAACACTCCGACGCATTCACAACGAATGTCAGCCGCTTATCGTTGTCCCAGAAGTACGGATGCATCAGGCATCTACTCGTGTCCGGCCTGCAGCATCAAAACAGTCATTGTCGTCTTACGACGGAAGGGGCTAATAAAACCAAGTAGGAAGCGTACCGTTTATCCGGCTCAGCACTGAGCATCCATTTGATCAGAGCCATACCCTCATCGCTCTCCTCGCCAGCGTGCTCCAAATTCTTCATCTTCAGAATGTTTCTCAGGATGTTTGGCTCCCGCTCGAACAGATGCCCGAACGGATGGAGCCCCTGCGTGAGTACGTAATATGTAGTAAAGGCACCCCAACACAAAGATGTCGACCGCCTTCGTCAGCTTGCCCGTCGGCATCCCTGCGTTCGAGTCGCCCATGCCGAAGCTATCTCCCACTGGCAGAGACTGTGGCTCGTAGTCTGGGTCGTCGTACTTCATCTTCCCACGAATGACCTCGGGCGCACGTCAGCCGAGCGCGTACATGGGCATATCCGCGCTTTCGGGGCCGAGGCGGGAGGACTTCCGGTTGTACTCGTACTCCTTGCGCAGCCCAAAGTCCGAGATGAGCCACCGGAGCCCTGCGTCTGCATTCTCGTCCGCGGGCGCCATCAGGATGTTCTCTGGTTTGACGTCGCGGTGGATGATGTTCAGCCCGTGGAGGTAGTGCAGCCCCTCGGTGATCTGGCGGAGGGCGGGCTTAGGCTCGAGCAGAAGCGCATCGATGACGTCGCAGAACTCGGTGGGACGGTCGAAGACCTCGGCCAGAGACGCGGGGCACAGATCGAGAGCAATGTAGAGGAAGTCGGCGTCCGTCTCATGGTGGTAATACTGGACGACGTTTGGGTGGCCGCCGGAGGCCTGGACGATGTTCACCTCGCTCGAGATGACAGTGATGAAGTCGAGGAGGGTGCGTTTGACGGCGACGACACGGCCCTCGAACGAGCCCCTGAACACCGCGGTGCCGTACGAACCCTCGCCTGACGATGGGTGAGCGCATATACCCAGCAGAACCGATCAGACGCACCAAGGAAAGCATCCGGGAAAATATCTATCCGCCTGACGGCAGGTGGAGGTCGCCCGGGCCGCATTATCAAATATGTCGGGAGATGCGTGCCCTCTGGCAGGGGCCCTAGCTGCACGGTATCACGTAACAGGATGGCTCCTGGTGGAATTGAGGTTGGTACAGGCACTTCTTCAGATCTGGATGTAGGTCGCTGGTCAGAGGGAGGCTCCATTGAGGTAGTGGACGTGGAGGATGGTGAATGTGGCGAGTGTTATTCGCGGCGCTGTATGAGCAGAGCACAGTTCAGGGAATACTTCAGGGGTTTCCCCGCGCTTGAACGTCTCCACATACATGATACATCGTCACTAACCGAGTTGACTCGGACACGAACGAGAACCTCTTGAGTTCGGGGTTCATAGTCGCCTTCATCTTGCAGGTCTCAAGCTCGATCGGCAACGTCTCCTTGCTCCCTACGAAGACCCTCCTGTCCTCGTCGCCAGCCTGAGAGAAGCTGAAGGGGGACATGTCGACGCGCTGAGCCATGGGGGCCGTCGGAAGAGAACAGATGTTGCCAGTCTGGGGCTCGATAATGTAGATATCTTGGCTAGCGTTATCGTCGTCCGTCCGCGTCAAGTCTGGGTCGATCTCTGGGTGCTCTGTCCACCACGAGGGGACTGAACGCGGCAGGGGCGGCGGCGCCCGACAACGCCATGGACCAGAGAGAAACGCCTGAAGTCCTGTTGAGAGCGAGCATGTAGCTTGCCGTCCACAGATATGACAAGGACAATTTCGAGGAGCTCGAGGTCACTGTGTCCTGTCCTTCGCCGAGACAGACATCGATCCGAGGACATTGACCCAGTGGGTTGAGAGGTCCCTGACGAGACTAGACCAGGCTGCAAGCCATATTCTAGTGGGACGCTAGTAGTGCAGACAGAGACGCGAGCGATTTCATCGAGGAGCGGGTAAATAGACGTGGAGGCGGTTGGTGAATTCAACGAGTCGTGTTCACTGCTGCCATAGCAATGGGCGTCTGGGGGGTTGCACACGGCCCAATGGTCTAGTAGTATGATACGCGCTTCGGGTCACAAAATGCCCAGAGTCCCAGGTTCACATATTCAATTCCATGTTGGGCCCTTTTGTGACTTCCAAACAAGCCAGAACTACATACACAGGCAATCGCGCGCGTACGATTGCAGTTTTACCAATTACGCGACTTCGGTCCTTGCTCCTCTACAGTAGGCTCGTCCCCAGCCTGTTCGGTGATGGGAGATTCAAACTCCGTAGTGAGGATTACCGAACAGGCTGGGCAGCTTGGGCGGCCTCTTGGTGAGTCGCACCGTGTGAATTTGAACTTAGTGAAATCGCACGTTGCGTCCGACACAGAAAACTTGATTACTTGAACCAATGGGCCTGATTCCCCTTGCTATGAGGTGGGACAGGCTTGCAATGCTACCCTTCAACACGTAGTATCGTTGAAAGCATGTAAAATACGCTGCAAAGATCATAATTGCAAAATCTCTCCCTCATCACCCTCAGAATGCGCCCACTTTCGCAATGCTGTCGAATATGACACTGTTCATGCCGTCAAATCGAAGGAATATGGTGTATAGCACTTCTAGAAGGCAGGAATATCAGTTTTCAAGAAGAGAGGTCGCTAGGAGCACGAACCAGAGCAGAAATTGGAGGTAAACTTGACGAAAATGCGGTGTTTCGACAACCTGATGGGAGGGAAAAGCGTCTAATATTTGCGCATAAAGAGCATGAGTAGTCCTTGATAAATAAATGGGCTCACACCGCTGAACATATGTGTGACTTGGTATGTTTCGCAGAACTGGGGAGAGAACATTCAGTGACGACGCGACCGCTGGCTAGAGTTTGATGTCTCCCAGCTCGAGATTATCGCAGTGTAATTCATGACACTTACCGGGGGTATTTATGCGAGGCGGGGATGCCATCCGGGAGGACAATTGCCAGGTTTGCGGCAAGTGACGATGTGATTAGCCACGGGTCCCTGGCCAAGCTACCTTGACCCTGAGGACACCGTCGCGTGAGAAGACGTGCATATGCTTTTGAATACCACAAAACCTAAAAAAATTGCATTGTCAATTACACAGAGAAAGGGGAAGGAGCGTAAGGCTGCATACACCTGGTCGCAGACTCGGAGGGACACTGTTGATATCTATGGCTACGAGAACTTGTTGTGGAGTGTGAGGGTAGATTTGAACATTATTGAAACATACCTTCTCAGTTAATTGGCATCGGAAGGCCCTTACAACACAAGGGGGCTTGAAGGAGGTACGAGTCCACGACACGTCGTGAGCCGTAAATGCGCTCCACCTCCCTAAAAGTTATAAATTACCCGTTAGGACACATCATTTAGCTCAAATATAGAAACTGACATTACCTGAAGGCCAATACTTGTGCAACGGAGGGAGGATAATGAAGGCGAGCGGACGGCGATGAAGGCTGAGGATGTACGATTTCACCAAGTCAGAATTCACACGGTGCGACCCGCCAAGAGGGCGCCCGGTCTGCCCAGTCGGTATGGCGTGTCGTCCTGCCTTCAAACTCCGCTGATCCCTCGCTCGTTTTGGACGACACGCCGACCGTAGACTCGAACCAGTCGGACGGAACACATCAGCGGAGTGTGAAAGGGAGAGTGTTCCATACCGACTGGTACAACTGGGCGGCCATTTGGCAGGGCACCCCGATTTGGTACCCCGTGAGAGAATGTACTTAGCAAAATCGCGAGATGCCCACTCACAGAATCCGAAGTTGCACTAGGAAGGCAACAGGTGAACCCCTTCAAAACCACAGGATAAAACATTTATCGCACATGTAATCCATCTGGCCGCTTTTTTGGAGACCGCGTGAACTGGAAGACGAGTCGTTCGCTGTTCCACGGCGCGTAGCCTCGCGCACAAGCCTTGGAGCCGCCGGTTCAGCGCTTCCTGCGCACTGCTACATCAGCAAAAGTGCAAAAGTATCCCGCCGGATTGCATAGTAAGGCAAAGCTGAGGAGACCAATGCATTACCTGAGGTTTGTTGTATTGGTGTGCAAACCTGAAGAGCACCATGCCATACCAAAAAATACCATGCAATCCCCCCAATATCTTGCGAGGATTGCGAGGATTGTGAGGATTGCATATATTGCATGGCAGTGCAATCCATCACATTCCCACACATCAATTCATACTTCAGGCAATACCTGCACGCCCGGAAGATATTTTCGCACTTTTGCTGATGTAGGCGCTTACACAACTCTTGTCCGTACGACGACGTCCATGACTTCGTCAATGGCTTTGGGTATGTAACTTCCGTCTGTTCTGACCATAATACGGGCTCTGACATGAAGCTTTATATACCACAAGCACTTTACATGCTTACTAATTGCGCTTTGCTCCCGCTATCCTCAGAGATTGCTCAGGCTCTTTGGCATGGACTGCTAAAGCACCGGTGTGTGAAACACGACCACGTTGATTTACCTCAAACACTGATGTTCTGGTTTGTTTTTGTAGAAGGATTCAGTTCATGGCCTTCGTGCATGTCCACAGCCAGCCTTTGCGCCCACAATGGCCTACATTTCATCCCGGACAGAGTATATGCGCTCTCTGGGGCCTCTGCAACCATCAAAGCCATTCTCCCTGGCAGTCAACGTTGGTCACACACTTCTATGTGAGTTTCCCATCTCATTTCAACATAGCTGTGGTTCAGTTGCGGATTTTGGGCACATATGAGCAGAAATGTGCCCAAAATTTTGATTATCGAGCCAGGAGTCAATCCTGCTCATGTATCTCGATGTGTTTTCGCTTCCTGTATGTATCCTACAATATATTTTCAACTTTTGACTGGGGATAGCTCGGGGCATGACCCGTCATCGTCAATTCTCGTCCAAGGCGAAAGCGCGATTTCACTAAGTCCATTCTCTCACGGGGTACCAAATTGGGGTGCCCTGCCAAATGGCCGCCCAGTTGTACCAGCCGTTCCGGTGGTCAGATAGAATCGCCATCACCGGATCTCGGCTGGGTTCGAGCCTACGCCGACCGACTGGCTTGCGAGTCTACCTCTACAGTATTGTGACACCTATTCTCCGTGTGCGCTGAGTATCCATGGGTGACCCTTGCAACTTGAAGAGACTCCCTTCGACTCAGCGGTTTCGCAGAACTTGCCACCTGCGACCTCGAGCTCTCCGCAGCAGAATAGTCGCTGACTTCAGTCTCCACCAATTATGACGTATAATTCTTAAACACTGTACAGTAGCAGTTATGACATTGTTCAGTTCGAAATAAGGCGAGGTATGGTCTTTGGTAATCCAATCGTTTGTCCAAAGAATAGGCAGAAATGAACGAAGAAATGCGTCACAGCAAGCGGTCCACAAATTCCAGAGCACAAACTACTACGAAGAAGGCAGATGGAATAGCGGTGGAAATGTACCGCCACCTGGGGAGGGAGCCAGACTTTGACGTGGCGGACGGGCTGCCCGTTGAAGTTGAAGTGCCCGAATCCCCTGATCCGCTCGCGTCCGGGCTCGTAATATTTGGTGCCCTCTGCAGTGCGAGCTATGGGTACCGCCATGTTAGTAGCCGAGCAAAATGTGGACCGCTTCGGTGAGTTAACGCACCAAGGCGAGATGGCCACCGACCACGGGGCGAGCGAAGTTGTTTGCAGTGTTTGCCTGGGTGCCTAAACCGGTATCGTACCAGTCGCTGAGGGGCAGGCTGTTTTTCCCGTCCGCTGCATACTTCACGACCGCATCAATGATCTGGTCACGGACGTCGTCCCTGGTGAGTGTCGCTGCCATGAAGATCGACCAGTCTGCACGATATGGGCAGAGAACGTGAGCAAGACGCGATTGTGAACGAAGTCGCATTTCAGAAGGCTCACCGGACTTCGTGTAGGTGTGTCGCGTGTCGAGGATCAGCCCGTAGGTTTCTGTCCATCGCGTTCAGGTAGGAGGTAAACTCACAATTATGTTGGGTACTCACCAGTCTTCCCGTCATACCAGTTCGTTTCTGTGCTCATTCTCGACGTTAGCCGGAAGGAAAGCGCAGACAAAGGCACGAGAACGCACGCATGTCGTACACCGAAGAAGGGAAGACATTCGTTCCAAGGAGTTTGTCGGCATACATGTTGTACGTGAGGCCCCAGCTAATGAAGATCAAACAAGGTGAGAACTGAGGAGGCCATGGGGTCGTTTGGGTAATAACGAACCTAGCGCTATCGCCATACTTTTGAAACGGGCATGCAAGTCCGTCAGCATCATCAGGTCTGAAAATATCGGAGGAGACGAAGGAACATACAGAAAGGGTGAGATGCGACCCAGACGTTGCCAATTGCTGCCACTGCTGGACGTACGATGTTGCAATCGCCTGAATAAAGAGTATTGATCTCGCCGTCGAAGGTGTAGAAGGGAAAAAGGATTTGCATACACTGTAATTTGTGTACTTGGCGGTATTTCCCGTTATCCTCGCAATTTCGGCCATCGCTTGTATCCCAACGATGCCCTTGATTGCAAGGTTGGTCTGGTTTGTAAGCTCGCCTGCAAAGACGTCCGAGCTGAGTTGATTCTCGGGAATCAATGAGTCCGCGATGAGGAATTGAGTCCACTGATCGAGGATTCCGAACTACAACCATCGGGGAGACCGTTAGCACAAACATTTTTGCCGAGTATCTGGACAAATACTTACATAGGTTTTGAGTAAGGGTACATCACTCGTCCACTGAGTGTAGCTGAGGGCCATGATGACCATGTTGCCGCTTTCTATTGACACATAGGCATTAGTAATCAGTCATGATAATAGGTGCATACACGCTTCGTACCTTCTACTGGCATCTTCGTGTCCAACCCTGTGGGTGGTATGAGTAATGCTGTAAGCGGCATTCACCTTGGGGTTCCACTTTACCATCATTGTGCCCAGTTGCGTTTGGATAGTTGGATCCTATAAGAAGCGAAACCGATCAGTTCATCATTAGAAATGAAAAGAAACCTGCCCAACGAACCCATATCATGGACACACCAGCGATTAGGATACTGGCCAGAAGTCTGATATTGGAGGAGTGGCATTATCAACGATTTAGCGATGGTTGGGTTGGTATAGAGGAAGAGAGGCCACGATGGGTAGATAACGTCCACAGTGTTCACACTCTATCCCACCTGTCAGTCTCGGACTACAAATGAACGGGCGGACGTTGTAACGTACAGCGTCTGCCATCTCTGTGACAGCCCAACGGGCGAGGAATGAGCAAGAACACAGTGCTAGTAAGGGAATGACACACGTTTCATGAACGTGAGCACGTTCGACGTATCGAACGATCCATCGTTGTGTTGGGGAACTGTGATTTCGATGGCGCCAAACGTTTGCCGAATAGACAGCGCGACTAGGGAGGCGTAGCCAGAAGAGATCCGGTTCGCGTCGTTGCTGACCTGACTGTCGAATTGGTTCGCTCGAGCAAGCGCGTCGTTGTAGTCTTTCAAGAACGAGGCAATCTGGATTGAAAGCCGTAAGTAGACGGACGTCAGATGCATTCTGCGTACTACACACTGACCGCATCAGTCATGGTCGAGAAACGAGTCCAGAAATAGGAGCTTTGAAGCTGCCGCCCATTGTTCAGCGTGATGTACTGAACGGCGACCTTACGCGAGTTCCCGACGGAGTATACTACAGGGGCTACGGGACCTGTAATAGCCCCGAAGTCGTGAGCAAAAGCAAAGATCGGCCAGTTGTCTGAAGTTGGTCGAAAATTGAGGTCCTGGGCGTTGGTGAGCACACTATTGTTGATGAACTGCGCTCGGACAAGAATGTCTTGGCCAGTTTGATATGTCGTTCCGGGAACCTGTTGTGGTGGACATCATCAGCCCATACACGGAGGGCTAAGCAAGCAATGTTCGGCGTACGTTCAACGTTGAGTGATACACATCTCCATCTGTGTGATATCTTGTGAACAGTGCTGATGCGCTCAAACACGATGTAATCTACCTTGGATCCGGTCATTGACCTCCGTGAACACGGTTTGGTTCGCGATTTGCACTTGATGCGTTATGGCGTCTCCCGTCGTTGTGGACCAGTTGATGACGGGGTTGCTCGTCCCAGTTACCCACTCTCCGCTGATATCGACATAAACCTGGACTTTGTGCGATTTCCCGTCGTTTGGTGCTGCGGAGATAGAGTAGTATGATAAGGGAAGGGATTGGTTGACGAGATCGCTGGGCTAGACATGAATAATCAGTTACGTTACACCGAAAAGAAAGGTTCTGTATCTCTCACCTCTACGGGACTAAGAAATGTGATGGTGAGATCTACTGGGCCTGCTGTCATGACGAAGACACTCTGAGTCGACGTCCACTAGAACCATGGTCAACGTTCATGCGACCAACGAGCGAGAATGCGCAAGCTCACATTCAAGCTCTTCTGAGTAGCTTTGGTAAACGACGTGTTGGGCACTCCGGGCGAACCCATCCAGACATACGCTAACCCATCGACCTTCGCAAGTCCGGCCCAACCAAGGATGCTCTAATGGCGTATAAAGTGAGGTCGCGACGGGTGAGGATTGGAACGACTCACGTTTCCGGTCCAAAACTCCGGCCAAACATCGTTGAGCGCATTCCCGGCACCTTGAGGTAGCCACGCCGAGAGGTATGGTGATCGTACAGCAAGCGGGACGGACGCGGGATTAAACGGTGTTGCAGTCCAGGAAATCGCACCAACCCCGATAGCCGAGGCCGCGCAAACTGAGGCGAAAGCCAACAAACGCATGGAGGCTGCAGTCGCAGCAGAGGCTGGGGGGATGCGGACGTTGATACAGACGACGCACAGGCATGGGTAATATGAGAGACCATCGAATGATTGTGATCGGAACGGTCCTGCCACTTTGAGGGTTCTCGTAGGTCAAGGTCATGGTTTCATCGCGAGACGCGTTTCTCACACACCTTGCCCATCGCCGCCATGGGACCGCAGCAAGAATACCAGGTGGCATGGCAGACGGTAGCCACAAGACGGATGCCGTTACCGTTCGGAGATCTCCCATCCCGGAGCTTCACACGGCCGTAGGCATTATGTTATATTGTAGTGGATGTAGAGTCGAGAGCGGCGCATATTGAGAGTAACCGGTGATTAGGCAAAGGAATATACAAGACGGAGCGTTGTAGCATGCTCCTCCAGGCGTCAGGAGGTTCAGGAGGACGCGGGCGTACCTGTGCATTGACGCTTCGGCCACCTAAGAACAGAACAGAACATTGATCTTTCTCTTCCGTGTCTGTCTATCTGTCAATATACACTGCTTCCGTAGACGGAGTTGAACTGTCTGCAGAAAATTCGAAAGACGCACCGGTACGACCCCATATACCCACCCACTGCCTGACATCAGGGATCCGACAGCATTCCTCGGGCCGTGCTGCACGATCAATTCATCCACTTCAGCATGGGTAAAGCTTTTCAGCTTTAGTCATTCCGCATCTACGGAGCTGTCAACGAACGCGTCTACCTCCTGACCATTGCAGGCTCACCGTGAGCCCGAACCTGTTCAAGATCGATGATCAAGTGGCACCGTGCCGGAGTTGATTGAAGCTCCAGCCGGCACTGGAATGTACCGCGGCCGGATAACCCCCTCGGTGCCAAGATTCTCGTTCCCTCGGACAATGAGTGGTGAAAGCGGAGGAGGCTCCAGATGAACTCGAAGCAGGATCCGGGGTCTGCGACGCGTGCAGTGCCGGCGATTGCGAAAAGCATCGCGGAGCGTTGACGGATTCATACGATATCATGGTGAGCGCATATACAGTCATGGATGCGATGTACTTAGAAGAGCTGAGCTGAGAGAGGTTTCCAATGACGGGCCAAAGTTGCCAAGGCACTGCCAGCTGGTGTGCGCGTCTACGTAGACTATCCACCGAAATCTTATCCTGCTTTGCCGCTTGGCTTGACCTTGGCTCCTGCCATCCCTGGCGACATGCCCGACATTCCTGTCAGTGCGCAAATATTTGACTTAGCTTTTCATCCAGAACGACCTCTTGTGACTACTGGGCTTCTCACCGGTCATGTCACCGCTTTCAGCTACGACGAGCAAGGGAATTACGAGGAGAAGTTTTCGATTCGGCCGTCCAAGAAATCATGTCGAACATTGGCGATGACCGAGGATGGCTCGACAGTATGGGCAGCAGGCAAAGCTAAGGCTATCCAGTGCGTCTTATGATTTTCTTCCATCGCATGCCCCCTTTACCGTGCACCACAATTGTCAGTGTCATCGATATAGGGTCGGGCGAGATTGTCGAGACACGGGCTACTGCTCATGAGTGAGTCCGTCTGCGTGACATAGCACAGCGAATGCCTCTCTCTGACCTGGGCAGTGCCTGCAAGTGTCGCCATCAACCGAATGAGGCGACTGCTCCCGCAACTGTTTGTGTCTGGAGACGATGATGGCGTAATCAAAGTAAGTACCATTCACTGCTTATTGGCGGACATGTACCTCAACCGTCCTCCCAACGCGAAGCTATGGGATCCTCGAAAACAAGAAGCCGTACGCAAGTACACACATCATTTTGACTTCATCTCCGACTTCATGTGGCTGGATGACAAAAAGCAGCTCGTCGCCACAAGGTACGAACACTTCCTCTACCACACCCGTAGCGGCAAACTCATGTTCGTTCAGCGGCGACGGCACACTCTCAGTAATGGACGTCAGGTCCAAGAAAATAGAGCCTTCAGCCCAGTCAGAAGACCAGGAAGACGAGCTCCTCTCGATCCTACCTATCAAGGGGTACGTGTGCGAGGGTATTGACTGCACTGGCACAAACGCGAAGGAGCTGACTTGCGCTGTACAGTGGACAAAAGGTCGTCGTGGGGACCCAATTGGGGATTCTCTCAGTGTTCAACCGAAAGAGCGGCTGGGGAGACTGTGTCGACCGTATACCTGGGTACGTCCGGTCCGTTTCCTCCATCCGCCCTCTTCCCGAAAATTGACTGGGCCGGGGCCACTAGACATCCCCAATCCATCGACGCGCTTTGCGCGATACCGTCGCGCTACCCGAATGCCCAGTCCACACTCCTCACCGGCTCCTCTGATGGGCTGCTCCGTGCCGTGCAACTGTTCCCGACAAAGCTGCTTGGGGTGATCGCCGACCACGGCGAGTTCCCGATCGAGCGCATCGCGGTCGACATGAATGGGGAAGGCCGCTGGGTCGGGAGCGTGGGGCATGAGGAAGTGTTGAAGTTGACGGACCTGCAGGAGGTCTTCGAAGATGAAAACGAAGACGAAGACGAGGATGAGGGCGAGGGCAGAGAAGAGTCCGGAAGTGATGCGGAAGGAGATGGAGCTGAGGAAGAGGGAGTTGAGACCGGCTCAGATGGTGAGACGAAGGCGAAAGCGGGCCCGTCCAAGGGCAAGGGCAGGGAGCAGGATGACGGGGACAGCGGTGCAGAAGACAGTGACGCGAACGAGGATTCAGGTGATGAGGAGGAAGCTGAACCCGAGCCGCGGAACCGGAAACGGAAGAACGAGAAAGACCCGCTGCAAGCCGTGAAGCGGCGGAAGGGAAGGAACGATGTCGAGGCGGAGCCTGCTTTCTTCGATGACCTCTGAATGTTTGTATGTATTAATATTCCATCGGCGAATGTAGGGCCACTGATCCATGTCCCTAAGGCTTTAAAATCTAGCTAGTGCAAGTGTCTGCGCCTTGGAGCGCGTGTCGTCCGTCTCCGACCCCATCGTTGACGGCAGGAAGAAACTCAGTAGTCTGTATTGCCGCTCGAGACGTGATCCTTACACTGTCTCAGTGTCTGTCGGCGGGCGAGACGCTGCGGGATGGCAACTCTTGAGTCTTGACCACCACATGTCTTTCTCGTTTAACCTCCATCCCTATAGCAACTAAGGCTGTAAACTAGCAGCAAGGCGCCTCAACCGCAACGACCTTTTCCCTCAGGCTCTGCCAACCTTCATCCTTCCACTCCGTACCGCTGCTTCGAACTCGTCCACCATGTGTCTCGCACTCCCTTGGGAAGTCATCGAGAGGGTTATCGACCACTCGTCCGGTAGTGTCGTCACGCTACGCAACTTTATTTTCACTTGTCGCCAGCTTCGTCCCCGCAGTATCGTGGCCCTTCTCAGCCGCGTTGTGCTCAAAGACCGGGACAAGCTTTTCTCTCTCTGCGCCGTCCTCCATGCCAATCCTGATCTTCAACCTTCGTTCGCTCGATCACGATACCCTCAGCCGAATTCTCCCCATATCCCCTGCTTCGCATGCTCCACAACCTCTCTGACATCGAATTCGACGAGGGCGGGCGGGCCAGCAAACACGGTTTCGCTTTCCATCCATCCATCCTGAAATGCAGCCGTCAACTCGGGGAACGCATTCACACCTTCTCCCTTAGGGGAGTGCACTTCTCGTGCTTTTCCGCGTTCTCGGGAATCCTCCTATCATTTCCGAGGATCCGCTCTCTCTCTTGCAGTGGACTATCCTTCGTTCGAGAGGATGGCGCGCATGAGGAACGAACAACACGACGTCTGTCTGAACGGATGGAGCCGAGGACATTGATTGTGAGTATTTAAGTATTTCAATATCGTCGCAGAGACTTTTGAACCCTCACCTCGCTTCACAATCATTAGATTGACGAGGACGTACCCGATAGTGTGCTTGTGTTCTTTCGGGAAGCAGCGAAGGGCATGCTTGCGAATCTTGTCTTTGCAACCACCTGGGAGCTTACCAGTCACCTTCGTCAATGCCGTTCGTATTCTCAGTTCCATTTTCCCTGAGAACTGATCTCGCTCATCCTCTTAATCTCAGTACAAAGGTCACTCCTACCATCTCCCTCAAGTTGGGTTCACTTGAGCTCGTTTACCCTGCGGGCAAATGTCGGTATCCAAACAATCCCATGCATTATCGTGACTTTAAATCACCTCCGTTCCGTGGCAAACCTACGAGAAGTCACTATAAACCTCCATGCCATGTCGATCGGGAATCTCGTTCATTTCCTGAGCTCTGGCTCTGCTCCTGAGAACTGTTCGAAGTTGGAGAAGAACCTCCTCGCTTTCCCCCAACCGAATATATGCTTTTCCTCCCGAAGGCCCATCAACATTCGCGGTGTTCATCATTCGTGGACGAATGCACTGGAAGCGTGCTTTCCAGTATTGGCAGAACGCCACTTACTCACGCTTAAAGTTGAATCGTGCAAGTAGTTATTTTGTTTCTTCATTGGTCGAAGGGTGATAAGCTAATAGACTGTTTAGCGGGCCAAGCGGGACATGACTCCTCCATAAGTGCTCTGATTGTCACATCCGCGGACAGCAGATGGGTCGCGACGGGGTCTGAAGACGGTACAATCATCGTCCGGGATCCTGAAAGCGGACGCATCTCCCAGGAGTGGCTCGCTCACCCGTCGGGGGTATCATCCCTGGCGTTTTCCCTCGACGGCCGATATATCGTCTCGGCCTCTGGCTGCTGCTCCGGGACGGTCGAGGTCTGGGACCTTCATCAGGGCGCATCCAAAGCCAGGACACTGGTAGACCGACATAGCGAACTGGATTGGACCACCGGCCGTTGCGTGTGTTCCGCCAATAAGAAGACCTTGATAGCGGCCGAGACTGGGGGTTCGCACTGGCATATTTGGGACGCTTTCACATTCCAGCGGCTTCGTCTCGACAGGGCCTGGAAGGGCAAGCTGCAAGCTCTCTCTGCCGACGGACGCTGGATCGTTACCTCCGATCCTCCGGGGGGTTCAAGCCAATGCTTTCTCTGGCGCGTCGCATCGGGCCAGCTGCATGCCAGGGAACTTCGGGGCCATACGTCCTCAGTCCATGCGGTTGCTTTCAACCCGAGGAGCATGCATGTCGTAATCGGATATTCCGATTGCTCGATCCGCATCTGGGACGTGGAAACCGGGATGGAGCTTCTGCTCCTGCAGGAAGAACGCGGAATGTGGATTGAGGCCGTCGCGTATTCGCCGGATGGCAAACTGGTACTGTCAAGGTCGACCCCGGTCATGGAGGAGGAGAACCATGACCTAGATACGGTGAAACTCTGGGACGTATCCAGCGGAGCCTTGCTTGCCCGCTTGGACTCCATTGAACGCACCCGACAGAGCTGTTCGGTCTGCATGCTTTTCGCCATGTGGGCATTACGTCGCGTCCGCATCTCCGACCGGAGCAGCACTCGTATGGAGGACAAGCGATGGTTCGTGCATCGCGAAGGTCCCTGGCCCGGGTGGTGAAGGCTCCGAAGTGCGGAAGGTCGCGATCACGCCCGATGGGAAGTGGTTGTGTTGTGGAGTTGATGATGGGAGGGTATTCTTTCGTCGTATATGTGATCTCGTTCCTGCGGAATAATGCTCGTAGAATACATCGACGGTGATATTGTCTCAACTACGATTTCACCCTCGAGAACCCTCTGTTTTTGATGATTGTATGCAACACATGGACAAGCTGAAATATACATCCTGACGCCAACGAGCCTGCGCAGGCCAAGAGGAAAGACTCATGACACCGGTCTGTCGTGTGCCCCGTCCTCGCTCCCATCTTCGCGGACCAGCTGGGCGGCGGTAGTGCGGACCTCTGAAGGAAGACATGGCGGCGAAGTGAAGGAGAAGACCACGTGTGAAGGGGACAGCGGTTTGTCGGCCAGACGTGTCACAGGTTAGCACTTCAGTGGATGTACTACAGTAGGAGGATATACACTTTACACCTGGATGTCGCCGCCGTGGAACTCAGCTCGCACGACTTCAAAACCTCGGTGTTTGACATACAGAAGATGACGATACGTACTACTTTTTCGATGTAGAGGCTCCCAAGACAGCCTGTAGGACAAAGGTTTGGATATGGCCGAGGATACAATTGCACAAGAAGATCATGCAGGCCACAAAGTTCACAAGAGACCAGATGAACCTTGTTAAAAGTAAAGACCTGCAGCTCCTGTGTAAGCGTCTCAACAGGTAGTGACGGTCGAGCAAACGTACATTGCGATCATTGTTGTTGGCTATAATATGATCACGTCTGCCTTGCACGCCTATGAACGTTAACGGTTCCAATTGCTACAAGAGGTGGTGATCCTGGTGGAACCGGCAACGGCAGAGACAGTGTCTGAGACCCAGAGACGTCGTCTAGGAGGGCGCCCGGGTCGGATCATGCCAACAGCAATCGTCAAGCTTCGATACCCTCAACGTCGGCCTCCTGCATACCATCATGATCACCCAACGCGCTCTATCTTCGCTGCGACGCACCCCCCTTGCCCGTGGCCTGTCGTCTAGGGCCTCTGCGGTCCTCTCCGCGCTGGACATCCGAACGGAAACCGAGTTGCAAGGCGTATATGACGGGGAATGGGCTGGGTCTGGTGACCTCCTCGAGAGCGTGTGCCCAACGACCGGGGAGGTCCTCGCCCGCGTCAAGTCGGTGAGTGTGCTGTGTGTGCGTAGGCTGGGTTGCGTACCATACTAACTCACCTAGGCTTCACCAGCAGAGGTTGAGCGTGCCCTCGCGAGGTCAAGGGAGGCATACAAGGTCGTGAGGAGTGTCCCTGCCCCGAGACGGGGTGAGATTTTGAGGCAGATCCGGGAAGCGCTCGCGGTCAAGGTGAGGCCACACGTCTCTCTTTCAACCACCACCACCACCATGCAACAACACTCATGCAGTTGTATGCGTCGTCTCCTAGAGAGATGCACTTGGTGCGCTCGTTTCGCTGGAGATGGGGAAGATTCGGACAGAGGGCGAAGGAGAGGTGCAGGAGTTCATTGACATCGTGAGTCCCTTGCCGTTTCTCGTATTTTGGCTTGGTTGAGCGAGTCGCTAGGCGGACTATGGAGTCGGACTGTCCCGTATGATGAACGGCCGAGTGGTCGCGTCGGAGCGTCCGGGCCACAGTATCCTTGAAGGTGCGCATAGAACCAACTAGATGGCGTACCGTGCTGCACCTCATCCACGTGTCTCTCAGTTCCCAACCCACTTGGAGTCGTGGCTGTCTTGTCCGCATTTAACTTCCCTGTGGCTGTCTACGGCTGGTACGTCCACTTCGCGTCACTCCTGCACATGCAAGCTCACCGCGAGCGACCACCACAGGAACCTCACCCTCTCATTCGCAGCAGGAAACGCCACGCTCTGGAAGCCTGCGCCAAGCACACCACTCTGCTCCATCGCGGTGACGAAGATTATCGCCGACGTGCTAGAGAAGAACGGTATCCCTGGCGCGGCCGCAGGTCTCGTCATCGGTGGAAAGGCGGTTGGTGAGCATGTTGTTGGCAGCTCCGACGTCGACATGGTCTCCTTCACCGGCAGCGAGGCTGTCGGACGCGAGGTCGGAAAGGTCGTCCAAGGCCGCTTTGGCAAGGTTCTGCTCGAGCTCGGAGGGAACAACGGTGCGCACTCACCTGTTCGCATATACAAGTGGGACTTAGACTGAGCAACACTTGAACTGTTCGCACAGCTGCGGTAATCATGCCCGACGCCGACCTCAACCTCGCCGTCCCCGCGGTGTTCTTCGGGGCGGTGGGCACCGCCGGCCAGCGCTGTACTTCCACACGGCGGCTTTACCTCCACTCTTCCATCGTCGAGTCTTTCCTCTCCCGCCTCGACTGTTTCTACCAGTCTGTCCGCCCCGGCGACCCGCTCGACCGCACCACGCTGCTCGGACCCTTGCACACCCGCGCGGCTGTTAGGATCTACACCGACGCCATCGACCATCTCAAGCAGACTGGAGCGGAGATCCTCACAGGCGGTGTGCCGTACGGGGACCTCGCGAGCCCGCTGGACAAGGGCAACTTCGTCATGCCAACCATCGCGATCCCACAGGAAGTGAACGTGAAGGAGAGGGCGTGGAGCACGGAGACGTTCGCCCCCGTGCTGAACGTGGGCGTGTTCGACGAACTGGAGCAGGCGATCGATTGGAACAACGGCGTGCCGCAGGGCCTGAGCAGCAGCTTGTGGACGCGCGACATCAGGAACGTCGGGAAGTGGATCGGGCCTACCGGATCGGACGCTGGGATTGTGAACGTCAACGTTGGCACCAGCGGCGCAGAGATCGGGGCTGCCTTTGGTGGCAACAAGGTGAGCGTTTCCGTGTGCAATGTTTCCGCAATGCGCCGCTCTAACTGTTGTATCAGAGTACGGGCTGGGGTCGCGAGTCTGGGGGTGATGCGTGGAAGCAGTATGTGCGCTGGAGTGCGGCGACGCTTAATTTCTCGGACGAGGCGCCTCTCGCGCAAGGCGTGCAGTTCTCGAACACGGCGTGACGACATTGGTTGCCGTGTCCTACACCAGGGATTGATTAGGCTCACTCGATCCATCTCGAGGGTCGGTCTTTGCAGATGCGCCCGCGTCGCATGGAACAAGGTGCATGTGCGCTTCCATGATGCCAGTGCTGAGGCTGCTTAGGATAATGAGGGCTAGCTTAGCAGCTTGGACTTAATTGTAATTTGGTGTCATCGACAAACATTGCATTACTATCGCAAGTTTGTGTCCGCTTTTCAGGAGGTAAGTATTGAGTGCGCGTTTCCGTCACCATCCACCCGATCCCTTCCGAGTAGCCTCCGACTCTCTCCGAGCGGCCTTACACTAACGTTGTAGATGTAATAATTGTAAATGGCTTTACTTGTAACCCCGTACCAGCCCGTACGTATAGTCGTCGTATACCATGTCCCCGAGCTGACACTCACGTCATTGCTCAATATTCGCACTGCCAGATGGGGAGAAAGCTCGGGATTGGGATGAGTACTTGGTATGTCTTAATAGAAGCTGGCCTCGTGAACCCAGGCCTCAGGTCTTTGGCTCATGTTCAAGTTTGTAGGCCCTGCAGGTGTCCACGTAGCAGCACCTTTCCCGTATATCATACATATATGCACTCACCTAAGGCAGGACCCTGACCCCCTCTATTAGACCGGTTAGTGGGACATGGGAATATGCTCTAAGGGACGGCCTGGGAGCGAACGTTTGACTTGTAGTCTATTAATAGACTCACCTGAGTATAGCGCTGGCTTCTGAATGATCGCTCGGACCGTCCGAGCAATCGTCCGCTGGAGAGAGCAAGCGTCCGCTGGAGAGGTCAATCGTCTGCTGGAGAGATCAATCGTCCGCTAGAGGGTGAGCAATCGTCTGCCCGGACGTGGCCGCAAATCATCAATTACCGAATTGGGCCAGTTTATTTCTAGGCGCCTTCGTCGTAGACAGTTCTTTCACGACTCGCACCACCAACAACTCTTCGGATTTGTTCTAGACATGGACTCGTATCCTGTCCTGCCCCCCCCTAGCACGCCGCCACGCCGCCCACCCAAGCGCTCTAATCAGATAGTAGGAGAGCACTTCGAAAGTCCACGGAGGCGTCGTCGGTGGCGCAAGGACGCTGAGGTTGTCGCACGGCCCGACCTCGCTATACTAGAGCGGCGGTTCACCGACCAACTAACTCAGTTACTCGGGGCCGGCGACAAATCCTGCACCCAGGAGAGCGGTCCCTCAGACTGGGAGGCCGATCACGAGAGTTCCATTCCGGATCAATGCACCACTCCTTCCGACTTGGAACGTCCTCTTGGAGACGCATTTTGTGACACTGAGGCGAACACGCAGGTGCTAAAAGAGTCGAATCCGCGACGAATACTTCGGACGACGCCTCTCATCGGCTATATAACAATTGGCTCGCGTTGGTGCCCACTCTAGTAGGCGACTACCTCGGGTACATGAAGCAAACTCAGGGTCGTTTGGGCGCTCGTTTGAAGTCGAGACTCACTCGTGCCTGGGAGGCAAATGCATGCTCAAAGACTGGGACGTTCAGTGCCTCCATTTCGACTGTGAGTTGTCTCGAGTCCCAGCTTTCTCATCAGGTTGCTCACGCTCCATAGACCTGGTGACGGTGAAGTTTCAAAGTTGCAACTGTACCTCGCTTCCACAGATCCTTATACGCAAGCGGTCTATTCCCTATGTCACCCAGCCAGCCCCGTCTTGCAGTCTCAATAGACTTGTTGGACTTTTATTTTGCCCTTTTCGAACGATCTGCAGATGCTGTTACCGCACTAGCTGGCGCATTGAAGTCTATGTACACCCGTCGTGGATTTTCCATATTGAACTCCAGGGTACGCCTCAAGTCCGCCGCCGCTCTTCGCGCTTCTGTTCGCTGAACTCTTTATTTTCCAAGAATGAGCCGATACAAGACCCCTTCCGGCGAGCATTGGGGCAGGCAATCCTGTGGTATGACGCTCTCCGCCGGCATCCGGACGACATGCTTGAGCAGGCAGTCAATGAGTGCATCACCCTTGTGACGAGCGACAAAGTGAAGTCTCGGGCAGACAAAACAGACGACATCTTACACCGTAGGAGTTTCATTTTACGAATATGTCATTCTAACTTCTCATGCATCCAACAGAGACACAAGTGACTGAACACCCGGATAAGTGTTCCAGCGAATATCCGAGCGGACGTCACACCGGGCGTCTCGATGAACCGCCGAGCGGACGTCATACCGGACGTCTGTCGACGGATCCAGACAAGACCCAGGCTCGACTAACCGTAGGCTCATGTAGTCGCATCTTGCAAAGGAGGTGTCCAGCGTGTTTCTCAGGAACACAGTTTGGGCGCAATTTCGAAAGGTATGTTGAGCATGCTGAAGGATATGTTCTCTAACTAACTTACATCAGTCACGGCGGAGACATCCATGTCGCGATTGATGCCACCTTTAGCCAACGTCACAATGTCACTGCCGGTGAAAGTCCTTGGTTCTATGAACCAAAGTACTTCATCCCCAAGGCGCAGGTCGATGCAATGGGCGTCCGTATCACCATTGCCCGCAGCCGACCTCCCCGGACATACGAGAGTCAGGTTCCAGATTCCGCGCTCGACGAATGTGAGAAGTCTTACGAGGCTGCGGACGAGAAGAAGGAAAAGACGCACGGAACCAAATTTGACGACACAGGTTTGATGGCCCTTGTGTGTCGTCATGACGTCGTCCTCTTCCTGGCGAACGTCGACACTCCTGGAGAACAGCAGAAATATGGTATCGCATTGATAGACCATCTATTCAGCCAGCTTCCAGGACAGGCGACGGTGGCGGTCTTCTACGATATCGGGTGTGTACTGGACTGAAGTCTCCAACGCGTACGTAATGAGTCCCCTCGTACCTCGATAAATTGATTGACGGGATACACACTTAGTTCGATATACTGTCGAAATCTATTATCGACAGGCTCCTTTTCGCCACCTCAGTAATGCACGCGTATGGACACCAATGGGCATGTCAATTGGTCTACAACCCTCGGTTAAGAGAAGGCCTCGGCCTGACTGAGGGAGAAGGGACGGAGAGGGTTTGGTCAAAGTTTCGGAAGCTAATAGGCGTAACAAGGTCGTCGGCGGTACATCTCTTAACCCTTCCCGGGACGTTAATGTTAAAGTAATATGATAGCGCGCACGGCGTATCTGGATGCTCGATCGACACACGGACGTCGTTAACGAGAGTGCCCGGGAGAACCTCGGCGCATGGATCCGAGGACGGTTGAAGCACGGCGTCGACGCACGCACTGTGGCCGCGGAAGACAATTTGTCCAAAATCGCGATCGCTGTCAGCGAGCTTCGTGAACAGTGGTTGCAGCAACGTGCTGCTCAGCTATCTGTCAAGAACCGTGGGTATTGCCCGCGATTGAAGTGAGTCGTAACTGAAGAGGTATTCATAGACGCACCTGCGAAGCTCAAACGGGAACTGGACGCCGTACTGACTCTCCAGACAGAACTGGACGAGATTAGCGGATATTTCCGACACGTTCGGAAGGCGATCTCTGAGGACGCTAGCAACCCCGAAGCACCCCGATTCTTCGAAAGCTTGTGCCGCACACACCAAGAGACGGTTAACAAGGTCGAGGAGTTATACAGTTCACTGAACGTCACCGATGCATTCCCAGAAATTCAGGGGCTACCGTTAGAGTTCGTCCGCACACTGTTGTTGGCGCGGGACTTGAAGATAAATATCCGCAAACGAGCGATAGGGACATTTTTTGAATGGGACAAGCTGGATCGAGCTTCCGGTGGCCGCGATCAACCTCTAGGCAAGCGACTTGGATTATTTGCCGTTGCTTACTCATTTTGACACTGCTTCAGGAACTAAGCTCCATCAACAGACCCGGAAGGCGATATCCAAGAGGACACCTGCGCTAATGACGGCCATCCGCAAGTTCAACCAGTATTGCGCCATCATGAAGAAACTCTATCAGCCTACGTGGAACTTCCCTCTGCCGGCTGAACTGCCAGAGGAGTTGAACACACTACGGGAGGACTCCAATCTGCTTTCTGACGTCTGGGTCACGAGAGTCACACCGACAGTTCCTCGATGGATGGAGGACCCTCATGTGCGCACCGGCATCAGAGCCGTCCAAGCGAAGGACCGGTGCCGGGAAGAACGCATCAGATTGGGCATTGAGTCTGACAATCTGTGCTGATGGTACGGTCTCGAGTTGGCTGCTATCGAACTGGCTATACGGCTTGCAAAGAGTAAGTTTGCTGACGTTTTGGGACTGCGTTTGGCTGACATTGCTGTCCACAGACACTCCGATTCTGTTCCTCCTGAGACAACGGAAGGAGGAACTGCTCTTGCTCCAGTTCCATTGGCGGACGCCGCTCGTCTCCGATGTTCGGTTTCAGGCGCAAACCTTAGAAGCCATTCGACTTGCGGAGAAACTCTCTGGCTCAGCCGAACCCATTACGTTTCACTGGGTCCATGTCAGCATTCCACACGAGTTCGAAGATGAGGCACTCGATGCTCCTCAGGTCGACGAGGGTGATAGCGAGGCGTGCCTTGCCGGGGACATCCTCGAAATCATCTGCGACCAAGAGCTAGATCCCGATCATGTCGCTTCAGACTATCGAACATGCAGTCATCGCGGCTCTGTCAGTCCCGCGGCCAAATCAGTTATCATTCCAATGATCGAAGAGGAGCTCTGGATGTCTGACAATAACCCGGTAAGTATGACGACTCTTTCCACCCGCATTCCTCTCATTGTCTTTGCTTCAGTACACGGTGCGCAATGATTCCTCGCTGTGCATACCTCCTCCACCGTCCAATATGCCGCAAAGTGCCCTCGAATTGTGCACGGTCCCTGGGGGTTCCGACCGCAAATGTTCACTGATCTTCAATCGTTCAGCGCTTGAACGACTCCATCGGCGCGACGGATGGTTGAACGACGACTGCATCAACTTGGGATCCGATCTTCTCCTGCGCCATCTCGGTACTGCCGCTGCGCGTGGTAATCCGGCTCTCTTCCCGTCTTGGGCTGTCTCAACGCATCGAGCTGGTGATGATGACGGTCTGTGGCGGGTTTGCCGTTATGCTCCCGAGTTCTGGCTCAAGGACATTTGGCTGCTTCCCATCCACCGGGAGTCCCAATCCCACTGGACTTTGGTTATCGTGTATTGGCGGAAACGTAGGATTGCTTACTTTGATAGCTTTGGCGGCATCACCTCGTTCGAAGACGACGTCAAGGTGATTGATTTCAATCAATTCGAGTCCGAATCTGATCGTGCCTTCTCAGGTTGTCTTTTCTTTGTTGTACCGTCTGCACCGCCTTGCAACCGATCGCGGATATGCCGCACCTCCTGTGACTGCGAGATGGAAAGCATATCCGCTTGTCCAACCTGTATGTGATCTTGCACTAATTTACCGTGGCTAACGAATGCTAAGTCGAAGAAACAGGACGCAGCACTGCAGCACAACAGCTATGACTGCGGCGTATGGGTTCTTGCGGCTATTGCTGCCATACTACGAGGCTTTACATCAGTTGATCTTCCCCACGAGCACATGGCTGAGTTCCGCCAGAGACTCTTAGCTCTCATATATACTTCAGCAAGCATTGTATAGAAACTTTCCACGAGGCGACGTTATGACATGAAATGTTTTCACAGGTGAGCGTTGCGAAAACGTACAAGAGGGCATGCGTTAACGAGCACCTGTGGTGTCAGCGCTCCTCCAATCCCGCTGGCATGAAGTTCTCGGGGCAAAACACATCCGACTTTGGTGAGACACTCAAACACTGCCGCTCCCTATCACAATGTCTCCCCTTTCCTCCAGACGATCCTCTCACAGACACCTGAAAAGGCGAGTTAAAGCGAGACTCTCAGCGGACCAACGAGCAACACCTCTTTTCGGACAGGCTCGACCCACCACGAGTTCGAGTCCGATGCGGCCCACTCCCAACTCCCCGGATGTCATGTCGACGAAGAATCCCCTCCCCGAACAGCTTGACGAGCCCCCTTTTTTCGACAATACGTGTGCGGTAGTGGGACCGATAGGTACCGCATAACCTGGAACGTGTCTCTTGTTGCCAGTAGCGGACGGTCGGCACACGAGCAGTCCATGAATGGTAGAATGAACGGATAGAACGGTTCACGGACGGTTTATGGGTCGATAGTGGGACGGTTCACGGGTCGCTGGTTGGACGGTTCATATGTCGCTGGTCAGACGGTTCACGGACGGTCGGCAGACGAGCGGTCCATGAATGGTTGAATGAACGGATAGGACAGTTCACGGACGGTTTATGGGTCGATAGTGGGACGGTTCACGGGTCGCTGGTTGGACGGTTCATATGTCGCTGGTCACAGTTCACGGATGGCTCGTAAGAGGGTTCAAGGACTTCAGTCAGATAATCTTTTCCCTTTAGTTCGCAGATCCGCCCTTAATCTTTTCCCTTTAGTTCGCAGATCCGCCCTTAATCCCACCTGGGACTACTGCTCCCTCCTGTCCATACGCTTGGCTATTTCATGGGAAGTAGATAGAAGCAAATATATTTGTTGGCATCTACATACAACAGACTGAGACACGATGGTTGGGATTCCCCCGTACCCTGCCTGCTCAAGGTAACAGCATAGCCGTATATGGAAAGATGCGCGGGCCGACGCCGAGACCTCCCGCCACGTCGGTCGCGCCTCCCACTCGCGTTCTCGATTCCCTTGCTCGCCGTTTCGCGCCTGCTATCCTCTCCGCTGCACTTGCTTGGGCTCTCTCCGTCGTCGTCGCCATCGTCATCGTCCACGCCCGCGTCCTCACCAACGTCCACGTCCTCGTCCTTGTCCTCTCCGGCGTCGTCGCCATCGTCATTGTCCTCGCCCGCGTCCTCGTCGTCGCCGGTGCTGGCGCCCTTACTTGGGCTCTCGTAGAGGCCGTCGCTGTCGCCGTCAGCATTGCCATCGCCCCCGTCGTCTCGCTGTCGCTACCCCCTTGGTTCCCTGGCCTTGGTGTGCATCTGTGGTAAGTACTCCTCCCTGTCGCGAGCGTCCGCCGTCGTACGTCCTCCTCCTCACGTCCTGTTATCCTCGACATGTCCTCGCCTATGCCCTCGCCCCTCGCCGTTGACACTGTCCTCGTCCCCGTCCTGGCCATCAATGTCGCCCTCATCCTCCCCTGCACCTCACCCATGACCGTCATATGCTTTCAAAGTTATCGGGTCACATCGCAGTCACAGGTGCGCCGACTCAGTTCTTATTGGAACACTGATTCACATGATCACCTGGCAGTATGTATCAACTATTTGTAACGTTTACAACGTCCTGGTCGTCGTGCCCAAATCGTACAGTGATCCATGCCTCGTCAAGAACAGCCGGGAACGCGTGCGAGGTGCCCTATGCGACTAGCTGCTTCCTTCTAAGTCCCTACTTCCGCTCCTTCTTCACGACTACCTTTTCGGCCTTCATGAGCCGTTCCTCCCTGGCCCGAGTGAACATCCCAAGGCGCTCTTCGTCGAGCTGTGTAACAGTCAGCGCTGAGCCAGCATTATCAAGCATGATCGAACGGACTCACCTTGGCCCGCTTGCACTTGGACTCCGAGGGCTCCCCGGACTCCCCTTGAGCGGAGGACCTCTTCTACAGTCACAGTCAGGGACGGTCGCAACACGCAGGGCCCATGCATACCCTCGAGAGGGTGACCCTGGAAGAGCTCGCCACTGGACTCTCAGATGCCCTGGAAGCAGACTGAGAGAACAATCAGTATGCGCTGCAGACGGTAAGCGATAGCATTCCTACTTTGGGGGGAAAGACTGACTTGACCTCCTTCTTAGATTTTGGGATCAAGTGCTCCGTTTCGGTCTCCTCCCCGGAAGTATCGTCCTGAGCCATGTTTGCGAGTGCCGCCGGGCGTTTGCCCTTCTTGGACGGCGCCTGGGTGGAAGAGCCCCCCTAGTCCGCAATGAAGACTCGCCAGTTGGTGCGCGCATACCTTTGCCGAACTGGGCACGTATTCCCCCTCATCCTTGACCTTCTTCTTGGGCCTCTTAGGCTTCACCTCGCCAGCCCTATCATCTTGCTCATCGTCTCCAGCTTGTTCGTCGTGACGCTCATCACCAACGGAGCCCCTGCCGCTCTCACCTCCGAGTCCAGGGGACGCGTGCTGATCATTCCAGCAACCCCCTCATCGCCGCTCTTCGCATCCCCACTCACGCATCCCACCTCCTCTTCGTCTGCCTCCTCATCAGTGAAGGGCGCGTCCGACAACAGGAGGTCCGACTCGTTCAACAACTTCTTATCCAGCCCCAAGGCCAGGATTAAGTCGACACGCAGCCGCCTTTGCTCGTGTCGTACACGCCGTACAAGCTTAAACAAACCGTCTACGGGCTCTCGCGCCGCCTGCTGTTCCACCTGAACTTGCCCCAGGCTCTCCTCCACACTGTCCAAGATATCTGGCAGATGTATATCAATGTCTGCAGTGCGTTTCCCTGTGGCGGGTCAGTACCCCATGGGCAGAGTAAGACAAGGGACATACCACACCCGAAGGAGTAGTCGTTATCACGTTCAATGCACCGGACGCATTTGACTGTGCTGCGGCGGCGGCGACATGTTGCCCCCGCGTGAGCGCATTCCACGCGAGGACGGTCAGCGAGAGGTATTTCACCGTGCATGGCGAGGAGGGCGTCGAAGGAGGAGGGCGTTTTGGGTGCAGTGGAGGTTCCAGCTGCAACCAGGTGCTCAAGTACCTTCACCCTACCTGCGACTCCAGTGCGATTCTACCATAGCGTCAGCGCGCGCGAACCATACCGCCAGCGCATTTGTACCGCAGCGTAAGGAGCCCTGCATGTTGGTGACATGCCGCGAACTAGGGTCTCTCCCGCATTGTCGTGCAACGAGCCTTGAGCGAAGACGCTTTCTTTTGGAGGACAGAACATGCGCGACGTGATTGGGGCGACAGCGGGGCACCCCGATCTTGCAGATCGGCCCCCGCGGTTCCATCCTCCTGCGTCTGCGGGGCCTCAGTGCTGTGGTTCCGTCATCCTGCGTTCTCTAGCGCGATTCCCTTCCACCTCCACAGACTCGCTGTACTACCAACGCCGCCTGGTTGGGGCCATGGTGCAGTACCGCACTCCTCCTGGCCAGTACCGCTGTCCCATTCAGGTACATCCTTCGCGTCGGTACCGCTACCACTTGGTACCGCAGCACAGGCTCACTTGAACCATCCCGCTAGTACATATGTCCCACGGCGCGAGAAACCCCGCTTCACGGTGACATACCGCGAACTTGCCTGTACGCCGTATGTTCACATAAAACTTCTCTTTCGAGGATGCCATGCACCCGGTTTGATTAGAGCGAACGTGCCACACTACCACTCCCTACCTGTCCGTAGGTTCCACTGCTCCATCCTCATACACTGGGACCTTGAGATTTCTGCTCTCAACAACTCGCCATGCATTTGCTACGTTACTTGGCTTAGCGACACGTCTGCCTTGTACGTTATGAGAGAGCGGGAGGCCAAGAAACTTCCGACGTCGTCTTTACTACTCAAATGCGCGTGAACCACGACATATTCATCATGTAACGAGTCACGAGGAGGCGACCAGTGCTATCCCAAGAACGTGAGTAAGCAGATCTCAGACGTGCAAACGCAGTGCCTTACGATGCCTGCCCTGCTGGAAGCAAAATGCCATTCGCGGGCTTGCGTCGTCATAAGCTGGATGTATACGGGACAGGGAGGATGCACGTACCTTGACGACTGTCAGAGACCCTCCTGAGATGCTATCAGGAGGGATGAAGCGCACACGGCGCCCACCTGCATTCTGGAGACGAAACTGGGCCTCGATCATGGCCTACAACGCTCAGCGAATACAAGTCGAGCCAACTAAGTGCCAGACACGAACCTTCTGAAAGCCTGCAAATGGCAACTGGCGCTGCCGCGCGGATCCAATCAAGAGAGAACGAAGCACCTAAACTTCGTCAAGCTTAACAGTATATAGAATGAAGGCGCCACGGTACCTCATAAGATCTCGCACTAAGTGGGAAACTGGGAGCCATTTGCAATGTTCTGATCTAGGAAGGGGGCGGTAAGTATACATATCCCTTCTGGTCCCTCCCATTCCCTGCGAGATCGCACTTGTATGCTCACTCGCGCTCCCTGCATTCTAACTGGTCATATGCAGGTCCTCCAGTCCTCGACACGACTCAATGCCTGGCGCTCCGACAATTTGCAGCAAGGCCATCCCACACAACTGCGATATTCTTCTTCGCCCACACGCAGAGGGGCACGTCGCGCCGCCGCAATTTGTGCTACCACTACCCCCAGCTTGTCCAAAACAAGAATGAAAGACGTACCAATTCTTCTCAAACGACACCGAGTGAAGGATACTGCCAGGGCTCACCCAAAGCGCACCTGTGGTTTCCACCATTGTTATACAATAGCCCAGGTACCTGGTGCAAGTGTTGTGTATTTGGTGATCACCATTGTAATTGTTAAATACCTGGTGGGGTTGTTTACAATAACAATGCTGGGCTATTGTTAACGTTGGGTGGGTCTGGCATTGTATATCCAGATTGTTGTAGATCGAGCAGAGAGTTGTTGTTAAACTGGCTAAAATTGTGTATTACATTATACATTGTATATCCAGGACTTTGTATATCCACTGTAGGATCTATTGTAAAACTAGCTTACATTGTGAATCAGACAGCTTGTATATCGAGCCTGTATTGTAAATGGAGAATGATTGTAAAACTGGACCATATTGTGTATCCAGATTGCATTGATTGATCTAATCAGCTGTGCACTTGATCAGTCCGATCTACTGGGCGCTTATGGGCGCTTTTGATGATCTGTCTTCCTAAAATGTTAGGTGGATGCTGGGGGGCAGGTGGGGCACCAGGAGGGGGTAGCTCCTTGTGCCATTATGGGCTCAATACTATAGCTATTCACTTTGTTCTTTTTGCAGTATGTTTGTATTGATAGGGAGCATTGAATGGCACTAAAAGCGCCAGGATCCGTCCGCAACAACTGTTGATATAGCCTGTATAGTGCTGGGGAGAAGGGGGTACTGCAGCTTGGCCATTTCCTGGGCTTTCCCCTTCGTTCTTTTTGCATATAGTAGGTATTAGTAAGGGTATATGGTGTTTACCATTTGTTTGGGGCAGCATGGCCTGGTACTATTTGGGGTAGCCTGCACTGTTCAGCCACTGGGCACTTTGCAGGCCCATATCCTGGGAACCAGTTGGGCTATCACCAGGCCCCTAGTACCGTTGGAAAGGCATAAATCAGGGCTTTCTCACAATATATTATACACCTCAATCCGACCACATCACCCCACCCTCTCCTCCCCCCTCTCCCTGCCAATGATCCTACTATATATCAGCAACAGATGGTCTGATTGTCCTCAAACTTGGTACACATATTGCACTTTAGTATGACCACATATACCCCATATGGCAGCTTATGAATATTATCCCACCCTTTGATTCATTGTGTTCTTTCTTATACTCACCCTCTGTATAGTTTGCGCATATCATATAGTTCCTGATGGCTAATCTAGGCGCGTTTTTGCAGTGTGTGCCCTTCATCGAGGGGTACATGATGCATCCTTGCATTTCCTTATCAATGAAGATGTAAAGGTTTGATATCCTTATCAGTACTAGAATATGATGTGTGTATTGTATTAGATCGACTTGGCAGATTGCAATGTATGATACACCATTGGAAGGCAGTGAAATGCAGCTTTCCAACGCAGTTTTAATCATGGTAAACAGATGGAAACTGAGGGAGATATGAGGGGAAGAGTGGGGGATGCACTGTTTGTGCAGCACAGCATGGTCTGTTGCCTCCGGAAATTGGTGCACAGCTCTGTTCCATCCAGTCCCAAACAGCCTCCAACCACTGTTTACCTCATAACTCCCTTGAATCTTTATCAAATCTCATGAGCTCAGATGCGTTGGAACGGTGGATATTCCCTCTACATGATGGTGCTATCTGATCTATAGGTCATGAATTAGATCTTATACAATAATACTATTGATGACCCAGCACTGATAAAGGGTACCACAGAACATTGTGTTCTCTGATAAGGGATATAAGACTTGATCTGAATAGGCCCATTATAAGGTAGTATAGAACAAAAGAGATCAAGGCAAAAGAAGAAGATTGTGGACAGATATGGAGGAACCAATATTGAAGGTGTATGCACAGACAGAAGTGTTGGTTCTATTACACAGAATAGTCTATGAGCAGTGTAATGTCGAATGCAGTCTGGTATATATAGCTGCTATACGTGTACCAAATTTCATACAGAGAGGTGCAGTGGTTGGAGCAGGAATTAAGTAACAATATGGGGGGGAGGAAGGAGGAGAGGGTGGGGTGATGTGGTCGGATTGAGGTGTATAATATATTGTGAGAAAGCCCTGATTTATGCCTTTCCAACGGTACTAGGGGCCTGGTAATAGCCCAACTGGTTCCCAGGATATGGGCCTGCAAAGTGCCCAGTGGCTGAACAGTGCAGGCTACCCCCAAATAGTACCAGGCCATGCTGCCCCAAACGAATAGTAAACCCCATATACCCTTACTAATACCTACTATATGCAAAAAGAACGAAGGGGAAAGCCCAGGAAATGGCCAAGCTGCAGTACCCCCTTCTCCCCAGCACTATACAGGCTATATCAACAGTTGTTGCGGACGGATCCTGGCGCTTTTAGTGCCATTCAATGCTCCCTATCAATACAAACATACTGCAAAAAGAACAAAGTGAATAGCTATAGTATTGAGCCCATAATGGCCCCAGGAGCTACCCCCTCCTGGTGCCCCACCTGCCCCCCAGCATCCACCTACCATTTGAGGAAGCCAGATCATCAAAAAAGCGCCCAAAAGCGCCCAGTAGATCGGACTGATCAAGTGCACAGCTGATTAGATCAATCAATGCAATCTGAATACACAATATGGTCCAGTTTTACAATCATTCTCCATTTACAATACAGGCTCGATATACAAGCTGTCTGATTCACAATGTAAGCTAGTTTTACAATAGATCCTACAGTGGATATACAAAGTCCTGGATATACAATGTATAATGTAATATACAATTTTAGCCAGTTTAACAACAACTCTCTGCTCGATCTACAACAATCTGGATATACAATGCCAGACCCACCCAACGTTAACAATAGCCCAGCATTGTTATTGTAAACAACCCCACCAGGTATTTAACAATTACAATGGTGATCACCAAATACACAACACTTGCACCAGGTACCTGGGCTATTGTATAACAACGGTGGAAACCACAGGTGCAAAGCGACGGGCAGCTGGGGCGACGCAGACGCCCGATCACCCGCCGCTCAATATGCCCTCCAAGGACAGTATCATACACCTGTGAGCCTCAAGGTCTCCGGGAGAATGGTTGAATGGGGTTTCTTCAGGGGCGAGGACGATATCACAGAGCGACCGCAAAAGGGGTGGGAGGCGAGTATATCTGGCCTCCGGTACTGACGCACCCAAAGTGATGTCAGCGCCCCTTGGTGTCCTTCCAGTGTATTATCCGAAGTACGTTAGTATTGGATACGACAGGATATACGAAGGTTACTCACCGAGTGGTGGGTCGTTGACCCCCCAAAACCATGAAAAAAGGTATAATGTCGGAAAGAACCCTCGTCCATGGAGTGTCGAGGCGAAGCATCAGCCACGGACGGTTTATGGGTCTTGAATAACTACACGGGGAGTCCGAGGCGGCTGTCTCTCGGAGTAGGTAGTGGGCGGGAAGAGGACGGAAGTTTACTAGGCGCCAAAGATGTTGCCAGCAGTAGCGGGGGCGCGGGAAGTTCGCACGCACGCTCTTATTCACACGCACCGCTCTTATTCCCACGCACGGGCGGGACCAAACGAGCTTCCTTGCGCGCGGGAAGAAAACGTATGGCGGAGAAGTTGGTCACCGTGGCATGGGAGGATGAGGGAACCAGTGCGTCAACCAGTCATGCATCCTTTTGCACGCCTGATCTCGGGTGCCAGCTCTGTGCAAGAGTTTCGCTCTGGAGGAGGTCATGAACATGGCTAAGCGGCCAACACATTCATTCGAAAGTGAACTTACAGAGTTTGCTGGCGATCGCCCTCGGCGAATGGTCAGCCACAATGGGTGGGATCTGGTGTACCACCTTCCTGGCTGGTGCATTCCAGGGTAAGTTGCTGGTAAGTACGTACAGGTTTCGTTTGAGACTCACAGTTATGGAATGGGGCCGCGTCGCCAAACTGAGACACAAGGTGGCAAACAACAACTTGCAAGGAGGGTACCAGGCTAAGCCAGGCCAGCCACGCGGGCTGTCCGCCCTGTCATACATGTGGCACCAGATAGGCCATCCCGTCAGTCCTCGGAGCCCTGCTATGTGACACACGCACTCACCTATGACTTTCCCTTCAGCACAATAATCCTACGGTGGCGGCCGACATGGTTCGGAACGCAACGATCTTCGAGGCGGCATGCTCATGCATTGCCAACCTCAATGTATTCAACGTGTTTGCAATGACAGCAATAAAGCATATTGATCCCCGTCAGCTGATCTCACGAAGCTTCACCAGTGGCGCAAGGAGCGCTCCTGGAGCTCCGTGCTCTGGGAGAATTTGTATCACGATCTGTCGTATGACTGCAGGGAGATCGTGTATAACATGTACTCACAGTTTCACTGGGATGAACAGGACCCCCATTGGGCCTGGGCGATCATCATCTACTTGGGAACCTTCGAAGACGCGTACCTCGAGTTTCCGCAGCTGAACCTTAGGGGTCAGTTTCGACCGGGGGAAGGATCTGAGGCACGCGGTCCCCATGTGGAGCCGTGGAGAGCGACACTTTGTTATCCTCTTGACGCACGCAGCCTTGTGGGCGCAGGCAGGAATGGAGTGCGGGTCGTCCAAGGCGCACGGTTTTGTTAGGACAGGCAAACATGGATATTTTATCACCTATGTACTCAACTTCTGTAATACAGCATCCATCCCATTGCACATTCTCGGCGTCACCAGTTCCAAGCTTGAGGAATGGACGGATAGACTGGAATGACATCATGAACGCCAGGAGAGCATACGAGGGGAGATACATACATAATCTAATCGCGTATCCTCGAGCGCAATTCCTTCGTAACCCCACTGGATCTCGTTGGTGGGGCGCGCTTCCTTTGTGCGATTGACCATTTACATAGCTCGCTTCCATGCAGGAATCATTGCGAGATGATCCAGCGATGTACAAACTCGAGCTCCGCGAACTTGTCGCGCTCGCGGAATCTGCGAGAGATGCGGTTTGCCTGGTTTCGTCCCAGGATCCACAACTCAAACGTTAGTGAGACGCAGTGACATCCAGACGACCTCACCAAGGTGTGCTTAAGTGCTTGATGGTCAGGGTGAACGGTGCGACTCACAAGCGCCTAAGTTACGTGATGACGGCCGCCACAATTTCCAGTTACAGGCGCCCGCCCACTTCTCAACGGAACGTACTTACTGTTACCTAGGTAGTACCCACAACTTCATCCGCCATCAACAATGTTTCAACGTTTCAACGCCCGCCCACAAACGGCCGTCCAACAACGGTACGTCCCTATTTTATGTTAGTCATGAACGGGCGTAATGTTCATAAACCATCAAAGTCATTTGGAACGGGCCTCACGCGCTGACGACTCGCAACGTGCGTGCTGCCCCAACCTGGTTAGCATCGACGGTACACAGGCAACAGTGAGTTTCCTTACCTATATAGACACCAATCCTCAACGGTGTGCAGACATGTTCCCAGGTGTGCATGCGACGAGTCTTCCACGGGTGCTGGCTTTGTGCTCGCCCCCATCCCACACCAATGACTTTGCGTCCCGGTGCCCTCGCACGATTCATCCATGGACGTTCGGAGGCTGATAGTTTCGTCGCCATGGTGGATCGCAGATACGCAGTGCAATAACTGCTTGGACACTGAGATCCATCGAACAAACCCTCCCTTCGACGACGCCGCTGATGGCGCGACACCACCCGATCGGGTTCCCCGCCTGGGCGAGGTAACAGGCTGCTCACGCCTAAACCCTGACCAAGTCTGGGCCTCCGAGCGCCTTATCTGGAAGAGGAACCTGCAACCTGAGGCAGCGATGAAATCCTCTTACTACAGTATCGCTGGCCCTCGTCTCGGATCTCCGGTTCAAGTCCCAGACGTCGGGGCAACCCGCCTCACGGACCTGCATTCGGGTGTTTCCAACGTGGCTCCGATCCATTGGGTGCACGTCACCAACATTCAGCAAGCAACCGAACACGATGAATCGGACGCTGACAGTTCGGGTGAGGAAGCCGACTCATGACGCGTGTATCCTATGAGGCTATGCTCGGTGGGGACGTCAACGACGACGAGGACGTCAGCCATCGCCCGAACGCTTGTGGTCCAACTCCCTCTACTGTACCTTTTCCCGATCCTGGACAGATGATCGAACGAGAGCTCTGGCTGTCTGATGTCAATCCTGTAAGTGCGGGGTGGACTGAAAACCTCTGCTCGTCTCTCTAATGCGTTTACATTTACAGTACACTACTCGCATCGACACTTCATTGTCCCTCCCCCCCCCGCCCCGGGTACCAGTATCTCCGCCAGATGTATGCAGCATCCCCGCGGAGGCCAGTCAGCCACGCGGACTCACCCTCACTAGCGCTTCTCTGGGCCGCCTTCACGAGGCCACCGCATGGCTAAACAACGATTGCATTAATCTTGGTGCACAGGTGATCATGCGACACCTTGGGACTCCCGCTGCCCGCGGTGATCCTGTCATTTTCTCAAGTTTCGTTCTTTCAAAACATCATAAGGGAGGCGATGAAGGCCTGTGGCGAGTGTGCAAGTCGTCATCGGAATTTTGGAAGAAGGACATCTGGATCTTTCCCATCCATAGCAACGGAAATCATTGGGCATTAGCCATCGTGTACTGGAGGAAGCGGCGGATTGCCTACTTCGACAGCCTTCATAGCAAGATTGCATTCGAAACTCACGTAAAGGTATGGGATTTCGATCTCTCAATTCAAGGCATAGGACGTAACCCGTTCATACCCCTAGGACATGTTCGCTCTCATACACCGTCTACAACGTCTTGTGGCAGACCACGGAGGCGAGACCCGCAGTATGGACGGTGATTGGACGGCTTATCCCCTTGCAGTACGTCGTCGTCCAGCCGGTCAGCCGTAATTCCCGATCTGATCGGCACTTAACGAAGGAGTCCCCCTTGCAAGACAATGGATACGATTGCGGAGTCTGGATCTTAGCATGCTTCACTGCAGTGTTGCGAGGCTACACTTCCATCCGTCTATCGTCTTCCGATATTGCTGAGTTTCGCCAGAGAATCCTAGGTCTAATTTATAGCATAGCTGGTGTTGCATAATATCAACCGCCGTATTAGCGAAACTGGTATACAGTCTTGTGCGAAGACGGATGATAAGTATCAGTAACGAGGGGGGATATAGATATCAAGTCTGATGCAGATGGACGACTATGTCACTTCTGGGTGGACGTGAGGAGAGACGTACTGTGATTCAGGGCGGTCCTCGTTGTTCTGCTTTTGTCGTCGTAACAGCCGCCTTTCCCTTCTGCTTCGCAAAAGCGGGCTCAAACCATCTGTCATCAGCGGGGCGGGGACAGGGTTGGTCACGTTGGGGACGACCCGTGGCAAACAGAAGGTTGGAGGGATTGGCAGCAACGGTCTGACTGACAACTTGGTCAGTAACATCGGTGCCCAAAGTCTGATGGAAGTACGCCAAATATGGCGGTTTCGGACCCAGATGCGATGGGGAGAGGGAGGATGCGAAATCCGTCTTGCAGGTTCGGTCGGCGCAGGACAGGCAGGCTGGATGACAAGTCCAGTAGCTATAGGTGCAGTGGGTGCCGTACCTTCACAGGCCGCTGGGTTCAGCGGAGGAATGACAGGTGCCATGAGAAGCAGGAGATGGGACTCAGTTGGTGTCAAACATTCAGGCTACACTTCGCCGTCGCACCTCCGCCGCCGACGTCCGTGAACGATGAGGGTCCGGCATAAAAAGGTAGTTCGTTGACGTCAACACCGGAGAAGTCCGTGGGAGATGAAATGAAGAAAAAGAAGAACCGAATGGGGAAGAAGAGCATTCGCAAAGGGGTTAAGGCGCCACGCGTTGGAGTCGTGGTCGGTGGCACCCGGAATCTAGAATCCTCAGAGGCGCACCACATATTATGTACGGTCAGCGATCCTGCGCAGGTTGACAAAAACCTTGGCGAAAGTCGCAGGATGTCAGTTCTGCTGATATACAAGTAAGCTTCGCCACAATATTTTTGTTCCACACGCCTCGCGATGCCCCATTCATTCGCGAAATGCCTCCAGGACGAGGAGTGTGGAGACCATTCGCAGCAACGTGGAGTTCAGGCCCTAGTTCCGAACAACATGAGCCTGGGCAATTGCAAGACGCTAAGCAGAAGAGATATCAGATACTGTTCCGGGAATTCCAGGACCAGGGATCCTAGGCGAAATTCTCGCTCTACTTATCGGCAAATGGCCCCACCAGAAGTCACCGGCCAGCAAGGCGATGAGGAAAGCGAGTAAACTGTATCGAATGGCGCCTCTAGTCGCATGGTGGGATGATTCGCGCCGCAGAGTGGCGATGGCCGGGCGCTGACAGATCTCACAACCTGGAATATCTTTCCACGGCCTCTCTTCTCAGAGTTCGTATTTTCAGGATAATTTACCTTGAAATAACCCAAAGTCACGATGGTGATACGCAGTGCACCTGGCTGAGTTTCGGGCCAGAATGTGAGAGAGAAACAGGTTCGACCAAGCGCAGTCCAAGACAAGCAAAGCGCCGCGCGGAAATGGTCGCCAATATGGCCTGCAACGCGGGTGGGTCCTTGTCGAGATGTCGATCTTTCTGGCCAAAAAACCCTCATTTCGCCACTCACCAGGCTTCAGGTATCCGCTCGCCTTTCTCTAGTCTAGGGTCCTCGCCTTTCCTGACCCATGGTTGGGTAGCTCCCCGTGCAGTGGACGCAACCGGCCCCTCGGCGGCTAGAACATGCATCCTGTGCCATATAAACATCCTACTGATGCCCTCTCCGTTTTCGATGAACCCCGATCGCCTTCGCTCTCCTCGACTTACGTTACATGACGCCCTCGACTTCGCCAACTGGATCCCCGCGTGATGGTTCCGTGGACCATAGTAGCCCGCCGAGCCAGCAACCCGCCGAACGTCCTGAACGTTCACGAAATGCCAAGGGTATGTCGGTACCGTCTTCCGCCTACCCTACAGCACGCTGATAATCATTTCAGCTCAGGCCTGTCACCGAGCCAAGCGGAAGGCCTACATCGAGCGGGTGGGATCGCTTTGCATTCGGTGTAAAGTTGGCCTTCGTTACTTACGCAACCCGTTATGTCATCCAGCTAGAGCAAACCGTTACGAAGCTCCAGTCCGTCCTTGCCCTATCACCAGATCAGGTGGCCGCCATTCCCCCACCACTCACGCGGATACGCGAACTACAGCAGGAGAACGAGCTTCTCTGTCAGGAAGTGGAAGAGCTGCGGCGACAGCTTAGGATGGAGAACACTCGGTGTCGACCAGACTTCCGGCGAGACACCTATACTCCCCTCCCTTACGACCGACACTTCAACCACGAGTCGATGCGATACAGAACGGCGGACGCAGTGGGCGGCGGTTATGTGGTAAGGTGTTCCGCCCGCACTGGGTGCCGTCCCTCACACGCCGCTCTTCACAGACATCCTCCCCCCACAACCACTCACCACTTCCATCTCTCTCCATTCCATCCATTACGGGCCAATACTCCTCCCAAGGCTCACACACCTCGGCCTACTCGCCATACTACTCGTCACGACCGTTGGGCAGCAACTACTCATATGGTCTGCCGGGATATCCCGTGCCGCCGGTGACTCCAACGTCGGGCGCGACGTCCAGTCCGTTGTTCTCGGCGAGTGTTATCTCCATCTCTGCGGGGTCTGCTCGACAGCAGAACTGCGCTTATTGAGCTTGGGATCCTAGTGACAGTATGTTTTTCCCATCCACAGCCCTCAGACTACGCACCCTCCTCACTGTCATCGCATTCCCATCATCGAACTTTATCGTCCTCCTACGGTCATACCGCTCTTCCCCCTTTCTCTCACAGCGCATCTCAGTACGAAGTTGTGAAACTAGAGCGAGATCAATACAGGGTGAGTTTACCACTACGCATCTCTTGGTACACCAGACCCCAGATTGTCTGACTGTCCATCACCGTCAATAGAACCCACACCACAGTACTCCTATTACCAACGCTAGCCACTACTCATCGGAGCGCTGAAGGCATACCGAACAAGACTGTACTTGGCCCGTCTCGGGTGCCCCTCTTCCTATCATCTTGCTGTCTTCCACTTTCCAATACTTGCTTTCGCGCTGTCCTGCCTAACTTGCTGCCGCTGTTCAACGTATTGTTTCATGCCTGGGCCGGGATATGTATCATAGTACCTGTAGAATCATTGCATCGGATACAGATCGTGTTTGGATACACAGCTTACCAGGGGGGTTCATAGTACCACAGTGTGCGAAAATCCAAGAAGTGGATGGGATAAGGACTTCCGTATCACCTCCGCCGCAGAACATGGTGCGCTGCATTGCCTTGCACGTGTCCCAAAAATTTCATGCTGCTCTGATTCCTCGCCTCTAGACTCGATCCGTCACGAAACTACAAGCTAGGTTTGATAAATCCTCTACCTCGTGCAGGGTGCTTCCTGCTTCCGCCCGATATGTCGGACCGCCCAGAGCCCAGAGCCAGCCCGTGTGCCAGCCAGCGGCGTCAGAATGCCTACGGTATCGCCGCGCCAGCGGCCAGCCAGTCCCTCTTGCTCGTCGCCCAGTTGTCATCATTGCCGACGACCAAGGCGGTTCATGGCCAGCTTTATTCATCCCCAGCATCACCTCTCATCCTTCACCCGTTCTGATATATTTACTCTGGACGCCATGCACCTCGGCTCCGAACGGTTCAACGCATGGAGGACATTAAATGGAAGCAGGGGTTGGTCGGGAGCGGTCGCCTCCTTCCGAGAGCGCGCCGCCGGAGGCAACGGAGGCGAGTCCTTCGAGCAAATCATTTCCCTGCCTCGCTCGTGCTAGGTGTTCCTGACCCCATCGCCCACCACGGTGTCTATACTCGTCCCTTCCATACCTGGTATGCCATGAACCCAACCATGGCAAAGCGCAGACCCATGGGCTGTCGGGCATACGGGGCTCTGCGCAATTTGGGAATGCACGCTCTTACCGAGCTATTGCTAGGTCCCTCGCATGCCCCTACTAGGTTAACAAGTCCGCACACTCGCCGCCCCGAGTGCATTAGACAAGTGCGTTGCCGGCGAACTGGAAAGGACCGTTAACTCGGCCAGCAGCGGCGTGTAGAGCCAAAGGGCATGATACTAAGGAGGGCTGAGGCAGGGGCACAGCGGGATCCGAGGATTGCTCTGTGCCTTCCCCGGAGACGATCATGACATCTGCCCCAGCGACAGGGTGAATCACGCTGGGAAGCTGCCTGGTGAGACTCAGACGGCCACCAGCACCCATGAGCCAAAGTTGTTCCCGAATGCTGCGAGCTGTGCACCACGAGGCCAACTAGGAAACTCAAATGGAGAACGATCGCAAACACTCACCGAACATGCTTTTCGGAAACCAAATGCGCGAATGAACTGCTCTTCGAAGCCTGGGGTGGCCTGAGCCAACGTGTATCCATGCTGGTTACGACCAAAATGCGCGTTGAGTGCAATTTATCAGGTGGGAAAACCATAACACGGTGTCCAACTGACGCTATCTCGGAGGAAATCTGTTGGTGGATTTGACCTTCCTGGAGTATAGTTCGACCTTCTGGGGCAGTCGGCTGGCCCTCTTAGTAACACCGGCACCTGCCAGCAACGAGGTGAGATTGGGCTTCACAGGCCGAATGTGACAGCGATCTTGAACGAAGTGTTTCGGATCTTCTGTGGTAAACGTGCGGGTGTGCGCGTGCAGCGTGCGCCACCCTCCGTACCTCCTCCTCTCCTCCTCCTCCTCCTCCTCCTCCTCCTTCTTCAGCAAGGGTCACACGGTAAGCGTCTCTGCCTGTAAAGGGTCATGATCGTTCTCCTTTCCCTCTTCAGTCAGCTTCGTGGTATCATCGTGCCCAAACTGCACCTTCACCTCCGAGTCTACCCATTCTTCGAACCAAACCCGATATGCCGATACCATAGACGTCGAAACTCGGCTATTCTTTTGTGCCGCCAGGAAGTCCGGTCGCTTCGTCCAGAGCCAGGCCTACTGTTTCTGTGCTGTCTATGATCACGAGTCATATTTGTCGCCCGTCATCGCTGAGGAGAGGGATGGGTGAGCCAATTAAGTCAAGCAGCACAAGTCGGATGGGGAAAGTCATCTGCGTGCCGAACAGCTCGCAACTTGGCACGCATGTTCGTGTAAAAGGTTTTAGGTTGAGGATTTCCCTTGTCCGAATATCACTAACCCATTACAGCCGATAGAGTTTTCTTTTGCACGCATAAAGGCGCGTCACGGACGCCCCGAAACTCCCTCTTCCCTCCTCCGTTCCGATCCCAGCGATGAAAGGCAAAGAGCGCGTGAGCGACAACGCTAACGATGGGACAGACGAAGTCCCTGGTCGCTACAGCATCTTTGACCTTGAAGGCATCGATAACTCCAACCCTGTCCGCCGCTATACCATTTTTGAACTCGCTCAGCGACTCTTGCAGCTCGCCATATTTGAAGGTATGTTTCCCCCCTCGCATTATTGGTTCTCTCGCACTCAGGTGTTCTATGCAGAAACCAACGGTACCCCCTCTCTGATTTGTATCCAGTGCCTTCGGATGGCTATGGGTGGTATGTACGCTTATGTATGACTCGTGTACTGAGCATTGTCTAACTATATAACTTAGAACGCCCCTGTCCCCATGGCCACTTCCCGGAAGACCCTCGTCGTATCCCCAGGCTCGTGTGGCCGGGTGAGGAACGTACGCCTGTCGCCCCCACCTCCTTCACGGACAACCGGTCTCTGCTTTCTGCGCCTCCAGGTCGACCCACATGCCGTGCCCAGTCCGGGCATGGTGCTGCACCGCCAGCTTCCCCCATCGCGAATCGTCCCAGCACCCCGACCCCTGTTTGGCACCCATGCCCGTTCAATCACCAGCACTCTTTGCTTGAGGATGCACGGGCCTGTCGTGAGCAAGCTGTCATGAACACATATGAATTCCCACCGCCCGCCGCCACCTCTGCCTCCGTTCACCGCCGTCTTCAGGTCGCCATGGGTACTTCAGCTTCCAGTGACGTCATGAACGATGCCCGGTCCCCGACCTCGACCGCTCAGTCCTCGGCTCCCTCTGCGATTGGCGTGACGCGATCTGGTCGGGTTCACAGTGCTATAGATTCCCGCGTTGCGAGCCCCGTTATTGGCACAAGTTCTGCTAGTGTGGCCGCGAGCCGTCCCACTACGCGTTCTGCTCGGTACACGAACCAGCCCACCGCCGAGGCCGCCGCTCCGCAGCCCGCTGAGCACCCGTTGGTGCCAATTCCTGAGGGCGCCAACCCCATCCCGGTCGAGTCCATCAACATCGATGATGAAAATCCTGCTGTTGTTTCGTGGTATATCGTCACCACGGGTTCTACTGTCGGTGTCTTTGATGATGTGTAAGTATTCATCCATCGTATCACATGTTCTCCACCTTACACTTGCATCTAGGACTGTTGCGCAGCGTGCTGCCAGGGTGTCCGGGGGCTCCTGGCGTAGGTGTAACTCTCGCCAGGCGGCCTTGGCGGAGTTCCGTCGCGCTGTGGCTAGGAACATAGTCGTCGTTCGGTTGTAATGGCGCACTGGGCCAATGCCCTCATACTTCTTGGTGGATGCTTGCTGCTTTTGTATCTTGAAATATGTCTGTTGGCTCGTTACTTGCGCCGTCGTCCCCGGTCCGTCGTTCATCCAGATGTATATCGTTGTATTAGATGGATAGGTTGTATTAGATGGATAGACGATGGAAAGGAGTTGTGTTCAACCACATTCCTGCCCCGTACTCACCGTTCTGCTCCATAACCTTCCTGATCTGCGTGGGACGGCATGTTAAATACTTCACAAATGCTACTGCAAGCCAAGCGCGTTGAGCATAACAATATGTTTTTGGCGGGATTGCATGCCCCACCGTTATCTGATCTCGACGTCCGAATAGGGGGGGCGCCTGACGCCACTTCGGGTGCGCGCGCCGCATCATCCTGATCGCTGAGTTGGGGAGTGCCCGCAGGTGCGTCGCGCGCAGGCGCGAGCTCGATCTAGACACCAGTATGTGGGGTGGAAGCTTCTGCCACGCTGCGCGCGGGCGCAAGTTCGAGCTCGCCCGCGCGCTCGCGAGTGGGAGCGCTTGGAGCCACTTCGCGTGCGCACTGAGCTTCATCATTCACATCAGCCTCAACGGGGGTCACCGCCATGTTGTGCGCCGGCGCGCCTAGTTCCTGGACGTCAGCCCGCTTGCCGTCGCTCGCGGTCACAATCTCGTTTGGGGCAGAGTCCGGGAGTTCCCACGGTGTATGGAGATCCTTGTTGTCTGCGTAGGCATGGGTCGGCAGGCAACTGGATGTCCCCGACTGGTCAATCTCGATGGTATCTCTGGGGAGAGGCTCGGGAAAGAGAGTCCAACGAATGTGATCGGCATGATCATGGGCAGGGGGTCGATAACGGGGAGGGCACGGTGGTATGCTGGAAGGTCCACATAGGGATGGAACGCAAGGATACGTGCGCGCTTGAGCAGCTCGATGGTTAGATGCGTAGGGGAAGTCCACGAAGGTCTCATCGCTCCATGGGGCTGGGTCAAGTGAGGCGATGTAAGCAAAAAGGTCTGCGAGTGCCTCGCATGAGGGATGGGAGGGCGAGGGCGTGCCATTGAAGACGCAGAGTTTCTCGTCTCGCGTCCACGGGCAACACTAGAAACGCATGGTGTCGGAGCGGTGGTCCGCCAGAGAGAGAACACTCACGATTTCAAACCGCCGCCCGATGTTCTCCCTGTTATAGAGGTTCAGGTTGAGTACTGTCTTGTGGGGAAACCGTGGAGACAGGCCTGGAGGGTGTGCTTGCTACAAGATATGCGACCATCAAGGTGAAGTATGGCCCAACGCGCAGCTCAAGCGCGAAGTGACAGAGGAGAAACCGGGAGGTAAGGGTGTTTTATAAGGACAGGTTCCCGGCGGCTGGCCTCAGGTTGCAGGTTCCTCTTCCAGATAAGGCGCTCGGAGGCCCAGACTTGGTCAGGGTTTAGGCGTGAGCAGCCTGTTACCTCGCCCAGGCGGGGAACCCGATCGGGTGGTGTCGCGCCATCAGCGAGCGTCGTCCCGAAGGGAGGGGTTTGTTCGATGGATCTCAGTGTCCAAGCAGTTATTGCACTGCGTATCTGCGATCCACCATGGCGCACGAAACTATCAGCCTCCGAACGTCCATGGATGAATCGTGCGAGGGCACCGGGACGCAAAGTCATTGGTGTGGGATGGGGGCGAGCACAAAGCCAGCACCCGTGGAAGACTCGTCGCATGCACACCTGGGAACATGTCTGCACACCGTTGAGGATTGGTGTCTATATAGGTAAGGAAACTCACTGTTGCCTGTGTACCGTCGATGCTAACCAGGTTGGGGCAGCACGCACGTTGCGAGTCGTCAGCGCGTGAGGCCCGTTCCAAATGACTTTGATGGTTTATGAACATTACGCCCGTTCATGACTAACATAAAATAGGGACGTACCGTTGTTGGACGGCCGTTTGTGGGCGGGCGTTGAAACGTTGAAACATTGTTGATGGCGGATGAAGTTGTGGGTACTACCTAGGTAACAGTAAGTACGTTCCGTTGAGAAGTGGGCGGGCGCCTGTAACTGGAAATTGTGGCGGCCGTCATCACGTAACTTAGGCGCTTGTGAGTCGCACCGTTCACCCTGACCATCAAGCACTTAAGCACACCTTGGTGAGGTTGTCCTACTGCACATCTTCTTTGATCTCATCGCATTTATAGCGTGCTTCGCATACATTGCATCGCATACTAGCCAGACCGTCTTCGCTCGCCCTAGTGAGATCGTGCTACCACGTATCATGTTCACTGAACTAATCGCAAGTCAGCCGACTTCGCCTCCACAGTTCCCCCAAGAGCACCAAGGACGCCTTCATCGTCTCGTTGTGGCGCATAATAGCCCCACATTGCACAGACGACTTTGAGTCCCTGTGTTGAGCATCGTCACATTCCTGTTCGGGCTTCCAGTCATTTGCGGTCTCCGGGTCTTCATCCTCGATGCACTCTTTCAGTCTTGGCTCCCTCGCTACACTTACCGGTAAGCGCTATCTCGTGGATGGGTCTCATCTCTTGTGCTAATCGTCGTGATATGTAGAGGGCGCCGTGCCTACGTTCTCCGACGGCATAGTGGGCGCGCTATCCAAAGATGGATCCGTGTTTATTACTTCGCCTAACGCGGAGTATATTCCCCAGATCGCGCATGGGCTCTTGACGGTACATCTTCGGGATGATGGTCAATATGGACTGGCGGACCCTGTGCATGCGCCGCAAATATTTTCCTGGAATCATCCCTATCTTTGCGCCATTCTCAGACCTGTCCCGGATCACGATTCTCTGGCTGTTCTGTGGAAATCTCCTACCATGGACGACTTCATTCCCAACAAGGGCTCAGTCGTCGGTGGCTTTGGACGCCTCTCCAATACCTTCCTCGACGCTTTCGATCTCCCTGTGTCTGAGATGATTCGCCACGCCGGATGCCCCTCCGAGCATGATGAGAAATCCGCGCAACAGGCTGCACCCTTGCGATGGTTTGTTGTCGCGATGCGTCAGGCCCTTGATCGTCTGCGCTACATGCCCGCAAGTTTTCGCGATCAAGTCATTCAGGTGGTCCAGTTACAGCGCTACTGGCTCCTCGCAAATGCCTTTCTCGATTACCATTTGCGCGCGCGCGGGGTCCGTGCTCGGAGCTCTGCCATGCCGGAGTTTAGTGACCAGTGGATGGGTGCCTGGACTACGGATCCAACCGTCGTACAACATTTCATAGATCTCGGTATCCCTGTGTGGTTCCTGCGCACTTCTGAGGCCGTGCACGGCGACATCCAGGTTCGCCATCTGAAGGTCTATCCGGATGCGCATCATATTACGAGCATCCCGTTCTTCGGTGAAGAGCCTCTGTACCGCGGTCTGCCAGGCGACAAGCATCTGGAGGCAACCATGCGTGCATGCCACACTTACCGCGATCTCTCCCGGGTTCCAGCTGCATCGCTCTTCCTCTCCGAAGATTACGCCAGTGGTCTTTCCAGATCACAAACTCCCCAGTTTCAATCCCCAGGCCGCGGAGGTTGTTCCAGCGCCGGGGTGAACCGTGGCGGGCCTCCCCGTCAGTTCACTGCGCCCGCTTTTGCTCCATGTAAGTCCCTCTTCTGGATGTCACCCCGCGTCTCACTAATGTTTTAGTTCTAGACCCTAAGACGAAACCAGGCAAACCGCATCCCTCGCAGATCCGCGGGCGTGACAAGTTCGCGGAATTTGCACATCACTGGATGCCTAGAGCGATCCCTGCATGGGAGCGAGCCATGCAAAGCGTCGACCGTTCGGAGAAAGCGCGCGCAGCGAACGAGATCTGGGGGTACTGGATTCCCGAGCCGGCCATTATGGTCTCGCCTACCGATCCGGCAAAAGCTGAGCGCCACATCCTCAATTGGTTGCGCGCGCGCCCGAACTGGCTCTACCTTTTGCGAGTGCCGGAGTCAGCGGCGACAAGGGTTGGCACTCAGGCATGGCGTCAGTTTTTGAACGGGGTGCCTGAGGGGTCTAACGAACAGACACGCGTTGGTCGGGCGCAACTTCGAGATCCGCAAATCTTTGGGGACGCTCTTCCTGAAGCCGACTTCGCCGCGAGACACCAAGGTCCTGTGGACTGGCAGGGATATTCTGTTGCCAAGTTGACGGATGACCTCGCATGCAGAGTTTTGTGGGAGACGTTTGAACTGGGCTTTCGTTTCGAGCTGCTCGCCGAACGCTTCCTTAGACCTCAGCACACCCTCACGCACCGCGCTCCAGGAGCATTTCGTTGGTGAACTGTTCCCCGAGGGTGTCGTCCATACCGTTCCTTCCTGCCCTCTCTCACACCTCTGGCCTTTTCGCCGCCTCACTCATCGCCGCATCAAGGCACTCAATGCTTTCAAAGCAATACTGCATCAGTGGCCTGGCTGCCCGACTGTCATCACCCAACAACAACCCTTATGCCTTCCGATACACCTTTGCTCATTGAAGAGGTCGAGTTCAACCTTGCATCATTCTATGTCCACACGTTCTTCCAGCTTTCTGAAGGGCACCCATTGTGCCTCACTTATTCCCTGTGTAATGTTTTGGTCACCAGATCAAATGGCGCACTTGCTTGTTTCTCCCGCCCCGCCGCTGTATCACCATACCAATGCCATGAACCGCCCTCATGAATATTTTGGTGCATACCCCAGGAAGGTTAGATTCGCTCGCGGAGGGCCTCTGTCACGGAAGACATCAACCCACTGGGCCGGGCCCGAGCAGGAAACGGTGCCCATGGTCATTGTACTGTTACTTATGTACTGTCAGAACTGTCGCACATTGGAAAACATAAGAATTGCCACCAGTAGTCACCAATGAGAAAAAGTACGAGGCTGGTGTTTGATATCTGCGAGGGCGGGTGACATGTGTTGACCCCTTTCACGTGCGTGTGTGGGAACGTAAGCGGGGCTCCGTGCGTGCGAACGCCATATTCTGGGCGCTTACTATTCAGCTTTCCGCCCACTACCTCCTCAGGGAGACAGCCGCATCGGACTCCCATGTAGTACCCAAACTCACAAAGAGTCCATGGCTGCTGCTTCGCCGACGCCCCTGTACGAGGGTTCCCCGTCCTGTCTTTCGCTTCACTGGATCAGTCGTCTGGTTCGACCTCCCCATCGCTCAGTGCGTAATGTTTCTCTCTGACGCTGATGTGGTTTTAAGTGCTAACATGTTTCCTTGCATATACCGGGAGGACTGCAAGGGGCGCTGACTTCACTTTGCGTGCGTCAGTACGGGAGGCCAGATATACTCACCTCCCACCCCCTTCGCGATCCTTCAACGGCGTCCAGGTCCCGGTACCTCCTCACCTCAAGACGCAGCATCCAACCTCAAGGCGGAGACCTCCAGGCGGATAGGGGTGTGGGATGGTGGATAGTATCAGGCCGTTGGTGGTGATGATGACTGTGGTATCCGTTGGTCACCGGAGGGACAGGTATGCCCCTTTCAGTGACATCAATCAACTCTGGATGCTAATTACCATGATTTTTCTCGTAGTACATTTCATATCCTAGAACCCTCGTATCGTCGTGGTCATAATGATTTCACTTTGATGCATGACAAGAAACACAAAGTGTGACGTGCATGAGGCGCCAAGCGTGGTGACGAAGCCCTTCTCCCATCACTACTCGCCTCCTTCTTGAAGACGACGTTGTCGACCTTGGATGCTCTCTTGCGCTCTCCCTAGCCTTGTTCTGTATTGTTGTCAGCCAGTGTCTGCAAGCATCATGGAACGGGCTTACCTTCCCGCTATGCTTAGACTCGCCGCCGCCGCCGCTTGGAGGCCGCCTGACACGCTTCGGTGGAGGAAAGCTTCCGCAGCCTCGGTCAGCGCCGGTCATGCCAGGTCGGGCACGCTGCTCCTTGGAGAGCGTAATGCTGAGTAGCTCGCCACGGAGTCGCAGACACACTGGAAGCAGACTGAGACATGGGTCAGTGTATGACACTTAATGGTAAGCAATGGCAACCGTGACACGGGCGTGCCCGACTTGACCTTTTTTCCTTCTCCTTAGGTTTCGGATCAAGTTGTTGGTCACTTCGCCTCAGCAGCGTTGTCCTCCACAGCGACGCTTTCCTGTTTCGCGCTCTGGAGGGGTGTGCTTTTCCGCAGTTTTCGCCTCATCATCATCCCCATCCACTTCTTTACCAGCGCGATCGATCGCCATAGCCAATGGACTTGCCGCGCTCTCAACTCACAGTTCAGGAGACAGACGCTTGACAAATGTGTCGACGCCCCGCCATCGGGCGCCGTGATCGCCGCTGTCGCCTTCATCTTGCGCATCATCCTCAGACTCCTCCTCCAAGTGGGGGCACGCCTGACATCTACAGTTCTGACGCCTTCAACACGCCTCGCCCAGGCCCAGGGCCAACCTTATGTCGCGCCGCAGTCTTTTTTACTCGTGAGCGTGTACTCTCTCCACGCCGAACAAATCCTCCTGTGCCTCCACCATCTCCGTTGTTGCACGCGAAGCTCCGCCAAACTGTCCTCCATGCCGTTCAAAATGTCCAGCAGGTCACTCGCGTCAATGTATGTGGCAAGTCAGTACCGCCCCCGCACAGCAAGACAAGGCACGCACCGTGACAGAAAGAGCAGTGGTCGTCGTGTTCATTGCAACGAACGCATTTGGTAGTGAGGCGGCGGCAGGTCTTGCCCGCTTGAGCGCACTGAACGCATGGAGGATTGCAGAGAGGTGGTTTAGTAGACATAGGAAGGAAAGAGGGAAAGGAATGGGGAAGGAGTCGTCGACGAGAGTACTCTTGCTCAGCAGCACCAGCGCACTCGCCTGTTACCGTAGCACCAATCGCCCTCCTACTCTACGGTGACATGTCATCAACTACGTGAGTGGACGTATGCCAGCGTAATGGGCCGCGACAGATGGGTTATAGCACGATACCAAGCGGCAGGTATACAGACGCGACGCCGTGGCGCGCCACGATGCGCCGCAGGTTTACACTGCGTAACAGGAGCGGATACGCCGCTGGTTCATTTGGCGAGATGATACATGTCTAACGATGGTGGTAGAGTCATGCCCGTATCTGCACAAGCAATGGGGCCCACCTACCCGATCCAACCACTTCAAGGCCGCATGCGCAAAGGTGGCGGCGGCACCATCGCACTCGCCTGCAGATGGAATGACAGTACCGCCTGCAGAGGGCATACACGCCGCACCTGCCCTGAGCTGCGACGCTGACTCCCGCCAATGCCGGCTCGCCTCAACGAAAAGGGAAAGAACATACCTATTCTTATGCGAAACAAGACACGGCGTGGGGAGGGTACGATGGTCAGAACTGCGACGACAACGACAATGGCCCCAACGGCAGCACGGGCGGAGGACGGCGAGGGAGGGGATGGCGTGAGCGCGGGTTCCAGGCCATCCCGAACTACGCCTCCATACACCGCCCTCCCGTGAATGCGCAAGCAACCAAGGTGTTCAAGATCTGGCTCTCAACGGCCTGCCGGACGAAAATGAAAGGGAGTACTCACCAAACACGAAAGTCACGGCAATGTGGGCACGCTGCGGTGACGACAGCGACGGCAACGGCAACGGCGAACACGATGTCTAGGACAACGGCGGCGAGGGGCGACGGCGAGTGACGACAGCTGAGAGCGGCGAGCAAGGCCGGCGACGGCAACCACAATGGGGAGCCTGGGCGACGGCGACGGCGAGCACAACAATGACTCCGCCCGCGTTGGGTCCCGCTGCGGCTCCATGTTGATTGATGCCATGCCCGCCAGGCCTATGACTACGCCGGCTCCTGGTTGACCTGGTCGGACAACCAGGCTAACCTGTACGGCGGCGCCTGCACCAACGTCTCCACGACAAGGCGGTGAAGGACTACGTGTCCCGCAGCGCCACGATTTCCAAGATCAACACCCCCTCTACGGTCGTGCGTTCGAGGAGACCGCCGGCCCCGGCCAATCCTACAACGGCGTAAGTAGCTCAGTCCGAGTCTACCACGGCAGAGCTAACTAGTGTGGCGCCGCGCACCAGATCGGTCCCGGCGGTCGAAGCGGGTGTCTACTCGTACAAGTTCCTCCCTTTGTCCGGCGCAACGGTCATCAAGAACACCACGGACGTCACCAGCTACTCATACGATTCCTCCAAGCAAGAGCTCGTCGCGTACGACACCCCCGACATCGCTAAGCTCAAGGCCTAGTACGTACAGTCTCAGGGCCTCGCTGGCTCGATGTTCTGGGATGTAAGTGGCGCTTTACTGTCCCCTCGGCACAATAACTTACGCCCTTCGACAGCTCTCCACCGAAAGACCGGGCGACGACTCCTCGTCGGCACCACCGCGAACGTACGGCAGCCTCGACCAGGCGCAGAACCACATCAGGTACCCCGACAACAAGTGGGATAACATCAAGAACAACATGGGCCAAGGCAGCGGCTCCTCGACCACCGTCACCGGCACCCCTACGTCTACTTCTACCACGTCTACCTCCACCACATCTACTACCACCACGTCTACCTCAACCACCTCGGTCTCCACCACCTCAACCTCGACCTCGGCCACAACCACCTCAACCTCGACCTCGGCCACAACCACCCCCATGAGCGGATCGGGTTCCTGCTCCGGCGTCGCCGCGTGGAACAGCCAGAGCATCTACGTCGGCGGCCAGTCCGCCGCCTACAGTAAGTCTTTTGTTGTATTCTGCGGCTGCCACATGTGCACAGCTAACCAAAGTGACAGAAGGCGACAGCGAAGACAACGATGACGACGACGAGGGTGACGGCGAGGACGACGATGGCGAGAGCAAAAGTAGGTATGGTCGACGAGGAGGGGATGGGCGAGGACGACGAATGACCAGAAAGCGGACCGCGAGAGCACGCGTTTGAGGCGTGACCGAGAGGCGGGAGATGGCCATTTTCGCGTGGTCTCGCGCTTTTTCCGTAGAAAGCAATGCTGCCGCCTTGATCGATACGACGCAATTTTGAGCGCCGAAACCTTCGTAGTCAGTCTTCGTAGAGTCTCAGTTTTTTGTATGTAAATTCTGACAAATATATCTGCTTCCACTCTCTATCATGGAACACAACCGGGACAGGGGACAGGGTAGACAACGTCAGTGGAATCTCCCTTTGGCCGGCGAGGTGAATAAGGATTAACTGCTTCAACCAAACAGATGTGTAAGCGTCATAGTGATCCTCGTCATTGTGCTTACCTTTCGCCTTCGCTGCCCCTTCGCGTTTGATTTCCCTTCGCTTCTTGGCCTTGGAGTGGAGCTTGGCTGTTGATGCCTGAATCGGGGCCGTCCGCCAGTTGTGCCCCACACTGAAGCCATCAAGACGACGCCCCACGGAAGGGGCGCTGGACGACGTCATCACACAGCCGACACGGTGTCCAACCGATGGTACCGTTTGTCGGTGAACAGTATGTCTCACAGGAGGGACGTTGGACGGTCGACAGGACGTCCGACTGCAGGGACAGCGGATGGTCAACAGAACGTTCGACGGGAGGGGGCGCTGGACGGCCGAGGGGACGTCCGACGGAAGGGACATTGGACGGTCGACAGGACGTCCCACAGGAGGGGGTGCTGGACGGTCGACAGGACGTCCCACAGGAGGGGGTGCTGGACGGTCGACAGGACGTCCCACGGGAGGGGGCGCTGGACGGTCGACAGGACGTCTCACGGGAGGGGGCGCCAGTGGACGGTCGAGGGGACGATCGACCGGAGTCGTCGTTAGGCGTTCAACTGGATGACATATCTACAGGCCACGCTTGGGATGCAGTTGAAATGGATCAACGTGACTTACCGGAAGACACAGACGTGCTGGTAACGAAAGAGGGAATGCAGCAGATGACGAAGGATCGTGGGGCGGAGTTCAAGACGGCAACTGCGAAGTTAAAGGACCTTGTGAGTGTTTATGTTCAACGTCCGCGTGCACCGCCGTGATCCCCTCACATCCCGTATTCGTACGTTGGATAGATGGACACCTTTGAAACACTGCATGGGTTCAGTGGCGTGTTCGCCCTCCTAGGCAATGTCCCGAACTCCGACAGCGAGTTGGTCGAAGTCCACGAGACGAAGGACGCTATTGGGGTACGCGCGCGGATTTCCTGGTTGCAGGTATCAATGTCACTCATCAGCAATCCAGTTCTTTGAAGCACAATGCCGGGCAGACAAGGATGAGATGTTTACGCATCTGAAGGCTCACATCTAGTACGCACATCAAGTTTTTCTTTCTATTTGTCTGTGTAATGCAAACATTTTTAAGCAACAACGTCTCTCTGAGCCTCGTAAACAGAAACTTCGGCGAGATGCCTCCTCAACATTGTGGTACTGCCAAGAGCCATCTGGCCAATGTCGTTGGAAAGTCGAAACACCGGACCAACGCCGCGCCTGGAACGTCAGAGGAGGGACAATCAAGCAAACCCAGATCAATGTTGTCCGTCTCCATGTGATGCAATTCTCTGACATGCCATCAAGCATCAACACATGGCACAGTGGGTCACCAACGGTCTCCTCCGCCGACTTGCGCGCTCGCTCTTCCCATGCTCCTTTCGCTCTGGCGCTTACTCGGTTGACAGATGAACTGCAGATTCCGGAGATACCCTCTTGGAAGACCTTCCCTTCAATGGAGGACGATGCGGAGCCTCGTGCACTCAGCGGTGGGCCTTGGCGGTGAGCGGCGGAGGGACTCTATGGATGACGATGATGAGTGATAGTGACCTTGTCAGTGGCATATCGTTTCTTCATACATTGCACTGAACATCCATTGTTCACACGCTACTGGAGGATAGTCACGAGTACATTTGCATCAAGCTCCTTCTCACCTGATTTTAGATTCGACAACCAGTCGGGGAGGCAGATCGAATGGCAGGCCGGAATATGGCCAAGTGCTGCTATGCCCGCTAGCTGGCGCATGTACTGCATACTTGTGTACTCGCTCGGCTTAAGCTGTGTACATGGGACCCACCTCGAGCTCTAGCGCTTTGAGCAGGAAATCAGTTTGCACGTCGAAATGATTCGTGGACAAGTACCATTCGTACATCTACAACACGACGAACATGAGCTACCTGAACAATGTGCCCTGCGATATGAGACCAGCTGATAGAAGAACTGGCCGATGAAGGGGGTGACTGAACATGCGAGTAAAAGCCTGGGGACGCCGGCGGGTCCTGTCGACCGACCAGCACCCTTCCGCCGGACGCCCCTCGGCCGCCCAGTGCCCTCCCGCCAGACGCCCTACCGACCGCCCAATGTCCTCCAGTCGGACGCCCTGTCGACCGCCCAGCGCCTCCCGCCGGACGCCCTATCGACCGCCCAATGTCCTCCCGCCGGACGCCCTCGCCGCCCAGCGCCTCTCCCATCGGACGCCCTGTCGACCGCCCAATGTCCTCCCGCCGGACGCCCTCGGCCGCCCAGCGCCTCCCGCCGGACGCTCTGTTGACCATCCGCTGGCCTCCCGCCGGACGCCCTGTCGACCGCCCAATGTCCTCCAGTCGGACGCCCTGTCGACCGCCCAGCGCCTCCCGCCGGACGCTCTGTTGACCATCCGCTGTCCCTGCAGTCGGACGCCCTGTCGACTCATCCCATGTCCCTCCCGCCGACGCCCTCGCCGCCCAGCGCCTCCTGTCGGACGCTCTGTTGACCATCCTCTGTCCCTGCAGTCGGACGCCCTGTCACCATCCAACGCCCCTGTGAGATGTACTGTTCACCGACAAACGGTACCATCGGTTCTCGCCGCCCAGCGCCTCCCGCCGGACGCCCTCGCCACCCAGCGCTCCTCCCGCCGGTCGCCCTCCCGTAGGACGCCGATTGTCCAACGCCCGATCAGCCAGCCGGGTTTGCTACGGCTTCACGCCGCCCGAAGGCAATCGCCGCGGGTTCTTCGTGAGATAGTAATCGCCTGTAACGGGCATGGAGAAGGATTCACTCGCGCACGGAATGCATAGGGAGCATATTGGGTTGAGAGGAAGGGTGACTGTACTTATCCTGGCAGTCGGAGAAGGGCGGAATGTGCCCTGTTGCGCTCCGCAGGTGTACTAACACCCATGGCAAAGGGAAACTCGCGAGTGGAGGAACCGCGCTTTTCGTGATCTGGCCTTCTCGAAATGGCAGTGACGAGCTCCAAATTTGTCTCCGTGATCTAGACCGCTTGAACGACTGCGACCAGAAAGCGTGGCGAGGGCGAAGGCGTCGCCTCGGTACTAGTGTCAGGGGACTTGGCGATGAAGGGCTAACGTAACGCCGTCTGTCGGAAGCATGCCAGCCTACAGTCGCGCTGGTAACGAGGTCGCGGAGGATTCGTGTGAGGATTCGTGGGTGGTCGTTCCACGCTGCGCAAGAAAATAGACATTTAGGCCACATTGGAATTGTGGCAGGCACCTCTCACTCCCGAGCCCTGGGAACTGCAGATCTTCCTTCAAGCTTCATGTCAGATCGCCAATAGATACTTTCCGCATAATGAAGGAGGGTGAACTCGAACTTGAATGCGCGGCTTCATTGCACGGGATTTCTATCACGACACCGCCAGGGTCGGGCGCAGGACTGGTAGGCGAATACTTACGCATCTCTACCTCGAAAAAGGGCCTCTAGTTGCTCTCCCACGTCCTTCAAGTGATCCACTGATCTCTTACCCTCCGGTACCTTCCCCACAATCTCGCCAATAACACCAACATGCACCTCTTGCATGCAAACAGCCTTTTCTCGTCTCTTCCGCCCGCTTACAATAAGAAGCCCGTCAAAGGGGGAAGACAACCTGGACACAAACGACGTGAGACGACGCTTATCGATTGCACATGAGCGAAGTATTTCCTACGTGTCTCCCCGCCAGCCGCACCTGGTTGCCAGAATTGAATGTAGTGTTGGATTCGCGTGCTCGCCTTTACCATCTACAACGAGCCGTCTGGGAGTAAGTACCTGTCGGCGTCGTCTATTCATCGACATCTACATTTCTCAGTAAATATCAATATCTGATGACGAGCACGAGCACTAGAGAAACGCACCGTTCAAAACTCATTCGCATGAATGATATGCCCGCAGAGTCAACAGGTACATACCGCACCGTCAAAACGATTCGCGGGGCGGTGAATGGTCGCTAAAAAGCCGAGGACCTTCCTCCGAGCACAAGAAAGCGGCCAATACAAGGGACATCAAAATGCCATTGAAACGATCATACTCCGGGTTCCGCGACCGTAGCCTCGAAAAGAGCATGTGTCTGCCACCCATGTTGCATCCGTTTCGCGAGCGCGTTGTGTGCGGTTCAAGAGACATTGAGTTAGCAAACGACTTCAATTGAAGCCCAAAGACAAGACTCACTAGGGTGACGGGGCGTAGTCGGACAAAGTGTGGTCGTCTCTTCGAGAGCGTCGAAAACCCGTCCCCTTCTTCGTGATGTCCTACTCGGCGATGCATCCTCAACTTCAATCTCGCGCCAATGGACAACGCAGGAAGAGCATCACTCTTCAACGACGAAGGCCACCGCGGAACTGCAGAAACTTCTCGGCACGCTGCATGCTAAGACCACACGACATGAGAGCTTGAATCGAGCCCCGCATTACATTGAACACGCACCATGCAGCAATCGCGAAGACCTGGTCGGGAGGCTCGACCATCGGGCCTTGAAGGTAAGAGAACAACGCAATGGCCATGAAGGCGGTTGCGACCGTGAGTGGTTCGCCTGCCATGACGGTGTAGCGCACGAATGTCACAAGTGCGGACGGCATCCAGTTCCACACAATGGAGATGAACGGGTCGTCAATGTGGGTGGGCTCGCTCTACTGGAACTCTGGCGAGAGAAGCTACTGAGAGTATATTTCGATTCCCACCCGCCAGGGACTTCAGTCAGGTCGGTAACAAATATATGACAGTCCACATACAAACATTGGTGAGTATTTGTAGAACGTCGCCCTTGAAATTGTGTCGTATCGATTGAGGTGACGACATTGCCATCTATGGAAAAAGGGCGCGACAACCGTCCGCCCGCCGCCACGTCCGTCCCCACTGGTGCTCTTGTCCAGGTACCCGCCGCCTCAGCCTGTTCTCCTCTCTACTCGCCGCGCCGTGGTCGCCCGCACCGCCATCTTTCTCGCTGTGTCCTCGCCGCCGCCACCGCTACGCCCCGCCCATCATTCTCATTCCCGCTGACGCCTCGCAGTCGCCTCGCCGATCGCCGCGACACTGTGGTCACCGCCTCGCCGCTCCGCTGCCCCGCGAGCATTGCCATCTGGTTCACCTTCACCCCATCCTCGACATCGCCGTTAGTGGCCTTCTTGCAACGAGTAAGTTCGTCTTCTTTCTTTTCTGTCTCGGGGGTTAGCTATGGGGTGGCTTGGGTCACTTGCGCATTGCGGAGGAGGGTGGTGGAGGCCCCCGCGGACGCAGGCGACGAACGGGTAGGTTCATCAGGAAAAAGTGATCTAGCCTTGGCGCGCCTTGAATAGCCTTGAGGGCGTCTGAGGGCGCTGGAGGGCACTCAAGGCGCCAAGGTTGCCAAGGACCGTGAGGCACCTTGAAGGCTTACCTCCTGGGTAGAATTTCTTCAAGGTGCCTTCAAGACACCTTGAGAAGCCTTGAGAACAATGTCAAGGCTCTCAAGGCTGACTCAAGATCTATCTTAATTGCGTCGAGGCACTCATTTACACAAGAGAAGTGTGAAAACAAATATATTTATCACTATGATACCTCTACAATAACATAGTACTACAATACTACCACTAATAAGGGCACCTTCCCGCCAGAAACAGCGACAGTGAGAGACAGAGGGCAGGGGTGAGAGATGGCTGAGCCCCTAGTAATGGTAACACAGTGTGTTGGCCTTACAGAGGTGAGAGAGAGAGATAGTGGCGCGAGACAGAGCAAGCAGGGGCGAGACAGATAGAGCGGGGGCGAGAGACAGCCAGGCGAGAGACAATGGCGCGAGAGAGACGGCGGTGTGAGAGGAGACGGTGGGGCAAAAGACGATGGGGCTCGAGAGACGACGAGGCAAGGGAGAGAGAGCGGAGGCGAAGGAGACGGCGGGTGCGAGGGAGAGAGGACGGCGGCCGGGCGAGAGAGGGGGCGAGACACAGCGAGGGAGACGGGAGACGGGAGACGGGCGAGGGAGATGACGAGACAAGGGAGACGGTCGGGCGACGGAGACGGCGGCGACAGAGACGGCAGGAGGAGGGAGACGGAGGGGCGAGCGAGACGGCGGGATGAGAGCGGGAGTGAGCGAGACGGTGGGATGAGCGAGACGGCGAGACGAGCGAGACGGCAGCGGCAGCGAGGGAGGCGGCAGCGGCGGCGGGGCGAGAGATGGCGGCGGGGCGATAGATGGCGGGGCGAGAAAGACGGCGGCGAGAGAGAAGGGCGGCGGCGAGAGACAGCAGCGGGGCGAGGGAGACGGCGGCGAGGGAGATGGCAGCGGTGAGAGAGAGACGCGGCGGGGGCGAGAGAGGGCGAGATAGAGGAGACGGTGGGGCGAGATGGGCTGTCAACACATTGTGATTGAGCCCAAAGTTGTACTTACCTTGTTGCCGTTAGTCTTGCCGTTTGGTCAGGCGCTGGCACGTTCGTGCCAGCGCCCCGCCACTTCCCAAAATGGAGGTGCTTTCGCCTGGTGGGCGTGCGTAGCCGCGGCCTGACTGCCCCATTAGTTTCCTGCAGCGAGGTGGTGGGGATTAACAAGAGAGACGGAGAGAAAGAAAAGACAGACCTCGCAATACCAACACGTCGCCCGAGATGACAGCGAGGCCGCGGAGGCGGGATTTCCGGATGGCTTGGGAGCGGTTACTTTTGTCGGCGGGGTGCCTAAAGAGTTGCATTTGGTGAGTAAACAGGAAGCAGATAGAGAGAAAAGCGAAAGGGAGGTGAAAGAGAGACAAGCGGGGCAGCTGCAGTGCCACTGTGAGGTGGCAGGAGGAAGAGAAGTCGGTGCATTAGACGCCGACGTTGGTTGCGCGTGCAACCAACGTTGGCGTCTAATGCACTGACTTCTCTTCCTCCACGGACCGCCACCTCTCCCTGGACCGCCACCTCTCTCTCCTCCACCTCTCTCCCTCAACATCCACCTTATGAGCCCAATGGCTCCACCCTTGAAGACACGCCGGAGGACCAGAAGGAGGCGCAGGAGTAGGAGCCGGTCCACGGAGGGACGGGAGCAGGAGGAACGGGAGGAGCGAGACGAGGAACTGAGGTAAGTGCATCCGATTTCGGCGCGCGAGGAGGAGACGACAGACTCGCCTCTCCCGCTCCTCCACATGAGCCACACGAGCCGAACGGCTCCGCTTTCAAGACCGCCGCCGACGGCCTCTCTGGAGAGAGGACAGGCGCTGGCACGAACGTGCCAGCGCCTGTCCTCTCGCCAAAACCTGTCGCCTCTCTGTCCTGCCCCACCGCTCTCTCTGTCCTGCCCTACCGCTCTCGCTGTCCTGTCATGCCGCCTCTCGCCGCCGCCTCATCTCGCTCGCCTCGCCGCCTTCCTTGCGCCGCCATCTCGCCGCCGCCATCTCTCACCTCGCCCGCCTCTCCCCGCTCCTCGCGCCGCCTCTCTCGCCCGCCCTCTCTCTGTCTCCCGCAGCCGCCTCGCCGTGCCCTGCCGCCGCCTCTCGCCTGTCTCCTCTGCTCTCTGTTCTCGCCGCCGCAAGACGCCATCGTGGCACGCCGCCGCTCACCCGCCGCCCGCCGCTCACCCGCCGCCCGCCGCTCACCCGCCGCCCGCCGCTCACCTATCGCCGTCACCTCACCCGCCGCCGCCGCCTGTTTCGCTCTCGCCATCTCCGCCGCTCGCCGCCTCGCCGCTCGTCTCGCGTCTCTCGCCATCCTCGCCGCTCGCCGCTCGCCTCTCGCCATCGCTCTTGTTCCTTGTTCCTCGCCCTCGCTCCCTCGCCCCGCCGCCATCTCTCGCCGCCACCCGCCTCGCCATCTCCCTTGCCCGCCTGTCGCCCATCTCCTTGCCCGCTGCCCATTGCCCGCTGCCCGTATCTCTCGCCCGCCCCTCACCTGTTGTTGTCTCGCCGCCGCCTCGCCTCCCGTCAGTAGTAGTCGTAAATATATTGTAGTATATTACATATAATTACTTCATAAGTGCTGCATGGTCACCGGAAGAGGATACAATCATATGGACTGTTATATAATGTACTATAGGGGCCATAAGTTCTTCAAGTGCCCTCAAGAGCCTTCAGGATCCTTGGAGCGCCTTGAGACGCGTTGAGAGAGTGGCTGTGTCCCCAAGGCGCCTCAACGCCAGAGGCTTTTTCCTGATGTTGGCGTGGTAGAACCCGCGGCCAGTCTTCGCGCTCTCTTCCGCGTTCATTTTGCCATCGCATGCGTTCGTGGTCAGCATTCCCCGCGCTGTCACACGCGTTCCCCACACCTTCGTACGTGTTTGTCTCCTCGCGCCACCGCACGCTGCCTCCTCGCAGCTCGCATGCGCCCGCTATCCGCGCTTCCACGCCGATCCACATCGCTGAACGCTCGCTGTATCGCCGCTGACCCCGCCACGGTACTGTCTCGCTGCAGGCCACATCCACGCCTCACTCAGTCTGAGCGCCCAGGTATATCCCCGCTTCTTGACGCTCTGCCAAGCAAGTTGGGGATGGCACTACCGCCCAATGAGACGCGCTGGTGCAAGTAATGCTTAGGCATCATTGTTGTTGCGCACCGCGCGTTTCTGCCTTTGGGCTACTGGAAGGCGCGATGGATGTATTGCCTCATGCAAAGTTAGGTTGACGACGCAGGGGAAATCCTCTCTACCATGGAGCGGTGATGTCCGCCCGGGGTGAATACAGTGCGGACGTCACCGCGTCGCGGTGCTTGCTGGCGAGGTGAAGCGGAAGACGCCAAGGAACAAAGGCAAGGCGAAGGCGAGGACGATGAAGAATACGTGGCTGAGTTCGTCAAAGGTGCGTGTTCCACTAACTCGAGTCGCCATTGCTGACCAACGCCCTTCCACCATCCAAGATGGCGAAATGCGCTACTTCTAAGCAGGTGGTCCCGGGACGAAGAAGGTTAAGTCAGAGCCTCGCGCAAGGTCCAGATGCTGTCACTTACCATTGGCAGCGCACACTGACCCATCTCAGCTGGCTTCCAGCGTATTTGAGGCTCCTGTGGCAAGTTCCTCCAAGGTCACCCTCTCGGCTAAGCACGGCCTCAGTGTATCATGGCCTCGGCGTATCATGATCGTTGCTGACTGCGACTGTAGAAGACTTCCTCCTCTGAAGGGGAGGCCTCGGAGAACGAGGCCAAAGATAAGACGACCTCGACAGGGTCCAAACGCAAGCGCACCAAGGTGAGTGTCTTCCGCAATACTTGGAACAGAAGGCTGATAATGGTACAGCTGGACGAGGAGCACATTGACAAGTTCAAGAAGGCTAAGGAGGGACGGCTCGAGAAGGCCGGCAAGGACAAAAACCGGTCGTAGAAGGAGCGAAGTAGGGGCTTGAAGGAAGGAAGCGACTCGTCGCAAAGGCATCTCGCTCGCGTCCACGTCATTGCTTAATGCGCCATGTATCATTGTACGATTAGGGTACTACCACCTGGACGAAGCAACAGTTACAGGTTGAAATGTAGTGCAAGAAGATGAAAGTTAATCAGCATTCAGTTGAGTCCGATATCACCGATATGGGCGCACCTGGCACTGTGACAAGGGCCGATGACCTCGAGAGAACCTCCAACCACTCGCGATCCTCTCCAAGGTCGTGATCATATGCCTATCCACCTCGAGGTTTCCGAAAGAAAGTTAGGCGGCACATCTTTAGGGGCGAGGGCGGTATCGCAACGTGGTAGAGCGACCGCAAAGGGGGTGGGAGGCGAGTATATCTGGCCTCCGGTACTAACGCACCCAAAGTGATGTCAGCACCCCTGGCTGTCCTTCCAGTGTATCCGAACATTAGTATTGTATACGACAGGATATACGAAGGTGACTCGCCGGTCGTTGACCCCCCAAACCCATGAAAAAAGGTATGTGTCGGGAAGAACCCCGTCCATGGAGTGTCGAGGCGAAGCACCAGCCGCGGACGGTTTATGGGTCTTGAATAACTACACGGGGAGTCCGAGGCGGCTGTCTCCCCGAGTAGGTAGTGGGCGGGAAGAAGGGGTGAGTTACCTTGGGTACAAGCTCGACACCCGAGCGCCCGGTTCCCGATCACATTACCCGCTCGCCCGTTGTTCGCGCACTCGGAAGTCTGCTTTCCTCTACTTTCCTCTCGCCACTTTCTCCGGATTGGTCTAAACGACCGCGCTGACGCACCAGCGATCGTGATACTTAGATTACAGGACTATTTACTAATCATTACTTGCGGCGAAAGTGCACCAGCTGGGAGATTGTGTACATAGGTAGCTGCTTCGATCATTGCTCGCATGTCATCCGTCACAGACGGCCGCCTTGTACAACCAGAGTCAGGACCTCGCCCGTGGCTCACCTTCACTCGCCGCCAGATATTTCGCTTCATCCTAGGAGTCTGCCGCAAACGCGTGTTGACAACTTTTCAGGAAATAATCTTTGAGATGGCGCCGACGTTGTGGTGACGTTGTCGATAATACAGCGACACGCCTGGATCGTTGTCACAAAGCATGACACTGGCAAAAATGAGAAATGTGACAGTGGAAAGCTGAAAGAAGTAAATCAAGACTTACACTTCACCCCCTCCTTGAGCGAGAAGAATACGAGCCATACCACAGAAGTCCATAGGACCGACTGTCCAGAACTTGCCGTGACAGATTTTGTAACGGATTGTAGAAGTTGCGCGATATTTGGGAGACATTAGTCTCACATGTGGTGCAACTTGAGGAGTGGATGAAGGCCTAAAGCAATGACTATAAGACTTTCTTCACAGTACGAACAACAAAGGGCAAATACATCGCACGGGGTGCATATCAGGGTAATGCACCTTACATTGTGGTAAAGATTACAGTAGACATACTTAGAATCCATTTACCATCCTTTGCCTTATCGATCGTAAAGACCTTTGTAGACCTGTCGTAAAGAAAGGCACTTACGGTGAAAGGAGTGTATTCAACTACAAAAGGGTATTACAGTCGTTGCAGCGGAGGATGGTAAAGATATTCAGACTTATTTCACCGTAATCTCTACAGTAGTTCGGGCGAAGTATCCTGATTTGCACCTAGTGTCGGGAAAACGGTCCATGCTTGATACAGTGCGTGGACCTTTGTTTTTTTTCTCTTTTGTGTTCGCATTCCCTTTACAGGGCGTGCAAGTTGGCCATGAGCAGGGTCCGGCACTTGTCCGTCCACATAACCTGCATACGGTGAAGTTACCAGCCTGTACATCGTCGTCGGCACACGGCGGCGTTGGCGAGTGAGAGGGAAAAGCTCTTCGTTGACTCCCAGACGAACATCACGGTAGAAAGCCGGTTTCAGGTGTGTCACCTGTGGGATTACTTCATACAGTATTAGCTGCTGCGAATGCTATAAGACACACAGCTGAGACAAAACCGACTTGCAGCGTCATCAGAATGTTCAGTTCCACTGTTGCGCGAGCCGCGCCCACTCCTCCGCCTCCAAACATGAGGTGCCCGAGATTGTCAGGTAGTCGCAACGCCGCATTGCATGTAACGGGATCGAATGCATCAAAACTGATCGCTTGGCCTGCCTATAAGACTTGTAAGCTGGCGATTAGGAGCGCATAAAGATATATCGCTCACCCGAGACGTCGCGCCCCATCTTCGATCAGCGCCATGTGCATAGTAATGAAGGCGATGTCTTTCCCATACACGCGAAGCGATGACGAAGTACAGACGATCCCTCGCGCCAATGGCCAGTGTAAACACGCCGACGGAAGAACTTAGCTGTAAATGGCCACATGCGATCCTGCATATATAACGCCATTGCGCGAAAGGCCATGAGGAAGCGCGCTAAGCGCGAAGGACAGAGAAAGAGCTGAGCGACGCTCAGATTCAGCGCAAGCCCTGTTGTGCGCAGAGAAGAGTGCCTCCCATATCAGCTGCCGATTCAGAATCAGATGCTGGACTACGACTCACCGGCGATGTGGTACACCTCACTCAGCGTGTATACGCCGAGTCCAGGAGAGCAGTTGCTATTTTTATGAAGAGATATGCTGATTGTTCAGCCTGAGAGGGCGACAGAGAATTGAGGCGGTTGCAGACAACAGAGAGGAAACTGCGCCAATCGCTGACAACGCCTGCATGTGTCTGCTCGCAAACCAGCTAGGTTGTGCGCCCAGCTTAACCTGTGTATGGGCTGTTCGACGCATGTAGCAACACATTGAGCAAATGAAAGATGACTTACATGAAACAGCATATCTTTGGTCAAGAATGCAAGCACGTACGCCTCGAGCTGAAAAGCGACCGCGACTCTGAATCCTCGCTGCTGGATTTCGAACGGTGTGATGAGGATGCGCTCCCGTTGATAGCTAGCAGCAACAATTTACCTTCATTGGTACACTGCATATCCTTTCCAACCACAGCAGGCGGCCTGACTGCGAATCGTGCCGAGTGGTGTTCGCTATAGTCGCTTATCGAGGTCATTGTTTCGGAAGAATAACAAGTGACCACGTTTTCGTGCAGCACGGTGTCAAGCAGCTGACATCAGCACCGAATATGGCATTGGCTCCTGGATGGCCTTTCCTTGGTCCTTTGTCGCTGTCTTGAGCGGCTGACTCGATGACCTCGAAGACTACGACCCTGCTCCCTCCCTCCTGCCTCTCGTCACTACACTCTTCTCGCCTCCAGGGCTGTCTTCGAACTCCAGGTCGACGAGCTCGATGCGCCACGCTCCACCCAAGCCCCACCCAAGCCTCGCTCCACCCAAGTTACCATTGAAGCCGCCCCCCACCCTCCCTTCGCTCTTCCCTCTCTCCCCTACCTACGGCAGTGACTGATTCCTGGGTGGTGAGTACAGCGGGTTTGTTGTGCCGTTGGCAGCGCTGTTGGTGAGTGTCGTCGTTTATTCAATTCCACGAGTAGGAATCGGAATCGGCTAACGACATGGCATGATACAGCGTGTGGGATCTGGACGAGCGAGATGCCTGTGAAGCTTGCAGAGCACCTCCAGAACGTCAACCAGACCACGCCGCAATGCGCTGTTCGCCCATCATGGCCTTCCCTTCGCGACCCCGTGCGTGATGGGGTCATCGCTGGTGCGTCCCCCCATCCTCATCCATCTCTGGGCCTTGGCCAAAGCTCATGCATCATGTGTGGTTCACAGCGTACGGGGACGTGATGAAGCTGATGATCGTCGCCGTCGCCGCGACGGTGCCCTCCGTCGTGTCCTCGTGCTATGTTGGTCCTCAGTTGGTCCTCGGCGACAAGCAGAACGCGGGCGACGCGATGGACCTCAAGGTCTCCCTACACACCAGGAGTCCGAGGGAGTCCGAAAAGGGAGGAGAAAGGTAGCACCGCGGAAGTATAAGTACAGATGGCTGCTAACAAGTATGACGACCTTGCTCAAGAGTTCGCCCGCTTGCATACCTTGATGCAGTGCCACACTTCATCATTCCCTCATTCCCTCTTCTAGTTTTGAGGAGGAGTGAGCCAGGCCCGTGCGACGTGTTTGCTTTGTTCTTCAGTGGAGGTCTTCTTGAAATCCACGACCTATGAATGCTCGCTCGCGCCTGGGTCGTGTTGAGCCTCGTATGCTATTTTGTCTGCTATGTAGCCATACTGTACGCTTATAATTTCCGGAACGAACAGTTTCTTGAAGGATTTGTCTTGAAGGATTGGCGATAGTAATTCTACGCCGTCTTGTTATCAGATAAGATTGCAAAGATAAACGCTCAAGCCACATGCGCTGCCGACTTGGATCTTCACCCTCTCCTCAACTCAGCCCCTTCCTCCCCATATTCACACTCGCAAGCCACCGAGCAACTGTAAACCCGCTGCGAACAACGCGAAGACCCGACCAGCGCAAGCAACCCCCACACTCAGGAGAATCGGGAGGCCGAGGAGCAGAGCCACTGAAGGCAAAACGAACGGGCACGAGCATCATAAGTACGTAGTAAGTTTCTTTCAGCGCCCAGGGGCAGGGACGCCAAGACGCGAAAAGAAGACCAAAGGCAGGCTCTCGAGAGGAGCGGGACACGGCGTCGACGAGGAACGCGCAGAGGCGAACAGGCGGGGCTCACGAGGGAGGTCGATGGACAGTGCGAGAGGGCTTCCGGTGGATATGGAAAGATGGCGGGATCGCGCGCACGGCGGGCGAGGAAACGGCAACACACAGTTGGGACATGGTGCGAGGAGACTTCGGCCGCATGTGGAGAGATATTGGGTGGCCCGCGCATCGGACATGGATGAGGGGAAGCCTGTTCGGCAGGCGGGGCCGCGACATGCAGGAGGGGGTGCCGAACGAGGCCAGCCGAAATGGACGAGGCCAGCCGAAATGGACGAGGCCAGCCGAAATGAGCGGGGGCGCAGTCAGGACGGCGTCGAACGTCGACAGAGGTAACACGACGCGCCAGACAAACCCCTGTGCTGACACCATCGACAAACGCGTGAAGCGCGACGAAGACCACCAGCAAACAAGACGACATCGATGCCGGCAGCAAGCGCAGAATTCGCCGTGCGGACGCCGAACGGAGTGTGGAGCGCGACCCGACAAGACATGGAGGCGGGCGAAAGATGCGTTGAAGGAACCGGTAAGTCATCCGCGGGCCCTCTGCGAAGCCTACTGACTCCTCTGCACAGTTGGAAGCGGCGAGGACCACAAGCAGCTGATTGCCGGGACATTGTGAGTAGAGTGTCACGGTCGCGAGCGGTGTCGCATCCTTACTGACGTGCCAACAGCATCTGGGCGATTCTAGAGGATAAGTACCCGCGCGATGTCAGGGAAGACGACCCCGACGCGATGGAGCTGAGGGAGATTCAGGAGATCGCGTGGCACCCGCTGCACAACAAGGTAAGCTGGCGACTCGTCCGAGACGCGGAACCCCAGATTACCGACTAACGAAAACGTTCACAGTTCATATACAAGTGCCGCGTCTACCTGCACGGGCACAACATCACGGAGGCGGGGCCCTTCAACTTCCAGGGCAAGGCAACGGCGAAGCTGCTGTTGTCGGTCGGAGGGAAGCAGGAGTACGCGAAGACGATGAAGACGATCGCGTACGTCTGGGAGACGCGGATCGAAGACGTGGTCGATGTCGCAAAGCTGAGCACGGCCTCGGCGACATTCAAGACACTCTACCCCGGTCAGCCCTACACGCGGACCGACCTTGAAGTCAGGCAACGGCAGTGGGGAACGGTGTTTATGTGGTACGCGGCGAAGGTAAGTGATTGCGCGGAGGATATGAGCGACGAGGAGAACTAATGGACGTGACAGGCCCCGGACGTCGTCTGCAAGGCAAACTGCCGGCTCCGCGGAGTCTACGCCCCGCATCGCGACGAGATGCGGTGGTGCAAGAGCTGCCGGAGGTGGTTCCACACGGAATGCATGGAGGCGGACAGCATGGGTTGGGAGCACTTCAACGACGATGACCTCGGCATCCAGCCGTCCGACAACGTGTACGCATGGTGGTACGCCGAAGAGGCACGCATCGCCCGGGTCCCGCGCAGCAACGAGGACCACGAGGGGGTGCCTTACACGATCGAGACGACACTTCAAGAGTTGCGGCGGGCGAAACACACGTACGACGCCGACCCCAGCAAGGAGCTGCCGGACTTCCCCAAGTACCTGAAGCAGGTCATAGAACAAGACCGCCACCACGTCGGAGACAAGGTGCAGGTGTTCGAGGAAGTGATGGAGACCGTCGGGAACACGCCAGGTGAGCTGTGGTACGAGTGCGGCGGGGATGAGTGCGACGAGGTGATTTGACAGGCGGTAATGACGGCAACCGTATGGTAGGTCACGCAGGTGGCACTTGGCGACTGGACGGAAGGGTCCGGCGTAGCGTAACCAAGATATGTACCATCAATTACCTATAGACAATGTCCTAGACAGCGCGTATGCACAGCCAGCAAGTGCGTGATCGGGATGATTGACTGCACACGGCCTGACGTCTCGACACTTAAGTACACCGAACGAGGCCATCGTTCGGCGCGCACATCACGAATCCCTCCGGTACTTTTCAGGACTTATTTCTACTGAACACCTCGATCGGACTTGGAGGCACTTGAATGAGCTTATTCACTGGATATCTATGGTTGTGACCGGAAACTCATCAATGTTTGCTGACGTGCCATCACCTCTCCATCAATCAATGCCAGGCGCACGACAAATGCCTCCAATAGCCGTACTCAATTCTAAATCTAAAGGAGTATATACGAGAGTAGGAAGAGTAAGACTCGGGTAAACCAACCGAGTCTTACTACTTTGCCTCTCAGGGCGTGGTCCGGTGTTGGCGGGGCGGCAGGCGTCCCGTGGGCCACAGCCATGTAACGCGTGACACTCCTGCACGCGACCAGTCACAACCCTCGCGCGATGCGTCTCCGGCGCGTCCAAACCTTTCCTTTGACCACGCTGTGGCGACAATAGGTGACGACGACTTCCCTCATTCCTTTTTGGTACACTGTATAGTAGGACTCAAATGAAGATGTATTTTCTCCATCCACCCCAACACTTGACCTCCAACCACTATCTTCGCCATTTCTCGGTCTCCCCTCCACGCCTGCACGCTTCGATACCCGGTGCAAGACCATCTTCGAGTCATTGCCGCAATCATGGCATTGAATGAGTTTATAGAAGGTGAAAAGGCCATTTTGGACCGACTATACGAGACAGTTAGTCCAGCAGAGCTGCTCGAGTATCGCGACAAGGTGCGTAGTATTAGTCTTGACTATCGGGATGTAAAATCACTCATACAGAACATAGACACTTCAGCACTCCCTGCACGTTATATCGCCGCATGTGGATAATGCTCGACACTGGGTTAACCCAGACTCATTTGCATTGTGGTTGGCACACCGCACACAGTCAGCGTCGACTCCACAAACTCCCCACCACCCACGAACACCTCGAGCCGACCTGTCGCTACTCATGCGACACCCACCACACGATCTGTGACCCCATATACACCTTCACGACTCGGCGCGCCATTCACGGTCCACTTCACCCTACCTCGCATATCCTCGGTACCGGAGACTGTCGACGAGAGCCTGAGTGAGCCCGAACTTTCTTATGAGAGTGCTCGTAAGTTCTGTTCCAACTCCAGGGCCTCACTATAATTTGTTTCTAACATTTATCTGTAACAGGCGAGCTATCCCCGTTCCCAGCAATCGAAGTTCAATGCTCCATCACCTAGCTCACCTTCATCCGGCAACCAACTTCGGGCGGTGCATGGTCAGACATCTCAGGTTTCGGGTCCGCCACCCAGCCCACCTCCACTCCGCAATCGATTCTCCGTCGCCACGCGCCGCATCGACTCCACCAGTGGTCGGACGCCACTGCCGGTGCTGGTGCATCCGAGGTCATCGAAATATCCTTGACAGCGAAGACGAGCAACTCCCTATCACCAAATCTGCTGCAAAGGGCAAACAGCGAGCGACCTCAGTCAGACCAGCAATTGAAGCGGTCATTTCTTCAGGGACTGTGGTTAAGCGTGAGTCTCCGGAGATACAGATTCTCGACACACTTCCTCGGGAATGATCCAGCGGAAGCGTCGAGATAGTGGTGCGTACTATTGCTACTACATTTTAGTATCCATTTGAAACTGGCACTCGTATATCCTTTCCAGGTGACAGGTGACGGTGCCTCGGCGGGGATGCGTCCGCCTAAACAGGTCAAGCCCGAGCCGACTTCCACCATGACTACTGGCACAGGACATGTGCGCATCACTCGCAGCATGCTGTGTCGAAACTCATCACGCTCACGAGCCCGCCTCAATGCTGAACTGTGCCTCGTCCTGGTGAGAACTACGGATACCTCCTAGACCTCTCAGCACAGAGCACACAGACGTGGACTCGGACAACGACGACGACGCCCGACACCACTTACCTCCCTTTACCTGCCCTCATATAAGATCCCTCCACCTTCCGCAACAACAAGACCCGTGCCACCGGCCAGATCTTCATTGTTCGCGACGCCCTGTCCTAGCCCTCCTCCGCGCCACCCTCAGGCGACCACCCGATCCGCTCTAACCCCAATCGCAGCATGGTCAGTACGAGGACTCGCCCGCCCAATCTAACATGCATATATGCTTCCCAATCCCACCTCGCTCTCACGCTCCCGATCGCGCCCTATTCCTGATCGGCATTGATGTTATCTGCCATGCCGCAATCCACCCGTCTCCTGGCAACGCCGCGACGCCTGCCAGCAGCTCGCGACGGACACGGAGTACTTCTGCCATGTCTACAACTACACGTTCACGCCTCCGGCAGCGCCTCGGTGCGTGTCCTCACACTCTCCCTGCTGAGTTCCCACCGCCCTCGCTGACCCGGCCGTGCACGATCCGCAGCGCTAGACATGGCGCAGGGCTTCTGGCCCGCATCCCGCATGGACGCTCGGGCGGCGCGCTTTCGCACATAGTGACGCCGGCCGCGCCGGACGAGGGACGAGCACATGGTGGACGGCGCGACGGACTTGAGGGCGATGTGTGGATCCAGATGATGAAATTATTGGTCGAGTGTTACACCACAAACAAATTTGTACAGAAGGGGATGACTCTGGTGGGGACGGTGAATGGTCGCCGCGCACCACGGGCGCTTGCACGTATCGTGAGACGACAGTCAAGAAAGAGGGGATTGAAACCCAACCACGACAGCCGATGTTACTAGCCACACCCATCAGTCTACAGCAATGACAGCTTAAACGTTGTTAGCGATACATCTAGAAAATATAAAAGTGCATCAACTTACCTCCCTGACCAAGTAGACCTGGTGGTCGCGAGCGACGACTGGACCACCCTGACGCCTGGCGGGTATGGGCTGGTACAGATGAGCATGCAGTGCTTCGGAGATGGGGGTCCAGCCAGGAGCACTGTGCTCCGTTCTAACATTGGTCAAGGTGGGGTAGGCATCCAACAGCGCCGCAGCGACGTCATTGGCCTCCTCGTCATTGGAATAGAGGACAGAGGAGGTCAATGTTACCAGGCCGTAAGTGTGAGTCGGGGTAACGTCGTTTCTGAAGCCCAAAACACTGAGCTCTGGAAGATGCAGGTACTCGAGGTTAAGGCAAGAGGTTGTGAGTAGCTGCACCGTGGGCACGGTGATCATGTCGGTAATATGGGTGTGGAGGACCGTGAAACGGAGGTCCAGGTGACGGAGATGGCACCAGTACTGACACATATGCGTGAGGTCGTTGGGGAAGAGGGATAGCGCGACGGAATCGAGATGGAGGATGATGTCCTGGCAGTTCCTCTTTTGAAGAAGAGGGCCCAGAATGTATAGCACAGCGTGCTTCTCCGGAATGTACGCCATCGCCATATTAGTGCGGTAAGTCAGCGCGAAGCTCCTTGACGACTCCACGGATATGGCGGACATAACAGAACACTTGTCGCCTGCACGGCCTTGTGCTCCGGGGTTCGCGACGACGGCACGGCCTCTGGGCGTAATGACATCAATTGTGATGTTTTCTTTGTGATTGAACGTCGACCACTCCCCGTTGCAGTACGGCAGCGTTCGACTAGGGAGAGGGATGTCGTCCGCCATCACCAGGGCGCCAGACTCTGCTGACTTATGTTAGTCAAAATATTATGAAAGGAGACGTGGACAACGCACTTAGGACCTCGTAATGGAGGTTGTCCAGGATCTGGCGGCTAAGCTGGTTGGCCGAACCGTAAGCGTGGCAGACGCAGACATTGAACGCATAGAGGCCGGGGAAGTTTGCGAGATAGCGGACCACAAGGCCTCGGATGCGAACGTAGAACATCTCCTCGATCAGCGCGGAGCTGAGGGGCGTCGAGGTATCATGGATCTCCATATCAACCCAACGAAGACCAGTGGATCGAAAGGCCTTGAAGCTCTCGATAACGATCGGTGATGAGCGTAAGGAGATTGTCGGGTGTTTAGGATCCGCCTCTACCCAACTGATCCTCTCCAGCGCGGGGAACAGGAAGTCGCGGCCGGGTGGAAGACGCTGCTGGAGGAAAGCCAAGGTTGCCGGGGGCAACATTCGGGTGGAAGCCCGCATTTCGTGCACACGAGAACAGACGAAGAAGAATCGACGTAACTTATAGCTGGCGTCTTCCTTGCCGTCAACGCTGACACCGGGCTCGCCGTAATAAATGTTGAGAAAACTGTGGAAGATGAGTGAGAATCATCGAGAGTCACGGCGGGCGGACCACGCACTAGAGAAATAGCGTAGGATCTATTGTGATGGTTGAAATTTGCTGATATTTTAGCTGCTCCTTCCGCTTCACCAAAATACCCCACAGGTTAGGCAGGTGAGGGACACTCCGATACATCTCCGACATTGAGCTAGGATAAACGGCCGTGCAGGTGAGGCTAAAGGAGTTGATATCCCGGTACTCGAGGTGAGAATTTGCGCCCGTTTCCTCGGGATAGAGGAAGGCGACGACGTAGAGGGTGATGTCGAGCATGGCGAAGGCGCGAGAAACGGCATTGCCGCCGACAATGACTTTGTTCTCTTCGTTCTTCACCATCACCTCACCGCCATTCTTGAACAGCCTCAAGGAAAATGAGGACGGGCTGGTCACGAAGCCGCATCACAGCACGCCATGTTAGTAAGACACAAGACCTGTCGACAGGAAGGATCAGCGAGGAAGACTGACTTCTGGCCCATCCCTGGGCACCGAGTCGGACCTGGTTGTGGTCGGAGGTAGAGCTGGCGGGTTGGGCGGTGAAGACATGTTCGATGGGGTTGGAGGACGAGCTGTGTTGTAGACAATAAGGCAGGGATGGCAGGGGTGGCAGGGGTGGCAGCGGGGGCAGCGGGGCAGGTAGAACCAGAAACGGCCCTTGACGGTCGACTGAGGAATGGCGTTAGCGCTTAATTTTGGGGCACTTTAAAAGATTCGCGCTGCCCGCGCGCCAAACTCCGAAATTTCCAAGTTCAAAATCCACGCCTCCTCGCCTTCCTCGTCGTCCTTTGACACTCGACGTGGTAATGGCGAGCACGCGGCGCGCTGCACGTCTGAGCCTTTGCTCGGAGCCTCCCAACGCACCAACAGGGGGGAAACGGCCGTCGAACGAGGCGTAGTATTAAGACCGAGAAGAAGGCCGATGCTAAGTACGGAGGTGGACAGGGCGATCTCGACATTCCGGATGCCACCATGTATGAGGCTCCTGCTATGGTCAAGAAATCAGATAAGTTGAATGTAACCTGAATGTAACCAATTATTACCGAATAGTGCTGCCCACATGCCACTGGTATGTTGCCATCCCAAATAGGACTGACACTGCTCAGAGCAGGTGCTCGACACCAGAACATCACTGATTCCCAGGGTAATTAGCCTGCCGTACCGGTGTTGTTAGGCAGGCTAATAAGCCCGACTCGAGCTTTCCCGACACCGCCAGTATCACTAGCAATAACTCCTGCCCACCTACTCTAAGGGCAATAAGTCAACGCCCTCGCCAGAGTCCTTGGCGGAGATAACGCGAAGCGCGCCGACTGATAACAGATATCTCGAGCGCCATCAGTCTCCGCCGGCAAGACATCTGTCCCGCCCAACCGCGCTCTTCCTTGCCGACGACTCCCACAGATCCGCGCTCGCTGTCGGCGACGATGAGCACGCTCCCTCCCCTCCTCCTCCCTTGGCCATTTGGGCTCGGGTCTTTCGCCTGTACTTATGTTGTAAACGCCCATATACTTGTCCTAGGAACTTCGGTGAGCAGTGCTCACATAGTACTATACCTCCCAGTGCCCAGTGCACCATGCCGCTGGGCGCCGCACCGGCGGGCGTTGAGTAGAGATCACCGCGCCATCAATCCGCGCACGCGCATGCCCGAGGCGCCGCCGACTTCCCAATAAGGCAGGTACCGCTGTGGGCAGCATACAGGGGTCCTCGCTCTTGTCATAGCTCAGCCACCAATGGCCTGATTTTCATGAATCGAATTGTATGCTGTTCGTCTACTTTGGGTGCTTCTGACGCCATACATATCATAATATTTGGTGCAGTACCAATATTTGTACAGTAGGTACATGGTGGCTACAAAGAGCAGGGCATGTACAAGGCATTCCTTGGTTGAATAATTCAAGAAGTATCGCGTTTCGATCGCATTTACAATGTGAGTAAAACGCGGCCTCTTTCAAGGGATTCGGTCCAGCCGCTCTGGAGATCCACCTTCTTCTCCTCCTGAGGGTGGAGGGCGGGCATCTGGATCTCGGGATTGGTTGGGCAGATCGCCTCCATTCTTTTTGCATAATGTGTATGGAGTTTCTAGTAGGCCGGGAAGAGCATACTTCTGCCAGTAGCACACGTGTTTCCTGCTCTGTATAGCTGATACCACCCCTTGCACCCCATGATATATCTATCCAAATATCTCATCAGTCTGGGCGCCGTGTCTCATTTCAGCATCGCTTCTCCCACATAGCTATCTATAGCTATGGTCGATATATTATTTGGAGGCCCTACAATTGCAAAATATGGTATGTCTCCTCCTCACCCTCTGTATCAGACAACCACAGGATTTCCTTTTCAGCATGCATGATCTATAGATTATAATTAGTACAACTGAAAAGCAGGATAACGCTGCTTTTAAACGGTCCCAACATCATGAAATTTGGTCGGTATTACCCAAGATATGGCCTGGGGATCTGGATGGTGCACCATACAACCGGGATTAAGACGCTCGGACACCAATATTGACTGCACATGCATAACCATAAGGTGGGTTCAACAATGATTTCTCCATATCTCCTCAGATTTCCTCCTTTTCCTTGATTCCTTTTGCACCTTGTAGCACTTACAGGCCCCTTTGCGACCGAGGTGTGCTATTTCTTATCCTAACACTAGATTGAATACAGCTGATCACACAGTATACAGGTACTGATAAGTAAACACCCTAGGATCGCTTCGTCCGATAACATGTACAGATATTACTAGAGATTCAGTACAAATATGTGCTCCGTTTACAAAAGGAATGATGTGATTTGAGAGATTATTAGGAGAGATATTGATGAGGAATTGTAAAGATAGTAGGAAATGGATATTGCCATGCCAGAATATGAAACTCGGTCTGCTGGACTGAAATGTTATGTCTCCTAGCTATGAAAGAATGTTTGCAAATTATGCAAAAAGAATGGAGACGATCTGCCCAACCAATCCCGAGATCCAGATGCCCGCCTCCACCCTCAGGAGGAGAAGAAGGTGGATCTCCAGAACGGCTGGACCGAATCCCTTGAAAGAGGCCGCGCTTTACTCACATTGTAAATGCGATCGAAACGCGATACTTCTTGAATTATTCAACCAAGGAATGCCTTGTACATGCCCTGCTCTTTGTAGCCACCATGTACCTACTGTACAAATATTGGTACTGCACCAAATATTATGATATGTATGGCGTCAGAAGCACCCAAAGTAGACGAACAGCATACAATTCGATTCATGAAAATCAGGCCATTGGTGGCTGAGCTATGACAAGAGCGAGGACCCCTGTATGCTGCCCACAGCGGTACCTGCCTTATTGGGAAGTCGGCGGCGCCGGAGCATGCCGCGGCACGGATTGATGGCGCGTGATCTCTACTCAACGCCCGCCTGGTGCGAGCGCCAGCGGCATGGTGCACTGGGCACTGGGAGGTATAGTACTATGTGAGCACTGCACACCTAAGTTCATAGGACAAATATATTGGCATTTACAACATAAGTACAGACGAAAGACCCGAGCCCAAATGGCCAAGGGAGGGGAGGGGGAGGGGGAGGGAGCGTGCTCATCGTCGCCGACAGCGAGCACGGATCTGTGGGAGTCGTCGGCAAGGGACGAGCGCGCGGTCGGGCGGGACAGATGTGTTGCCGACGGAGACTGATGGCGCGCCGAGATATCTGTTATCAGTCGAGCGCTTCGCGCTATCTCCCGCCAAAGGACTCTGGCAGGGGACGTTGACTTATTGCCCCTTAGAGTAGGTGGGCAGGAGTTATTGCTAGTGATACTGGCAGTGTGCGGGAAAGCTCGAGTCCGGGCTTATTAGCCTGCCTAACAACACCGGTACGGCAGGCTAATTACCCTGGGAATCAGTGATGTTCTGGTGGTGCTCGAAGGCCAGTACCAAACTCAAACTCGCCGAGATCGAGTCGGAGGCTGGGGCGTACAGCGCGGTCACGACGGAGTCGCTGTGGCTTCCTCCGAATTAAGTTCGCTGGAGGATGTGCCGCTGGTTGATGCGACCCTCCCACGGCCGAAAAGAAAGAAGAAGACTCGCGGAGATGGCGACGCAACTTCTATCAATACCGGCACCAACAGCGCTCGCCGCAACAAACGACACTACAATCACCATCAACGTGCCAAACACCCACCATCGAGAAACTTTCGGGTCAAGGCCAGCCAGGCGCTAAGACAATGTGAGTTCTTTCCTGTTCTCTCACATTGACATTTTGGTGGTATCACAATCGCTGACGCTGACGTCTTCCATGCCCATTTTACTCAAAGCCGTCCGGGCAAACGTGTCCCATTGGATGTTGGAGTCAGCCCCGCCTCCTCTGAGGACACGTACTCTCGACGTACCTCTCTCTCATGTAGTTCTTCCTCGACATCATCTGGCTCGTCGTCCGGGTCGTCGAAGGTGTGTGACGCTTCGAGCCTTCGTCAAAGACCGTGCCTTGGCCTTCTTCCTTCCCAGGCCCTCGCGCCACAAGGGCTGTGCTTCCAGCGCCAATCGCCGCCCGACGCCGTTCGAGCCAGTCTCCAGATACCAGGATTGCAAGATCCAAGGGCACGAACAGCACGCGGGATCGACGGATGGCAGTCGAGTGGTTCGCGAATCGTTGAATGAATGGATAAATCCATTTATAGGTCGTTCGTCGGACTGAGGGGTATGGGGCACTACAGCGGGCAGCAGGCCAATTCGATATGGTGACGAGAAAATGGCTAAGGCTTACTACGGATATGTATCACATTGTAGGACAGTAGGTACAGCACGCTTTGGAAGCAAACTTAGACGAGATGAAAAGAGACGAAGTGCGCCAATCTCTCCACTATAGGGCGCACGATCAGCGAGCCGTAATTCCGACCGTGGAATATAAAGATATCCGTATGCACGGAGTTACCGGCGGCAGTGTAAGAGAGGGAAAGGTTGTTGCACTGTGTGCACGGTGCAGTTTGGCCGGCGGGGTAGGGCTCCGGTCCGCGAGCTCGACGTGGACGAGGCGCTCGATCCGGTCACAATAGGGGACAAGGCCGGTGCGGCCGAGCAAGACATGACGTGAGGATGGGCGGCGCCGTTGGTGCTCTGAGAGCCGGCGCGCGATATCAGTAGTTCGACCGAGTTTGATACATACACGGTCGAGGTGGGCGTTGTCTGACAACGATCAAGTCGCGCAACTAAACCTGAAGCCCGCGAACGGACTTACCTATGTGTTTCAGGGCGTATATGTAGGCCGGTCCGTCGGACTTGGCCTTTGAGCTGCGCATGAGATGCCAGAGGACGACTGCGTGCGCAGTTGCAAATTTCCGGGATGAAAGTTAATGAGTAGTTAGAAGCGATCGCAAGAACGGAGACAACAGTAGTGCTTCACCTCGAAAGGAGTGGTAAGCATGGCTGTTTCGGCCAAGATCTCCCTTTGGTGTGCATCGCAGTAGAAAAAGAATCCTCTGCTCCGGGTGAACCGAAGCGTATTGGCGAGGGGTACGAGGGTCTTGCAGCGAGTACCCAAGGAATTCGTCTTGCTGCAACGGGCATGGAGGAGATGGGATCCTATATGTGTGAGTCGAACGCGCATGCGGGGACTGGGTAAATCAGAAACGCGAAGATTGGTACAGGTGGTGAACTGGAAACAGTAATAAGAACGAGGTAGGACATGACGTACGACGGTTCGCCGACGCTGCAGGATTGAGTCGCTGAATTGTCAAGCTTAAAATCTATAAATCAAACACAACTCAGAAGACTGTGGCTAACTCGGCTATGTGCGATGACATCAGTAGGGGGTTAAAAAGAATCAATGAGAACTTACCTTCACTTCCTATCCTGAAATGGGCGGCCGACGAGTTTTGTAGGTCATCTTGGGAGGGCTGCCGCAGGTGGGGTGGAGGCTATCCACAAAGATAATAAAAAGGTTTGAGTGCACCTGTTTTTTTAGATATACGCGCGCTGTAGAATATCTGAGCCCCGCGTGCCAGACAGGAACTATATCATGATGGAGGAGAGATCCAGAGCTGCATGGGAAGAGGAGAGCGGACGATGACGCGATGACGTGTTGAACATCTGCAGTAATATTTGGCATTTGCTATGCTGATCGGCACTCGGTCACTTTGGCCGCCGAATGTTCCCACACTTTCGCCACAATTGCAAGGGAGGTGAAGCGAAGCGACACAATCCACGCTCAGGCTTCTGTCTCCCGTCGCGCCTTTCTCTGGCAGCCTGGTGTTTGCCAGCCGCAGCCACTCTGGGTTGATCGCAGGGGGTCGACTGGGGCCTAAGCTCGTTTCGCGTCTAGGCTTGTGACTTGTCCACTCTCTACCTGCCTCGCGCTTTTCTCTCTTCCCTCTCACGGCCTTTTCTCTGCTGTTCTCCGCTGGTATCTCTTGGGTATCTCCCTCTCACTACTTTAGCGCTACCTTTAGGCGGTCCGATTTGGCAGGGTAAAGGGAGCGCGACGGCGAGAAAGCAGATTACGAAGAGGAGGGGGCTATAAGTGTCTCAGGTATGTAGTACTTCCCGCACAAAGACGGACCTCCCTGCCCCGCATACAAGAGTGAGAAGAGCCAAGAAGGAATCGTCTCTGTGCTCCTCCTCCTTCGATCCTCACCGTCATCGCCCTCTCAGACCTCTCCTCCGCTCCACGTTGCCTGCTGTCGGCTATATCAAGGTACGCCGACGGGGCGGCACATTCCTGGGTGACATTGGGGACGAGCACTCATCTGAGCAAGAATCGGAACGTGGGGATTCCGAGTACTCCAAGCACCCTAAGATTGTTTGACGTAATGAGAGTATCACGATGTAGATGCGTCGAGTAGCGGATGTATGGTGACCTGCCTGACAAGATCCAGACTCGTACAGAGATTCGAACTCACGCTTGTACCGAGAGATCCAGTCTTAGCACTGCTACTGGTTTCAGCTTCAGGCATGTCCGCCAGTAACAGCGGCGACTCAGCCTTGGTTCATCGACCTTCAAGCTTCAAGCGACCGTCATCAGTGCTACCTCGCAGTCCGCGCCAACGCACGAGCCTTCTCATCCGTTCGCCAAGAATATTCGACCCAGCTCAGCACGCCTGATCTGATCACTCAGAACGTTGCACGTTACATAGATTCAGAGTGCAAATACGTGAGCCGTGATCCGGCGGTTCACACAAGTAGTTATTCCCTGCTCCTTCGGACGCGCGAGGTTCTCTTGGAGGCGGCGGCAGCCCCACGCCTCCACATTTCATCTCGCGTCGGCACCCTTTAAGCTTCAGTCCAGACGCGCTCTGGGGAACCTATCTCGATCTAGATCTTAGCGATCGGGCAAGCAGCAATCAATGTATAGGTGTCATGTCGCCCCGGGCTCTGAACGTACTAGGCTGACTCATCGCAGGATCCGGACTCCAAGTCTAGATGCAGTTCAGTTGGACTTCGGAACTCGTGTGACCCAACCTTCGACGCCTTGGTTATGTCGTTGTCTGGGGCCGAGCGTGCGCGCTGCTCGCCACCGCTTCCATGACCCGGGGCAGGGAAGGTCGCGACCCTCATAGTTCCACGCACGCTGCCAAGTATTGTGCAGAATGCACGTAAGACTTAAACTCCATTGGGCTCGCCCGTTCGGGTGTTCCACTACTGAACAATGTACGTTGTATGCTGACACCACATTTGTTTCAACACATCCCCGTGCCTGAAACCAACTCGCGCCCGAGGGCGTTGTCCTTCAGGCCTGTCTCCGGCGAGGGTGTTAGATCTTGTGGGTAGTGAGATACTGTAATCCAAGGGAGACGTTAAGTCAAGCACATGCAAGAAATAGACAGTCTGTTGGAAACCGAGCATCCAGTCTATAATTTCACCAACTAATCGACACAGCCCACGAGACCCCAGTGCCTTTCCTCCGACGCCGGTCGATTCCCACCCTCCCCGCTCATCATGCACTATTCCTAAACTGGTACCTCAACCTTGTGCAGTCGGAGACCCCGCCCCCATACGTTGCATGTAATCGCGAAGATGGTCGGCGCACTCGCCTTAGTCCTGCGCTGAAAGCACGCCCGTGTTCACGGCGCCAAGAAGCTTCTCGAGAGGCATAATGTCGAGGAAGCGTGGAAGGGCGAGCAAACGCCTCATGCGCCCATCCGACCACCCGACGCCCAGGTCGATGAGGACGGCCTTCTCGTAGTTCTCGTGAATCCACTGTGACGCTTCTCCGCCGGTGACCTGCACTGGAAGAGTTCAGCTTGGAGATTAACGAGGAGGTCCAAATTATTCACTCACCTAAAAGCATATTGATTTTGTCTTCAATTGTTTTCCTCATCCATGTCGCGTACATCTGGGGCCCTGAGACAATGGCAGACGTCAGCGCGAAGCACCAACAGCAACATGTATGTACTCACTCCCTGACCTGCTGAACGTCTCGACGTGGTAGCTAATGCTATCCGCATCCCACATATCGACAACACCGAGAGATGAGTATTGAGATCGATCGAAAAAACCATTCGGGCGGAAGCTGCACGGCGATCGTTCATCACAAGACAGACAAAGCCATCGACGCCACAACGACACTTCAAAAGCAAGAACTGTATTTTTGTTGAGAAAACAAAGGTGGAAACGTTTATTGCAACGTACCAAGGCCTTGATGGTATCAAACGTAACGTTGACATCGTCAGCGATCGCAAGGGAGACTTCAGATGGCTAGGTGCGCCGGGCGCCGTGATCCTGCAGAAAGTTGGACAAAATCCGCCGTGGTCGCCGTGAGGGTGTTGAACTCTTGACGAACTCTTGCCAAGCACAACTTTCTCGCCGATATCCAACTTGGTGTCTACAAACAAGTTTTTTTAGCTGATACAAAGTACCTCTGGTAAAGACTTACCCAGCCCACCGTCCAGAGATCCCGGAGGTCGCTCTCGGTATCCTTTGGCATTGATGGAGAAAGGCTCCCCAGTCGAACATAACGCCCAAGTAGTACTCAGGATCTTGCCCCAGCGCGTCTGAGAGACGTTGGGCCCTGCGCCGCGCATAATCGTAAACATCCTGGACGGCGTCCTCCACTGCGTCCAGACGGGTCCGGAGACGGCGCTCGAACCGCTCGGATGGCGTCCCCGCTAAAAACAATCGACCTTCGGTGGAGGACATGGCGAAAACAAACGAGTAAGCGAAGGCACAGCAAAAGACACGTCTGGCGAGGGTTGTGGGGAACAAGGCGAGGTGAGGGCGGTTACGGTTCGTCAATTGGGCCATCGCATTTATCTTGACGATTCGTGAATGTTGCGCCCGTGGATCACGTGTCCTCCGGACGGATTCAGGGGTGCATGGATCCGACAACATCTTCTGCTCGCTGATGTGAGTATGTGCCGTGGTAAATATTGATTGCAACTTGCCGAATACGACGTCGCAGCTACCCGGTTGCTTGGTCAACGATAATTCTGGGAATCACATCTACAAGGACGCAGATCTAACAAGAAAAATTCATCAGGGTACCGCACATGGAGCGGGATATGGGAGTATGCATGCGCAAGATACGAGAAGCGATATCGGGGAGCAGGTGGGGAAGAATTGTCAGTAAGCGAGGAGCGCGACGCGGGGAGCGTGGCATATTGCTTTTCTGGATGTACAACTCCTTCCAAAAACGGCTGCAAATGACGAGTCCTCCGTCCGACTAAGGCGACATGTTGCAGTCGTCACGGACCGGGAACGACGACATGCCTGGGGACGACGACCTGCCTGGGGACGACGACCTGCTGGCCGTTGCTTGGCCGAGACCCGATTTAGACATGTTCAACTGCAAAGGACGCGACAAGCCCGGGACCGTCGGCGCTCGGCGCAAAGTGCTCGAGACCGCCGGCGAGGGACGAGAGGTAGTTAAGGTACCTTGCCAAACACGCGATTTACTCCGAGGGATGCTGAGATTCGGCTGGGTACCGCCAATGAGCCGAGAAGAACCGTGACGAGCAACGGTAGCGTTTGCGGATTGGGTATAAGTCGTTCTAGAGGGGATGGCGGTGGGAGTCTGACGAAGAGAGTGATCCTCAGAGCGGGAAGACGAGGTCACCGACGACACGGAGGAGCGAAGAGGAAATGGCAGCAAGTGCCCGATGAGTAGCCGCCTTGCCATTTCCGGATCTGCGACTGTCGGAGGGTGCAGCGATCGTACAATCAGTGCCGCGGAACGCGCGAGGGAAACGGCCTCGTGCTCCGTATCGTTGCCTAAATGGACCATGAGAAAAAGGGTCAAGACGAGACAAGCAGCGGAGCTCTCACCGCCGTCGACGAGCAGATCCCGAAGCCTCACCATTTCGGCATCCCGGGCGTGGACGGCCTTCCCCGAGTCGTGAATGCGAGACCTCAAAGATGTGACGAGAGTTCGGCCCGAATCGGGCACAACAGCATGTAGATTGGACGTCTCAAGGTTCACCGTGACCCACTCCACAACATCCTCTGCATTTCCTGGGTCGTCGAAGTACGCGACCTTGATATGAGGTTTGCCTGGAGGGGAAATGTATACTATTTTGGACAAAGTCGGCGAAGAAGGGTTGCTCGAGCTGGATGTCGCAGTGGCGAGGGCGTGCGCAAGCGAGGGCGCAGAGAGGCCTACTGCAGCAAGAAGCAATTCGAGCTGGCCGGGGAGGCGACCGTAGATGATGTGGTCGGTGTCGACGAGTACGGAGCCCTGATAGACCCAGCGTCGGGACACAGCCCGCGAAATCGTGGGGTTGTGGAGCGCACCGCCGACATGAAGAAATGTTGCTTCGATGGTTGGTTTTCCTGCGGCTTCTTCCAGCCGCGGCGTGAACCGAATAGAACTGTTGAATCAAAATGAGATCCTTGCCCGAACGAATCCTCCCAGCTTCGAATCCGCTTCGAAGCTTGTTAGGAAATGCTCATTTCAAGGTAACTCACGAAAGATTAGCATCGCATACGATGTGATCGTAGCCTGTGTGTCCAGTGGGAAGGAAGCATCGATCGGAGAGGAAATACGACAGAGACAGGTTCGACAGACTGAGACTCAGAGAGATGTTTGTCTGAGCGCGTAGAATGAAGACGTGGCACTGTGGGAAGAAGGAACCAATCCCGATTGCCGATACCCAGACCCCCAAAACCTGGCTCTTCGCCCCACACCGACCGCTGCAAAGGGGGTCAGACGATGCCGAGCTGCGCCTCCCTGTCATTGGTGGAACGGGCTCGAGCAGCGGAACCACCTGGCAGCGACTGCCAACTACCACAGTACTCTTCTTCCTCCACTTGCAACTGGTTGGCAAGTTCCGGCTAGAGCAGAACACGTGTCGTCGTGGCGCTATAGATAGCCGCACTTCTTCGCCACTTCAAGGAGTCGTTAACCTACTGTTCTGCTCCTTTCGATTTGACCAGCCAAGAATCTTCTGTTGGAGGTGCTCTATGGGAAAGTGCACGGTGCCAAGTGTTCCCTGACGGTGTCGAATATAGCTCCCTGGTGGCACACCAGTAGACTTTCCCCCATCGAGCCACCTTACTCCAACTCCTTCACTTCTCGCCATGCTGACTCCTAGCGCCGAACACTCTGTCCCTACCGTCGCTTTTTGCCTATCACAAGCACGGGCGGAGCCACACTCTGACACAGAAGAGTATGATGTTACCACCGAATTGCTACGACAACTCGACTCTCCTCTGTCGGGGACCCTTCCTGGCAAGCGAACCTTCAGAGTGAGTGTCAGCTTCTGCACGACACTATCTATACTTACTTCATCATGCACGCTGGTATCACGTTGACAGGATCGATTTGACACGCCGTTTGTGACGCGCTCGGAGGAGTACAGTTGGGAGTTTTTTCGCCTTGAAGGGCGTGGCGACTTTATGGATGGCGCAGCGCTGGATGCTCAGATGTCCTCCCTGATAAGCTCGGAGTTCGCAGACGATTGTGATGACCCTGGTGTATACTGCATAGCATGTTGTCTCTCACGCCACGCCGCCTTCCTCCACCGCATGAAGGTATGTTATTGTTTTGGCTACATAACGATCGGCTTGATAATGAAGGTTCCGAACACCCCATTGTGAACTACTAGCGATGGAACGCACACAATTCCGCCAGAGACGCTGAGTTCAATGGGTCTTCGCTTCAGCTCGGTCATCCTCCGATGAGGTGTGTCCGTGCTGGGACTCGGACTTTGAGGACTCGTTCGTCGTGCTAGACATAACAGGAAGCAACGAGGTCAACGTTGAGTTTTTCCGTTGCGATTGAGCTACCGCCCCACATTAAGCTTCTACTCAAAGCAGGTTTCCGCAGAATGTGACAAACCCTACAACGCTGCGACCTTTCTACTTCTCCATCAGTTCCATCTTTTCTCCGCTCATTTGGGTATATCCGCGTCGACTTCTACGAGAATTTGCTCCGTTTGACTGACAACACGGGCTTAAACCTCCGAGCGTGAGCGATTTGCTTCAGTCTACTATTCTGTTGAGTACTGAAACGCTACAGAATCGCTCCGCTGCTTCGCGCAATGGCCAAGGACTGGCAGCACCTCAAGATGCTGAAGCGCTCGGGCACCCCGCGCGCAGATGCAGTCGATCATTCTTCCGAAGACACTGACGTTGTACGGAAGCAGCGGTACGTTTGTGAAAAGCCTTCTCACAGGAAGCCACGACCTAATGACCAACGGTTTGCGGCTGGCTGTCCCGACTCCGCTGCTCCCTCAGCACGACCTTCGCCTCGAAATCGAAGACCGCGTTAGATCCTTCGGACTGTCAATCCGACTACGACGGGTTTGAGAAGGTGTAAGTTATTGCCGTTCATCCGTGTTGCGACATCATCTCTCACGCCTTGCATCATCCCCCTAAGGTTGAATGACTCGCTGTTGCGTTCATCTCCTTCGAGTCCGACGACTGTGCCCCGCGCCTTACCTGGACTATATTCATCTTCGTACATGACCAGGCCAATGCGCATGCCTTCATCTCCTCAAAAGAGTGTGGCGATTATTCCTTGCTGCCGACATTCGTACTCCACTCGTAAGTAGAGCGCTGCTGTTTCTGCTCTGGCTGACGCGTTCACACGGCATCCCAGGTCTGGTGATGGAGTTGTAGAGGGCATGCCGGCGTGGACAGGACTGCAGTCTCGTCCTGACATAGATCCTGCGAGTGACATATCAGGAGCCGGACATGGTCCAAGGTCACCTTGTTGCGCGCGCCCAATCCTGCCACTTGTGTTGTATTTTCTGTTAATATCGGTGAGACAGCGGCAGCTCTTCTCGAACGCGTTCAGTTCGCGGATTGGCAACACCAGCTCCATGTCGAGGTCTATGAAGCTCTTTGTGCGCGCATTCCCGCCGAGCTCATGCAGACGTGGTTGGAGAAGCAGGAATTGTGGGAGGCCAATGGCAAGACAACCATGGACCCTGGCAAGCCTAAACGTGGTCGTAAGTCTTGCATCGTTTGCCGGAGCTAGCGTGATTGATCCCTTCCGTAGATAAGACAGTGGTCGACGTTTATGGCGAACTAGCTGAACTCGACGCTTCCGCCACCTCCGAGGAAGACGTTTCGATATTTTCGGGGCACAGCCCCAGCGATTTTCTTGTGGCAGGGTTAGATATTGAGGAGCAACAGTAAGTTTACATGGGTGACTGCACATCGATTACCAGGCGAGCTGACACTGCACACACAGGCGACAGCTTCGCGGAGGCCGCCTCAAGTTCTAGCGCTTGCTCCATCAACATCCAGCACGAAGCTTCGCTGCCAGCACCGCCAACTTCTTTGCCGCATCGACAATTATCGTCAGGCCCAGGAGATTTTCATGCCCGACACGATCGCGTCTTTCCGAACGGAATGTCGCAACGGCGATGATATCCTCGACCCTCTCTCCCTCCCTCTCCTTCTCCCTTCCGCGGTCTGTCATGACCCTTCCGTCCCCGTTGTGCTTCTCGAACACGAGTTTTGCTTGCGCAAATCCCAGGCATACGATGCACTTGCCGATCTTTGCGACCACCTGGAGGTACTCAACTACACAGACCGCCATCCGGACGTTAGCGGTCAACCAGTAGATGCGGGACTGTCCATGTTGGCAAGCATGGTGCGCGCCCAGATCCGTTTGGTCGTGGAACGTTACCGGACCGCCTACGCTGCTCTCAGCGAACTGGCTGGTGCGCTACGCAAGAAGAATTGGCGAGAGTACTTGCGACAACTCGATGACGAGCATATCCAATGTCTACCGGAGGACGCAGTTGAGACGCCGGCCACTCTGGGCGGGTTCGGTCTTGGATCTGGCAATTGAGCAGCACGCCGTTTGTGCGTTCGTACAACGCGGCAACCCGTGACGTAAGCATAACCCTGCATCACGGTGAGTAATGTTACATTTTCCTTGTGCAAAGATGGAATGGGCTCATCGCTTTACAGCCTTGCGCGTGCAGTGGTTCCAGGCTCGCGCCGCATGATACAGTCACGCGGTGTATGTGACTTCTTACGTGGGGAACTGCGAGGGTTATTGCGTCTTTCAAGTCGCGGCGCGTTGGTGGGATGGTCAAATCGATCGGAACTTCAAGACCATCCGACTACCATGAGGGCGCAAACGCTGCACGCATACCGCCAAGCATTTCTTCGCCACTGATGAGAGAGCACCGCGCCTACTTGTGGAAGGCCGTTAGCATTGGATGTGTCGTCCATCTAACTACAGCATGCTGCCCGATACCGAGGTTTGCTCTCCAGGTGGGGAAAGGGCCCGGGCTTCCAAGCGGGATGAGAAGGGTGTGGACGAATCTGTATAATGGGGGAGACTTCGGCGAGGTCAGTGGGTGCACAGTCCCAGTCCCACATTCCCATTCCGCGCTCTGTAAATTCATGCTCGCCTCGCGCCGGGCCATCCGAGCCGCCGCCTCCCTGCTTACTTGCATATCCTCCTTGATGTATCGCAACCGCCTGCATTTCCTTGTCTTCTCTTGTACTCATCCTCCATCTCTTCTGCCTGTGTTCCTCCCTCACGCCCCTGATATCAGCATCGCGACCGGGCGCACGCACCTCCTGTACTATATTTCGTACTGCATAGAAGGGTGCATCCTGTTCGCCACCGAATACACGGCTTCCTTCAGCGCTGAGGGGCGGACTTGCTCCAGGTAACGCCATGCAAGCCGCCGAAGGGATATATCGGGACTTTGGGATTGTGGAAGGTTACAGCGCTTGCAACACGATAACCCACCGCATGTCTCAGGAATTTTCGAGGTCCAAAGTCCGAGTCCATAGGCCCCCAACGTGAACCGTGTACGTCACGACTACACTTGAGATCGAGCATCTGCTAGTCAGACCTGTCAGAGTTGTAGCACAAGGATGTTCGCGGAAGACGGAGAGCGGACCGCCGGGTGTGGTGCGAGATTACATTTGGATTACGATGACTTCGCGACGGCTGTGCAACAACATTGATGTGCTTATTAAACGAACGCGAAACGCATGTGGCACATCCCTTGTGTCATCATCTCCGCACTCTCTCTCTTCTCTCTTATCACATCTCGCGACTCTTGTTCTATGCTTCTGCAGGTCTTTCATGATCACGCCGCCGCCACTCGGATGGAATGATGCGCAGAGTGCGGTAGTCGCCACGGTCACGGTGCGTACTTCCCGTTTGACCGAGCTTGTAAAATTTCCTGATGTCCTGTATTGTAGGTCGACCCTCCGTATCGAGCATATCTCAGCGCTAGAAAGGTACGACACCAAACTCTTCTAGAGAGAGATTCGACGTGGCTTGAATGAGTAACGTCCCTCGCCCTTCTAATCACCCGGTTGTACCATCCCTGCTACATAGACGTCTTCAAGTTTCTCTCCTTCGTGGTGATCGGTTCCGGAGTACTCGGAGGTATTAGTTTCATACGTTGTATAAAGGCATACGAAAGTCCTCTTCTGAATACTTGAATTAGTTCGCATGCATGCAGGTTTGCCTTCCAGAAAGACTTGCTCACCCGTCCGCCGACCGCCTGACCGTGTCTCATTTCGCCCTCCCATCTCCCTTTACACCTGCCGCTGACTTCAGCGCTAATACCTCGCCATGGTGAGTTCGCCACCACGTAAACGCTACACGTGTGGGGCTGATCGCTCATAGCCAAAGGCCCTCCACCCTGCTGTTTCAACAAGATGCGGTTGATCGCAGTCGCGTCCTGCCTTCCGACTACGGGTCAACAAACGTCCCGACTCAAAAGCGGTGGCAACATCGCAATACTGCTATCTCAACCCACCAGATGAGCCTAAGGTCGCGTAATTTGACTAAAACTACCGCGCGCAACCCTTTGCCTACCGTGGATGAGGTCGATGAGACTTCCCCCCAACTTCAGCCCGACAACGTGCACGCCACCATCGACGACGTTCCTATGAGCCCTGTGACATCCATTTCCGAACTTTCGCCAGCCCCTTCCGAAGTTGACGACTCCGAAATGAATAGTGTTTCTTCGTCTTTGCCAGGGGCCGGGTTCCGCTGCGTAAGTGAACACTTCGCCTGCTCTCTGTTCCATGCAATGAGCTCTGTGTGATCTTCCAGAGACCCAATCGACCAATGTCGCGCCCTTAGCGACTATGCACGATGGTGCACCTGCCTTTCCTTCGTCACCATCGCATCGGACTGAGTCTGATCTCGTGGAGTAGGTTGCGACTTGAGTTGTTGAGGGCTGGCAAACTAACAGCGTTCTCCCTAGCAACAATGTGAACGTCCTACCTCAACCTAACGAATTGCGGGGTTGCTCTCCAATGATATCGTCAGACGTCCCACTCAATGTCCCACCAACAACATCGTCAGATCTCAACGTCTCACCGAAAACCCCGTCGGACGTCCCACTCAAGGTCCTGACGAACACGTCGCCGGCTGTCCCACTCAACAGTCTACCGCAGACGCCAACGAACGTCAGACGGGACGTGCCATTGGAGCCGACACCGGATGGCCGACGACATGTCCCACGGACTCCGCCGCCGCCGCTCGCTCGGGAGGAGGTGTCGCACGAGGCACCATCAGATGGTGTAGGAAACATCCCGCCGACAGCGCCCTCACACCACCGACACAGCGTCCAATCGATGGTACCGTTTGACGGTGAACAGCACGCCCCACGGGAGGCAGCATGTGACGATCGACGAGACGTCCTACGGGAGGGGGCGATGGACGGTCGACAGGACGTCCCACGGGAGGGGGCGCTGGACGGTCGACAGGACGTCTCACGGGAGGGGGCGCCAGTGGACGGTCGAGGGGACGATCGACCGGAGTCGTCGTTAGGCGTTCAACGGGATGACATATCTACAGGCTACGCTTGGGATGCAGTTGACACGGATCAACGTGACTTACCGGAAGACACAGACGTGCTGGTAACGAAAGAGGGAATGCAGCAGATGACGGCGATCGAGGGCGGAGTTCAAGACGGCAACCGCGGTTAAAGGACCTTGTGAGTGTTTATGTTCAACGTCCGCGCGCACCGTGATCCCCTCACATCCCGTGATTCGTGACGCTGGATAGATGGACACCTTTGAAACACTGCATGGGTTCAGTGGCGTGTTCGCCTCCACCTGTGGTTTCCACCGCTGTTATACAACAGCCCAGGTACCTGGTGCAAGTGTTGTGTATTTGGTGATCACCATTGTAATTGTTAAATACCTGGTGGGGTTGTTTACAATAACAATGCTGGGCTATTGTTAACGGTGGGTGTGTCTGGCATTGTATATCCAGATTGTTGTAGATCGAGCAGAGTGTTGTTGTTAAACTGGCTAAAATTGTGTATTACATTATACATTGTATATCCAGGACTTTGTATATCCACTGTAGGATCTATTGTAAAACTAGCTTACATTGTGAATCAGACAGCTTGTATATCGAGCCTGTATTGTAAATAGAGAATGATTGTAAAACTGACCATATTGTGTATCCAGATTGCATTGATTGATCTAATCAGCTGTGCACTTGATCAGTCCGATCTACTGGGCGCTTTTGGGCGCTTTTTTGATGATCTGGCTTCCTCAAATGGTAGGTGGATGCTGGGGCAGGTGGGGCACCAGGAGGGGTAGCTCCTGGGGCCATTATGGGCTCAATACTATAGCTATTCACTTTGTTCTTTTTGCAGTATGTTTGTATTGATAGGGAGCATTGAATGGCACTAAAAGCGCCAGGATCCGTCCGCAACAACTGTTGATATAGCCTGTATAGTGCTGGGGAGAAGGGGGTACTGCAGCTTGGCCATTTCCTGGGCTTTCCCCTTCGTTCTTTTTGCATATAGTAGGTATTAGTAAGGGTATATGGGGTTTACTATTCGTTTGGGGCAGCATGGCCTGGTACTATTTGGGGGTAGCCTGCACTGTTCAGCCACTGGGCACTTTGCAGGCCCATATCCTGGGAACCAGTTGGGCTATTACCAGGCCCCTAGTACCGTTGGAAAGGCATAAATCAGGGCTTTCTCACAATATATTATACACCTCAATCCGACCACATCACCCCACCCTCTCCTCCTTCCTCCCCATATTGTTACTTAATTCCTGCTCCAACCACTGCACCTCTCTGTATGAAATTTGGTACACGATAGCAGCTATATATACCAGACTGCATTCGAGATGACACTGCTCATAGACTATTCTGTGTAATAGAACCAACACTTCTGTCTGTGCATACACCTTCAATATTGGTTCCTCCATATCTGTCCACAATCTTCTTCTTTGCCTTGATCTCTTTTGTTCTATACTACCTTATAATGGGCCTATTCAGATCAAGTCTTATATCCCTTATCAGAGAACACAATGTTCTGTGGTACCCTTATCAGTGCTGGGTCATCAATAGTATTATTGTATAAGATCTAATTCATGACCTATAGATCAGATAGCACCATCATGTAGAGGGAATATCCACCGTTCCAACGCATCTGAGCTCATGAGATTTGATAAAGATTCAAGGGAGTTATGAGGTAAACAGTGGTTGGAGGCTGTTTGGGACTGGATGGAACAGAGCTGTGCACCAATTTCCGGAGGCAACAGACCATGCTGTGCTGCACAAACAGTGCATCCCCCACTCTTCCCCTCATATCTCCTCAGTTTCCATCTGTTTACCATGATTAAAACTGCGTTGGAAAGCTGCATTTCACTGCCTTCCAATGGTGTATCATACATTGCAATCTGCCAAGTCGATCTAATACAATACACACATCATATTCTAGTACTGATAAGGATATCAAACCTTTACATCTTCATTGATAAGGAATGCAAGGATGCATCATGTACCCTCGATGAAGGGCACACACTGCAAAAACGCGCCTAGATTAGCCATCAGGAACTATATGATATGCGCAAACTATACAGAGGGTGAGTATAAGAAAGAACACAATGAATCAAAGGGTGGGATAATATTCATAAGCTGCCATATGGGGTATATGTGGTCATACTAAAGTGCAATATGTGTACCAAGTTTGAGGACAATCAGACCATCTGTTGCTGATATATAGTAGGATCATTGGCAGGGAGAGGGGGGAGGAGAGGGTGGGGTGATGTGGTCGGATTGAGGTGTATAATATATTGTGAGAAAGCCCTGATTTATGCCTTTCCAACGGTACTAGGGGCCTGGTGATAGCCCAACTGGTTCCCAGGATATGGGCCTGCAAAGTGCCCAGTGGCTGAACAGTGCAGGCTACCCCCAAATAGTACCAGGCCATGCTGCCCCAAACAAATGGTAAACCCCATATACCCTTACTAATACCTACTATATGCAAAAAGAACGAAGGGGAAAGCCCAGGAAATGGCCAAGCTGCAGTACCCCCTTCTCCCCAGCACTATACAGGCTATATCAACAGTTGTTGCGGACGGATCCTGGCGCTTTTAGTGCCATTCAATGCTCCCTATCAATACAAACATACTGCAAAAAGAACAAAGTGAATAGCTATAGTATTGAGCCCATAATGGCCCCAGGAGCTACCCCCTCCTGGTGCCCCACCTGCCCCCAGCATCCACCTACCATTTGAGGAAGCCAGATCATCAAAAAGCGCCCAAAAGCGCCCAGTAGATCGGACTGATCAAGTGCACAGCTGATTAGATCAATCAATGCAATCTGATACACAATATGGTCCAGTTTTACAATCATTCTCCATTTACAATACAGGCTCGATATACAAGCTGTCTGATTCACAATGTAAGCTAGTTTTACAATAGATCCTACAGTGGATATACAAAGTCCTGGATATACAATGTATAATGTAATACACAATTTTAGCCAGTTTAACAACAACTCTCTGCTCGATCTACAACAATCTGGATATACAATGCCAGACCCACCCAACGTTAACAATAGCCCAGCATTGTTATTGTAAACAACCCCACCAGGTATTTAACAATTACAATGGTGATCACCAAATACACAACACTTGCACCAGGTACCTGGGCTATTGTATAACAATGGTGGAAACCACAGGTGTGCCCTCCTAGGCAATGTCCCGAACTCCGACAGCGAGTTGGTCGAAGTCCACGAGACGAAGGACGCTATTGGGGTACGCGCGCGGATTTCCTGGTTGCAGGTATCAACGTCACTCATCAGCAATCCAGTTCTTTGAAGCACGATGCCGGGCAGACAAGGATGAGATGTTTACGCATCTGAAGGCTCACATCTAGTACGCACATCAAGTTTTTCTTTCTATTTGTCTGTGTAATGCAAACATTTTTAAGCAACAACGCTCTCTGAGCCTCGTAAACAGAAACTTCGCGAGATGCCTCCTCAACATTGTGGTACTGCCAAGAGCCATCTGGCCAATGTCGCTGGAAAGTCGAAACACCAGACCAACGCCGCGCCTGGAACGTCAGAGGAGGGACCATCAAGCAAACCCAGATCAATGTTGTCCGTCGCCATGTGATGCACTTCTCTGACATGCCATCAAGCATCAACACATGGCACAGTGGGTCACCAACGGTCTCCTCCGCTGACTTGCGCGCTCGTTTCTTCCCATGCTCCTTTCGCTCTGGCGCTTACTCGGTTGACAGATGAACTGCAGATTCCGAGATACCTCTTGGAAGACCTTCCTTGGAGGACGATGGGGACTGTCTTCAGTAAACTCGGCGTGCAGGGGCACAACTGGCCGGAAGGTGTCCCTTTCCCCCCGATTCAGGATGCATCAAAAGCCAAGCTCCACTCCAAGACCAAGAAGCCGAAGGCGAAAGTAAACGCGAAGGGTAAGGCGAAGGCGAAAGATGAGTACAAGGACGAGGATGACTTCGACGAGGATGACGATGACAACAACAACAACAACAACAACAACAACGGCGACGACGACAACGGTGGCGACGGGGACGGCGAAGACGGGGATGGGGACGGAAGCAAGGACAAGCCACGGCGCGGTGCGAAAAGCGTTGGTAATCTTGGTTCGTCTGACCTCCACGCCCTTGGCTCTGCGCTCTGTGATGAGCACTACCCCCTACATTTCAAAGTCTATATGGAGGGTTCCCCGACAGGTAAGTGGATAACCTTGTCCTTGTGCGACGAAGACAGTGACGCAGCGTTGACGAGTTGGCACACAGACATTAGCAGGGGCCTTGAACCGCTTCTCTGGGCGTACCGCCTTCCCACATCTAAAGCCAGAAGCGGTTGTCGAATCTTCGCCGATGGTCGCTGGGATCGTCTTGGTCTGCCGCGTCTCAAAAGGACCCTGATATCTGTAGTGACGGTTCCAACGATCAAAGTCCGGACGACGGCAGCCCTGGCGGCAAGGCGTCGCGTGATCGCCGAATGCCAGCAAAGGGCAACACCCTTGCCCGACCCAGACGGAGTTAGGCCAGGCGACTTGGACGGCTTTGAGTCTGGCCCGTCTTCAAATACCAGCCTCGGTGCTCTAGCTCCGTTCAGAGGCACTGATGCACCGGGACCCTTCCGGAGGATGAAGGTGGCGATTTCAATGACACCTGTTCCGTCGACGTGCATGTCACACCCCTCAGACTTGGAATTCATCGACATTTCTGTCTCAGATACCGAGTCCACAGCAAGCGAGGAACGACCGAAGCTCTCCCAACTGGTACAGAAGCCACCCGCGAAGCGAAAGAGCGAGGTTACAGATGCCCCGGCGTTGCTGAAGTCGTCGAAGGGCACGGGTAGAGCTTCTGATGTTGGGCAAGACAAGATCACCCCGGAGGGGCAGCTCACTTCCTTTCGCAAATACGACGAGACCAAGGTATGTAGTTTCATTCCCTAGATTTGTCACAGTTTACGGCGTGCTGACATGGTTCGCGACAAACCAGCATCCCCTATGCACTGATGCTGAGGGGGAGCGCCTGCACAAACGTCAACGCACCGAAGGCTCGGCTCCTGTTGGACGTCATTCTTCTGCAAAGCTTTTCCCAGGTTCTACAAAAGGTACTGTTGGCTCGTCATCGTCCGAGCACTTGTAGCTAGGAATCTCATCAATCTCCGCACCAGGTGTACAGTCGAACGTTCAACCGCCTAACCAACCGCCTCGTCCAACCTCCTCGTCCAACCGCCCGTCCAACCGCCCGCCCAACCGCCTCGCCCAACCACCCGCCCAACCGCCCGCCCAACCGCTCGCCCCGCCAATCGCCCCATCGAACGCTTGACCCGCATCTCGCCGAACGCCCCATATGACGCCCATTCTGGCTCTAGTGGCCAATACCTCGGTGTTGGGCAACATGGCCCGAGCTTTCCGAACCCTGATGGTTATCCACCGCTGAACGCCGCCTCTCAACCTGCTTACCCATACCCGCATGCACAGAATTACACCTGGCCGCCATCGCAGTTTGTAGCAACATCCACCGTTCCTCAGCAGGCAGGAACACCAGCGACGCCCGCATTCTCGCAGCGACAGCTACCACCATTGACTCCCGCACACTCGCATCCTCAGCTACCGGTAGCTGTTTCTTCCGAAACTCTGCTGCATACGCACTCATCAGGTCACGAAGGATCCCGCGCTGGTGCCACTGGACAGCGCATCTAGTATCATCTGGTTAGCTTGTCTCGGTCTGTGATGTCACGACTGAGGGATCTTCCCAATCCTTGTAGTACCCGTGGGCCAGAGCCGCCGAGCAGGAAACGAAGCGCCCATGGTCATTGTACTGTTACTTATGTACTGTCAGAACTGTCGCACATTGGAAAACATAAGAATTGCCACCAGTAGTCACCAATAAGAAAAAGTACGAGGCTGGTGTTTGATATCTGCGAGGGCGGGTGACATGCGTTGACCCCTTTCACGTGCGTGTGTGGGAACGTAAGCGGGGCTCCGTGCGTGCGAACGCCATATTCTGGGCGCTTACTATTCAGCTTTCCGCCCACTACCTCCTCAGGGAGACAGCCGCATCGGACTCCCCATGTAGTACCCAAAACCCACAAAGCGTCCATGGCTGCTGCTTCGCCTCGACGCTCCCTGTACGAGGGTTCCCCGTCCTGTCTTTCGCTTCACTGGATCAGTCGTCTGGTTCGACCTCCCCATCGCTCAGTGCGTAATGTTTCTCTCTGACGCTGATGTGGTTTTAAGTGCTAACATGTTTCCTTGCATATACCGGGAGGACTGCAAGGGGCGCTGACTTCACTTTGCGTGCGTCAGTACGGGAGGCCAGATATACTCACCTCCCACCCCCTTCGCGATCCTTCAACGGCGTCCAGGTCCCGGTACCTCCTCACCTCAAGACACAGCATCCAACCTCAATGCGGAGACCTCCAGGCGGATAGGGGTGTGGGATGGTGGATAGTATCAGGCCGTTGGTGGTGATGATGACTGTGGTATCCGTTGGTCACCGGAGGGACAGGTATGCCCCTTTCAGTGACATCAATCAACTCTGGATGCTAATTACCATGATTTTTCTCGTAGTACATTTCATATCCTAGAACCCTCGTATCGTCGTGGTCATAATGATTTCACTTTGATGCATGACAAGAAACACAAAGTGTGACGTGCATGAGGCGCCAAGCGTGGTGACGAAGCCCTTCTCCCATCACTACTCTTCCTCCTTCTTGCAGACAATGTCTTTCTCCTTGCTACCATCCCGGAGGACTCGCACCGTTGCCTTGATGAGCTTCGCCTGCCGCCTCGCCACTGCATCCTTGTTAGCCAGTGTTTCCAAACACCGCTGCACAACATTACCTTTCCCCGCTCCATTTGGACCCCGTGTTAGTCTTGTCGCTTCTTCCTCGCTACCGAGGCCGCCCTGATGCGCTTTGATGGGTAGCGGTGTCAACCGTGGCAGCGACAGGAAATCGGGACGCGTAGGACGATGGCGAAGAGTGGCTGCAGTGGCCATACTCATGATGAATCGGACGAGCAACGGCGAGGACAATTGAGAAGATAGCGAGAACGACATCTGTGGCGGCGAAGATGATGGATGACGGCGAGGACAACACCGCCCGGGAAGATGATGATGTGCGGCGGCGATGACGGCCACGACATTGGTTGCAGGACTACGCAGAGGAGGTACAAGAACATATAGAAAGGGGAGCGCGAGTACGAGGCGTGACCGACACTGCAGTAGGGGGCGGGTCTCGTGGGGTCTCGCGCCTTTTTCCACAGAACTTAGAAGGCATTGCTATCGCCTTCATCGAGACGACACCATTTTGAGGGCGCAATGGTCACTATCGTGTCCCAGCCGTTTGCATGGAGACCTCCCAAAGCACTCAGTGTCCGAGAGTCGCCGTATGATAGTCTCAAAGCGCCGCCAACGAGCATGAAGAAGCCACGCGCAGTACCTCACCGCGCACAGATGCACAGTCTTGTTCCTCGTGCTCGGCGCGACAGCATACAGCGCCCGCTGACGTGGATCGTGACTCTTCTCTTCCGCCGCCGTGCTATTTCGACCACCATTGTACTACACATGCTTCACCTTTCGCCTACTACATTCAGCAAGGTCAAGAAGAGGTGATGCGGGAGAGGACTGCCAGTGTGTGCCGATGTCGGGATCTCGCACGAGGAGACTGCAAAGGAAAGTGGTGAGTAACTATCCTCACTATACACAAGAGCAGAGCACTGACCTGAGATACAGTCTCCACATCCTGTGTCCCTATCTCCGAGCCTGCTTCAGGACCTGGATGACGGCGCCGACGACTTCTGTTGAAGGTGAGTAACCTGAATAGACCCCGCTATGCGTGGCAAGACACTCACGGCCTTGCTTTTTGGAGGACTTAGACCCGAGGCCGAGACACCACTATTCGTTGCCCCCTTGCTCGACGAAGGCTGCTAACAACGACCGCATGTGAACGTCAGTGATTTGAACTGAATGAGTGCACTGGGAACTTACCTGAGCGTGGGTTTTCTTTGACGCAGGCGACTTCTTGATGACTTTCTCCGACGACGTGGACGCGGGCTTCTTATCTCTGGAGCTCGTCTTCTTCACCCCGGCCTTCCCCTTACCCTTCGTCGATTTCTCGCCTTGGTGTCGCCATCGCCGAAGCATCCTCGCCATCAGCAGCCCGCCGGTCATCGCCTTCGCCACTGTTCTGCTTTTCCTCCTCGCCGGAGATTGCCTCCTCAATGTTCGCTCCTCCTCCTCCTCCTCCTCCTCCTCCTCCTCCTCCTCCTCCTCCTCCTCCTCCTCCTCCTCCTCCTCCTCCTCCTCCTTCTTATCCTCCTCCTCCTTACTCTCACCCTCATCCTCGTATCCAAGCGCCTTCAGCGCCTTCCCCATCCAGCGCTCCAGCCTCCCCACGCACTCATTCCGGGCGGCCTCTTGCTCGTGGTTGTACTTGATTTCGGAATACAGGTCACGGAGTAACGTGGGGACTTGGAGGTCCGTCTCATCTGCGTATATATCTACACCCAATGTCGGTGACCTCAGGCGTGAGTAAGAACACCGACATACCTTTGACACCACTGCATTGCAGAACGTGCTTCAACTCCAAGCAGCGCTCGCAACTCTGGGTCCCGTGTCTGTACTGGCAGGTGTCAGCATGACCCGCCCACGCGCATTGCAAGCAGGGTTTGATGTTCGGCCGGAGCCGTTTCTTTTTGGGTGATGTGGAGGACGTCTTGGCCATGGGACGCAATTACGTTTGGGAGGCGGGTGGGATGAAGTATGGGGCAACTGCGAGTGTGAGGTCTAGACCAGAGCGGCCCTTTATACGTCTCCTGGCAAACTGCTGCAGCACAAGCCCCACCCCAAACGCTACTGCACGCATTGGGGACACCGAGGACCCGCGACATAAGTTCGTCTGTCGTCGGCGTTGACTTAACCTTCATCAGGAAGAACCATCTTCCCGACCGCGGGGTGCTGCGGTAAGGGACCTTCGTGCCCTTTTTGACCACGAATCTTCACTATGGTGACTTCCACTGAACCCCTCTCTGCACCGAGTGCCGCAGGAGGCCAGTATCTGTTTCTTTTTGGATTATTCGCTGTCAAACCGCGCGATCACCGAGCTCCAGATATCAATAACCCCGAGCAGTCGAGTGGGGGATGAGGGAATAGAGCGGGTACGTCCTGGTCATGTAAATGATGGACGGGCGAATCAACGTAGCTCCTCTGATCCGCGATCATGTCTGTGGAGTCCCATACGAGGCGAGGTGTGCCCTTGCGGATGGGCGAAGATCTACTGAGTTTCCGCCTATCATCCTGAGGCGCTCGCGGAGCCATGGAGTGGGGCAGCCTTCGCGTGAGGGTCCTCAGCGCATTTTAATGCTAGTGACGCTAGATAAGGTCGCAACACCATCGCGCCCATCCAACACGATTGGTAAAGCAATGACTTCTGTAAGAAAGAAGTTATGTAATGGCACACGACGTGCGCCGTGCTTCGATCTTCGTTCCCATTCCTTCAGTGAGCAATCATTATTTAGCCCTGGTTGTCTCTGTCTCCGCCACAGGTTGCTATCCTCTCCCATCCAAATGGCCAACGTCACTCCTGAAGAGCTTGAACGACTCTACCAATTCGTGGACAACATCCGCTCTCCCGTTTATGCTTACCACCCATCGCTAGTTTCTTCCATCATCGATGACTTCATTCACCATGTACGCGAGCTGCCGGATGCCGCTGATCCCTCCTATACCGACTACCACTTCAGCCAGTTGTACCGATTCCTAGCAGAGCAACCGGACGATCTGCGTGCTGGTGCCGACATATTACTCCACTTCGCGCAAAACTACTCCCGGCTCACCCGTGAACGCCACGTCCAATATGCTAGACGGGAGTTGCAGGTCGCGCACAGCGATCGTGAACATGCCCGTGGCTGGCTACTCTCCTTGTTTATCATCTGCTCTCGCGCCCAAGTCACCAATAACCTCGCAGACATTAAGGAAGCCATAGATAAGCATGGGGCGGCCAGTGAGAGGGTCAGAGCGGCTGCCCTCATGCGTGCGGATGCCGATTTGGACAGTGAGTGCATTAGATATGTACGGAACATTTCCCGGTAGCTCACCAAGCTTGGATTCAGTGGCCGATGTTAATCTGTGGGGCGTATACTGGCCTCCAGAAGCAGGGCCCTTACCGCCCCTTTGAAAGCGAAGCACCGGAACGAGGACACCGGGGTTCTAGCTTGCTAGCACTGGTAGGTGGGGTTCTACCCTCCCGCTCACGGTACCATTTCTCACATCTCTTTCGCAAGGAATGGCCGATGTGCGGCCCATCATAGACGAGCTTGACCCCACCCGTTATCACCCGGCTCCTCGACGACGAAACCCGTCAGCTTGTTATTATCCCCCGTATCACTGCTACCGCCCCCGACATCGTCATGCCCGCGATCGTCCAGATGACACCCTGATCAAGTACGTCGCGCATACACGATCGGGCGCCGATGAAGGAGTTCGAAGGCTCGATGGTAGCTTGAATGCATCAGGGGTGCATTACGACGCACCCACGCCATTTCTCTCGTGATCTTTCTGTCTCTGTATTTCTCCGTTATTCCCTTCCCCTTCCGCCTTGCCCCTCGCACTTTGCTTCGCTCGAGAGGGTGTGTAGAATCTTGTGTTATGTAAGCGAGCTTTGCATCGTCCAATCTTGTACTGTACGCGAACGCGAAAACGAACGCTGAGTCATGTATTCAGGATCCTGTTCGCGTGCTAATCCCGACGACGCTTGCAGCACCCTGCCACCTCCTTCGCAATTGTGCGTATACTACCACTCGACCCCCTCCGTGCACTATCAACATCCCAAATTATGTAGATAAAGATGAACCATCGACTTCTCTATCTCTTTCTACTCTTGCACCTCCCGATTGTCACTAATACTTGGCAGTGTCGACGTCTTCGAGAACGGCCCCCGGCCCGTATCGGTCGCGCCCAAGACGTTGAATGACGAGGAGGTCATCGTGCTGTGCCAGACTGGCAAGATCGCCCCATACGCCCGAAGATACTTCGACCGCGCCGCCCAAACTGGCCGTGCCCTCATTTGTAAGTGATAGCCTCTGCCTTCGCGCCGTGTCCCTGGAGACGAGGCTAATTTGACCCGCGCCAGCCCGTGTTTCGCGAACCAAGACCTCGAGAACTCGCTCGCCCCGATGAAGGACTACGACTACTTTGGCGTGATGGGCGCGTGCTGCGAAACGCCATCGCTTCATGCCCTTCCGCCGGTATAGCCGCCCGCTCAAGTGACAGGCTCATGTACCCGATCCCGATGGCCACCGCCGAGGGCACCTCGCCGCGCCGACCTCTCGCGACTGCAAGGCTCTCAACGCTGGTGGAGGTGTCACGACCGCCTCACCGCTGACGGCATGACCGCGGACTCGCGATCGACTTCCAGTCCATCGTTCGCGCTGCAGAGGCCAGGGCATGGATCGAGTCCGAGGACAGCTACGCCGACAATCAAGGAGGTGTTCGAGTCGACGTCGCGCTTTGCGAAGTTGCAGAAGACCAAGTGTGCGATGGCGGGCCACGCGCTGTTTGTGCGGTTCGCGACGCGCACGGGTGACGTGATGGGCATGAACATGATCTCGAAGGTGACGGAGAAGGCGCTCGAGGTGCTCGGGCGTGAGTTCCCCGAGATGGTCATGCTCGCGCTGTCGGGCAACTACTGCACGGACAAGAAGCCGGCGGTGATCAACTGGATAGAGGGCCGCAGCAAGAGCATCGTTGCGGAGGTGGCCATCCCGGGCAAGGTCGTGAAGAGCGTGCTGAAAACGACAGTCGAGAGGCTGTGCAACGTCAATATAAAAGAAGAACCTCATCGGGAGCGCGTTGGCGGGCTCGGTCGGCGGCTTCAACGCGCACGCGGTGAACATCCTCACTGCTGGCTTCCTTGCGACTGGCCAGGACCCTGCGCAGAACGTGGAGAGCTCGAACTGCATGACCCTCATGAAGCTGTGAGTTCCATTTTCCGATGCATAGTACCGCGAGTCCTCCCTGTATTCATCGTCATCGACCCTTTCTACTATTCATCGTCTGTCTGGTGCTCGAACTGCAAACACGGGGCGTGCCGACCCGACAGTGTTGAGGGTGGAGAATTCAGATTCAGTGTGCGTTCGTTCTCTGTCCTTCATCTTCCACGGCGTGACGATTCTCGCAGTTCCTCAGGTTGGTCCGCTGCCCAGCAACAACGGATCTAACGTCCGGACCTCGGTAATGTCCAAAGGCGGATTCCAACCAAATCGGTCGGGCTAGAATGTGTTCGAGGGGGTGTTAGCGTGAGGGCAGATGCGGATACGCCGCAGATTGTCGATGGTGCGCCCAGCTTGTCAGTCCGCCATTTGCGTGTTCTCATCCTCCGACACATTGCGCGGACGCCCGCTTTCTAAACTGTGCTGTCGGGCGCGCGCGCAAGACGGAGAGCGGGCGGGAATGAGGGGCAGAAGGGAGAACACCGCGCGAAGAGCTCGAAGTTCCGCTCGGCGAGTGCGCATCAAGAGGGCGAGACTTCGCCGTCTCCGCGACAGGTCGCAGTTCATAACTTGCGAACCCCGCATCGTGACGCCGCTCCCGTGCGCACCACTAACTTGTGTGGCACAGTTTTTCAGGCATCTTAAACAACTTACGCCGCGGCCTGTGGTTATGCCGAACAGAATTGAGGTTACTTCTTTGGCGGAAGACATGGCGCGTGGTGTGTACCTCAAACCCGGCACTCGTTGAGATGATATCTGGCCGGTGCCCGGCCGAAACCTCCCAACGGCGCGACCGCGCGATGGACGCCTGCCATGGGTGACCGGAGTGGGCTGGAATCAAGACGGCGGCGAAGGGGGATGGTGCTCCGCCGGACGAAGCAAGGCAGCAGTCTCGGCGACGGCTCGCGACTGGGCGTCCACGCCCAGAACCCGCTCAAATATCGCACAAGGAACTGGACGCCCAAGGCACCGCACTGGGCATCCTGTTGTCCGCGAATGGCCTGATCGCCATGCGCCGCTGGTTGTTTCACCATGCCCTCCCTGAGCAGCAAACAAAACTCGATGTTCTTCCTGCTGAGCGCTTCCACTGTCCTATCGCTGTGACGGTGGGCGGAGTGGAGGACCCTGGGCTGGAGCTGGCGGCAGACCAGTATCCGTGTTTCTGGACGATTCGCACAACCCCTTGTCTTGTATCTAGACTTCGTAAGCAACGTGGCCCTGTGTCACATTTATTGTGGATCTGACTGTGTCGCGAGCAGACTCTCGATGTTCTAATATATAATGCCTACAATGCGCAATCTGGAAATAAACTTCATTTTGTACCCGCCCCTTGACTCGCGATCGCTCGCGCCTCTTCCGCTAATTAGCACCGCTGACAATCCTCTGGTCTGTAAGTATTCGCTTCATTTTCTTCGATGTCTGTGGATTTCTCACAGTATACTGTGTAGATTTACGCCTGAGTTTGCATGGTTGCTCCACGCCGCCGCCGACTGACAACGCGGAGCTCTTTGAACATATAGACCTCTCCTCCTCTGAATCTACATCGCCCTGCTACTCCCGGCTCTTACTGCACTTACTCGACGCTTCTTGGCAACCCGTGGTTTTGTGTCTGGTTCCTCCGTGGCTACCACTGGCGGGCTTGTATTCGCCACCTTGACTTACGCTCCGCTCTGTCCGGAGACCTACCGCGCCAACTTCTCACATGGCGCGCGCCGACACCACGCCCGCTGCACCCGCTGCAAGACCCTGGTTCCCATCGCCAATGCTCTGCCGTTCCTCCGAGGCGGACGCCCCTTTTCATTGCAATGCACACCAGGATGAGATCCTGTCGGAGAAGACTTTGCGCCGCTTCACGCACGCCGCCCACACCATTCGCTTCAAAAGTTGCGTGCGTTACATGCTGTTGCTACACTATGCTGACCGCTCCTTAGCATTCATCCCGCGCGTTTGGAGCCCCGGACTCAAGTCCTGCTTCGCATCTTATGCAGTCTACTCCAGCCAAGTCGGACGGGCCGGGCTATATTTACGCCCTCGAACTGCAAGGTATGCTGTCTGAATGTCCTCATATTCGATTGCGCGACTCGTTGGTTTCAGACGACGCCCACCCCGACCTTGTACATATCAAGGTCGGTCGCGACAAACGACATCGCTGCCGCCTCTCAGAGCACCGCCGCCGCTGTCCATCGCTGGAGCCATTCTTGCTCGCCATTACCCAGCGAAGGCACGCCATGCAGCCCGTAGTCTCGTTCCATATTGCGATCTGCTCGAACGCCTGGTTCACCTCGAGCTCACTGATCTTGCTGTCAAGTCCCACCCCGCCGGTAAAACTACACCACACGCGCGCTGCGTAGATTGTTTGTAGCTGTCTCTGCTCCCACATCTCGCCTACTTATATCTAAATAGGTGGTTCTCGCCACGTTGAGATATTTACGTTCAGACGCCTCCAGGGTCATAGCTGCGGCCGGGAATGGAGTCTCATTATTCAACCTATACTGGAACGATGGGGCCGCTTTGTCTCTAAACATGTCTGAGTTTGCTTTCACGCGTGTTTCACCATTTGCTTTGACTGCTGTACTTTAATGGGAACACGGTCCTGAGCCTGCCAAGACGTGCCTAATCGCTGCTTTTTATCAGGACAACGCTCGTATGTTAAAGAGGTCCGCATATATTGTCAGAGCGACCCATCGGCGAGGAGAACTAAGTATGCACCTCATTAAAATCTGAGTGAAATTCCCCCAATATCTGGGCTTTAGTTGGTATTCACAGCAGCCTTCATGAACTGGATCTGATCTAAGGCCAGCGCGAGGTTGACCGATGACGTCATCAGTCTGATGTCAGTCTCATATGAGCAGACAAACAGTTCTATTCGGTCCACGCCAACTGTCCTAACCAACTCCTGAAGCAACAGCAACGTCGCGAGCCTTCCATGGCGAACACGCTTTTCCCATCACTGCGTAAAGGAGGTTGTCGGAACATTCAGGAATCATCCTATGTACACCTGATTTCCGGACATTGCTGAAGGTCAGCAATTGCGCGTAGGCACAGGGGAAATCATCGGAAAGCGTCATATCTAGGATAGTTGCAGGCCTAGGTCGATTTCGAATTGATGGGGTTCAGAAATGTTGTCAACTTGCAGTCGCATATGTTCCTAGCCTCAAGAAAATAAGTGTATCGGGTCAGCCCACGTCGGCAACATGACATTGCAGAGCCCTTACAACCGTCTGGAAACTCCAACATGATATGTTCGCCGGTATCGGGCGCCCCGGTACTTTTGTACTTCTGGGACTTTCGAACATCCTTTCTCAATTCATCCAGAAATACTAATTATATACCGTGAAGGGAAAAGACAGACCCATGGCTATGGTATACAGTAGTGTGCATCGTCCATCCACAACCTGCTCTGCCGCGTCCTACGCAATAGATATGCTATATGGGTGACGACAGTATCGGAAGAAGATAACGTACCGACGAATCCAACTTGACGATGTATCAGCCACAATGAGTCAACAACGCTCGACTCGACGACGCGCGCGATAACCAGCGCCATGTATGGTGAGTTGTGATGCTAGATAGGAGGTCTAGGTGCTTCAGCGTCGTGGAAAATCGAAATGAAGCGGACGACTTACACCGGACAGCATTGTGAGCAAGCGACAGATGCAGAAAGAGAAGGGGCGCTGTGGGGAGCTAGAGCTTGAAAGCTTCCGTTGACGTGATACTACTAGTCGTGAGGGTATCTGGCGCCGATATTTTGAGCACATACATACCGGTGTTCTCGAGACTACCGTTGACCAACCCTAGGTACCACACACCCTCACCAGTGCATAAGGAAACCGCCGACGAGCCATCATCCGAGTGGGCCAACCAAAGTGCTCTCAAGGCGTTCGAGGTGGTCTGAAATGACTTGCCTTGACGGTTTCCAAGACAAGTCCGTCGTTTGAACCTCAAAGTTTCGCGGGGGCCAGGTCAAGTAAGCTGAGGAGGAACGCAGCTCAGGACTGGTCGGACTTGGAGCATAATGGCGGCCGGGACTTGGAGGATAGCGACCTCCAGGACCAAGAACGGGAGCATCATATAGCAAGTGGGAAGTAACCCAGAGGAGAAGGGATGTCATGTCATGGCGGAGGTGGAAAGACACGCGCAACTCGCGGTTGCGAACGTAGGAGGGAGCAAGAAACAAGGAATTGAAATTTTTGAAGCCTTGCTGGACAGTTGAGACCAGGTTGAGACGCCCAGTTGCCGGACCCCCGGAAACTCAATGTGGCAACGTGCAAAAACATTCACAATCTCTCCTGGCGCACGTCTCCTCACCCGAAAATTCGAAGTTGCATGGGGGCAAGGAAATTCCCTGTCTATACATTCAAAAACTTTCGCCACACTGGCAACCATCCATCCACTTCCACAATTCGTCGTCAGCACCCCCTGCAAGCCTCCGGGCATACTGGCTAAAACGCAGTGATTAATATTAATGCTTGCGCGCCCCACGACCACATCCTCCACGTCCTCGCGCACCTGATCGTGTCTGTGACCCTTTGCCCAGTTCCTACTGAACGCGTGCTTGGCGTGCTGCCTTGGTCAAACCGTGAATGTATCTCGAGTTGGACATGCTACTCGCCGCGGAGGCTATAATATCAAATTCTGTGAGTCTCGCTTCTCCGCTCTCCGGTCATGGCACCACAAGGCAACAAGCTACCCTCTGGCATCCTTCCTCTTGACCAGTGTATCCTCACGGTGGAGGGTACCGCATCTGTGGTATATCACTTGCATGTCCTCCCTCTTCTCGTTAACGAGCCCGAGAGCTGCTTGCGGGTGATGGCCATCGTATTTCTAACATTCAATGGTACTAATGACGGTCGCCATAGCTTCTCCGCTAGCGGTCTCCATTCCACCTATCACCCAGACCTCGATAACCAGCATCCTAACTGGCGAACTCACATCCGTACACCATATATCATGATGCAGCTTATAATGGACAGCGTGAGTCTCCTTTCCGTCCATATTGCGTTGCCAATCACTTATATTCGGTACAAGCTGACACACGGTTCAGGAACGGACCACCCCAAGACTGAACAGACGCCGGAGGAGGCGAAACTCCGTGTTTTCCTTCCCATCGTCCTTCTTCATGAGTATTCTACTCTCGCTCCGGTATTCGCCAGTTCGGTTCAGTCCTTCGCCGAGCACGTCGCGACCATTGCCAGGGATCGGTGGGACAGACCCCAAAGCCGTCATGATGGTGGTGTGCCGGACGACCCCAAAGCTCCGCAAACTTCGTCCCGACGCTGGGTCGAGCAGGGCCTCATTCTTTCTTCATCGACGTCTCAGCCGAGCCACTCCTCTTTGCCAATCTCTTCCCAGACGTTGTACATGTCCCTCCCTGGCCAATCTCACATTAAGCTCGCGTACTCCGTCTACGATCCAGGGCGTACAGAGGACGTTTTGGAGTGGGCAAACATGACGAAACGTGAGATGTCCCGGCTAGCTATTGCGATGCCGGATTTGGACGGAGCTGAACACCCTAGGCCTGACTTAGACCACCTCTTCGAAGCGTTGAGGTCTCGCATCAACGTCTTGGAGACGGCCGTGCACGCCCGGGATGCCGAAATAGGGAGGCTTCGCGAACCGCTCGGTGACGATGGTGAGAGGTTTCACAGTATGTCTAGTCTCAACCCTGTTTCTCATAGTGCATTTAGGCAACGATACGGAGCACGAGGCTTCCCCGACGCGTCTCACGGTCACTGATCGTACGATCGCTGTACCCTCCGACACTCTCGGGTCCGGTAAGGGCAAGACGGTTGCTCGTCGGGCACGCTTCTACCCTCGTTCTTCGCTTTCCCGCCGCCTGCCGTGGTCGCCGCGCCCCTGTCTCCCAGCTCTGACGATGACCATCTTCGTCGGGCTCCCACCGTCATCTACTCCAGAACGACTCATACCCAATCTGCAAGTACTACCCCGCTTCGTCATGGTGCTTCTCGCGTCATGGGCGGTATCAAGCCGACTCTCCGTCCCGCGATTTTTGAGCAAGTCTCGCCTTCGCTGGCGGCGTCGAGCTCATCGCGCTTTTGGCCGTTGAGTATGTCCACGCTGCACCTGGGCAACGCGGACGGGCAGCACGCCGTTGTCTCCAAGCACGCCGTCCCCATGCATGCCCTCCCCTCGTATTTCGCCCCTGCTCAACCATGTCATTCAATACCACGACCTACCCCAGTCCACGCACGCCATTCTCCGTGCATCGAGTCCACCTACTCCCACTATTGACTGGCGCCAGGGAGTTTTGACTGAGGTTCCCAAATGTTCTTTGCATCTCGGGAGCAGCTCAGAAGGCGATGTACGACGATCGCGATGAATCGCCTTAGACGGATGGAGAGCCCGCCGCCCTTTCTTAGAATGTTTTGGTGTGTCTGGCTACTTTGAAAAGCAACATTCCACCGTGGAATTTTCCACGCCGCACGCTGTCTCGTGTCCCTTGCTTACTGATAATGCACCCGCCTATTTTCCCATATCGCTTCCTCGTGACTTCGCGCACGCATGCTCCATATATCGCCTCGCCAAGGTCCGTGTCGTGATAAATATATCTTGTTAGATGGGTGTCCTCATCCTTGTAGATATTACTGCCAGAATTGTTCCTGACCAAGCAAGGGGGTAGCAGCCATGATGTCATATTCAGCAAATTGCAATCAGATTTACGACACCCAACTCAGCGAGCAGAACATCGGTTCTATGCACTTTGGAATCCAAGGTTTCCTAATCCTATGGGCATGTACATGTACAGCATTCAAGAATAGTCACAACCTTCGTCAGACGCATCCCTTGTTGCCTTCCCTTACTCGTCTTTTAGCTATATCCTCGAGATCTGATGCCTCTGGATCCATCCAGGATTTGGATTTTTGCTGAGGAGAGCGCTTCAACCGTCGATTCACCTCCCATCACCACGACTCGGCAGCTGCCGTCTTCTCAACTAGATCCACCTCTGTCTTCTAAGTTCTGTCTGATAGTACGGTCACAAGGAGTTGCGGGGCGTGCCAATATCTAGCATCAGAGGAACAGATTCCTTTAGAACCTCGTCGAACATTGTGCCATTGTGCCATATTCGAAGAGGTCAACGTTCAACGTGCAGGTCAACGTCCTGGTCAAATTGGATCACCATACGTGTCATTTGAGCTGACCATGTTATCCGACCAATCAGAATTTACCCTGAAATTTCCGATCACTAATTCTGTGAGTGCTTCCTCAAATGTGCGCAAGTTCCGGACGTGCTTTGAAGCGAGCAATGATATATGGCAATAGCTCTGTCCATCCCCAACGCTCCCCACTGACAGCACCATGGTGGGGGTCCGAGCGACGCTTATGCATATCCTCTCACAACTTTCCCGCTCTCTGACCAGGCGAGGCAACCCACGCCTCCTGAGAATCCTCGCCTCGACAACAACACAGCTGCCTTGCGACATGTCCACAGCACCACCCGTGCAAACAACATGTCCCGCGATAGACGCTTCCCGACCCCTGTTCTCGAGCTCGCGATCTACCCTCACCCTCACCGACAGTCGCCTCAGATTATCTCCCTCGGGTACCGAACACGCTTACGCGAGCGCAGCAGGGATGACACCGATATATCTCTCTCGCCTTCTGGCCCTGATCTGATTCCGCTGCACCGCAGTGAGGTATGTGCTACGTTAGCTATATCACAGTGATGACTGTTTGAGAGCCAGCGAGCTGAGAAGTCTAACCTATATACCCACTGGTTTCAGGTTGGCAAATGTATTGCCGAACTTCTCCGGTTGGAAGGGCACGGTGACTTCACTAGCAAACGTTGCATCGGATGCTCAGTACGCCTCTATCGCTGGGTGGGTCTGCGCTGCGACGACTCGCGACGATCAGGGCTGTACTGTGTGCCATGCTGCATGGAAGCTCACCTACGGCACCCTCTGCATCGTATCCAGGTGAGCATCCTGACTCCTTCAACTGTTGGCGTGACTGATGGACGGTGCTGTCCTATCACAGAGGTGGTCGGGCGACAACTTCGTAGTCGCATTCTCCGAAAGCTTGGCTTACGCGTTCAGTTGGGTCACCCCACTGGTGTCCGGTGCACTAACGCTATCCCGTCCATCGACGAATTGTTTGTCGTATTGGACTTGACTGGTGTTCACACGATAAGCGTCGACTTTTGCGGCTGCGAGGGAGCTGTGCCATTTGATGTTCAAGTTGTCCGCCAACGGTGGTTCCCTGCAACGACTGTGGAACCGCGTACCGCAGCGACGTTTCGACTCCTCGAACACGTCCATGCTCTTCGAGTTTCCGATCGACTCCCCGTCTCTCTCTCGGACTATTATCAATGCCTAGTACGTCTAACCGATAATTCCGGAATCAACGTACCGCCGGTGAGTTGTGTTAAGCACGAATCTGGCAATGTTTGACTAGGATGTTCTAATGCATACTTATACCTAGGATCGCCTGCCTGCCTTCGTCGCCATGGTCAACGAGTGGATGCGTGTGAAGACCCTCAAGCGCGCCGGCGTAGGTCATGAGGGTAGCGACGTTGCCGCCACTCCGCTCAGCGGCTGCGCAATTGACTGCCCGGCGTGTCCCCAACCGGGTAAAAATATGTCGGACTACGAGGAGCGGGACAATGAAAGGTATGCTGTACTGCTATACGACGCAATCGACTATGCTTTAACTGACATGTTTTAGCTGGTTACGGTCCCTGTTCCAAACCATCCATGCAAACTTCTTCAAACGCGACCAAACGTTGAGGGAGGCAAGGTTGGGTGTCTATCCTGACGGTGAGCCATCCTACTATTTCTTGCAGCTAGATGCTGCAAACACTTACTGACGTCTCTCCTCGATGACTTGAAATGTGCAGCTCCGCGAAGTCTCGTCGATTTGCTCAATGGGCACGTGAACGACTTCCAGTCCTCAGTTATCACCTGTCCCCACGGTTTGAAGCGCGACACCATATTGGTGGGCTCCGAGAAAGGTATGTTCATTATGGGTGGCTCACGCCGTCTCACCTCCCACTGTGCCACGCTCAAGGCATTGACATTTCCTTCTCGCACAGTCCACCTCTCTTTCCTGGCGCACACCTTCTCAAATGTGCCCAAAATACCGCTTGCCGCTATGTGCTCCATCGCGACGAGCACCGTGGAACACCATGGGGATGTCGATCTCAACTCAAAGGCTGCACAAGAGCCCAACATGACCGATTATTTCTTCGAGACCCGTAACTGGGATCTGATCACTGCCATGCGTGGCGTCATCTTTAACGTTCATTACGCATTGTCTCAATGTCTCCTCGTTAGCTGTAGCTCTTCTCCAGCGCGCCCAGCTTGTCGTGCCGCAGTACGAGCGCGATATCGGGGTGTTTCGGGTGCTAACCCAATGCATTCCTGTGGCGTACGTGCAGCAATGGCATCAAAGTGCGCTGTGGTGGGAGAAGGACTTGCAGGGGAACCAGGACCTGTGCGAGATGAGGCACTCTCGTATGTGTTATGGATTTTACTCGAAACTTGCTCTAACCAGAGTTAAACCTTTCTAGAGTTGAGCCGGAAATATATCTTCGCAGACCTTGTTGAAGAAGAGATGATGTCGACTCGTCGTTCAGCCAAGGCTTCCGACAAGTACCTGATCAGTGAAGTTCTATTCACCGGATTGGAACTCGAAGATGAGCAGTAAGTCTCAAGCTTTTGTGTCCCATCTCCATTCTCATCTTGGCCTGCTAGACGGCGACTGCGTCTTGAGCTCACTGCTCCCCGAACGAGTCCAATTCCAATCGGCCAGCAGCGAAAGTCCCTGCAGTGTCGTATCGACACATGGCACGATGCGGAGGAGACTCTCATACCTGGAGTAGCGTTGATACGTGCACAACGCGCGCAAGAACTTCGTTCGGTCCCACCACCCCTTCAACCGCTGTATCTCCCTTCCTCGATTTGTTCCGATCTATCCATACCTGACAACCTCCTCAAGTATGAGTGGTGTTTGCGCGAGGCTCAAGCTTACGACTCTCTAGCTGATCTTCGCGGGCATCTTGAGGTCCTTGCTTACGTTCGCGCGGCCAAGGTTGGGGGCGTCGGTGTGGAGGTGGGAGTGGGAGTGGGAGACAGCCTGATGGACGGCGTTGTGGAGGCAGTTCAGCTCGAGATTGACCTCAATGCCTGCCGGTACCGCACCGCATATCGCGCCCTGGTGGGGCTCGCCTCGTTCTTGGCAAGACTAGGTGGCAGGGTTACTTGCGCGAGCTTGTCGACAGCGATATTCGTACATCACCGACTATGACATTGCCCGCCCGCGACATGTCGTGGATCTGGTTCACCGGCGGCACCTCGCATCTCCTCCCGGCGCATCTCCAGGACATGTCTCAAAACAAGAACCTACGTCAAAGTTAGTACTTCACAGGTTACCAGCTGGTGTTTCTCTCACGTGCTGTTTCGCAGCACTGCGCTTCGTTTGGTGCAAGGTACGCACTCGGGCGTTGGAGAGTATGGGCCAGTACAAGGTCCTTCGTGATGAGATGAACCGCGTCGTCTCCTTCCACCAGTGGCACGAGCATTGGTGGGAGCAACGTCTTGGTCACTGTGCCTTCCGGGGACAGCCCGACTATCTCGAAGGCGCCAACGCATACGCGTATCGACAGGCCTCAATCCAGCGTTCCCTATGGGAACATTGCCACTTCCTATGGGGCACGGTGATGAAAGGAGGAAGTGGGTGTTATTGCGACGAGGCTGCCTCGCCTAATTTTGACGATCTGGCGGAGCCGTTACAGTCGCCGACACTTGCTGAAAGGGAGTCTCCGTACGCCGGGCTGGATAAGGTTGACGGAGAGGGTGGCGTCGATGAAGATATCGTATAGGTGTTTTCTGGGGCGCGCTGGTATGTTCTCGATATTGTCTCTCCTCTCGTCACATATTTCTTGTTCCTTGCTCGTCGCATCACACCCTTCACTTATCCTCTCGCTCTCGTCAATGGTCATCCCGCTGTCTTCTCAAACCCGTTATCCATACCATCATCCAGCCCCCACCCTCGTCATACTCGCATCTACGTAGTACTGGTACACTGCCCTCCTGCTTTTACTGTCGTCCTTTGTCGCTGTCTCCTCTGTGTTTGAACGGGCCGCCAGCATGGCATGGCCGTTATGTACTGCTAGCCGTTTCTGTTTCTTCGCCCCCGGTGTGGATGGCGTGGCATTTGATACATGTGTATATCTGTGTATGACTTCATCGCGTGGTGGCCCTCGGGGATCAGGCCTTCAGGCCCGAGCAATGATTCTCAAGGGCGCGACAAAGATTGCAACAGTTGAGCTTCCGAGCACCGGCGAATGATCTTTCTCGGGCCACGCGAATGTTCGTATGGAGGCTGTGCAGGTAGCGGGAAACCAGACGAGCGCCGAAGAGTGCAACACGCCGCGCCGCACCACCACGCCGAGGACCATTCGCTGACTTTCTGCATCTTGAGACTCATCCACGACTTTGCGCTGTCTTTTACATTCTACGCCGCTTCTCATGCAGTTCGGATGGGCCCGTGGGTCGCCGGAGCGACGTATGCTCCAGAAGAGTAATGTGGCGCCCAATAACGCAGGTGTGTACTTCCATTCATCGGGCGAACACTTTGGCTCAAAGAGTGTCACGCACCATCTTGCGGGGTTTGCATATCCAGATTTGGTGTTTGGCAGCGTGAAACCTGGTTGACGTTCATCCCCTGATGTTGATTGGTAAGGTACTCGGTCATTTGAGGCGTATTGAACTCACAATGTCCATTGTCTTTCTACCCCACACAGTTCTCCCATTATCATATTCTAAACCATTTATGCTCTTCTGCGCTAAAGTGAGTGTGTCCTCATCCTCCCCGAAGACCACCGGCATGTATCCCTTTCGCCTCGCGATCGGTGCCCTATGTTCTTAATGTGTTCCATATTTTCAAGCGATCGGCTCGGTTGGTGTTGGGGAGAGGATCGGTTCCTCACTGCTCGGAGACAAGACAAAATCTTTCGCCCCGCTGCTCCGTGTGTGCAACCTAGCTTTCCTTTTCCGAATTCCCTGTGCAACTTTGTGTGGTGAACCATTCGTCATCGCCTCCGTGTCCTCTACCACCCCTCCCAGTGCTCAGGACGGGTCCTCTCCGTGCAGCACTCCAGGAGAATTAGCAGTGATGGTGCGTTGGCGGCGGCTCTCTCTGTTGCGGATCTGGTCTGATTTGCGCTCAGCCAAAAAACCCACGGTCAGACGAGCCAGGCGATGACCGAGTAGGGCTCCCGCAAGCCGAAAAACGAAAGAAGGACTTCACCACGTCTACGGAGCCACGCCAGCTCGCTTGAAGGAGAAGAGAGAGCGTGATCTGGCCATCAAGGCCGCTGCCGCGTCGACGGACACCGCCAAGTTGACGGCCACCTCCAAAAGCGCCCAAAGTCAAAGCTCAGGCGCAGGCGTCTCAACTGAAGCCTCCGTACCACCAGGAGCTCCAGAGTACTTGCATCCTGCAGGAGAAAATGGTGACTTTGTTTTGTGGCATGTTTGTTATCTTGGTGTACTAATCTGTGGTACAAGTTACCGAACAGTCAGGCCATATGCCGTTCCAGCCGTCCCAGACCAAGCTGAATGCAACCACCTTCCCTCCGATCCCACCTCCTTTGCAGCCTCCAAAATGTCCTTCATCCAGCAAGTCTCAATGCAAGCTGTCAGACGGTGAGCATTGTCGACTTGATTGATGCCCACCGTTGTTGCTAAACTTGGTGACTTGATGTGTTTACCGCACATACATCAATGCTCTTGTGCTACAGCAGTCGAAGAGCGTTCCGATTCAGCACTCGCGCCAAGTGCTGCAGCTGACTTCACTGGCATGGAAGGAAATAAGGCCTCAGCCCTGGTTGACCGTGCGAGAGGGGACGTAAACGCTTCCCCCACGGTGTACCTTGAGGTTCCTACGAGCGTTGAGCGATTGACAAACCCCGCAGTCGCTACTGGAGATGATGTCAATGCCAGTCTCTCGCCATTGAACCTTTTGCACTCACCACTCGCTCAGCTGCCATCGTCGTCTCGCTTGATGCATGGCATTGGCGATGCGCTTGGTTTCCCACAACCTCACCTATCCCTCCTTCATCACACATGTACACCGGAAAATGGTGCGCAGGGCGACATACAGAGCCTGAACGAACCAGATACCCATACGACTGGATACATCGACGTCCGCCCGCCTCAGCAGACGCTCACGACTCGTCGGACGTCCGCCCGGGTCAGCAGACGTCCGCTCCGCCTCTGCTGACGCCCCCACGACTGGTCCAACGCCCGCCCGCCTCGCAACCGCCCCCACGACTCGCCGGACGCCCGCCGGGTCAGCAGACGCCCGCTCCGCTCTGCCGACGCCCCCACGATCCATCGGACGCTCACCCCACCTCAGCAAACCTTCTCACGACTTGTCGGATGTCCGCCCGCCTCCGCAAATGTTCGCCACGACTGCCGGACGCCCGCCTCAACCCAGCGGACTTGCATGTGATTGTCCAGGCCGACGTAAACAGTGCTCGCGCGACCCGTCCTCCGGCATGATTTGGCTGACGATCGCCGCCCGGGTTGGATACCATAGATGATGCATTCGATAATGGCCACGGAAGTCTGGTGACAAGCATATCGAAGACGATGATGACCCAAGAGCACCTGGTAGAATCTCCCAAGCCAATCTCGAACTCATGGCGAAAGAGTTCAAGAAAGTCCAGCAACTGGCGAAGAACGCCGCGCGAAGACTGGCCTGTCCTCGCCGCAAGTCTTCGATCATTGGACTTCCACCAACACACGCAAGCACGTAAAGTGCAACCTATGGAATATGTACAGCGATACTTCAAGGAGCACGAGAAGCAGGAATTAGCGCGCCTTCATGACTGTAAGTTTCTTGTCTTTCATCTGTGACGATGGTTTAACTGACGTTGCGGAAAAAGCGATTGGTGGTCAGTAGTAATACACATTCTCGGATGGCGCGCTTTTGACATACAGAGATTTTCAGCTGATCAAACTGACGTGGCTATCCGCCTGCGGTGCTACGAGGCATTCACGGCGAGTGTTGGGCTGGACAGAGCAAAAGCGATCTTGGCGAAACATCGGATGTTGCAACTAGTCAAGGGAGGTCAGGCCAGTCAGTCTCGGAGCGAAGACTGAGTTCAGAAAAGCCACGCCAAGTTGACTGAGATGGTAATATCTCCCCGTATGAATCTTCGCTTCGCTCGCTCATGTTGTACCCATTATACAGATGAATAATTACGAGACCTTGTATGGATTCAGTGGTGCATTTGCCTTGTCTGGTAGCCTGCCAAATTCCGATAGCGGGCTGGCGGTTGTGCACGAGACGAAGAATGCCGTCGGCGTAAGTCCTTCAAAATTACTATAATTTTCCCATCTCACTGATCCCACGCATGTCATAGTTCTTTGAGACGCGATGCCGCGCTGATCAAAATGGTGTCCTCAGTCATCTCAAGGCTCACGTCTAGTAAGTGTACGTGTTCTCAGTGCATGGTTTGATCTAATCCGGCCACGTCATAAGCAACAACTACTCTTTGAAGCTTGTGGAACTCGCTTTGATACGCCTGACAGTCAACGGGCTGCGTCCACCAACGTCGCCAGCAACCAGGGTTTAACAGAAATACGGAAGCAGCCGCGAAGCCGTCAAAGCTGGGGCGTCGCCTCATACAATCTCGATCCCGCCGGCGATAAAGCCCGAGAGTCTGACGCTCGACGGCGAGCATCCGAACGCCAGAAGCCGTTAGGCATATGGATTACCAATTACCTTATCAACACGTTCAGTAAGTCCCCATCGCATACCACACTCAAATGCAATTGGATTGATGAAGGCAAACACTCACTCTAGATCAGTTGGGAATCAAGCAATGGAAGTCTTTGCCCTGGAAGTCGCTTGGCCGGCAGCTCGCAAACATCGGAGTCGGCTTGATCAACTGGCCTGAAGGTGTTCCTTTCCCACCAATTTCTGAACCTCAAACGCGAAAGGGGAACCACGACCAGGCTGGTGAGGCTGACGACGAGGACGAGGACGAGGAGCCCAAGAAGAGGGCGCTGAAGGGTCACCGAAAGAAGCAGAAAAGGAAGAACAGGGCTGTCGAGGCTGAGGACGAGGCTGAGGACGAGGACGAGGAGTCAAAGAAGAGAGTGCCGAAGAGCCTCCAAGCTCTCAGTCTCGATAAGCTCTACTTGATTGTTCTTGCCATCCGTGATACGGATCATCCAGTTCACTTCAAGGTCCATACAGAGGGCAGCTCCACCCGTAAGCATGTTTTCTCGTATGAACTGACGAACATTTCATTGACAAGTTTCTCAGGCATGCAGAACGGCCTCAACCCGCTGCTTGGGGTGCGCCACCTCCGCCGCCTCGAAGTTTGCCTATGGTCGTCGTCTTTTCGTTGACGGCCGCATAGATCGTAAAGGCTTCCCTAGCCTTCCAAAGCGGCCCGATGACGAAGACTCCCCTGAGGACGAGAAAGAACCCGAGATTGACACCGACGGCCCCCACAACAACGGCGATCACGAGGGTTCAAGCCGCAGTCGCGATCATCGCCAGGCTGGCAAGGCACGATCACGCTTGGAGGAAACTAGCGAACTCGACGACTCATCGGATACCGTGTCCGATTCGTCTCACCGGCCGTTCCGTCCAGTGAAAGTGCCGATATCAACTTCACCCATCAGGTCGAAACCTTTGCTTACTCGGTCTGTCCCCGACATAGTCTGCGTTTCTTCAGGTTCGGAGGCAGAACCGGATCCCACGACGCAGCTGAAGATCCAACACGTGTCGCAGTCCCGACCTGGTCTCGGAGCTACCAAAGTGTTGCCCAAGCCAGCAGGGAAGAAGGAGAAGCTGCTGCTCTCAGACGGCCCTCCCGATTCGGGGAAGGGAAAAGGGAAGGAGAAGGATAATGCCGTCATGGTATGTAACCTGTACAAACCAAACCACGGTGATATTCTGGGATGGCTGACTTTGTTTGTACCACAGGCTGAACGACCCCCGTCTCCTGGCACAAACCTACCCAGCAAGCATCCTCACATAGATGCCCGTGTGGACGCAGGAAGCTTTGCAATTCCCCATCTAGCTAGTCCCGTGAACATTTCCTCAGCAGCTCGAAGACCATGGTGGACAGTCGTTCTGGAGCCTCGCCGACGTTCGCTTGGCGCCCCGCCGGACGCTCGCTGAGCCCGTTGGACGTTCGCTTGGGCGCCCCGCCGGACGCTCATTTGGGCGCCCCGCCGGACGTTCGCTTGGGCGCCCTGTCGGACGCTCGCTTGGGTGTCCCGCCGGACGCTCGCTTGAGCCCGCCGGACGCTCACTTGAGCCCGCCGGACGCTCGCTTGGGCGCCCCGCCGGACGGTCGCCAAGTGTCCTTCGAACTTCTATCCGCACGGAGCCCATCAGTACTATTTCTCCCAGCATGACATTCCCTTCCAATCATCAAAACATTGTGTTTGTCCATCCCACTGGACCATCAGGCATCCCGCAATTCGTACTTGTTCCTGGGCATTCGTCCCAGATCGTGCCCACCATGCCGGTATCTCCGCAGCTTGCCTACGCACCACTGCCCCCTCCTTCCCAGCCTCGTCTACAGTCGTCCTGAGGTCCACATGGCCACCAGTCGTCATTTGAGACGGATCATCAGGCAGTAGTGGACAAGCACCCCGCTGGACCGAGTACCTAGCTAATTGGTGGTTGTTAGAAGTCCTCCGTTATGTTCATTCATGTCGACGCTTTGTTGTGTATACGCGCCGCACTCCCGTTCTATCTTGGCATCTTGATGCAGTATATATATTGACAGCGGTCATCGTGACAGCGGTCATCGTCCCCATCTTGCGATCTATTATTATCAATAACATTGTTGGAATTGTATTTCGCTGCCCACGGGCATTGTGATGTCCACATCCAAGTTGCTGCCTCTCTCGGGTTGCCAGTGATTTAGGCACTACGCACGATTATGAATTTTCGAACTGGTACCAAACGGGCACCAAATAATGAGTACAGACCCGACAAATATAGCAAGACAGCGGACGCCCGCTCAACCGTCCGGGCGGACAATTTCTGCGCCTGGGATGACGATCGACGCGACACCTACGAGCGAAAATGCGAGGGCAGACGCCAGGCAGACGACACCAACTATATTTGGACAGTAGGGGAGCGGACAATGCGGCAAGAGGTCTTTCAGACCGATTTCCCACAGTCGCCAACCGGTCTTAAAGAGGCATCAGGATCCTGTCTGGGGTGTATGCACTCGACCGATGCCTTGGAGTTAGGCGGCGTTAGTGTGGGATGGTACAGGCACATGTGCGCTTCGCAAGATTTTATGGCATGCGCAGCTGGCCGCTGACTGCCTCACTTTTTCAGTTTCCTCTCACTAGCCTCCGGTCAAGGCGTAACGTTTAACAGGGAGCCCAGTTGAGGTTCGTCGATGGTTTGACCTTCTGTGTGAACTCTGCTGAGCCCGTTACTTGTTGCAAGATTTCGATGTGGCTTCTAAGTACCAATCGGGCTGAGCTCCACTTCTTCCCATCGCCCGAGAGCGTCCCGCGAGGATACGCTATCCTCTCGCACGTCTGGGATAAGGAGGAGCAGACGTTTCAAGACACCCAGAAACTGTGCACTCAATGTGCAACGACCGCATCAGGAAAAACCTCCTGCGCTGTTTAGGAATATATTAGGTATGTCCCCGGCCTAAAAGTCCTAACGAGTCAATAGACCAGATATTCTTTGATTATGTCTCCATAATCCCCACTGCAATACTTTCTTATGCTGTTGGTTGACATACATGCAATACATTCAGTCTCTGATGTCACGGAAAGGTCCCAAACACATTTCAATGTGCTCCTCGTGTGTACGTTGACCAAGCCTCTCGGCGCCTCATACGGCGCTTCAAGCGCACAGTAGTAGCGCCCGCAGGTGGTGGCCGAAAGAACACGCTCTCCAAGGTCAGGCATAAATTAGCAAGGCAAGCGGTCGACACAGCAGGGTTCCTAACATGAGAATGCATCATTTTAGACCCTATTTTGGTTCTGCACGGACGTCAGAAGCCTCAAGAGCTCATGTACTGTCCGTAAATTCAGCCCTAGTCGGCGCACTTACAAGTACGCCCAAAAAGTCGAGGGAAGCCATGCAATACTGTATTTGGCCTGCTAGAGACCTCTAAAGAACCTCTGCTCATGGCTTTCCGAGCGGCTGACAGCGACAGGTCCAAGATGGGAGGGAGCAAAGGCCGCACTGGCAGTGCAAGTTCGCATCACCCTGCCCTAAAGTGGGCGCCAACGGTTGCAGTAGCAACGCCATGTCAGACTCATTCGTCTCCCACCTCTCGCTCAATCGATGACAGTACTGTGACCTCCCTGCTCCTACTGCCTATGCTCCTCATCTCTGGCGCCGTTCTTAGGTCTTAGGTATATACTACTACGGCTCTTTCCGGCCTGGTACTCTTGGCCACTCCCTTCCTCGCCTTGCCGGCTCCCCCTCGAGGCCTTTCCTGCTGCTACGACTGTCCTCGGAAGTCCTACTACCCACACAGTCGACATGCATTCATCCTCAATAATCCTTGCCAGACGCCTCCTTCAGCCTTCATCTGATGGGATCCGCTCAACGGTATGTGACGCCTTCGAGCCTTTTCATGCACATCTTTGAGCTGGCGGTCCCGCATCGGTGTGGTCCTGGACCCCTGTATCAAGGGTACAGGTGATCGGACATTTCTTGTCAATGTCAACTGACGCCAAGAACGCACAGGTCGTGATCATCTCGAGGGCGGGACACTGTCATCATGAACATACATAGGTCTGGGCCAGTGCAGCTGATGTCACGGATGGAGGTGAGTACAAGCACTCACGCCAGTTCTCGCGAACTCCCACTACTCGATGTGTCGCGCCGCCACCTTCCGGCGGGACGATCTCAGACCCTGCTTCAAGATGCCCGCAAAGTTCGCCGTCCGCGACCCATGCCACAGCCACAGCCGCTCCCCGCATCCAGCCCCCAAAGCCCGCTGCTCCACGCCCACGTCTCGCCCTCCCGCTCCACGCGAACGCGCCAGCACCTGCGCGCCGAAATGCATGTGCATCACGCCGCGGCGTGTCGCGCGCGTATGCCTCGAGCGCACCGAACTCCCTGCTGCCGCGCGACGGGTCCATGCGGCTGAGCCCGAGCGAGCGGAAGTTCGCGTCGAGCGGGTTCACGGCGTTCCCGCCGCCCTTGGGCACCGCGGACGACAGCAGCCGCGCCGCGATCTCCATGTCGCTGAGCGCCGACGAGCTCGAGCTCGCGCTGAGCCACTTTCACTGAGTCCACGATGCCTATCAACAGCCGAGATGGTGAGCTGAGGTGCATACATCCTGGGAAAGTTAGGTGCGTGCACGCTCTCCTCGCTCGTAAGCCCTCGCCTACTGCTATAATAATGTAGTGTTGTCAGAGGCAAACAATGTTCCACACGGTGCGTAGTCCCTGTCTTGCAATGTACCATTATCTCACCACCAGCCTTGGCTTTTCCGCAGCTGGCCGACAAGCGGAATGCCATCTGGGCCAAGCCCTGCCAAAACCCTGCGGTCACGTCAATGCTTCGTACATGTTTCTTCACTGCCAGTGCGACTGCCGTTGGCAACAGGGAGGAGGCCCAGTGCGTTTCGTTGTGCCCGGACCGAGAAGACAAGCATGAGATCCCGATGCCAATGCTGGCGTTGGTTGGAGCAGCGGTATGATTCATGAACCTCTAGCCATCTATTCTTGTGTGCTAACAAGCCTCGATTGCAGCTTCATTCCTCACTCTTTGAGTGGAGGACCGGTGCAGAGGTGAGGTTCATATCAGATCTCTTACGCGGGTCAGGACAGGCTGACGTATCCATGCTTTCCCAGTGGTACCATCCCCAAAACCTACTGCACTTGCATTGCGTTGCACACAATAGTATACCCCTGGTCTGCGTAGTCGTAGTTTATCCACATAGCTGTCCTAGCACATAAATACACGTATTCCGCACACATTGAACCAGTGGGACGAGCGCCGCATTGCGGATCTATTCAATACTGTGTCAATAACACATCACTAATGGGCGATAAGGTTTGTATTTAGGCGGGGACCTTCCGAATTATCCGAAACACCTAATCAACCTGTTTATAGGTTATTACGCTCATACATCCCTCAATAGCCCGGGACGTTTTTCCTGATGCGGCGGTAACCCTCGCGATCTGGCTTCCCAAAGATCTGGCAGTTTTGCATCCTCGCCGAACGACATGGCTACGATTGGGGATGGGCCGATACCTGTTGCATCGACAAGACCAGCAGCGCCGAGCTGTCCGAAGCGATCAACTCGATGTTTCAATACTACTCTCTGGCCGAGGTCTGCTACGCGTACCTTCGAGATGTCCCGCACGACCCCGGCAGAGGCGTGGATGCCGACGTGTTCAAGGCGAGCGTCTGGCACACGCGTGGCTGGACGTTGCAGGAGCTTATCGCGCCAGAGGCCGTCATTTTCCTGTCTACCGAGTGGGAGATGATGGGTACGAAGGCGGATCTTGCAGCTCTCCTCCAGGAGACCATGAACGTCCCCGCGAGCGTGTTTTTGTTGGAGACGGAGGTCGCGGACGTCAGCATCGCCGCTCGCATGTCGTGGGCTGCGAAGCGACGGACGACTCGGGTGGAGGACGAGGCTTACTGTCTACTCGGCATCTTTGAGATCAACATGCCCACCTTGTACGGTGAAGGCCAGAAAGCGTTCCGACGATTGCAAGAAGAAATCATGAAGCAGTCCGTAGACACCTCCATCTTCGCCTGGGGTGGTCTCTATCCGGCGCCAGGATCTGAGCGCGATACGCGCGATGTCGTGCATTGTCAGGCTCAAGAGGCTTTCCCATTGGCTCCCTCGCCTTCTGCGTTCCGTCGTTGCAGCGATCGGAGCTTCGTGCCTCCTGATCCACGGATACTCCTCTGGCGAGCTCGCCAACCTTCTGTTACTGTAGCATCAATGGTGCGTATATCCCTCCCAATCGTCATCATCAACTTCCTTAACTTGTTCCTCCAGGTTCGTACCCTCCTTAAGGATCGTGAGAATACCGTGCGATCGTCCGGGCCAACCACGTTAAGGGAGTCTGTCGGTATACCTTCCTTCACAATCACGTCCTACGGTATCCTCGCGCACGTCCCCGTTGTCGAGGCACTCCCGCTTACAGTTGTCGTGCTGTACTGCAGCGATGGCAAACAGCACCTAGGCCTTCCCATCACACGCTGTCCTGACGCGCCTGACGCAGAACGTCCACTCTACCATGTCAGCTGCTACTTTCCTCCGGTGTCTACCAACATTCGGTCGGTCGGCTAGTGGGGCTTGGCGGTAATGTCAACGACCTTCGTCTAAATGGACAGCGAGTCGTCCCTGAATGGAAGTCTGTCTACCTCGCGCACCATCATCCTCCCGTCCCACCAGCCAGAGCTCTCATCGATCGCGGTATCGCGGCGCCCTTCCGCATCCCTCGGTGGCACATCCGCGACTTACAGCGGCAGTCAAGGGTCCGACTTCTCGAGGTAGAACACTTTGGGCTAGAGGTCCCGTGGTCCGGTTCACATTCTGCGGCGTTCATCTTCGAATACGCGCATCCCAGTATCCCAGATATGTTCCCAGAGCGCTTCCACGTGTATCTGGGCCTCTGCGCAGCGTCGCAGAATCACCGCGACTCAGGCGACGCTCCTTCCATCCACGGTCCGCACTGGGCGACGATACGATCACCCGCCCCTGCAGGCCTCGAACACATTCATTCGTGCGCAGAGGATCACGTTCGCGATTGGGCGGACGCTACGAAGCGGTTTGTACTTTGGATGGGGATGTTCGAGGTCGTGCTGCGCTTCACGCCGTGCCCACTGAACCCCTCCGGGACCCTGATCGTGAACGTGGAGTTCACGAAGGCCCCATTCTCGTCAGCTGAGGCTACGACCCAGTTGAGCGATTACCTCGAGGCACTCGCTCTGGATTCATGATCGGCTGCGTGGCATGAATTCCGTGAGATGAAAGATGAAGATGGTGAGTCTTTCTCCGGACTACGATATGATGTGTCCTATTCTTCTACTGACCAGCCTATATGACTTCTATCACTAGGATTTAGAAATGGGGACTTCGAACGGCGTTTTACTTGTCTCTTTGCTTCGGACCGCTCAAATTATCTAACGACGAAATCCCAAGTCGATCCGCTGTCAATCACCGTGCTTCTGTGGTTCAAGCTTCGGTATTCGGCCGCACACTGTGCGGGTGACACTTCCGTTCTCAACCACAATCATGGTGTCCCAGAAGGATCTTCGACCCGCCTTCCGCTTTCTACTTTTCCCAATGCGTCTGCCATGCCTGACCCGCAAGCACCGTGGGTCACTAACCCTAAAGGTTGCGAAATCATACAAAAACCGGCGCCGTCGACCAAAGCTGCTCGGTAGCAACACCGGCCATACCGATATCACGCCATGCAGGACTACAAGCCCCTCATCGTCGCCGACGTCCAGCGCTCCATCGGAGCCATGAACGAGATCGTCACCACTCTTCAGCTCGATGCACCGTTGACGTCTGACCTCGTGGAGATCAATTATCCTCGAACGGCTGTCGACAGCTTCCTCAGGTCTAGTCAAGCTGTCGTAGACGTGAGGTTACTGTCCTTCCTGAGCTATCGTCTGTCCCACTCATAGCAGCACGTTTTCGCTAGAATTTCCGTGCTGCGTCCCAGAAGGCATCCCAGTGGCTCGCGGAGACGGGCGACCAGCTCTCCCGCAATCTCGAGGAGTCGCACCGCGTGGAAGCATCCGTCAGGGAGACGTCTTCCCAGCTCGTGCAGACGAACCAGCAAGTCGCCGCGGGCACCAGCTGCATCAACACGCTCAACAACGAGATCAACAACGCCAACAACCACCTCTCAAGCACCCATCAGTCCTTGTCCAACGCGGAGGAGCGATTGGAAAGGCGCAAGCGTGAGCAGAGGGCCGTGCGCATCGGGGTAAGCCACCATCCCTACAATATCGTCCTAAAAACCCTTACTTACAGTCGTAACATTAGGCCATAGCATCCCTGTTCTTCGCCCCGGTCGTTGCTATTGGCCTCGCGATCATCGACCTCGGCCCGATGCAAGACGCAGTCAACTCCCAGCGGAACGCCGTGCGCGCCGCCGAGAACCAGCTCTCCTCCCTCCGCCAGCAGCTCGACGCGCAGCATGCCTCGCTCGCGAACGAGCAGAGCCGCAGCCAGGCGCTCGCGGACCAGGTCGGGCAGCTCCAGCAGCGCGCGCAGACCCTCCACGCGGAGGTGCAGCGGCTCAGCGGCGTGCGCGCGACGCTCGCGACGCTGTCGGCGAACATCAACAACTGTCTGCACGCCGTCGACGCGGCGCTGAGCAGCTCCGCGACGATCGCGGCGATGGGCTCGATGCGGAACGTCGTCACGGGGATCAAGGGCGTCGTGGGCGGACTGGGGTCTGAGGGCATGTTCGCGGGGCCCCTTGCCCAGCTGAACGACGCTGCGTTTGGGGCTTTGGATCATCGCGTCACCTCGATCAGGCACCACAGGCTGACCTTCTGAGTGGTGCTGGATGAAAGCTACGATCACACTGTCTCCCAGTTTCTTGTGCAAATGCGTCTCCTTGGTTCGGTTATCGCCTGTACTATAGCTTGGTTGACCCAGTCCCCGATGTCCCACTGGTTTTCTGACTGATGCCATGTATGCAGTTTTTGTACCGTGTATTGATAGTGATCTACCGCTCTCGATGAAGCATGCCTTCGCGCCTTCGGCTCCCTTGGTCATGTTCTGTGGTTTAAGATTCGCGCAGCGCGGCTCTGTGGTTCAACGTTAGTACCGGCCCCGTCTACTGTGCCAGGGGAGATCAACTCTACACATCTGGGGTACTGGGTTCAGGAGGGGGACGGTTCTCTGCTTCGCCGTTCATTTAGACCACCATGCGTACCCCCGGACCGAACTCGTGGCCCAGCGCATCACGCCGCATTATATCCATCTCCGTTTACTTCTGCGTAACCACACTGCTACAATGTGGCATGGGCACTGACAGTTTACTCAAGTTCCCAGCTCGTATCCAGGTCCCATACCAGCGATCCCAAGTCCCCGTACTTGCCTCCAAACACCATGTCCCTCGTCCAGGAATTCAACAATCGGATTGCGGAGACTCACTCGGGACGCACAGAGGTCCAAGACTTCGTGCTAAAGTTTGTGTTCTCCCTTAGATTTGAACAATACTCCGCACTAACGTGCAGGCATCTTAGGACATCGTATGCCTTCCCATCCGCAGACGTGCTACTTCCTGCCCCAATGGTGGTATCGATTCTCGGTGAGTCCTTCATTGCGACTCATACAAAGCACACCCACCGAATTAGCGCATGAATCCCTTGGGTCGAATAGGACAACTCACTCTCGTCGCGACGGCCACCGATTTCAAGCTGGTGAGGCCAGTCGATGGGTTCAAACACATCCGTTACCCGGACAGCTTTCGCGCCACGATCACGCAGCTCGTCAACTCGGGCGCACTCGCGTTGAACCGCTCCTTCGTCAATTTCGATGAGATTAACAAGCGGTGCGCGGCCGTCCGCCCTGGGGTGAACAACATCGTCCAGCTCCTCGTCGGCCACCCGGACAACACGGCGTGCCAGAACGAACAGGCAATCGAGAGGTACCTTCCTGGCCAGATCCAGTCGTTGAGCAAGATGGTTCAGGCGTGTCTGGAGAAGACGAAGGAGACCGACCGTGTTTTCAACCAGTTGCTCGAGTTGACGATGGAGATCCACGAAGCGTGTACTGCGACCCAAGGTACGTCTTGCAACGAAGGACAGATTAGTGACTAGTTTGTCTAGTGATGCGTTTACAGGACATAACGAAGGGCGTATTCGTGAAGCGAATCTGCGCAAGGCTTTCCTGGCGAAAGAACAAGAGGCTGCAGAAGAAATGAAGAGAGTTGGCGAAGAGGCGATCAAGCAAGCGCACGAAGACTACAATAATGCGCAGAGACTGTTCCATCAGGCGGTGGACTCTATGCCTTCAGGTGCGGCCTCGTTTGTTCCCTCGAGTATTGCGCGTTTTGACAGGTTCCGTCGCGCACAGCCGGCCAGATTGCTCGCCTAAATATGCAAGACATGTGTCAGGTACGATTCATGCAGAAAACAAGGGATAGTGCTTGACATCGCCCATGTAGGGCCTTTTGCACGTAGTGACCTTCGGTGCGATCAGGAGGCCGGGTGCCCCAAGCGGCAGTACGGCGCCATCTCAAGCATCCGCTCCGCCACGGCCCGTAGCGCGCGACCCGGGGTACCAGAAAGCATCCATGCTTCGCGAGCTCGCCGAGTCTCTCCACATAGTTCTCACCTCTGGGACCAACGGAGCTCCAAACTGGAACGCAGTCAAGGCGACCGATGGAACCGGATGCACCGGTATCAGGGTCCGGTTTGAAGAGGTACTCGCAAGTATCAACAGGAGCGACCCGGAGAAGGGTCGTACTACTGTCAAAGTGGCAGGACTAGCACAACGCGGGATCGAGGTCAGCTCAGGGATCGTGGCGGCAATCGCAATACTTACTCACTAATGTTCCGCAGTACTCCAAACAACTCGAAGACATCGTTCCTCCTGGGGATGAGATGCAACTCGCGCGCCTCGCAGGCTCAGTCTCGGCATGGCGCGACAGCGTTCTAGCTTTCGCGAGCGAAGGGGACCTCAAGGTCGCGTCGTCCCCGATTACCTCCGGCGTCCAAGCTTTCGTTCCGGCGCCGAACATGAGCGGCGGCAGCAGCGCGGAGCTCGCCGTACGCGGCGCGCAGTACAAGTTGGCGATGACGAGCGCGCAGCTCAACGCGAGCAGGGAGAACTCCAGGCTCACGTCGGAGAAGCTGATGCAGGTTACGGGCCAACTGGGGGAGATCATGGCCCAGGTCTCCAAGATTGACATCCAGAAGCAGAACGTAAGCTTCCTTGCTTGTGCGGTTCGAGACAGAAGAGCTCACACGCCTATCGTGGTTTTATAGTGGGAGGAGATCATGGCCATTCTCCTGAAGGCGGTCGACTTCTTGTGCGAGCTCAAGCGGTACTTGAACAACCTTGTCCACTTCTTCGACTCCGTCCACAATCTCGTCTGCATTTCCATGCGAGAAGCTGCAGACGATTTCATTAAAATGGTGAAGGACGCGACGATGATTGAGGACAGACCTGCCTACGGGAGGGGGATACCACAAATTGGAGCGGTCACTTTGGATGCATGGGCACGCCAGGTACGTCATTAAGCCACCAAGCCCAAATGACAGCGACGATGATTCCTCACGTGTGACTTCGCAGGCAATCTATAACCATGCGCTTTCGGTTGCCAAGATCAGTAGGGTCGTCGAGAACATAAGCGATGCAAGCACTCACTTTAGTTCGAAAGGCATGAATGATAGCTGATGCGTATTGTGCAATGTCCGCAGATGTACGTGACTCTCTACGACAGCAATGTCCATCCGGGCGTCAACATGCTGCTCGGCATGGGCAAACTGGTGGGGTCCAACGACCAAGCCGCCATCGCCGCCGGAGGCACGGAGATCCAAGATTGGGCCCAAGGCGCCAGCGACCGAATCGTTCAACTGGTTACTGAGGTGAGTTCTGAAGCACCGCGCACGCCGATTTGCTGGCATACGCGGTGAGCTCATGACCTCCTAGCGTGCGAACGCCAACGAGCGGGACATCGAGAGGCGCATGATAGAGCTCGAGAAGTCCGTGGGAGGCCTTCTACCACGTTCGTCGAGGATCGAGGAGATCGTACGCACTGCCGAAAGGGAAGAAGTCAGCGAGACTGAGCAAGCGTTGAGGGCTGCTGTCAAGGAGAATCCCGTGTATCAAAAGATGAACCCATTCCTGTAGACGATGTTCCAAGTACTGTTCGGGCTCAGGATGTCATCAGTGGACTCATCTTCGACTTCGTCATCCTTTCTCAATGCGATGGAAACATGGATCAAGGTAACGTCCAGCTGCGTCCGAATATAACCTGCGAGATTGGTGAACTTCTGGAGTAGCGAGACAGATGGCAGCGTACCTGATGTCACAAGCAAGATACCTTCACGAAAAGACTAGGCTGCATACCTGCAAGGCTTCGAATAACACGGCCTTCTGATTCTGAGTCCAAGGCCCCAAGCCTACCTGCGTCGTGAAAAGCATCAAAGGACACCCCCAAACAGGATGTAATCCACACATATCTAGCCAGCGGCGGGGCTCTATTAAATGAAACGGGATAAGTAAATGATGCAGGAAACATGATGATCCAAATGGTAGGACGTAGGTGAGACGCGGAGCAGATAGATCAGCGTGTAGGTGTCGCAGCGAGGAGGAAATGGTGGTAGTACAAATGCGCGGTATGCCAGGGTCACGGTGGAGTGATGGGAGCAAGAAGCATACGATGCCGATGCCAGAGAGCAAGGGAGGCGGGACGAGCCGGTACGTCAACACAACACCAGCAACAAGCAGTCACGACAACCCAATTGGTTTCTACAGTCCGCAAAGACACATACTCGGAGTACCGAAAGCAGCGGGACAACGAAACACCGGGACGGAGGAGGGAGACCAGGCGGGATAGCATAGGAATAGAAACGGGGTCAGTCGCGGCTATACAGGTACTAAGCACGATGACCTCCACATCAGTAGTAAGTCAGCAAAAGCGTGCCAGATCGTCCAACGGATCAGATACGCAAATTGAGGAGATGAAAAATCCATCAACGGGCACCAACGACTACTCCCTGGAGGCCCAATACAAGCACACCGTGGCTGCGCGGCTCACCGTCCAGGGGTGATAGTCGTATCCGTTTCTTCGTGGAAATGTCGTAGCTCTATTCGTGGCGTCGACGGCGCGGTGAGGTTCACGGGGGTTTCCACAGCGCTCTCGTACGCGTCGTCATTCAGGTCGGCCTCGTACAGCCCAGGCGTGTGCAGCGACTCCTCGGCCGTCGCGTACGACATGAAGGAGCTCGCCCGGGACGCTGCGCGTGCGGGGAATGAATTATCGGTGGGGGACGTCGCCCAGGCACCCTTGAATGCAGATGGTGGTGCTTTTGACGACGCCGTGCCAAGTGGGCTAGCCAATGCAGTCTCGTTGGACGGCGAGGGCGGTGCCACGGGTCTGGATGACAGAGACGCAACCGGGGATGAAAGGACTGGGATAGGTTCGGGCGATGATGACGTCGCACGAAGAGGGATACGTGCGACAATAGGCAGAGACAGAGCGACTGGAGCGAGTGCGACGTCCGCTGTACTCGCCTGCGCAGATAGAGGTGAAGACGCCGGTGCGGTTGCGTTATCAGGCTTATCCACAGCGATTGGACTCTCCACTTCCGCAACATCATGGGTGACGAGGCTCGGGATCGTCACTTGCGTTTCAGCGGGCGCACTGGATGAACTCGTATTCGCCGTGCTTGTGTCCGCTTCCTCGTCCTGTGATCCAGAGCTCGGAGATCCTCGACCCTCTTGATCGACCGCCACGCCCGCAGTGCTGCTCCCGGCGACCTCCTCGAATCCAGGCGGAGGCTCAAAGTCAATCCTGGACGTGGACGCTACATACGCAATCGCGTCCGCTCCATACGGCCTTCCGAACCGCGCAAAGCTCTCGCGGCTTGAGATGAGCCGCACCTGATCCGGGGTCGGCCCGTTCTTTGGGTACGTGAACTCGGTCTTGACGAGCGTGTGCGTGAGTGGGTGCGAGATCGAGTGTAAGCTGATCATGGACGGAGAGGTGAGCGCCTCAGCACCGCTAACGCTAAGGTTCCCATTCGAGCGGGTGCGCGAGAGCAGGCTGAACATCGACCCAGAGCCGGAATGCGAAGGTTGATGGCGCAAGATGCGACTTCTGCGAGGGTCGCGCTCCGACGAAATGGACGGGCGGGAGTTTTCGCGCATGTGACCAGTGCTGCTCCTTGGTTCGGGAGACGCTGATTGGGGTGCGGGAGGGACAGGTGGGGGCGAGATGACTGGTGGTGGCCCAAGGCGAGAGTTGCGCGGGTTGAATATCGACGCGAAGACAGACCGTCGCCGCGTCGAGCCCATTCCCGCCTGCTGATCCAGGGAGGCTTGCTCATTTGTGGGACTCGTAGTGCTTGCCTGCTGGCTCGTAGGAGATGTGGCCGCCGGAGGAGGGTCGTCAAGGACAACAGTCTCGTACGCGGGCGCCGCATCGGTATAGTGGTGAGAGCTATCTTCTGCTGAGCTCATCGCGCTGTCGAAACTCGCGCGAGTGCCTATCATAGGACGATCAGGGCTGAGGTGTTGCTGCTCGTGGTCGTGATTGTGAAGCAAGGGCACGTCATTTGTGGTATGCGGCATAGGCGCGTACATGGATGAGGGGGCCGAGATCTCGAACGAGCCTCGGGGAGTCTCAATGGCATGTTCGTCGAGCGGAGGCATCTCGACGGTAATCGGTATGTCGTCGTGTAACTCGTCCGCACCTCTGCAAGATTTCTAGTTAGTACCAATACAACGCTCGTCAAATGGCCGCCCTCAAACAGCGCTGAAGTACTCGCGCGCGTAAGAATCTCACGTCAATCGAGGCAAGAGATACGAAACCGGTGGGAGCGAAACTCATGCAGAACACCGCAGTCCCACTGCTTTGCATCCAGACGAATCCGCTACATATCGTGAGCTGAATGCCCAATAAATGCAATGGGAATCGCAAGGGAAGCGGAACTGTGACGTCGGGAAGATAGTGGAATGGTGGTCTTCCAAGTCGCGTCAACTTCCATTGGTCGCAACTAGCCTCGCGCCACGCGCGACTGCCTTTGATAACAAAGCGTATCATGACTGCGACCGGAGTCGTGACCTAAACGGTGGGAGTGGAATTGTATGCGAAGCTCAACGCCAGACGATGCTAGTAATGGACAGAACACGCGAGCGCCCTGCTATCTTTGCGCGACTTCTGTCTGGAAAGCCATCACGAACTCCACGGCTGATCGATCGCACTGGCTTGTTACGCCACAGAGCAAGTCACAGAAGTACTCAGTGCATGCTGCCAATCGTCTTCAGAAAATACACTGCTGCTGCATCGTACGATGAAACCTTTGGACAGCATGCTATCCGAATATGCAGCGGAGAAGGTGACGGCGTCAGCTTCGCGAAGCTGCACCTGGTTACCCTTCCCAACGTAATGTACGTGGCATGAAGGACGGACAGAGATGGAGCAAACGACGTGCAAGGGCGAGCACACGCCACGATACGTCACAACGAGCGGTGTGGCACGCCCGTACATCTCGCCGCCACAGTGGTTACAGACTCGGACTCAGAGAGCAGGAAGCACCACACCGAAAGCAGTTCGCTCACCTCACGATGACGATCTCCTCGTCCCCCGGCTCCTTCATGTACGCGGGCAGTGAGTGCGTCGAGATCTGGCTTGGCGTACGCCTCGTCCTCCTCGGCCGCCGGCCCCGATTCGCCGCTCCGTTCGCGGCCGTCGACGTGCTGTTTCGGTTTCCGTTGTTGACGAGCTGGTCGGCGGTGAGCTCACGGATGCCCGGGACCGCCGTGCCCGTCGCGATACCCGCGGCCTGGGCGACGCCGCCGCTGAGGCTGAAGAGCGCGGTCCGCCGGAAGCGGCGTCCACAGCAGGCGAAGATTGTCCCGACCACGAAGAGCGCTGCGACGATGACCAGCGGAATCTGCGGGCGTCGTGAAAAAAGACGAGCCGAACGTGACGGTGGAGGGTGGGATATCGTAATCCTGCTTTCAGACGCTACCCACGAGCGAGACAAGAAGACGGGGAGCACGCACCCATATCTGCTTCTGGATAGCCGTCTGGTTGTTGCCCTGCTGGCTGCCATCGCTCTGACGCGGTTGGAGATGCGGTTGGGGCGCAGCGAGGACGTGCAGGACGTTACCAGTGCACGATGCGGTCACGAGGGCGAGGAGCGCATTCAGTGGGTGCATGGGGAGGGGACCGTGGCCGGTCTACAGACTCCAGCAGTCGTGTGCCGTGCCTTGCTAGTGCTAGTCTTCAGCGGGGGTTGAGCGACGGTGGAGACAGAGCTGGCGTGAACAGAACAAGCTGAGAGCAAGATTGAGCGGCGGTGAGGGCGGGGAAGGCAGTGGCCTGGGAGTCGGGAGGGAGGCGCTGCACCGACTGGCGTGACACATCGCGCTCGTGTCAGGCCACCCCTGATCGTAGCATCCCCACTCCCTCTGGCACTGCCAGTGCCTGGCTTTCCATTTGTTTCAGGCGCATGTATATGCGCCTTCTCTTGTTACGCCAAGTGAGAGGAACACCACCATAGTTATATAAGATAATTAGACCGTAGGCAATGCCTTTCTTTGTCTTGAATGGGGACCCAAACACTATATCTCATTGGAGCTTTAAACCATCCTGAACATCCATCATCTCACGTCCAGGCCCTTCCAACCAAACCATGCATGCTGTAGAGATAAGTAAGTACGAGGAGCATTAGGATTCAAGGAATCTTGAATTCAAGAGCTTCCAGCATTGCCGACCCGATGTTATGTGGACCTTCCAAACCACAGAAGAATGCGCGAACCCCTCATGCAATCCCCCGTCAAGAACCCACTCGGGAGCAGACCTTATACAGTCAACTGGCTCCTCCGGATCGTCGCAACCCTCCGATCGAGCGCCCCAAAAGCAGCCTCGTCCAGCAGGGCAAGGGGCCCCACGAACATCTCGTCCCTCCCCAGCCCACCCACGACTCCCCGAATCCCCGTCACCACGTTCCTCATGGAACACATCGTCGCGATGGCCGTCGAGCAGCCCAGCGCCGCATTCACGGCATACAAGCAATCGTTGATGCGCCTCGATAGCTCCGCCAGCGACGCCCTCGCCTCGTCAAACGCGCGCCCCTCTACGGCGAGCTCGTTCGCGCGTGTATGGAGTCCCGCGACACTGGACGCCAGCCGTCCGCGTTCGGCTTGCTGCTGCGCGAGCGTATCCCGGCGAGCGTCGAGCTCTGCGGTGGAGGCGGCAAGCTGGCCCTCGAGGCTCCTCACCGCGTCGCAGTGCTCGTCCAGGTTGTCCGACATCGCCTTCATGTTGATCGCGGCGACTCCAAACGCGAGGATGGGCACAAAAAGCATCGCAACCATGGACTGTCGCTTCATCAGTCGATTGAAAGAGTGCGCCTGCGCCCACACTCACCCCGATGTGAATCGCCCGGTGCCTGTTCTCCGCCTCCTCCATGCTGTCTCGCGCATCCGCGAGCGCAGACCGGGCGGACGCGAGGCTCGCCTGCGCGTGCTGGACGCTCGACTCGGACGTGCGGATGCTCTCTTCGGTGGAGTTTATGTGCGCCTCGGCGTCGCGTCGCTGGCAGAACGTGTCGCGTGCGGCCGCCTCCACCCGGCGCGCCTCGTCGAGGTTCCGCGAGATGCGGTCGCCCGTGTCCGCCAGCCAGCTCGACGCCCTTTCTGATGCCGAGCGGATGCTCTGCCAAGTGGCCCCGGTCAGTACGAGTGGGATGCAGTGCGGGGTAAGGGCGCTCACGTCTACGACCGCCTGGCTGTTTCTGAGGAACTCGTCGACGGTGGCCTGGGAATAGTTCATATGGATGATATCTGACGTGAGGGGGGCATCGCGCCCGAGCGAGGCGATGATGTTGTTCACAGCGGTGACGGCCCGCTGGACGTCCGCGACGATCAACGGCTTGTAGTCTGCCATGGCTGGGGAAGTGAGGGGTGGATGCATGAACGTGTACAGTCCCTGGTTTAAGAAGTGAGCAGCCACTGCGCGTACTCATCGCGCACGGCCGCATACAGCATGGTGGTTGAGTTCTGACAAGGAAGCTTGAGGATGTCGAAACCTTGTACACGGCTGTCAGCCTTGTCAATGACACGTTGACCATTCCCTGGTGCGCCTGGTGTAAAAACTGACAGGTTCAAGGGTCCGAGTGGAAATGAGGCAAGTGTGTGGTCAGATCACCGAGCTTCTAATCGCATAGTAGGCTAGAAGACGAAAAATCAATGACACATGCCCGGTTCAGGGCATTTACACTTACAGTCACGAAGACGAGGCCGAGTTGGTACGGCATGTAACACTAAGTAGTGTTTGTCTTGGACACGTTGAACACCATGGTGGTGATGGCTTTATCCCCGTTATTCAGTGGGATCGATTCAAAGTTTTCATGGTTCAGCCGAGTGCACCAAATCTAACCCAAATTCCGCGAGTCTCGAGAGAGCGTCGGATTGCTTCGGTCACAAAAATATAGTAATTGCTAGCTGTCAGGGGCGGTCGGAGAACATGCAGGTGTAAGTCATCTTGGGGCACCATATGGAGTTGTAGTGTGAGTTCGCACCATCATTTTTGGTGTGCACATATGGCGCATGTGGCCGATGCTGGGACAGGCATCTTGTTCTGTGGTGTGTAGTAGCCATATCGGAGAGTTGTCGGTCGAACGGAATGCCCTTGTAAGTCAAGCTCTCCTCAGCAGCCGAGACCGACATATGTCGCCGACCTTCAAGTTCTCGGCCACGCTGCGACGCGGCACAACATCCGGTCCATCTTGACCCTTGCCATGGCCACTCAAGGAGCCAGACCGGTGTTGTTGCGGGGAAGAAACGGTCACGTCAAGAGCGAGGCACTTCGCTGGTCATTCGCTGGCGCGACGGTGCAGTTCGTGTCCTTTGTGGCCACCACAGTATGGCGCACGACTTGGAGAGGAGGAGGTGGAGGTGGACAGGGTTTGACTTGCTGGACGCACAGCTTTGCCAAGGAAAAATCTAACCGATCGGCTAGTGGCCCACGCGTCAATCATGTTCACGCCCTCACGCATGCTCTTGCCTTCTCTTGCCCGCCTCTTCTTGTCCTGATCCCGCCATCTCACCGTCCACGCTCCCCGCGCATCCCCGCCATTGCCACTCCCAGCGAATATCCACGTCTCACACGACCGGCCCTTCTCGTCTCACCTCGCCCGAGCATGTCCGCGGGGCCCAGCAGATCTCGGGTCACAAGAGTTGAGCTCACCGCCGATCAGCTCCTCGGCGCAGATCTCACCCCCGCTCGCCCGTACAAGCCCCCGAAGCATGCTCAGAAAGTGATCACCGTCGAGCAGCTCCTCGGGCCTAGCCTCACAATTGCTCCTGCCGCCCGAGGAGGGTCGAGCTCAAGCGGCGCCGCGTCTTCGCATTCGTCTCGGAGCGCCGTGTGGCCTCCTGCACGCCCCCATCCAGCACGCTCCCCCTCCCCGCACCGCGTGCCGCCCGCGCCGAACCGCGAGCGTGTCACCGCAGATGAGGTCCTCAGGACAGGCTTGCCTGTGCGCACGCTCCAGGCCGCCAAGCAGCGCGCGCGGAGCGGCCAAGCGTTGGTGCTCACGGCCGAGCAACTCCTCGGCTCCAGCTCCGGCTCCAGCGGCAGCAGGCCCCCCGGGCTTACCGCAGATAACACCCACTGGCCGAGCACTGCTGGGGCTTCTGCGGCTAGCCCTTCTCCGGGTCGTTCGCGTTCTGGCCGTGTCGCTCGCCCGTCGACTGCTGGGGCGACGCCTGGGGGAGATGGTTCTTCAAGTGCTGCTCGTGGACGGGAGAGCCGTCCTAGACAGGCGCGGCGCAGTAGTAGCTTGGGGTCTACGCACACGCTGCCGATCTACACCAAGGAGCCAGGAGAGTCCGAAGTTGTTATCGATCGGTGCGTTTCAAGTGTCATATCGTGAGTCTGCGGGGTGTGGTGTATGCTGGATGCACCTCGCATCTGTCGCTATCTTGCAACTGGTGTCGTGTGCTTTCCGGGAATGTATTGGCATCCCGCCACCTCTCCTGGTTTGCTTCCACACGAGAGCTACCCCATCTTGTAAATCCATCCCCTGCTCAACCAAAACCGACGAATTCGTCGTGCATTTACATTGGCCTCGTAAGCGCCAAGATACGAAGGTCATCACGCCACAGCCTTCCTTGCTCTCATCACATGTGCCTGCTACCGTTACTGACCTGTGACATAATCTATCACTCTATAGCGGGACTGAGGATCTTGAGGACGACATTCCGATCACGGTGATGACTCCTGTCGAAGAAGACGGCCCAAGTCTTGCAAATGGTGTCCCGAATTCCCTTCCCAGCCCACACCCAGCTGCGAATCCGGGCATCACACAACACCTCAGTCCCGCGGCAAGTCCGACGGTCAGCAACTTCGCTCTCAATCCCACTCAGAGCCGTGTAATCAGTCTTATTTCCGCGCCGTCTCCCATCGCTATTTCTCCCGCTGGACGCATGTCACCGTCGCCGGGAGCACGGCCGACACCGCACCCGGATGAAGTGCCGTCTTACGAGGCCGTGATGTCCATGAGCACGCCAGATTTCCATGGGCCCGCATCTCCGGCATTGAGCGCCATTGGCTCTCCTCGTGCGCTCAGCCCCTCCACCGGTACCCCATCGACGCCTGCGAGCCCCGACAGCCGTCCCGGTTCAGCGAGCCCGCCAAGCCCCACCGACGGTGCCGAGTCCCCCCGTAGGCGATTCGGGTTCATGTCGCTCTTCCACGCGCACGCGCACTCCCATTCGCAAGACCGCAGCACGCGCCACCGCGGTGGTTCTGTCTCCGGTTTGCCATCTCAGGCTCCGGGTCAAGGAAATGCAGCGTCCGACCGACTGTCGCCCGGGCCCTCGGCCCCAGTCGAGTGCCCGCGGCCGCGTCTACGCTCGTCGGGGTCGCTGCTGGACCTGCTGTCGCGCTCGTGGTCGGACAACCATATGGCGCGGTCGCGGTCTGACCGCGGCCCCGGGGTGGCGTAGGTTCTCCATGCTGCTGCCTTTTTCATGTTTTCGTTAGTATAATCTCAGTGCTCTCGGGATTTTTGGGATTCTGGTATATTTGGATGTACTGTATCATTTCGCTCGGACGGTCATACTCACCACTCTGCTGTATAGACTATAGTCATTATGCTTTCCTTTCTGGGGGTCTAGCCCACAATCTATGCCAGGTTTCGAGCATCGTACGTGCACTTTATCGACATCTGCCGCCCATGGCCCGCTCCGCGGTGTTTTTTTTTTTTTCCTTTGAGTTTATTACGCGCTGCAGGGCAATGCCCTATGTTGGATACTACTACAGATTGTGAGGGACGATCTACGGGGAGGAGACGCGGAGCGCGGGGAGTACTGACATGGTGTGAGAAAAGCCCTGACATTTGTTCCATTGATACTGACTATAGTACACGGTAAGCCATTCGTCACCTATGCTCCCCTCACCTACCCCACGCTTTTGAACACATACTGAGGGCCTTGGAGTACAGAAAAAGGACCTGCCAGGGGGTCGGGATTCACAAGCTTTCGCATTTCTTTGTTGAAGATGTCGCTAAGGTTAACGGTAGGCATGTAGGAGAAGCAGCTTGCAGATTGCACGACCGCGTTCGTAGCCGGGTCTCGAGGACGGCGCGGGTGGATGAAAACCAAGCTGGTGCCGACGCTATGCGCCCTCTGCAGCGGATCCATCGCGCAGAATGCATGAGCGTGTTCGCACGAGGACACTGCTGCCGAGTGGGCTTTTGCAAACAAAGCCTGCTCGCGAGCCACAATGGACCAGCCGTTGCCGTCGCCGATGAGCTCGATGATGGTGCGAGTGCATGGGCCCCACTTGCTGATGAGTCCGCCTGCCCGAGCGTAATCTAGCCCGGATGCCTTTCTGCGAACGTGTTGTGCGTCCTGAGCTTGGGCCACAAGCGTATCTGGAAGAAGAGGACTCACACGACAGCCCCTATCTCGAGCGGCGTTGGCAGCGCTGAGATGACGACTTCCGCAGAAGACTCCCTGGCCCACCGCCCCCATTTATTGGTTTGGGGCGGAGCGGTCTGGATGATGCGTGGCTGCGACCACTGGAAGGCCGGTGATGGGCTGACGGAGTCGGAGTTCGAGTCCATCAGAGCCAAGTAGCCCCTCAGGTTCATGAAGGTATCTGAAGGCTCGACGAACACTCCGCGGTCGTTGAAGGCGACAATCATGTGCGACGAGAGCTGGATTACAGTGGGCAGTTGGCGTCTGAGACGGGAGAGGAGCAGGTACAGCAGGAACACCGTCTTGCCTGCACGCGCGTTAGTGAATGCATAATCCCCACGAAACGACACTGGCAATGGCACGAACCAATACCCGGATGGCCGGTCACCATCACCGCGTTCGCAGAGGCCAAGTAACCCGACTCGATAGTCTCCTCGAGCCAGACGTATTCGGGACGGACGACGAGGACGTCCTGGACTGCAATAACTCCGTCTCCACCACACGCCATCGCGACCGAGTCCATCTTGTGCAGACAGGTGTACTCCCACTCTGTCGGAAACGCGCTGTTCTCGTCTTTGGGGTCGTCGGCAGGGTTAAAGCGATCGTCGTCGTCCCCGAATGAGTTTGGCGGCAGTATGTCAGGTTCGCCCGGCGAGATATCTTCCATAGAGACCCTGCCCGAGGATTTGTAGGGCCACTCCTTCCCCCAGGCGTCATTGTAGAGCTGCTTCGCAAGGACAACAATTGGGTCAGAAGCATCGGCCATGGCGAGTTGTGATTGAGTGTTGGTGGATTGAGGGATCAGCGAGGGGCTACTATCAATGACGCCTAGTACTAGTCAGGCTCGACACCTATTTACTGACCGCTTTTTGGCCCCTTGTCCACCCACCGGGACAGGTATATCCTCTACTGAGCCACCGATGGTACTCACTCACCCTTCGTATTTGGCCTCCAGGGTACATAGGGCAGGTGCGGCTGTCGGTCACGGTGAACGCCTCGCGCGCTATATATACTTACTTATAAGTATACTCGGACATCCTCCCTACTCGTTCCTCGTTTGACCTTATAAGTATGTCCTCTTTCCTGGATTTCGTGGCTGACTGCCCTACAGACGAGAAGGGGTAAGTACGCATCCACGCGCAAGTGTACAATACGTGCGGACTCCTAGCCCCCAGGGTTTGTCACTTGTGGGTGAGTGTTCGTTGTCGACCAGTCTGAGACAATTGAGACTCCACAGATGTCGATGAGACGTGGACAGATGGATATCGATACTATCGATACTGTATGAAGCGTACAGTCTAGCATGACAGACGCTAGCCTAGTCTAAAAGCCTAGAGCTTTATGATGCTGGCGCCCGAGCAAAGCCCGAGCAAACGATTACTATTATTCAGATACACTGATGTGCTGTTACCATCATGTGGCCCTGGCCACAGCCATCAACACTAGTCGTGACGGCGAGCATGCAAAAATTCTCAGCGTAAACGAGACGCAGAAGGCCAGCTAGCCATTCACCGAGACCTATATGCCTGTTTATCTTCCTTGTAAACAGGTTGAGGCTTCGTGGCAGGATTCAAGGTCACCTATTCACGTATCGCGCAACCGAAACGCACCCACGTTTGCCCAGCACAGCATGGACACGTCTGCCCACTCGACGGTTCGAGTCGCTCGTCGACATCCCATCATGCATCAAGTCTCGACTTTTCATGACACTCAACCCGCCTTGCCCCACATGGTCCCGTCATCCCATGAACACTACTCCTTCACAACAACGCAGAGCGATCAGGCTATTCTTACCCGTCCCGTCGTCTGCCCAAAACATCGCCGACCCGAGCCCATGGCCAGCGACTGGATGATGGTGCCCCGAGCCGGAGCCTCCTTTGCTCCGTCCGAGTCCGTCGTCGCGTCACGGGTGTAGATAAATAATGGCAGACGATCAAGTACGCCCGTCTCTACTTCAACTTCAGCCCTTCTCCCCTGCTTGACTCTCGAGGCTAGCGTGCCGTCTCTGCCCTCTCGTACTCGGCCAAGCTTGCACCATGGTCCCCTCGACTGGTCGCCTCGCCGCTCTCGTGGCACTCCTCGGTTATGGCAGGGTTGCGCTCGCGGCGCCCAACGCGGCGGCCGACCCGTGTGTCAAGGTTGCGGGGAAGCCGTTCGTCCCGCCTGCGGACGCGCTCGCATGTCTCAAGTCGTTCCCGTTCAACGAGACCCTCCGGCAGAACGTGCTCACCGTCGTCGACCGCGTGTTCAACTTCTACACGTTCGAGGACTACTACTTGAACTCGCCCTCGCCGTTCCAGGACTCGACGGTCAACATCCGGGCCCAGCTTCAGCGGATCAACTCCACCAAGTACGCGGTGAGTCCTTAGGCCTGAGTGCCGAACGCTCCTTATGGGCTGAAAGTTACCGTTGAAATTGAATCTGACGGGATTGATCGGCCCAGACGGACTACGACTTCAACCATGACTTGTACAACCTCGTGAACCAGCTGAACGACGGGCACACGCGTACGTTTGCATTTGATCTCTACATGCGCCTCCTCATGTGCGTGGTCTCTGTATCCAGTGTGGCTCTCGAACTGTTATGGGATGTACGAAAACCTGCTCCCCGCGCCCGTCGTCACGCTCGAGCAGAACGGCACCGAGGGTATGTTCGTTGTGCCCGACCTCGCTGAGTTCATCCCCCTCCTCGGCAGCAACTTTACCGACTTCTACGCGTCTGCGAAGTTTGACTGGAAGCGGCTCGCTGGCGCGCGCGTTCTCGAGATCGAAAGCAAGGATCCCTATGCCTACGCCGAGCTCGTCGCGCACACCCAGTCCGGCAACTACCTCGACCACGGTGTGCGTGTGAACAGCGTGTTCAGCAGCTACCGGATTTCTGGCACCGGCTACTCGCAGCGCTTCGGCGACCTCGCGGGCTCGGCGTTCCCAGACCTGCAGTCGCTCACGATGAAGGTCCATGTGGTGAACGCGTCGCAGGCCGAGACGGTCAAGATCCCGTTCCTGGCTAGCTACAGTGGCGACGCGTTTACCAGCGGAGCGGACTTGTGAGTCGAGTCTAACGTGATACATATACATTGCGGGCTGTGATGCTGACTGGACGTGGACGTGGTGCGCGCATCGCACACTCAGCTGGGCGAAGAACTGTGTCCCGAACTCGCAGACGAACGGCATCGACTACAAGAACGCCGGGGAGATGCAGAAGCTCGTGGCGAGGGCGCCGCATAGGGCACGCAAGCTGGCCAAGGCCACCAGGATCGACAAGCAGAAGGTCTCCGTCGGCCTCCCGTCGCAGTTCGAGCCGACCGCCCCCAAGCTCAACGGCAGCGAGGGCGTCATCAAGTCGTACGTCCTGCCTGACCACAAGACCGGTGTGGTACGGACGGGCCGTGCTTTGAGGCGTGTTCTGGTGCTGATGTGTGGATGCATTCTCTCGCAGATGTTCGTTAGCTCGTTCGAGCCGGCCGACGCCAACCGGTTCATGACCGATGTGCAGAAGGCCTTCACCGATTTCAAGGCTAAGGGCGTGTCGCAGCTTCTCGTTGACCTAACCAATAACGGCGGTGTGCATCCTTGTGGATGATTTTCCCTTTGTGGTGTGTACTGATGGGTGAATAGGCGGATATGTCTGTCTCGGTCAGTTCCTCCACGCCTTCCTCGTTGGCAAGAAGAACCTCGGTGATTTCAAGAACCCGTGTGTGCCTCTACTTCACCATATTTGCGAGTATCATTAATCGCCGCCGTGTGTGATGCAGTGGATTCCAGTCGACCATGCGCGCGAGCCCGCTTGCGCAGAAGATTCTCTCCTCAGTCATCTCTCTCGGCCTCAACGACACGATCTCGTTCTACACCCCGGACAACTGTACGTATCCCTTCGATATCCTCTCTCATCTATAACGGGCGAAACTGATGATCATGGCCATTATGCAGGGGCGTTCTTGAATAATACTCAAATGCCGTTGACGCACAACTACATGGCGCCATCCACCACAAGGAACATCAATGGCAAGCAGTTCACGGAGTCCCAACGCTTCGCCGTAAGTCTCTCTGCGTCGCCTTGACGAGATGGTTACACGAAGTTTCTATAGGATGCTTGCGATACGACTTTCATCGTCGACATTCCAGAGGAGCCCTTCTTCGCACTCGAGTACGTCACTGCACATTTAGCAAGTTGAACGAAGCTGATGTACTTGCCGTGGATACAGCAAGATCGCCATTGGTGAGCGCGGCCATCTCCTCTAGATCGAACGACCCACTCTGACCCTTTTGATCCAGTTGGTAACGCCAACTGTGCCTCGACTTGCGCGATGTTTAGCACTCTCATGAACGAGCGCCACAACACGGCCATTGCCAACTTCGGCGGAAGCCCTGGATCCCACTTCCAGTACAAGGGTACGTGCCGTGCCTTCCGTCTGCATCTCGACCTGTCTAATCGTGCATGGTGTTCCGCTAGGCATGGCCGGTAACCAGGTTCTGGAATGGTTCGACCTCGATTCGGAGATCAAGACGGCGAACCTCAAGGATGTATGTTGACTACACAATATCTCGGAACCCATGGTACTGACAGAAAACCCGCAGGACCCTCTTGCTCCTCCCGACCTGTGAGTGTCCGCGTTCGGGACAAGGATCGCGAATTACTAACTGCTGTGCTCTCAGCCTCGTGAACGCAAACATCCGGTGAGGCTACATTCATAAATCCCGTGTAACGTATTGCTTAACTTGATACTTCTTCATGCAGTCACAACTGGCGCATTGGTATAACTCTTCGAATGGGCATTCTGAATAGTAATCTTACAGTCGTTTTTGTGCAGCGTACAGCTTCCTCGACGAGGCAACCCCGATTGGTGAGTCTTCCGTTCATGGAGTCGTTAGGTCGTGACTAGCTGACACCGTTCCACAGAGTACAAGTCCGAGCCTGCACGCTGTAAGTCCTCATACAATCTTTTCTTCGCCCCACCCTGATTGATCCTGGCATTTTAGTTAGGTTCCCGTACACGGCCGAGACCTACAACAACCCGCAGAACCTCTGGACGTATGCGTAAGTATTGCGTGTATTGTTTAGCTATGTCCTTCGTTTGACCGTGGCCTGTTACGCAGGGCATCCAAGTTGTTCTCTTCGAAGAGCGACGCCTATTCCGCCTAATAGGCCTTCCATACCGTCGTTACGGGTAAAATTGGTGTTTTTCGGATTGACATTCACGTCAACCATACCTCCGCTCCTTTTGGAATATACCACCTCCGCTCCTTTTAGCATATGCAATAATCACTTGGTTCTCGACCGAGTAACTGTTGCTCTTGACCTTCGGCGTGATATTGGGGTGCATAATAAGAGTAGCAATAGCCTCCTGAAGGTACGCCGTCTTACTTGAACCCCCCACCCCCTCTCCTAACCGAGACTTTGTATACACACTGTGATCGGGTGGAGAAAGAACGCATCCTCAATATACACGGACAGGACGCGCGTCACGTCTCTTGCTAACTTGGGCCAATGGAAATGGCAGTTCGCTGGGCTATTCGAAGAACCAGCCATTCGGGCGGAGGGAATGCGCGATTCCGATAGAAATTGGAATCGCGGCGGATCGAACGTCGACTGGGCCGGCGGTGAGCGCTTGAGCTGTGAGGCAGTGGGTCTCGCCCCGTATCGAAGTGCGTTCTGTTCATCTCCCTTGCATGCTCGGCCTCTGGCGGCCAGGAATGCAGGTTCTTTCTCTCTCTACAACTGCCTTATACGCTCGACACACCCTCAAGCTCAGCCTGTTTCCCCTTCCGAACCGGACTTCTTTGCGAGCTTCGCGGTAGGGAATCAACCTTCTTGCAACTTCTCTTATGTAGCACCTGATAGATCTGCCCCAACTGGCCACCGATCAAGCGTTCCGCAAAGTCCGCACGCTTGGGAAGACGGGCATACATCCCTTGGGACATGCACTGACCGCCTTTCCAACAAGCAGCTGTCTTCCCTCCTTACGTACCGAACCGGAGCGCGGTGCTAGTCTCACCTGACAGAAGCAATCGAAGGCACCAGGTCGGAAGAAGACAGCGGTGAGAACGGGTTCCACGATGCAATGCACAGTACTTCATGTTTCCTGAAAGTCGGCGGAGGGGCATGTGCGGACTCCCTGGTGTTGTGGGTAAGTGCCCATGGACCAGTCTGATAAAGTTGAGCCTCCACTGATGAGACAAAGATAGACACAATACAGACGGGTGAAAGACCATGGAGGGAGCATAGCAAGAATTGGAAGGGCGAAATATCATAGCGTGCGATCATGCCCGCGGATGAGAGAAGCGTTGGGAAGAAGCGCTCCAAAGCGCTGGCACGACAATGGCACGATAACGCCTGTGTTGCGCTGTTACTATCATCCCCTCACTGCCACTAGCTCCCGTGGACCCGTGGTACAAAGCAACTTAAGTATCGATTTTGGTGCCACATATGCTGACGAAGCATTTACTGACATAGGCATGCCACCTCGCTTGAAAACGGATGAAGGGCACGCGACAGAATTCGTCACCTATCGCGCAACCGCGAACACACCCAGCAATGAGAATACACCTGAGAAAACGGAGAGTGCAACATGCGCAGGGACGTTCGCCTGCCCACACCGCTCGTTCATCTATCAGTCCGGCCCTGTTTTCTCATCCACACATGGTTCTATCGCCCCAGTGACGCTGCTTCTCGACAGCAACGCAACGCGGTCTATCTATTCTTGCCCGCCCTCCCCGCTTCAGCGCAGATGATCATACCACAGAGACTTCGTTAGCCCGAGCCGGGCCAGTGGATGATGGTGTTCAGAATCGCCGAGGCAGAGCCCCCTTTGCTCCGTCGTAGCGCACAGATAAATGGCTGGTCCTCGGGTACGGCCTTTCCTCCGTCGGCCCCTTCTCCCTGGCTTGACTCTCGAGGCTGCGCGTCCCCTTCGACGCTAGTACTGGATAACGAGGCTCCGCCATCTCTGCGCACTCGTACTCGTACTCAGCCAACCTCGCATCATGGTCTTCTTGACTGGTCGCTTCGCCGCCCTCGCGGCGCTCCTCAGTGCCTCCGGTTATAGTAGGGTCGCGTTCGCGGCTCCCACCGTGGTGGCAGACCCATGTGTCAAGGTTGCGGGGAAGACGTTCGTCCCGCCTGCGGACGCGCTCGCATGTCTCAAGTCGTTCCCATTCAACGAGACCCTCCGGCAGAACGTGCTCACCGTCGTCGACCGCGTGTTCGACTTCTACACGTTCGAGGACTACTACTTGAACTCGCCCCCGCCGTTCCAGGACTCCACGGTCAACATCCGGGCCCAGCTTCAACGGATCAACTCCACCAAGTACGCGGTGAGTCCTCAGTGCTTGTAGGGGTGTGTTGTGAGGTGTCGTGTGTCGGCGGAGGTTGACGGAATGGATGAGCGCAGACGGACTACGACTTCAACCATGACTTGTTTGTGTTCACGAACCAGCTGAACGATGGCCACACCCGTATGTCTGCCTTTAGTCTCTATATGCGCGTTGTCGGTCGGTACTAACTTGACACACGCGCGCGTGACCATCCCAGGCTGGCTCCCATCCTGCTACGAGACTTACCAGAACTTGCTCCCCGCGCCTGTTGTCACGCTCGAGGAGAACGGCGTCGAGGGCGTGTTCGTCGTTCCCGACCTCACGGAGTTCGTCCCCCTTGTCGGCAGTGACTTCACCGACTTCTTCGCCTCTGTCAAATTCGACTGGCAGCGCCTGGCCGGGGCGCGCGTGCTCAAGATTGAAGGCCAGGACCCGTACGCGTATGCGGAGAGCATCGCGCACACACAGTCTGGCAACTACCTTGACCATGGTGTGCGCGTGAACAGCGTGTTTAGCAGCTACCGCATCTCAGGCACCGACTACTCGCAACGCTTCGGCGACATTGCGGGACCCGTGTTCCCCGATCTGGAATCGCTCACGATGACGGTCCAGGTGGCGAACACGTCGCGTCCTGAGACGGTCAAGATTCCGTTCCTCGCTAGCTACGCTGGCGCAGCGTTCACAAACGGAGCCGACTTGTGAGTCGGACGCGATACGTTGGTAATCCTGGCAGCTGACACAATGCGTGCGTTCAGCTGGGCGAACAACTGCGCGGCAAACTCGGGCACGAACGGCGTCGACTTCAAGAACGCCGCGCAGATGGCGAAGCTCACGGCGGAGGCGCCGCTCAGGGCACGGAAGCTCGCTAAGGCGAGCATCGTGGACCTCAGCCAGAAGGTCTCGGTCGGCCTCCCGTCGCAGTTCGAGCCGGGCGTCCCGACGCTCAACGGGAGCGAGGGCGTCATCAAGTCGTACATCCTCCCTGACGGCAAGACCGGTGTGGTGCGTACTACGCGCCAATCCACACAACCCGTTTTGTTGGGCGTGTTCGTGTGCTGACCTTGGGACGCCATATCCCCTATTTGTAGATGTTCGTGGGCTCGTTCGAGCCCGACGACTTCTCCGGGTTCCAGACTGATGTGCAGAGCTCGTTCACTGAGTTCGAGTCTAAGGGCGTCTCCCAGCTCATCGTCGACCTGACTAACAACGGCGGTGGGCACATTTCTGGATTATATTATCTGGGAAGGTGGGGACTGATGCGCGTATAGGCGGATTTGTCTGTCTCGGCCAGTTCCTCCATGCGTTCCTCGTCGGCAAGAAGAGCCTTGGCGATTTCCAAAACCCGTAAGTACCTGTTTGACCTTCTCTTCATCAGCCGAATCCCATTATCAATTCCGCATCACACAGTGGCTTCGAATCCACCATGCGCGCGAACCCTCTTGCGCAGAAAATTCTCGCCTCGGACATCGCTCTTGGCCTTGACGACACCGTGTCGTTCTACACCCCGGACAACTGTGCGCATTCTATCGATGTCTTGTCTTTCCGCGTTGACGAGGAAGCAAACTGACTGAGTGGCGATATTTAGGGGCATTCTTGAATGACACCGAATTGCCGTTGACGCACAATTACATGGCGCCGCCCAGCACGAGGAACATCAATGGCAAGCAGTTCACGGAGTCCCAACGCTTCGCCGTAAGTCTCTCCGCGTCGCTTCAGCACATTAGTGACAGACGAATTTCCACAGGACGTCTGCGAGACCAGTTTCGTCGTCGACATTCCGGAGGAGCCCTTCTTCGCACCGGAGTACGTGACGTTGCACATATGGGAAACGTTGAACGAAGCTGATGTGCTTACTTTATCTGCAGCAAGATTGCCATCGGTGAGCACGACCGTGTCCTCGGGATTGCATGATCCAATCTCACCTGATGGATTCAGTCGGCAACGCCAATTGTGCGTCTACTTGCGCCATGTTCAGCACCCTCATGAACGAGCGCCACAACACCACCACTGCCAACTTTGGCGGCCTGCCTGGATCCCAGTTCGAGTTCAAGGGTACGTACCGTGCCTCCGTCGACATGTCAGCCCCTCTAATCACGAATTATATTCGTATAGGCATGGCTGGCAACCAAGTTCTGGAGTGGTTCGACATCGACTCGGAGATCAAGACGGCGAACCTTAAGGATGTATGTCGTTGCACACTTTCTCGAGACCGCACTGTGCTGACATAACACGTAGGACCCTCTTGCTCCTCCCGACCTGTAAGGGTCCCCGTTAGTACTAGGGGTGATGAAAGTGAAGTGCTGACTGTTGTTATCTCAGTCTCGTGAACGCAGACTTCCGGTGAGGCGATATTTGCACGTCCCATACGCTGCATCGTCTAACTAACACCTTGTCGTTCAGGCACAACTGGCGCATCGGTACATCCGTTTCAAAGTACAATCCCGGCAGGAATCTGACTGCCCGTTTCGTGCAGCGTACAGCTTCTTGGATGAGGCGACGCCGATTGGTGAGTTGCGTGTCCGTGGAGTCGTTTCGAACGTGACTGATTGATGCGGTCCCACCAGCGTACAAGTCCGAGCGTTCACGCTGTAAGTGCTGGTACAATGTTCTCTTCGCCGCACTCTGATTGATCCCGGCACTTTAGTCAGGTTCCCGTACACTGCCGAGACCTACAACAACCCGCAAAGCCTCTGGACGTTCGCGTAAGCATTGCGTATCATGATTATCCATACTCTTTAGTTGACCGTGGCTGACTACGTAGGGCTTCCAAGCTGTTATCTTAGGTCATTCCGTCCTATACTGCTGAACCTGAACAGGACTTTCATACGGTTAACACTGGGTAAAATCGGTCGGAGTATTTACCCAACTGACCTCAGGTCGAATCGGTTTGGGATCTACGTCGTGCGGCGTGTAGTCTGTAGATATACAATCAGTTATTCCCCACGGCTGATTCAATCCCACAGTTGCCCGAGATCCCCGTTGAACGCTGACTAGGCGGTCTCCGACACTGTCACTGATCGAAGCGTCGTCGCTGTGGTGGAGTATAGCGAGCGCATTTCCTCCCGCACCTTGGCTTCTTGGCCCGGAAGGGAGGCGGGGTCTTCCAGTGTGCACGCTTCGCGACACCAAAGTGTCCGCCCACCCCGCCGCTGTTTAGAAAGGCTTGTGCTCATCGTCCCAATGGTGGGCGCAGTCTGAAAGGCGGCGTGGCCAACGTCGGCGAGGCTAGGCCAGGAAATGGGGGCCAGCATTTACTGTGAGCGTTTCTGTCTCGCAAGAATAAAGGTCTGGCTCCTGAGGCCTGAGGCCTGAGTACTGAGTGGCCATGGTAAGAGTTAAGACCGACCAGATGTTGTGCTGGTATGCAACGTGGCTGAGAACTTGCAAGTCAGCGACATATGTCAGTCTCGACTGCTCAGGAAAGCCTGATGTGCAACTTGCAAGCCTGAGTGCATTTCATAATTTCCATTCCAGTGGTTTAACTGACTCCAACCGTGACAACTCTCCGACTCGGACATGGCTACTAAGTATTAACTCACAATACGAGAAGCTTGTGTTGTAGTACCCAACGCTAGTCCCACGCGGCGAGCTTATGCGGGTGCAACTCTACGTCCACATGGCCCATTCGACCAGTGGCATGTTCTCCGAAGCTTGAGCTCGCTCTTTCAGCTTGCACCCAATTTATATTTCCAAAACCTGAGCAATCCAAAGCTAGCTCTTTCCGAGTCGAGATTCAAGGAAGAGCTCTGATTGCATTTAGATGTCAGTGCACGAAA